>OY987330.1:117616564-119064981 GCA_963920685.1 Polydrusus tereticollis
TCGGCAAAGAAATATATACAAACACCGCCTTGGTAAGAGTTCAGGGAAAGTTAAGTTTAAATGTGATCAGTGTGATTATCAAAGCACTCGGAAAGGTAATTTAAAGCTTCACCTTCTCCGACATAAAGATCCAGAGGAAGTTAATATGTATAAATGTAGTCAGTGTGATTATCAAAGCATCCAGAAAAGTCATTTAAAGACGCATCTTCTCCGACATAAGGATCCAGAGGAAGTTAATATGTTTAAATGTAGTCTGTGTGATTATCAAAGCATTTACAAAAGTAGTTTAACGACGCACCTTCTCCAACATAAGGATCCAGAGGAAGTTAATATGTTTAAATGTAGTCAGTGTGATTATCAAAGCATTCAAAAATGTAATTTAAGGACGCACCTTCTCCGACATAAGGCTGCCGAGAAAGTTAATATGTTTAAATGTAGTCAGTGTGATTATCAAAGCATCCAGAAAAGTCATTTAAAGACGCACCTTCTCCGACATAAAGATCCAGAGGAAGTTAATATGTTTAAATGTAGTCTGTGTGATTATCAAAGCATTTACAAAAGTAGTTTAACGACGCACCTTCTCCAACATAAGGATCCAGAGGAAGTTAATATGTTTAAATGTAGTCAGTGTGATTATCAAAGCATTCAAAAATGTAATTTAAGGACGCACCTTCTCCGACATAAGGCTGCCGAGAAAGTTAATATGTTTAAATGTAGTCAGTGTGATTATCAAAGCATCCAGAAAAGTCATTTAAAGACGCACCTTCTCCGACATAAAGATCCAGAGGAAGTTAATATGTTTAAATGTAGTCAGTGTGATTATCAAAGCATCTGGAAAGGTAATTTAAAGAGGCATCATTTTTTTCGACATAAGGATCCAGAGGAAGTTAATAAGTTTAAATGTAGTCAGTGTGATTATCAAAGCATTCGGAAAGCTGATTTGAAGAGGCACCTTCTCCGACACAAGAAACCAGGGCAAGTCAATATGTTTAGATGTAGTCAGTGTGATTATCGAAGCTTTCAGAAAAGTAATTTAAAGACGCACCTTCGCAAGCACACGGATCCATAAAAAGACGGTGCCTTGAAATGTGATCAATGTGTATATCAAACAGAGTATGAAAGCCATTTAAAGAGGCACCTTCTCCTATATAAGGATCCAGAGGAAGTTAATATGTTTGGATGTAGTCAGTGTGGTTATCAAACTAAGTATAAATCTAATTTAAGAAAACGTTTTCTCCGGCATAAGGAACCAGGGAAAGTCGATATGTTTACAAGTGCTGTTAATATCTAAGGTTGTTCAAGCAATGGCTAATTAATTGAATTATAATAATATGCTTAATTGACAAATAATGTAATAACACTATCACAGTTAAAGATTTTATTTTTGGTCCGAATGATCAATGTCCTGTTAAGTTTACCTACTAGATAACTTCTAAGGATATATAATTGTTGTCATGGAAGTTATATGTTACTGTTATCACTAACACGATATTGATAATTTGGGCCTTAAATAAACACAGTTTGCAAAATGAAATTGGAAGAAGTTAAAATACATAAACAGACTAATTTTTGTCGAAAATATTTGATATACAGGGTGTCCGGTAAGTATATGGCATATTTCGGGAGCGTGTATGGGGGGGGGGGGGGGGGGCAAAATAACCCTAATTTCTCATTGAAAAAAAAATCCTAAAGGACCCGTTAATGCAGATACAGACCCCCAAAGGGGTACCCAGCGACTTCCCTGTTTGGCTCTAACTTTAGAATGGACAGGTAATTAAAAGAAGTTTTATTATTTTATGTAGGCCATAAAAACTATACAGTTATTATTACATATCATCATGCATCTAACTTATGGACAAGCACTCGGCAATTGTGTGGGTGCAAGAAGAATTAATTCTGATACATTTCCAAATCGAAGTGTGCCGCATAAAGGAACCATTGAAAGGGTTGATATTTCGGAAATCACCTAAACACAAGAATGTTAAAAATTCTTTCTGTAATGTTAACCTACTCTATATCTCCTAAAGATACAAGACATGTTCCTCTCGCCCTTTCTTTGATGGGTTAAAACGATGACTGACCTTCGATTTGATTGTATCTCATGTGTGAAAGCTTAATCCCCGAACCCTGATTGATTATAATTTAAAAAATTGTCTCATTATTGCTGAAGATGACCTTCTCTAAGGTCGAAACATGTCCTAGATCAGTTAGTATCATATAAAGATCTTGTTCCCCCCTTTTTGTGATATTAAATGTATTTGTGGTTTAGACAAACTTTTATTCCTTCCATTTAAAACTTTTCTCACTGAGAGAATGGACTTTCTGCACCTTAAAACAACACGAGTAAAATTATGATTTTGCCTAAGTCGTTGCAAAAACCAATTCGCATAGTTGACTCTTGCAGGATAATCAGCGGGAGACATGGCGTGTACCTTTTGAACGTGATAAGGATGAAGTAGTTGTTCTCGAAGATCTCATGAACATGAACAACCCACTTTGTCATATGAACTTGGACTGCCTGCTTTCTTACACTATTAAACGGATTTTTAGCAATTTCATATAGAATTTCTGAGGGTTCCTTGCTCTTCTTGTAGGCCCTTTTCCACCACGATGCGGCAAAGAACTTCCTAAACTCGATTAGCAAAAGATTAGCTACTTTTTATTTCACTTCTTACTTGTTTCTCTTAAGTTACGATCGCCCTTTTCAAAGTTCTTCGGTACGGTAAACGTCGATTTGGAAATGTATCAGCATAGATTATTCTCGCCTCCACACAATTGCCGAATACTTGTCCATAATACCAGCATACTCACCATAGGAATAATCCTCCATTACTTAAGTCTTATGTACGCAATCAATCAGACAACTTGGAAAAGTGTTGTCAATAGCGCATTGTTAACGAAATAAAAACGGTTGCTGTTTTATAGTAGTATTCTGATTTATTATTTAAATAACGTGTTACGAGACGAATGTAAAGTACCTTCTTTACATAGGAATGACGAGAGTATTAAAAAATCTGTTTTCAGCTCTGTTAAATTATACCTGTTTTGCCTAACGAGTGTGGTGAGAAGTCCGTTCCTGACTTCCCTGGAGATGTAAATCATCTACTGTAGTATCGTTTTATGAGCCTTTATTTAAAGTAAATCGTTGGGTACCCCGTTAGGGCTCTGTATCTCAGTTAAGGGTCACTTAGATTTAATTTTACTTTGTTACTGCCACGTCAAGACAGAATTTCTTTTAAGTCTTTGTTGACAAGTGAGACTTCTTGCTGCCTATAGAGATGAGCACTGACCGCGTTTGTTTGAGCATCCAAAGTAAAGGATGAAATAAGTTTGCTGTCGTTAATTAAGCTATTACACTATTTTGAACTAAGTCTTTAAGTTTATCGTCTTTAAGATGTATCACGAATATCATGTATGGCAACATAGATGAAGTTTAAACCATTAACATTTACAGTTTACCTACCCGCGCTAACGAACAAGTGAGTTCGTTGTCTGCGTGTTTGTGCGTGTTTCTTGTCATCAAAGACTTTGATGTAATGTGGTTTGGAACATCATTGCAGAGAATCACTTAGTTCATCTGCTGCCTGTACCTGTCGCCGAGCGATACCTATTGCAGAGCCTTCTTGTCATCACTTGCTAGTACTATCGACTTTTTGCCATCGCGCCATCTCAATTCTGAATTTGTGATCCTTGGTGACTTTAACTTTTAAAACGTCAACTGGTTCAAATACCCACATACAAACGAGAAGCTAAATATTTTGCAAAAAATTGATTCTACCGAGTCTTTGTCAGTATGACAACATGATTCAACAACAAGTCTAGTTATACTTTTCAAATCTTTATGGTTAATCGACAGCAACAAATACATATATGCAAATTAGGTTTCCATGAACAGTGCCGAGCCGCGGTAACAAAAACTCCAGCATATCCAGTAGTTGTGCTAATTTCTAATTGGTAATGTGAAAAAGGTAGGGTTGAGAAAATGTTAATCACACATTCTTTATTCATTATAATGATATTATGTAGTATCACATTTTTTTTTTCTCATTTTTGGTCATGATCCCTCCTCCCCCTAAATTCGCGCCTGGTTCGGTATATTATTTTTATTTCTTTTGATAACATAACTGTTAATAAAATAAAAATGGAGCTATGAAATCACAGAATTAAAAAAAAAGTTGTGTTTTTGTAAAATATATTTTTTCTTCCAACCACTTGCTAACTAGAAATTAACTACCATGAAAAAAATATGGAGTTTTCCAAACCTGGTAAATAAATGCTGTAGGGTGAGTTTATTGCCAAACAAACTTGACAGTCATTCCTGGTTAATTGTATTACAAGAATAAGATTTAACGCTCTACACGAAAATCCACGCTTATTTGACACAGACGACAGTGACGAACGAGTCGAGTCGAAAAGGTAAATGTTTCGTTTACCAAATAAAATAAACCAAGTTTTAGTTGACTGAGACTTATGCTCCCTGGAAATATCATGCTTTTGAAGAATCCGAATCAGTTCGCACTACGGATTTTCATCTTATTTTTAATTTGAAATAACCTGCTTGGCCAACAGTTTAATTTTGGTTTCACCACAGATATATATGTATAGGTGTATGCATGGTCTCACTCCCCGTAAGCTATGCATATTGTTGATACCATTTTTCTGAAATTGACCTACTACTCCCCTTGGCTCTCTATTGTGTTAATTAAATTTAATATTTTATGGGTCCACATTTTATACTTCAAATAAATTGAATAAGATCACTTTTTACCTCAGTTTCAACAGGATATTTTATTAGAACACTTACCTTAGGTCCTAATCTTAAAAAAACCAAACCGAAAGTTTTGACCTTGAGTTTTAACTTCGATACATGGTGTTTGTTTGGTTGCTTATCTTGGAGTTTAAAATTCTAGTCTTCGTTACTGCAGATCGATATTCTTACGACAGGGCAGGTATGCCGGCGATTTCAGAAGTAAAGCAGTTATTCGCTGGTAGTTTGAGAGTCATTGCTGGATGAGTTGGGAAAGTCAATCTCCAAATCGGTTTATTTCTCGCTTGTGGAAAGCCATTTAAGATATGGAATTGCTTTCTGGGGATTCTGTAGCCAATATTTATTTAATTCAGCATTTGTCTTGCAAAAAAGAGCAATAAGGTATATATGCAGGGCAAAATCTCGAGATTCTTGCAGGCTACTTTTAAACAGCAGGGAATTTTAACGCTACCTTGCTTGTTTATACTTGAGACTGTTTGCCTCATATTTAAAAAATATTACAATGTTACCAGCTTTGCTTCTCGTAATCCCTATAATACGAGACAAAATAATCTTCCAGTACCGATTCCCAGAAGCACACTCACCAAGAACTCTTTAATTTATGAAAGCATTAAAATATTTAATCACCTCCCTGAAGGTATAAAGCAGTCTCCAACACAGATACAATTCAAAAGATCTGCAGCGTTTCTTCTTAAGGAGAAAGCCTATTATAGTTTAACAGAGTATTATTTAGATGACTGGTCCTGATGTATTGCCCTGTGAGACTGGATGGACAATTTTTGTTTTTGTTTTGGTTTCTATATGAGCATGTTGGTTGGCAGAGTTTATTTTTTATTTATTTATTATTAATTTTTTTTACTTTAATCTGTTTTACTCTTTTTTGTAACAATAACTATTGAACCCATTAAATATGTTGTTTTGTTTTTTTTTTAGTATTGTGTGTGTTACTACATTATTGTCTCTGTAGGTGTTATTAATTGCTTTTATTTTGTTTTTTGTTTTATGTTCTATGATTTATTTTTCTTTATACTCCAAAAAAGCTTTGTCTATGAATACCTTGTATTTTTATGATAATAAAGCATGTTTTGATTTGATTTGATTTGATTTGATAAATATTGTATTATCCTGTCTGTTGGCACTGCCGACCCTAAAAAGTCGCCGCTGCTAACAGAAAATTTTGTGTATTTCTCCATTACGAAAGTAAATCCTACAGATAACATTATAAGCCCATCTCCCTTGTTTATGCAGATAACTAAAGTGCAGTGTGTTCTGAAGTTATAGATTATGCTTTATTCAGCAGTAGCGCAACTAGGGGGGAGGGGGGGCTGTCCCTCCCGAGCGAGCGTAGCTCGGGTCGTCTAACTACCTGTTTAGAAGAAATGTTAACTCATCACTACCTAAGATAGGTAAAATTACACAATAATTGAAAAAAGCCTGGCTGTTTTCTTACTTGAAATCCAAGCGCCATCATTGAATATTAGGTTAGTTAAGTTTCATAAATTGTCGTGTTATATTTTACAAAGTGCAAATAGATGTTATTTACTTCTGGTGGTTCTACATAATAGCGCAGTCTGCGAGTAGCGCCAACCCTACTAATTATTAATTACGGCAAGCTAGTAACCCTTATGCGTTTACTACCCGATTTATCAATCTGGCATCATTAGCGTAGCTATTGTTTTTTTTATCTGGGAGGCTTTAGCCCCAGAATTGCCATGGGCGAAAATATTTTCGAAGCCACACCCAAATTTTGTCAAGAAGTCGCGAGTCCTTAAGAACAAGCTAACAAAATTAATAGGAAATAATACAAAAAATATACATTTTTACCTTGCAGTTGCTTTTCGTTTAAAATAGAAACTCGGCTTGCATTTCAGTTGTAAATTTGCATCGTCGCTTTTGGGTGGCAAAAATTTTTTGTGCTTCCTTGGACGTCCAGCCTAAAAGGTGAAATTATTTTTGACTGGTGGTAATTTCTTAGGGAGGCTAAGCCCTCCTTCTCCTCCCCCTAACTACGTCAATGCCGGACAGAGTTTCTGCTGGCAGCTGAATAATGACTATATTTTTTTACTTTATTTGTACGTCAGATTAATAACGCAGTTTTTTTGTTCTTATGGTCGAAAACCATGACCCGAGAATAGCCACCATAGCATGACGCCAGATACATCACGTGACAATTGACTCACCAGTTCAGTTTAAAATTGAGCGTTTAAAATTATCTTAATAGCATACATAGTCACATGTCTTAGATTAAATAAATAAACAAGATCGAGCTTCCAAACATTTCCAGAAATTAGATTGACGGCTTTACTTTTGACCAAAGGAATGTGCGTTTTTCCGATAACTCCTGTGTTATTGGTTCTCGAATCTTTTTGTCGCCATCTTTAATAATTGAGTCAAAAATGCACACTTAAAAGGTCATATTTTAGTTGTTCTAAAACTTTTCAAACTTGCATTATTCTCACAACTCGGGATACTTAATGAATCCAATTTATGAAAGAAAAATTATCATTTGCTTGGCATTTTAAAGCGTTTTTTAGCGTATGTATAGAAAAAAAAACTTTTCTACGCACTTTTTAAATATTGCTAAAATGAGAAATTCGGGACTACAAAATAAGGCACGCAGTTATTGTTTATCATAATAACTTGTGCAAACAAAAACTTTTTAAAACTTGCTTTGCTTTAAGTCTTCCTTAAATTCAATAGTGCAACTCGGCGTGAGATTCTATCTAGGTCCGCGCTCAGCTGGCTGTTTGCTCTGACCTAATGCTAAAAAATGAGGAAGAAGAAGAAAATACGTATAAAATAACCTAACTTTGATTTTTTTTAATACCTCAACAAATTCTTGTTTGGCTGGATTCTGGATGCTGATAAACAAGAGGCCATCGGAACCCTAGAAGAACAAATTTTTGTCAAAAAATAAAACACGATTTTCGCTTATTGTTCTTTGGTTTTCACGTTTGCGTCACTCCTGAATTAATTTGTTTAATGAACATGTGTGATTTTGAGGAGAAAGAAGATTATGTAGGAGAAAAAATAAAGACTGAGAACAGTGATGATGAGGAACAAGGGCAAATGAGGTAAGTTTGTTGATCTCGGAATTTTATTTATTTGTGCTTTATTTAGAAGGAGGTACTTAATAGCTTCATAGTTCGAGGTAGGTACCTTCATAATAAGGGGGTGGAGAGCAATGAACTAGTAATACAGTTCATTGGTGGAGAGTGTATTTTATTGTTTTTTTTTGAAAACTTTATTTCTTTTAAAATAAGTAAGTATTAATTACAATTTTTAAATTTTAAACTCTAAACTGCGCTTACTATAACTCTGATCCAGAGAGTAATTGCACAGTTATCACTGCTCAGTAGAGTGGATTTCTCACAAACTAATTAGTTTATAGGTATGCCTAAGTGAAGTTTTGTTTCTATTACAAACAATCTAAAGCTACGTACGTATGCCTTTTAAGCCCTCAGGAGGTAAGTAGTAATGTGACGCGAGCACAGACTCAGGTGGTTTTTCTTGTATAAATAAAACACTTAAACAGTATTAAGTACTTTACAAAAAAAGGTTTGGGGTGAGTTGTTTATTCTAAATGTGGTTGGCCGACGGACCAGGGTCATCATCGCTGGTGACTTCAATGTTCGCTTTGGCACTGAGGCTCGGGAGTGTATTGACCTATGCTGCCTTCTTCAATCTTACGGACTTGATCAACTTGTCCACGATGCGACAAGAGGTGAAAATTGCCTGGACAATATATTCTCGAGTTTCAGTAAGGATTCTCAGACCTGCACCCTGAATACTGGTCTGTCCGATCATCTGGCGCAGATCACAGAGTTTATGGTTCCGGGAATGAAAGGTACCAATGAGGTTGGGAGAGTTATATGTAGACCCATTACCAAGGTAGGCAAAGTTTTATTTTATTCCGAAGTGCAAAAAATTTTATGGGATTTTGTTAATTACTATGGTCTGACTGCGGATGAAAAATTCTCATTGTTCACTGACCTGATCTCGCAGGCTTTTACAACTTTCTTTTCCAGAAAAAACATATCTCAAGCACAGTAAGCAGACTCACACAACAAATTGGTTTACTGCAGATCTTGGACAGATGCGTGAACAATTACACTTTCTAAACAAGCTCTATCTTAGGTCTCCAACAGTTTATCTTAAAGACACCATAAAAAACCATAAATCATCTTATCAAAGAGCTATAAAGACTGCCAAGAGGGCCGCAAATGATAACTTAATAACCAACTCTTCCAATCCAACAAAAACTATGTGGCAAATTTTAAATCAGTATAGAGGTGTCTCGAAAAGGAATGTAGAGTCTTCCATCTTACCCGACCAATTTAATCAATTTTTCATAAATGTTGCCTTGGATCTGCAAAACAAGATTGGCCCACCTATGGCAGATCCCATGGAAAATTTACCATTGCTCAGTCATGCCTCTTTTCTTGTAACAAATGTGACATTTATTATTATTATTATGTTTAACAGCAGTAAGCGGCTGTAGCCGATGAGACTGCTGTGTGCACTTATGTCTTTGGTTTCTTTTTAATTTTTATTATTTCAGGCACTTTCATATAGTCAACATTTAGAGTATCACGTCACAGTTCACAGTCCAGGGACAGTTCACAGTTAAGGTTAAGGTAGACAACTAAAGATAGTGCAAGATGGTGCCATTTATCGTTTCTAGGTTTTTGTCAAGCCTGTTCTTGAAGATGTTCCGATTTGGGGCAAGGATGGTTTCCTCATTAAGGGCATTCCACCTGTACACGACACGGTTAGATAGGAAGTTTTTTCGTATCAGATGAGAGCTTTTCTCCTTTTTTAATTTTTGTGAGTGTCCTCTGAGCTCATTAGTATTTGAAATAAAGAAGTTTAGGTTAAGGTCATCGCAGTAGTTGTTGTTCAGGATTTTAAATGTTTCGATCAGGTCTCCCCTGTCTCTTCTCTCTTTGAGTGTGGTTAGTCCAAAAGCTGAGAGGCGTTCGTTGTAGGGTGTATCTACCAGGGTTGTTGGGATCCTGGTAAACCTCCTCTGGACTCTTTCCAGAGCCTCTATGTCCTTGGAGTAGTAGGGATTCCACACTGCATGGGCATGCTCAAGTTTGGGTCTAACATATGTTTTATAGATCTTATTCATGAATTCTACTGTTTTATTGGAAAATGCTCTTTGTATTAGGTAGATAAACGAGTTACATTTTTTTATAATTTGATTTATATGAGATTTCCATTTTAGGTCTGCCCGCATTAGTACCCCAAGGTCTTTTTGCTCTTCCACACTTTTCAATTGTGTTCCATGCAGTGTGTATGTATTGTGCGGGTTTTTAGCTCCTATGTGCAGGATGGTGCACTTCTCTTCATTCAGCTTCAGCAGCCAGGTCTCAGTCCAGGCTTCTATCGCCGCTATGTCCTCAATAAAGCGTGCTAGGTCCAAGGTTGGATTACAGTATAATTTGGTGTCATCTGCGAAGTAAGAGATTTTCGTTTTGATGTGTTGGCTCAGGTCACTTATGTAGAGAATGAAGAGAAGTGGTCCAATTACTGACCCTTGTGGTACTCCACTGAGCACTTCATGCGATGTTGAGTAGACACCATTCACTCTGACTTGAAAGGATCGCCTGGTAAGTAGCCTCTCCAAAAATCTGCAGAGACTTCCCCTTATTCCAAAATGTTCCATCTTGTATGCTAGTCTTTTAAAGGGCACCTTGTCGAAGGCCTTCTCCTGATCCAGATAAAGAACGTCGACAGGATGACCGTTGTCAACTTCTTTGGTCCAGTTGTTGATACACTCTAACAGGTTTGTCATTGTGGAGCGCTTAGGAAGAAATCCATGCTGACTAGGTGGAATTATCTGGTTTTGGATCAAGAATTCTGTGAGCTCAGATACAATTACCTTCTCCATGACCTTACACAAGTGGGATGTGAGGCTTATGGGTCTGTAGTTTGATGGGTCCAGCCGATTTCCCTTTTTGAATATGGGTATCACATAAGCCATGGTCCATTTTTCAGGGATGTTGCCAGAAGTTAAAATGTTTGTGTATATTTGGTGTAAGATGGGTGCGAGGGTGTTGCTACATTCTTTAATAAAGATAGATGGGATGTCGTCTGGGCCTGGACTGGAATCATTCTTTAGTGATTTTATTGCTTCTTGGATTTTTTCATTTGTTATTTGTATAGTGGAAATTTCATTCACTACTCTGGTGGCGGGAGATAAAGCTGGTATGGGAGTTGTTTTTTCCAATGTATATACTTTTGAGAACTGTCTGGCAAAAACTTCCACTATTTCCTCGTTTTCACTGATTTTGCGTTGGTTTACTGGATCTCTCAGGACAAATTCGGTTGTGCTGCTATTTAGGCTACGTTTAATGTAGTTGAAGAAGTGCTTTTCTTCCTTGTTTAATAGGTTGCTTTCATATTCGATTTTGGCTTTGCGAATTTTTTCTTTAAGTATGTTGTTCTGGTTTCTGTAAGAGTTGTAGTTTTCTTCCGTCTTGTTTCTTCGGTATTTGTCCCAGAATTTCCTCTTCTTGTCTATTTCCTTGAAGATTCCCGTGTTTAGCCATGTTTTTTTTGTATTTACTTTGGATCGTCGACATGGGAAGTACAAATTGATGGTGTCTGTGATAATTTTTTCAAATTCACTATATGTAGGCTGGTTATTTTCTGTAAATTTTCGGGTCAGGCATGCATTTACCTCATCGTAGTTTGCTCTCCAAAAGTTTCTTTTAAGTACAGTCTTGGTATTTCCAGATCGGGCGTAAAACTGAGCAGTTACTTGGATGGTGCTGTGGTCGCTTTTTCCAATTGGAGGTAGTATATTAATGTTCGATATTAGTTTCTTGTCGCTGGTGAGCATCAGGTCAAGTAGTGAAGCTTGCAGCCCACGATATCTTGTGTTTTGGTCTATCAATTGCCAGGAATTCCATTGCTTGTATCTGGTTATGAAATCCATTGCAGATGCATTTGCTGTTTTCAGTGTCAGAGTCCTCCAGTCAACTTCGGGGTAGTTGAAATCTCCTAGAATTAAAGTATGGGGGTTATCGTTATATACTGTGTCGAGTGTATCCAGGAGTAGAGTGTTGTTTTGACTGCTAGTATTTGGTGGTCTATATATACATCCAACTAGTATTTCGTATTCCTGTAGCTTTATATCAGCCCAGACAGCGTTAACTGCTGTCGGGCCCTTATAGGTTGTGTTTTCGGTGGATTTAATGGTGAGACCATTATGTGTATTCCTGACCATAATACAGACCCCTCCACCCCTCTGATCATCTGGCCTTTCGTTACGGTAGATGGTGTACCCTGGCAGGCATACTAAAGTATCTGGGATGTTTTGATTAAGCCAAGTTTCAGTTAGAAATATGAGAGTTGGTTCCAGCCTTTGCATGCATGCTGTAAATTCATCCAGCTTACTTAAGATAGAATTAATGTTAGTGTAGCATATTATGGAAATCTCGGAAAGGGATGTTAGTTTTTTGATTGGCTATTAGGATTTGGCTGTTTATTGTCATGCTGTGGCATTTTATATTTAATTATTTTTGGAATACCCCGGATATATTTAATTTTAATATCAGACTCACCAGATGTCTTCCTCTCTTCTAGTTCCTTAAGCACTTCTTTAAGGAATGTTCTTTGTGACAAGGTTTGATCGTTTTTTAGGTATTTACCTGTGCTGTCAAGGATTTTTTTATTTTTTTAGGATTGCGATGGCTTCGTGCTTGGTTTGGAAGATAACCTTAATTGGACGAGTCTTTCCTGTGATGTATGAGCCCAGTCGGAACATCTTAATATTTGACAGGTCGGCATTAGGTTCAACAGAGTTTATGAGTTCCTTTACTGCATTTAAGTCACGTTCCCATATTTTTTCTCCGCTCTGAGCAGTTTGCTCATCGAGTCCAAAAACAAGGATATTTTTTGCTCTATTTTCTCGTTTCTGGATTTCTGAGATTGTCGGTTCCACCGTGCCATGGTTAGGTGAATTTGCCCGGTTTGTGATGATCTTCTCTTCAAGCTCCTGTACTTTTTCAGTTATGCCAACGATGTCTGTCTTGGTATTGCTGAGTTTAATATCCTTTATTTCACTTTTCAGTTTAGCAATTTGTTCATTCATCGATTCAATTACTTTAGTTAGGTTTGGTACTTCCTTGGTATTAAGCTGTAGGTCGGAGATTTGGTTTTTTATTTCTTTCATTTGGTCACCTAGTTCCGCTGCGGATTTTATGTTCTCCAGGCAGACGGGACAACAAAAGATCAGGGTCCTCTGGTTCATGGGCACACATCTTATTTCGGATGCACTGATTTTAGAGCAATTTCTGCATATAATCTTGTGGCAGACATCGCACGGATAACCAAAGAGTTTTCCCTTTTCTTCCTTCAACTGGCAGTCCACGTTGCACTGGAAACAGCCTGGCATTATTTGGCAGTCGTGCACGGGATGGTGCAATGCTTGTTTTTAATTGAGAGTTGTTGGCTTTTCTTTAAGATTGTTTAATAAGTCAGATTGGGAATTTGGGGTTATGGCATTTTTGTATTTAATTTTTCAAGATTCTAGAGTGGTTTTTTGGTTTTTGTTGGCAATATATATCTTAGTTTATTCTATAAAGGTTATTTTAGATGTTTCAATTGAAAAATGTTAAAAAAGTCTAAGGATTTCCACGATGTTTTAAGATTTTTCCTGGACGACATTCACTACAAACTACACGACACCACGGCGCGCGCACAACCTTTGTGTTGTTTGTTGAGATTAGAGATGTGATCAACCAGCTTAAGAACAAAAAAAGCAAAGATCGTTTTGGACTCGCTGTTGACCTTATAAAATGTATAAAAAACCTCATAATTTCACCACTAACTAAATTTAATAAATCATTGTATCACAGAGAACATTTTCCCAGGAGTTCTAAAATTTGCTGTTGTGAGCCCTATTTTCAAGAAGGGAGATCCCAATGATGTCTCCAACTGCCGACCTATATCCTTGTTGCCTATTTTCTCGAAAATCTTTGAAAAATGTCTGGCGGCAAGGATCTCTAACTTCTTTGAGTCCAACAACCTTTTCTATGAGCATCAATTTGGCTTTCGGAGGGGTCTTAACACTTCTAAGGGCATTCTTGACTTAGTGTCGATTGTTTGTGAGGCGTTTGAGGGACGCAAATACATGTCTAGTAGGCTGTGTGATTTGAGTAAGGCTTTTGATTGTGTGCCGCATAATGCTATCCTAAAAAAACTCCAACGCTACAATTTTAATAATAACAGCATCACCCTAATAGAGAGCTACCTTTCGGGTCGTCACCAGGTAGTGCGGATGGCTGGGGTGGAGTCAAAGGGGGGGGATGTGATTGTGCGCTGGGACACTCATACCGATGCCTGTTGCGGGAAACTCGCTTCCAACGTTTTCTTGCTTAGAGGTCTGGCCGACAGTGTGTCTGCACATGTTCTTAAGCAGGCATGTTTCTCGCTGTGTCACCACATTATTTCCTACGCAATAATTGTTTTGGGTCATAGTCCGGGGGCAATGAGAATTTTCCGATTCCAACGAAGGGCAATTCGCATTTTGGCCGGCCTGTCTTATAGAGCCGATTGTCGGCGCGCTTTCACCAACCTTAAGATCTTAACTTTCCCATCTCTTTTCATATACGAAAACCTTACTCACATAAAAACCAACCTAACTCACTACACAACTCACGAAGACAACCATAACTACCAGACTCGACAGAGACGAAATTTGATTCCAAGCTACCAGCGACTCGAAAGGTGCAGGACTTGCCCGAACTGTCTGTCAATCCATTTTTACAATCAATTACCTAATTTTTCAAAGATTTATCCATTCAGGAATTCAAGAGGCAAATAAAGAGCTTTCTCATTGGTCAGGCCTTTTACAGCCATGAGGAATACCTAAACTATCAATTTTAATTTTTAAATTTGTTTTGTCTGTACGTATGTTCATCTGTCAACTGTTTGTTTTTATTCTTTATATCTGATTTTATTGTCATTGTATAGTAATAGTCTTGATACATTTTACATTTTACATTTTAAATTTTAAAGTTTGTTTTTCTTCTTTTTATCTGAAATTGTTTGCATGTCTTATTTTATTGTCATTATCATTGTGTAGTAACAGTTTCTGACACATTTAAAATTTTAAAGAGTTAGGTTGTAGTAAAGAAATTGATATTATATTTTTTTTTGACTTGTGTAAATACTTTTGGTATGTTAACACTAATAAACTATTTGTATTTGTATTTGTATTTGTATTTGTAAAAGTTACACAGTCTCGAACTAATCGGTTATATTTTAAAAACAATGCTTGGTTTTTTGACGTGGTGACATTTTTGACTACTGGGTGAAAATTTTGGTTATCCGGTTCTGCGTAGTGGCCGTTACCGGACCTTTTGATCAAATTGAATTAGGGTGTTACAGTAACATTTAAAAAAAAATATACCTCAAATTATGCTATAATCCAAAAATCCAAACAATTACCACTTTATGTTTTGCAGGGGCAGACAAATATTTGCTGACCAAACAGAACCAGAGGTTAAAGTTGAAGAAAGTGAAGCAGTAAGTGGATGTGATGTAACGTATAATTTGAACTATACAGAGTGGAAATTGAAAAACGAAGAGGTAGACATCAAGATGGACGAATCTGAAACAAACGAAAACAGGTATACTTTGCCTAAGCTTATGTATAGGTGACACCGTGGGACAATTATTTTCTAATTGGTACAAAAAGTTTGTTTAATTTTTTTGTCTATTCTGAATTGTAAGTGTTTTAAGTATTTAAAGTTCATTAATAACTAAAATAATATTTACAAATTCTTACACAATAAGGGAAAATAATTGCATGGCCCACTATAGCCACCTTATTCTGAGCCTTTTTCCCAGTATGCAACCTGCACCTCATATTGTTTGGTGGGATATAAGGATTTACATACTGGGACAATCTTTTTATATATTTTAAACAAATTAATGGTAGCAAAATGCATTACTGCATATTAATGTTGCCAACATTAAAATCAAAGAGACATTGCATAGCTACTCTTTTGGTTCCAACACATGTAAAAGACAGAGGAAGTTTAAGAATAATTTTTTCTTTTGACACAACATTTTTATCTTGATTTTCTGGAAACCTCAATATTTTGTTTAAAATTTTCTTCATAAAATTAACAATAGCCATCTTTTTCTTGTCGTCTAACAAAGTGCTTAATGCTCTTTGTCACAGGATATTTGACAAGTATATACACTTATATTAAGGCTGAAAGACTTCGGTCGATAGCCTTTTGTATATTTGTCCAATAAAAATTGTTAAATAAATAAAAATAAGGCTCTCCTCTATATCTACATCATTTAAATTGTTGTCAACATCTGCATGTGATTCATCATCACACATTTCATTTACTGAAATATCACTATCGCCACTAGACTTCAATAAATTTCTCTTTTGTTTAAAACCATGTAGCCTTCAAAAATCTTAATAGGGTCATTAAGCTTTTTTTTTAATTGCATTTTCTGGAAGATTTTGTAAATTTAGTGCGAACTGCAAAAAATTTTAATTTTCTGACGCCTCTAAAGTATTTAAAATAATTTACGAGCATTGACTCGCGGAAACCGTTGTGTGACGCCACTATTTTCTATAGCAAATCGGGTCTCGCTCGCTGCCGTTTACTTGCTGTTTATAAGTATAAGAAGACGGGTGGCCATGCACATCTCCCTTTCTTCTTCGTCCTGGGCCGGGATTCTGTTATATGATAGATATGTATCGATCGAAACGACTATCAAGACGATTACGAATACGAGATTAGTGGAGAAGGCGATTCTGTTTTGCGATCGGATAGCATATTACAGAAGAAAGTAGTTTTGATACAAATTGACATTGAAATGTCCAAGAAGCTAAGGTTCCATAACAGAAAAGAAGATAAATTTATTTTTTTTCTCCATTTTGGTTGTTTATGTTTTAAAAAGTGGTTGTTAAACTTACTTATCAGCGATGACTTACAACTCTATTTTTTATGTTAGTAAAAAATTGTTTAACCATCTCCCAATTTCAGCAAGGAAATTATCGAATTATACATCTTTTAAGATGAGCGTCAAGAAAATGTTGGTTGGAAAGGCCTATTATAGTATCGAGGAGTATTTCGCTGATCTTAGTAACTAAGTTTGCGAGCATGTAGATATGTATTTGTACTTTTTTTTCTCTCTTTGTTTTGGATCTTTCATGATTTTTTAGAACTTATATTAGTTTTGATAATTTGACTGTGTTTGTATGATTTTAATGCTGAAATTTTATATACTAAGTTTCTTCCCCTTGAATAAGAATGTAATGTTCTTAAGATAATAAAGCATATTTTGACACTTTATATGCAAGGGCGTATTATATGGGGGGGGGTAACTACCTCAGAATATGTGATAAATTAAGAAATCTTAATACAAAGTTTGTGAAAATTTGGGCGTGGTCCAAAAAATTTTTTACCTGCGGCACTTTTCGCCTTGTCGTTATTAACTGATTTACCCCTCTTAACAAATTTTTCTAAATATGCCCTTGCTTATATGTACCTTCTATTTATAGTATTTAAACGGAACAATTCCATAAACTATACCGTTCTGTTAAGGAAAAAGCATCGCTACTATTTCTAAGCTCTTGTCGTCGGCGTCCCAAATTTAAATCATTATCTGCTACCAACAGACGGTTTCTAACTACAGGAAGCATACTCAATTATTACCATAAATTAAAAATAAATTTTAGAGTCAAATCAACAGAGACGATAAACCGATATCATTTGTTGTGCAAAAATCTTAGGTTAAAGAAAGGTAAATAATACCGAATACTAGTAATACGACAACTCGGAAGCTATCGAACTCGAATCGTATTTATTCGATAAATCGTAATATAGAATCGCTTTTCTTAAATAATATGGCGTATACGATACGAATCGTATAACAGAATCCCGAGGTATGTGGGTGCAGAAAACGTGGCGGAACGGAACACTGCAATATGATTGGCCAACGGTCGGCCACATTTGAATATTCTTCTACTTTTTGCGAAACATCAACGTCATTTGTTAATTTTTCTTTTTTTCTGGATTCGTTTTTTCATACAAAATTTTGTTGAGTGTTTAATCTATAATCCAAGCTAGAATCAAAACAATTGGGATTTTGTTTGTGAAAACTAATATACCAAATAAAAGTTAGGTTATAGCTTTGTTTTTCAGGCACAGGACTTGCAGGATACAGTGTCGTTCGAGGGACATTAAGCTGAACTACGTCCGGGTGAGCTGCTGAGTTTAAGTTTGAATCTTAAATGTGTGAGCTATATTACAGGCATGGTCGCATTTGGGCTTTATAGAGCGTTAAAAGCTGTTTACATTACGCTAGCGCCAAATCGCAACCATTTTCGGCCGGTGCGCTAAAAACGACGTTCCGTCTCGTTTTCCGCACAACAGGACGTTACTATTATAGGTATTGTACACACTTCAACGCTCCATCATAATTTCGGCGAAATCTCCAATGGATTACGGTGGAAATATGGGGTCTTCGACGATATCGGTCGGGATTTTATAGATTTCGGAATTTTCGGATTTAGGAATAATTTGATACCACACAATCTAATGTTTGTTTTACAACTTTTTTCAAAAGTCACCTTAAAAGTAAAAGAAACTTGAATTCAAATTCAACAAATCTTTATTTCAAAGTTGTTACATTAACAATAACAAAGTGAAACCGCGTCACTGCACACTTAGACTTTACATATTTAAATAATCACTCGGTACAATTGGGTTCCAAATCTACAAGTAATTTTCTAAATTTAGCTTTAACGGGTTTTTGACTCTGAATATCTTTAAACTGTTTTGGTAACTTATTCTACAGCTTTACACACCTATATTCTCGCTCTTCTTGTAGAGTTGCATGGGATGTATAGGGTAATTGAGGTGATCTGATTAGAACACTAATTATTAGTAGGTACTGCTTAATTCAAATACATATATTCTTGTTCCTATAAATAAGCATAAGACATGTAAAAATATACATGACATATACAGTCATAATCCTCATAGATTTAAAGATGTTTTTGCATGTCTTATTAAATTCCAAGTTCTTTATAATCCGTTTCTGGCTAATAAATCTGTATTGTATGACACCAAACGATAATTCCATACAAGTTAAAAGTACTTTTGACAGAAAGGCTTTTTTAAAAACACTTTTATTTCTATCAACTTACAATACAAAATCTAATTCAAGACTTACTATAAATTTTATTAATTTAAATATTCCCATGTCCAGCGATTCTGCTGAAATCACAGAATTGGCGGATTCTAGGAGCTTCGCACGGGTCATCGTTCTGGTCACTAGTGGATTGCAGGAAATGGCATCTGTTGTAAGTCTATGGGTGAATTGGACACATAACTCCTCCCTTCCTAGAAAGAGGCATCGTCGGGAAGATTTAATTCTTCGGGGGATGATATTGTGTCTGAAGGATTCTTTTTCCTGAGGAGCATTCGTTGAAAATGTCTTCGCTTTGAAATACAATACCAGGTTACTACACAAAGCATTGCAATTCATTTTTAAAATATTTTCAAAATCAAGAATAATTTCATATTTTAATTCAAAAGGAAATTGATTTTTATAGTGTGATTGAATTTTTTGTAATTCATGAAACAGGTCCTTTGATTTTATTATACTTGGGTGTAAAATATTTAATTTACAAAAGGTAATCGAATTCTCGATATCCTGTAAGGTGTTTAAAATGGCATTTTATAATATAATAAGTTGATGAAACAGATCCTTGGCAGCCAAGATATTTTGGCGCGTAGCACCATCTTCGATAATTTGGTCGAAGTCAAATATTCTGGAGGTTAAAACATATTCATTATGTTGAATATTTTTTATAGTTTCGTTAAAATTTTTTACAATTTCGCTGTTTACAGAATATTGCATTTTCAGCTGATTCTCAATGCTTTTTTCGTTATTTTTTACGTGGTCGAGAATTTTGTAAATTTTTTCACCGTCGCTAGCATCTAAATTTCCTGTTACCCCTTTTATAACGTAGCCTAGACCATTAATCAATCCTCTTCTAGTACGATTCTTATAATGAATTTGAATGTTTTCTATTATTTCTTGAATTAGCTTTTGACTAAAACTAGCAATTCTAGAATAATCACTAAGTTCGCTTTTCATGATCGAGTTATTACTAAAAACCGACTTAAGACTACTATATTGCTTATTAAGATTACTAAATTCTAAATATATAGGCTCTAAATTATAATAATGCAGGAAGGTGTGCTCCGTTCTTTGAAATTTGGCAGGACCTAGGTTAATTGGTAAAATACCCAAATTTTGGGTTACGTTCGTTATTTTTGTCCCTTGTCCGATGGCGAGGAACCTGAAATATTTCGAAATATATAAGATTTTTTTCTAGGTCTTTTAATATTAGATAGTTGACTTTTATCGGCAGTGTTGCCGTGTGTAGTATCAATTTTAGCGGTCTTAAGGTTTTTGTCGATAGTTTTGATTTTTTCGGGTATATATTTATTGGAAATTTTACTTTGTTTTTGTTTATTACGAACTAGTACTTGTTCGGGTATTTTAGGGAGGGTTTCCCTATTTTCGTTAGCTTTGTTTATAACACATCCTTTTTGTTTTTGAATATCACTATTTATTTTTCCGCGTAATAGTTTAATCTTTTCGCGATGTTTTGAAACGTAATTGTTTACAAGTTGGTTTTACAATTCTACATTAAATGGATATTGTACGACCCATGTTACTTCTTAGCCATTTTTCTGTCCATAATAATTTTGTAAGGGTCTGAAGAACCCGACATCTAAGGGTTGAAGACGGTGTGTAGTGTGACTTGATAACTGTAATAAGTTAATCCCATTATCTCTAGCAATTTGTAAGGCTTAAAGGTTCATATTGTGGGTGCTGTGACCATCCAGTAATAATAAAACGGGGTTTTCACGAGTTGACTTAATTGTTTTAATAAAATAGTTCAACCATGTGACAAAAAGGTCACTGTTTATATATCCAGTGTCGCTAATAGTAACAATGCTGCCAGGAGGAGCGCCAGTTGAAAGAGCGTCTTGAAAACGTCCTTTTTTGAAAATAATCATTGGAGGTATAAACTGTCCTGCAGTACTTGTACAACAAACCACAGTAGTATTTACCCCCCTCTCGCCACTCGAAATCCTTTCAATCTGGTGTTTTCCCTTTTTTGCTAACACTTTTTGACACTTTCTTTGTACGGTTGAGCAATATCTGAGTAGCAGTAAACTGATTTTTGTCAGAAATTTTTTTTAAAAGCTCAAAAAATGCATCAACTCTTTGTTTGCTAAATCCTCTAGCCCTTGCCACTGATGTTTTTTCCGGCTGCCTCAAGGATATTTCTTTATGTCTTGACATAAACCCATAGTACTATTTTTTGCCTGCCATACGCTTCTTGGTATTGAAATTATGCGACAATTTATTTTTTGTTGCCAATTCAAAAGCTAACTTGCGAACATCTATTCTGTTATGGTCATTCCGAACATTCGTTCTTCAAAAGCCAAAATATGCATTGCAAATTCATCTTCAAGTTGTTTGCTAAATACAGGAAACCTGCTCATGCTTTTTTCTGCGTTATTTGCACGTTTATTTTGGTTTTCAAGGTGTCTTTTTAGTGTCGTATTAAGATGTTATACTCAAATATTTTTGTTTCTGCATCGTATTTTAGAAGCGCGCAGGTTACACAGGTTCTAGTGATTGATTTTTCATCAGACTAATTTTTATTCAGATGCTCCAATAAAATAATCGGATGACGCGATTATTGGCATAATCGGATTTTCGATTATTTTTAATTCAGATGCGCCCAACGCTTATAAAAGCCCATCGTCAGCTTTCGAATCTATATGTTATGTAGAAATGAATGTATGTATATTTTTACTATAATAATATTATATTCCACTCAAATTATGCAGGTTGGTGGATAAAACATGTAATGCAGGTACACTATGCCGTGCGCATTCATCATTACGAAAAGCCACAACAGCACTACTTAAGTCTTGTATGGTCCATTGTCCATATCTACCACGCTTTGACATTCTGTAAAAATAAAAACCTCAATGAGAATCCTAAATTGGACCGGTTCAATTTACAGCATGACTGCCGGTTCAATTTAGGGTGCCTTGTTTCAAAACTACATAACGGCAAATTTTAATAATCACATGCAACTTCTCGTTATTTAAAGGTTATGCCATTAAACATTCCTAAAAGTACTTGCTATTTAATTATATAGTTATATGATATGGGTGGAGTGAAGTTTTTCTATTAACCCGTTGGATTCAGGGTGTTGAGAGCTTATAAAATGAATTTTTACCTTATAATAATAATAATAATAATAATAATAATAATAATAATAATAATAATAATAATAATAATAATAATAATAATAATATTATCCTTAATTGCCGACAAAATCATAAATATGACAATAGCAACGTCACAAACTGTTACACAATACCAAAGAAACTTATAACTACGCAATAGAAAACCGACGTAATGTTAATAATTCGATCGCTCGATGGATCCCGGTTTTCAAAACGGGGATCCTTCTTTGTTAAGCGGCCGGGCTTTGCCGAATGCACGTTCAGAGTTGTCGTCTTTCCGGGTGCGATATAATATGTTATATAGTCTTTAGGATTATTAACTGAATTTTGTAGACTGGTTATTGAGATTACTAAACCCAATAAAACAATACGGCGCGGCCGGCGTGAACCATTGTTTTCATTTTCGGATTTACCAAAGAGCTGAGGTTAATATAAAAATGATTAAATCTAGGAGTTTATTGTAATCTATACCTAATTTTACTACTTCAATCGATTTTTTTGTACAAAGTGTTCACGAAATATATTTCTTTAAACTTATACGGAATCTTTTGGCATACTCTCTTGACGAATTCTAGCATTTTTGAAATATGTACTGCTAATACTTGTAAAACTGACTAGTTATTAATTTAGTCCAGTGACGGAAAAACAAAATAAAAGATCTAGAAAAACTGTATTAACAACATGAAAAGGGATATAAAATGTACGTTTATCTGCATATAAGGTGGTTCAAAAAAAATCTGTTTGTAAATCTAACAATATTTACACTTTTTTTGTATCTGCCGAAATTATTTTATTTTACGGCACTAAGACGTACGTAATAAACGTTTTTGGTCATAGGTCTAAAACGACCAGAACAAAATAATTGAAATCTTTCTTGTTGCCACAAAATGACCTAACATTGAAATAATTTGTTTTAATTTTATTATAGTCGTATTTAGTTTCGACAGGAAAGTATGAATTATTATTAAACCTTTTTGGTTATAAGTCCTAAACAACAAGGGGAAAAAAGTTAAAATGTTTCGTCATTTTTAATTAACCTGACACATATTATTGGTAAATAAGTAAAAAAACTTTCTGATAAAAAATTTAAAATACTGTTTTTTACAATTAGGTACAGGGTGATTCACCATAATGTCACACCTTCTTAATTTTTTTATTTCTTATGCTAGCTAATAATTTTTAGCGTGTAGGGTATTTAAAATGATTTTTGCAGGGGTGTCCACAAATTCCCTTAGTCGCTTCATACATAGGATATAGCATAAAGTTATATATTCCTAAATATATTATCCAATTTATGAATTCTACCTAAAATTGTAATCGTATTTCATATAACATGCGTTACACCTTACCGAAGGATTTTCAATATACATATTTATATATTTTTAATTAATATAATATTAACATTTACCTTAACAAACGGTTTTTCGTTCGGTTAGGGTATAATGTGTGTTGCATGAAATACGTTTAGAATTTTAGGTAGAATACAAAATTCGAATAATAAGCGATAAGTATAACCAAATTAAAATGGGATACAAAAAAAATGTTATATTATAGGAGTTGTTGGTTTTACGAAAAGGCCTGTAAAACGTAAAAATATAGTATACCGCATAGGTACTGAGTGGCCTAAAAAAATATTAAATAAGAATATGTGTTTTTTAATGAAACGCCCTGTATATTATTTGCTTATTTGAATAGGTAAGGTAAAGAAATGCCTTTATATTCGTCTTTTGATTTTTAAATTCGCCTGCAACGTTGCCAAGTGTGTTTTCCTGATATTTAAGAAATGTTCAGCGACTCGTTCAAAAAATCAGTTTTTCGAGAATGTTATGGTTAGTGAGCCTCATCACTAAACATAACATTTTAGAGAAATGGATCTGTTAATAAGCATAACTTTCATCAACTTAACTACTAGTAACCCTTTTACAAGGTAGAAGTTAACTATCAACACAGGGCCGCTTAATGTATGGGCCGGCATAATAGGAAATCATAATACTGGGCCACATTTTTTAATAGACATTTGGCTGGTGAGGTTCATCTTCATTGCTTACAGCTCATTACAGTCAAGCTGTAAGACATCAGCAATACCAACGTTTTAACGCAGTTTAATGAAATATTACTTTAGTTTTAATGATCATTGTAAAGGCAGCAATTTCTTCCGACTTTATTAAGCTACATTTATTTTTGTGGGATATGTGATAGAAATAGTGTACAAAGCGGCTCCTACTACAAGAGATAATTTTTTAATTAATTTCTTTCAGTTCTTTTCAATAAAATAATAGCATTACCCATTTTGCAAAGCATAGGATAAATTATTTGAAAAACTATAAGATTAGACAGTCACATGTTTCATAAAAGATTAAGGTATTTAAAAGATAAACCCCTTCACTTAAACAAATACAGGGTGTTCCATTTGAAAATATCGAAATAACACATAATATTTCAATTACCGAATTTGTCAAGTCGCCATGTACAGGGTGGTTCATGTAAGATGACTCACTACCATTTCTCGAAACTGTAATAGTTATAAAAAAAGGTTCAATAAAAAAGTTAATTGATTGTACAAACATTTTTATTTTATTATATTTTTATGTACACAGGGTAAGTCGTTTGGCTGGAGTTGATACCAACCCTTGGTTTTTTAAATAGAGCGTCCTATATTTTACAATACTTTTTGATTCTACATAAAATAACAATTATTATTTAATAAGTGCACTATAAACTTAATAGTTTCCGAGATATCGACTGACATTTTTGAACTTTGACAGCTTCTATAGCTTTCTATCGGTATATCTTAGGTGAAAACGGCTTACATATCCCTATCTTACTTTTTTATTGTCTTTCTAAAAGTGTAAACTTCCGGTTAAACCGGATGTAACTCGAAATCCGAATATATAGTACTTCCGGTTTAACCTGAAATTAATAGTTTTAGGAAGATAATAAAAAAGTAGGAAAGGGACATGTAGGCCGGTTTGGTCCAAGATGTACCGTTAGAGAGCTAGAAGCTGTCAAAGTTAAAAAATGAGATTTTTTAAAAGTCGATATCTCGAAGATTATAAGGTTTAGACTTATGGTGCAATTATTAAAGAATGATTAATATTTTATGTAAAATCCAAAAGTATTGTAAGATATAGGGCTTTCTATTTAAAGATCGAAAATTGATATCAACTCTAGAAAAGCGACTTACCCTGTATACACAAAAATATAATAATAAAAATGTCTTTACAATCAATTAATTTTTCTATTCACTTTTTTTTATAACCCTTACGGTTTCCGAGAAAAGGTAGTGCGTCGTCTTACGTGGACCATCCTGTACACTCTATATCATAAACCTCAAAAACAGTATTATGGGTAATGTACCGCGTTTCTTAAGGTACTAATGGTAAAAATTTTGTTTAACTAAGCTGAATGCCCCATGTTATGATTTTTTTATCGAGTCACTCAAAATTCCCGAAACAAAAATAATTATTTAGCAACGCCACAAGAAAATTTAAAAACTTCCTTAAAAATAATATATGTTTAAGTATGTAATTTATTTTTTGGCCGCTCAGTATGCTGTTAAATATTTTTGCGTTATGCCTTTTGGTAAACCCAACAGCTTTCATATAAAACTTTTTTTTGTATCCCTTGTATTCTGGGTGCTATCAAAGACGAACACCCTATTAAGGTAGGTACCCTGTTATACAGGGTGACCTTAAAAAAGTGCATAGTACCACACGCTACAGGTTATCAAAAGAATGTAAAAAAGTTCCTATACACTTATGTACAAATTTCTTTTAATTTGTAGATAGGTACAGGATATACAGTTCAGTAAACATTATTTTTTAACATGATTTTTATAAACATTATCATTGTACATATTTATACAAAAGCTTTCATATTATTATCTTTACAAGGTTTAATATTGTGTAATGAAAAGAAAATATGGGCACCATATGCATATAGATTGACTCCTAGATTTCAAATATACTTTTTAACACGCGTGTGTTATAAGGCATTTTCTTGCCAAGTTAACTGGACTGTTTTGTTCACTCTCACAAGTAGGTACCTACAGTTTTTTTGTGATACATATATTCTTAAAAATAAGTTCATGATCGTAGAAAAACTACAGCATTTCACTCGCAAGTAATAAAGCTATGGCACGCTAGTCAATAATATACTATTAATCTATAAATCCACCAATGTTATAGTAGAAATAAAGTTACAAAATATTTAAAGCAACAAAAAATAATTAAAAAAAAAAACACTTGGAAGTAGAATCGAACTAAAATTAATTAATTTTAAAGGTCTTTATTATTTCTAAATACGTATTTTGACATTTCACCTCTTTTTATGTGGCTAGGCCCCTGGAGCTATTCTCCCCGACTCTGCGGCAAACCACGCTGTGTCGGTTTGTATAACCTACCCTGAGTGCCTCTAAAACTGGTGACGCAGCCCCAGCGGGTCGTTGGCTGCCAAAAAACCCCATTAGAATTTCAGGTACAACGTAGCGTGACTTACGACCATTGAGGTGATTTAAAGCATATGGAGGGCAACCTGTCTTGTTTTATAAAAATAAACAAGGTAAAATTACATTTAATTTGATTTTAAAACGTCCTTTTGTTTGTATGTGGGTTTGTCGTAGGAAAGAGGCCACTGTTTAAATTTTTTTTTTTTTTTTTTTTTTTTTTTTGGACAACCGAGGAGAATCTGTTTACAGATACCATGACATCCTCATGTCATGGTGATGTCGGGTTGGAGGGCCACTGAAGGTGACGTCTCCGACCGACTAAACTCCCCGCGTGTGCTGTTCCTTCGGTTTCCGTGCCGTTAGGCATATAAACCTTTGATCAGTCTTAGTGTATTTCCGCTCCACACATTAAGTGTGCTTTGCTTCGTACTACCTTACTAGGAATAAGGTTTACATCATCTTAAGATATTTTATTCCCTAATTGATCAATCAATTGATCGCTCAATTGATCGATCAATCATACAATACAATACCTAATTAATTTAGAGGGTTAGTTATTTTTGGTGAGACTTGCAGTGTCAGTGTTATGTATGTGTTATATGTATTTTGGGGGTGTGTCCCAGTGCAGTGTATAGTACAAGTACTAGGTGCTAATGGATGAGATGCTTTGTGATCTTAAGCCGGTCCATGGGGACATTGAGCTTAAGAGTTATCCCACTGTTTCAGGGCGAGAACAAAGTAGCGCTGATCCGAAGCGAAGCAAGTCTCGTTTTTTTTTGTTTTTGTTAGTAGAGATACAGCATGTCACCTAATTACGCAATAGTTGGTATTTAGGGCGCTTATGCGCCCTTCTACGTCCTAAAATAACAGCTGGATCGTAATCTACGAGCATTCTAAGTTCTTCGTTCGGATGGTTAGCTGTCCGAGCGAAGAACCTAGAGTAGTAATGCTATGTATGTTTCAGCCCAAAACTCCATAAGAAATAACATGGAGCTGAAATCTGCATTTTTCGGGCCATTTTAGGGCGTGGCACTTTTCCTGGAAGCCGCCATCCTCTATTAACCTAAGTGGAACCCAGCTACTATCGCCACCTAGTGAGTGACGTCATAACTGTTCGATGCCGGTAATATAGGGCCCTATTGACCTGTGTGGAACCCTCCACTGCTGCCACCTAACCCCCCACACATTATTCTAACCTAACTTTTGTCCCAACGGAACCCAGATCACGTGTTACCCCGATTATATAGTAATATCATTGTAGGGGTGCCACCTAACGGGGAGAGATGTACGTACCTGTAATCTTGAGACCTGTAGCACCACCTGCTTTTCATATAAGGCATCTTGTTTACCGCGATGGTAGGTATGACGTTGTAAATCAGTTAAAATATTTTAAAATATAATAATACCATAAAAAAGTTTTTGTCCTCGGTGGGATTTGAACCATAATCCTCTGGGGCCGAACCTCAAAGCCTTGCAAAATACGCTACGAGAGCATATAGATTAAAAGAGTTGATCAATGTTGATAAGCTAAAAATATGGGGGACCCGGCAATTATAACGTATAGGTGGAACAAAGGGCTCAAGTGTGGAGACGATGGCAAATGGCGGCAGCCATAGTTGTTTTTGTCTACATAATATTGCTACATCTGTTGCAGTATGCATGCGCCATAACATGTCATCAATGAACATTGTTAGAGGCCGCGTGGTATGTAATTAGACAACTGGAGATCTAGTATGTCCTTTTGGCAAACAGTATTTTCAGACGCCATCTATAATTACGTTCGCGCACACTCCCGCTATCTGGGTACTACCTGAACTTATGCAACCAGAAGCCCCTATCAGCAAATATTGCCTTCGCCAATTTATTAACAAACCTAAGTGTGGCGATGACGACAAAATGGCGGTAAACCTAGCTTTTATAATGCATTCACCATTTTATCGACAAACCAGTACTAATGGCGTCGCCAAACCAATATTTCCCCTTATTCAACATAAAAATTGTCGAAACGGCAACACCGCCGTTCCAATACTGAGAATTTAAGAAAATACGCTTAGGCCATATTGTAATAGCCGTTCGCAACAGTACCATTCATGAGTGTATAATTAAATAAAAATCAATCAATTTTAAAACTTTTAATTCACAACATAACAATATCACTTACTATCACCCTGGTATATTATATACATTAAAGGAATAAAAAAATCGGCGTAAAATAAAAAGACATATCTGTAATTATTTAACAACGTTTTATGCCAGAAATATATGCAGTTTTCAAGTCAAATACACTATTACAGCACTAGTTAGCAAAAATATTTAAATAAGACAAGTATCTTGCATCAAAAATAATACCTGAACGAAATAAAAATTTGGCACAAGACACTTATCGCCAATCTTGTATATAGGTACAATATATTATAAGTTTAAAATTTAGCGAAAATATTTACAGTTAAAACTAAGGATTAGAAACATTTACCGTGCAAGAATAGGCATATCTACATACAATTAAAAAACTAGGACTAGAAACATTTATATTAGGAACATTACCGCACAAGAAGGCATATCTATATACAAACTTAAAAACTAACAAAAAATGAATGGAAAAAGATATTGGCGGGCATGGGCATTTGAACAGAGTAGGAGTAATGTGCAATATTCGCTTATAGATAGAATATTATCCTTAACTTATACATTGCAAAAGACACCCCTCAGAATACAGTGATATTAGACGCCATAATTCACGGGGGGGGGGGGGGGGGGTTTCAACAAGTGTACCTCATAATAAAAACGTAAGACGGTGTTTCGCAAACAACCTTAAGAACAATGTATTAAAGCACATATTTACTACTAAAAACAATATACACTTTCTACAAAGCTACTAAAGCCACTTTAGGGGCAGTTTAGGTGCTGAAAAATGAAACGAGAGTAAGAGCAAAAATACCTGAAAAACACTACACTTACCAGAGGGCACTCGGTTTAAACAGGGACACGACGTGAACGTGGCCCATATTGTCCCCACTCGATTTTTATGGAAAAACGAAATTTCTAAGCAAAACCATTTTAGAGTGGCATAATTTTTTTTCGATAACTGATTTGAAATCAGAAAACAGTTCTATATATAACATAATATATGGCTCTTTTTAATGTTATACAGGGAGAATTTTTGCCTTCTTTTGCTGTATAACCAATATGGGCTCTTTTTAAAGTTATACAGGAGGAATTTTTGCCTTCTTTTACTATATAACCAATATGGGCTCTTTTTAAAGTTATACAGGTTAGGATATAATATGTGTGCGTTAGTATTTTGGCCTTCTTTTTACTGTACAACCAATATGGGCTCTTTTGAAAGTTATACAGGTTAGGATATAATATATGTGCGTTAGTAGATTATTCTAGTAATAAAAATAATTTTATTGCTAATAATAATATGAATGTTAATGCTATAATAATATGAATAATTATAAAACTAATATTAATGTGAATACTAAAACTAGTCATCCACATGCATAAGTGAGCAATGCCCCCATGGTAATGTACCGGGTGAAGATTTCGATATTTGTCGCTTATCATCATAAGGGCTGAGACCGATTTTAGTTTTTAGATAAATTATTAATAAAGTTTATAGGTACATTGTTTCCTAATTATACCGGTTACCCGACTAAGTTTAATTTTTCCTATAATGACGTATATTGCAAACAAGTAAGATCTGGGAACTTCATAAAAATAAATTAATATACATTAGATGACCTTTCTAAATTCTGAGAATTGTTGCGACATTGAAATATCTTATATTATACGGTTCACTGCACATTTTATTCCTCGAATAATATTTAAAAAATACCAAGAGTAGTGGATAACTAAGTAATTGTACTTGGAGAGTACAAAAGTTTTCAGTGAGCATAAAAAATAGAAATAAAAAATACATTACAAATAAAGAAGGCTATATTTTATAGTCAGCATATGAGGGAAAAATAAAAGTACACATAAAAAAGACACATATCACTAATCTCGTATATACTACACAGATATAAAAAACCAATACAAAAAATAAAATGGTATATCGTCAAGTTCAAAAGACCCTGTATATAATAATATTTGGCGTACAGTGTACTACTTAAATATATAAAACAAATTTCAGATTAAAAATGATAAAATAAGCCATTCTCCTGCAATTATAATATTGATATCCTTGTGAATCCTAAATAAAGCAAAACAGCATACACTAGTCAAAGGGCAAAGCAGCACCATTTTACTTATTCATCAACAGATCCGATGCACATACTTACAAAGCCAATTAGCATAAATAAAGCATTATCTAAACAAGACTCGTTGGTAACTAACGATCTACATAATGATGTTGCATTTTTAATTATTATAAACAATTTTAAATTATGTCTTCTTCTTATACAAGGTGAGAGAAAAGCACTTGTCTAACTAAGAAATAAAATAAATTAAAAATATGTTGGAAACACTACATTAGGAATATACCATGAAAAATATTTCAACTGACTGAATGTGCTTGGTATGTACCTAAATTGTTTGATGTAAATTAGGATTTGAACAACAGAAACCCGATAAGGAATGATCGTCTATAGATGTACTAGGTCATAGCCCTTGCATAAGACACACTCGGCATGTTCTTGCTCGATGAACCAAGAGGTTTGACTACATAAATTATTATGCAGTCGGTACTCTCTTACGGAGTCACTACCTAATGCATTATAAAAAAGTCGACGTTTTTAAAAAATTCAGGCTCTTTAGGATAAAAATAAAAATGTTTAATAATTATAGCAAAATTATCATGATTTATAGTGATTCATACTTTACACCAAGACTTACGAATGTCCAAGAATACGTAAAAAGTAATTCAGATTAAATTATTTATTATCAAGGAACATATTGCAATGTGACAAAATGTAAGGTAAAAGTATAAAAATATAGTACTTTGCAAAAATTATACAGTAAGCAATGAAACTATCATTCAAAATTTTCAATAAACATTAAAGGATATCCAAGTATGTATATTATTTATTAACACAGTTGTATGTAATAATATCAAAAAAACTAAGGTTTACTAGAGCACACAGTATACAGCATGATAGAAATACTTTGCATATTTCATATTCTAATTTAATAAAAGAATAAAACATAATTATAGTTTAAAGCCAAGCCTATAAATATTATTCTCAAAAGAAAAGGTACCTTGCTCTGTACGAAAAGTAATTAGAAGTGCTAATATTCAATCAAGAAAATACTATGGTAAGTTATGGATACTGATATAGGTTCATAAAAATAAATAATGAAAAAAGACAACAGGCTGTTATTTTAAGTTATATAAAGATGTAGAATAATTCCCCAAAGAGAAAGCTCTTGTAAATTTTTCACAAGAAGCAATAGACAATATAATAAAATGTAGGCACCTGTATAAATTAGGAAAAAAATTGAACTAAAAATACGCACCAATAATAAAAGCATTTTAAAAATGTGCGTATAATAAGATAAGATACCTATATATAGGAAACAAATATTGAACGTTTCGAACCCCATAACTAACCCTGTATATACATTCACAAACATCGAAAATTAAGCAAGTTAAATAAACTAAACATATACCTTGTGGGAATTAAAAGTACTGTAGAGAAACAGTAAAAATCCAATTCAACACATGGAAAGTGGTCATTTTAAAATATATTCTGCACTTGGCATATAATTAAGTCGATTATGACATTTGTAAAAATACCCGATACTCCTAAACTTTTGCATAAAATAGATTGTCTAATTTTAGGTAGCCTTGATATTAAAATGCATATAGTTTGAATACTGAAACAGTAGAAATTTTAGAGTAATGAGAAATATTATAAACATATTTAAATTATGTGTAGATCAAAGAGAAATGTATGTATCTACCAAAGACGAAATTGTATTAATTAATTCTATAAAAGACAACGTGCATACGGGGGAAGCTAATAAAAAAGTCATTTTTATTTTATCACATTTTTCCAAAAACTATTTAGCTAAATTATTAAAATTTAATACACAATGATGTCTAATTATGTTGATACATTGTTAACAAAACTGGTGTTTTTCTAGTCACCCGTTTCTGATATAGGTACATTTTGATATTTGATTATTAGTAATTATATAAAACGATAGGTAAAGTCGATACAAGCACGGCGAACAGCTCTGTTCCAAAGGTTTTTTCAGAAGCTTCCCCGAACCATGTTGTCGTAGATATAAAATTTCTGCAAAAATTGACGAACTTTTCATTTCCTTCATTTGAACGGTACCTTAACGTAGCGTTTATCTGATAAAAATTTGGCTTTTTAGCTTTATATTCTAGGTTGTAAGTAGAACTTTGATTTTTTTTTGTATCTTACATTTGATAAATATTAAATGTTTAACCCTCTTCGTTTTAAAAAGCCGTGCTTGTATCGACTTTACCTATCGTTTTATATAATTACTAATAATCAAATATCAAAATGTACCTATATCAGAAACGGGTGACTAGAAAAACACCAGTTTTGTTAACAATGTATCAACATAATTAGACATCATTGTGTATTAAATTTTAATAATTTAGCTAAATAGTTTTTGGAAAAATGTGATAAAATAAAAATGACTTTTTTATTAGCTTCCCCCGTATGCACGTTGTCTTTTATAGAATTAATTAATACAATTTCGTCTTTGGTAGATACATACATTTCTCTCTGATCTACACATAATTTAAATATGTTTATAATATTTCTCATTACTCTAAAATTTCTACTGTTTCAGTATTCAAACTATATGCATTTTAATATCAAGGCTACCTAAAATTAGACAATCTATTTTATGCAAAAGTTTAGGAGTATCGGGTATTTTTACAAATGTCATAATCGACTTAATTATATGCCAAGTGCAGAATATATTTTAAAATGACCACTTTCCATGTGTTGAATTGGATTTTTACTGTTTCTCTACAGTACTTTTAATTCCCACAAGGTATATGTTTAGTTTATTTAACTTGCTTAATTTTCGATGTTTGTGAATGTATATACAGGGTTAGTTATGGGGTTCGAAACGTTCAATATTTGTTTCCTATATATAGGTATCTTATCTTATTATACGCACATTTTTAAAATGCTTTTATTATTGGTGCGTATTTTTAGTTCAATTTTTTTCCTAATTTATACAGGTGCCTACATTTTATTATATTGTCTATTGCTTCTTGTGAAAAATTTACAAGAGCTTTCTCTTTGGGGAATTATTCTACATCTTTATATAACTTAAAATAACAGCCTGTTGTCTTTTTTCATTATTTATTTTTATGAACCTATATCAGTATCCATAACTTACCATAGTATTTTCTTGATTGAATATTAGCACTTCTAATTACTTTTCGTACAGAGCAAGGTACCTTTTCTTTTGAGAATAATATTTATAGGCTTGGCTTTAAACTATAATTATGTTTTATTCTTTTATTAAATTAGAATATGAAATATGCAAAGTATTTCTATCATGCTGTATACTGTGTGCTCTAGTAAACCTTAGTTTTTTTGATATTATTACATACAACTGTGTTAATAAATAATATACATACTTGGATATCCTTTAATGTTTATTGAAAATTTTGAATGATAGTTTCATTGCTTACTGTATAATTTTTGCAAAGTACTATATTTTTATACTTTTACCTTACATTTTGTCACATTGCAATATGTTCCTTGATAATAAATAATTTAATCTGAATTACTTTTTACGTATTCTTGGACATTCGTAAGTCTTGGTGTAAAGTATGAATCACTATAAATCATGATAATTTTGCTATAATTATTAAACATTTTTATTTTTATCCTAAAGAGCCTGAATTTTTTAAAAACGTCGACTTTTTTATAATGCATTAGGTAGTGACTCCGTAAGAGAGTACCGACTGCATAATAATTTATGTAGTCAAACCTCTTGGTTCATCGAGCAAGAACATGCCGAGTGTGTCTTATGCAAGGGCTATGACCTAGTACATCTATAGACGATCATTCCTTATCGGGTTTCTGTTGTTCAAATCCTAATTTACATCAAACAATTTAGGTACATACCAAGCACATTCAGTCAGTTGAAATATTTTTCATGGTATATTCCTAATGTAGTGTTTCCAACATATTTTTAATTTATTTTATTTCTTAGTTAGACAAGTGCTTTTCTCTCACCTTGTATAAGAAGAAGACATAATTTAAAATTGTTTATAATAATTAAAAATGCAACATCATTATGTAGATCGTTAGTTACCAACGAGTCTTGTTTAGATAATGCTTTATTTATGCTAATTGGCTTTGTAAGTATGTGCATCGGATCTGTTGATGAATAAGTAAAATGGTGCTGCTTTGCCCTTTGACTAGTGTATGCTGTTTTGCTTTATTTAGGATTCACAAGGATATCAATATTATAATTGCAGGAGAATGGCTTATTTTATCATTTTTAATCTGAAATTTGTTTTATATATTTAAGTAGTACACTGTACTCCAAATATTATTATATACAGGGTCTTTTGAACTTGACGATATACCATTTTATTTTTTGTATTGGTTTTTTATATCTGTGTAGTATATACGAGATTAGTGATATGTGTCTTTTTTATGTGTACTTTTATTTTTCCCTCATATGCTGACTATAAAATATAGCCTTCTTTATTTGTAATGTATTTTTTATTTCTATTTTTTATGCTCACTGAAAACTTTTGTACTCTCCAAGTACAATTACTTAGTTATCCACTACTCTTGGTATTTTTTAAATATTATTCGAGGAATAAAATGTGCAGTGAACCGTATAATATAAGATATTTCAATGTCGCAACAATTCTCAGAATTTAGAAAGGTCATCTAATGTATATTAATTTATTTTTATGAAGTTCCCAGATCTTACTTGTTTGCAATATACGTCATTATAGGAAAAATTAAACTTAGTCGGGTAACCGGTATAATTAGGAAACAATGTACCTATAAACTTTATTAATAATTTATCTAAAAACTAAAATCGGTCTCAGCCCTTATGATGATAAGCGACAAATATCGAAATCTTCACCCGGTACATTACCATGGGGGCATTGCTCACTTATGCATGTGGATGACTAGTTTTAGTATTCACATTAATATTAGTTTTATAATTATTCATATTATTATAGCATTAACATTCATATTATTATTAGCAATAAAATTATTTTTATTACTAGAATAATCTACTAACGCACATACAGGGTGTTATGGAAATGACTTATTATTTTTTAACCCGTAAATATATAGGTCGAGACGAATTGGGGAAAAATTGCTATAAATGGCGCTTGAAGCTAGAAATTCGAGAAAAATGCCTTCAAAAATTTAGGTCCAAAACACCTACGCGCCAATGACCCAAACAGCTGATTTGGGTAATTGTTTACTTTAGTACAAATGTTGAATTTTTCGCTAAAATTTCGTATATAGGCTAATTAAGGGTAGCTGATCACAATTTTCCTTTTGCGTTTAGGCGGCAAATGCACTGGTTTTGAGAAAAAAAATGTTAAAGTTTTTCTAACTCACCGGTATGTTATTTTGCATGTAATCCTAAAATGTTGCTATTTTCAATAAAATATTACTTGTCGGAGTCATAGTATACACTTCTGAGTTGAAATAAACGAAATATGCCACAAGGAAACTCTGAAAAACGGGATAACTTGTAAGCGAACAGAAAACTCTACGTTATCTGGAAAAAGATGGGAGACAGCTCACTGACAGCTGGCCAAAAAAGCAGAAGCAAACTGCACGACCCATGTTGTCAGATTGTTAGTGTATTATAAATTGCCTATACTTTCAATTCATTTTTATTAATTGAATGAATCCTATTGGCTCGAGCTAGCATATCATTCTCCTGGATGGAAGCCATTAATAATTACAAGAAAAAGAAGAACAATCTGGCAACGTGAGTGCAATGAATCTGAAAAGAGACGTTTCTATTTTGTCGGCGTATTAACAACGAATTTAATTAAATTTGTGCCTTTTCCATTGTTTTTTTGCTAAAATGTTGTTCTTATTTTATGAACAGATAGTTTGGTGAAAGTTTTATCACATATTTTGAAGGGAAAACCATAAAATCTAGGAAATTGAAAGGAAAGTGAAACGCGACACCCAAAGAATACCCTAACCTGTAAGTGAAAAACTTTAACATTTTTTTTTCTCAAAACCAGTGCATTTGCCGTAAAAACGCAAAAGGAAAATTGTGATCAGCTACCCTCAATTAGTCTATATACGAAATTTTAGCACAAAATTCAACATTAATTGCACTAAACTAAACAATTACCATTCCAGCAGTTTGTCTTGTCAAAAACACATGTGTTCAGGGGCATTGAACTATCATGGAAGGCGCACATAGTCCGGTTTTAAGGTATTTTACAAAATTCAAAATACTTCCGATTTTAGAAAAAAAAACTATCAAGTGTAACTCTAGACCACCTCAGGAGTGGCCCCTTAAAATATAATAAGTCATTTCCATAACACCCTGTATATTATATCCTAACCTGTATAACTTTCAAAAGAGCCCATATTGGTTGTACAGTAAAAAGAAGGCCAAAATACTAACGCACACATATTATATCCTAACCTGTATAACTTTAAAAAGAGCCCATATTGGTTATATAGTAAAAGAAGGCAAAAATTCCTCCTGTATAACTTTAAAAAGAGCCCATATTGGTTATACAGCAAAAAAGGCAAAAATTCTCCCTTAAAAAGAGCCATATATTATGTTATATATAGAACTGTTTTCTGATTTCAAATCAGTTATCGAAAAAAAATTATGCCACTCTAAAATGGTTTTGCTTAGAAATTTCGTTTTTCCATAAAAATCGAGTGGGGACAATATGGGCCACGTTCACGTCGTGTCCCTGTTTAAACCGAGTGCCCTCTGGTAAGTGTAGTGTTTTTCAGGTATTTTTGCTCTTACTCTCGTTTCATTTTTCAGCACCTAAACTGCCCCTAAAGTGGCTTTAGTAGCTTTGTAGAAAGTGTATATTGTTTTTAGTAGTAAATATGTGCTTTAATACATTGTTCTTAAGGTTGTTTGCGAAACACCGTCTTACGTTTTTATTATGAGGTACACTTGTTGAAACCCCCCCCCCCCCCCCCCCCGTGAATTATGGCGTCTAATATCACTGTATTCTGAGGGGCGTCTTTTGCAATGTATAAGTTAAGGATAATATTCTATCTATAAGCGAATATTGCACATTACTCCTACTCTGTTCAAATGCCCATGCCCGCCAATATCTTTTTCCATTCATTTTTTGTTAGTTTTTAAGTTTGTATATAGATATGCCTTCTTGTGCGGTAATGTTCCTAATATAAATGTTTATAGTCCTAGTTTTTTAATTGTATGTAGATATGCCTATTCTTGCACGGTAAATGTTTCTAATCCTTAGTTTTAACTGTAAATATTTTCGCTAAATTTTAAACTTATAATATATTGTACCTATATACAAGATTGGCGATAAGTGTCTTGTGCCAAATTTTTATTTCGTTCAGGTATTATTTTTGATGCAAGATACTTGTCTTATTTAAATATTTTTGCTAACTAGTGCTGTAATAGTGTATTTGACTTGAAAACTGCATATATTTCTGGCATAAAACGTTGTTAAATAATTACAGATATGTCTTTTTATTTTACGCCGATTTTTTTATTCCTTTAATGTAATATACCAGGGTTATAGTAAGTGATATTGTTATGTTGTGAATTAAAAGTTTTAAAATTGATTGATTTTTATTTAATTATACACTCATGAATGGTACTGTTGCGAACGGCTATTACAATATGGCCTAAGCGTATTTTCTTAAATTTTCAGTATTGGAACGGCGGTGTTGCCGTTTCGACAATTTTTATGTTGAATAAGGGGAAATATAGGTTTGGCGACGCCATTAGTACTGGTTTGTCGATAAAATGGTGAATGCATTATAAAAGCTAGGTTTACCGTCATTTTGTCGTCATCGCCACACTTAGGTTTGTTAATAAATTGGCGAAGGCAATATTTGCTGATAGGGGCTTCTGGTTGCATAAGTTCAGGTAGTACCCAGATAGCGGGAGTGTGCGCGAACGTAATTATAGATGGCGTCTGAAAATACTGTTTGCCAAAAGGACATACTAGATCTCCAGTTGTCTAATTACATACCACGCGGCCTCTAACAATGTTCATTGATGACATGTTATGACGCATGCATACTGCAACAGATGTAGCAATATTATGTAGACAAAAACAACTATGGCTGCCGCCATTTGCCATCGTCTCCACACTTGGGCCCTTTGTTCCACCTATACGTTATAATTGCCGGGTCCCCCATATTTTTAGCTTATCAACATTGATCAACTCTTTTAATCTATATGCTCTCGTAGCGTATTTTGCAAGGCTTTGAGGTTCGGCCCCAGAGGATTATGGTTCAAATCCCACCGAGGACAAAAACTTTTTTATGGTATTATTATATTTTAAAATATTTTAACTGATTTACAACGTCATACCTACCATCGCGGTAAACAAGATGCCTTATATGAAAAGCAGGTGGTGCTACAGGTCTCAAGATTACAGGTACGTACATCTCTCTCCGTTAGGTGGCACCCCTACAATGATATTACTATATAATCGGGGTAACACGTGATCTGGGTTCCGTTGGGACAAAAGTTAGGTTAGAATAATGTGTGGGGGGTTAGGTGGCAGCAGTGGAGGGTTCCACACAGGTCAATAGGGCCCTATATTACCGGCATCGAACAGTTATGACGTCACTCACTAGGTGGCGATAGTAGCTGGGTTCCACTTAGGTTAATAGAGGATGGCGGCTTCCAGGAAAAGTGCCACGCCCTAAAATGGCCCGAAAAATGCAGATTTCAGCTCCATGTTATTTCTTATGGAGTTTTGGGCTGAAACATACATAGCATTACTACTACCTAGTCGCTTTTCTGTGGAGGAAATCAGACAATTTTTCCCACTGAAGATCTCTATGCAAATCTACATTTCTCTCGAACCAGCGAGCAGCCGCTGCCTTCCGCACATAAGCATTTTCAGTCTGTTCAAGAGTTTTAATATATGACTGGGCTGCATGCCCCCAGGCCGCAGACCCATAAGTGAGCTGCGGTCTGGCAATTGCTTTGATCATGATCAGCTTAGTGCGGAGGCTCATGGTGCTACGTGGTCCGATGAGAGGATATAGTCTGCTCATGCCTGCTTTGGTCTTAATAATTGCTTTTTTGATGTGTGACTTAAAGGTTAAGCCTTTGTCCAAAGTAATACCTAGGTACTTAGCTTCCCTAGCCCACTCTATTTCATCATCATTTATTACCAGATTATCCAAAGGTGGTAATCTGCGCTTCTGAAACAAGATGGCTTGTGTCTTCTGGCTATTTATTCCAACTTTCCAGTCAATACACCATCGCATTAGCCTATCTAATTCTGTTTGCAGAAAGTCATGCAGATGTGCCGCGCTATGATGACTCATGGCTAATGCCATGTCGTCAGCATAGAGCGCCAACATCACACGACCCGCTCTTGGTATATCGCTGGAATAGATGGAGTACAGCTGAGGACCCAAGACTGATCCCTGAGGGACTCCGGCTAACAAGGCTCTAGGTTCCGATTTGACATCACCGACCTTTACACAAAATGTCCTGTTGCTCAGATAACTTGCAATTATCTTGCAAGTTTTCTCTGAAATTCCCAGGAAAAGCATCTTATGCAAAAGCCCATCATGCCATACTCTGTCGAACGCCCTAGTGACGTCCAGCAGGACAGTTCCTGTCACCTTGTTCTCCTGAAAACCTTTAGTGACATATTCAACCAATCGTAATAACTGATCTTCACCAGAGTGGGCTCTTCTAAAACCAAACTGTTCAGCAGGAATTAAATTCAACTGCTCTGTTTCCTGCAGCAGCCTGCTTTTCAGCACTCTTTCGGCAACTTTGCCTAGGGCTGGAAGCAGGCTGATGGGTCGGTAATTCTGAGGGAATTTACCGCTTTTGCCAGTTTTTTTGAACACTATAACTTCTGCGTGTTTCCACGCAGCAGGAAAATGTTCAACCCTCATCGCCCCATTAAAGATGTTAGTTAACATCGCTACAGCTTTAGTACCTAGGTTTTTAAGCATTTGATTATTAATACCGTCCGCACCTGGTGCTTTGCGCTTTTTCAAGCGTTTCAGGATATCCCTAACCTCTCCGGGTGAGGTGGGGTTAGGGATCTCCTGCAACGTTGCTCGATTTCTTAGATCTTCAGCAGAGTTTTCTACCCCGTCTATGTGATCGTCGTCTTCTGCAGGATGCAGATAACATTTAAATTACTTTCATTGGCAATTGTTTCAGCCAAGGCTTCTGCCTTATCCAAATCAGAATAAGCTAGGTCATTAACCCCGTGAAGCGGTGGTATAATAGTTTTCTCTTGCCTGAGCTTCTTTTGCATTTTCCATGCAAAATGGTCACCATTAATGTTTAAATTGGAAAGCCTTTGATCCCACCTTTGGGTCCTGAGTTCCTGGAGAGCACTTCTTAAGACTTGACTATGTCTATTTAAATTTACTTTGTTTTGTTCTGTAGGCGCAATCCTATAGAACCTCCTTAGTCTTCTATTAGCTCTGATGAGCTCTTTGACTCTCCAAGGTGTTTCACCATGAGGGTGCCTTGGCGCGGGCAAAATACTAACTCTAGTGCTCTCCTGGAATGACTCCAATATGTAGCCTTCCAAATTGGCCACCTCGGTTTCCAAATCGGCCACAGAGCGGATAGGTGGAATTCTCAAGATTTTATTCTCCACGCGCGTGGAGAATCCAGGCCAATTGGTGGATTTCTTAGAAATCACATCTCTTGGCCTGGCTCTAGAATCCAGTATCAACTCTATGGGGTTATGGTCCGAGGTGCCCAGTTCGAGTGTCTCCAGCTGGAAATCATGTACTACATGTTGCAGTATCACGATATCCAGGACCTCAGGAAGGCCACGTATTGTTGGAATGTACGTAGGTACATCCGGACCCAAGATAATGGCATCATGAGGTTCAGTAAATTGAGTAAGTCTCCTGCCATTTAGATTTTCTTTACGACTATTCCATAGACGAGATTTACAATTTAGATCACCTAGCAAAATTTTTGGATTTCCTCCTGCAAGTAAATCATTTATGTCTTCAACTATGAGGGTCTCCAGCGGAGATAGATAGACTGAACTAATTTTGACTTGACCTCTATTGGTCGTGACTTCTATTGACACTGACTCAATTTCTACATCATCTCTTCCTATGAAATGATGGCTGAGTCCCCTTTTGACTAGCAAAGCAACACCCCCCCCCCCCCCCATTATTGTTAGGTCTATCATATCTATACACCTCATAGCCCATAAATGAAATCCTTTCTTCACCATCAATCCTGGTTTCCTGCAAAGCCAGGATATCAGGTTTCCTATCCAGCAATAATTCGTCTATTTCAGAGCGTCGAGCGCGAATGCCATTTACATTCCAAGAAATCAGTGACAGCCCTGTATTTAAATTTGGAATATTATTTAAAATTTGATTATTTACCGCCATTTAATGACTTTTGGAGCAATAAGAATTTTTGGTCGAAATTTTTTTGCATCAGCTCCATCTGTTGATGCATTTTCATGAACTGAGTCATGAAATTTTGACTGTCACTGATTTCTTGTGCAGGGTTGGATTTCGAGGAAGACGAAGCAGCAGTTGCATTTGAATATGAGAGCCCCTCTTGGACATTGCGGCCTTTAAGGGGCCCTTTGTTTATATTTTTAGTTTTAATGACGTTCTTCGGTGCTTCTGAGCACCCTTTGTAGTTCGCTGGATGGTCCCCCTTACAGAGGGCACAAACAGCGTGTCGGGCTGCGCCCGCTGCAGGCACACTGAGTGTGCAGTTTTTAGCCTGGTGAGGCCCAGCGCACCTGACGCAACGCTCCGGCATGTTGCACCGAGATTGGCCATGGCCATATCTCTGGCAACGGAAGCATTGCCCAGGCATGCTAGGTCTACGTGCAGCTTCGACTTGCACCCTCAGTTTGTCTACATATTGCAGTTTAAAGATGTTAATATTATTGGTTTTCACCAATATGTGTGAAAGTGGCTGCTTAGTTTTCCTCGAAATCATCCTGATGATTTCGGAGTCTATAATTCCCTGAGCTTCAGGTTCATCTTTTAATAACTCTAACTCAAAATCATCTGAAAGCCCTTTAATAACGACATGGGTTTTCTTGTCCTCGGGAAGCAATCGGGAAAAATAGTTCCGTTTTTCATCAGTGAGCAGCCGAGTAAGCTGCCTATAATCTCCGCTGTCTTTGGTAAAGATTTTCAGCCCGTCTTTAGTTTTTTGTGCATAATTTATTTTTATGCCCTTCTCGATCGCCTTCTTATTAATTTGGGTCCAGCCTTGTGAGCCGTGCATAATTAGCGGAGGGATATTAGACTGCTTATCGGCAGGCGTCGCGACGCCTGGCGTTTGTTTGTCAGACGTCGAGGCGCCTGATGGCTCAAAATCGACAGTTTCCATTAGGTCATCGGAACTGTCAATTTTTTGGCGTTTATGACCTTTCGTGATTTTTAAATCAGATTCAGTCTGCGATTCCTTGCGCGGAGGAGGTAGCAGGGGGAAGGCTTCCATAAGCACCCTTTCGGGGTTTTTATTGATAGAACTTTTAACTTCTTTAACTTCTTTAATGACTACCTTGCTTTTCTTAGCAAGGCTGCTTGCTGGAGCCTCAGCTTTAGCTGTGGCTTCAGCACGCTGCCTGTCAAGTTGAGAAACTAGTTTATCGACTTTTGTAATTAAAGAGTTTATAGAAGCCTGCAGCTTCTTGTTTTCCTCCTTTAGCTCGTCTTCACGGGACTTGAAAGTGGCCTGAAGGGCCTTAAGAGTGTCCTCGAACTCTTTCTTTTGGCTTTTTTCGCGTTCCTTGCTCTCAACCAGAGCTGCCCTGAGGGCCGCGTACGTATCTTCGAACTGGACTGCATCCTCAGACTGAATTAGATTAACTAATTCCGCCTGTCTTTCTTTTCTCATATCTTTACGCGACATTTTTGTGACTTTGCCGTCTGAATCTGATTTATAAAATCCGTCTTCGCGCTCTCGCTCCTTTGTAGTTTTGCCCATAATTAAAAGGCAGTTCGCTTTTGGACTGCGCAATTAATTATGTGCACGTGAGAATTTAAGTTACGAAACAATCAGGGTATAATATGTACGCAAACACTCAAAAATATAGACAATAACAAAATAGCAAAAATATACAAAAATCTTAGCCTAGACCTTACTCTTCTAGAAGTCCTCACTAACACTCACTTCACTGTGTTTCAAAGTACTAGTCACTGCACTGTCACTTCCTCTCACTTGCACACGACCGACTTTGTGCATTTAGCACAATAACGCCCGTTAGCAGTCCTGAAACTGCCGTTTTTCGCTATGTATAGCCTTGAGAAAGACTATACACAGCACGAATTTCTTTTAAACTCAGGAACTCTGGAGCACGATGTTGTTCTCTCGAACAACGCACGAACTATCATGTTTAAATTTTGTTTGTCTTGTCCTGGCACAGTTCGCCTTCACTTCCTTCTTCAAGGGGCATATCCCTGGAAGCACCACGGCTAGCTCTATCCGTTTTCTCAGGGGCGGCGATCTGTGTAGGGCAGTTTGAAGTCGCCCCAGGTCCCTTCCTGGGGTCGGCCTCGGTATTCGTGAGCATGTACGGGTTATCTTCGCCCTCAGCCGTCAGGGCTGGGGGTGTTTCGCTATGTATATTCTTGTTTTCAGACATTTCGCTGGTTGCCACGCTTGGCTCCGTCTTCGCCGACCTAGGGCAGGGTATGCCCAGGTGGTAGGTATTAGTATTCGACCTCTGGGCTCCGGCACTAGCCGCTGGAGGTCTGGCCTCGTTCAGCTCTCGGCGTCGCCGGGTTTCTATTAATTCGACTTAAAATTACGTTTGCCACTTAGTTTTCGCTTCTTGCCGACCTGGTGCAGGTTATGCCCAGGTGGTAAACACTCGTACACGCCTCCCTGGCGATGGCGTCCGTTGCAGCAGTTGTGGCACAGTTAGTCCAATGTCGGCAACGTCAGCTATGACCGGTTCTCGTCGTACTTCCTCTTTAAATTATTTCGCCACTAGGTTTTCTCTTCTTGCCGACCTGGTGCAGGTTATGCCCAGGTGGTAAACACTCGTACACGCCTCCCTGGCGATGGCGTCCGTTGCAGCAGTTGTGGCACAGTTAGTCCAATGTCGGCAACGTCAGCTATGACCGGTTCTCGTCGTACTTCCTCTTTAAATTATTTCGCCACTAGGTTTTCTCTTCCTGCCGACCTGGTGCAGGTTATGCCCAGGTGGTAAACACTCGTACACGCCTCCCTGGCGATGGCGTCCGTTGCAGCAGTTGTGGCACAGTTAGTCCAATGTCGGCAACGTCGGCGATGACCGGTTCTCGTCGTACTTCTTCTTAAAATTAGGTCTCTAGGTTGGCAAAGGTTCTCGAACGATTGGCCCTCCTCCGAAGATCGTGAGCAGACACTTTCCCCTAGGTGCGTGCAAAATTTGCCCGTATTCCAGGTGCAAACTTCTAGAACGGCTAGGAACCACTGCTTCCTTACAGTATCGGGCTCGACTACGGCGTCCTCCACCGGTGCTTCTTCAGCAACACCTTGCTTTTCACTTCAGGTTCACGTATGCCGCCTTGGCACACCCAGGTCTCGGAAACTCCAAGATCAACTGGCAATTCGCTTGGTGACGGTCGTCCAAAGAAAAGACTTATGCAGATTTTAAAGCCGGAACAAATGCTCAACAATATTTTACTAGACACTCGCTCGTTTATGGTTCTGCACCGACTGATCTCTCCCTTGAAAATCATGTCCTGGCACAGTTCGCCTTCGCTTCCTCCTTCAAGGGGCATATCCCTGGCGGCTCCGCGGCTAGGCTCAGTCAAAATCTCAGGGGCGGCGATCTGTGTAGGGCAGTTTGAGACCGCACCAGGTCCTTTCCTGGGGACGGCCTCGGTAGTTGAGAGCATGTCGTGTTCTTCTTCGTCCTCCGCCGTCCGGGCTGGAGGGGTTTCACTGTTCAGTGCCATAATTCCGGCTAATGCAGTGTTTGCCGTACTCGGCTTCTTCGCTGCCGACCTGGGGCAGGTTATGCCCAGGTGGTAGATCCTTGTTCTCGGTGCTTTGGGGTCGGCACTAGGTACTGGAGGTGTGGCCACACCGTCCAGCTCTTGGCGTCGCCTGTTTTTCGTTATTTAATCGAAAATCACGTTTGCCACGTGGTTTTCGTCTTCCGCCGACCTGGTGCAGGTTATGCCCAGGTGGTATTCGCTTGCACACGCCTCCCTGGCGATGGCGTCGGCTTCTGTAGATGTGGCACGGTCCGTACAATGCTGGCAACGCCGGCTATGTCGGATTATCGTAGTATTTCTTTTTTAAATTAGTCTGCCACGTAGTTTTCGCGTCTTGCCGACCTGGTGCAGGTTATGCCCAGGTGGTAAACTATTGTATTCTCCTCCTCGACGATGGCGTCGGCTATTATGGCTATGGCACGGCTTGTCCAATGCTGGCAACACCGGCTATGTCGGATTTCCGTCGATTCCCTTCTTTTAATTATCTTGCCACGTGGTTTTCACGTCTTGCCGACCTGGTGCAGGTTATGCCCAGGTGGTAAACTATTGTATTCTCCTCCTCGGCGATGGCGTCGACTGCTGCAGGTATGGCACAGTTCGTCCAATGCTGGCAACGTCGGCTATATCGGCTTTCGTAGTTTTACTGCTTCTTAAAATTAATTCTCTAGGTGGAATGGTGCTCGGAACGATTGGCCCTCCTCCGACGATCGTGAGCGGACTCTTTCCCCTAGGTGCTTGCAAAATCTGTCCGTATTCCAGGTACAAACTTCTGAGACGGCCAGGAACCACTGTTTCCTCACAGTATCGGGCTCGACCACGGCGTCTCTCTCGCCGGTGCTTCTTCAGCACGCCTTGCTTTTATCTTCAGGTTCACGTATGCCCTCTTGGCATACCCAGGTCTCCGGAAGCTCCAAGATCAACTGGCAAATTTTATGGTGACGTCGTCCAAAGAAAAAGACTTATGCAGATTTTAAAACCCAGAAATAATGCTCCAAACACTTTTAGCTATTTACTGTTTCATGGTTCTGCACCGACTGGCTATTCCCAGCGAAATCGCGCTTTTTATAGCCGATTTCCACATGGCGAATACCACAACACCCCCCCCCTTAAGAGCATTAATTATGGGGCGTTTATTTAACTGTACCCATCTGGTACAATTATACTCTATTTACAACATCAACTTAAAAATAACTAAATCTAAAATCAACAAATATCTAAGTCCAAAAACAACAATAAAAACTAATAACTAAGTCCATAATAACAACAACACTAATACTAAGTCCAAATAAACACGTTTTAAAATCACTTTCTTTCGTAGGATGATTTCTCCTTTTCTCTCGTCCGAGGCGATTCCTCAACCTCCGTAGCTCTAGCTTCGATAGGTGGTTCTTCTCCAGGTGACCTGGCATAGGCCTCCTGTGGACAGTTCTCCGGCGACCTGGGGGACTCCTTGGAGGCTTCAGGTGGCTTCTCTCTCGGCTGCCTCACTGCTGGTACGGCGACCTCGGGCTGAGGGGCCGTAGTTTCTTCCACATCTGGTGGTTTCTCCTTAGGCTGCCTCAATGGTACCTCGGCGACCTCGGGCTGAGGGGCCGGAATTCCAGGGACTTCACGGGGTTGACTATGGAGCTGGATTTGTGCGGGGACTCTAGTAGGCACATATCTCCAGGGAACACCTTGCTGATCATACTGGGTCTCCAAGCTTGGAGGACACAAGTACAAGTCCGTTACAGGTGGCTCCACAAACGCCGCAAATGGGTTGGATTCTGGTAGTGGCGTACGTTTCACCGCGACCACCGTCCATCCTATGTAATCTTCTCTTGACCTACGGTCTTCTTGCCCATTTCTTAATTGTAGGTCCGTCAACGCCGGTTCCTTTGCTTCTGCTAATTCTGCACTCGGTTGATCAAACTCTGCAGCTGTAGCGGCCGTTGAATCGAACAACTCTTCTTCTTTGACTTCAATTTTGTCTTCAAAATCCGGAGGTGGCGAGATAACATTGAACTCGACCTCTTGGCCCACGTCTGGTGGTTCCAATACTTCATCCTTAATCACTATGTCTTCTTGGATCACGTCCGGTGGCTCCAATACTTCATCTGCAATTGCTTTATCTTCTTGGATCACGTCTGGTGGCTCCAATACTCTGTATTTAGCTTGCTCTATCTGTCGCAACAGCTGATTTGCTGCAAATTCCTTATTTTCCGCTTGCAACAATGCTGTACACATCCTTTTATTATATCGCACGTCCTCCTCCGAGTCCGAAGTTGGAGGTGAGGCTGGACGCTGTCTAAGCCGTCTCTTCCGTCGGCATTGCTTCCGGTCTCTACGGATCTCTGTCATAGGTGATTCCTCGTTCGTTACTGTATCTCCATCTGTTGGAGTTGAATCGCTGACTGTCTCTTCGCTAACTTCCCTGACAGATAAATCCCTTGTTGTTAGATCGTCAACAGTTTGACTAGTCGATTGGACTGGGTGTCGATTTTCCGGATCTGCCAGGTCATCAACACAGGAAATATAATCATTGTTCCGAAAACTGAACAGTAACTTCTCCGGGTCCTCTATTTCTTCTTCCTCATCCGATATGTCTTCATTTCCACTTCCTTCTTGGATACCACATTCTTTACGCAGGAGTTCCTGGTCATAGTCGTCATCGTCTGCATGCAACGCGTACCACATTCCATCTTCCAGTGCTTGATGCTTATAATCCGCTCCCTGTGAAGGGTGATCAATTTGGTATTGCATGGCGCGCATAATCATCGCTCCATGCTTATTCGTACCAGGTATTTCTACAGGTGATCCATCCGGAAATATAAACCTTGGTTTTCTTGGTTTAACCACATTTGCTTGTTGTCTGCTTGGATTCGGATTATCCCGTCTCTCCCATGTTCTACTATATTGGGGTCTGTCTGGTGCCCGCGCCTGACCTCCTTGTTGCTGAGGCCTTCTTCCTTCGTTCCTACAGTTTCTGTGTAGGTGAGCGCCTCCACAACCAAAGCATTGTAAACGGCCTTGGTAGCCTTGGTACTGGGGCTGTCTGTTTCCACCATCAATTCTGCCATCTTGAGCGTTAACATTTGCTCTTGGTGCGGTGTACACCTCGGACGTCTTCCAATCCCGTTCCACCGTAATAGCAGCGTTTAACAGATCTTCCGTGCTTTGACAGTTCCAAGTCCGTAGCGCAGCTCGTAATGGACCGTTCAATCTGCTCAGCAGCAGTGGCACCACTTCTTCTTCCTGCCATCTTGGATTTATTCGTTGACAAATCTGCCTTTTCCGAATTAAAAAGGCTTCTGCACCTTCTCCTTTAACCTGGTCCTGGCCATACAGTTCTGCACGTAAGTGATTTACACACTCACTATTATTATAAGCTCTTAGTACTGCTTCCTGTAATTGCCTCCATGTAATTTGACCTCCTGCGTATATCTTCATTCGTATAGCTGCCTGTCCCGTCATTTGCCTAATTGCTAGGTCCGTCCACTGGTACTCCGGTGCTCCAACGTCTATGCAATAAGCCTGCATATGCTTTAAGAATAGCACCGGGTCCTCCGTATCGGTTCCTGCAAACTTAGGTGGTGGTGCTGCGATCGTTCTTCTTGGTTTATCCACCAATTGTCCTATGGATTGGGCTAATTCTTCCATAGTTCTCCACCTCAATGCCTCCATCGCTTGCCAATCTTGACCTGGCTCTGTTGGTTGCTCCTGTAGAGGTGGCAATGCCATTCCTCTAATTTTTCTTTCGTAATCTGGCTTCTGCCGGACTCCCCTTTGAGTTGGCGGAACTTGCCGACTTAACGGTGGCAGCGCCGAACCTCTAGGCTTGTCTTCATAGCTTGGCCTTACTCGTTCCTCATCCAAAGCAGATGGCATCTGCCGATCTCCAGGTGGCATAACTTTTCCCGACAATTTTGTTCGAGTTTCTTTTTCAATAAACGAAGCCTCCTGGTTACAGGGTATCTCCTCGTCTAATGTCGTGTCTTCGGAGTCGATATCCGAGTCTTCCTCGGATCCGCTACGAATCTCTACGTCTATTCCATATCTCTCCTCCCATATCCGGCGCTTTGCTCTTGTATTAAAAGCTGGGCATTCCATGGGCAGGTATGTAAATGATTTACGATCGCTTAGGCCAGCGGGCCTAACGTCGTCACAGGGTTCTTTGTTACTCCTTTTATTCGAGTAAGTCATCGAGTTGGGCGCCATGTCCTGGCACAGTTCGCCTTCGCTTCCTCCTTCAAGGGGCATATCCCTGGCGGCTCCGCGGCTAGGCTCAGTCAAAATCTCAGGGGCGGCGATCTGTGTAGGGCAGTTTGAGACCGCACCAGGTCCTTTCCTGGGGACGGCCTCGGTAGTTGAGAGCATGTCGTGTTCTTCTTCGTCCTCCGCCGTCCGGGCTGGAGGGGTTTCACTGTTCAGTGCCATAATTCCGGCTAATGCAGTGTTTGCCGTACTCGGCTTCTTCGCTGCCGACCTGGGGCAGGTTATGCCCAGGTGGTAGATCCTTGTTCTCGGTGCTTTGGGGTCGGCACTAGGTACTGGAGGTGTGGCCACACCGTCCAGCTCTTGGCGTCGCCTGTTTTTCGTTATTTGATCGAAAATCACGTTTGCCACGTGGTTTTCGTCTTCCGCCGACCTGGTGCAGGTTATGCCCAGGTGGTATTCGCTTGCACACGCCTCCCTGGCGATGGCGTCGGCTTCTGTAGATGTGGCACGGTCCGTACAATGCTGGCAACGCCGGCTATGTCGGATTATCGTAGTATTTCTTTTTTAAATTAGTCTGCCACGTAGTTTTCGCGTCTTGCCGACCTGGTGCAGGTTATGCCCAGGTGGTAAACTATTGTATTCTCCTCCTCGACGATGGCGTCGGCTATTATGGCTATGGCACGGCTTGTCCAATGCTGGCAACACCGGCTATGTCGGATTTCCGTCGATTCCCTTCTTTTAATTATCTTGCCACGTGGTTTTCACGTCTTGCCGACCTGGTGCAGGTTATGCCCAGGTGGTAAACTATTGTATTCTCCTCCTCGGCGATGGCGTCGACTGCTGCAGGTATGGCACAGTTCGTCCAATGCTGGCAACGTCGGCTATATCGGCTTTCGTAGTTTTACTGCTTCTTAAAATTAATTCTCTAGGTGGAATGGTGCTCGGAACGATTGGCCCTCCTCCGACGATCGTGAGCGGACTCTTTCCCCTAGGTGCTTGCAAAATCTGTCCGTATTCCAGGTACAAACTTCTGAGACGGCCAGGAACCACTGTTTCCTCACAGTATCGGGCTCGACCACGGCGTCTCTCTCGCCGGTGCTTCTTCAGCACGCCTTGCTTTTATCTTCAGGTTCACGTATGCCCTCTTGGCATACCCAGGTCTCCGGAAGCTCCAAGATCAACTGGCAAATTTTATGGTGACGTCGTCCAAAGAAAAAGACTTATGCAGATTTTAAAACCCAGAAATAATGCTCCAAACACTTTTAGCTATTTACTGTTTCATGGTTCTGCACCGACTGGCTATTCCCAGCGAAATCGCGCTTTTTATAGCCGATTTCCACATGGCGAATACCACAACAATCACGCTATTTATAGCCGTTTTCCACGCTTGAGCGTCAAAACAGTCTTGATATTTATAGCCAGGCTAACTCCCTTAACAAGCCACTCCCACTGCATTAGTGGGCGTTTTGTAGAGATTATGTGCGCGATGTAAAAATTTTTGGAGTAGTGCTGAGTTTCAAGTCCCTTAGCAGTCTCCTCCCATTTGATGTGGGCGGAGCCAACTATTGGCTTGAAACTCTAGTGTAGTGTTTGTCTGTTTAATGTGTGTGTATTATTTTGTGTTTAATTGTATTATGTAATCTGTCTGTGTTCTATTTGGGGGGTGATATGTTAATGCATGTTTGGGAGTGGTTGATGCCAGAGAGGCAGCCTGTGGTATATCGGTTTATGTTTTATTTGTCTGTTTTCGTCATGTCTTTGTTCGGTTATGTTTCTTGTCAATGGTGAGTTTTGTATGTTAGTTAAGTAAAATTTAGTTGAAATGTCAATTATGTGGTTACGTATGTCGTCTACAGCAGCCATATGGTGAAGATCTGCAATGCGTGCATACCGCCCAGAGGAGGTGACGCATCGCAGAATCTTGTTCTCGAATCTTAATAATCGCATAAGCTGAGTATTAGATTATTGGTCTGATAATTTGTACGTAAATCAGTCTTTTGTTTGTAGGTGACAGTGGGGATTTGGGGGAAAGAAGGGAATAAAGGCTTTGCATTGCTGCAAAAGCCTTTTTTAGGGTATTGGAAAAATGTGTCTGGAAGGAAAGTCTCTGATCTAATGTTAGTCCTAAATAAAGTAATTTGTTTGTTGGTTGTATGTATTGGTTATTGATTTTAATTGGAATAAAAATTTTGTTGTTTGTAAACTTCTTCGTAAGGATAGTACAAACGGTCTTATCAGAGTTTACCATAATTTTCCATTTAGAAAAATATGGCAGCAGCAAGTCAACATGTGACTGAATTTTTCTCTTTGCTGCCTCTGCATAGAACGAATGCGCGTATATTAGCGCATCGTCTGCATACATGCAATCGAACTCGCGACTGGCAAAACGATGACTATCTTAAAGACGCCACCCTAATCATTGCGCCACAGCAGGTTTAAATGTCGTGAAATAGATTAGTAATCCTTCTCGCGTCCATGATAAAACTTAGAACGTAGTTTCGCGTGATTGTATTAAGTGTCTTGTTTCACTGACTGTAGCCAATTTAAGCTCTTATTATTAAGATTAACCTAGTAAAAGATGCAATAATTCTCACTTTCATTTTCAATTGCAACCTTTTAAGAAAGTATACAACTATTGGCAACGTAGCTCTCCATCAAGCTGGGCACGGGTCGCGCCAATTCAAAATCGATGGAAAACCGTCTGTTTATTAACGCTGTAAAGCGGCCTCTCGCGGATTTAAGCTGCTTGTTAAGATTCCACTTCTATTGCGTAGCTATAAGTTTCTTTGACAATACATAATAAAAAGATTTTTAAAATGTAAAACAATATTACTGACATACACTACAAATTAAAAATCAAATTTAAAAGAGTAATGGGCGTTTTGTATTAAAAAAGCTTTAACTTGTTTTTTCTTGCAAGCTCTGAGTCTGTCTTAGATTATGGGGAAGCATATTGTAGGCTTTTATGGCTCTGTAAAGTGGACCTCTTTCAAAAAAGGCAGAGCTATGTTCAGGAATGCTAAGCGCATCTCTGTTTCTTGTGTGGATGGTCATGCCTTGGGCGTACACATCCCGATTTCTATTAAATAGTTCAGGATGCTTCTTCACGAAGAGAACTAGCGATAGAAAGTACAAGGACGGTACAATTAAAATACCCAATTGCACAAAATATGGTTTACAGGAGGTCATAAGGTGTAGACCACAAATACACCGCACTATCCTTTTTTGGGCCTTAAATACATTTATGGTGCTCTTTCCTGAGCCCCAGAACAAGATGCCATAGTTTAATATAGACAACATTATGGTGTGTAAAAACAGCTGGTCTCTAAGTATTCGGATCAACCCACATAGGCTGTTAAGTCTGCCTTCTACAGTACTTACCTGTTTCTCCCACGTAAGGCGTGAATCAAGGTGAATCGCCAGGAATTTGATGTATTTTAGAACGAACTGATTTCTTGTTTAAAGTTACGTAAATAGACTCTTCAACTGCAGGCAGCTTACTAAAGGTTAACAGTCCTGTTTTTCCGACATTTAGTCTCAACTGATTATTGCCACACCATTGCCTCACCTGTTCCGCAGCGACCGAAGAGTCAGCTGACAGATCCTCCAGGCAAGACCTAGATATCATTACCGAGGTGTCGTCCGCATATTGGCAGATTGCACCTGCCGTCACGTCGTCACCAAGGCCATTTACGTATAGCAAGAACAGGATTGGCCCTAAAATAGACCCTTGTGGAACACCCTGTGTCAGTGCAGTCGCTTCTGAGTTGTAATGTCTTGCCTCATGTGTGATGGAGACTGTTTGTTCCCTTCCTGTCAGATAGGACTTAATCAGTGCAGCACACGCACCACGAATACCATATCTCTCAATTCGCTGCATCAGTATATCATGGTTGATTGTGTCAAAGGCCGTCGAGAAATCGAAATACAGCCCAGCAACCTTTTGATCTCCATTGATCTGATCCACTATAAACTCTAAAGCCTTATAGATTGCCAGCCCAGTAGATTTCTTTGGTCTAAAACCATACTGAGTATTTGTGAAAAGATTGTAAGTCTCGATGAAGCTCATGAGCCTGTCGTAAATCGATCTCTCGAATATCTTAGACACTGATGGTAGCAATGACACCGGCCTGTAGTTATTTATATTTTAAGAGTCACCTTTTTTAAGCACAGGAATCACATTTGCTTTCTTGAGTGCACAGGGGAAAGTACCTGTTTGAAAAGAGAGATTTATAATATGGTTTAGAGGCCTGCTTATGGAGGCGGCTACACACTTTAAAATATATACAGGTATTTCATCAAGCCCTGATGAGAATTTATGCGGAATATTCATGATTAAGTTGAATATCTCCTGATCACTAATTCACTAGTAGGGTTAGGAAATATACTTGCGTGACAAATTTTATCAGTAATAGGGCGAGAGTTATTAGTTTGTGTAGCAGTTAGTTCAAACTGTTTGGAGAAAGCCTTGCAGTTTCAATAGGATCGCTAATAGTTTGACCATTCTCTTGTTTTAGCGTAATGAATTGAGAATATTTATTTTTGTTTGTTTGCGAATTTAATAGAGTCCAAGCTGACTTTGTCTTATTTTTTAAGTTAGTTATTTTATTGTCATTTATTGACTTTTTATAGTTGAATAAAAAAAGCTTCTAGTTTTTTCTCTCAACCTTGTATTGTTGGTGTATTATTAAAGAGTTTGTTTGCTTATACCAGACGTACAGATTTTTTGTATGTTTAGAGTAGTTTTTAATTTCCATACCCATGTGTTGGTGTGATTTTTTAATCTGGATGTTTGCATAGGGAATGCTAAGTCAAAGTGATAGTGAAATACACGAGCGAATGTGTTGTACTTCTGGTCCACACCCTCAGACTTGATTACATCTATCCACGTTTCATTATTCAAGTATTGTATAAAGTTGTGAATATTTTGTTAGGTAAAGAACCGTTTTCTAACATACCGAACTCGATCGTCCCCCTCACCAGTCTGAAAAGTAAAAAGTTGACCAAAGTGATCAGAAATGTTTGTTATATGTAGGTATATTACAATATGATTTTTCTGTACTAAAGTTTGTAAATATATTATCAATTTGGCTTCTGGATGTTGTGCCCACCTTTGTTGCCCCATTAACAGGGGCGGTTAATCCATAACTTAAAAATATTTGAGCCAAAGAGTAACCAACATTATCAGAGCCTGCAAAGTTTATATTAAAATCTCCAGAGATTATTAAAATTCTATTGGGACTATACAACTTTTGTAATAGAAACTGAATCTTGTTAAAAAATATATCCAAATCGCCAGAAGGTGACCTATAAATGCAAGCAATAACAATATTCTTGTCACAAACACTATAATGGGATACACAGAACTCAAAGTGTTTCTCTATGGGAACAATGTCAACATTTTGGGTATTAACCTGTAAGTTTCTTTTGCCGAAAATAGCTGTACCCCCTCCCCGGGAAACATACCTCGAATAAAAGCTGTGAAGGTGGTGATGAGGAAAAATTTTTATTAGTTTATCTCTTACTTCAATACCTTGTGAAAAGTTAAGTTTATAAGCTTGGGCATATTTTGAGAACGAGTCCATAATTGTTAAAAACTTGCAGTTCTCAAGGGTTAAACTATCTACATGAACAATTTGGAAGGGTCTAATGGCTGTGGGCGTAGTATTAAATTGGAGATTAAGGGGGCGTTTATCGTATTTCGTTATTTGGCAGGTTTCACAGGAGTTTATATACGTTTGAATAGATTTTTGTTGATTTGGCCAATAGTAAATATTTTCAATACGATTGAGTGTCTCATCAATTCCGCGGTGGTTTGTTTTTCCTTCATGGTGGTTTTGTATGGTTTGCTTGATTTCGTCGTCATCCACTACGTCTATTAATTTTTTTGAGCATTTAATGAATTGAATTTGTGAATTTTTAAAGTATTTTTGGAGAGTGTTACTAGTTTTTTCATATATCGGGTCTTCAAAATATAAATAGTATTTTGTTTTCGGTACGATGTGTTCTTTTATGAATTTAATGACGTCATTGTCAAAGTTGCTTTTAGAAAATTGTACAAGAATTCTTTGTTTTATTTTATAAAGCTTGATTATAGTTGGTTCCACTGGGGAAAAATTTACTTCTGAAATAATAATTTGTTTTTTTCCGTAGTTGACGGGACAATCTACTATGGGAATGCCTATAATTGGGTTTTCAATGTTAGAGTGTATAGTGGCGTCCGTGTCGTCAACTGCAATTTCTGGGTTGTCAATGTTTTGTAAATGATCTCGTAATCGTACTCCTCTAATTTTAAACGCCACCTAACTAACTTCGAGTTCGGTTCTTTTAGAGAAAATAACCATTCAAGAGGCTTATGGTCGGTAATAATTTTAAATTTTCTCCCGTATAGTTTACAGCCCATACAATGGCAAGAAGTTTTTTCTCAATTGTGGAATAATTAGTCTCGGTTACGCTTAAGGTACGGCTTGCGTATGCGATAGGAAGATCTGAACCGATTTTTCCCTGAGATAAAATACTGCCAATGGCGTAGTTGCTCGCGTCGCAAGTCAGATTGAAGGGTTCCGAAAAATTTGGGTATTTAAGAATGGGCTCGTTAATTAATAGATTTTTGCACATTTCGAAACAACTAATATACGCCGGGTCTTTTATGTCGATGTTCGCGTCTTTTTTTAGACATCTAATTAGGGGTTTAGTAATTTTTGCGAATTCTTTTATGAACTTGCGATAATATCCAAGTAGGCCAAGAAAGCCCTTTATAGCTTTCGTGGTTTTAGGTATAGGCTAATTTTTTATAGCATTAATTTTTTCCGGATTTGGTTTGACTCCCTCTGGCGTCACAATAATATGTCCTAGAGAAGCCACTTCTTTTCGAAGAAATTCTGACTTATCTAGTTAAATTTTAAAGTTAGATTGTCGAAGTTGTTCAAAAACCTTCTTTAATCGATCGGTATGTTCTTGTAAGCTTGTACTAAATATAATAATGTTGTCTAAGTATACTGCGCAAATTTCGTTCTGATAATCCCTGAGAATGTTATCCATTACCTTCTGGAATATCGCGGGGGCATTCCGGAGTCCAAAGGGCATTCTCAAATATTCATAGTGCCCATTGTCTGTGTTGAAAGCTGTTTTTTGGATGTCTTCTTCAGACATTTCAATCTGATGGAATCTTGAGGCCAAGTCGAGGGTGGTAAAGTATTGACAGCAGCCTAACTTGTCTAATAAATCGTTAATACTTGGCAAGGGATAACGGTCCCCAATTGTTTTTCGATTCAGTTTCCTGAAATCGCAAACAACTCGCCATTTTTTTTGTCCTGAGGATTCCATTTTTTTTGGTACTACCCAAATGGGCGAGCGCCATGGAGAATGCGATGGTCTAATAATATTTTGTTCGAGCATTTTTTTATTTGTTTCTGAATTTCATTTTCATGTATCTCTGGATATCTATAAGATTTTGTGTAGATCGGTATTTCATCAGATGTTTTTAAAATGTCAGCATATTCTTTAACTACTCTTAAAATTGCTGTTTTTTTCCTCGGGGTTCATGTGGTCCGTTCTGCCTTTTGAAATATCAAACTTAATTTTTTCCACGTTAAAGTTATTAAAGTTAGCAAAATTGTCATTTTCAATTTCATAATCGTTAAAATTCGTTACTTCTAGCGGTTCTGAAATATTGATGGTCTGAGAAGTTTCGGATGAATTTAAAATTAAGCAAATAGCATGGTTATTAGTTACCGTAGCAACACATTCAGGAATTTCTAGTTCATTGAATTTGGTATAGGGTATTAAAACGTCACCATTTTTTACGCGCATTTTATTAATTTGTTCACACCTCGATCGCACCGTGATGCAATTTGCAGAAAATGTGATATCATGAAAGAGTAGCGGTGTTAGTTGTCATTAGAATATATTTTTCTAGGTTTATATTAGCACCTAAAATCTTTAAATTATCTATCCCCAAAAGACAATCAAAGTATTTATGAAAATCAAGAGGTAACATTTTAATGGACTGTTTTCTGTTTTAAAGACTTGAGCACGGTATTGCGGTACTAAATTTTTCAAAAGAGGTGCCGTGTGCAGTTAATATTTTAAATGGATCGCATTTTACATAGTTTTTAAAATATTTATTAGCTATTTCAGGTTTTACAAAAGATTTAGTATTGCCTGTGTCAATTAAAATTTTTAAATTAAATTCGGGATAAATAATATATGGCAATTTACTTTCAAAGTCATGAGTTCTAGATTGGGTATTCGGGATCTGAGGCTATTTTCTGAAAAAAGGGTCTTTATCGACAAAATCATTTTTTTGAGGATGTTCGACCAAAGGTTGAATATCACTTTCATATTGAATTTCGTCTTCGTTTTGACTATTATGTACGACTTGATCGTCAATGTTTAAAAGTTCTACTACAATATAATATTTTTGTTGGCTACGCACGGTATAATTTTGTCGATAATTCTGTAATCTATTTTGAGGGAAATTATTTTGGGTTCTCAGTGTATTTTTAGTTGATACACTCATTGGTGTTGGTTTAGGTAAATTTACATTCTGATTAGGCCTAAAAACATTGACTTTTGGTTCCAAATTCCCACTAAATTGTGGTTGATTATTACTTTGAAGAGTATAAGAGTTATTTGGAAAACTTGCTAATTGAAGTTGTGTAGTGGGTCTTTGTTTAAGCTGACTATACGGCCTATTATTTCTTTGATTTTGAGAAATTCTGTTTCTTTGAAAATTATTTGTAACATTTTGGATTTGAAAGTCGTTTGTTAACATACTAAGTGCAGAGTTAAGATCGGTCGGGTTTTTTGTCCTCATGAGAGATCCCATGGGATCTGTTAATCCTCGCAATAAAAGTCTAAGTGCCAGATTTCGACAGTATTGGAGCCTGATTTGCAGTAATATGTGTACTAATATAAGAGACTTGAAAATTTAAAAGGTGTTGCACTTTATTAAAATATTCAAAGTGACTCGCACTACTTTGTTTCAATTCGGCCATCTCTAAATTTAAAGTGTAAATGTCGCGTTTATCCGCGTAAGCATTGAGAAGCCCTTGTTTTAACTCATCCCACGTATTAACAGAACAGGAAGAGATGTTAAGTGCAGCTTCGCCTTTTATTTTGGCTAAAATGCTTGACATTAAACATTCATTTTGAAAATCTGTTTTATTCTTTTTTATTATAAAACTTTGTAACTACTTTTTCGCAAATACTAATAAATCTTGGCAAAAGTTCTGTTCTGTTTCAACGTTGAATTCTGGGATCATTCCCAAATATTCTGGTTTCAAAGACATATTAATTTGTAAACTTAAACTTCTAGATTTCAAGGAATGGCGCCTGTTTGGCTTAGGTTTATTTTTTAAAGGAGATCTAGATCTTGTGCGGAAGACAGCGGGCTATTGTTATGCTCTAAAAGTCCTTGCATCCAATATTGACACGAAAACAGCAATAATAGCATATCATGCTTATATTCATTCGCGATTGAGGTATGATATCATTTTCTGGGGTAGGGGTGTGGGGGCAGATAGAGTCTTCCTGCTACAGAAAAGATGCATCAGAAATATTTTCAATCTAAAATCAATTGAACCCTGCAAACCTAAATTTGTCGAAGCAAAAATTCTTACTCTTCAATCACTATATATGAGACTGTTATATTTGTCAAACAAAACTTTAATTTATTTAGAAACTGTGGTCGAGATCACCATCACCTCACTCGACACAAGGAAAATCTAAAAGACATGAAATGCAATTTCACTTATATACAAAAAAATGTACATTCTTCAATTATAAAATTTTTTAATAAAATTCCTATTGAGAATAGGAGACAGGACATAAACTGTGTGAAAAGATACCTAAAAGGACTGCTGGTTTCGGGGGCATACTACACTTTGGAAGAGTTTTTCCGAGATAATCTATAGCGCCAAAGTAGTATCTTCTTTGTTTTGTAATATATTGTTCGTTTTCTTTGTCTATTGTGATACGTAAATTGAATTTTGAATTTTAAAAACAAATACAATTAATAATAAATCCTCTTTTATTCTAAATAAAATGTATGTGATTGATTAAATATCAAGTTATGTGAGTTTATATTTTCTCAGGTTTGTTATTTCTTTAAATTTAATCAATGTATTGTAAGTCTAAATCAGTGGGTATTACAGAATGCGCGACTTATCTGTTTGTATGATTTATGTAGTTATTGATAGTTTTGTAAACAGCTCTAGGTTAAGTTGTATTCTTCCATTTTTATTACTGACATGTTTCACGCCAACCTGGCAAAAATATATTGTTTATAACATGTAGATTATGTACTATGAAACAAATAAAGACTTATTGAATAAATAATGAAGACGTGAACACTTGTAATATTAACATATAGAGCAAAACTAGAACCCTAGACAAATTCAAAATGACTAAATGAAGATCTTATGAATGGGAACGTGAGAAAGAAGCCTTACTTTTTACAATATGTGGTTCAATATATTGAACTAAATTTCGGAAGAATAAAATGAAGAAATAAATAATAATGACAATGAACTAGTTAGATCACTCACGTCTTAAGTAACTCCTTCGAATGATGAAGATAATCTGAGGGATGACCCTATAAGAGAATATGACGAGGAAGATAGAAATGCAGCCCTAAGTATCAATATAAAATACAAACATTAAAATGACCAGCCAAGTACTAGCACGAGTTTGATAATCCACACACATCTTTTTCTAAAAAAGTTAATGTCAAAGAGACCGGATATAGTCATGGCGGGACACTCGATTCCCTTGGCTTCATCAATTCATTTATTGGGCGTCAATTTGTATAGTCATATGTCTTGGCATAGTCACGTTGCGGCCATTGCTAAGGCTGCTTGGAATACTTTTCCAAACTAAGAACCTCTATACACCCCAACAACTTTTGATGCTCTATAAAGCCCAAATTCAACCATCGCTGGAGTACTGTTTGCATATCTGGGGCTCTGCTCTTAAACATACCCTGAGATTGCTAGATTCCTTTGTCAGGTCAGACTAGAGGTTCTTACTTTTCCCTCAGTATATATATTGGAGAGTCTACTACTCGTCGGCCAAACTATTTAATGGATTGCCACGACCAATAAAGGACTTTTATTACAATTTAAAAACACTGTTAAGTCCTTTCTACTAAGCAAGGCATTATACAGCATAGATGCCTTTCAGAAACTCAACCTTAATGATTTTAATATATTTTAATAGTTTAAATGGGTTTTTAACTTTGTGATGTAGGTCAATTTATTTTATGTATTTAAATGTAAATAGTTTTTTAAGTAACCTGTACATTACTAGTATATAAGACAGTAGCCTAGAGGATTAATTTTAGTTTACACTTGAAAACGGTCAGAGATACTACTAACCGAAACGTTGTGTTTAAACCAAACTATAGACAATGGAAGTCCGAAACAATCAGTCTCTTCAGGATAGAAGGTGTTTGCGATAAAATAAGTAAAGTTAGTACAGTGACAAGAGTAGCGACGGAGGCTTTCTTTTATTCATTGATCTGAATTTTTTGATTCTTTCTGATGTTTATCAGGGTTTAGAAAGGCCTAGAAACGGATATACTCACATTAAAAGCATTTGTGCACTACGTGCCATCATGCTTTTTTAAGCGTGCATTAATGTAAAAGTTTCCAAAAATTACCAATAATGTTCAATACACTACCAATATTTATAATGTGCCACTTTGACCTGTAATATCACAAGTTCATACACTTTGGTGTCATTTGAACTACGATTAACGAGGGTGCCAATACACGAACGTGGGAATTATTAACCTCTTTTACGATTGATTTTGCATCTATTTCTATAGATGACATAGTCTCAATTTTGGAAATATCCCCAATTAATAAATTTAATGTGTGAGCGATACAACCGTACATAGATATATGTTGAAACTTATCGTGCAGAATACTTCTTGCTTTTACCATTGCAGATGCATTGTCCGTTACTACCGCTTAAAATTTGCTGGAACCTATTTCAGTTAGTATATCTTCAATTGTTTGAGCCATGTATCTCCCAGTATGTCGATCAACACCGGTAGCTAATGTTTTATATAAAACAGGTTGAGGAGTAGTAATTATGAAATTAAGTATCGCTTCATTACGGCGGTTGGTCCAACCATCGCACTGTAAGCCCAGAGAAGTGGCTTCTGATATTTTAATTTTAATGTCTGCGTCGACTCTTTGACATTCAGAATCTAGGAGTTTATTTGACAGAGAAAAGCGTGAGGGCGTTTTAAAAGACGGTCGCAATCTTTTAAAAAATAGTTGCCAATGCTTATTTTCTACTATTGCAAATGGTGTGCCACTAGCATATATAGCCCTAGCTAATAATTATTCATCTCATTTTTCTTGTTCAGGTTTAGATGAAACGTTCAAAAAATTTCGTAAAGTGGAGGGGGTAGATCTATTGCCTCCTTCCTTTGACACACAGGGTTCAGAAACATGAAGGTCTTCAACGAATTCTGCGGAACTGATATTTAAGACTGCATCGCCTTCAATATCTGAAAAAAAAAATAGAAAAATTGCTAATATTTAAAAAATCATATACCCTTTCGACGGACGTGTATATCCTACCCTAACAGTTTTGTTTAATCTAATAACTTATCTATAAAACATATTTGGTCATATCTCGGCCAGCCGCGAAAAGTGTCGTTTTTTCGGCTGTGAATAAGCGGGAAAACGAAACTTTCTGGGGTGTAGGAAGAAAATAAATGTTTACAACTAGATATACTATTTACACTCTTACCGTTACTTATCGATGAATGTGCTAAAATAGACTTCTTAAATAGTTCTTTCACCGCGACAGACACTTCAAACAATTAACTAAATGTCTTGTCATTCTAGTAGCATTTTTCACATATACGCTTGAACAGAATTTGCAATTATATACTGTCTTGCCATGAACATTTTTTGTAATAAAATATTTCCAAACGCTACTTTTTGGTTTTGTGATACCCTTTAATTTATTTTGCTCCATGTTTCTATACTTACAGACGGTCTAAACTGAGCCGAACGGAACGCCAAAATAAATCTAGTCTCACCACATCATTTACAATTCACACAGCTGTATACGTTCGCGCTTCTAGGGGATTTCCCTGAATTACTGTTATACTGGGATTCCCCTAGAAGCGCCAACGTAAAACACTGTTGCCAGAGTTATAGAAAAGGTTAGGGAAGCTCAAAACTCTAAAAATCATTGCAAAATTTTTCAGAGTAGATTATGTAAATAAACTTCTCTAGAGAATATTCTCGGGTGAATTTTCTTACAGAGAATATTCTCCTCTCACATCTCTATGTACACGATAAAGATTGATTGATTGATTGAGATTCCATTCAAAGAAGAGTCGTTCGCTTGATCGGTGACCATGATCTGACAAACAACCGGGAAAGCCTTGAACATCGAAGGCAGGTTGGCGACTTGAGTCTATTTTACAAGTATTTTCATGACAAGTGCTCAACTGAGAGTACCCGCTTCATTCCATCCAGAGCGGTGCATGGTAGAAATACACGACGAGCCACTGCAGCCCACCCGTACGTGGTTCAGCTTAGTTTAGTTTGTCTTTATTGCCATCAAATCATTATACAATGCAAAAGCAACGTCAAAAACATGGATCTTAGATCCTTTAAAAATATAGGTTAGAAATTGACACAGTGTAATAATTATAAAAAGCAACTTACTTATCAAATCAAAATCACAAAAATCTATAAACATGCAAATGTACAAAAACATACAAATCAAGAAAGAAAGTTGAATGAGTAATATTGTTTGTCTCACTCTTTGAACAATCTATTCCTTTCAACCTTTTGCGTTTTATCGCGTGATAAGATTTTAGGTCCGGCTTCTAATTAGAAACCGCAGTATATACCCCTCACCCCCGCTTGCCCATTCGATGTAGGCAAATAACTGGCTGTGTTCATCAGTATTAGGTCGTTGGAGTCGCCATTTTATGCCACCTGAAATTGTAATTAATATTTATTTTAATCTTAATATTTTTAATTAACACAAATTTTTTTTCTAGAGAAACTAACACTCGGCCCAGAACATTGAATTCAGCTATAACCAACTATAACCAAGAATCGCATCCCTCCAATATAAAGTTAAATAATTTACTTCAAGAAACAAAAACCGCCAACGTTGATGTAGCAAAGGATTTGTCAGGATTATCTGCTGTAGAAGAACATTTAGAAGGTCGCAATAATCAAAGCCTTTCTTCCACGTTGCAACTAGAGGAAAAACATAAAAACCCTTTAAATGCTGAGTTAATCAATGTTGCAAATACTGGTAATTCAATAACTGCTGACTTTAAGATTGAAAACGTTCCGTTTGATGTTCCTGAAGGTTCTTCCGATAAAAATTTTATTAAACAGGAACCTAAATTAATTGTTGTGATAAAAAGGCTGAATATATCCGAAAAAAATGGAGAACTTATCACCGATAATAATCTACATCAGATTCCATATACAGCTTCAAATGGGTAAGTGTTATCTGGGTCTAAATCAAAATTGTTTGTATTTTATTTCGCTTATATACCGGGTGACAATGGAACTACTACCCAGGCTGGCGTTTCAAAACGACTTTAGATAAAAATTTGAAATTTTGGCCGACGTCTGGGTTATGTAATGTGCATATTTTAAGCAAAAAAACAAATGACAATCACTTCCGGTTTCACCGAAAACGATTAAAATTTTGATATTTTAAATTGCAACCCCCGTATATTTTTGCATATTTGAATGCTGCGAAAAATTCTAAACATTTTTTATGTAGCATGTCCTATACCTAAACTTAACAGATTTTGACTTATGGGGCTTTAAAGTTTGAACTATTTTAACATTTAATTCATTTTTCCAAAAAAACAAAGAGCGCTACGACCAAAACAAACGGTGCAATTCGTACTTCATTAAAGGCACTCTAGGATAGTAGAATAAAAAAACTGATGCTAGCAATTTTCAAAAATCGATATTTTCGACAAGACGTTTTTCAGTTTTTGATCCATTTTTGTATGAAAACGGTTTAACTTACAACCATTGGACTTTCACTATCCAATCTTACTTTTTTATCTTCTATCCATCTTCGCGTGAGCAAGCCGTACTTGAAAATTTTTTTGTCTCGTAAGTATTCAACTCTCCACTCTAAAACTTTAACAGTATTTTAAAAAAGGTTTGAGTTGATTTTTTTCATTAAAAAAAAGGAAAAAAGTCATGTCCAAAGTTGAAAAAATTGCATTTGTTTATAAGTTTTCAATTTTTGTCGTTTAACAAATTACAAAATTGAGTTTTATTATACTCCATTCGAAAGCTAAAAAAAAGGCGAACATTTTATTTATATATGTGATACATTTTTATATCTTTATTCGATATTGCTGTATAAGCGATCGGAGAAAGGTGTTTTTTACGAACGTGAAATTTGAAGAATTTTTTTTTCGAAAAATCTGTGCATTACATTAAAATAAAAAAATACGTGTCAAATATTTTTGATTGCTGAACCGTAAAAAAAATTGTTCGTGGGAAAAAATTTTGAGTTGCAAATTTTGTGTGGAATGCCCCATATACAATAAATAAAGACACTAAAATTGTACGGCATATAGCTCCCTCCATTTATCACACATTTTTCACACTGCGTTATGACTTTACGGGTTAATTATACTTAGCCGCTGAAATTGTAAGGAGGTGTTTGGGACATATCCTGAGTCTAACTCCGAGTTTTCGTATTCGAGAGGATTGCGGAAGATACAATCCCCTCGCAATTTAAGAATGAGTTTGTGTTTATTCTTTAAACTTGTTTGCATTTGTTCTTACAAATATTTAAAATTATAAGAATTGGTTTGTTATGAAATTATCTATCCACTTATGGTCCAATAAAGGTCATAGGCCACTTACAATGGCCTGTGAAAGGTCAGGAATAAGGGGTGGATTTTGATATTTCTTAAATTTCGTGAAACCGACAAGTTTTTCAACGTATCGATTGCTTAGCAGAGCGGCACTTCTTGCCGCAATTATCTCTCGGCTATCAAGCTCTTTAAAGATTAGCAGTCGCAAAAGCTGAAACCGTTCAAGGCTCTACAACGTGCAAATTTATAGAACGATTAACACGGTTTAGACGCTGGCCATTTGGTTTCACCAGAGCCACAAACATACATACATACATAACACGGTTTCACCACAGCAGGATTCTAAAAAGGCTATTTGAGACACGTGTTCGGTTGAATTAAATTTTAATAAAGGACTATTTCTAAGGTACAAAGCATCTTTTTTTTAAACTAGGTAATTAATAATAAACTAAGGTACTCATTTTTTATTATTATTTAAAAGGGAAATTTTTTTAAGTGTCTCACCCGATTGGCGATTTTCCTGCTGAATATAATAATGAACAAATTACACGTTTTTCAATGATTGTGCCAATTTTTTTAAATGGCGACCCTCATTAATAACCGCACGAGTGAATTGCATTTCGATGACTGTTGATATTTATTTTCAACTGTTTTGGAAATATGGCGGTTCCTAAATTGCCTTCATCCATTTTGTCTTTTAAGTGGCTCACCCCTTTAATTAATGGACTTTTTAAGCTGAAAACTCCAATGTATCTGTCATTTTTTGACATCAGTCGTATTTAACTATAGCGTCGATGGCTCGGCCACGGAAAATTATGTTACCGTATAAGAAATTGGGGGTTTCAGCTGAAAAGATCTACATATGAAAGTAATGAGACACTCAAAAGACAAATTGATTAAGGCACTTTAGGAATCCGAAAACTAGAAGAAAAACTCAGGCGACCACTGCAGTGGGTGGTATGCCAGCTGCATTGCAATGAGCCTACTGGAAAAACTGAATAGAAAAACATCTGGCCCACATGGATTCGTGAGCCCACTAGGGAAAAGTTTAGCCGACCTATTGAATGTGAACTTGATGGTCTATTTCCGAACTCAATGGATGTAAGTGCGGACCAGCAATATCTCCTAGACATATTCAATGCTGTTTCTGGCTTTGTATGTCCCACTGAACTTGCGGGAAGAAGTCCGGGCAAATTGTCTCATTCAAAATGGCTGGCAACAGCTAACCGAATTTTACGTTTGAACATAAACACCAGGTTACCTTCTGACAACTTACAGGTGTTAGCCAAATTTACATTGAGAGTATATGCTCCAGGATGGTTTGTATAAAGTGTAGACCAACAATTAAAGATGGTACGTCTAATCTTTGGAGAATAGTATCCGCTTCGTCCTATTTTAATAAAAAAAATAGTTGTATGTAAGTGTTTACAGCATAACGGATACTTCGCACATCTAGAAAATGTGTTGCTTGCAATGATAGCTGATCCGCGAAAACACATCTGTCGACTAGGTTTTAGACGCATTGTCGCAGCCAGAGCAAAGAGAAATACAAATAAAGCTTTAAACCGATTTGAAATTCCAGCAATAAATTTGTCTGCTACAGAACACGTTGATTTAATACTATGGCAAAATGTCACGGTGACTAAGTCTCCACTCAACACACACCTAACAGATGACGACTTAAAAAGACTAGTAGATCCAGACGACTCAGATATTTTCTCCGAAGTGTTTCTTTCATCACACACTTAAGCTGTCGAAAGGAGTGTAAAGGTGGTAACAGCTGCATCCAAGCAAGTCGGTGATAAGGTCAAACGAGATGGAACTATTCGTGCTCGACCATTGGACAGAAAAATACGTCCAGCTCTTGTAACAAAAAAACAGTTTAAGGCATAAATAAAGCGTCTTATTAAGGTTGGCTGGATAACCTCCTCGTGGTGAGTCCTGGTGTGGTCAACTTAGGGTTTTTAGCATTGAACTTAAAAAGAAACGACACCTTACGTGGTTCTATTCAATCTGTATTTTCTATATTCACATATTGTATGTACAAGTTAAAATTGCAACTAAAGCTTTCGTCATCAATAAATGAGTAAAATAAACTTAATTGAATCATAGATATCTCCGGGGTGAAGATTACTCATATTAAACAGGAAACATTTTTTAGATTTGACAATAAAGAGGGTGAATAACGTTTTTGAGTATGCTATTTATCGGAAAAACACACATACAGACAATGTTATACCTGCTGACTCAAATCATTGTTTAGCTCATAAAATGGCAGCTTTTAACTCTTTGATCCATCGTTTGTTCACTATCCCACTCTTACCTTTAGAATTTGAGAAGGAAAAGAACATCATCTTTCAAATTGCTTATAACAACGGATACAAGATATCACTAATCAATAATTTAATAAGAAAAAAATTTAATGGCATGCTTAAGAGGGTGTTGACTGACCCCTTGGATAAGACCATAACATCTTTTCAACCTCCTAGGTATATAAGGCTTACTTTTTTGGGCACTGTTTCTCTGAGAGTGGGTAATGTATTGAAGTCTTTAAACAACAATTTTAAAATAGCTTACAAATCGGTAAACAATTTACGTAGCTTATTCTCGAGAGTAAAGGATTCAATTAACGTGCTTGACAAGAGTGGGGTGTATTTGTTGTCCTGTAACTCTTGCACGGCTAAATATGCTGGTCAGACAGGACGTAGTTTTAATGTTAGAATAAAAGAACATTTAAACTCTCAGAAATCGCCTAATGACAAGAGATCAGCTTTTGGCCTACATTTAAGAGAAAATTTACATAGTTTTAATACTAAAGACAACTTTAAAATGCTACATAATGCGAATAAAGGCCTAAAGTTGAATTTTTTAGAAAATATTGAAATAGCGAAATTAGAGATAAATAATCAAATTGAGTGTTTGAACGACCCTGTCAACGCCCACTATAGGGAAGCGGCGAGAATTATAAACGAATTTAAGTAGTGAATAATTGTTTAAATAATGGAACCTCTCTTTGTACAATCTAGATGTCGCTATGGTTCGGTGTATTTTGTTTTATTTTTTAAGTGTTTTATTTTTAAATGTTTTTTGGGTTTATCCCGTTTTATATAGTTAGTAAACCTGTGCTCGCCATTGTGAGCTTGTTTGTGTCCTTAATGTAAAGTTTTGTCTATATTATGTAAGTAACACCAAATTATTTTGATTTATACCTGAGATTATTATATGAATAAACTTTTTAGATAGCTCTTGAAAATGGTTTAAGAAACCGAAACGCGTAGAGCGAATTATTAAAAATTTGTGAAGAATTTTGGATTTTTCTTTCCTGTTTAATATAAACTTAATTGTTAAACCTTATTGTATTTTCCGTCAAGTAATACTGAAACTGAATAAATAATACTGAAATTAAACCACAACGTTTGGAAACCTTGGATCACTGAACTTTTAAACTTATTATTCCAGTACACTGGGCAGTTTTATGAAACGAAAATGTACGTGTGATTGAAATGTGTTTTGGTAACACTATGAGCGTATATCACAAAAAACGAAAACAATGAATTTGTTGATTTTTTGCAATATATTAAAATATTAAGTCGATTGCGCAGACTGAAGATATAATTATTTATCAACATTTTTTTTGGTTTTTTAATGACCCTATTAGTATCATTAAGTCTTGCATTTTACCGAAGGAAAAATATTACTTTTTAAATACGAAGAAACTCGGTTATTTAGTTAGGGGAGAGGTGGGCAAGTTGACATAGGTGGGCAAGACGACACAGTACCCCTTCCGTGAAAACTACAGCGCCATCATATCATTTGATATGTTGGAACTGGTCCGTACATTGGCAGTGTGCATTCAGAGGTGTTAGTGGGTGGAAGTTCTTCGCAGTGTTAGAAATATATACGATTTTACGCAATTTGTTGATCTCATTTCAATGTAAGTACTCCATTATAATGATTATAAATGAACGATTTTATAGTTTTTCTTATATTTTTTAATATTGTTTCATAACTTTGGTTATCAGCTACACGTTGGGCCATCAAACTTTTTTTCACGTTTAATTCTGAGGACATTTTCGTCCTTCTTTTTATTTGTATTCTTTGTCGGGCAGGATGATATAGGGAGTATGTCATCTTGCCCACACGCCAAAATTGTAGGCCTAAGTTATATTTTTGTTTTTAGATGGTCAGTATTTATAAGAGAAAGAGCAACAGATGCTCATCGCAGGAAGCGGACATGCGGCAAGCCCTAATAGCTGTCGCAGAGAAGCGAATGGGTTGGCAAAGGGCTAGCAAAGATTTTAACGTACCACAAGCAACTCTTCGCCGGCGAGCCAAGAATCAAAACAAAATAGCGATTGATACAAAAAAACATCTTGGTCGACACGAAGAATCGCTAAACGCTGATCTAGAAAAGGCCTTAGTGGAACAAATTTTAGCTTTAGAATCCGGGTTTTTTTGGAATAACTACAAAAGATTTACGAATTTTGGCATATGAGCTAGCCGAAAAAATGAAATTAAACCACCAGTTTAATAAAGAAAAAAAAAGATTGCAGGCAAAGCATGGTTAATACGTTCGTTTCGTTCTCGCAATAAAAATATAAAAAATATATTATATATATAGGTATATAAAGACCATTAACATCGAAAATATTGACTCTACTATGATTTTTAATATGGACGAGTCTGCATTAACCACAGTGCAGACTCCTCCTTCTTGCATTGAAAGGCAAAAAACAAGTTGGTTCAATTACGAGTGGAGAAAGGGGTGTTCATTCTTCGGTGGTAGTTTGCAGTTATATCCCGCCTACAATAATTTTTCCTAGAAAAAAACATAACCCAACCTTATATGATGGCGCCCGTGCTGGAACTTTGCCGTTATACAATGAATCTGGATACATGACTGGGGAATTATTTGTCAAATGGATGCAACATTTTATTGCTCATGTTAGACCAACACCTGAAAAAAAAGCTTTACTAATATTAGACGGACATGTTAGCCACAAAAATGTGGAAGCTTTAGGCCTAGCGAAACAAAACTCAGTAGTATTGTTTTGCTTGCCATTCCACTGTACACACAGGCTGCAACCATTAGACGGCTGTTTTTTCGGACCCTTAAGCAAATATTACGATGCAGCCGTGACTCAGTGGTTGAAAACCAATCCAGGTCGTCCTGTTACATTGTATCAAGTTGCTTTCCTTTTCGCTGAAGCTTATGGTAAAACAGCAACTAATGCCATATGTTGGAGCGGCTTTAAGGCGACTGGAATATCACCATTGAATTCAAATATATTTCCGAAACACATGTTTCTACCCAGTACAGTAACCGATGTACCACAAGATCTTAATGTAGCTACAACCTTAATTATTGTAGAAGAAGCTCATTCATCCACCAAAGTGATTTCAGGGGCAGCATTGCAAGAACAAAAGTCTACATCAGAAATAGAAATATTGTTGAATATCACGCCTATGCCACATGGAAATACAAGGAAACCTACGACGCGTAAAAAAAATTGTTGCCAGGATATCCTAACAGCAAGCCCATATTTGGAGAGTCTTCGTGAAAAGGAGAATAATAAAAAAGCTGAAGAATTGAGAAAAAGTCAACGTAAAACAGTGACAAAAAAAGTGTTTGACGACTCAGAATCTGATGAACCTTTTGGTATCGATGATGACGATGAAAATGACTGTCCGTGCCATCTTCAGTGCTTCTTTATCAGGAAACAGGAAACTTCATTGACAAATTAACTTTTTTCATTAAGTGTAGTTAAAGTTAATTTGTCAATGAAGTTTCCTGTTTCCTGACAAAGAAGCACTGAAGATGGCCTAAGGCCGAAAGCGCTCTGCTCTTTATAAATTAATTTTTGAAGATTATACACTTAATACACAAAACGGCTGTTGTTCCATCTTAATTCAAAAAAGTGTACACAGCCCTTACCTTATCAAAATTGTTTAAGCTTATGCCAATGCATGACCTATTTTGATATAAATACAGGGTGTCCCGGTGCTAGTGGAATTCAAAATAGACGCAATTTCAAAATTTTGGATCGAGAGGCTCTGGTTTAATAAGCTTAATTAAAGTTAAATGGGGAAATTACGTTTTCACTTGTCATGATGTCGTTAACAAAAAGTTATGGCCTTAAGGTTGAAATATCGAATAATATCAAAATAGCAAATTAATTATTCACGAGGTTAAAATCAGCCACCCGCTGAAATATTACTTCTTTATGCCTCTGCGTTTTAGAGATAATAACTTTAAAAGCAATGAAACAATTGGTCGGTAAAAAAATTAAAAACAAGTAATGTGTAAGCAAGTTACAAGATCCTCTAGCTTGGAGTCAAGTCATAAGAATTGATAAAATTAAGGGATGTGCGAGAAGGAAAAAAAAAAGAAAAACAGTAAAACATGTCGGTAACGACGTCTAACAGGGAGATAAACGTCCCGAGAAACAAAACGGCGCCTCCAACATGTCATGGCTTACCGTTTGTTACTAATAGGAATTTATAAATTGTATTGCCGGTTTTTGAGGGGTAGAACAGATGAATTTAAATAATAGGCACTAGTACAAAAGAAATACATATTTATTACAAGTTGAACAAGCTAAATTCAGAAAAACAAAAACAAAGAATTGAAAAAGTTAAATAAATTGCTAGAGGACCTTGCTTACAGTGAAAGAAAACAAGTAATAAAACATTATGGTGTTGCCGTGGGGCTCAGCTCTTTGGGCAGACCACCCAGTATCACACACACACACCGTCACGGTCCGGACTTGACTCCCCGCTCGTAGGCAAACCGATCTCTCACCGTATATCATTTATGATTAGTCAGCAAATGCTAACTGTACGATCAACCATCATACAGGGCGAGAAATATTTAGTAAATGCTTAATGCCATATTCGTGACAATATGACAAGTCTTTGAGATTGGAGAAGGGAATACAGACATACTTTTTTCTTTAAAAAATAAAATGCGTGTTTCAAGGTTAATACATATCGTCGCTACTATTTTGTAAAAATGGAAAATGGGTATAGCTTATACATTTCGTGACGCCGACCGTCGGCCTGGGAGGGGGTAAGACATATCAATGCCCTTGGAATAAATATTAAGGGTCGGTTTAAACCAAAGGGTAGAACTAAGGTTGACGCGCACAGAATTTAATCAAGTTATACTTTCCACCCTGTATGTAAATACGTAGTTTGAAAAAATATCACTAGCACCTTAACCTTCAATTATGGCAAAAAACGGTAGCAATATCACTAGGTTTTTCTCCCATTTTTTAAAATTAAATTTCTATTGTACCAAGAGTATACCTACTGTCCCTGCTGCACGATCAGAGAATTGATGAAATTTGTCACTACTTTTACGCTAATACGTAGGGTGTTGATATTAAACCACGTTTTCCAACAAAGGTTATATTCCGATATTACTAAGTAATTTTAACGGAGCAGGACATTTTGGCGCCGGCCGTTTTGACGCTGGACTTTTTTTGCAAAAATATAGGCTAATTGGAAACAAAAAGATGAATTGGATGGTTGTGGTTAGCTCCAATTCAGCTGAATTAGTACCTACAATGTCTAAGAAAAAAGTCCGCCGTTAAAATGTTCTGGCGCTAAAATGTCAAGTACAAAATTTTAAAGTATAGTACAAAGATATATTAGCGCCTGTAATAATTTTAAAGTTTTAAATAAGTTACTTGGTTTGATTTGCCTCTGGAGCTACTTCAGTATTTTGCACTGTTTTTGCCATTACTTGGTAATGATAAATTCAAAGAAAAGCAAAACACACTGTTTACGAATTCCACTATATTAAAAACTTTATTTTATTATTTACAAAATTCAACTAGTTTCGCTTGCACTATAGCTTTTTTAAGAATGAATATTTACATCTAAAGTTCAATGGGGTGCAAGTTTCGGGTTTTTTGGTAATTGTTGTAAATAGGGTATTAAAATAAATTTAACAATGGGGATCTATTTAGGTCTCTATGTCAATTCAATAAACGGTGGTAATTTTTACGTTTATTAATTTCAAAGGATTCCAACAGCTAATTTAGTTACTTTCTTCTCCGTATGTAATATTTTAAAGTTTGGGTTCAAATTATGGTTGGTTTCTATTAAATGATAAGCATAATTGGAATTGCTTTTTGACTTGATGTAGCTTGAATAATGTTCTTTTATCCTCTTGGAAAAACTTCTCCCAAATTGGCCTGTTTATGTTTATGGACAGTCTTTACAATTTAATTGGTAAATTCCAGAGTTTTCATCATTTTCCAATCTAGTTTATTTAATGAAATTACCCGTCGACAGGCTGAACAGGCATCTTGTAGAAACTAAGTGTTGCACAATTCCGTTGCTGGAATAATAATTTGTTTTTGCAACAGCTGCAGATTTCTATTTCCAGTTAGATTTTTTTCAAAATTAAAGAGCCCAATCAAATGGTGGCCTAAAACATTTGTGAGACTAGTAATCTAAGGATTTACTTCAAATTGCCTATAATGCCACACCTCACATTAAATCCAAGCCTTGTTTGCATTCGCCTTTTATCCTAAATTATGCGAATTTTCTCTACTCCAGTAGTAGTGATGATTATGTTTATTGAATATTCCACCATTTCTAAATCGCGCTTCGTCTGTCCAAATAACTTTAGATTGAAAATCAGGTATTTCTTGAGGCTCATAATGTTTAATTTTTCGTTATGTAACTGATCAGAGAAAAATCGCCTATTCGGTTTGACATTTAAAGAAATGTTCCTCTATATGGTAATATTGCTGATAAATTAACTGGTACAATTAATAATATACCTTAAAAATGTTTTTCTCTATTACAGCATTGGCCAACATCAAGGTTGCAGAGTCCAGATCCAACAGCAGCGTGATAATCGGATTAGTCAGAAACTTAAGGTAAACGTTAAGAATCACTTGGGGATATTTCGGCAAAGAAGTGTATACAAACACCGCCTTCGTAAGGGTTCAGGAGAAGCTAAGTTTAAATGTGATCAGTGTGATTATCAAAGCATTCGGAAAGGTAATTTAAGGACGCACCTTCTCCGACATAAGGATCCAGAGGAAGTTAATATGTTTAAATGTAGTCAGTGTGATTATCAAAGCATTTTTAAGTGTAGTTTAAAGACGCACTTTATCCGACATAAGGATCCAGAGAAAGTTAATATGTTTAAATGTAATCAGTGTGATTATCAAAGCATTCAGAAAGGTGATTTAAAGACGCATCTTCTCCGACATAAGGATCCAGAGAAAGTTAATATGTTTAAATGTGATCAGTGTGAATATCAAAGCATTCGGAAATGTCATTTAAAGAGGCACCTTCTCCGACATAAGGATCCAGAGGAAGTTAATATGTTTGGATGTAGTCAGTGTGATTATCAAACTAAGTATAAATCTAATTTAATTAAACATTTTCTCCTGCATAAGGCACCAGAGGAAGTTAATATGTTTAAATGCAATCAGTGTGATTATCAAAGCATCCAGAAAAGTCATTTAAAGACGCACCTTCTCCGACATAAAGATCCGGAGGAAGTTAATATGTTTAAATGTAGTCAGTGTGATTATCAAAGCATTTTTAAGTGTAGTTTAAAGACGCACTTTATCCGACATAAGGATCCAGAGAAAGTTAATATGTTTAAATGTAGTCAGTGTGATTATCGAAGCATTCGGAAAAGTAATTTGAAGGTGCACCTTCTCCGACATAAGGATCCAGAGAAAGTTAATATCTTTAAATGTAGTCAGTGTGATTATCAAAGCATCCAGAAAAGTCATTTAAAGACGCACCTTCTCCGACATAAAGATCCGGAGGAAGTTAATATGTTTAAATGTAGTCAGTGTGATTATCAAAGCATTCAAAAAGGTAGTTTAAGGACGCACCTTCTCCGACATAAGGCTCCCGAGAAAGTTAATATGTTTAAATGTAGTCAGTGTGATTATCAAAGCATTCACAAGTGTAGTTTAAAGACGCACCTTCTCCGACATAAGGATTCAGAGAAAGTTAATATGTTTAAATGTAATCAGTGTGATTATCAAAGCATTCAAAAATGTAATTTAAGGACGCACCTTCTCCGACATAAGGATCCAGAGGAAGTTAATATGTTTAAATGTAGTCAGTGTGATTATCAAAGCATTCAGAAATGTCATTTAAAGACGCACCTTCTCCGACATAAGGTTCCGAAGAAAGTTAATATGTTTAAATGTAGTCAGTGCGATTATCAAACTAAGTATAAATGTAATTTAGGTAAACATTTTCTCCTGCATAAGAAATAAGGGGAAGTCGATATGTTTACATGTGAGGTTAATATCTGGGGTTACTAATATGGTCAATTTATAACTAATATAAGATTTTATTTTTGACAAGTTTTATATTAGTTTGGTTAATTAGTATTTATAAATAATAATGCCTGATTATGGTCCAAATTATCAATGTCCTGCTAACTTTACCTACTAGATAACTTTTAAGGATAGCATTGTTGTCAAGGAAGTTTGATGTTACTGTTATCACTAACAGGACATTGATAATTTGGGCCTTAAACAAACACAGTTTGCAAAATGAAATTGGAAGAAGTTAAAATACATAAACAGACTATTTTTGGTAAAAAAAAAATGTATACACAGGGTTTCCGGTAAGTATATGGCATACTTTCGGGAGCGTATAAGGGAGGCGGGTCAACATCACCCTAATTCGTCATTGAGAAAAAATACTAAAAGACTCGTTAATGCAGAGATACAGACTCCCCAAAGCGGTACCCAGCGATTTACTTTTTTGGCTCTAACTTTTGAACCGACCAATAAAATTTTAATATTTTATAAAGGCCATAAAGAGTCAATTTACAGTAGATGTTCTACATCGTCAGGGAAGTCAAGAACGGGCTTGCCACCACACAGGTTGGGCCAGAATTTTGGCAGGTGTCATTTTACAGAACTGAAAGCTGATTTTACAAATACTCTCATCATTCTTCTTTAAAAAAGTTACTTTACATTTGTTTCGATAAAATTAGCCGTTTTCGAAGAAAATACATTTTTATTTTATTAATAAGTTTATTACCATAAGTTACTTAAAAACATAGTAACTAATCGATAACAACATAGCTAATAATTCGCATTAAAGTAATAAAATTTGTCATTATTACATAACTTATGGACAAGCACTCGGCAATTGTGTGGATGAAAAATTTATTCCGATACATTTCCAAATCACAGTGTGTCGCATAAAGGAACCATTGAAAGGATTGATATTTCGGAAATCGCTTAAACACAAGAATGTTAAAAATTCTTTCTCTAATGTTTCCCTACTTTATATTCTCTTAGAATTTGTTCCTCCCACCCTTTCTTTGATGGGTTAAAACGATAACTGGCCTCCCAATTTGATTGTATCTCATGTGTCAAAGCTTAACCCCAAACCCTGATTGATTATAATTTGAGAAATTATCTTATTATTGCTGAAGATGACCTTCTCTAAGGTCGAAACATGTCCTAGAGCAGTTAGTATCATATAAAGATCTTGTCCCCACTTTTTGTTATATTTTTTATATATATATTTATATTTATAGATAAACTAGTGAATATTATATATATATTTTAATATATTTATATATATTGTTATATATTTTATTCCTACAATTTAAATCTTTCCTCACTGAGAGAATGGACGACTTTCTGCACCTTAAAACAATACGAGTAAAATTATAATTTTGCCTAAATCGTTGCAAAACCCAATTTGCATAGTTGACTCTTGCATATTGATCAGCGGGAAACATGGCATGTACCTTTTGGGCGTGATAAGGATGTAGTAGTTGTTCTCGAAGGGTCTCATGAACTTGTACCGACAGTTTTCTTATACTATTTGAGGGATTTTCAGCAATTTCATCAAGAATTTCTGAGGGTGTCTTACTCTTCTTGGAGGCCCTTTTCCAACACGATGCGGCAAATAACTTCCTAAACTCGATTAGAAAAGATTAGCTACTTTTAGCATTTTTTCCATTTCACTAGGCTTTTACCTTAAGCTACGATCAACCCCTTCAAAAGTTCTTCGGTGCGCTAAACGTCGATTTGGAAATGTATCAGAATAAATTATTGTCGCCTCCACACAATTGCCGAGTACTTGTCCATAAATTAGATGCATGTCAGCATACTCACTCTAGGAATAACCCTCCATTACTTAAGTCTTATGTACGCAATCAATCAGACAACTTGGAAAAGTGTTGTCAGTAGCGCATTGTTAACGAAATAAAAACGACTTTGAGTATTCTGATTTATTATTTCAATAACGTGTTACTAAGCAAATGTATTTTCTTTGAACACGGTCAATTTGATCGAAACGAATGTAAAGTGCCTTTTATAACGAGGAATGACGAGAGTATTAAAAGATCTGTTATCAGCTCTGTAAAACGATACCTGTCAAAATCTTGGCCCAACGAGTGTGGTGGCCAGTCCGTTCCTGACTATGTAAATCATCTACTGTGGTCTGTAGTTTTATGAACCTTTATGGTCTCTAAAATATTAAAATTTCATTATCTGTATCTCCGTTAAGGGTCACTTTAGGTTTAATTTTACTTTGTTACTCTCACGTCAAGACAGAATTTCTTCCAGGTCTTTGTTGACATGTGAGACTTCATGTGCATTGACCGCGTTTGTCTGAGCATCCAAAGTAAAGGATAAAACAAGTTTGCTGTCGTCAGTTAAGCTATTACATTATTTTGAACTAAGTCTTCAAGTCCATCTTCTTTAAGAAGTATCACGAATATCATGTCGGCAACATAGATAAAGTTCAAATCATTAACATTAACAATTTACCTACCCGCACTAACCAACAGATGAGTTCGTCAGTAAGGACGGTCAGCTATATATTTATATTCTGGTTTCCACATGGCGTTTGTCTCTTCGTCCGCAATGGTGTCTCTTGTCATCAAAGATGTTGATGTAATGTGGTTTAAAACATCAATGCAGAGAATCACTCGGTTCATCTGCTGCCTTTACCTGTCGCCGAGCGATACCTAATACAGGGCCTTTTTCTCATCACTTGCTAGTACTATCGACTTCTTGCCATCCCGCCATCTCAATTCTGAAATTGTCATCCTTGGCGAGCGACTGGTTCAAATACCCACATACAAACGACAAGCTAAAACTGTTGCAAAAAAACTAATTTTACAGAGTCTTTTTCAGAATGACGATTACATTACATTAGGAAATCGCACATGCTATGCAACAAAAAATTGCATGTACCGGCGTAGACGAGATACTTTTACCTCGTCTAAGGCTTGTACGCTTGCGACTTTGCAATCAGCTGTTGCAATTTTCTTTGCATTGCATCGAATTAAAACACGCGCTATTTGTATGTCACATGGCATGCAATTTTTGTGTGAAATTACAGGTACCAACGGAGAAAAATTAAAAATATCCATTGATCCATGCAAAGCAAAGTCAACCCAAGGTAAACTAAAATATTTCTTTATTTGCAAACGTGTTCAGTAATCAGTTCATTTATCTCTCGACTGGCAGCGAAAAGTGTAAAAGGTTCAACAACAACAGCAAGTCTAGTTATAGTTCTACAAATCTTTATGGTAAATCGGGAAAAACCGAGAACAACAAATATGCAAATTCAGTTTCCTTGAAGAGCGCCGAGCCGCGGTAACAAAAACTCCAGCATATTCAATTATTGCGCTAATTTCTAATTTGTAATGTGAAAAGGGTAGGTTTTAGAAAATGTAAATCACACATGCTTTATTTATTATAATGATGTTATCCTCTTCAGACCCAAGGCCAATTCACATCGATTAAATTGTTAATTTTTTGGCTATGTGCTTGTTTCTACATACAAAGGCAAAATATCAATGCGTTTTCAAAATTTTTTTATTTAATTTTGGAAAAAACCATGTATCATATAGGTATGATACTTTGGGTCTATACTCATACAAATAAAATAATATAAACAAAATTTAAAAAATGTGAAATTACGTATGAAAAGTTAAAAAACAATTTCTTTCTATGCTACAGCATAAATACACTCCACAAGATTTACATCTGGCAAATGTTAACTTATTAGAAGTAGATAAACGGCACTTGGATCGTGATTTTTGTTTATTTTTCATGAATTCTACCAAGTGTGTATTTCCCTGACGCCTGTATCTCTTGTCAGGAATAGATCGGACGCTTCTTCTTTTGTTCCCAGATTCTATATTCTGTTCCTCGAAGTCTTCCCATTCCATATCATACTGTTCTTGATTTTTTAGTACCAGTGTCTTGGCGAGAGATAGTTTGAACTCCAAATAGTCCATAATTTCTTTTCTTGGCATTCCGGCAGCTTTTGCATTTTCCCGATACTCAAGCCAGCCTGCTGCTATTGAAAAATCAACGAAATGAAAAATGGTTCGAACTGTCCACTTGTTTGTCCGATTTCTCATTGCATACTTTCCAATGACTCGGTCTAGAAGGTCCACTCCACCCATATATGCATTGTATTTTTTAACAATGGCTGGCTGCTTAATATCGATATACTTTTTTTCGGTTTTCGACCATCTTTTACAAGTGCCTTCTGGCTCCACGCCACAACATGAAGATGCAAAGTTTACAGGTTTGTTATCAAACCACTTTACAAGAATTATTTTGCCGTCGTCACGTACAAGTTGGTCATAACATTGTCTCTCCTTCTTCTTGAGTTCGCTATCAGTCCAAAAACTAGCATTTTTTGGGATTCTGTTGGCCATTATTGTTCCAGCTAGGGTAAGGGTACGTGAAGAAAGAAAATCGATCAGCGGGATTGAAGTGGTATCTATCCGTAAAGACGGAAACTCCTACAGGAAGGGTGTCTGATAATTTAAGGACCATTCTGCCCCCAACATCCAGCTTTTCGGGTGATGCCATTAACGCCGATTCCACCGATGAGCCTTTACCCTCATATATATAAAAATCAAGTGGGATTCCAGTCGGGGAAGTCATTACAAAGTTTTTGAGGCCTACTGGATTGGGCTTCCCACGAACAAATTGTCTCATTAACACCTGTCCAGCAAATGGTATCATCTGTTCATCAATCGAAACCTCACTTGTTCTATCATTCATGAGACATCCTTTCTGTACTCTATCCAGGAGGGGCCTTATCTTCCAGAATCTATCATGTGACTTTGCTTCTGCGGAAACCCCGTTGTCATCTACAATTTTTAATCGAGAGCGTAACTTAAAATAACGATTTCTGGTGATGTTATCTGACACTATGGGCACCCTAGTGTTTTGACCCCAAAACATCCGCAAACGTGGCAATGAATAAATTCCAATTAGCATCGTACAGCCAAACATTTTTCTTATCTCGGAAGCAGTAGTGTCCAATGAATGTCCCGTCATGCTGACTTCTCTCATATTTGTAAACATAGCTACACTTTCAAAAAAGTCATCACTAATATATTTCTCAAAATACTCTAAAGGATCCTTAACCTGATCGCTGTAGTTTACAGAATCTAGACTGCAGGGAAGAACAAATTCTTTGTTTCGTATCCATTTTTTAGAACTAGATGGAACTAAGCGAGCTAGAGGCACGTCATCCTCGGAATCAAAACCATCGTCGAAATGTAAGACATCTTCTTGCTGTAAATTTTGGTCGGCAGTAACTCCTCTTCGACGTCATCATCCCCATCAAGAAGATCATCATCAATATCAGATTGATCTAAATCTAATGTGTCAGCAAGGTCATTAAGCTCTTTTTCCGTCAAAGGGCCTGAAACAAACATTTCTGTCTATAAAATTCCACTTTCCGTAGATTAGGAATTACAAAAAATATGTATTGTCACAGACCCAAAGTATCGTTGGTGATACTCCTACTATTTTTGGACATTGCTAGCTTTTCCGTGAAAATATTTACAATTACACAGCATACTAACATTAAATAACATTATAACAACAATTTAAAACCATATAAGTTTTTAAATATTGTGTACTTACGTTTGTTTATGCTAAAAGCCATCACCACGTGTTTTACCGTTATGCACTCATATGTAAACAAACAAATACTAACGCTGGATCAACCGGCAACTGCGCGCAAAACTTCCTGAGCATGTCTTGCGACGGTATCATAGGAGATACTCCTGGGACCAAACGAATCGGTGCGCTCAAAGTGTAAAATAAAAAATAATTTTCGCGAGTATCGTATATGATACCGTGGGTCTGAAGAGGCTATGTAGTATCACATTTTTTTCTTCATTGTTGGTCATGATCCCTCCTCCTCCCTCTGAATCCGCGCCCGGTTCGGTAAATTATTTTTATTTCTTTATATAACATAACTGTTAATAAAATAAAAATAGAGCTATGTGATTCATCATAGAATATTTCTAGATAAAAAAATCTAAGAAAAAAAATTGTATTTAAAAAGAATGTGTTTTTTTAAAATATAGTTTTTCTTCCAACCACTCGCTAACATCTAGAAATTAATTACCATGGAAAGAATTTGGAGTTTTCCAAACCTGCTAAATAAATTCTGTACGGTGAGTTTACTGCAAAATGGTGAATTACGGCACAAAATTCAGATGTTCTTTGCAGATTATTTTGTTTTCTATTAAGTAGGTACCTACTTGCCAATAATTATTGTGACAAACTTGACGGTCGTTCCTGGTTAATTGTATTACAAGAATAAGTTTTAAAGCTCTTTTTAAGCCCTAACGTAAAACCCCATTCATGAACCAATGTAAAGCTCTTTAGACACGAAAATCTTGGCTCATTTGACACAGATGTGGGTGACGGGCGAGTCAAGTCGAATAGGTAAATGTTTCGTCTACCAAATAAAATAAGTCAAGTTTTCATTGACTGAGACATATTATGCTCCTTGGAAATATCATGCTCCAAATCAGTTCGCACTACGAATTTTGATCTTATTTTTAATTTGAAATAAACTGCTTGGCCAACAATCCAACAAAACAGTTTAATTTTGGTTTCACCACAGATCTATATGTGTGCATGGTTTCACTCCCCGTAAGCCATGCATATTTTGGTTGTCATTTTTCTAAAAATGAACTAATACTCCCCTTAGCTCTCTACCGTGTTAATTAAATTCAACATTTTAGGGGTCCACCTTTTAACCTTCAAATACATTGAATAAAATCACTTTTTACCTCAGTTTCAACTTGGCTTTCCATGTCGTTACGTGCGTTACCCTCAATTTTTCGAAATGTCTAAACAGGATATTTTATTAAAACACTTAACTAAGGTCCTAATCTGAAAAAAAACCAAACAGAAAGTTTTGACTTCGATACATGGTGTTTGTTTGGTTGCCTATCTTCAAGCCTGAAATTCTAGTCTTCGTTACTTATATTTTAGGACATGCCGGGCGATTTCGGGAGTGGAGCAGCTATTCGCTGACAGTTTAAGAGTCATTGCAATATAAATTGATGTAGATAAATAATGTAAGTAATATCTTGTCTGTTTAACACTGGGTCGGCACTGCCGACTGCTAACAAAAAATGTGTATTTTTCCGTTGTGAAAGTAAATCCCAAAGTTAACTAATGTGCAGTGTGTTCTGAAGTTAGAGATTATGCTTTATTCATTAAGTGCACCTATATACCTACAGGCATAAGTTAAGTTTTATAAAGTTTACAAGTGTTGTGTTATATTTTGCAAATAGATGTTATTTTTTGTAATCCTAAGTTTAATTGAATCTATGCAGTTATAAACCAATCGGCCTATACTGTGGCGAAGCAGTAAACTAGCTAGTAACCATTGTGCGTTTACTATCCGATTTATCAATCATTGGCGTAGCTATATTGCTTTTTATTTGGGAGGCTTTAGCCCCAGAAGTGCCATAGGCGAAAATTTTTCGAAGGCACACCCAAATTTTGTCTAGAAGTCGCGCGAGAGTCCTTGAGAAGAAGTTAACAAAATTAATAGGAAATAATACAGAAAATATACATTTTTGCCTTGCAGTTGCTTTTCTTTAGAAAGGCAAACTCTGCCAGTTGTAAATTTACATTGTCTTTGGGTGCCAACAAATTCTCGTGCTTTCTTAGTACAGCCGGCCATGAAAGGTGAAATGATGTTTGACTGGTGGTAATTTCTTTTCTCTCCTCCCCCTTGATGAGTTCTGGTGTTAAAAATGGAACACACTCGTGCAGACATGAGTTATAAACTGTCATTCGATAATGTCAGTCAGTCGGTCGGTCGTAGCATGTTAGACAGTTAGAAATGGTCTTGTAATTAATTGTTCTAATTACTTGATGTTAATAAAGTTATGTAATGTAATAACAAAAGTGTTTAAGTCTCTTCATGGTGAATCAGCGAATACATAGCATATTTTGGCGACGAGCTCTGGAAACGAACCATATACTGTTATCTAAAAAGTTATATTCGGTTAATCACCTTCGTGTCGAAGTCAACCACAGAACACCAAGTCAACCAGCAGTAGGGATGTGCAACTCTGAAAACTGCAAGTATCGATATTGATAATTTAGTCAAAAAAAACTTGGGGGTTGTCTCAAAAAAAAAAGGCTGGTCTGTCGTGAAGTAGTAAAAGTCGTAAAGTCTGTTTGTGTCCGAATCAAGCAAAATGTCGTTAATAGGAAGCATAGAGTCGTTTAATGCAAAGGAAAACGATATTACCACATATATTGAGAGGTTAGAACAACTTTTTAAGTGTAATGATATCACCACTGAAGAAAAAAAGGTAGCCCTTCTCTTAACGTTAATAGGGGGAGAAACTTATGGTGTATTGAAGAATCTGCTTGCACCCACATTGCCAAGTTCAAAAAAATATGATGAATTAGTTGTTGAGCTAAAGCAACATTATAGTCCTAAGCGCTTGATAATTGCTGAGAGGTTCAAGTTTCATACAGCATTTCAAGAAGCAAATGAAGACATACAGTCATTTGTAGTACGTCTGAAGAATTTGGCCAAGTCATGTGAGTTTAAAGATTTTCAAAAGGAGGCTCTAAGAGATCGGTTTGTATGCGGGATCAGGTCAGAGACTATAAAACGCAAACTGTTAACTGAAGCTAAGTTAACATTTGATGGTGCTCATAAAATAGCAGTCGCAATGGAGTTAGCCGAAGGCCAAATGAGAGCAATGGGTCCAGAGACTGGTCAAGTCAATAGAGTCTTCCAGGAAAAGTCTTATTCAAAACCAGGTTTTAGTAAGTCAAAATCAAGTCATGTCAATAAATCCAGCAATCAATCATATGCATCTAGGACGCAGTCCAATAGTAGTAAAGCCAAGTGTAAGAGATGTAATCGTGTTCACTTTGACAATAACAAGTGCCCAGCAGTGTCATGGAAATGTTATTCGTGTAATCAGATGGGACATACTGCCAAGTCTGCAATGTGTAAAAATAGAGTCTACGAATTAGTCGAGGAGCAAAATGTCACTGAAGTAGTCGAATCAGAAGAGTCTGAAGATGGCTTCGAGTTAGGTTTGTTATCTGAAGCCACGGGTGAGCTTAATATTAACTTTTTAAAGTCCATTAGTAGTGACATTTTAAAGGTCAGTATGTTGATTGATAATAAATCGGTAGAGATGGAAGTAGACTCAGGGGCTGTTCGATCAGTAATGCATAAACAGGATTTTGTTAAACTTTTTCCAAATTTAGTTCTCGAACCTGTTGATTTTAAGTTAAGAGTATTAACTGGTCAAAAAGCTGATATTGTAGGTCAGGTTTTTGTGCATGTTGTATATTTGAAAAAAATGTTTTGTTTACCTTTGGTTATACTTAAATCGGAAGTACCTTTTGTACCCCTTTTGGGTCGGAATTGGTTGAATATACTTAATTTAAAGTGGAAAAATAATGTCTTAGATAATAGTGTTATTTTAAGTAAATCTCAAAATAAACTTGAGGGAAACAGGTCAGTTGATGCTCAAATATGTCAAATTGAGTCAGGAGATGTTAAAAATAAGTTAATAAACTCTATAATGACAGAGTTTGGAAACTTGTTGAATGATGAGCCTAATTCTTGTATTAGAGAGTTCAAGGCAGAGTTTAAAGTCAAAGAGGGTTTTAAGCCAATATTTCATAGGGCATATGAAATGCCATTTTCTCTGAAACCTAAAGTGGAGGAGGAAATTTTAAAAATGGTTAATTCTGGTATTTTAACTAAAGTTACACACAGCAATTGGGCAAGTCCCATTATTGTAGTACCAAAAAAAAATTCTACTGACATTAGACTGTGTGTGGATTTTAAAAAAACATTAAATCAAGCTATTGATACCGATCATTGTGTTTTACCATTACCAGGCGATATTTTTGCTAGTTTAAATGGTAGCAATTATTTCTCTGTTATAGATCTGAAGGGTGCATACCAGCAGCTACCAATAAGTGACTCTTCAAAAGAGCTATTTACAATAAACACTCATATTGGTCTTTTCAGATTTAATAGATTGACATATGGGGTTAGTTCGGCACCTAGTATTTTCCAGTGTATAATGGATGCAATTTTGTCTGGATTACCCAAAACAAAGTGTTATCTTGATGATATTCTAGTTCATGGAGAGTCCATAGAAGAATGTCATGAAAATCTAAAAAATGTTTTAAAACAACTAAATAAATTTAATGTTAAAATCAATAAAAACAAATGTAAATTTTTTGAACAATCTGTAATATTTTTAGGGCATAAAATAGATAGTCAAGGCATCCATCCGACAAATGAGAAAATAGAGTGCATAAATAAAGCTCCCTCACCTCAAAATTTGACAGAATTAAAATCCTATTTAGGTTTGTTAAATTACTATGGAAAGTTTATTCACATGCTCTCAGCCAAGCTTAAACCTTTACATGATTTGTGCAAAGGTGACACTGATTTCTGCTGGACAGAAGAGTGTGAGCAAACGTTCCAAGAAAGTAAAAAATTAATTACCTCTGAAAATGTCTTAACTCACTATGACCCATTAAAACCTATCTTTATTACTTGTGACTCAAGTGGCTATGGAGTGGGTGCAGTGCTTAGCCATAAAATTAAGGGAGTTGAAAAACCAGTACTGTTCGCCTCTAGTACCTTATCAGAGAATGAAAAAAAATACTCGAATTTAGAGCGGGAAAGTTTGGCTATAATTTTCAGCTTAAAAAAGTTTCATAAATATATTTATGGTCGAAATTTTACTTTGGTGACAGATCATCAACCCCTACAATTTATTTTTGGCAAAAATAAAAATATTCCTGTTACAGCGGCTTCTCGAATAACGAGATGGGCATTAATGCTGTCTGCTTATAGTTATGATATTGTTTATAAAAAGGGATCTCTAATATCAAATGCAGATGGATTATCTCGTTTACCAATGAATTGTTCAACTGGACTTTCAGATTCACTATTTTCATTTAATTTGTGCTATGATGTGCCTTTAACTTTTCAAAACATTTCATTGGCTACAAAAAAGGATATCGTACTGTCTAAGGTTATTGATCTTACTCTTTCTGGATGGCCAAATTATAATAAAGATGAAAATTTGAAACCTTATTTTAAAAGACGTTTAGAGCTTTCAGTAGAGGGAGGATGTTTATTAGTTGGTAATAAAGTAATTATACCAAAACAGCTTCAAAGTGATATTTTAAAATTGTTTCATGAAGAACATATTGGCATTGTTAGAACAAAAATGCTCATGCGTTCATATTGTTGGTGGCCAGGTATGAATGAAGCGATTGAAGCTTTTATAAGTTCTTGTGAAACATGTCAAGAGACTCAAAATTTTACAAGTAATAGCACACTTCTTCCGTGGCCTAGCCCGCCAAATAATTTTTATAGGGTCAATATCGATTTTTTTAAGAAGTTTAATTTTGTTTTCTTAATTTTGATAGATGATAAGTCTAAATGGACTGAAGTAAAACTTATGAATAAGGGAACTAATATAAAGGAAACCATTTTGGTTCTTAAGCAAATTTTTTCAGTATTTGGCTTACCTGCGGAATTAGTATCAGATAATGGACCACCATTTAATAGTTTTGAATTTACTGCCTTTTGCCAAGCTAATGGAATACAGTTTATACGAATTCCACCACAACACCCTCAAAGTAATGGCCTTGGTGAAAAAAATGTACAAACAATAAAAAAGGGTCTAGTGCGTGCCTTGTTTAAAGAAAGGGAAAAAGAGTTAAACACAAATACTATTTTAAATAGATTGGAAAACTTTTTATTTGTACATCGTAATACACCTTCTACGTCAACTGGCTTGTCACCTGCTGAGTCGCTCTTTAAATTTCGCCCTCGTACTAGGTATGATTTATTAAAACCTTGGTCTAATAAGCAGAAAACTGTAAACATTACTGGATTAAAATTGTATAACGAAAACCAAGATGTTTATGTAAAAAATAAATACACTCATCTATGGCAAAAAGGTAAAATTGTAAGATGTATGAGTTACTGTACTTATTTAGTTAGGGTGGGAGAGGTTATTAGACTTTTTCATTCAAATGATATTCGACAGTGTAAAGTGGAAGTGGAAGTAATATCACCTGAAATAACCTCTGCTCCTTTATTAACGGCGACAAATTCCCAAAAATGCCAAGATGTTGTTCAAGATTGTTCCAATGATAATTTAGGGATAAGTCGACCAGCTGTTGATGAAGTACCGGTGCCCATGAGTCCCAAAATAAAGTCAGATAATAGAAATACATTAATTAATGATGATGCTTCTAAAATCTCAAGTAGCCTTGGTACTGCTTCAACTTCTGGCTATACTTCTAGGTCTGGTCGAGTAATCAAACCTCCCCAGAAATTAGATATTTAAAAAAGGGAAGAAAATGATGAGTTCTGGTGTTAAAAATGGAACACACTCGTGCAGACATGAGTTATAAACTGTCATTCGATAATGTCAGTCAGTCGGTCGGTCGTAGCATGTTAGACAGTTAGAAATGGTCTTGTAATTAATTGTTCTAATTACTTGATGTTAATAAAGTTATGTAATGTAATAACAAAAGTGTTTAAGTCTCTTCATGGTGAATCAGCGAATACATAGCACCCCTAACTGCGCCAATGCCGGGCAGAGTTTCTGCTATGGCAATTGAATAATTGACTAGATTTTATTTTCTTTATTTGTTCATCTTGTTTATAGCTAAAAAATATCCGCCCTATGTACGTCACATATATAACGCACTTTCTTAAGATCGAAAAGCATGACGCCAGTTACATCTCGTGACAATTGGGTCACCACAGTTTAATTCAATATTGAGCGTTAAAAATAATCTTGAAAGCATCGCCACCTGTCTTTTAGGATTAAATAAACAAAGAAGAACTTCCAAACATTTCTAGAGATTAGATTGATGTCATTACTTTTGAACAAAGATGTATGAGTTCTCCTAATAACTATCTCCTACAGTAGGTACGGAGTGATTGGTTCTTTTCGAATCTTGTGGCTATCTTTATATATATGTGAGCATTTTCCTGACTTGTTGAAATTCGACCCGAGCTATGTAGAACCTCGCCGTCGCCTTTTAACTATTTTTAGTAATAACTGTCACGTTTGTCAATTTTATGATATTTTCTTTAGATAGGCTTTAGTGAATAAGGATTGACTGTTAAGTGAGAGTTAAGGGGTTTTCTATGTTTTGGAGGATTATTAAAAACCGAGCGTCTCATCGGCGGATTGTATTTTGTTTACGAAATAAAAAGTGTTGCAGAAAAAAGAGTTTTTATGTGAATTTCATTTATTTCTTACATATATATAACTTGCAATATTCTCACATCTCGGGGTACTCATTGAATCCAATTTATAAAAGAAAAATTATGACATGCCACCGGCATTTTTAAGCGTTTTTTAGCACGTGTAGAAAATTCGGATTTGTACACTTAAGTATCCTTAAAACGAGCAAATCGGGTTTACAAAATAAAACACGTACTTAATGTTTATCGCAACATGTGCAATAAAAAGTAACTTTGAAGCTAGCTTAGCTTTAAGTCTTCCTTAAAAGCAGTGGTGTAAATTAGCATAGGTTTCATCTGGGTCCGCGCTAAGATGGCTGTGTGCTCTAATAAACTGTTGCCAGAATGCCAAAAGTATGACTAAGTACAAAATAACCTAACTTTGAGGCAATCCAACGATATGTACGAATAAGGGGCTGTTTGTTTGATGATTTTGCAGTTGAACCACGTTTGGTTGGATTGTTAACTCGCCTTCCTTAAAAAAATATGGTGGGGCCCAAGGAAACCGAGGTAAGTTTTGTTCATTTTGTCTTGAACTTTAACAAATCAAATATATATTACAGAATTGTATAGGGTACATCAGGTATACATATGAAATATCCTTATTTTCTATTTTAAAATTCAAAGTTATTTATTTACAACTACACCTAAGTGACTTAACGCCTGTATGTGTAGCAACGCTAAACCCATTTTAAATATAATACTATACTATTCTATAATATAAATACGTGTGTATAAATAAACTTAAACCTACAAGGTACATAATAAATACAACAGTATTTCAAAATAACGCCATAAATCTAACTAAATTTTGAGCAATGAAAACTCTGCAACCGAAAGCAAATTTCTTCTGGTTAAGCAATTGTCTTAGGTCAAGGGGCAAAAGATTATATAGTTTAGGTGCTAAATAAGTAAAAGATCTTAATTGCTTTGCATTATTGTTAACTGGCATTTCCAGATGTCTATTTACATTATTTCTAGTCCCATGATTGTGATTAACATACGGTTGTTTATTAGTCCTATGAACGTAGGAGCAAACTGACAAACAGTAAAGTGAGCGAACATCAAGAATATCCTGCGAATATAAAAGACTTGTAGAATAGTCCCTATTAAGTTTAAAAATAACTCTTACAATATAATTTTGTACAATACACAAGGGTCTTAAGGAATTCTGATATAGTCCACCCCACACCTCCAGACCATATCTCATCAGTGACTCAACCAGGGCCCCATAAATCAATGTTAAGAGATTGGTATTTAAAATTTCTCTTATGATATAAAATTTATATATTAAGTTCTGAATATTTTTGGCTAATCTATTTACATGATGATCCCACCTCAAATGTTTATCGATTGTAACACCCAAATACCTGATTGAGTCAACCTCTGCTATGCTTTCATTTAGGTTGTTTATAAAAATGTTTTGAAAGACAGGGCGATTTGCCGCTGTAAGAGAGAAAGCAATGTAGGGTCACCTAGGGTTAGTGTGACGTAAAAATATGCAAATTTGACTTTAAAATAAAAAAATGTATATTTGTTTTTAATTGAACGGTTTCACATTTTTAATGAAGAATTTCTGGTCAATTGTCATAACCATTGCACAGTGAGCAGGCATGTCGGGTTTTTAAAATTTATTTTACATTAATATTTTTTTAAGTGGGTTAGGTGTCACACTATCCCTTCAGTATGGGGTTACTGTGACTAAGGTTAGGGATAGTGTGACAAACAGCTAATTTTGCCATTTAAAAGCATCTAGGTTTGAGTGTGTTTTGGTGTGACAGAAAAAAACATTAAAGAAATATTATAAAAAATTTTGAAATTTGAAAAATTGGTAATTTTATAAAAAAATGGGCAAATTTCTTATTAAAACACCAATGTTTTTATTAAACATATATTTTATTGAAGATATTTTCTTATTTTTATTAGCAGTAACATCTAACATTCGAAAACATCAACTTTTCCATTAAAAGTGTATCGAAATCTTTCACCATTAAGGGATAATATAGGATCCAACAATATTCCTATAATCTGAGACATTCTAATAAATGACTTGTCTTTTTCATTAACAACAAAACTCTTTTTATCCTTATCAACACTTCTTAATCCTACCACTTCTATTTCATCTTTAGTGTCATCAAAGTTTTCAATTACACACACATACTTAAAAACTGTTGTACCACGTTTTCCACCCTTAAAAGTTGCAACTAAAAATGAGCCTTGCTTAATATTTTCCTTGGTTGCAGGTTTCAATGTTGCAGTTTCCTCTAACAATTCCTCTTCTGTTTCGTCACTTTCTTCTAAAGACACATTTTCTATTTCCTCATCACTATCTGATTCATCTTTCTTTGACTTTTTCTTGACTATTTTTGGACAGCTATTCTTTTTTCCTTTAACGGACTCAGCCTTTTTTGTCTTTAAAGAACTAATGTATTCTTCTTTTGTTATTATTTCTGCGGTATCAATTCTTCGTTTAACAGTTTTTTTTGCACTACTTTGAACTATCTTTTCCAGAAGCATATGCTCAAATACTTTCCCTGGTGTGTCTTCGCTTACAGGAAGTTCGCTGATTTGACTCCCTTGTAATGGACTAGAGAATTGGCCAGCGATTTGACGCTCTTTTAATGGACTGATGGAGGATGGGCCAGCGATTTCATGCTCTCTTAATGGACTGGAGGATGGGCCAGCGATTTCATGCTCTCTTAATGGACTGGAGGATGGGCCAGCAATAGCATCCTCTATTATCGTCTCGGTTATGGGGTTGACCATTGTTCGATGTTCTTGGATTTTCCTTTTAATAGACTCTTCTTTAAATCTTTTTAGTTTATCAGGATGATAATTTTCTTCTTTAATGGCTAATCTATTGACTCGTGTTAAGACATTTGGGTCATATATTCATATATTCATATTGGGTCATATTTTTTTTAAAACCACTTACAAGCCACGATGACTCTATTGCTTTCCATGCCAGTCCTAAAACATTTGAAAATTCACTTTTAGATAATTTTTGCCCAATATGATGCCGTGCCCAATTGGTTAAAAGTTGATCCCACTTAATTTTTAATCCTCTAAAAACACCAACGTCTAATGGTTGTAGGATGTGAGAAGTATGGGGAGGTAGTTTTAAAATCGAAACATCATTTTCCAGTGCTGTTTCCAATAGTTCAATGTTAATATGCGACAGATGACCATCGTAAATTAAAATAACTGGTCGTTGTGTAACATGAACTAAAAAACACTTCTTAAACCACATAAGAAAAACCACCTCCGTCATCCATCCCTTTTCAGTTGTGTAATATAATGTCCCTGGAAATGAGTCCTGACCACCAAACATGCTATCCCAAATTCTCTTCCCCTTATGAATTATTGTAGGGGGCAACATTTCCCCATTAGCGTTTCCACATGCCAAGACTGTTGTTGTCTCTCGTCCACTACCGCCAGTTAATCTTTTTGCAGGCTGACCTTTCTTGCATCCAATTTTGGTTGAGCCGGGATCACTATTGAATGCAGTTTCATCACAGTTCCAAAGAGCTTCAGGCTTGTTTTCTAGACCTAAATCATGAATAAGTTCGCCAAGCAGGTCAAAAAAATTATTAACAATAAAAGGATCTCCGGCTTGTCTTGAACGGGAACCCTCTAAACGTTCAGGTTTTTTAAGAGACATTTTATGACGATTTTTAAAATTTCTCCACCAATCATCCCCAGGTCGACCATTTTTAAAAGGGACAGTAAGGTTGTTCTTCTGAACGAATCCTTGCACAATATCTTTCACTTCTTCTTTGGAAAGTCCAAAACCCCATTTATTCATTACACTTAGATATTTAACAAGTCGTTCTTCATAAATTGCAGAAATTGCCGGACTTTTTCCACCACTTCCAGAATTTATTGTAGAATTCCTTGGTTTTTTTCCACCCCATCCTTTACTTTTCAATATTAAGGTAGATCTTGGAATCTTATAATGTTTAGATGCTTGGTAAGCTGACATTTGCCCTGATAAAACGCAGTTTATTGCTTGATTTAAACTTTCTTGTGTCCATCTTCCACCTTGCAAACCCTTATTCGATTTCCTCTTATAGACTCGAGGCATCTTGCTCTTTACGCTATAAAGAAAAAAAATTCTTTAGTTTTTCATTACAGCGTTAAAACAGTAAGGCACATAGGTATCCCGTACCTACCTACTTAGGTAAGATTTATTGTTAGGTTTTTATTATGAATTCCTAATTAAAAAGCAAAAAAAGGTAACAAATTATTTAAACATAACCTCGCTTTTTTTAATTTCATCAAATTTCAGTAAAAAACATAAGTACTCTCGTAAGTAGTCGTTATAGGACAAATAAGGGGACTTTTACATACCTTTTTTTGTATTTAAATCGCTGAAAACACAGTACCTACATAACATAAACAATAACCACCAAACATAACCTGATCAAACTAAAGTAGTAAAGGGTGATAGTGTGACACATGTCACACTATACCCATGTTCCACTGTCACAGAAGCCCCACAATGTAAAAACCTGTGGGGTTACTGTGATATACCTAAAAAAATAATAGTTAAAGACAGTTGGGCGTTTAAAATAGGATTAGATGTTTAAAATGGATGATGCCTTACCATACATAGAAAAATTCATAATTGTATAGAAATAATTTTGAAGAAATCCAAAATTTGGACTAATTTATCAGAATTATGAATTGGAAATAAAATACATACATGCAAACATAATATGGTTTTTACCTAAAAATCAGAAGTGACTGAAACAATTTTTTTCAAATAATATGTTGAAATGCAATAGAAGCGCAATATCACATTATATGTAATATAAAGGCACAATATAAATTAGTTGTTCCGGTTTGAAAAGTGTTTAGAGAACGAATAGGCGCGGCAACAGTGCGTGGACAGAGCTTGGTGACGCGAAGAGGTTTTCTTCTCGTCTTGAACGAGCCGTCGGCCAGATAGTAGGTTTAGGGAAAGTAAAGTTGAATAAATATAGTTAAAACCCAATACAGTCCATTTTTGTAAAATTCAGTAAGAGAGAAAGTAAGGGCGATAAGTGATCGACCATTTTGGACCTTCGAACAGCGGATAGTAGAGTTTTGGTAGTGTTTTTTACCGAAAAGTAGAGAATCATGGCCGACGGCAATGCAATGCACATGTAAGTCTCCATCCGTCATCCTTTTCCTATTTTTCCGAGGTGTCGCAATTTTGTAGAGTCAGTTAACCTTTGTAGATTATAACGATTTAAGTGGGAAAGGCGTTGATGGACGTTATGGAATGAATTGCCATTGTTGGGGTACAAAAATAAATAAAATAGTTTGTTTGGGAGTGACTCGGGTTTAGTAGAATCGGACAAATTAGAATTTAGTACATTAGTAGGGTCCGCAGGGCGCGGGGATAGAAGGGAACCCGAGGCAATCACCAGCGAGGGTAGACAGCGTTGCCAGATATCCTTTCGATTCGTCAAGTGGCGCGCGTAGCGTTTTAAGTTTAGAAATCATAAAGTTAGTTGGTTTAGAGTAAAATATGGTATTTTAGTCAACGTTTTGCGCAGCGTTTAGATTTCGATAGAAAAGTTAAATTGTCAATCATTCAGGATGGGTAAGAAAACGGCTGCATCGGATAGAGACGAGCAAATTAATAGATTTGTGAAAAAGCGCGAACAAATAAAGCAACAGCTTAGAAAATTCGCCTATTTCTTAGCCAAACTGGATGATGAAATAGAATTGACCGAGTTAAAACTAAGGTTAGAAAAAGTAGAGCCAACTCTGAGTGAATTTGAGGAAATTATTATCGAATTAGAACTTTTAGACGAAGCAAGAGTAGACAGGCATGAAAATGAGGAGTTTGAGGAAACCTACTATAAGTGTGTTGCGTCAGCGAAAAAGTATATAAATCAATGTGAAGTTAATAGCAGTCGACTAGTGAGCCCGAATATGGGAGCAAGCAGCAGTTTGCAACAGTCACAGCAGATTGGGGTAAAATTGCCTAGCTTAGGTTTGATCAAGTTTTCAGGTGATTATAATAAGTTTTCGCAATTTTTTGAGACATTTCAGACGCTAATCCATAAAAATACGTCCCTAGACAATATTCAAAAATTCTATTATTTGTTAGATTCGTTGGAAGGGGAAGCCAGAAGGGCGTTCGACTGTTTAGAAATTACAAATGATAATTATTTAATAGCACTAGACTTATTGCGAAAACGATTTTATAATAAACCAGTAATCATTCAAAGCCATTTAAAGTCGCTCTTTGATGCGCCTTCACTAAATAGGGAATCGCACCAACTTATACAGGGGTTTGTCGATAACCTCGAAAAGCATACGAGGGCATTAAAGACATTGGGAGAACCGGTAGAAACTTGGGATCGACTAATCATATTTCTTATGAGTAGGAAGTTGGATTTGGAAACTAAAAAAGAGTGGGAAGAGAAGTCCATAGGTGAATTTAAGGGAAACCCGAGTTTACAGAACTTCATCGAGTTTTTAGAAAATAAAGCGCGAGTTTTAGGCACGCTAGATTATAATAGTAGATCTCCAAGAGGTGTTCTTAAAGGAAATTCGCATAAAGGAGCTTATGCTGCCGTAGAAAGTAATACTAATAACTCACAAGTAAAATGTGAATATTGTAAAGGAGCTCATTTCGTGTACTTTTGTGAAAAAATGACGTCGTTACCCGTTGAACAGCGCTCAGAGCAAGTGAGAAAATTAGGATTATGCTTTAATTGTCTTCGTTCAAGTCATCAAGTTAAAGAATGTAGATCCCAAGGTTGTCGTAAATGTAATGGTAAACATAATACAATGTTGCATCCGGGTAAATCTGATCAGGCATCTACTAGCGGCACGTTCGCGTGCCTAGACACGTCCAATATCGAGGCATTGAACGAAACGGATTCGTTAGAGGAAAACCTTGTTGCAGCTGCGTCTTATAGTATTCCAATACGACCGGGTCAAATAATGTTATCCACTGCAATGTTAGAAATTAGAAACGCGAATAATAAGTTTGTTAGATGTAGGGCATTGTTGGATAGCGGATCACAGGTTAATTTTATATCGCAAGATTTGGCCAAGCAATTAAACTTAAAGAAAAATAAAACGAACATTCCTATTTCCGGTATTAGTGAAATGTTAACAAAAATAGATAGTCAGGTGAACGGCACCATAAAGTCTATACACAATAACTACACGGCTAATTTATCGTTTCTGGTATTAAACCAGGTAACATCAAGCATTCCCTCTCGTTCATTTGATGGAGCTTGTTTGAACATTCCTACAAATTTGAAATTGGCGGATCCTCAGTTCGATAAGTCGTCGCGAATTGACCTCTTATTGGGGGCAGGGATTTTCTATGAGCTGTTGTGCGCTGGACAAGTTAGACTAGGTAAGCAAAAGCCGATTTTGCAAAAAACAGTATTAGGTTGGGTGGTTTCGGGCCCACTACATCTTAGCAATGGAAATGAATACGATAATAAGGCTTCCTGTTATTTTGTAGCACATCCATTACAGGAGCAGGTAGAGAAATTTTGGGCGGTTGAAGAATTTGCCGTAACGAAACATTATTCTCGAGAAGAAATGGAATGCGAGAAGGATTTTATAGACAATGTAAGTAGAGATAAAAGCGGAAAATTCTGTGTCAAATTACCATTAAAGGCAAATGTTGATAGCTTAGGGGAGTCTCTCGAGCAAGCAAAAAAACGTATGTACTCTCTGGAAAAGAAATTTGTTAAAAATCCTAGCTTAAAAGAAAAATATTCTCAATTTATAGACGAGTATCAACATTTAGGGCATATGACAAAAATTCCGGATACCGAAATAGAAACCGAAAGCCAGGTTTTTTATCTTCCACATCACGCCGTAGTAAATGAGTCTAGTACCACGACGAAGTTGCGCGTGGTATTCGATGCGAGTGCGAAATCAAGTAGTGGTGTGTCCTTGAATGATATTCTTAAAGTGGGGCCTACCTTGCAGGATGACCTTTTTGAAATTTTAATTAGGTTTCGTGAGCATGAAGTCGTTGTTACCGCGGACATAGCCAAAATGTATAGGCAAGTCAACGTAGTTCCGGAACAGCGTGACTTGCAACGAATCGTGTGGCGAGGTGATCCGATATTAGAACTAGAACATTTTAGGCTCAATACTATTACTTATGGGACTGCTTCGGCATCCTTCTTAGCCACAAGATGTTTGGAAGAAATTGCAAATAATGTTAAAGATAAATTACCGGAACTGTATAGAATTATTACTAGATGTTTTTATGTAGACGATCTAATTCTAAGTGTGTCTTCGGTTGGCGAGGCGGTCGAGATCGGTAAAACATTGAAGCATATTTTAGGCGAATATGGTCTTCCGCTTCGAAAGTGGTGTTCAAATAAATCTGAGTTTTTGAGAGCCTTGGTGGACGAACACGATAATACTTCTCGATATATTATTACTAACGATGACACGAAAAAGACGTTAGGCGTTTTTTGGGACTCTAATCATGATACTATGGAGTATACCATTAAAACTAAAATATTACAACCCAGTTCCATAACTAAGCGCTTAATTTTGTCTATTACGTCACAAATATTTGATCCCCTAGGGTTAGTGGGACCGGTCACAATCACGGCGAAAATAATTCTACAAAAACTCTGGCAGCTTCAGTTAGGATGGGACGAGGCGTTACCTTTAGACCTAACAACACTATGGTTTAATTTTTATACGCAACTAGATTCATTGACATCTATAAAAATTCCAAGGCAATGTATTATCAGTAAGGCTACTTATATCGAATTGCACGGATTTTGCGACGCAAGTGAGAAGGCTTATGGGGCGTGTGTTTACTTAAGATCAGTTAATATAGATGGTCAAATTACGGTTAGGCTTGTTTGCGCAAAATCGCGTGTTGCACCTCTTAAATTCACTTCCTTACCAAGACTTGAACTGTGTGGTGCTTTACTTTTAGCTCGACTTGTTCATAAAGTTGTGAGTACACTAGATGAAACTGTATATAACACCTTTTTTTGGACGGATTCCACAATAGTTCTGTGTTGGTTAGCCAACGAGCCTGTCGCATGGAAGGTGTACGTTGCAAATCGTGTTTCAGAAATCCAGAGTTTAAGTAAATATGAACAGTGGAATCATATAAGTTCTTCCAATAATCCAGCTGATTTAATTTCTCGACTAATGAATCCAAGTCAGCTAAAAGACTCGAACTTATGGTGGGTAGGCCCAGCGTGGTTGAGTCAGCAGCCAGAATGTTGGCCTAAACCCGAAACTAAAAATATAGAAAGTGTACCCGAAAAGCGAAATATGAAGATAACACTTTCGACAGTAGTTATTAATAATGATATTTTTAGTCTGAAAAATTCTTTGTTTCAGCTTTTAAAGCAAGTAGGGTGGTGTTTAAGATTTTATAAAAATTTAAAGCGAAAGCTAGGCGATAGAGAGTATAGCAAATTGCTAACCGTACTAGAAATGGATAATGCGTTAAAGCTCTTGATAAAATTGGCTCAAGAGCAAAACTTTTCCTCTGAAATACATGATCTTAAGAAAACTGGGCATGTGTCAAAAAATAGTAACCTAAAATCGTTAGACCCCTTTTATGAAGACGGATTAATTTTAGTTGGTGGTCGCTTAAAAAGGTCAGATGAATTATATAATGTAAGGCATCCTATTATATTGCCGCAGAAGCACCCCCTTACGAGATTGATCATCGCCGATCACCATCAAAAACATCTCCATGCCGGTGTCCAAGCTATTTTAGCTGTATTAAGAGAAAGGTTTTGGGTTATTAACGGCCGAAGAGAAGTGCGCAGTGTTCTGGCGAAATGTCGAACGTGTTTTCGCGTAAGTCCTACCACTTTAAATCAAAAAATGGGCAATTTGCCTAGGGATCGTATAGTGCCGCAAAGGCCATTTTCTATTTGTGGCATTGATTATGCAGGGCCATTCAATGTAAAGGACGGCAAACTGCGTAACAGATCTATAGTAAAGGGTTATATGTGTCTATTCATCTGCTTCGTCACTAAAGCAGTTCATATAGAATTAGTTGGAGATTTAAGTACTGTCGCGTTCCTCAACGGTTTAAAACGATTTGTATCCCGAAGGGGTTTATGTAAGCGTATTTATAGCGATAACGCAACCAACTTCGTGGGAGCAAATAATGAGCTCCGGGCGTTGACTGAAGCGTTGACTAAAATACAAGGGGATAATGTCATTCAAACTTATTGCTTAAATAATCAGATCGAATGGAAATTCATTCCAGCTAAATCACCGCATCAAGGGGGCTTATGGGAATCCGCTGTTAAGTCAGCTAAATATCATACTACTAGAATTGTCGGAACTAGAAATCTTACATTTGAGGATTTATCCACGATATTTTCTCAAGTGGAGGCGGTTTTAAATTCACGTCCTCTAACACCTCTTTCCTCGGACCCCAATGACCTCCAGGCCTTAACCCCTGGTCACTTCCTTATTGGGGACGCTTTAACGGCATTGCCACAAAGAAATGTAGCAGAGAGTCCATCTAATCGCTTGAGTCAATACCATCTTCTCCAGCAAGTAGTTCAGCACTTATGGAAGCGTTGGAGTTCAGAGTACCTAACCACGTTGCAGCAGCGAAAGAAGTGGCAGCTCCCTTTCCCAAGTCTAAAAGTTGGGACATTGGTTGTCTTAAAGGATGAAAACACCCAACCCTTATATTGGAGACTCGGCAGAGTCACAGAGGTCCATCCAGGGCAAGACGGGATCGCACGGGTTGCTAGTGTTCAAACTGTCAGTGGTGTTGTGAAGCGCGCTATACAAAAACTATGCGTACTTCCCATGGACGATAATAATATGGAAAATGATAGTGAAGCTTAGGATCCCGCAAAGGTGTTCAGGTTTTACTTAAAATTTAAAGTTGGGATAACCAAACTCATTTAGTTGTTCTGCTGGACTATTGTTAATAATGTTTGTTTAAGTTCAGCCTAAGTCAAGTATGTTGACACTATGTTAAGTTTAGTTAATAACCGCATGTAAAAATGATATCCTAGTTTAATGGCTTAGTTTGATATTGAAAGCGTGTGCTTTCAAGGCTGGCGGCTTATGTTCCGGTTTGAAAAGTGTTTAGAGAACGAATAGGCGCGGCAACAGTGCGTGGACAGAGCTTGGTGACGCGAAGAGGTTTTCTTCTCGTCTTGAACGAGCCGTCGGCCAGATAGTAGGTTTAGGGAAAGTAAAGTTGAATAAATATAGTTAAAACCCAATACAGTCCATTTTTGTAAAATTCAGTAAGAGAGAAAGTAAGGGCGATAAGTGATCGACCATTAGTATTTAATATTGTCACACTAACACCGCTGTCACACTAACCCTAGGTGACCCTATTTGGTTTTAGAGATGTTTAGAGTGAGTTTAAATGTATTCAACCAGTCCATAATTGTATTGATACCATCAATAGCATATTTTTTAACTGCAGTCCAAGAGTCACCGGAAAAAAGCACTACAGTATCATCAGCATATGATATTACCAAACAGTTTTGTATATCAATATTGGTTAAGGAATTTATGTAAGTTATAAAAAGCAGCGGGCCGAGCACTGTGCCCTGAGGGATACCAATTTTTATATTTAGTGTATTGCTAATTATATTATTTATTTTAACAACCTGTGGTCTATCACTCAAGTAACTCCCAAAGACATCCAACACGCCGCCCCTCACTCCATATTGATGAAGCACCTCAAGAAGAGATTCGTGAGGCACCGTGTCAAATGCCTTCACAAGGTCCAAGAAGACAGCCAAGCATTTGTTGTTGTTATTTAAATCATTTGTAATACATTCGGTCAATTTACATATCGCATCAGTAGTGCTCAGGCCATTTGTGAATCCGAACTGTTTTTCAGACAAAACATTATTTTGTTTTAGAAAAGTGACCAATCTATCCTTCAGACATTTTTCGAAAATCTTCGCAAAGGTACCGATCACACTTATTGGGCGATAGTTATTGATGTCAGATTTATTTCCAGCCTTGTAAACCGGAGTAACAACTGCAACTTTAAAGCTACCAGGAACCTTTCCAGTGCGAAAGATAAGGTTTATTATATGAACCAATGGAACTGTGAAATGCAAATGAGAGTACTTTACAATTTTCGAGTTAATACCATCAATACCCGGAGCAGAATTAATTTTGAGAGAATTTATTTGTCTAATAATCTCATTTTTGTTGGTTGGCCTTAAGAACATCGAGGAAAGAGGAGTATAGTCAGTTTTAATTGCCTGAATTGGTTTCGCTATCCTTTTATACATACAGGGTGGCTGATTAGTGCGAGAAAGTCCAATATCTCCGTTGTTCTTTAAAATATCGAAATTTATTAAATGCAAAGGTTCTAGGATAAACAAGAGCGCAAATTTTAAAAATATTTTTGGATATACAGGATGCGCCAAAAAAGTGGGGTTTAGCAAAAATGTATTTTTTCAAATGGAACACCCTATATGTTATATTATTTTTGGATTCTACATAAAATTATAGTAATTTTTTAATAAGTGCATTATAGGTCTAAACTTAATAGTTTCCGAGTTATCGACTTTTCCAAAATGACATTTTTGAACTTTGACAGCTTCTAGTTTTCTAACGGTACTTCTTAGAGCAAAACGGCTTACATGTCCCTATCTTACTTTTTAATTGTCTTCAAAAAAATATCAATTTCCGGTTAAACCGGATGTAACTCGAAAGTCGGAAATATACTACTTCCGGTTTAACCGGAAATTAATATTTTTGGGAAGACAATTAAAAAGTAAGATAGGGACATGTAAGCCGTTTTGCTCTAAGAAGTACCGTTAGAAAATTAGAAGCTGTCAAAGTTCAAAAATATCATTTTGGAAAAGTCGATAACTCTAAAACTATTAAGTTTAGAACTACAATGCACTTATTGAAAAACAACTGTAATTTTATGTAGCATCCAAAAATAATATAACATATAGGGTGTTCCTTTTGAAAAAATACATCTTTGCTAAACCCCACTTTTTTGGGGCATCCTGTATATTCAAAAATATTTTTAAAATGTGCGCTTTTGTTTATCCTAGAACCTTTGTATTTAATAAATTTCGATATTTTTAAGAACAACGGAGATATTGGACTTCCTCGCACTAATCAGCCACCCTATTTATGCCTATATTTACAAAAAAGTCATTACAGAAATTGGCCATTGCCTTTGGATCCGGGAATTTTTCATTATTGTTTTTGATATCAAGTTTATTTTGGTTTTTTCTTATTTTCATTTGAGGCATCTGAGATTACTTTATATATTTTTCTTATGTCTTTACCACTACTTTCTATCCTATCCCTATAATAGTCATGTTTCCGCTTTTGTATGATCTTGTTTAAATTATTACGATACTCGGTAAATATTCTTTTACTATGTTCGTTATAATGCAAAAGTAGTTTTTTTTCATTTTATCTTTTTTTTTTAATACTATAAACAATACCATCGGTTATCCATGGTTTAATTTTTTTTTTGCATTGACTTGATGGATCCTTTCACTTATAGATTTTTTATATATATTATTTACAATGTTTACAAATTTTTTCGGTAGCTACCTCAGTGTCCTCAGACTCCAAGACAGTAGTCCAGTTTACCTGTGAGATGAGATTATTAAAGGTTTGATAATTTATTTTAGTTGAAGTGTATGTTTCCGGTATAAGTTCTGGAGAACCATTATCACATGAGTTTATATTTAACATGATAGGATAGTGATCAGTAATAGACGATTCTACAACGAACGAAGAGTATTCTAGATTTGCTTGTAATTTGCGTTTAATAAAAATATGATCAAGGATTGAACTAGTTTCAGCTGTGACTCGAGTGGGACTGTTGACTGCTGACAAATAGCCAAGATGACCCAACATAGAGATATAATTGTTGACATCATTGTCACCATCCGTACCCAAATTAATATTTATATCTCCCACTAGTATGTCAATTTGACTTTCTGTTTTTACAGAGAGAAGGGTTTCAATATCTCCAATAAACAATGGAATGCTAGATGAGGGTGGCCTATACATACAGTATAATGAGAACAATATGTTATTTACAGTTAACTTGATTCTACTCACCGTAACCCCTGAGTATGGTAGTTTAACAGTATCAATAACAAAGCTCAGATTTGATGTAATATAAACAATTGTACCATTACTTTTATTTATGTCTGCATTATTATAAAACATAGTATACCCCGCAATATTAAACATTTGATCGTCGTCAATCTGCCAACACTCTGAGAGCACAATTACATCACAATATTTTATATCATAAGCTTCTAAAAATGCCAGAAGTTCTTTGAAGTTCTTACGAATGCTGCGTATGTTTATGTGCAAGATATTAATAAGCTTGGTTTTCAGATTGAGTTTTGATCTCAGTAGAGCACAGTCAACACTCTCCTCCCTAATGTAGCTTTCTGTATCCTCGAGATCCCTTAGTATCTCAATTTCTTCTTGTGTAAAAGCCATTAATTCTGATTTCCATAGTCGATTTTGCTACGTAATACTTTTATTAAATATTGATAGGAGGGACAGTTAGGATCGCCTGCAGTATGATTTGTACAGTATTCAGTCTTATGTTTTATATTTGCCCTAACACAATTTATACAACTACGAGAAGTTTTTGGGCAATCACGAACGTCGTGATTGAGAGAACAGTATTCGCATGCAATACAGTTCCTGACATTTGAAACACCGGGTAATTCTTAGATCCTCATAGACAGGATATCTTTCCCATCCAATAAATATCTTCTTTGTTGCCATTAACTTATGATATAATGCTGGGGAGCATTGCATAAATGTTATGTACGAGTTAGTTTTTTGGTTTCTTCGCATAAACGTTATCTCCAGCTCATCATTATTATCAATAAACTGATTTTGCATTCTGATACTATTTTCTAAACTGTTTTTGTCCAGATCACCTCTGTATCCTATTATTTTGACCTGAGGTTTCCTTAGATTCGATATCAGAACATCATATTCAGATAATTTTGCATCGGCTTCTTTTCTAAGAGTTTCTAGGTCTTTACGATTGTGTACTTTCACTATAATGTTTCCATTTGTAGTGCATCTAGTACCCTTTATTGAGACCATTATACTAGATGGGTTTATTTTACTTCTTAAATCTTTTTCTGTTTTTTCTGGGTTTTGTTGCTGCTTGGGCTTGATCACCAAACTAGGTACATTATTAATAACAATTTTTTTTTCGATATTAGTTTGTTTTTGTACTATATTTGACGCAACACTGCTATACGATAATGAAGGAGCAGAAGTTATTAAATTATTTTTTGTCGATTCCAAATCCAGAATTTGTTTTTTAAGTAAATCTATAATCTCATCTTTACCAGCAATAATGCTTGTTTTATCATCGACTGTGTTTCGAAGCAGTGTAATCGTATTAAACTCCTTGCATTTTTTACAATGAAACAGTAATACACGTTCCCTAAGCTGCATCACCCTAACCTCTGAAGAGGTCAGTTCACCACATACTTTACATAGTCCCTGTTTACATCCATCACAGGAAAATATATCCTTCGTCTTATCCTTGCATTCCCAACACGCACCATTCTCCATGCTCCAGGCTCCAATAAAATTATCGAAGAATTGTCGATTTAATGAGCAGAATCCGCTACACTACTACTAGGTCAATGCCAAAACCTACCAGGCACCTTAGCAAGGAGAAACCTCCTGCACCAAAACGGAGTCTTGATATTATGATAACAATAGAAATGTTTAGCAGCGATAAGATTTAGAGTTTTTTTTTATAGTCCATCCATTTCAGTTCAATAAGAACAACACCAGGCTTTTATTGACTTAACGCCAATTTACATAATCGTGTTAATATTCTGTAGGGTATGCAAAATTAGTGATTTTTTTTTGCACAAGATGGTATCAATCACATAAATAAGTTCCAAGTTATTCCATATCTAAATCACATTAGAACACGGAGCACAACTTTACACATCTTTCTACATCTATTTAAATCTGTACATGAAAGGCAACACATTTTTGCGTAAACGTAAACGTTAAACTTCTTTACTGCAAAAATTATTGCTAAAGCTTCTTTATCTATGGTGCTATATCTGGACTCTACTGAAGACCATGTTCTTGAAGCAAAAGCTATCGGACGTAATGTCCCATCGGAATATTTATGCGAAATAACTGCGCCGGCACCTCTGTCTGATGCGTCAGTGTTTACATAAATAGGTAGATCCGGATTATAGTGTACTAAAGTACCGTTCGACGACAAAATCTCTTTCAGTTTTAAAAATAATTTACTATCTTGCTTTGTCCATTCCCATTTACAATTTTTTTTTAATAAGTGATGTAACGGTGAGTAAACTGTGTGTAAACTCCGAATAAATCGGCCATAATACGTAATTGAGCCTAAAAAAGAACGCAATTCAGACACATTCTTTGGTTTAGGCATATTCAGAATCGCTGTTGTGATCTTGAGTAGGATGTATTCCAAACCTGTCAATTTCATCTCCAAGATATATAACTTTCTCTTGAAAAACCACACATTTTGATTTTGCAGTTTTAATGCCAGCTGCTTGTAGGCGCTCCAAAACTTGTCCCACTCGCGCGAGATGCTGCTCCGACGTAGGAGCAGTAATCAAAATATCATCCAGGTAACAAACAGTATTTACCTGCAATTCCAGAAAGAAGCTGATCCATTATTCTTATTATTATATAATAGTGACGAGTCTTCTAATTGTCTTGCCCATAATAATGTCTCGTTAAACGATATTATGGAAAAGTTGTTGAACATCGAATCTCAGTATACCAATCTTCTCTCTAAATATGAAGACCAAATTAAAATAAATGCCGAACTTAGATCGGATATTGCTGGGATAAGACTGCAACTATCTGCTAGTAATAGTACCAAGGGCCCCGCCGCCGACCTTGAGGCCACTCGCCAAAACCGAGAAGATAGCTTTTTCAGGGAAGTTTTTCAGAGACAAACCCGTATGCACAATTTAATGATCTTTAATTTTCACCTTGAAGAAGGCATTCCAGAGACAGTTCAGATTTCCTTGCTGCTGTCCAACAAAGTAGCCCGACAAATCGAAGCCACTAATGTCGTCACGGTTGGCAAGCCTAACCGTAACGGTCACAAACCTATAAAAGTGACTCTCTCAAACTCCAGCGACGTGTCACTTGTGCTGAAGAACAGGAGAATATTTACCGACAGCCACCAAATCTACATTGAAGCAGACCTATCTCCGGCACAACTAAAACAGCTTCAAGACCTCAAGGAAGAACTGCAGCTTCGTCGTTCAAACGGAGAAGAAAACCTGATTTTGAGGTATATTGGCGGCGTGCCCACAATAACTACAAAAAACTTGGTCCCCCCAACACCTCAACCAACGAGTTAACCTGCACGTATCAGAATGTTCGAGGTCTCCGGACCAAAACACACAACTTCTACACTAACGCTGCTTCCTCAGATTACGATATCATCGCTGTTACCGAATCCTGGCTCCAACCGGATATTCTAGATTCGAAACTTTTTCCCGACTGTTACTTAGTCTATCGCTCTGATAGAAGAACAGACTTAATGGCAGCTTCCAGGGGAGGCGGTGTCATGCTCAGTATTCACAACAGACTCAACTCCGAACTGCTGGATGTCCCCGATATTAGTGTCAGCGCGCCAAATATAGACTTTTTAGGTGGTAAGATTACTTATCATTATTTTGTGTTTTATGTATTTATTGTATACATTCCTCCCAGCACCGCTAGCCTCGAGGTGGAAAATTTTTTCGAAATCCTTTCGTCACTGGATACAATGCTCCAAAAAAATATAATCCTCGTTGGAGATTTCAATGTTCCTTCATTCTCAGGGCCGACCCCTCTTGGCCTCAGAAACAAATGCTTACTAAATCTTAGCGAGTTTCTTTGCCTTACACAGTACAACACCATCCCGAATTCCAATAACCGACTTTTCGATCTCGTCTTTGCCAACTTTAAAATCAATCTGGCGCACAATGATTCGCCTTTGGTCGCCGAGGATCCACATCACCCTGCTCTTAACTTTTGATTTTCAAGCAGCACTTCCTCCCGTTGTCAACTTTCCCGTAAACAAATCTGAACCACTCCACTTCAACTTTCGCAAATCTGACTATCCTAAATTGTATGAGCTGATGTCGCACACCGACTGGTCCCCCGTTATTGCTTCTTCTGATGTAGCTAATGCTTGTCAATCTTTTTACGAGATTTTGAATAACAACTTTGCCGCCTGTACACCTCTAAAATCCCCTAGGCGAAGACGATTTCCCCCCTGGTTTACTAAAGATTTAATTAACAATATTTTTAAAAAAGAAAGAGTACGTCGTCGCCTGCAAGTTCACAAATCCAATGCTGACCTCGTGAAGTTCAAAGCCTTGCGCAGCCTGATTAAGTTACAGTCTCAGCAGGCCTACAGGGGTTATATTAGGAACGCTGAGTCAAACATAAAAAACAACCTTTCCAATTTTTGGTCCTTTGTCCAAAGTAAAAAGGCTCAATCTCGAATCCCAGCCACCATGAACTATGCAAATCAACAAGTCCACGGGCCCCATAACATCGTCTCTGCTTTCGCGAATTATTTTAAGAATGTCTATAAAACCTCTGGGCAACCTTGGCAATCTGAGCCTTTTAATCCAGCAGACCAATATGAGATAATCGGTATACCCAGTGTTATATCCGAGGACGTTATTTCGGCCTGCAAAACGCTAAAAAATAAAGCTACGTCTGGCTCCGATGGTATTCCCAGCTTTCTGGTGAAAGACTGTTCCTTTGTCATGAGCGCTCCTCTTTGTCATATCTTTAACCTGTCATTGAACAATGGCGTATTTCCAGAAATATGGAAGGTTGCCAAAGTTTGTCCCATCTTTAAAAAGGACGATCCATCTCATATTGAAAACTATCGAGGTATCTCAATCCTATGTAACTTCTCCAAGGTATTTGAGATCATCTTGCAAAAGTCCCTGTTTTTCAAAATTCGAAACCGACACTCTATATATCAACACGGTTTTTTTTCCGAAAGATCGTGTATGACTAATCTTTGTTCGTTTTCCGTTTACGTCTGTGACGCCATTAACAAGAGGAGCCAAGTCGATGTCATTTACACGGACTTTAGTAAAGCCTTTGACCAAGTTGACCACCACATTCTACTCCATAAGGCGTCTGACCAGTTCGGTTTCTCTAACAGGCTTGTCTCACTATTACAATCCTACCTTCTGGATCGTACTCAGTTTGTTGAGTTTGAGGGGTTTAGGTCGGACTTGTTTGTACCTACGTCGGGTGTCCCCCAGGGTTCTAACCTGGGGCCACTTCTTTTCAACATATTTATAAACGATCTTGTCTCGACGCTTGACTGCAACAGACTCGCCTATGCTGATGACCTCAAAATATTTAACCGCATCGACGCTGTCGCGGATTGTGTATCCCTCCGCGACAGCCTCGATGTTCTTAACCAGTGATGCCTGGATAACAAACTGAATCTCAACATCTCTAAATGTAACGTCGTTTCTTACACTCGGACAAAAACTCCATTTCAATTCAATTATTCTATAAACGGATCCACACTGAACAGACTCACCACCATAAGGGATCTCGGAGTCGTTTTCGATGAGAGGTTCTCCTTTATTCCACATATTGATCAAATGGTTTCTAGCGCCTCTAGAACCTTGGGCTTTGTCTTGCGAAACTGCAAGCATTTTTCTGATGTATCTACATTTAAACTGTTGTATTACTCCTATGTGAGGTCAAAGTTGGATTATTGCTCAATCATATGGTCCCCCATTTACAATTGCCATAATCAATCTGTGGAGTCCGTCCAAAGGCGATTCCTAAAGTATCTTATGTTTAGAGAGGATGGTATCTACCCGCAACGGGGTTTCGAGCATGGCCACATTCTCGCTAGGTTTGGTGAGTTGCCCTTAACAGTACGTCGCGACTCACAGTCACTATCGATACTCCATAAACTTCTTAACTCTAAATTCGATTGCCCATTTCTACTGGAGCAACTATCGCTTCATGTTCCCCGCACAGGTGCCCGACATCGGCCTACATTTTTCCTTGCATTCGCGAGATCCAATATTTTGCCTCAAGGTCTCATTCACAAAATGTGCCACAACTTCAATCGTATCTCAGCCCTCTCCGACATATTTCATGACAGCCTCCCAACCATATTAAAACACTTGCGCAATATGTCCGGCTATCCTCATTAGTAGTCATTGGTTCCTGTTAACTTAGCTTTAGTTTCTTACTTTTTGTTATTAGATTTTAAGTATAGCAAGGTCATTACTTTTGTAAGATTTTTGTTTATAATTCGATTAATTTGTTTGAGTTTCCTGTAAGTGGGCTCCGGCCTGTCGGAAATAAATGGCCATTTATTTATTTATTTATTTATTATTCGTTGAAATAATGCGGGTGCAAAACATACTCCAAAAGGTAGTTTTTTGTATGAAAAATAACCTATGTGTTGCAATTACCAAATATTTTCGTGAATCGGGATGTACTGGAAGCTGCAAGTAAGCGTCTTTTAAGTCAATTTTAGTAAAATGCTGCCCTCCATCTAGTTTCGATGTTATTTCTTCAAAACATGGTAATGGATAATCGTCAACCTGTACATGTCGATTTATAGTGACGTTAAAGTCTCCGCAGATTCTTACACTCCCGTTAGATTTTACCACCGTAACAATTGGCGAAGCCCACTCTATCGGAGTAATGGTAGTATCAACTGGTTCAAGTACCCCCTCCTGCACAAGTCTTTCTAATTCCGCATTTACTTGTTCTTGTAACGCGATTGGCACCGGTCTGGCTCGAAAAGTCTTTGGTGTTATATCGTCGCGTATATAAATTCTTGTGGCATGTCCTTTGATAGTCCCGATATGGTTTTCGAAAAGTTCAGAAAATTCCGAGAGCAGATGTCCTATTTTGTTACTATCAACCTTCCCATGCGCTGAAGGACTACTGTACTTTTGTGAATTGATGTTACACACGCGTGAACCTGGCAGCAGCGGCAAATTAAAGTAAATACACCAATCCAGTCCGAATAAAGGAATATCATCTTTATCCACAACGTAGATAGTAAGTTTTTTCTTTTGTTTGAACGCATTAACTGTTACTGTGGCAACACCTAAAGTTTCTATTTCGACATTGGTATACGCTACCAAATTCTTTGTATGTTTTAAGAGAGGTTTTCCCATTGTTCGCCAAAAACTTCTTCCTACTACTGAATGCGCCGATTTGTGTTTGATGCTTCGTTTCTTAAAAATGGTATTGACGAAAGTCTCTGTCCATGTATGAATGCTTGTTCTAATTGTACTGCATACGTTTCAACCTGTGATAATTTAGCTTTGTTTGTAGTATATTTTAGATTATTTCTTGTTCTGGTTGGTTAATGCCGATGACTAGTTGGTCCCGCAACCGTTCATTTAAATTGTCACCGAATTCGCAATTTCCGGCCAAACCTCGTAGTGATGTCAAAAATTGTGTAATCGATTCACTTTCTCGTCTATATCGAGTCGCAAATGTCACTCTTTCCGACAAAACGTAAGTCTGTTTACTGTAATATTTATTTAGAACATTTTTCAGTTCGTCATATTCTTTTGATGTTATCGAATCCTGTTTAAAATGATCCACTAATATTTTGAATGATTCTGAGCCTACCTTAGACAAAAAAACATTTCGTTGCTCTGTTGCTTTTTCCGTCTTGTTAAATCCATGTATAGTAGATTCAATTTCAAATCGTTGTATGTAGTAATCCCATTCTTACTTGTCAGGGCAAAACTTGTCAAATTTAAATCCTAAAGACGTCATCCTCGTCGCCAAATGTGGTATGGTGATGGAATGGAAACAGAGAAACACTTAACACTAAGCTTATTTATTTAAACTCTAACGAATCGTAAAAACTGAACAAAATTAAGTCTACATTTTTGGGAACGTTCACAACACAGGGTAAATTTAGATGTGTACCTACCTACTTGTGCAATTACTACTCAAAATAACTGGTCATAAGAGTATATATTGCTTCGAAAAGGCAACTGAACGTAAGTAAAAACCTCGACAAAACGGAGAAATTTAGTATCTTTAATTAGTTAGCATGTAGGATAAGTTTTATCAAACAACTAAAATATAATCCGAACTGAATATCTTCATGCTATATTATATTGATTGTTTGTAAAAGGACTTTTTTTCAGTGTAAAAGCGATTTCAACATAAAATATCATATGTTTTCTCAGTGTAATAAAGGACCATACTGTCATCCTTCTGTCACTGAAACTGACCCCCGGAGATCAAAGGGACCGACAGCTTGTGTCGCTACTGTATTATAGTTCCGTACACTGTGTCCGCACCTTGGCCAGTGTTACCACAACCTGAACTAACCTTAGTCTTCGTTGGTTACCACAACACGCACTACTTAATGTTTATTGCAATATGTGCAAACAAAAATTAACTTTGAAACTAGCTTAACTTTAAGTCTTCCTTAGTCTAAATCCACATGCATCCGTGATCAAATTCAAATTCAAATTAATTTATTGGCGTAAGCATACAAAAAGTATTCACACAAGTCAGGTACATGGTTCAAGAATTAAAAATTAAAATTTAAAAATTAGTCCTACATAAATCTTTAAAAACAGAAAAGTATTGAACAAAAAGTACTTACACTACATATTAAAATTAATTTGATCATATTTAGTCGTTAAATACACTAATCTCTAAAAAGAAAGTATATAAAACACATACTTACAATACACAAGAAAATAAATTTAAAATACAATACACAAATACAACACCAGCAATATATTATATTATGACCCCAGTTGGACCCTACAAATGAAATGTGAAGTCTAAGAATTCATTAGTTGAATAAAATGCGTTCACAATTAAAATTTGTTTTATTTTATTTTTAAATAGTAAAATCGGCAATTTGGTATAGTTGGTAGGTAGCCTGTTATATAATTTAACAGCCAGAAACCCAGGACCACTCTGACATCTCGTCAAGCGCTGATATATTGGGACCAGTTTGTTCCTATTTCTAGTCGCATATGTATGGACATCCCCATGCGCCATATATCGATCTTTGTTCTTATGCACCCACAACAGATTTTCAAGAACAAACACTGATGGCAAGGTAAGTATACCCATATTTGTGAAAGCTCCTCTGCAATCATCCCTATAATTCAACCCACTCAACACTCTGACTGCTTTCCTCTGCAATGCAAACAGTCTTTTCATATGGGGGGCATGACCCCATGCCAATATAGCATACGTGGACACAGGATGAAAGAGGCCAAAGTATGCCGTCTTCAGGGTACTGCTCGAGGAACAACCAACAAGGCAACGAAGAGCATATATAGTACTCCTTAGTTTGCAGGCGACAACATCTATGTGTGAATGCCATTGAAGAAGAGGATCCAAATGAACCCCTAAAAATTTAACCGTTGCATCACTTGGTATATCCGTTTGTCTCAAGGTGAAGATTACTCTGTTCGTTTTGTCTGCATTAAGAAGCAATCTATTCCCATCAAATCACTCCTGAACTCCATTCTGCAAAACATTCATCCTCATCTCGGCGCTCTCAAGAGAATCAGCCGTGCATGCAACTGTTGTGTCGTCAGCAAAAAGCGTGAATTTACCTGTTGGTTCTGTAAGTGGCAGATCGTTAATGTATATAAGGAACAATATAGGACCCAGAACTGAACCTTGGGGTACTCCTATAGTAATCCCACTCGGCGCCGACGACACTCCACCAACACGCACAGTCTGCTCTCTGTTATTCAGATAAGAACTCAGAAGCGTGATACTGTCAGGGCAGAACCCATATTTGCAGAGTTTGCGTAATAGAATATCATGGGGAACACAATCAAACGCCTTGCTTAGGTCGCAGAACAAGACGCCGCTAAACTCTAGGTTGTTAAAAGAGTCGAGGAGAAATGTGACCAGGTCCAAGATTGCCATTACCGTACTCCTATCCTTCCTAAATCCAAACTGGCAGGATGTAAAAAGATCATTCTCATCGAAAAATTGTATTATTCGAGTGGCTATACATTTTTCAAATATTTTTGATATTATAGGTAGTAAAGAGATAGGTCGATAATTTTCAGGTTTAGCAGGATCGCCCTTTTTAAAGATAGGTACTACTAGGGCTGACTTAAGTGCTTTCGGGAAAGTGTTATTTCTGAGACAACGATTAATTAGTTTAGTTAGGGGACTAACAATGATGTTTTTAACGGACTTAATTAGTTTGACATTTAGACCAAAAATATCACGGCTTGTTTTATTCTTTAAATTATCAATGGTATCCCTAATCTCTATAAATGAGACAGGAGAGAAGGAGAACAAGTTTTCTGTTAAATTTAAATCAGTCAAAGCTTGAACCGGATCTCTATGAGATGCAGGTATATTCTTAACAGTATCATGTGCAATACTCGAAAAAAATGTATTAAAGTTATCAGCTGTTATATTACAATAATTGTTATTATCTTTTTCTTTAGAGCGACCTACATTATTCTTTATGACTTGCCACATTGCCCCAGTTGTGTTTTGGGCTGAAGCAATGTAGTTATCGTTAGCTTTGATTTTTGCTTCCCGTATGGCAGACTTGTACCTTTTTTGAAAATCCTTAAATTCCTGTTTAAAGCCTGGATCAGTGTATTGACGAGACAATTCACTCAACAACTGCAGATGGTCCCGCATTGATCTTAGGTTATCATCAAACCAAACCACATTGCATCCTTGATCGGACCTTACTCTATATGTTTTTTCAGGAAATGACTGGTTAAATGCTGTTTCCAGACTCTCCAAACAAATCTCAAAACACCGATCAACACTCGCACTCTCATCCGTCACCAAGCTCCAATCACACAAAGATACCTGGTTAAAAAAAGTCGACATACCCCTACGGGTCAACGGTCTGCATACCTTAGTGTTTATTGGTACTCTACCGATACTTCTATTTATCGGCAGTTGAATTTCTTGTCCAAAGTGATCCGAAATACTAACATCAACAATACTGGATGCAAAGGATTCGATACCAAAGTTAATGAAGATGTTGTCCAGACATGCCCCAGATCTTGTATTACTTGATATTGTCTGGTCAAAACCATAGCTTTCCAAGACATCAGAGAGGAGGAGAGTCTCTGGATGTACTGTATTGAAGTGTACATTGAAATCCCCTGCCAAAATAATTTTTTTATGTATGCCTATCTTATTGAGTAATGTTTCTAGCAAATTTAAAAAAGTTTGAAAGTTACCTGCTGGGATCACGGATATCCGTATGCGTATTACGGATGGGTGAAATTGGCATCATCCGAAGGGAGGGAGACGTGTGATACGGACGTAACTTGAGAACTATGTAAAATAAAAATGCCAGATAGTCGCACCTATTCGTAAAATCAAATTTGTTGCATAAACTGACCATAAATACCAGAAACAAAACTTAAGAATCTCCACTCAAAAGATATTTCAGAATACTAACCAAACATTTTAAATATAAACGTCAAAACACGGAAAAAAGTTAAAATAAACCAACTTTTATCCGTGATGACCTTGACGGGCTGTCAGCTTCCTAAACAGATATTTGATTGACTACTGATGATCACGTGCTAATAACGGATCCGTAAACACAGATGCATGCGGATTGTGGATTCACACTTAAAAGCAATGATGCAAGTTTGTTAGCATAGGTTTTATCTGGGTCCGCGCTAAGCTGGCTGTTTGCTCTGATATACTGATGCCAGAACACTAAGAGCATGACAAAGTACAAAATAACCCAACTTTGATATTTATATAAACAACAAAGGGAACAGTCTGTTCCATTTATACACTCGTTCATGTTGTTCATGTAAAGGTCATGTAAGGTTCGAAAACTTCCCGGGTAGTTCGAGATAATCAATTTTTATGCTCGGAGTTCGGAATATAACTTCAACCTCACCAACTTTTCGAAGCTCGCGAAGATAACAAATTTTTTGTCAAATTAACACGATTTTCACTTTTGATATTTTTTGCCGTCTGTGATTAACCAATAAGGTCGCACGGTTCTCCTGAATTAAATTGTTTATAAGCATGTGTGATTTGGAGGAGAAAGGAACTTATCAATGCAGCGATCCAACAGAGTTTTTTACACAACAAAAGCAAAACATAAAAACTGAGAACAGTGACGATGAGGAAACTGGGCAAATTAGGTAAGTTTGCTCATCTCGGAATTATGGATTGCTTACAAAATAATAATGTAGGTAGACCTAAGTAAAGTTTTCGTTCTATTACAAACAATCTAAAGCTAGGTAGGTATGTATTCTTTTAAGCCTTCAGGAAGTCGGTTGTAACATTAAAAAAAAAAGAACTTCGGATTCATGATCAACAACCTCAAATTAGGCTATAAAAAAGACTAGCAAAAAATTAATCCACATAATTAGGTAGGTACCCTTTTATGTTTTACAGGAGCAAACAAATATTTCCTGATCAAACAAAACCAGAGGTTAAAGTTGAGGAGAGGGAAGCAATAAATGGATGCGATGAAATGTATAATTTGAACTATGCAGAGTGGAAATTGAAAAACGAAGAACTAGATATTAAGATAGACGAGTCTGAAACAAACGAAAACAGGTACTTACTTTGCTTATTAGATATAGGGGAAACTGTTGTATTCTGGGACAATAATTTTCTAATTGGTACAATAAGTTTGTTTAATTTTTTTTTATCTATTCTGAATTGTTTTTAATGTTTTAAGTAAACTTGTTAATTAATAAGTTAAATAATATTTACAAAGTCTTACACAATAAGAAGATATTATTGCGTGCCCCACTATAGATCATTTTCTGAGCCTTTTTTCTCAGTATGCAACCACCTCATGTTGTTTAGTGGGACATAAGCATTTGCATACTTTAAACCAATAGTAGCAAAATGTCAATTTGTCAAATGTTTAACCCGAGGTTTAACCCAAAGTAATAGCACAGTATATACGGAACTATACAGTAGCGACACAAGCTGTCGGTCCCTTTGATCTCCAGGGGTCAGTTTCAGTGACAGAAGGATGACGGTATTGTCCTCTATTACACTGAGAAAACATATGAAATTTTATGTTAAAATCGCTTTTACACTGAAAAAAAGTCCTTTTACAAACAATCAATATAATATAGCATGAAGATATTCAGTTCGGATTATATTTTAGTTGTTTGATAAAACTTATCCTACATGCTAATTATTTAAAGATACTAAATTCCTCCGTTTTCGTCGAGGTTTTTATTTACGTTAAGTTGCCTTTTCGGAGCAATATATACTCGTATGACCCGTTATTTTTAGTAATTGCACAAGAAGGTAGGTTTGGTACACATCTAAAATTACCCTGTGTTGTGAACCAGAGTGTGTTGCTTAAGAAGGTGAATAAATAGACCAGCGTGAAGTTGTTGGAAGTTATATACATACAGGGTGAGTCTGGAGGAATGGGCCTAACTATAAGGGTGTAATCTATGCATCAAAATAATAATTCCAATATTTATTTGTTTTCAAGTTATAACGGAAAAACAAAATATTGCATTAATTTAGCTTTCCTGTAATACTTAAATGTACACAGTGGTTGAGAATCCCAATTAGATGTTTAGTTGACAGTATTATTTTTCGCTTTTGAGTAATAATTGTTGTGCTGTCACTAATTTTGTAAAAAACTTGTGATGCTCTGTAGATTACACAAACCATAAATAAAAATCATATTGGCGTATTCGAGATGTGAATAAATGTGTGGGACTTTATAAAATTTAAATGATACAAATCCGAAAGTTAACGATGAATCAATGTAACATTTTATACCGACACTAAAGGTTAGTGACAGCACAACAATTATTACTGAAAAGCGAAAAATAATACAATTTAAGTACAGGAAAGCTATACTCAAAACCCAATATTATAGTCAGTGACGTAGCTATCAGAACCATGGAAACGAATGCAAACCACCAATGAGACAATACAGTATTTTGGCAGTTTCTATGATTCTGATAGCTACGTTACTGACTAATATCGGTTTTAGAGTATAAATTAATGCAATATTTTGTGTTTGCGTTATAACTTGAGAACAAATGAATATTGGATAACATTTGAGTTTTTTATTATTATTTTGATGCATAGATGACACCCTTAGAAAACCGCAAAACTTGCATAAATAATTTTGCAAATGTTTAGTCATTTTATTGGCGATTTGCTATGTTGCATCTTTAAAAGTGTGGAAGCAGTAAAGTAGAAAAATAAACAAAATTATAGTACTTATTATATTAACATTTAATAAACAAATACAATACAAAAGGTTACAAAATTTTTCCTGTATTTAGACAAATTTTGATATTCATTACAGTAATAATTTTTGGTGACTCAAAATTGATCAGAAGTGAAAAGTAAGCAAAAGCATAGAGAAAAAGAGAGAGACAAGAAATGCGTATACCAAAATTTGTCGGAAATTGTAAAATATGAAATATAAAACTATCTGAGAATGATGTTGATGCTTCCACTGAATGCTCAATAGAAGCTCTTTTTGGCTGACTGGGTTGACTCTCATCGACACTTGAAACACCTACAAGTTAACATTACTATAAATATAATACAAAATAAGGACTTTTTTATTTGTGACATCACTTGCTACTGTATTTAAAAATGGCTACTTTACTGCTTTCTATCAGTAAAAGTTGTTAATAGGTACAAAAAATGTAAACTTTTTGGAAGGTGATAAAGATAAATGTCATACCTGCAAATGATGTTGATGTTTCCACTGAAGGCTCAATACAAGCTCTTTTTGGCTGACTAGGTTGACTCTCATCGACACTTGAAACATCTACAAGTTAACATTACTTTAAATATAAAAGAAATAATACAAAATAAGGTCTTTTTTATTTGTGACTCAATAATATGTTCAACCTTCCATAAGACACTCGGAACCAAAAATTAACTGTAATAGTAGGGACAGTATAAATGGATTATATTGTGGTAATAGTAAGCCTTTTATTTTATCAATTTACCTGGTATTGCGTGTAAAAATAATGTGGGTTGGGCCCTATCAAACAAACGTGGTCGTACACCACCTTTGGATGTAATCTTTTGTTCGGTGTTTATCACATAGCCGATAATTTTTATTGACTTTATTTGAATCCATGCCCAGTAGATCTTCCCTGTTGCAAGCTTTCAGCCAGATTTTAGCCCTAAAATATAAATTAAATTATTCCTAAAAACAAATAACAACAAGGAGACAAACTGTTTATTTTAGCAGCGATAAAATTATTCTGCATTTATATTTCTGAGGATTTATCCACCGTTTTCACAGCTATAGAATTAAGTTTAAAACATACCTTTCTGGGTCTTTAGGAAAAGCAAAAAAGCTGGTTCCATGGGCAGGGCAAGGGCGATAAGCACATCTGCTCCTTATTTTTTCTTGGGAATCCATCGAAAATCAGCAAAAGTTCGGCACAAAAACTTAAACGCACGATAAAAACCAATAAATTAAAAAAACTAAACAATCTACAATCCACACAAGCTTTGTTTACCTTTCTGACTGACTTATTTGTCCTTAAAGAGATGGCCGCTACGCGCATTGCGCAGAGAAATTTGGGTCTGTCTAAATCGCCTCGTGTCGCTACTGTATAGTTCCGTTATACTGTGGTAATAGTATTATGATATAGTAAAATATTACAAACATTAAGATATAACCTGCAAGGTTGGGGAGTAATTAGTTGACAAAAGTGGATGATAATCTTGTTAGAACTTTTGATTTGGGGGAGGGTATTTGATCAAATCGAGGATCAAATCAAATCAAATCAAAATATGCTTTATTATCAAAGATATAAATCTTGTTGACAAAGCTGAGGAACACAATATAACTTAACTATTTATAAATTTAAAAAAAAATTCTATAGATTAAAGTAATAAGCATCAAAAATTATCAGTCAGTATCAAGGATATAATGATATCAGTAGAGCATTAATTTATGATCAGTGTTAAAAGGAGTGTCAGGGGTTATTCTCGGGAAAAGGCGTTTATTGTTTATTGAGTAATCCTAGATATATAATGTTACGTAGTTCGAACGTTTTAGTAATGAAAATAACGGTTCCTATTTTTTGATATGTACACTATTATTTATTTATTTATTTATTTATCAAAACATACATAACATGCAAAGCAGCCCAAATAGTACATAATATAACAACAACAGTTTGCAAAATATATTATAAGTTACCGTGGAAGATGTAAGAATAGGAAAAGCAGCAATCCATTCTCTTGCATGTTGGTAGTTATTCAAACTTACAATAGTAACGAGATACTGTCCCTAATAGAATAATAGCTCTTTACAACTATATTGCAAGCAATTTAAAATCGCAAAAGGTCATCAGGAACAGTCTCAAACAGCCTATCAATTCTATTTTTAAAAGTAATAGATTTACAATCGAAATTAAAATTGTGTATATGTTATATGGAGAAATGCCAAACGGCCCATGGCCACAGGTATTTCTATGATTTCCCAGTTACATAGTATCATTATATCAGCACGTCGATTGGCTTTTGGTCACAGCAAGAGTCTAATTTACGTGATAAAAAAGCAAAATTACTTGTCGCAGACAGGTAATGGCACGAGAAAGAGAAATAAAAGCCAAAGTACGCGACACAGACAGGTAATGGGTACACTACAGAGAGAGACAGACAGGTTTCAGGTTAAAATATTGGGCTGTGTATTAATTTAAAAGTTAGGATGAGATAAAAATAGAAAAGGAAACATCTGTAGGACGAAAATGTTAAATGTATAAAGAAATCACCCTTTAATAAATGAGTTTACAGAACTTTTTGTTTTATTTCACTTTATTGGCATAAAGGAAAATAACACTAATTGTTAAGGAAACATATAATTCTAAAGAATTCTCAAGGAGGGACATACAACTCTACAGTCGTACCAAACTTTAGAAAAAGAACTGGCAGGGTTATATGTTATTGTCTAACGATGACAGTCAGAGTGACCGAAATCAACAGGTGATGAACATACCTGGGGGTGGTTGAGTTTATTACTTTTATTAAGGCTCTCATCTATCTACATCTTTTAAAATTTTGTCGAAAACAGCTGCATGTGATTCATAATCACACATTTCGTTTACTGCAATATCACTATCACCACTGAACTCGAATAAATATCCCTTCTGTTTAAAACCATGTAAGTAGCTTTCGAAAATCTTAATAGAGTCATCAAGAATTATTTTTTAATTGCATTTTCTGGAAGATTTTTTAATTTTAGTGCAAGCTGCAAAAAAATTTAATTTTCTGACGCCTCTATAGCAGTTAAAATAATTTACGAACATCGATTCGCTAAAACCGCTGCGTGACGTCACTATCTCTTATAGCAGTTCTGGTCGCGCTCGCTGCCGTTTATTTGCTGTTTACGACTTAGAAGACAGGTGGCTATGCACATCGCCCTTTCTCCGTTGCTGGGTAACGGAGTTGACATCGACAGGAGTAAAATAATAATTTTTAATATTCTCTTTTTCTTTTTTCTAAAATAGTTTTAGAGGAAGTATTATCAAGGTTGGTACGCCAATGAACCTTAGTTCAAATTAATGCAAAATTATCCTAGCTTTCTAATGTTACCAATGGTGTACCATATTAATGTGGATTTTTCGGAGAAATTTAGAATATTAATACGTACCTCTCAATTGTGGGCCCCTGTTGAAAATGCGTAACTTAGTAAATAATTTCCAGGATTTTCTCATGGCCTGCACTTTAGTAATGTTTTTTTTTCCTGAATTTCTATGCCCAGTAGTTTCTGAGATATGGCCACCCTTAATGAAATACCCTGTACAAGACGGGACGGTTTTATTTTAATATAACAATAAAAGTGTCTTTATTGCTAAGTAAATCATTAAAATGACAAAGCAACGCTAAAAAGTGGATCTTATGGTTATAAATTAAGCAAATTCCTACTTATTAGATACTGATAAACATTTAGTACCTACATCCTACATATGACTTAGTAACTTACCTATTAAACGATTTCACAGTAAAAATACTAGGTACCTTTATTTAATCTTCCTGATGTGGAGAAAACGTCGCGGAATAGAACCTATACTGCAATATTATTGGCCAACGGTCGGCCATATTTTAGTTTTGTTCAACTTTTTGCGGAACATCAACGTCATTTGTCAAGTTCACTTTTTTTTCTTTTTACACAAAATTTTGTTGAGTGTTCAATCTATAATCCGAGCTAGAATCAAAACAATTGTGGTTTTGTTTATAAACACTAATATACCAAATAAAAGTTAGGTTATAGCTTTGTTTTTTATGATCAGGCACTGGACTGCAGGATACTGTGTCGTTCAAGGGACATTAAGCCGAGTGGCTGCTGAGTTTGAGTTTGAACCTCAGCGTTAAAAGCTGTTTACCTTACGCTAGCGTAAAGGTGCAATCACTTTCGGCGCTAAAAACGGCGGATTTCCGTTCTGCCTCGTTTTCCGCATATCAGGACCTGTATATGAAATGTAAAAATTTACAGATAGATAGATAGATAGATATATCTTTATGTGATCTATAAGAATTACAATAAATTCCTTTTACCCTAAGGTGTAGATCCTGTCAAAAGTTCAATCAGTTAAAATTTAAAAAAAATTAGAATTAAAATTAGAAACAAAACATCTAAAATACTTAACTACTCACAACATATTTTAAAAGTCAGAGAAAGAGAAAGTCTACACTTGGCCCTAGAAGTTTACAGAGTCATGTCATGAGGAGAACAGCCCCATCATCAAAAAATTCCTGTATGGAATAATATGCTTTGTTAAGCAAAATTTTTTTTAGTTTTGGAATTAAATATTTCGGCCCTCTCTGCCTAAACAGTACCGGAAGCCTGTTCCATACTTTTAGAATGTTGTAAGTGACATTTTTTTTTGTATAAAACTCAAATTTGCTCTCTCTATTGAAAGGTTTTCTCTATACCTGGTATCATGCTCGCGACCGGCTCTAAGATCCAAAAACAGGGATTCGTTACCGAATATGAATTTTACACACTCTAAAATACAGGGTCGTTGGTATGTATGGAAACGGTCGATTATTTCTTAAAGTAAGACAGTCGGCAAAAAATATTTTAGATAAAAGTTTTAGAGTTTTTTTAAGGTGTATTAGAATTTTAAAAAAATTAGTATACAGGTTAAGTCAGAAGACCGTAGAGAAACAAAGTTATTTCCTTTTAAATGGAACACCGTATATCTTCGAAAATTTTTGGATTTTACATAAAATTACAATTATTTTTCAATACGTGCATTATAAGTCTAAACTTAATAGTTTCCAAGATATCGACTTTTGAAAAATTACATTTTTGAACTTTGACAGCTTCTAGCTTTCTAACGGTACCTTTTAGAATAAAACGGCTTGCATGTCCCTATCTTACTTTTTTATTATCTTCTCAAAAACATCAACTTCCGGTTAAACCGGATGTAACTTAAAAGCCGAAAATACAGTACTTCCGGTTTAACCGGAAGTTAATGTTTTGAAAAGATCATAAAAAAGTAAGATAGGAACATGTCAGCCGTTTTACTCTACAACGTACCGTTAGAAAGCTAGAAGCTGTCAAAGTTCAAAAATGTAATTTTTCAAAAGTCCATATCTCGGAAACTATTAGGTTTAGAGTTATAATGTACTTATTAAAAAATAATTGATATTTCATGTTAAATCCAAAAATATTCGAAAATATAGGGTGTTCCATTTAAAAAAAGGTAACTTTGCTTCCCTACTGTTTTCTGACTCATCCTGTATACTTATTTTTTTAAAATTCTAATACAACTTAAAAAACCCTAAAACTTTTATCTAAAATATTTTTTGCTAACTGTTATACTTTAAGAAATAATCGACCGTTTCCATACATACCAACGACCCTGTATATAGACTATACAGCAGTGGCGGCTCGTGGGTGTATAATGGGGTGAGGCTAGAAAATAGCGCCGCAGGCGAAAATTTTTCGCGATTTCAAGGTCATTGGCTTAAAATGAGTAGTTAGGAATTCAACCAGCAATATAATTATTTTGAAATACTAGGTTTCACGAGAAAAATATTCAATTTGCAAGGTCAGGGTCAATTTCTCTCAGTGCATCCGCTATTGTGTCTCCATTTTGCTCTACTCTCGTAAGCGCCACAGAATTCTTAATATGTTCTTTGGAACTTTCGTGTGATTTTACCGCCCGTGAAATTTTTTTTAAATCAGATTACCCACCCGCTGAACTCCAATTGTTTTTTTACGCTGCCTAATAAAATACACGGCCAGCAATACAAACTTTGTTTATATGAACTCCCGCAAAGCCATTTGTAACTATCATATTATGAAGTTTGAAATGATCGCGAACTTTCCCGACCCACCCTCTTTTCGCTAAAAACTGCCGTTATTTGTGGTGTTGGTCGACTCTCCAAAATTTGCCGTTTTTCTATCTCCGGTCGTCGCGAGAAAGGGGTTTCAAGCAAAGACAAAACAATATCGTGAGAGGGATTCATAATTTAAATTAAAATAGGCACAAAGCACAAAAAAAATAATTTTATGTAACGAAACCTTGGACCTTGGCAATGGCAATACTGTATTAATTATTAAAATAAAAAGCAAATCGGCTTACTCACCTGATGTAAAGAGCTCTTGCCTTACCTTACCTCCTATCACCAACCACAACCGACTCTAGGAGTCGGTATGTGCACCAACACAACAAGAAAACAAATTAATTAGGTGTCAGTATTTTAACCCGCAGACCTGCCTCGAAAATCTAAAATCACGATAGGTTTACAATCATAAACGAATGACACTAATTAAATCTAATAACCCGACACCTGATCCTACGAGAAGAAAAGATATATGAGCCTGTTAACAATAAAACATTGCCAAGTTTCAAATAGGCACTAGGCACCCACCTATAATCTTTAATTTTTATCTGTTTTTTGTTATTGGGATTTAATTGCATATTTATTAATAATATCTTATAGAACAATGAAAACATTTATCAATAATTTCTAACTTATTTTTTTATGTTTTTAAAAATAAAACATTTAAATAATAAGTAAATAAGTCAATAAGTGTCCTTGTTCAATAAACATTTGGCAACATGCAAGCCATTGCAAGCTACTGTAAAAACAATACGAGATATAGGCCCAAATAAGTGGGCCTCACTCGCCTACAAAATTTGCCTATTCTTCCTGTTCTGCGCAATTAATGCGGTGGAGGTGCCGGGTTGGAGAGCATAGCGTTTGTGACGTAAAGGAAGCTCAAGTTTTTGGGATTACATTTTTCTTTTTATGCGGTCAGGCAACGATTTCAGTTTTTAAAATTAATGTTGGATGGGGTGCGCGCTAAATTTAAAAGATAATATGTTGAACTTTGATGGTAATTCAATGTTCTATGTTTTGATACTTTTAATGATTGGAAATTAGTTAAAAAACGTTTTATATTTAAATAAATAATTTATTAATTTTACATGTGAGGCCCGGCCTCAGTTGCTTTATACGACGAGCCGCCACTGCTATACAGAGTAAAAATGCGTTGCGATATGAAAGTGTGCCTGCAGCTTGTCCTTCCCCCAATCCTGAGCATTACCCTAAGGCATCTCTTTTGTATAACGAAAACACCGCTACATATAGTTGGGGTCAAGCAAATATTTGACGCGTGACACTTCCATATTGTCATGGGTGTCAAATACGGCAGGCCACTCATAATATAAAAGTTACTAATGGCTAATTTATATTTTAATAATTACCACCCACTCGAAGTATTTGTATCTTTATCCTCTTATATGACTAAAAAGAGATATACATAAACCGAGTTACCTTCTCGTCGAGTTGGTCAAATCATATGGGCTGCAGATCCGCATTTTATTTATTAATTTAATCGTTATACACTACTAAGATTGCTTTTGTTAAGACCTGTGATATTAATGGTCAATCCTGAATCCCACCATTACAATGCACAGAATTTATCAAAACAAATTTATTTATATTATAATTCATATTCTTAGACCAATTTCCCAGCAATCATTTTCTGCAAAGGTTTATAAATAACAATATTCGTCAGTCCGGCCCTGACTAAGTATCAGCTGTAATAAAGTTCCTGAAATCGAAATAACCTAGTATTGGACAAATATGACAAGATGGAAGTGTCACGCGTCAAATATTTGCTTGACTCCAACTATAGCATGGAGTTACCCCAAAGCATATGCCATTCGTGAATGTATATACATAGGCGTAATATGCCAGGATGGCCGCGGCCGGTCCGACCGAGTGTGTATTCTAAGAGCATAACAGTATTTACTCATATCACATGCTACTTTTTCTATATGATATTCCCACGTTAATCTTTGATCTATTACTATTCCCAGAAATGTAACTTTGTCTTGTGTTTTTAATTACACATTACCATACTGGATTGATACTGGGTTACCGGGATTAAATTTAAAATTGATAACCTGTGTCTTGGAGACGTTCAGTGTTAGGTTATTTTTTGCGAACCACTCATTCAAAGCATCCATACCACTCACAGCACCCCGCAGACAGTCATCCACCCGCCGTTCCCCGCTGTAAATCAGTCGGGTGTCATCCGCATACATGATTAGGTTGCTGTCCACTTGTACAAGATCATTTACATAGATAATGTACAACAGGGGGCCGAGTATCGACCCCTGCGGCGCACCGCTCGTGATTGTACCAGAATCGGATTTCAGGATTCTGCCGCTTTTATCATAATCTATGACACACTGTTCGCGATCTGAGAGGTAGGATCTCAGCAAAGCCAAGGCTGGCCCCCTTATTCCACACCTCTCCAACTTACCGCAGAGAACATCGTGACTGACACTGTCGAAGGCTTTGATAAGTCCAAGCACAAGGCCATTGTGGTTTGCTGATTATTTAGCGAGTTAATATTTTGTTGAAGTGCTAGGTAGACTGCCCTCACTGTTGACCGACCCTTCATAAATCCGTTCTGTCTATGGGTAATTATATTATATCTTTCAAGAAATTGTATGATTCGTGTGTTAAGCAGATTTTCAAAAATTTTATTGATATTTGATAAAAGTGAGTAGTTACTTATTTCGTTCCTAGCTCCTTTCTTGTGTATTGGTCTTACCAAAGCCTCCTTCAGTGCCCTCGGGTAACATCCCGTCCGGAATGCGAGATTGATAATGTGGGTCAGAGGCACAGCCAAGTGCTCAGCCGTCTCCTTGAGAAGCTTGACAGGTATTTCATCCTTGCCCACAGATATCTTGTTCTTTAGGTTTTTTATACATTTAATTACCTCATACAAAGTGACGGGCTCCAGGAATATTGAATTTTTACAAATAGGCACACTTCCTAGATTTTCCTCTGAACCGTTCTTAAGATTAGGGCAAATATTTAAGAAGAATGTATTAAATTCATTAATGATATTTTCAGATGACCTAACATGGAAGTTGTCTGCAAGTGAAGCTTGGATAGCTACGTTTTGATTTGTTATATTTTTTACCAGAGCCCGAGTAGCTCAGTAGAATAGCTGTACCGTTTTCAGGACACAATTCCATAAGAAATAACATGGGAGCTGAAATCTGCATTTTTCGGGCCATTTTAGGGCGTGGCACTTTTCCTGGAAGCCACCATCCTCTATTAACCTAAGTGGACCCCAGCTAGTATCGCCACCTAGTGAGTGACGTCATAACTGTTCGTTGCCGGTAATATAGGGCCCCATTGACATTATTCTAACCTAACTTTTGCCCCAACGGAACCCAGATCACGTGTTACCCCGATTATATAGTAATATCATTGTAGGGGTCCCACCTAACGGGGAGAGATGTACGTACCTGTTATCTTGAGACCTGTAGCGCCACCTGCTTTTCATATAAGGCATCTTGTTTACCGTGATGGTAGGTATGACGTTGTAAATCAGTTAAAATATTTTAAAATATAATAATACCATAAAAAAGTTTTTGTCCTCGGCGGGATTTGAACCATAATTCTCTGGGGCCGAACCTCAAAGCTTTGCAAAATACGCTACGAGAGCATATAGATTAAAAAAGTTGATCAATGTTGACAAACTAAAAATATGGGGGACCCGTCAATTATAACGTATAGGTGGAACAAAGGACCCAAGTGTGGAGACGATGGTAAAATGGCGGCAGCCGTAGTTGTTTTTGTCTACATAATATTGCTACATCTGTTGCAGTATGCATGCGCCATAACATGTCATCAATGAACATTGTTAGAGGCCGCGTGGCATGTAATTAGACAACTGGGGATCTAGTATGTCCTTTCGGCAAACAGTATTTTCAGGCGTCATCTATAATTACGTTCGCGCATACTCCCGCCATCTGGGTACTACCTGAACTTATGCAACCAGAAGCCCCTATCAGCAAATATTGCCTTCACCAATTTATTAACAAACCTAAGTGTGGCGATGATGACAAAATGGCGGTAAACCTAGCTTTTATAATGCATTCACCATTTTATCGACAAACCAGTACTAATGGCGTTGCCAAACCAATATTTCCCCTTATTCAACATAAAAATTGTTGAAACGGCAACACCGCCGTTCCAATACTGAAAATTTAAGAAAATACGCTTAGGCCATATTGTAATAGCCGTTCGTACAAAAACACGTATAAAAGATATGCGACATTGATAAGAAACAAAAATAATATCCCAGACGTTATAGCTCCATAAGCCACACTAATATTCTATCATGAATATTATTCGATATACAAGATAATAATAAACCAAAACAGCTATATTAGAATAATTTAAGACCAAGGACAAACTTATTACCAACCTCGTATGTATTATAATATTAAGTTTACATCTATGATAAATAGTACGGAATTTAAAACGCCAATGAACTTAAAAACTAAGAAAAAAGATATATACAATAAAAGCAATACCCTTGTATATTAAATACTTCTGATCGATTATTATTAAGAACATATCAACGGGGTGATTAGATAAATGTAAAATTTAGTCTAATAATGCCAAAACGCAGCTAATAAACTTCCCGAGAGCCAGAAGTAAATTTCGCCAAACCAGACTGCAAGCCAAAAATCTAAACCTCAGCTGGACCAGACTGCGATATTTGATATTAGAGGACATCACGCAACTCTTTTTACCATTACACAAGATATCCAAGACAGTGCGTTTTTGGTTTTCAAGAGACGTACTGACAAAAATAATCTACATCGTAACACTAAAATTTACCACATGATTACAAAAACATGCTTATTTACAAAATATGAATAGAAGATAAATACAAAATCATATACAAGGTATTAGTTGACATAATAGCCATTTTAACGACAATATAATTAACATCAATCAAAGATAGTTAAATAATATGGTATATTTTATATCAAGGAATGCTAAAAATTTTTTTAATTAATACAACATTTGGTATACACATACAATAAATTCAAATTAGGTTTTCAAAAGTTAACAACCACGTATAATATATGATAAGTTTATAGAAAATATTATAGAAAAAAAAGCTCAACCAACACTAAAACTACCCGAAAATAAAAATAAACAAGGCCATCAATTTTACCCAAAGGTAGGTACTTATATTTACTCTGTATACAGCATTTATATCAGGCTCGTGTAGACACATGGCATACTAATTAATTACTAGAGATGCACAAATGATATCACACATGGTACTTGTATCTTATATATCTATAACATTAGTAGAAATATCAGTTTGTTGACTTCGATGTAGTTAACCTTGATATTAAATGCAACTAAATAGTATTGCCGTAATTATTATAGGTCAAGCGTTGAAAACAATGTTTAAATCTATTTACAATTGTACAAAAAACAAAGCAGCTTGCTTCTATAAATAATAATATATATACAAGGTTAACCGAAAAGTTGAGTATGAATATAGATAAATTATTAATAAAGTTTATAGGTACATTGTTTCCTAATTATACCGGTTACCCGACTAAGTTTAATTTTTCCTATAATGACGTACATTGTAAACAAGTAAGATCTGGGAACTTCATAAAAATAAATTAATATACATTAGATGACCTTTCTAAATTCTGAGAAATGTTGCGACATTGAAATATCTTATATTATACGGTTCACTGCACATTTTATTCCTCGAATAATATTTAAAAAATACCAAGAGTAGTAGATAACTAAGTAATTGTATATAACATTTAACCTGGTACAATGCCAAGGTTACACCGGTAACCGTGAACGTCTGTGACATTAACACAGCCTATGCATTATTTGTTTATTGAATTATATGACGGAAAAAATTGTAACAATATGATATGCGACTAAAATGCAAATAATTTTAAGTGTATTCTAATTACGTCACCAGCTTATATAAAATTCAGCTATAGAGTGAGTTAGCGGGCAGTTTAGTAATATTCTTATCTTCAGAGTAAGAGCCAAATATTTATGAGATTTTGTTTAGTTGTTAAATATACAGGAGATAGTTATTTAACAATCTTATTCTATTTTAGTTTTTAGATAAAATGCTTGTATATAATTATTGTATAATATTTTGAAGAAAACACTTAAATACGGTAATAAATTCATAAAAATTACAAGTTTAAAAAATAATCTTAATAATAATTAAAGCAGAATTAGGGATTCATTGTATATTTTCTGCACAGAAATGTGCAGAGGCCTGAACCTATAAACTTTCCACCACATCAGCCGCTGATAAAAAAACTACTCATTTAAATAACCCTACTTAATATCAATAACGTCTGTTTTATTACTATAATTAAATAAAACATTATATTCACTTACACATAAATAATAGTCTTTAAATGGACAGCTAAAATATTGAGATAAATCAGGTCTCTTGGAGAGTACAAAGGTTTTCAGTGAGCATAAAAAATAGAAATAAAAAATATATTACAAATAAAGAAGGCTATATTTTATAGTCAGCATATGAGGGAAAAATAAAAGTACACATAAAAAAGACACATATCACTAATCTCGTATATACTACACAGATATAAAAAACCAATACAAAAAATAAAATGGCATATCGTCAAGTTCAAAAGACCCTGTATATAATAATATTTGGAGTACAGTGTACTACTTAAATATATAAAACAAATTTCAGATTAAAAATTATAAAATAAACCATTCTCCTGCAATTATAATATTGATATCCTTGTGAATCCTAAATAAAGCAAAACAGCATACACTAGTCAAAGGTCAAAGCAGTACCATTTTACTAATTCATCAATAGATCCGATGCACATACTTACAAAGCCAATTAGCATAAATAAAGCATTATCTAGACAAGACTCGTTGGTAACTAACGATCTACATAATGATGTTGCATTTTTAATTATTATAAACAATTTTAAATTATGTCTTCTTCTTATACAAGGTGAGAGAAAAGCACTTGTCTAACTAAGAAATAAAATAAATTAAAAATATGTTGGAAACACTACATTAGGAATATACCATGAAAAATATTTCAACTGACTGAATGTGCTTGGTATGTACCTAAATTGTTTGATATAAATTAGGATTTGAACAACAGAAACCCGATAAGGAATGATCGTCTATAGATGTACTAGGTCATAACCCTTGCATAAGACACACTCAGCATGTTCTTGCTCGATGAACCAAGAGGTTTGACTACATAAATTATTATGCAGTCGGTACTCTCTTACGGAGTCACTACCTAATGCATTATAAAAAAGTCGACGTTTTTAAAAAATTCAGACTCTTCAAGATCAAAATAAAAATGTTTAATAATTATAGCAAAATTACCATGATTTATAGAGATTCGTACTTTACACTAAGACTTACGAATGCCCAAGAATACGTAAAAAGTAATTCAAATTAAATTATTTATTGTCAAGAAAAATATTGCAATGTGATAGAATGTAAAAAGCTTAAAAATATAGTACTTTTGCAAAAATTATACAGTAAACAATAAAAGTATCAGTCAAAATTTTCAGTAAACATTCAAGGATATCCAAGTCTGTATATTATTTATTAACCCAGCTGTATGTAATAATATTCAAAAACTAAGGTTTACTAGAGCACACTGTATACAGCATGGTAGAAATACTTTAAATATTTCATATTCTAATTTGATAGAAGAATAAAGCATAATTATAGTTTAAAGTCAAGCCTATAAATATTATTCTCAAAAGAAATGTACCTTGCTCTGTACGAAAAGTAAAGTGCTAATATTCAACCAAGAAAATACTATGGTGTGCTATATAGGTTCATAAAAATATATAATAAAAAAAGACAACAGGCTGTTATTTTAAGTTATATAAAGATGTAGAATATGTCCTTAAAGAGAAAGCTCTTATCAATTTTTCATAAGAAGCAATAAACAATTTAATAAAATGTAAGCACCTGTATAAATTGAGAAAAAATTGAACTAAAAATATGTATCGATAATAAAAGCAATTAAAAAATATGTATGTAATAAGATAAGATACCTATCTATAGCGAACAAATATTGAACGTTTCGAACCCCATAACTAACCCTGTATATACATTTACAAACATCGAAAATTAAGCAAGTTAAATAAACTAAAAATATACCTTGTGGGAATTAAAAGTACTGTAGAGAAACAGTAAAAATCCAATTCAACACATGGAAAGTGGTCATTTTAAAATATATTCTGCACTTGGCATATAATTAAGTCGTTTATGACATTTGTAAAAATACCCGATACTCCTAAACTTTTGCATAAAATAGATTATCTAATTTTAGGTAGCCTTGATATTAAAATGCATATAGTTTGAATACCGAAACAGTAGAAATTTTAGAGTAACGAGAAATATTATAAACATATTTAAATTATGTGTAGATCAGAGAGAAATGTATGTATCTACCAAAGACGAAATTGTATTAATTTATTCTATAAAAGACAACGTGCATACGGGGGAAGCTAATAAAAAAGTCATTTTTATTTTATCACATTTTTCCAAAAACTATTTAGCTAAATTATTAAATTTTAATACACAATGATGTCTAATTATGTTGACACATTGTTAACAAAACTGGTGTTTTTCTAGTCGCCCGTTTCTGATATAGGTACATTTTAATATTTGATTATTAGTAATTATATAAAACGATAGGTAAAGTCGATACAAGCACGGCTTTTTAAAACGAAGAGGGTTAAACATTTAATATTTATCAAATGTAAGATACAAAAAAATCAAAGTTCTACTTACAACCTAGAATATTAAGCTAAAAAGCAAAATTTTTATCAGATAAACGCTACGTTAAGGTACCGTTCAAATGAAGGAAATGAAAAGTTCGCCAATTTTTGCAGAAATTTTATATCTACGAAAACATGGTTCGGGGAAGCTTCTGAAAAAAACTTTGGAACAGAGCTGTTCCGGGGGAACAGGTCTGTTCAGGGAACAGGTCTGTTCAACAGGTCCGTTCCGGGGGAACAGGTCTGTTCCGGGGGAACAGGTCTGTTCAACAGGTCCGTTCCGGGGAACAGGTCTGTTCCGGGGGAACAGGTCTGTTGAACAGACCTGTTCCCCCGGAACGGACCTGTTGAACAGACCTGTTCCCCCGGAACAGACCTGTTCCCCCGGAACGGACCTGTTGAACAGACCTGTTCCCTGAACAGACCTGTTCCCCCGGAACAGCTCTGTTCCAAAGTTTTTTTCAGAAGCTTCCCCGAACCATGTTTTCGTAGATATAAAATTTCTGCAAAAATTGGCGAACTTTTCATTTCCTTCATTTGAACGGTACCTTAACGTAGCGTTTATCTGATAAAAATTTTGCTTTTTAGCTTAATATTCTAGGTTGTAAGTAGAACTTTGATTTTTTTGTATCTTACATTTGATAAATATTAAATGTTTAACCCTCTTCGTTTTAAAAAGCCGTGCTTGTATCGACTTTACCTATCGTTTTATATAATTACTAATAATCAAATATTAAAATGTACCTATATCAGAAACGGGCGACTAGAAAAACACCAGTTTTGTTAACAATGTGTCAACATAATTAGACATCATTGTGTATTAAAATTTAATAATTTAGCTAAATAGTTTTTGGAAAAATGTGATAAAATAAAAATGACTTTTTTATTAGCTTCCCCCGTATGCACGTTGTCTTTTATAGAATAAATTAATACAATTTCGTCTTTGGTAGATACATACATTTCTCTCTGATCTACACATAATTTAAATATGTTTATAATATTTCTCGTTACTCTAAAATTTCTACTGTTTCGGTATTCAAACTATATGCATTTTAATATCAAGGCTACCTAAAATTAGATAATCTATTTTATGCAAAAGTTTAGGAGTATCGGGTATTTTTACAAATGTCATAAACGACTTAATTATATGCCAAGTGCAGAATATATTTTAAAATGACCACTTTCCATGTGTTGAATTGGATTTTTACTGTTTCTCTACAGTACTTTTAATTCCCACAAGGTATATTTTTAGTTTATTTAACTTGCTTAATTTTCGATGTTTGTAAATGTATATACAGGGTTAGTTATGGGGTTCGAAACGTTCAATATTTGTTCGCTATAGATAGGTATCTTATCTTATTACATACATATTTTTTAATTGCTTTTAGTATCGATACATATTTTTAGTTCAATTTTTTCTCAATTTATACAGGTGCTTACATTTTATTAAATTGTTTATTGCTTCTTATGAAAAATTGATAAGAGCTTTCTCTTTAAGGGCATATTCTACATCTTTATATAACTTAAAATAACAGCCTGTTGTCTTTTTTTATTATATATTTTTATGAACCTATATAGCACACCATAGTATTTTCTTGGTTGAATATTAGCACTTTACTTTTCGTACAGAGCAAGGTACATTTCTTTTGAGAATAATATTTATAGGCTTGACTTTAAACTATAATTATGCTTTATTCTTCTATCAAATTAGGATATGAAATATTTAAAGTATTTCTACCATGCTGTATACAGTGTGCTCTAGTAAACCTTAGTTTTTGAATATTATTACATACAGCTGTGTTAATAAATAATATACAGACTTGGATATCCTTGAATGTTTACTGAAAATTTTGACTGATACTTTTATTGTTTACTGTATAATTTTTGCAAAAGTACTATATTTTTAAGCTTTTTACATTCTATCACATTGCAATATTTTTCTTGACAATAAATAATTTAATTTGAATTACTTTTTACGTATTCTTGGGCATTCGTAAGTCTTAGTGTAAAGTACGAATCTCTATAAATCATGGTAATTTTGCTATAATTATTAAACATTTTTATTTTGATCTTGAAGAGTCTGAATTTTTTAAAAACGTCGACTTTTTTATAATGCATTAGGTAGTGACTCCGTAAGAGAGTACCGACTGCATAATAATTTATGTAGTCAAACCTCTTGGTTCATCGAGCAAGAACATGCTGAGTGTGTCTTATGCAAGGGTTATGACCTAGTACATCTATAGACGATCATTCCTTATCGGGTTTCTGTTGTTCAAATCCTAATTTATATCAAACAATTTAGGTACATACCAAGCACATTCAGTCAGTTGAAATATTTTTCATGGTATATTCCTAATGTAGTGTTTCCAACATATTTTTAATTTATTTTATTTCTTAGTTAGACAAGTGCTTTTCTCTCACCTTGTATAAGAAGAAGACATAATTTAAAATTGTTTATAATAATTAAAAATGCAACATCATTATGTAGATCGTTAGTTACCAACGAGTCTTGTCTAGATAATGCTTTATTTATGCTAATTGGCTTTGTAAGTATGTGCATCGGATCTATTGATGAATTAGTAAAATGGTACTGCTTTGACCTTTGACTAGTGTATGCTGTTTTGCTTTATTTAGGATTCACAAGGATATCAATATTATAATTGCAGGAGAATGGTTTATTTTATAATTTTTAATCTGAAATTTGTTTTATATATTTAAGTAGTACACTGTACTCCAAATATTATTATATACAGGGTCTTTTGAACTTGACGATATGCCATTTTATTTTTTGTATTGGTTTTTTATATCTGTGTAGTATATACGAGATTAGTGATATGTGTCTTTTTTATGTGTACTTTTATTTTTCCCTCATATGCTGACTATAAAATATAGCCTTCTTTATTTGTAATATATTTTTTATTTCTATTTTTTATGCTCACTGAAAACCTTTGTACTCTCCAAGAGACCTGATTTATCTCAATATTTTAGCTGTCCATTTAAAGACTATTATTTATGTGTAAGTGAATATAATGTTTTATTTAATTATAGTAATAAAACAGACGTTATTGATATTAAGTAGGGTTATTTAAATGAGTAGTTTTTTTATCAGCGGCTGATGTGGTGGAAAGTTTATAGGTTCAGGCCTCTGCACATTTCTGTGCAGAAAATATACAATGAATCCCTAATTCTGCTTTAATTATTATTAAGATTATTTTTTAAACTTGTAATTTTTATGAATTTATTACCGTATTTAAGTGTTTTCTTCAAAATATTATACAATAATTATATACAAGCATTTTATCTAAAAACTAAAATAGAATAAGATTGTTAAATAACTATCTCCTGTATATTTAACAACTAAACAAAATCTCATAAATATTTGGCTCTTACTCTGAAGATAAGAATATTACTAAACTGCCCGCTAACTCACTCTATAGCTGAATTTTATATAAGCTGGTGACGTAATTAGAATACACTTAAAATTATTTGCATTTTAGTCGCATATCATATTGTTACAATTTTTTCCGTCATATAATTCAATAAACAAATAATGCATAGGCTGTGTTAATGTCACAGACGTTCACGGTTACCGGTGTAACCTTGGCATTGTACCAGGTTAAATGTTATATACAATTACTTAGTTATCTACTACTCTTGGTATTTTTTAAATATTATTCGAGGAATAAAATGTGCAGTGAACCGTATAATATAAGATATTTCAATGTCGCAACATTTCTCAGAATTTAGAAAGGTCATCTAATGTATATTAATTTATTTTTATGAAGTTCCCAGATCTTACTTGTTTACAATGTACGTCATTATAGGAAAAATTAAACTTAGTCGGGTAACCGGTATAATTAGGAAACAATGTACCTATAAACTTTATTAATAATTTATCTATATTCATACTCAACTTTTCGGTTAACCTTGTATATATATTATTATTTATAGAAGCAAGCTGCTTTGTTTTTTGTACAATTGTAAATAGATTTAAACATTGTTTTCAACGCTTGACCTATAATAATTACGGCAATACTATTTAGTTGCATTTAATATCAAGGTTAACTACATCGAAGTCAACAAACTGATATTTCTACTAATGTTATAGATATATAAGATACAAGTACCATGTGTGATATCATTTGTGCATCTCTAGTAATTAATTAGTATGCCATGTGTCTACACGAGCCTGATATAAATGCTGTATACAGAGTAAATATAAGTACCTACCTTTGGGTAAAATTGATGGCCTTGTTTATTTTTATTTTCGGGTATTTTTAGTGTTGGTTGAGCTTTTTTTTCTATAATATTTTCTATAAACTTATCATATATTATACGTGGTTGTTAACTTTTGAAAACCTAATTTGAATTTATTGTATGTGTATACCAAATGTTGTATTAATAATTAAAAAAATTTTTAACATTCCTTGATATAAAATATACCATATTATTTAACTATCTTTGATTGATGTTAATTATATTGTCGTTAAAATGGCTATTATGTCAACTAATACCTTGTATATGATTTTGTATTTATCTTCTATTCATATTTTGTAAATAAGCATGTTTTTGTAATCATGTGGTAAATTTTAGTGTTACGATGTAGATTATTTTTGTCAGTACGTCTCTTGAAAACCAAAAAGGCACTGTCTTGGATATCTTGTGTAATGGTAAAAAGAGTTGCGTGATGTCCTCTAATATCAAATATCGCAGTCTGGTCCAGCTGAGGTTTAGATTTTTGGCTTGCAGTCTGGTTTGGCGAAATTTACTTCTGGCTCTCGGGAAGTTTATTAGCTGCGTTTTGGCATTATTAGACTAAATTTTACATTTATCTAATCACCCCGTTGATATGTTCTTAATAATAATCGATCAGAAGTATTTAATATACAAGGGTATTGCTTTTATTGTATATATCTTTTTTCTTAGTTTTTAAGTTCATTGGCGTTTTAAATTCCGTACTATTTATCATAGATGTAAACTTAATATTATAATACATACGAGGTTGGTAATAAGTTTGTCCTTGGTCTTAAATTATTCTAATATAGCTGTTTTGGTTTATTATTATCTTGTATATCGAATAATATTCATGATAGAATATTAGTGTGGCTTATGGAGCTATAACGTCTGGGATATTATTTTTGTTTCTTATCAATGTCGCATATCTTTTATACGTGTTTTTGTACGAACGGCTATTACAATATGGCCTAAGCGTATTTTCTTAAATTTTCAGTATTGGAACGGCGGTGTTGCCGTTTCAACAATTTTTATGTTGAATAAGGGGAAATATTGGTTTGGCAACGCCATTAGTACTGGTTTGTCGATAAAATGGTGAATGCATTATAAAAGCTAGGTTTACCGCCATTTTGTCATCATCGCCACACTTAGGTTTGTTAATAAATTGGTGAAGGCAATATTTGCTGATAGGGGCTTCTGGTTGCATAAGTTCAGGTAGTACCCAGATAACGGGAGTATGCGCGAACGTAATTATAGATGACGCCTGAAAATACTGTTTGCCGAAAGGACATACTAGATCCCCAGTTGTCTAATTACATGCCACGCGGCCTCTAACAATGTTCATTGATGACATGTTATGGCGCATGCATACTGCAACAGATGTAGCAATATTATGTAGACAAAAACAACTATGGCTGCCGCCATTTTACCATCGTCTCCACACTTGGGTCCTTTGTTCCACCTATACGTTATAATTGACGGGTCCCCCATATTTTTAGTTTGTCAACATTGATCAACTCTTTTAATCTATATGCTCTCGTAGCGTATTTTGCAAGGCTTTGAGGTTCGGCCCCAGAGGATTATGGTTCAAATCCCGCCGAGGACAAAAACTTTCTTATGGTATTATTATATTTTAAAATATTTTAACTGATTTACAACGTCATACCTACCATCACGGTAAACAAGATGCCTTATATGAAAAGCAGGTGGCGCTACAGGTCTCAAGATAACAGGTACGTACATCTCTCCCCGTTAGGTGGGACCCCTACAATGATATTACTATATAATCGGGGTAACACGTGATCTGGGTTCCGTTGGGGCAAAAGTTAGGTTAGAATAATGTCAATGGGGCCCTATATTACCGGCATCGAACAGTTATGACGTCACTCACTAGGTGGCGATACTAGCTGGGGTCCACTTAGGTTAATAGAGGATGGTGGCTTCCAGGAAAAGTGCCACGCCCTAAAATGGCCCGAAAAATGCAGATTTCAGCTCCCATGTTATTTCTTATGGAATTGTGTCCTGAAAACGGTACAGCTATTCTACTTAGCTCTTACTTTATTTTGAGATTCTGAGATGTATCGCTGGTTTGTGCATATCTCAGCTTTAGCGATGACTTTTTTAAAATAAGACAGTATTTTTTATAAAACTGTTCACTTACCTGACCTGAGAGGCATTTTTTATATATTTGCTGTTTATTTTTGGCTCATGTTTTGATGCCAGTTGTCATCCAAGATCTATTTGTATGTTTAGCTGTGACATATTTTTTGGGAAATATTATATTGATTTTATTAGTAATTAAACCTAGAAAGCGATCATACGCACCGTCAGCATCATTCATTCCACACAGACTCTTCCACTCCCAATCATGCAAAGTGTCACTTAGACGAGCCTGTTTAAAGGTCCTTCTAAGTGTTGCACTTTTAATATTCTGTTCCACTGTTAATGTGTTTTCTATGGATATACCTTGAGCAAAGTGATCTGACAAGCCTGAAATTATAACTTTGTTGTTAGTAAAATTGGAAAAATTTACAAAGATATTATCCAGAAGGGAAGGGGGCATATAATATACCGAATAATAAACAGTCATAATCCCCGTGGATCTAAAAATGTTTTTGCATGTCTGATTAAATTCCAAATCCTTTTATGACCCATTTTTGACTAATAAATGTGTGTTGTATGACCCCAAACGATAATTCGATACATCAAATTAACTCCAAATTAGCAGAATATAAAATTTTCTATGTTTTTTCGTTATAATATTGTCCCCCTCTCCATCTTGCATAGCATGCACAGTTCAACTTTTTTACAACTTGGTTTATACGAAAAGACCAATCCATGTTTTTATTAACTTCCAAATATCTATGTGTTATCAGCATAGTTAATAATCATTTGTTTAGAGTGAATTTTTAACTGAATAAGATTCATCCGTCCTTTAAAAAAACTTCTTTTCTCAACTAGCATGAAATATTTGAATGTCCGGCAACAACGCTTTATACATATACCTTGGTTTAGCCCATGATATCATGGGTTTAGCCAACAGTCTGTTGACGTTGCGATTTGTCTCACTCTTTGAAGTAGGCGAATGGCTGGCTATCAGTAGTAGGTCGTCGGAGCCACCTGAAATTGTAATTAATAAGTATTTAATTTAATATTAGTATTTTTAATTAGCGCCAATTTTTTTTTTGTAGGGAAACTAACATTCGGCCCAGAACATGGAATTTAGCAATAACCGACTATAACCAAGAATCGCATCCTTCCATAATATGCCCGGAAATTATCAAGATAATGTTAAATAATTTACTTCAAGAAACAAAAACCGCCAACATTGATGTAGCAAAGGATTTGTCAGGATTATCTGCTGTTGAAGGACATTTAGAGAGTCGCAATAATCAAAGCCTTTCTTCCACGTTGCAAATAGAGGAAAAACATAAAAACTTTTTAAATGCTGAGTTAATCAATGTTGAAAATACTGGTAATTCAATAACTGCTGACTTTCAGATTGAAAACGTTTCGCTTGATGTTCCTGAAGGTTCTTCTGATAAAGATTTTATTAAACAGGGACCTAAATTAATTGTTGTGATAAAAAGGCTGAATATATCTGAAAAAAATGGAGAACTTTTCACCGATAATAATCTACATCAGATTCCATGTCCGGCTTCAAATGGGTAAGTGTTATCTAATTCTAAAAATACAATAAATAAGGACCCAAAATTCGTACGGCACATAGCTCCCTCCATTTATCATACATTTTTCACACTGCGTTATGACTTTACGGGTTAATTATACTTAAAAGAGATACTTAGCGGCTGAAATTGTCAGGAGGTGTTTAGGACATATCCTGAGTCTAACTCCGAGTTTTCGTATTCTAGAGGATTGCGAAAGATACAATCCCCTCGCCATTTAAGGGTGAGTTTGTGTTTATTCTTTAAACTTGTTTGCATTTGTTCATACAAGAAAGTTACAACAATCAAGTTGATTTGTTATGATATTATCTATCCAATTATGGTTCAATCAAGGTCACAGGCCATTTACAATGGTCGGTGAAAAGTCAGGAATAAGGGGTGGATTTTAATTTTTCTTGAATTCCGTGAAACCCACAAGTTTTTCAACGTATCGATTGCTTAGCAGAGCAGCACTTTTTACCACAATTATCTCTCGGCTTTTAAGGTCTTTAAAGATTAACAGTCACAAAATCTGAAACAGTTCAAGGCTCTACAACGTGCAAATTTATAAAACGACTAACATGGTTTCGCTACTGCAGGATTTCGAGGTTATTTAAGATATGTGTCTGGTCAAATTAATGAATGAAAAAATTGTAGCCAGAAGTACTAATTTTTGACATTTTTCAAAGTTAATATCCAGTGGCTTACCTAGAACATTGAGCGCCCGGGGCAAAGAATGATTCGTAATAAGCCTGAAATCTTGCAGCGCGCAAAGCATGATTTTGTCGAATTGTATTAGAAGTTGCCTATCTACAGCTATATTTATTCTCAGTTGACGTGAAACAGTCGATACGGAGGCAGTTTATGGTCGGTTTATGCAGGATTATGGTACACTGAGAAAAAGCTCATTTAGAAAAATAAGAATTTAACCGGCACGAAGAAATTTTATTAATTATTTCGTTAATCAATTATTGAATATTTGCGTGGAACAAATTTACAATATATGTGTCGTATTAATAAGGCGGCTAAGAAGCTATTAAATAGAAATTTGATAGTATGTGGATGTTGTGCGACATTAATTTAAAAATATGACAAAATCTTTGAGATTGGAGGAGGGAATACAGAGATACTTTTTTCTTTAAAAAATAAAATGCATGGTTCAAGGTTAATACATGTTGTCGCTACTATTTTGTAAAAATGGGACATGGGTGTAGCAGATACACTTCATGGTGCCGACCGTCGCCATAGGAGGGGCTCCCTCCCGAAATCTTTCCGAAATCCCAAATTTGGAGCCGAAATCGCAAAATCATACCGAAATCTATGAATTCCCTACCGATTTCGTTGAAAGGCCATATTTCAACCGAGATCCATGGGAGATTTCTCCGAAATCCTAATCACCTTACAATAAGAATCTCTCAATTTTTTTTTGCCTGCATTATTGCTACTTGGTTCGATTTTCCTGTGAACCTAGTTCAGTATTTTGCACTGTTTCTGCCGTTACTTGGTAGAATTCCATGATAAATTCAAAGAAAAGTAAAACACTGTACGAATTCCACTATATTAAAAACTTTATTTTTTTATTTTCAAAATTCTACTAGTTTCAGTAGCACTATAGCTTTTTCAAGAATGAATAATTACGTCTAAAGTTCAATGAGGTGCAATCAAGAGAGTCCAACAGGTCTAATTTGGTTCATTTCTTCTCTGTATGTAATATTTTAAAGTCTGGGTCAAAATTATGGTCGGTTTTTATTAAATGATTAGCATAATTAGAATTGCTTTTTGACTTGATGTAGCTTGAATAATGTTTTTTTATTCTCTTAGAAAAACTTCTCCCAGATTGGCCTATTTATGTTTTTGGACAATCTTTTCAATTTAATTGGTAAATTCTAGACTTATCATCATTTTCCAATCTAGTTTATTTTATGAAATTACCGGTCGACAGGCTGGACAGGCATCGTGTAGAAAGTGCAACAGCTGCAGATCTCTATTTCCAGTAAGGTTTCCCTCGAAATTAGGGAGCTCATCAAATGGTGGCCTAAAAGACTTGTGAGAATAGTAATCTAAGGATTTATTCCAAATTACCTATAATGCCACACCTCACATTAGATCCAAACCTTGTTTGCATTCGCCTTTTATCCTAAATTATGCGGATTTTCTCTATTCCAGTAGTGATTATTATGTTTGTTGAATATTCCTCTATTTCTAAAGCGCGCTTCGTCTGTCCAAAAAACTTTAAATTGAAAATCAGGTATTTCTTGGCGCTGATCAGAGAAAAATTACCTATTTGGTTAGACATTTAAAGAAATGTTCCTGTATATGGTAATATTAGGTACTGATAAATTAACTGGTACGATTAATGTGACGTAACAATGTTTTTCTCTATTGCAGCATTGACGAACATCAAGATTGCATACTCCAGATCCAACAGCAGCCTGACAATCGGGTTGATCAGAAACTTAAGGTGAACATTGAGAATGACTTGGGGATATTTCGGCAAAGAAATGTATACAAACACCGCCTTGGTAAGAGTTCAGGGAAAGTTAAGTTTAAATGTGATCAGTGTGATTATCAAAGCACTCAGAAAGGTAATTTAAAGCTTCACCTTCTCCGACATAAAGATCCAGAGGAAGTTAATATGTATAAATGTAGTCAGTGTGATTATCAAAGCATTTACAAAAGTAGTTTAACGACGCACCTTCTCCGACATAAGGATCCAGAGGAAGTTAATATGTTTAAATGTAGTCAGTGTGATTATCAAAGCCTCCAGAAAAGTCATTTAAAGACGCATCTTCTCCGACATGAGGATCCAGAGGAAGTTAATATGTTTAAATGTAGTCAGTGTGATTATCAAAGCATTCGGAAAGCTGATTTGAAGAGGCACCTTCTCCGACACAAGAAACCAGGGCAAGTCAATATGTTTAGATGTAGTCAGTGTGATTATCGAAGCATTCGGAAAAGTAATTTGAAGCGGCACCTTCTCCGACATAAGGATCCAGAGAAGGTTAATATGTTTAAATGTAGTCAGTGTGATTATCAAAGCATTTACAAATGTAGTTTTAAGACGCACCTTCTCCGACATAAGGATCCAGAGGAAGTTAATATGTTTAAATGTAGTCAGTGTGATTATCGAAGCATTCGGAAAAGTAATTTGAAGCTGCACCTTCTTCGACATAAGGATCCAGAGAAAGTTAATATGTTTAAATGTAGTCAGTGTGATTATCAAAGCATTTACAAAGGTAGTTTAAAGACGCATCTTGTCCGACATAAGGATTCAGAGGAAGTTAATATGTTTAAATGTAGTCAGTGTAATTATCAAAGCATTTGGAAAGGTCATTTAAAGATGCATCTTCTTCGACATAAAGATCCAGAGGAAGTTAATATGTTTAAATGTAGTCAGTGTGACTATCAAAGCATTCGGAAAAGTGATTTGAAGCTGCACCTTCTCCGACATAAGGATCCAGAGAAAGTTAATATGTTTAAATGTAGTCAGTGTGATTATCAAAGCATTTCGAAAGGTCATTTAAAGAGGCATCTTCTCCGACATGAGGATCCAGAGGAAGTTATTATGTTTAAATGTGGTCAGTGTGATTATCAAAGCATTCATAAATTCAATTTAAAGGCGCACCTTCTCCGACATAAAGATCCAGAGGAAGTTAATATGTTTAAATGTAGTCAGTGTGATTATCAAAGCATTCAAAAAGGTGATTTGAAGAGGCACCTTCTCCGACACAAGAAACCAGGGCAAGTCAATATGTTTAGATGTAGTCAGTGTGGTTATCGAAGCATTCAGAAAAGTAATTTAAAGACGCACCTTCGCAAGCACACGGATCCATAAAAAGAGGTGCCTTGAAATGTGATCAATGCGTATATCAAACGGAGTATGAAAGCCATTTAAAGAGGCACCTTCTCCTACATAAGGGTTCAGAGGAAGTTCATATGTTTGAATGTAGTCAGTGTGGTTATCAAACTAAGTATAAATCTAATTTAAGAAAACGTTTTCTCCGGCATAATAAACAAGGGAAGTCGATATGTTTACAAGTGCTGTTAATATCTAAGGTTGTTCAAGCCATGGCTAATTAATTAAATTATACACAGTTAAAGATTTTATTTTTGATAAGTTTTTTATTAGTTTGGTTAATTAGTATTTATAAATATTGATGTCTGATTATGGTCCAAATTATCAATGTCCTGTTAAGTTTACCTACTAGATAACTTCTAAGGATATAATTGTTGTCACGGAAGTTATATGTTACTGTTATCACTAACACGACATTGATAATTTGGGCCTTAAATAAACACAGTTTGCAAAATGAAATTGGAAGAAGTTAAAATACATAAACAGATTATTTTTGTTAAAAATATTTGATATACAGGGTGTCCGGTAAGTATATGGCATATTTTCGGGAGCGTATAGGGGGGGGGGGGGGGTGCAAAATAACCCTAATTTGTCATTGAAAAAAAAATCCGAAAGAACCCGTTAATGCAGATATAGACCCCCCAAAGGGGTACCCAGCGACTTCCCTGTTTGGCTCTAACTTTAGAATGGACAGGTAATTAAAAGAAGTTTTATTATTTTATGTAGGCCATAAAAACTATACAGTTATTATTACATCTCATCATGCATCTAACTTATGGACAAGCACTCGGCAATATTCTCCTAAAGATACAAGACATGTCCCTCTCACCCATTCTTTGATGGGTTAAAACGATAACTGACCTTCGATTTGATTGTATCTCATGTGTGAAAGCTTAATCCCCGAACCCTGATTGATTATAATTTAAAAAATTGTCTCATTATTGCTGAAGATGACCTTCTCTAAGGTCGAAACATGTCCTAGATGAGTTAGTGTCATATAAAGATCTTGTTCCCCCCTTTTTGTTATATTAAATGTATTTGTGGTTTAGACAAACTTTTATTCCTTCCATTTAAAACTTTTCTCACTGAGAGAATGGACTTTGTGCACCTTAAAACAATACGAGTAAAATTATGATTTTGCCTAAGTCGTTGCAAAAACCAATTCGCATAGTTGACTCTTGCAGGATAATCAGCGGGAGACATGGCGTGTACCTTTTGAACGTGATAAGGATGAAGTAGTTATTCTCGAAGGTCTCATGAACATGAACAACCCACTTTGTCATATGAACTTGGACTGACTGCTTTCTTACACTATTAGAGGGATTTTTAGCAATTTCATCTAGAATTTCTGAGGGTTCCTTGCTCTTCTTGTAGGCCCTTTTCCACCACGATGCGGCAAAGAACTTCCTAAACTCGATTAGCAAAAGATTAGCTACTTTTTATTTCACTTCTTACTTGTTTCTCTTAAGCTACGATCGCCCTTTTCAAAGTTCTTCGGTACGGTAAACGTCGATTTGGAAATGTATCAGCATAGATTCTTCTCGCCTCCACACAATTGCCGAATGCTTGTCCATAATACCAGCATACTTACCATAGGAATAATCCTCCATTACTTAAGTCTTATGTACGCAATCAATCAGACAACTTGGAAAAGTGTTGTCAATAGCGCATTGTTAACGAAATAAAAACGGTTGCTGTTTTATAGTAGTATTCTGATTTATTATTTAAATAACGTGTTACGAGACGAATGTAAAGTACCTTCTTTACAGAGGAATGACGAGAGTATTAAAAAAATCTGTTTTCAGCTCTACGAGTGTGGTGAGAAGTCCGTTTCTGACTTCCCTGGAGATGTAAATCTTCTACTGTAGTATCGTTTTATGAGCTTTAATTTAAAGTAAATCGCTGGGTACCCAGTTGAGGGTTACTTTAGATTTAATTTTACTTTGTTACTGCCACGTCAAGACAGAATTTCTTTTAGGTCTTTGTTGACAAGTGAGACTTCTTGCTGCCTATAGAGATGAGCACTGACCGCGTTTGTTTGAGCATCCAAAGTAAAGGATGAAACAAGTTTGCTGTCGTTAATTAAGCTATTACACTATTTTGAACTAAGTCTTTAAGTTTATCGTCTTTAAGATGTATCACGAATATCATGTATGGCAACATAGATGAAGTTTAAACCATTAACATTTACAGTTTACCTACCCGCACTAACCAACAAGTGAGTTCGTTGTCTGCGTGTTTGTGCGTGTTTCTTGTCATCAAAGACTTTGATGTAATGTGGTTTGGAACATCATTGCAGAGAATCACTTAGTTCATCTGCTGCCTGTACCTGTCGCCGAGCGATACCTATTGCAGAGCCTTCTTGTCATCACTTGCTAGTACTATCGACTTTTTGCCATCGCGCCATCTCAATTCTGAATTTGTGATCCTTGGTGACTTTAACTTTTAAAACGTCAACTGGTTCAAATACCCACATACAAACGAGAAGCTAAATATTTTGCAAAAAATTGATTCTACCGAGTCTTTGTCAGTATGACAACATGATTCAACAACAAGTCTAGTTATACTTTTCAAATCTTTATGGTAAATCGACAGCAACAAATATATGCAAATTAGGTTTCCTTGAACAGTGCCGAGCCGCGGTAACAAAAACTCCAGCATATCCAGTAGTTGTGCTAATTTCTAAATGGTAATGTGAAAAAGGTAGGGTTGAGAAAATGTTAATCACACATTCTTTATTCATTATAATGATATTATGTAGTATCACATTTTTTTTCTCATTTTGGTCATGATCCCTCCTCCCCCTAAATTCGCGCCTGGCTCGGTATATTATTTTTATTTCTTTAGATAACATAACTGTTAATAAAATAAAAATAGAGCTATGAAATCACAGAATTAAAAAAAAAGTTGTGTTTTTGTAAAATATATTTTTTCTTCCAACCACTTGCTAACTAGAAATTAACTACCATGAAAAAAATATGAAGTTTTCCAAACCTGGTAAATAAATTCTGTACGGTGAGTTTATTGCAAAATAAACTTGACAGTCATTCCTGGTTAATTGTATTACAAGAATAAGATTTAACGCTCTACACGAAAATCCACGCTCATTTGACACAGACGACAGTGACGAACGAGTCGAGTCGAAAAGGTAAATGTTTCGTTTACCAAATAAAATAAATCAAGTTTTAGTTGACTGAGACATGTGCTCCCTGGAAATATCATGCTTTTGAAGAATTTGAATCAGTTCGCACTACGGATTTTCATCTTATTTTTAATTTGAAATAACCTGCTTGGCCAACAGTTCAACAAAACAGTTTAATTTTGGTTTCACCACAGCTATATGTATAGATCTATACATGGTCTCACTCCCCGTAAGCTATGCTTATTGTTGATACCATTTTTCTGAAATTGACCTACAACTTCCCTTGGCTCCCTATTGTGTTAATTAAATTTTACATTTTATGGGTCCACATTTTATACTTCAAATAAATTGAATAAGATCACTTTTTACCTCAGTTTCAACAGGATATTTTATTAGAACACTTACCTTAGGTCCTAATCTTAAAAAACCCAAACCGAAAGTTTTGACCTTGAGTTTTAACTTCGATACATGGTGTTTGTTTGGTTGCTTATCTTCGAGTCTGAAATTCTAGTCTTCGTTACTGATATTCTTACGACAGGGCAGATATGCCGGGCGATTTCAGAAGTGAAGCAGTTATTCGCTGCTAGTTTGAGAGTCATTGCAGGATAAATATTGTAATATCCTGTCTGTTTGACAAAAAGTCGCCGCTGCTAACAGAAAATATTGTGTATTTCTCCATTATGAAAGTAAATCCTACAGATAACTAAAGTGCAGTGTGTTCTGAAGTTAGAGATTATGCTTTATTCAGCAGTGCCGCAACTAGGGGGGAGGGGGGGGGGGCTGTCCCTCCCGAGCGAGCGTAGCTCGGGTCGTCTAACTACCTGTTTAGAAGAAATGTTAACTCATCACTACCTAAGATAGGTAAAATTACACAAAAATTGAAAGGAGCCCGGCTGTTTTCTTACTTGATAACCAAGCATCATCATTGAATAAAGGGTGTGGCACTAAAAAATTTTTCGCCTGCGGCGCTACTTCTTCCCCCCCCAAGTGTACCTACCTATTTGGTAAGTTAAGTTTCTAAAGTGTCGTGTTATATTTTGCAAAGTGCAAATAGATGCTATTTTTGTAATCCTCAGTTTAATTGAATCTATGCCGTTATAAACCAACCAGCCGATACTGTGGCGAAGCAGTAAATTCTAAAATTACGGCAAGCTAGTAACCCTTATGCGTTTACTACCCGATTTATCAATCTGGCATCATTGGCGTAGCTATTGCTTTTTATCTGCGAGGCTCTAGCGCCAGAATTGCCATAGGCAAAAATATTTTCGGAGTCGCACCCAAATTTTGTCAAGAAGTCGCGGGTCCTTTAGAACAAGCTAACAAAATTAATAGGAAATAATACAAAAAATATACATTTTTACCTTCCAGTTGCTTTTCGTTTAAAAGATAAATTTTTTTTGTTTTTAAACACCTTTATTATTTAAATATTATAACAATTAACATTTTTTCAATCTCAAATCAGTGCTTTAATATAGCTCTGGCCTCGAGACTTAAATAACTTACAATTAACAGTGTTATGTCGTCTAATCAGTAAGTCGTACTAATTATTAAACTAATTTTGATGTCGTATTACAAGTTATAACTTACATAAGTAGCTTATATAGGCGTATTCAGGTAGTCATTACATTTTCTAACAAAAATTGGGTAAGAATTGGTAAATCTTATGTCATGGCTAAGCCATTAAAACGTTTAGCTGCGAGCTAAACAGGATTATTTAGACCTATGTTAGTTCTATTCTGCGATAGATATAAATTTGAGTGCGATCTTGTACTGTGATTGTGAATTTCGCTAACAGATTGAAAGTTTGTATTTGATTTTTGTAGGTTATTAAGTATTTTATATACAAGTTTGCATTGTTCTAATTCAAGTATACGCTCTAATTTAGGCACATTCAATTCCTTATATAAAGCATTTGTCGGTGTAAGATACTCAAAATTAAATAAAATTTTTAGAAATTTGTTTTGCATGATTTGCATATCATTGAATTTGGTTTTTCCACAGGTTCCCCAAACGGGTAATAGATACCTCAAATGAGACAAGAAAAATGCAGTATATATTTTTGTTTTTTCGTCTTAAAAGAAATGTAATTTCGACACTTATAAATAACAGGAATCATAGGATTTATTTTATTTATGTGCATTTCCCAGTTTAAAAACTCATCTACAATCAGGCCTAGATATTTAAGTGGTGTTACTTGTTCTAATCTTATGTTAGATCAAAATCATTTACTAGTTTGTTTTTTTGTTTAAGAATTATGAACTTGGTTTTGTCGATATTTATTTTTAATTTATTAGAATACAGCCATCTAAGATATCTATTAAGATCTTCATTAATTAGTTCTTCCAACTCCTGTTCAGCTTCACCTGTGTATACTAGTAATGAATCATGCAAATGTGTAATATTGGGCTTTAAGATCAGCAACTTTGTAAGTTAAGGACAAAGAGCGAATAAAGTATTGGCCCAAGTACCGAACCTTGCGGTACCCCACAATTGTTTGGTAATATCTCGCTACAGGCACTACCAAATTTAACGTACTGACTACGATCCTCTAGGTAAGATCTCAGAATGTTATGAAATTTACCCCCAAAAGCCCATATTACATAATTTTCTTAAGAGTATATCCATGCTAACCGTGTCAAATGCTTTACTTAAATCTACCGAAACTACTACTATAATTTTCTTTTGATCTAAGGCTTTAGTCACAAAGTTTACAAAATCAAAGGTTGCGGACAAGGTACTACTTTTTTTGTATGAAACCATACTGGAACTTATCGCATAATGAATTATTCACCATAAATTGAGTCATTCTTTTTTTTATCACCTTTTCAAGGATTTTGGAGAATATACTAACTACAGAAATCGGTCTATAATTATTCATTGACTTTTTTCACCGGCTTTAAGAATAGGACACACCTTACTCGTTTTAAGCGCTCTTGGAAAAATACCAGTTGTTAATGCCTGATTCACTAATATTGCAGTTGGCTCTACTATCACATCTTTAAGGTTAATCAAATCCATAACAGATACTTCATCGTTTCCAGGTCTGAATTTTATTTCAATTCCAGTATAATTTCAGTTATTTCCTCTTTATTTGTTAACTCTAAAGTAGATACCAACCTATCACGAGCGATTTCACGAAAAGTGTTAGTTATACCAAAGAGTAGCATAACCAATAAGAGGCGAAAGTGGCCGCTCCGGCCTGTTCTAATTTTTTATGCGCATGTGCATGATAAGGATTATTCCAAGCTAATTTCACAGCATTTGCAATCTGTCAAATCGTTTGTTTATTTCTAAAAAACAAGGCGAACCTTTATTTTTCTTTAGTTTAAAGTGGAAAAGTGATTAGTTTCTCTTGGTTTTTTACAATTCAGAAGGGATTTCTTTTGATATTAATGTCGGGAGTAAAGAAGCAGAAAGGTGGCGTATCGTGTGCTTACCCCGAACGCCCTTCTAAAACCGGCTAAGGAATATCATTTTTTAGATTTGCTAAGGATATCATAGGTATGTACCTATATTATAAACAAATATTGTGCTTTTGGAAACATAACATGTATGTTAATTTATTAGGTATGTATTTACAGCCACGGTGATTGTAAATAAAGTTATTCTAAAAACGAAATAAGCAGAAACAGAATTCATTATTAACTAATAGGTAATAGAAAGATGTTGAATAGCTTTTAAAATGTCAATTTTGTAGTAAGACGTGGTTTATGTTATATTAGCATTGAGGTAGCATTATAAGGAGGCGCCATAAGATTTAATTTCGCGTCGAGAAAACGGTAGCACTAGGCGTGGCTAATAGTAGTAACAATATGGATGCCTCGCCAGGTCCGGACTATTTATATTTATATGTATTATGCTAGCATTAAACTTATACTAATAATATAATGTAAATATCATTTTTTGTTTTAAAATACAGTGTCTGGCAAAAGTCCCGCAATATGCTTTATTTCGAAAACTTTTTGAATAAAAAAAAAATAATGTTTTAAATAAGTCCTTGGGACTAGGTTTTCTACTTATTTAAATAGCTCACATATTTTCCTTTTAAGTGCAGTTTGTCTAAATTTTAGGATTTATCTAATATAAGTCACTGCCGGACACTGTATACATATTTATTACTATAATATTATTGACAATGCTTTTTTTAAATTCTAAAATAAGATAATGGACAGTTATTTGTTATTACATATAAAAAATGAAACAAATTCTTGAAAACCAAAAATTTATTGTCCCTTAAATAAAACAATCTTATTACTATGATGCCTACTACTTTCTGATTTGTTGGATGCTTTTTTACATTGCCTCATAAATAATTCTTGAGGCCCTCCAAGTTTAGAAAGCACGTCTAAATGCTCATCTTGTAAAAGTTTCTTTTTTCTCTGTTCATTAAGAATTTCTTTCATATTTATTATATAAAGTGGGCTTTAATTAATAACAACGAAATTCATATTTAGTCTTTAATCTTGTAAAACTTTTGTGCAAATGATTATAAACAAATCTACTACTTTCTTGATGATAACAATACCTTCGCCATGTCTAGAATCACTCTCATAACATAAATTCAGAGGGCGCTACGTATATCAACCACAGAATAACAAGAACAAGCAATATATCTATCACCCCTTCTCAATTCAAATGTACCGAACATAAATAAACTAAAGAAACATTTAAATTGCTCAAGCAAAAGTTATCACTTATCTAAAATACTTAACCTACACCTTTGAAATTTTTCTTTATTCAAAGACTTTGTAAACATATCTGATACATTTTCATTTGATGGAACATAATGTAAAATAATTTCTTTTCGCAAACACAAATCTTTGATAAAGTGGTATTTTATATCGATATGCTTAGAATGCTTTGAATTTTCAAAATTCTTAACTAGAGAAATCGCACTTAAATTGTCAATTTTTAGTAACACAGGTTGACTTACTTTAAATTCACTCAAAATACCTTTTATGTTCATAAGTTCCTGAGCAGCAATACCAGCTGATATGTATTCAGCTTCCATCGAAGACTGCGCCACACACGCTTGTTTTCTGGAATGCCATGCGATGGGGTTTTCAGCATGAAAACACACAAAGCCACTGACACTCTTCCGGGTTTCTCGGTCTCCTGCCCAATCAGCATCACTTAGACCAATCACCTCCTGCATATTTCCTTTCTTGAATTGTAAGCCATATTCTTTTGTACTGTTCAAATACCGTAAAATCCTTTTAGCAGCTTCCCATGCACTTTTTCTGGGCTTATCCAAAAATCTGCTTAAATAGCCAACACTATAACAAATATCTGGTCTACTCACTAAAGAAAGGTACATAAGACTGCATATAAGTCTCCTATATGGTACGTTGCATATGATTTGTTCTTCTTCATTTACTTGAAAGTTGACTTCCATGGGTGTTGCCACGTTTCTAGTTTCTTCCATCGAGAATTCTTTGAGTAATTTATTAATCATTTTGGCTTGTGTGACTTTCAACCCTTTTTCATCTCTCTCAATTTCCATACCAAGAAACGTCTTCACTTCTGTCATTTTCTTTATGTTAAATTCCTGTTGCAACTTACATAATAATTTTTTTACTTGATCTTGAGGCCCTGTGATGAGCCCGTCATCCACAAATAGTACCAAGTAAACATCATTTTTATAGTATAAGCAATAGTCATACTCTGAACGCTTAAAATTGAGTTTTTCCATTACTTGGTTGAATTTAATGTTCCAACACTTTGGGGCATTTCTTAATCCATAAAGTTCTCGATTAAGTTTCAAGTATTTTGTAGGTGTGTTTGTTTTTAAGCCTTCTGGTGCTTTTATGAAAACCTCTGTGTCCATTGTACCATTCAGAAATGCGGTTGGTACATCAATTTGATGTAAATTCCAATCCTTCTGCACTGACACTGATAAGAGCACTCGAATTGTTGATAGCCTACAAACTGGGGCGTAGCAAAATTCATCGGAGTTGTTGTATGGCACTTGAAAGCCCTTTGCTACCAACCGTGCCTTTTTAGTTCCATCTTCTTTAATTTTAAAGATCCATCTAGTGTCAATAGCCGTCACACCATCTGTTAGTTTTGCAGGAGTCCAAGTTTCCAATTTTTCATGTGAACTTAATTCTTTATCAATAGCTTCCTGCCAATCTGGCATTTTGCTTGCTTCTTTGTATGTTCTTGGCTCCTGCTCTACTTTTGTCAATAAACAATAGGCTGTATAGATTTCATATTCTTCTAAATGTTGCGGCAATTTTACACTTCTACCTGACCTTGTCACATTTAGTTCTGATGTATTTTCTCCGAGACTTTCTTCATATTCATCACTCGAGCTTGAGGAACTGTCATTATCACTGTCACTATTTGTCTGTTCTTCTATTTCGTTTTGCTTTTGGCTCTCAGTTTCATTATTTTCATCTGGAAAATTAATAATCACCACCTCTTTTGGTTGATTTTCTGTCGTTTGCTGTACTATCATGTCATTATTTATCATTTTATACTCCATTATGTCTTCATCTATACGTACATCTCTTGACCTGATCACTTTTCTGTCACCTGGCAACCAAATTCTATAACCACCACCACAGTATCCAACAAGTACTCCATTTTCTGCCCTTTTCTCTAATTTATTCTGTTTTGGCAACACTGTATACCACACACGACTCCCAAATATTTTCATTTTATCTATCTCACTTCTTCCATGAAAGATTTTTGCAGGTGTTTGACCTTTGGTCCAACTTTTTGTGGGTAACCTATTTAGTTCATAAACTGAACACTGTAAAGCTTCACACCATAAATCTTTGGGCACTCCAGAGTCTATAAGTTTTGTACGTAATTTATTTAAGAGCGTTCTATTCATCCTCTCTGCAATGTCATTTTCTTGAGGCGTATAGGGGATTGTGTATTCTAAAATTATACCCCTTTTCTGGCAATATTCTTTAAAATTATTTGTAGTGTATTCACCACCATTGTCAGCTCTTATAGCCTTTACTTTAATACTCTTTTGCCTTTCTAACTGTTGAATAAAATCTATCAGATTCTTACTGGCCTCGTCTTTTGTTTTCAACAGCCTGACTATAACAAAATGTGAAAAATCATCAATTATTGTCTGAAAATATTTTGATCCATCATATGATAATGGATTCAATGGGCCACAAACATCACTATGTATCAAGTCACCAATATTTTTACTTCTTCTTTGTGATTGTTTAAAAGGTAATCTGGTGCCTTTCCCCTCGACACATGTTGAGCATATCTTGTCATAATTTGGTAGCCCAAGCTCTGTCAAAACTTCTTTTCCCAATCTCCTATGCCATAAATCACTTGCCATATTGCTATATTCACTTTTATTTCTAGCTATTTTATCAGCCACCAATATAAACAATCCTTTTGTGTATTCACAGTTTAACAAAAAATGTTCACCCTGTATCTTCATCTTGTTTTTCTCCATTACTATTTTACTTCCTTTTTCTGTCATTTTTGATGCAGAAAGAAGATTATGCTGCATGTTAGGTACTATTAGAGCCTCTACAGACACATTTTGACTTTGGCATTCAAACTTCAATGTGCCTATCTTATTTGTTTTTAAATTCTCACCATTTGCAATATGTATTGTTACATCTTCAGGTAAAAACTTTATATTCGACATATAGTTGCCAACTTCCTCTGTCACAAAGTGGTTACTAGCTCCCGAGTCTATAACAAAGTACACCTTATCCTTCATATTGCATAAATTTGCTGCATATAACTGTATTTCAGTTTCATTTTGTCTCTCATCAGCTGTATTTGCCTGCTGCTGCTGACTGTTTCCACTCCAACCTCCTGAACTTGCACCTGAACCTCCTCGATAACCTCTATTTCTAGCACCTCGATAATATGATCTACCTCTACCTCGGCCTCTTGTATTTTTAGGACACTGCCCAATAAAATGTGTCAAAGATCCACATTTAAAGCAAGCTCTGTTGTCGCTTACCTTGAAACTTGTCTCACTATCATATTTATTATCTTGTGTCATAAATTTTAACTCCTCATCCAGTAATCTGGCTTTTGCAAAATCCATGGTTAATTTATCTACTGTTTCAAGTGCTGTTACAATGGTGTTATATTTTTGGGGCATCGACAAAAATAAGTGACACACCTTATCACTCTCATCCAAAATAGTACCATGCTCTTTAAGCTCTCTTATTATTGCCTCAAATTTTGTGAAGTGTGGTAAAGGAACTTGACCTGGCAAATACACCCTTCAGAGCCTCTACTTGAGCTTTGGCCGTCTTGCTATCCTTGATTATGTCTAAATGCTTGTCAGCCAACCCCTGAACTATGATTGATTGTGCCTTGGCGTCCTTTTTAATCCAACCCTGCTTCTCAGTTTCTGATGTCAAACTTTGAAAGTCCTTTTCTAATACATCTTGGCACTGTTCTCGCTTTAAGATTATTTGAATTCTGAACCACCAATTATTGTAGTTATTTGCTTCCAAAATTGGAACAGCAAAGTTTGATAGTCCCGACATTGTTGAAGAATAATCGATTATACTGGCGCTACGTTTAAACTTTTTTTACAAGATGTCCATTAACACGACGTTTTTCGTTTTCGGCACTTTTTGTCCACTAAACTAACTAAACCCGCCACGAGACTGGGCCCATAACCTATTATATAAAGTGGGCTTTAATTAATAACAACGAAATTCATATTTAGTCTTTAATCTTGTAAAACTTTTGTGCAAATGATTATAAACAAATCTACTACTTTCTTGATGATAACAATACCTTCGCCATGTCTAGAATCACTCTCATAACATAAATTCAGAGGGCGCCACGTATATCAACCACAGAATAACAAGAACAAGCAATATATCTATCAATATTTGTTATGCGTTTTTCCCTTCGCATCAGTTTTCGTTTCAAATATATCAGCTTTGTTTTTCTTTCCCTGCTTATACGCTATGTTGTTTTTAGTTTATTCAGTAACTTTCTTTTCCCGGGAGAAACAGGTTCACCTATTTGCCAAGTTGATGGCCTTGCTTGTATATCTTTGGCCAAACCTACAGTACTTGTTGAAGGGATACTTAAATCTTGGTCAAAATTTTAACATTTTGGTGGTACAATCAAAATATTTGACAATATCCTAACCTTGGCTGGTTTGACTTGAACTTGAAACTTAAAAATAATATAAATACAATATTATTATAAGAACAAGAATATTCTTATCGCATTAAAATTATTTAAACCTGGTAATTTACCGAAACAACAATAAAATTTTTAAAAATAGTACTATAGTTGTATAAATACAATATATTATTATATTTTTATATACCTGAGAGGGATTAAGGGTACAAATGGCATTTTCTTTTAAGCGAACGTAACATTTTGAGGTTCGATCAAGGTACATCTCAGAAAAATGCTTTGAGCACAAAACACTATATTTTGTTGGTTTCCAAGCACCTCGATTAATAAACTGCAACCAGATCTGCTGGCGCGCAGGATCCTTAGGAAATCTAAAAGGAAAACGTACAATTTAAATACTATACAACCATGCTTAAATACCAATTAAAAATGAATTTATATACTAGCTAAGTTTTAACTTTTTTTTTTTAAACTTTAACCTTAAAAAAGTTAAAATTAACCAATTAGGTTTCTTAAAATGGCTAAAAGGTGCTTAAAGTAAAAAAATATTAAAGCTTTAAGTAGTCTATAAATACATCTTCCTTAAATACAACCCTGTTTTTTGTTTACTAACCTATGAAATGTTATTCCCGTTGATTTTTTCTTTTCGACTGCATCCCTGCTATTGCAAGAACGATGGGCACAAAAAACCATTATTGTATTCCAATAGTTAATATAAATATCACTCGAAAAACAATATAAAACACAAAAAACTAAAAAAACACTCTTCCGACGGAAAACGTCAAAAGGCCACAATTGTTTGACTTAAACGTCGTATCAATATGGCCGACCGCGGTCACTTTTAGCTACGTGCAAAGAGTAGTTATACCACAATTACTTATATCGTACGTTACATCTTTAACAATAGTTTCTCCTATTTCCACAAAGTATTTGTTTAAACAATTCACAATATCCTTATTTTCATGAATAGTTTTACCATTTACCTCTATGCACTCAATGTCAGTTATTGTCTCTGCTTGTTTACCAAAAAATTTATTTATGAGTCTCCACTGCTTTTTGGTATCAGTACCCGCTGATTTCCATTTTTTCCGAAAATATAAATTTTTTGCAGATTTTATTAAATTGTTTACCCGATTTTTATAATGCTTAAATTCTATATGAAACTGTTGTATTTGTGGGTGTGTTTAATTTTTTTATTATATGCTCGATCTCGTAATTTAATCACATCTAATATATTTTGATTGATCCATTCATTCTCTTTTTTTAATTTTTAATGTTTTATTAGGGTTATAAGCTGTTGAAAAGTTTCTATTTTTATATCCTTGAGATTATTACTAAATTGGTACACAAACTGTTAATAGTTAATTATTTTTAGATTAAAAAATACTTATGGCATACTTATACTCCCTAACATTTGGTTGATTAATCGTCAATGATAAGCGATTGTGATCTGACAGTGGGTTGTGTTGAATGTCCAAAGAATGAACTAATTTAGAATTTATGTCATTTAAAACGTGATCAATTGTGCTAATATTACTTACTAACCGTTTCCCTTGTTGGATGATTTTCTGATATAGTATTACAGATTTTAAAACAATGTAGGCTTAAATGGTTTTTATAGTCTGTTATTAGTTTACAATTTTGCAGTAAGTTAATATTGATATCTCCTACAATTATATGATTTTTTGGGTATTTTAACATAATATTTTCAATATCGCTAAAGAACATTACATTACCTACTACAAGAAGGCACTTACTTTCAGATTTTGTTCAACTATGTTAACACATAACCAATCTATGATTTGGTCGTCTAAAGATCTATCTATTTCTCTTATTTTGATATTGGATTTTACATAGATTGACACTCGGCTTGCATTTCAGTTGTAAATTTACATCGTCGCTTTTGGGTGCCAAAAATTGTTCGTGCTTCCTTGGACCTCCAGCAGGCCTAAAAGGTGAAATTATTTTTGACTGGTGGTAATTTCTTATGAAGGCTAAGCCCTCCTTCTCCTCCCCCTAACTACGCCAATGCCGGACAGAGTTTCTGCTGGCAAGGGAATAATTGACTAGATTTGTTTATTTTTTTTTATTGCATTATTTGTACGTCAGATATAATATAACGCGGTTTTTTTTGTTCTTATGGTCGAAAACCATGACCCGAGAATAGCCACCATAGCATGACGCCAGATACATCACGTGACAATTGACTCACCAGTTCAGTTCAAAATTGAGCGTTTAAAATTATCTTAATAGCATGGCCACATGTCTTAGATTAAATAAAGAAACAAGAGCTTCCAAACATTTCTAGAAATTAGATTGACGGCATTACTTTTGACCAAAGAAATATGCGTTTTTCCGATAACTCCTATGTTATTGGTTCTCGAATCTTTTTGTCGCCATCTTTAATAATTGAGTCAAAAATTCACACTTAAAAAGTTACATTTTAGTTTTTCTAAAACTTTCCAAACTTGCATTATTCTTACATCTCGGTTAATGAATCCAATTTATGAAAGAAAAATTATCACTTGCCCGGCAATTTAAAGCGTGTTTTAGCGCATGTACTTTTCTACGCACTTTTTAAATATTCCTAAAATGAGAAATTCGGGACTACAAAATATGGCACGCAGTTAATGTTTATCATAATAACCTGTGCAAACAAAAATTAAATTTAAAACCGGCTTGGCTTTAAGCCTTCCTTAAATGCAATAGTGCAATTCGGCGTGAGATTTTATCTGGGTCCGCGATAAGCTGGCCGTTTGCTCTGACCTAAAAACTAAAAATGACAAAAAGAAAATACGTATAAAATAACCTAACTTTAATTTTTTTTAATACCACAACAAATTCTTGTTATTCTGGATGCTGAAAAACAAGAGGCCATCGGAACCCTAGAAGAACAAATTTTTGTCAAAAAAGAAAACACGATTTTCGCTTATTGTTCTTTTGATGTATTTTGCTATCTGTTTGCGTCACTCCTGAATTAATTTGTTTAATGAACATGTGTGATTTTGAGGAGAAAGAAGATTATGTAGGAGAAAAAATAGAGACTGAGGACAGTGATGATGAGGAACCGGGGCAAATGAGGTAAGTTTGTTGATCTCGGAATTTTATTTATTTGTGCTTTATTTGGAAGGAGGTACTTAATAGGTAGCTTCATAGTTCGAGGTAGGTACCTTCATAATAAGGGGGTGGAGAGTGTCTTTTATTGTTTTTTTTTTTTATCTATTTCTTTGTAAATAAGTAAGTAATTACAATTTTTAAATTTCAAACTCTCTAAACTGTGCTTGCTATAACTCTGATCCAGAGAGTAATTGCACAGTTATCACTGCTCAGTAGAGTGGATTTCTCACAAACTAATTAGTTTGTAGATATGCCTAAATGAAGTTTTGTTTCTATTGCAAACAATCTAAAGCTACGTATGTATGCTTTTTAAGCCCTCAGTAGGTAAGTAGTAATGTGACGCGAGCACAGACTCGGGTGGTGTTTCTTGTATAAATAAAACACTTAAACGTATTTATTAATTATTATTAAAAAGAACTTTATTGGTTTCCCAATTGGCCATCGACCGAAGTCCTTCAGCCTTGGTAAATTTGACAATATAATAATTTTACAATTTATAATAATTTGATTCAACTGTACTACAAAACAATTTGTTTGGAAAAAAAAAAAAATGGAATATAATATAGGTAAGTATTCTTGCTATTAAAAGAAATTAATAAAAATTATTAATTCAGCAGTTTCTCTAAAATTGTTTTGGTTGGAAATCTGTATTAATGTATAAATAAAACACTTAAACAGTATTACTTTACATAAAAGGTTTGGGGTGAGTTGTTTATTCTTAAAAGTTAACAGTCTCGAAGTAATGGGTTATATTTTAAAAACAAATACAAACATTTTATTGCCGACAGGTCATTACAAGAATGCAAAAGCAACGTCAGGTAATATAGATCTGGGATCCTTATAAAGTAAACAATAATAATGCATATTGTGAAATAAATAAATAAATAAAATAAAATTAATAATACTTACCTAAGTGATATTACTATAAGTTCACCTGACAAAGTCAAATGAGTAATACTGTTTTTGTAATGCAAAAGCATGTACCTCTTTTTTGAAACGATGCAGACACTCTATATCCCTGATTGTCCTTGGCAACATTCCATATGCCTTTAAAGCTCGATAGTATGGACCCTTTTCCGAGGGGCCATCCACTGGTCGCATTACTGGTACAAATTGGCCCGCATTACTTTGCATTACTGTGCATTACGCTGCGTTACACTGCATTACTCTGCATTAGCATTACACTGCATTACTCCGCATTACATCGCATTACCCTGCATTACTTCGCATTACCTCGAATTATCCTGCATTAAACCCACATTACTCTAAATACGTTATGCTTATGACTGACAAAAGTAACTTTTTCAATAGTTTGTATCGCAGGGGATCAAAATACCTTTTAACTGCAATCCGTAAGTAAAAATTTTAACATCTTAAAATATATAGGAAATACAAGCGGATAAGAAAATTCGGTTAAAATAAATAAGATTTGCCAACGTCGCAAAATCGTTGGCCATCGTCTTCACGGCTTATTATTATTATGTTATGTTTTATTTAACTTCTGTGCAGCTTTCCTAGGATGGATTCCCGCATTTCTATGTGAATTAATTATGTTCATTTGTGATAATTAAGAATATTTCCAAAATATGAAGTAAATACTTAGTACGTGCTAGATGTAATAAGGATATTCCTACCTATCTTAAAATTTTAAATAAAAGACAAAAAGAAATGCTGTTTTTTTTTTTAAGTTCAAGGGATATTCATTTGAAGTTTATTTTGGCATTCGCCGTAAAAACTTTACTTAATTACTATTATTAGAAGAAAATAACTTTTAAGTTTAATCAACTGTATGCTCGACTTTTTGGTAAACGTGGAAGATAAAAAATAGCGAGAAGAGCATGTACAGTGTTATCCTTCTAGTTTGTCCCACTTTTAAGAGCCTGTAACTTTTTTGTTTTTTTAGTTGGTGCGTTCATTCAAAAAACAGGATGTAGCATTGTTAGCCAAGTTTTTATGGGTTTTGTCAAAAATAACAGTAGGTGTCACATGTCAAATTTAAAAGCAAAAATTTTATTTTTTTACATGTTATATTAGAAGCGCATTAGATGGTCCCTTTTCTTCCCCTCTCAAATATATAAGACACAAATGCATTCTTCTCTTAATTCCATCAAATATTGACAAAAATATGTAAAAATAATAAGTACTTATCTCATGTTAGCTGATTTTTACAAAAAGGCTTTGCTACAAGATTCAGAACGAGTAATAACAATAAGAATGACAGACTGAGATATAAATTAAGACAAAATCCATAGCAACAAAACTGTTGCATAGCCATCTTAATGCTTTTTAACAATATTATTTTTATATATTTTTGTCAATGTTTGATGTAATTAAGAGAAGAATGCAATATGTGTGTTATATATTTGAAAAGGGGCAATCTAATGCACTTCTAATATACAGAGTAACCCATTTAAAAAAATATTTTTTTGTATCTAAATGTGACATATGACACTTACTGTCATTTTATTTATTTATCACAGTTTATTGACAATAATTTGCCAAAGGGCTAACGACCGGAGTCTTCCTGCCCATGAGCTTTTACACATATAATATAATACAATTTCTCCCTAAATAAAAAAAAACAATGATCTCTTAACACTTAGGTACTTATTAAAGAAAGCAAAAAAACAAAAAAAAAAAAACAAATAGATAAACACATTCATAAAACACACATTATACAGGTATTATTGTTCATTGAAAACGTAATGGTAAAATAGTTTGAAAAAGGTTCATCACTGGATATTTTCTTCTTGCTTGTATCTCTGGATTTGGTGCTATGGTAAGTCTCTGCATGATTTCGATATTCGGCGGTCTGTTCGCAAACTTTATATTTAAATTGTTCAGTCGTTGATCGATTGGAACTATTCTGGTCTTTTCATAGAGCATTAAGTTTGAAGGGTTGGGAGTGGATTTTGTGGATGTCTAATCTTTGTGATGATCCGCAGACAGCTTCTCTCACCCACCTCCAACGGTTGAAGTGTTGGTCTTCTGGCATTGCTGTACAGGATGTGTTCATACTCCAATAAAGGTCGGCATATCATTGTATATATATTACTTGCAGTTTGTACTGATACCCCCTGATCTTTATATGTTAAAGACCTAAAGTGTTTTGCCCGGTTAATGGCATTTCTTTTTGCAGCGACTTACTGTCATTTTTGACAAAACCCATAAAAACTCGGCTAACAATTCTACATCCTGTTTTTGGAATGAACGCGCTAACTGAAAAAAACAAAAAAGTTACAGGCTCTTAAAAGTGGGACAAACTAAAATGATGTAGGTACACTCTACACTATAACACTGAAGACTCAAATATTTTATACACCGAAAAAAGTTACGACGACAACGACAACGATTTTACACAGATGGTAAATTTGAAGGTTAATTAAAAAAAATTATATTTTTGCTGATATTTTTGCATTTTTCTTTGACATCAAGCTTTAACGTTGGCCATAATGTGGAATGGGAGGTGGAAATATTTTAAAAGAATTAAAAATTACTAAAAATACGAAAAATACATTAAAAATAATGACGTATTTAGGTACAGAAGCGTTTTAAAAAAAATATAGGTATTAAAAACAGATCTTAAAAATTTAATAAAACGTTAATGGGCGTTACTGCATTACTCCGCATTACTCTGCATTACTTCGCTATATGCAAAATTTAGAGAAAACTGCATTACTGGTACACATTTTCGAGTAGCGGATGGCCCCTCGCCCTTTTCATAAAAGGTTTAATAATGTAGAGGAATAGCGAGGTCCTGCCTACCTCTTGTTTGCATTGCATTCTCTGAAGCATTGTCATTATTACTTATAAATAGATTTTGATGTTTCTTTATAAACAAGACTAACGCTTTAAAGTATAAAGAAGGCGCTGTTAAGATTTTTAGTTTTATAAAAAATGGTCTACATGACATTCGTGGGTGTAATTTACACATTCAACGAATTGTTCTTTTCTGGGCTATAAAAACTCTCTTGGCGTTTACCGCGGCTCCCCAAAACATTACGCTGTAGGAGATTATAGATTGCACTGAGGCAAAATAAAAAGCTTTTAAGGTTTCTAGAGACAGAACATCTCTGAGCCTCCTCATAGCTGCACAGTGGCTATTAATTTTGGCTGTCTTATTCTTTATTTGTTGAGCCCAGTTTAAGGTGGGGTCAAGTGTCACACCAAGAAATTTGGTCTGCTCAACTTCCTGTATCGATGTACCATTCAAGGAAACATATAAGAATTCACTAGCAAAGCCCGCTCTACGAAATGTCATTAAATTGGTTTTTTGAACATTTAATTTAAGAAAGTTTTTGTCACACCATTCTCCCATCCGCTCCGCAGTACGCGAGCAGCGGACACCGTGCCAGCAGCGTGAACTGCTGCAGTGTCATCAGCATACTGAGACACAAGGTCAGCATCCAGCAGGGCCGACAAGCCATCCACATACAACAGAAACAGGATGGGGCCCAGAATGGATCCCTAGGGGACTCCCTGGATCACATCTGTTACCCCTGAATAGTACTCAATAAATTTTTGCGAAACACATACTGTTTGTTTTCTTTTAGTAAGGTAAGACTAATAATTTACTGCATAAACCTTTTATCCCAAAAGTGCTGAGTTTTTCGATAAGTTTTTGGTGATCCACAGTGTCGAAGGCCTTAGAGAGGTCGAAAAATAGCCCCGACACTGATTGCTTTCTATCCAGCCGCTCGAACAATGCTTGGTTTTTTGACGTGGTGACATTTTTGACTACTGGGTGAAAATTTTGGTTATCCGGTTCTTCGTAGTGGCTGTTACCGGACCTTTTGATCAAATTGAATTAGGGTGTTACAGTAACATTTAAAAAAAATATACCACAAATTATGCTATAATTCAAAAATCCAAACAATTACCATTTTATGTTTTGCAGGGACAGACAAATATTTGCTGACCAAACAGAACCAGAGGTTAAAGTTGAAGAAAGTGAAGCAGTAAGTGGATGTGATGAAACGTATAATTTGAACTATACAGAGTGGAAATTGAAAAACGAAGAAGTAGACATCAAGATGGACGAATCTGAAACAAACGAAAACAGGTATACTTTGCTTAAGCTTAGGTATAGGTGAAACCCGAGGTGAAACCGTTCTATACTGGGACAATTATTTTCTAATTGTTACAAAAAGTTTGTTTAATTTTTTTTGTCTATTCTGAATTGTAAGTGTTTTAAGTATTTAAAGTTCATTAATAACTAAAATAATAAATACAAATTCTTACGCAATAATGATTTTTGTTTCGGTTAAAGTAGGCTAAACATCGAGTATTGCGGATCTGTTGTTTAAGTGATTTTTTGCGTAATCTACGTATAAAGTTTATGTGTAACTGACTTAATTATGTCCCTTACAGTGTCTTTTTTATGATTCTTAATTGTCTACAAAAACAAACTTTGGACACCAGCGTAAATTGTGAAAATGCAGTAAAATTTTTGGACTTCATTGATTTTATTCTATGGTCAAAAACGGTAATTCGAATTTCTTATCGCCGACCGTTCTCGCCTTATCGCTCTTTGGAATTCCCTTCTTTTTTGCTGTGGACCTTAATAACGTCAATGAATTTAAGTTTGTTTTGTTATACAAATCGCTAATAGAACGGGATCATTTTTGTAAAGCATTAAAAATTCCCGGAAGGGTTTTGCCGTTTTCACAATGGTTGACAATAAAAATCTTATATTCCCATGTTGTGCCAGTAAGCAATTACAATTGAGAATTTATTGTTGTGTCACATGTCACGCAATAGTACACAAATCTTGTTGGGAGAGAAAGAAAAACTGGGTGCACATTGAACAACATAAGATTTACTGTTCCCAGCACTGCAAAGATCAGGGGAATGGTGAAGAATTTGCTAGGGAGATAATCGCTGAACTAAAAAAGGCGAACGAACAACTGTTAAATGAACTTCAACAGAAGGAAAAACATCTACTCAGCATCAAAAGAACATCTACAGCTTTCGAGGAGGATGTTTTGTATATGGAAAATCATTTTAAAAAGGAACTCGATGAAAAACATCTTGAAATTGATGCCCTAAAAAAGCAAATTTTAGATCTCACCGACAAAAAGGTCGGGAAGGCAACAACAAAAGTAGCTACACAGACATTACCTGTACTTAATAAAAATGAAGGCTCCCAAACCATACCAGCTTATAAAACCATATCCACTGAAGCACAAACCGACATCATATTCAATGATGACATAGTTGAAGAAGTGTTACTCAATACATTGCTTACGCGTATAAATATTGACAAAGCTACTTAGACTGACAGGGAACACTGCCTGAATCTGGAACAAGAATCAAAGAATTCTCAACAAGAACTGAGACGTGAACCAACCACATCAGCATCCGAACGGGCGCACGGGAATAATATTGGTGGAGATTTGTCGAGTGCTCCATGGGGTAGAAGATCCCAGTTACTCGTTGTTGGAGATGGGTCAACCTCAAATAGCATTCGGGGAAGGTCAATTGGTCAAGGAACAGTCAGTGATCTGGCGATTGTTGGTGAGAAAACAAATTTGATTGTTGTGGGCTCACCATGTGCAGCTCCGAGTAGAACCATACTTAACAGTTTTATAGCGTCCCAGAACCAAAAATTATATTTTGAAACACTGAAGGTAGCTGATGCAAAGTTCATTGATATGGGTATGTTTTAGTTACACCATGAGAAGCAAGATTATGGAAGTCAATACAGAGCTAAAAAGAAAAAGCTTGTTCGCTTTATATGTACTAACTTCATTATTAAATGTTATGAGGATAAGTGGGCAAATATGCAGCATCTTGAGTTTGTGGGCAGGATGAACGCTCTCAGAGAGCCGCAAGTCGACTCCCTTCCGAAACTCCAACCAGCACAGCAAGATCAAAAGCAGAATCGGAACATTGACCGGCAACCGGGTGGTAGTGGGCAGCTGTTTTTTCGCGAAAGATGTTATACAACGACCGATTAACTCATCTTTAGGGAAATATTTGCACTCTTCTGAACACCCAGAAATCACCATGAGTGTATATTATCAGAACTGTCGAGGTTTGCGCACGAAGACCATACACTTTCAGAATGAGATAATCAATTCCAACTACGACGTGGTAGTTCTTACCGAAACTTGGTTAAATGAGGGGATCGTCAGTGAAGAACTTTTTTACACTGCAATAGACAGCAACGTCGAGGAAATATGGGTGGGAGTGATCTTCGAGGGCGTCCAATACGTTTTTTGCGCCGTATACATTCCACCAGCATCTCCATCAACTGTATATGAGAAGCACGTCTAGTCAATAGCCTGTATTATGGACAATTTACCGAATTCTAAGTTAGTGATTTTGGGCGACTATAATTTGCCAAAATTTGTACAGTCTCTTAAATCTGTCCATATTGGGGATAGTCATATTAACAATAATGGACCACAGCCTTACTTTGATCAACTCAATAATGATATTAATACTGTATTTGTCTCCAATGGTGACAGTGAGAGAGTTCTGTATGATTCTATTTGTTTTTTTGACTTTGTACAATTGAATCATGTTTGCAATCAAAACAGTGTTATCTTAGACCTGATTTTTTCCAACCATACATGTATTACGGTCACCAGCAGCGACATGCCCTTGACAGAGACCGATGTCCATCATCCGCCTTAGGATATAGTTATCTCTATCGATTCTCGGCTTGGTGCGCCACCTGATGAGGTATCATACAAATTTGACTTCTTCAGGGCTGATTATGAGCGATTAAACGACGTTTTTGGTGCTATCGATTGGAACATCTTGCACCCCATGACAATGGATGTTCATGGGATGGTGGAAGTTTTCTATTCGGTTCTTTCCACTGCCATCGATATTTATGTACCAAAAAAAATGTGCAATTCATTGAAATATCCATCATATTTCTCGCCTAAAACGATTAGCTTAATTAAACGAAAGAATAAAATGTTTAACAAGTTTAAAAAGAACAGATACTTCACCTTCGAGCACGAATACAAACGTCTACGTGCACAGTCCAAACTGTCAATTAACAACGACTATAAAGCTTTTTTAGCATCATCTCAAAGTAATATATTACAAAACGTCAAATCCTTTTGGGTATACTTAAAGTCTAAGAGATGTATCTCTGGATATCCTAAACAAATGAAGCTCAATGGTATGTCCTCTGCCAATCCGCGGGAGATAGCTAATCTGTTCGCTACTTTTTCCAGTCAGTGTATTCCGTGACAGACAATCAGAACAGTTATGACACCCACTCATTGCCCCATACTAATATCCATTTGTGTAACGTTGAAGTCAATATAGCGACATAGTCTTTGGGAAGTTGTCGGAGTTATGTATCGACAGGGCTGCAGGACCTGATGGCATTTCACCAATATTTTTACAGAATTGTAGTCCGACTCTTTCCCTTCCATTGAGTTCGATTTATAGTGTATCATTGAACACTGGAATTTTTCCGACGGTGTGGAAGTCTGCCACCGTGACGGCACTCTTCAAGGGTGGTGATAGATCGGATATTTCCAACTACCGTCCAATATCCGGTTTGTGTTGCATGGCCAAGGTTTTGGAGTCGGTAGTGACGGACGGCATCTTTTCCTCCTTCGAGGCTATTATATCGGAGCATCAGCATGACTTTTTCCGGGGTAGATCGTGCCAGACAAATTTACTTCTTTATTCCAACTTCTTAAGTTCTGCCCTTGACTCGGCTATGCAGGTGGATGCAATCTACTTCGATTTCAGGAAGGCGTTTGACAGTGTCGACCATTTCATTTTGCTTAAAAAACTAAAGCATTGTGGGATCGGCTGTCCACTTCTTTCTTGGATCGAGAACTATCTCTGCGGCCGCACACAGTTTGTCAAATTTGGCGATCAGCTCTCGGACGAGATATTTGTGCATTCAGGCGTGCCTCAGGGTTCCCACCTTGGGCCGGTTTTATTTCTAATCTTCATCAATGACTTGTATCGGGTATGTCATCATTGTCAGTATCTCTGTTTTGCGGATTATTTAAAGATATTTGGTCGGGTTTCCGAGTCCTTAGATTGCAGTCTGTTACAGCATGATATTGACAGGTTGGTGGCTTGGTGTAGGGACAACAACATGACTTTGAATGCCTCTAAGTGCAAGGTCATATCCTTCACTAGGAAAAGGAATACTCTCGAACACATCTACTATGTAGCTTCTTTGGCTTTGACCAGGGTCGGTCTTGTTAGGGACCTTGGTGTTTTGTTTGACAGTGACTTGAGATTTGTTAGCCACATTGACAACGTCATCGCCAGGGCATTTAGAATGGCAGGTTTCATGATGAGGCAGTGCTGGGATTTTATAGATATTTCAACTTTGAAATCCATCTATTTTGCTCTGGTAAGAAGTCACCTGGAGTATTGTTGTGTGGTATGGTCGCCTGTATTCGTTGCTCTGATTTACTAGCACTAATAAATTTCCGGATTCCATCCCGTCCGACAAGACAGTTAGATTTCTTCCACTTGAATCAAAGCCGAACTGACGTAGGAAAGAACAGCAGTATCAACCGTATCATGCACTATTTTAATTCATTTTTGCCAGCCGAGTTCAGTCTTGAATGCTCGCTCTATTCCTTTAAAAATAGGATAAGGTTGCTCATGGATAGCTTTGTGGGAGGACCTCCTGGATTGTCCCAGTAGTGCTGGATTGGTGAATTCTCTCTGGGGGCTTGGCACTGTTTATCGATTGTATTATATTGTTGCGATTGATTGTTTATTATATGTATGACATCTGGAAAGTTAAGTTAAGTTAAGTTATGTGTTTTTATCTTTTTATTTTTTTAGTGTATTTTTATTTGTAACTATTACTACCTTGCATTTTTATTTTGTACCTGCTTATAGGGTTGTTAGATTAAGTTTTTTTATTGCACTACTTGGGTATTCAATGCCTGTAATGTATATGTCTGTGAATAAATAATAAATAAATAATAATAAGGGAAAATAATCGCATGACCCACTATAGCCACCATATTCTCAGCCTTTTTCCCAGTATGCAACCTGCACCCCATATTGTTTGGTGGGACATGCGACGGGACTCTTGACAGCTAAGTGGGTTGGCTGGTTTATTTTATACAAAAAAAACACAAGGTTGGGAGTGTTTGTCGACCTTTATTACGCTCTCGGGGTATCTTCACCATAAAACTATACAAAGAGAAAAACAAAAACTTAGGTTGGAGTAAACAGGGCACAGGGCCTTAACATGTTTTAAGTTTTAAGTAATAAAAATAAACTATAACACATACAAAAATATGTCTTACATATACACGACCAGGTGCACCGCAACTCTACTACTTAAAGATCACAAGCGTGGATCAAGCCTTGAGGTTCGTGAAGTTCCTCTGGTGAAGGGTACGAGAAAAATGGTTTTTACGTTTTGACCACGGCAAAAACGAGATCTTACTTCTCGCAGAAAAAGGTAGGGTTTTACCCGCGGTAAATACAAAATAACCCAATCAGATCGGTAGGCGATTTAGAGTCGACGCAGGACTACAACGGTCCACTGCGCCATCATGGGCGTAGGTATGAGGTTTCGTTACAGACATAAGGATTTACATACTGAGACAGTCTTTTTATATATTTTAAACAAATTAATGGTAACAAAATGCATTACTGCATATTAATGTTGCCAACATTAAAATCAAAGAGACATTGCATAGCTACTCTTTTGGTTCCAACACATGTAAAAGACAGAGGAAGTTTAAGAATATTTTTTCTTTTGACACAACATTTTTGTCTTGACTTTCTGGAAACCTCAATTTTTTGTTTAAAATTTTCTTCATAAAATTAACAATAGCCCTCTTTTTCTTGTCGTCTAACAAAGTGCTTTATGCTCTTTGTCACAGGATATTTGACAAGTATATTCACTTATATTAAGGCTGAAAGACTTCGGTCAATAGCCTTTTGGATATTTTGTCCAATAAAAATTGTTAAATAAATAAAAATAAGGCTCTCCTCTATATCTACATCATTTAAATTGTTGTCAACATCTGCATGTGATTCATCATCACACATTTCATTTACTGAAATATCACTATCGCCACTGGACTTCAATAAATTTCTCTTTTGTTTAAAACCATGTAGACTTCAAAAATCTTAATATGGTAATTAAGCATTTTTTTTAAATTGCATTTTCTGGAAGATTTTGTAACTTTAGTGCGAACTGCAAAAAATTTTAATTTTTTCTGACGCCTCTAAAGTATTTAAAATAATTTACGAGCATTGACTCGCGGAAACCGTTGTGTGACGTCACTATTTTCTATAGCAAATCGGGTCTCGCTCGCTGTCGTTTACTTGCTGTTTAGAAGTATAAGAAGACAGGTGGCCATGCACATCTCCCTTTCTTCTTCGTCCTGGTGGGTGCAGAAAACTTGGCGGAACGGAACACTGCAATATGATTGGCCAACGGTCGGCCATATTTGAATATTCTTCTACTTTTTGCGAAACATCAAAGTCAAAGTCAAAGTCAAAATAAGCTTTATTGTACAAAGATACAAGATCTCATTTACAAAGCAATCAGAACTTACAAATCTAAATTAGGTCATTACATTAAAACACCAAAAACAATAAACACAATAGTGCATGAAAATAATAAAAATTTGCAAATAGAAAAGAAAAGTACAGTATAGAGAACTACAAGCTGACATGGAGGAAAATTAACGTTTTGAAAGACAAACCCTGCTGTCAGACAATCAACACAAGTCACAAGATATCATTATAATCAATCAATCATACTTTATTGTCTAAATGCATGGTATCCGTTGACAAAGTTAAATCGCTAAGCCTAAGTATCTCTTACAAACATAGTCATAAATAAGTAAAATACACAATATACATACAAGGATCAATGTCAACAAAGTAGTAATTTAAGTCGGACAATAAGGCGGAAATACAGAAACAAAACAAAATACAATAAACAATAATCAAATTTGTTGACAAAGCTAGTATAGAGACAGCTCCCCATAAGGATAATCAAGTACCCACCTACCCAACTTAGATATATCTGTAGTCCGATGAATCGAAGTAAAAATCTGAATTCGACACAACCAACCGACTTACAGCTTTTAAAGTGTGTCACCCAGGAATTCATTTAATGTGTAATACGCCTTTCCCACCAATATTCGTTTTAGTTCCCTCCTGAACTTTTTAGCATTATTTATTACTCTCAAGGTGTGCGGTAAATGGTTAAATATCCTTTTACTATCATAAATAACAGATTTTTTAGTCATAGTTGAAGAGGGTATGGGGAGAGATATCGTAGTGCTTTGCCTAGTAAAATGCATTGATTCATTGTTTATGTCTGCTTGAAATTTCTCTTTTACTAGACAAGCCGTTTCTAAGATGTAAATACAAGTCAGTGTTAGGACTCTTTGTGCCAAAAACAAAGGTTTACATGACGTTGTAGCTTTAGCCTTGCACATATATCTTAACGCCCTCTTCTGAAGAATAAAAACACTAGTAAGCAAGCCCTGAGAACAGTTGCCCCAAAAACAAATCCCATACCTCAAGTGAGATTCAATCAAAGAGAAATATGCGTCTCGTGAAGTTGTAATATCCAAGTTATTCGAAATTATTCTGACAGCATAACAGTTTGCTGCGAGCTTCTTATTTAATTGTAATATATGTTTTTCAAACTTTAACCTTTTATCAATGAACAATCCTAAGAATCTAGTTTCTATACAATTATTTACTATATTTGTATCCAAAAGAACCTGATCCAAGTCACACTTAAACGACATTATATTTGTTTTCGAAATATTCAGTGAGAGAGAGTTTGTATCGCACCATTCCTTTAGCATTTTCAAGTCATTCAAGATACAATTTTGCATTATAGATCTGTCTTTATGATGCCAAAGGATAGTGATGTCATCTGCAAATATAGTAAATTTGCCGCTTATTGGGACAAATGACAAATCATTAACATACAACAGAAACAATAAGGGACCCAATACAGAGCCCTGCGGTACACCGGTCTGCAATTGACATTCATTTGAGAGTTCACTATTCAAGGTTACCCTTTGACTGCGACAAGACAAATACGAGCGAAACCAGTCCAAACTTCTACCCCTAAAACCATAAGTCTCAAGTTTGCACAGCAGCGTCTCGTGATCAACACAGTCAAAAGCTTTGGACAAATCACAAAACGCCGCCGCTGCAACGTCACCATTGTTGAGCTGTAAATAAAGGCTTTCCAAAAACACAAAAATGGCGTCATTTGTGCCCTTTGATGATTGGAAACCAAACTGTTCCACACACAAAACCTTATGCTTGATCAAAAAATCTTGAGCTCGACTCTTAACAATTTTTTCAATTATTTTTGACAATGTAGGCAGGAGGGAAATGGGGCGAAAATTAGATGATAAATTTGGATCTCCTCCCTTAAAAAGGGGAAGAACTAAGGCCTTTTTCAGGCAAGTAGGAAAGTCACCCTGTTCAAAAGATCTGTTTATAGCCTCAGACAGCACCTGCAGAGTATCAAGAGGTAGCTCAGAGAATACTTTTATTGATAACTGGTCATATCCTGCAGAGTTTTTATTTTTTATCTGTTTAAATATACCCCTTAATTCCTCTACATCAGTTGGCTTGAGAAAGAAAGACTCAGGCATGGACACCCTACGTAAATATGAGATTGGATTAACAGTAGAGGCAGCACCAGGCAGCAATTGACCAATAGTACAGTAGAACTTATTTAAGTCATTAGAATTTAATTCAGTATTCACAGGGTTACTACCGTTTTTTCCCCTTAAGCTATTTACAATATTCCACGATTCTCTTTGTTTGTTTTTAGCCCTGCCTATCCTTTTTATGTAAAATAATTTTTTGGCTTTCAGTATGGTAGCTCGATATACCTTTCGATATTTATTATAGTAGGAAATAAAAAAATCATTGTTTAAAAAATACTTTCTAATTACATGCAGTGAGCGCATATTTTTTGATGAAACTTTTAACCCCCGTGAAAACCATTCTTTACTCTTTTTTGTTTTTAAATTTTGTATGGGGAATGAGGTATTAAAGAGCAAAGCCATGGTTTTATGAAATTCCTGTAGAGGGTGATGAGAATTCAAAACATTCTGCCAGTCGACACATGAACAAGCATGCACAAATTTATTAAAATTTTTTCTAGTATATAATCGGCCCTTTCTCACAGCCTTCTTGGTTTTGGTAGTCATTTGTTAATTTTTCTTTTTTTCTGGATTGGTTTTTTCATACAAAATTTTGTTGAGTGTTTAATCTATAATCCAGCTAGAATCAAAACAATTGGGATTTTGTTTGTGGAAACTAATAATACCAAATAAAAGTTAGGTTATAGCTTTGTTTTTCAGGCACAGGACTTGTAGGATACAGTGTCGTTCGAGGGACATTAAGCTGAACTACGTCCGGGTGGGCTGCTGAGTTTGAGTTTGAATCTCAAATGTGTGAGCTATATTACAGGCATGGTCGCATTTGGGCTTTATAGAGCGTTAAAAGCTGTTTACATTACGCTAGCGCCAAATCGCAACCATTTTCGGCCGGCGCGCTAAAAAAGGCGTTCCGCCTCGTTTTCCGCACGTCAGGACGTACTATTATAGGTATTGTACACACTTCAACGCTCCATCGTAATTTCGGCGAAATCTCCAATGGATTACGGTGGAAATATGGGGTCTTCGACGATATCGGTAGGGATTTTATAGATTTCGGATTTAGGAATAATTTGATACCACAAAATCTAATGTTTGTTTTACAACTTTTTTTAAAAGTCACCTTAAAAGTAAAATAAACTTAAATTCACATTCAACAAATCTTTATTTCAAAGCTGTTACATTAACAATAACAAAGTGAAACCGCGTCACTGCACACTTACACTTTACATATTTAAATAATCACTCGGTACAATTGGGTTCCAAATCTACAAGTAATTTTCTAAATTCAGCTTTAACGTGTTTTTGACTCTAAATATCTTTCAACTGTTTTGGTAACTTATTCTACAGCTTTACACACCTATATTCTCACTCTTCTTGTAGAGTTGCATGGGATGTATAGGGTAATTGAGATGATCTGATTAGAACACTGATTATTAGTAGGTACTGCTTAATTCAAATACATATATTCTTGTTCCTATAAATAAGCATAAGACATGTAAAAATATACATGGCATATACAGTCATAATCCTCATAGATTTAAAGATGTTTTTGCATGTCTTATTAAATTCCAAGTTCTTTATAATCCGTTTCTGGCTAATAAATCTGTATTGTATGACACCAAACGATAATTCCATACAAGTTAAAAGTACTTTTGATAGAAAGGCTTTTTTAAAAACAATTTTTATTTCTATCAACTTACAATACAAAATCTAATTCAAGACTTACTATAAATTTTATTAATTTAAATATTCCCATGTCCAGCGATTCTGCTGAAATCACAGAATTGGCGGATTCTAGGAGCTTCGCACGGGTCATCGTTCTGGTCACTAGTGGATTGCAGGAAATGGCATCTGTTGTAAGTCTATGGGTCAATTGGACACATAACTCCTCCCTTCCTAGAAAGAGGCATCGTCGGGAAGATTTAATTCTAATTCTTCGGGGGATGATATTGTGTCTGAAGGCTTCTTTTTTCTGAGGAGCATTCGTTGAAAATGTCTTCGCTTTGAAATACAATACCAGGTTACTGCACAAAGTAGGGTAAAATATAGTATAATTGGCCATAAGTTAAGTATATGCTGGCTCTCTGAAGCATCTTCGTAAATAGGACTCATTGGTTCGACATGGGAAATATCGAAATTTAATTTCTTTAATTCAATTTCAAATTTGGGCAGATTTTCTTGTTTAAACTTTAAATTGGGTGTGTTGATAATCGTTGGACTTCCAAAACTAGTTTCTTGAAAAAAGAGTTCTTGTTTTCTGAATAAAAGGGTGCATGTGCCTTTTTGTATGAGAAATATTCCCTTTAGTTCTCTATATAACATATAAGTAATATATATTATGTGTATATAATAACATAACAGTTACAATTTCTGATGCAAGCATACTAGGCACAGGGATGAAATAAAATAATTTAAAGTTTGTTTCAAAATCTATTGGTAACGACAGAAAATAAGAAATTTTGTTAAGTTCTATTTTCCAATTCATTTTTAAAATATTTTCAAAATCAAGAATATTTCCATATTTTAATTCAAAAGGAAATTGATTTTTATAGTGTGATTGAATTTTTTGTAATTCATGAAACAGGTCCTTTGATTTTATTATACTTGGGTGTAAAATATTTAATTTACAAAAGGTGATCGAATTCTCGATATCCTGTAAGGTGTTTAAAATGGCATTATATAATATAATAAGTTGATTCAATTCAATTCAATTCAATTTATTGATCAATTAGTTAGTTACAATGTTTGTACCAAAAAAAAACCCATAAAGGTGTCGATCACATACCTACAATAATTGTATAAATTACAAACTACAAAAATAAATTAAAAGCAACAGTACTAAGTACATATCAATTACATACATGATAAAACAAAATTACAAAATTATATTACGTGATTTGTCCTGAGATCCCACAGTTCCCCATTCAAATTCCCCCTTTTTATTTTTTTCTTCCTACATTTATCCTTCACCGAGCATGACTGTCAAAAAACATACATAAACATTTGCATATACAATGAATATACACAGTACACGAAATACATAAAATAAACAGAATCCAGCCGAGGATTTGATCATCCTATGTCCAAGTGGAAAAGTCTTGGAATAGAATTTTCATAATATTCGTTGAATGTCAATCAATCAATCAATCAATCAAAAATATGCTTTATTGTCCAAGAATACAAATGTTCTTATTGACAAAGCTACCTAAAACTTACGCCTAACATAAAATTACAGGTCAAAACAGAAACAGAAAAGGACAAAACGCCCATAAGATCACAAAAATATATAAATCATAAACATAGAAAATAAAATAATTACACCCACGACTTAAAATTATGCAAAGATCACGACAAAAAATAATGCTAATTATTTGTATCATTAAAAAATTCATTGACAGTATAGTACGCTTTTCTAATTAAATAATTTTTTGTTTTCCTTCTGAATCTCCTCTCGCATTGCTGACTCCTTAGGTTAATTGGTTGATGGTTAAAGATTTTTTTGCCACCATATATTAAAGATTTTTTAATCTGATCGGACCTAGAAATAGGCAAGCTGAGAGTAAATGATTGGCGCATATTATAATGAGTAGAAACAAAGAGATTGTTCCTATATTTTCTATACATCAAGCAGGCAGTCTCAAGAATAAAAATACAGCAAACTGTCAAAATTGCGTGTCTCAGGAATAATGGACGACAAGAATCACGAACTCCAGCCCTGCACATATATCTAATCGCTCTCTTTTGTAACACAAATACAGAATTAAACAAATATTGAGAACAAGAGCCCCAAAAACAAATCCCATATCGAAGATGGGATTCAACTAGTGCATAGTAGGAATTTTTGGCAATGGTAAAGTCTAAGTTAACGGATATAACCCTCAAGGCATAGCAACTGGAAGAAAGTCTTTTACATAGCTGTATTATGTGATATTCAAACCTAAGAGCATTATCTATTGATAGACCCAAAAACTTGCTGACATTAGGCATAGAAACAACTTCATTTTCTAAATAAATATTATATAAGTTACATTTGAAATTTAAAATATTAGTTTTAGAAATATTGAATGATAGTAAATTAGAATCGCACCACTGTTTTATTTTGCACAAGTCAGAATTTATATTAAGGTGAAGCCGATCGCTGTTTTGATCGTGCCAGAGAACAGTGGTGTCATCCGCAAAGATTGTAAATTTTCCCGTTATGGGAAGGTGGGGTAAATCGTTCACATAAATTAAAAAAAGGAGCGGACCCAAGACCGAACCCTGCGGGACACCCGTATTTATACTCAGTTCAACAGAGCTATTGGAATTAAATGTAACCGACTGAACACGTCCTCCCAGATACGAACGAAACCACTCCAAAGCCGTCCCTCTGAATCCATACGCCTCCAACTTCCACAGCAGTATTCCATGATCCACACAATCGAAAGCTTTCGACAAATCACAGAACACTGCCGCGGCAGCCTCTCCAGAATTCAAGGACACATATAGACGTTCGAGAAATCCAAAGATAGCATCGCCCGTACCCTTAGAGGCCTGAAACCCAAACTGCTGGACACTCATAAGTTTGTGTTTATTAAAAAAGGTTAACACCCTTTCCTTTACAAGTCTCTCCACTATTTTTGACATAGTCGGCAACAGTGCAATTGGGCGAAAGTTTGAAGGACTATCGTGGCTACCGCCCTTAAAGATTGGGACAACCACAGCCCTCTTCAGACAAGTCGGAAAACTACCTGTAAGAAATAAGCGATTAATTGCCTCGGCCAGCACCTGCAAGGCGTTGACAGGTAAAACCAAAAATATTCTTATGGACATCTTGTCCCAACCAGATGCATTTTTGTTTTTTATGTGCTTAAATATAGCCTGAAGTTCAGTCACATTAGTGGGGGCAAGGAAGAATGTCTCAGACACCGACACGTGGCTCAAGTAATCTCTAGGATCCTTAGCTTGAATTATTTTCTGAGCCAGATCAGTGGCTATACCGCAATAAAAGGAATTAAATTTATCAGCACTGAGTGTGCTCTAGATAGGCACAATATTATCTTTCCCTCTTAAATTATTAACAATTCTCCAAGACTCCTTAGCTTTGTTAACAGACCGGGCAATTCTATTCTGAAAGTACCGTTGTTTAGCCACCTTGATTGTTTTTCTATATATTTTACGGTAATTATTGAAGTATTTTAGGAAATTAACATTATTACTTGGAAATTTTCTAATATAGTGCAACGAACGCATATTATTGCCAGATACTCTCAGCGCCCTTGAATACCAAGGTTTTTTTTTCTTTTTTTTTATTGTGATAAGGGGAAAAGCCAAATTAAATTTACTAAGCATAACAGAATGAAACCTGCGCAACGGGTCGTCAGTGGCCAAGACACCATTCCAATTCGTTGCATCACACAACAATTTAAACCTATTAAAATTTCTAGCCGTGTACAGTCTACCAAGTCTTGAATTTGAATCGGCGTTAGGCGCATAAATAGGGCAACCACAAACCACTGCCTCGTGATCAGACAATCCGGCGTTCATAATTGTACATTTAAACTTATCTTTACAAAAATTTGTGCATACATAATCCAAAACAGATGATGAAAATGCTGAATACCGAGTTGGCTGATCAACATGCATAAAAAGATCAAAGGAACCCAAAAGATCACTTAGCAAACGAGTATTCCGACTGGACTCGTCCAAAAAATTTATATTAAAATCGCCAGTCAAAATGGCATAGGCATTAATGGGTATGTGGTTTAGTAACATCTCTAATTTTTCAAGAAACATTTCTATATTAGAGGACGGAGATCTGTAAATCCCCAAAATATAAACATTCAATTTAGAACAGGACACCATAGAAAATTCAAATACAGTCTCCTCCAACAGATAGTCAAATTTATTTACAGATACAAAATGAACGCGATTCAAAACTTCTCTATGTATCATAATCAGAGTACCGCCGTGAATACTCTGAATCCGCGAATACTTAGACACTATAACATAATTAGACATATAAAATGGCTCTGTTGGCTTTAACCAGTGTTCCACCAAAATCACAATACTAGGGTAGCCAATTGATTCTAAGAATAAAACAAGTTCATCTTCCTTATTCCTAACAGATTGGATATTTAATAATAATAATACTAGGGCAAGATCACTATGGGCGGAGAGTGCTCCAAAAAAGAGCCAGGAGGCAAGCTTTTATACCGTGTATCCTTGGGTGAAGTTACCAGATTAATATTTGCTTGTTCCCTTAGATCAACCAAGGGTACCGATCGAAGCACGACCTTAGTAGAAACTTTAGCCTCACAGACGTAGGTGGAAAATAATTTGCACACTGAATTTACTGTGTAGTGATATCCAAACTCCCCCCTAGTATCAGTGATTAGTCTCACCGAAAGACTTCTGTCGCGTACATAAGAACCAGCAAAGTCAATAAGCTTAAAATATTCATTTTTATGGCAATATTTAAAATCGCATTTAATAGAAAGTATCAAATTTGTTGGTCGTCCAATCGACCGAAAGTCCCTCAGTTGAGAGCAACCAATAGTAGTATAGCTAAGGTCTAAACACAATATAACATAGTCATTTTCTGCATGGTCCATAATTAAAGGAAATAAAATTTTACTCATTTGATGTGCCATCGCGTCACTAGCCACATATCCAAGTATTTCATACCCAGAGTCCAAATAACGACCCAGAGCTGCAGAGTAGTTTCTAGCACCAGAGTCATCGAAAATCAGCACCTTCTTTCTTCTAAGAATCTGTTGTTCTGAAACTGCATTTACCTTTTTAGAGGATTGAGTATGCACATGAGCAGCCGGTAGCTTTGTAGATTTCGTCAATTGCTCTGTAGATTTCGTCAATTGCAGACCAGCCAGGTTTTGACGCAGCTCTTTCATCTCCTTGGCATTGCTGTCGTTCTCAATTTCCAAGGTGTTAATTGTTGTTAACATGTTTTTGTTAAGTACTGTTAGTTCCTCGATCTGGGCTTCTAGTTTTCTTTTAATTTCTTCACAGTTTTTTAATTGATCCGTAAGCTCAGTTTCCTTGCGTTGCAGTATGTTAATCTCGCCAGCCAACCTGTTGTTCGTAAGGTTGAGTTTTTCCAGTTCGGCGCAGTCAGCTTTTCCTCCGCTTCGCAGGCAGCGCTTTCAAACACTTTGCTGTTACGGTTTTGTCTCTTAATGTATATATTTTTATTTTTTAGTTCGGTTTCAAGTGTTGTTAGCTTTTCCTCGTAGGTCCTTTTCATATCCTCATTCTCGTTGAACTGAGATTGACAATTCATTGAACAGAAAACTCTATAACCACCAAGTTTGATTACCTCGAAGCTTCGGTCCATGCAGCTAGGGTGAAGAATGGCGTGGCAGAATATGCAGCAAAAATTCGAGAACTCTATGTTTTTACAGCACCTGAATGAACGATGCATTATAACGTTAACGCTAATTTAAGGTCGCACAATGCTAAAACTGACGCTGGTCGATAAGGAAGAGAAAAAAAAAAGGCAGGGCGATAACAACTCCAGAATGCTATTAATTTACATTGTTTTTTTTTTCCTTCCACTTTTTCACCTTTTTTTAATTATTATCCAGCAATTCACTATACAAAGAAACTGTAATCGCGGGCTTGCAAATAGAAATTGATGTAAAACGTCATTAAAACTGAAAACTACACTATCGCACCTACAATCTGATACCAAATACATCTAATAAGTCCCGAAAAGTACGACAAAAATAACAGTTCAAGACGAGACGATATAAACAAACACGCTTCACACTACACTTTATGAATGAATAATTGGCTGAGGCTGTTAATACCTGTTTTACTTTAGTTTTAAATTGTGTGACACTTAGCTGTCGAACATTATATGTAATAGCATTATACCAAACTCTTCCAACATGAAAGATTGTTTCCTTGCTTAATTGTAATTGTGATTGAGGAATAATAAGATCATTTCTATTTCTAGTACCGTAATCATGCATATGCTGATTAATATGTCCCAAATATCCACCATGAAGGAAGGTAACACACTCATATATAATAAGATCATATATAGTCAAAATTTTTAAAAGTTGAAATAAGGGTCTGGAATGAGCCAGTATATCAGCCCTACAAATTATTCTAACCGCTCTTTTTTGCAATAAAAACAGATGATGAAGTCTGCCACTGGCTGCAAACCCCCAAAAGATCAAGCCATATCTCAACTGAGATTCGAATAGGGCATAATAGACCTGTGCAGAAATATGTCTACTATTAAGTTCCTGTGAAACAGTTCGTAAAGCAAATAGTGCTGATGCCAAGCTTTTCGCTACTTTATTTATATGGTCCGCCCATTTTAAGTTTCTATCCAACATGATCCCGAGGAATTTGCAATGAGATAACTTATCAATTTTTATTTGATCAATGTTAATGGGAAAAGTAAAATCTTTATAAAAAGTCATACATTTTGTTTTTTCGGTATTAAGTACTAACTTATTAGCATCAAACCAGCGCTTTATTTCTTTTAGATCTTTGTTGACCACCAATTGCAACCGTTTCGGATCCTCCTCAGTCCAACAGATTGAGGTGTCATCCGCAAATAATGTTGTAGGCGTTAGGTTATTAATTTGAATTTCGCGCCTAAAATATTGGGTTGGTAGCGAGGAAATGTCACTTGTCAGTTCTCCTGTCGGATAAATGGTGGAACGGTGGCGCTTGTTTTATGTTTGGGAAAAAGTGTGTGTTATTATGAATAAAATGACTTAAATAGAAAAATGTTGGTATAATTTCACAAAACAGCTATAACTACTACAACATCAGTTGTGAGGTAAAGCCGATGCAAGACCTGTGAAAAGATAATTGAAGATTCAAGTTTTGAGGTAATGGCGACCAACATTCCTCATGATGAATTCGAGAACTTTATGAGAAGCCGAATAAATGAGCAGGAAACTACTCGTAGTTTCGCACCGATACATTTCCCTGAAGCACAACGGGTCCCTTCTGAGACGTCCCGAGAAGCAAATGGTAATCAATCTGCTTATTTACAAACCATAAATGCATTGATGGAACAAAATGCGAGGAGGCTAGATTTGTTACAAATGTCGCAGAATCAATTGTTACAGCAGCAACCAGTATGCAAGAATGAATGTAAGGACGTAAAAAACTTTAATGTTATGCCGGATCTGTCAAAAACGATTGAAACTTTTGACGGAGAAAAAGGGCCTGGAGCGGCTAGGTTTTGGTTGGGTCAGATAGAAAATATGGCTTCACTACATAGTTGGCCAAAAGCCTTCACTTTACAGACTGCAAGAAGCAATCTTATTGGGGCTGCTCGTTACTGGCTACAAGGACGTAGCTCTGAGTTAACTGACTGGGATTTATTTAGAAGAGCCTTCAAGAAGACTTTTATGTTTGAACAAAGCAAGACCGATTGTTGGAGGAAAATGCAGAGCCGCTTGCAGTCAAATATGGAAAATGTTAGTGTATATTTCCATTCTAAAGTAGCTCTGTGCAAAGAGCTTGGACTTTCTTTCTCTGAGACTAAGGAACAAGTTGCTATTGGTTTGTGGTCACGTGAACTTAGTAATTTTATTATGTCAAAGCACCACAGTGATGAAGATGCTATGTTCGAGGACATTATTAATTATGAACGGGTGGTGAATGCGAGAAAGGGAAAAGTTAGTGATCGGAAAGAGAATATTAAGCCCCTGATAAAGCCACCAGGTCATTATGGTAGAGGACGATCAACAGTAGCTGAGGGTACTGCACGAAACACTAACTTGCAACACGATAAGAAAGAAGTATCTGCTAGATGTTTTAACTGCAACTTGTCTGGGCATATAGCCACAGAGTGCCGTAAGCCATTGCGTCCAAGGGGTTCCTGTTTTATTTGTGGATCAACAGAACATCAACGATTGAACTGTCCTCAATATCGTCAACCAGCAGATCGAACTGCTCTTATGATAGAAGTGAAGCCCTGACCTGCTATTATGGTACCCCTTCGGTTGTGTAAGAATACCTTTAATTTGTATATTGACTCAGTTGTGGACACTGGAAGTCCAATTTCGTTAATTTGTTATGATTTGGTTAAAGGGCTAGATTTTCAACTTAGGGGTGAATTTGACAGGGTTTATGAGGGCATTAATCAATCAAAACTGGATATTTTGGGTATTATAAATTTTGTTATTGAGGTTAGTGACATACGATTTGAATTTGCTTTTCATGTTGTGCCTGATTATGTTATGCTACAGTTATGTAGGAAATACTTATGTTATGCTACAGTTATGTAGGAAATACTTATGTTATGCTACAGTTATGTAGGAAATACTTATGTTATGCTACAGTTATGTAGGAAATACTTATGTTATGCTACAGTAATGTAGGAAATACTTATGTTATGTACCAACTTACGTACTTTAGAAGTGTTTAGATCTTTTTATGCGAAGTGTTTAGATCTTTTTATGCGAAGTGTTTAGATCTTTTTATGCGAAGTGTTTAATCTTTTTATGCGAAGTGTTTCATTATTTTATGTTAAGACTTATGGAAAAACTTATGTTTCTTATGATTTATGAGACTTATGTCGTTTATGTTTATGATACTTTTATGTCATTTATGATTTATGAGACTTTTATGTCGTTTATGTTTATGAGACTTATGTCGTTTATGTTTATGATACTTTTATGTCATTTATGATTTATGAGACTTTTGTGTCGTTTATGTTTATGAGACTTATGTCGTTTATGTTTATGAGACTTTTATGTCGTTTATGATTTATTAGACTTTTATGTCGTTTATGATTTATGAGACTTATGTTGTTTATGTTTATGAAACCTTATGACTTTATTATGTACTTAATTATGTTTAAGTAAGGCTACGAATTTGGCGTTCATGTAAGCCAGTTAAGGGTTAGTTAAGTTTTATGTAAAATCTTATGTACTTATTTATGTTTACCTGATTGAGGTCAATCATAATTGTCAGGATGCCCGAACTGTAGGCGTTAGGTTATTAATTTGAATTTCGCGCCTAAAATATTGGGTTGGTAGCGAGGAAATGTCACTTGTCAGTTCTCCTGTCGGATAAATGGTGGAACGGTGGCGCTTGTTTTATGTTTGGGAAAAAGTGTGTGTTATTATGAATAAAATGACTTAAATAGAAAAATGTTGGTATAATTTCACAAAACAGCTATAACTACTACAATGTAAAATGACCTGCAATCTGTAAGGCAGTCAGGTCATTAATGTAAACCAAAAATAGCAAGGGTCCCAGCACTGATCCCTGAGGCACCTTGTTAACAACATTCCTGTAATCAGATCGGACCACTTCTTGGTTACATCCGGCGACCTGTACAACTTGCTTCCTATCAGACAGATAAGACTTAAACCACCCCAACTCAACCCCCCTTACTCCGTAATGTTCCAACTTATGTAACATAATTTCGTGATTTACGCAATCAAATGCTTTTGCCAGGTCGCAAAAAACCGCTACTGAAAATTTTTTTTTGTTTATCCTCGTATAGACCCTTTCTAGAAGAAAGTAGATCGCATCCCTAGTATTTTTTTTTATTTTGAAATCCGAACTGGAAATTTGATAGAGTTTTGAATTTGGTAAGAAACTCAATTAGGCGAGTACTTATAGCCGTCTCTATAATTTTAGAAAATATCGATAGAAGGGATATTGGTCGAAAATTTGCGGAAGTTTTGATCATTCCGCCTTTGTCAATGGGAATAACCAATGCCAATTTTAGTGTTTCAGGAAAAACACCCTCAACAAAAGAACAATTTATGATTTCAGCGACAATCTCATAAAGTTTTGTAGAAAAATTTTTAACCACCCTAAGAGATACTTGATCCATTCTACAAGAATTTGTATTTTTGAGGTTTCGTACGATATCCAATATCTCAGAGGCAGTAGTGGTTTTTAAAAAGAATGTATTTGCAACTTCAGTTGTAGATTCTTTTATAATTGATAAGGCACTGACAGTAACTTGCCATACAAGGAACTGATTGGATGTTTAATGTACATCATGTTGGGCACAAGACCTGATTTGAGTTTTTGTATTACTTATTTTAGCCAATTTCAACAATGTTTTACAGTTGAACACTGGAATTATCTAAAAAGTATTTTGAGATATCTAAAACAAACTGAAAATTACGGGCTAAAATTTATTAAAAGTGATAATTCCAAAGTTCAGTATCAGGCTCATATGCAGATTCTGATTTTGCCAGTAATTCTATTGATCGAAAAAGTATCACGGGATACCTAATAAAATTAAATAACAATATTATTTACTGGAAGACGAGAAAACAAAATACAGTAGCATTATCAAGTGCTGAATCAGAATATATAGCTCTTTCAGCCTGCATTAGTGAAAGTTTATTCTTGGCACAAATGTTGTCTGAAATTTTGGAGAGGTATAAATGTTTTTCCTATATATGCTTATGAAGATAACCAATCTTGTATCAAAATGGCTTTAACGCTAGAAAGTAAAATAACCAAGCATATAGATGTGAAGCATTATTTTATTAGGGATTGTGTAGAACAAGAATTTGTAACTCTACAATATGTATCGACAGACAATCAGCAGACTGATATTTTAACAAAGGCACTTGCAGCCTCTAAGTTTAAGCATTTTAGAAATTGTTTAAATGTCGTAAACACTTGTCAATAATGCTTGCTTATTGTGAGTTGATAGTTTTTATCAGAAATATTTTGTTTTATTGTTCAAATCGAGTTCATGAAATCAGATTTTGAAAAATTGCAGGGGCGTGTAGGTAGATTACACCTATTTCACTTCTTCTAAATCTGTGGGTTGCCTAACCATTAAGCTTTTTAGTATTTAGGATTACGACTCTCGCAGACAGTATTATTATATGTCCAAATATAGATGGCGTTGCAATACAGTGAATGTTAAAGTCCCTGTAAATTCGGCAAGATTGCAAATGTCACTAGCAGCTCCGCGATAACCTCTTATATACGGATACCAAATTTTAGCTAAATCGGACAAACGGTATTAACGATATTTAAAGCGTTCCATACTTCTGTTACACGCTGTATGGCCAATGTAATGGCCATTAGCAGCACCATCTAATCCACTTATGGCCGTATAATAAGAGTTTATTTGGATTCAATAAATAATGAAGATTTGAACACTTGTAATATAACGTATAGAGCAAAACTAGAACCCTAGACAAATTGAAAATGACTAAATGAAGATCTTATGAATGGGAACGTGAGAAATAAGCCTTACTTTTTACAATATGTGGTTCAATATATTGCTAAATTTCGGAAGAATAAAATGAAGAAATAAATAATAATGACAATGAACTAGTTAGATCACTCACGTCTTAAGTAACTCCTTCGAATGATGAAGATAATCTGAGGGATGACCCTATAAGAGAATATGACGAGGAAGATAGAAATGCAGCCCTAAGTATCAATATAAAATACAAAAATGAAAATGACCAGCCAAGTACTAGCACGAGTTTGATAATCCACACACAATTTTTTCTAAAAAAATTAATATCAAAGAACCGGATATAGTCATGGCGGGGCACTCGATTCCCTTGGCTTCATCAATTCATTTATTGGGCGTCAATCTGGATAGTCATGTGTCTTGGCATAGTCACGTTGCGGCCATTGCTAAGGCTGTCTGACAGAAGCTTGGACTAATTTTTCGAACTAAGAACCTCTATACACCCCAACAACTTTTCATGCTCTATAAAGCCCAAATTCGACCATCGCTGGAGTACTGTTTGCATATCTGGGGCTCTGCTCTTAAACATACCCTGAGATTGCTATTCTTTTGTCAGACTAGGGGTTCTTACTTTTCCCTCAGTATATATATTGGAGAGTCTACTACTTGTGAAACAAAAAGAAAACCTCATTACATACCAAGACATTGACGAACGTGACACACGAAACAAAACGGACTTAGTACCAACACACTGCAGACTGAGGAAGTGTCAAAACAGACCGGAATTCTCGTCGGTCAAACTATTTAATGAATTGCCACGACCAATAAAGGACTTTTATTACAATTTTAAAACACTGGTAAGTCCTTTCTACTAAGCAAGGCATTATACAGCATAGATGCCTTTCAGAAACTCAACCTTAATGATTTTAATATAGTTTATTAGTTTTAATGTGTTTTTAACTTTGTGATGTAGGTCAATTTATTTTACGTCTTTAAATGTAAATAGTGAATTCATCAGCATTGTTCTGTATAGTGAGTAGGCTTTTAAAACTTATTTTATTGTGTATTACTGTCTTTTAATTAAGATTGATGCATTTTAACTGTAAATTTTATTTTTTTGACGAGTGTAAACAAATTTTGTATTGTACACGATTAAGATTGATTGATTGATTGAGATTCCATTCAAAGAAGAGTCATTCGCTTGATCGGTGACCATGATCTGACAAACAACCTGGAAAGCCTTAAACATCGAAGGCAGGTTGGCGAATTGAGTCTATTTTACAAGTGCTCAACTAAGGTTACCTGCTTGATTCCACCCAGAGCGGTGCATGGTAGAAATACACGACGAGCCACTGCAGCCCACCCGTACATGGTTCAGCTTAGTTTAGTTTGTCTTTATTGCCATCAAATCATTGTACAATGCAAAAGCAACGTCAAAAACATGGATCTTAGATCCTTTAAAAATATGGGTTAGAAATTGACACAGTGTAATAATTAGCAACTTACTTATCAAATCAAAATCACAAAAATCTATAAACATGCGAATGTACAAAAACACACAAATCAAGAAAGAAAGTTGAACGAGTAATATTGTTTGTCTCACTTTTTGAACAATCTATTCCTTTCAACCTTTTGCGTTTTATCGCGTGATAAGATTTTAGGTCCGGCTTCACACACACACACACGCGGAGAGGTGAGCCCATCTGGCGGAAGTCCTTGTGGCCCTGAGCTTATTTGCTCAGAGTCTCAATGACTCCTTCCAGACTTCCTTCCACGCCCCCCTGCGGTCCAGTTCCGCAGGGTCTCACCAAAAAAGTACTAACGGTACTTTTACTCTGGAATCTAAGAGAGGGGTGTATTATTGGTTTTGGGAGGTGTATCCGGGGAGGGCTTTGGTGGGTGGGTGGTGCAGCTTGGCGCACCTAGAGAAGTTGGTGACGGGGACGTTTATGACGATACGGGGCGTCGATGTCATAGTTGGAAGCTTGTCTGATAAGGGGGTTTGGGTGTTCGGGGGCCGAAGTTAGAATCTTCGTGTTTCTCTCGCGAAGAAACTGGGAAAGGGGTGTGTGTTTGATGTCGCGGTGTAGGTCTACGTTACGGATGAACCATGGGATATTCATGACGGTGCGAATTTAACGATTTTTAAGGGTTTTGAGGCGGTTGATTTGGTAGGGGGCTGCGTAATCCCACGCCACTGAACCGTATGTGAGGGCGGGTCTGATGATGGCTTTGATGAGGTGGATTTTGTTTTTGTGGCTTAGGGTGCTGTGGCGGTTGAGGAGGGAGTATAGAAGAGAGTATGTCATTCTGGCTTTATTGAGGTTGCCTTGGATTTGAGGCTGCCAGCGAAGGGTTTTGTCTAGGGTGATACCGAGATATTTCACTGAGTCTGACCAGGGAACATCGCGGCCATCCAGGTTGACCGCATCGAAGGGTGGTTGCCTTCTGCGGCCAAACTGGATGGTTTGGGTTTTGTCGGGATTGAGGCGAAGTTTCCAATTTACGCAATAATTGGAAAATTCGTTAGCTGCTGTTTGCAGCTTTCTGGTGACTAGTCGGGGACTCAGTGACCTTACGATGAAGGCAGTATCATCAGCGTAAAGGGCCAGGGTGCTGTCGGGGGGTTTGGGGATGTCGTGGGTGAAAATATTAAACAGGTGGGGGGATAGAACTGCTCCTTGTGGGACTCCCGCTTCAAGGGTGCGGGGGGTGGATAGTGTCTGTCCTATACGGACTTTGATTTTGCGGCGGGCGAGATAGGATTGGATGAGGCAGACCATGTTTGAGGGGTAACCCAAGGCTATCATCTTGTGAATCAGTCCGTCGTGCCATACGGTGTCGAAGGCCTTTTCGATGTCGAATGAGATCATCCCGACGAACTGATTCTAGTTAAAGCCCTGAGTTATAAACTCAGTGATTCGAAGGACTTAGAGTTCGCAATTGAGGTTTTCCCGAAAGCCGAACTGTTCGTCCGGGAGGACTTCCAGTTCGGTGGACTTAGCTTTGAGACGGGTGAGAATTATAACTTCAATGATTTTGGCCATTGAGTTAAGGAGGGATATGGGGCGATAGTTTTGGGGGAAGGTGTGGTTCTTCCTGGGTTTGGGGATCATTATGACGGTGGCTTCTTTCCATTTTTTAGGAAAGTAGGATAGTCTGAGGGTGGCGTTTGCAATGTGGACAGGTTGGCCATGCCTTTACGTGGGAGGAATTTGAGGATTTTGTTTGAAATGTTGTCGGGGCCAGGGGCTTTTTTGGTCTTGCGCGAGAGAATGATTTCTGCGACTTCGCGGGGGGAAACTGGTCTGAGGATTTCCTCAATTTCATCGGAGCGTCTGACTGTTCTGGCGGTGCGCTCCACCAGTTCTTCATGATCTGGGTCGATATCATGGTTGTCGTTTAGTCTGCTCTGCCTTTCGTATGTGTCTGCAAAGGCTTCCGCCTTATTTGCATCTACATACTTGAGGCCGTGGGCAGAGTGAATGGGGGGAAGTTTGCGGGGTGTTGAGAGACGGAGGGTTTTTTGCATTCGCCAGATGCTTTTGTCTTGGGGGCTTAGTTCGCGGAGTCTGTCTGACCATTGTGATTGTCTGAAGTTGAAGAGGGCTGTTTTGAGTTGTCTGCATAAGACGTTATATGCGTGTATGTCTGGGGGGTAGGTCCGGCTTCTAATTAGAAACCGCAGTATATACCCCTCACCCCCGCTTTCCCATTCGATGTAGGCAAATAACTGGCTGTGTTCATCAGTATTAGGTCGTTGGAGTCACCATTTTATGCCACCTGAAATTGTAATTAATATTTATTTTAATCTTAATATTTTTAATAAACACAATTTTTTCTTCTAGAGAAACTAACACTCTGCCCGGAACATTGAATTCAGCTATAACCAACTATAACCAGGAATCGCACCCCTCCAATATAAAGTTAAATAATTTACTTCAAGAAACAAAAACCGCCAACGTTGATGTAGCAAAGGATTTGTCAGGATTATCTGCTGTAGGAGAACATTTAGAAGATCGCAATAATCAAAGCCTTTCTTCCACGTTACAAATAGAGGAAAAACATAAAAACCCTTTAAATGCCGAGTTAATCAATGTTGAAAATACTGGTAATTCAATAACTGCTGACTTTAAGATTGAAAACGTTCCGTTTGATGTTCCTGAAGGTTCTTCTGATAAAAATTTTATTAAACAGGAACCTAAATTAATTGTTGTGATAAAAAGGCTGAATATATCCGAAAAAAATGGAGAACTTATCACCGATAATAATCTACATCAGATTCCATATACCGCTTCAAATGGGTAAGTGTTATCTGGGTCTAAATCAAAATTGTTTGTATTTTATTTCGCTTACATAGTAATACAATAAATAAAGACACTAAAATTGTACGGCACATAGCTCCCTCCATTTATCACACATTTTTCACACTGCGTTATGACTTTACGGGTTAATTATACTTAAAAAAAAATACTTAGCCGCTGAAGTTGTAAGGAGGTGTTTGGGACATATCCTGAGTCTAACTCCGAGTTTTCGTATTCGAGAGGATTGCGGAAGATACAACCCCCTCGCAATTTAAGGGTGAGTTTGTGTTTATTCTTTAAACTTGTTTGCATTTGTTCTTACAAATATTTAAAATTATGAGAATTGGTTTGTTATGAAATTATCTATCCACTTATGGTCCAGTGAAGGTCATAGGCCACTTACAATGGCCTGTGAAAGGTCAAAAATAAGGGATGGATTTTGATATTTCTTAAATTCCGTGAAACCGACAAGTTTTTCAACGTATCGATTGCTTAGCAGAGCGGCACTTCTTGCCGCATTTATCTCTCGGCTATCAAGCTCTTTAAAGATTAGCAGTTGTAATGGCTAAATGGCGCCACCAAGTTCACTAGGCAATTGACCATCAGTGAGTCAATGCCGGAGGTGCCATTGATCCATTTATGTTTAGATTAGGAATGTGTTGTTTAATGTATAGTATTTATTATGTAGAACTAGATACTGTCGTTTTCTTATCGTATCCTGACTACATTGTTACACAACGAACCAAGAACATTACATGGCGATCCTGCCAGTCGATTCTGTGCCAGTCGTACCAAAGATAAAGTAATTACAGTGTGGTACAAAGTTATTGCAGTGTGGAATAATGGGATCATCTCAAACAAAGAAGGAAGTCATCATTAGCCAAGCAGGCAATAGCGGAGGCACTTCATATGGCGTGCAAAATGGTGCAGTAGCAGTGACTTGGAAAGAGGTTTTGGGAATAATGGCCTTTCTAGCAGTAATAATCATAATGGTGGCATATGCAATGCATAAATTCAAAAAGCATATAGAGAAGAAAGTACAGCAGGAAATCAGAAGAAGCCAAGAACTCATCTGAAAGCCCAAGTGTGAAAAACTAGCTCCAAGACGAGACGATTAAAAGGTTAGATACTAATTAATATAAACACTTTTTTTTTTGGGGATTATAATTAGTTAATGGATAGCATACTAGCACAGTGCGACGAATTTTACAAAATTTGTATTAAATTTTACGAAAATTTACAACGAGAACCCAAAGAGCGTCGTGAAAATTCAATTAGAATAAATAAGTTATATAGTGACTTAGAAATATTAGATAACAAATTAGGTTGGCTAAAAAATTAAATCAACACTGATCAAGACGAGCCCAAGTTAGGAGAATATTTTCTAAGAATAAGCAAGTATTTAGAAAAATCTAGGGAAATTATTGTAGCGCGACGAGAGATCGCAGATCAAATTAGTAAAAATAGTAAAATAGACATAATGACTGAAAAATTTGATATTAGGGTCGCAGCGTCCTTGTTACCCTCTATGGACGGTACCGAGGAAGCTACGAAACAGCTTATTGATGCTATCGAGTTATACAGTGAAATGCTGGATAACAATGGAAATATTCTTTATAAATATATATATTAAAAGTTAAAATTACTCAAACCGCGAAAATAAGGTTACAAAAGGAGTATGACAGTGTAAAAAATTTATTAATTGATATGACCAAACATTTAATTGCTAAAAAATCAACAGCCGTTTTGTCAACACAGTTGCATAGTACAAAACAAAATAATAAAAGTATAGAAAATTATGCTAAAATAACAGAGCAGTTAATGTTAGACCTTACTATAACACAGGCGGATAACGATGATAATGCTATTAGCGTATTAAAAAGTGTTAACGAAAAAATTGCAATAAGTACGTTTGCTAACGGACTTAGGGACAACGGCTTACGAACTATAGTTAAAGCTAGAAATTATTTAAATTTAAAGGATGCTGTTATAGCAGCCAAAGAGGAAGAATTAGTAAAAAATGTTAATATTCAGTCAAATAACAATCTATTTTTCACTCACGGGAAAAATAAACATTTTAATAATACACATAGATCTTTTACGCGAGGTCACGGTGTATACAGAAAAAACGGAAAATTTAATTACAAAGCAAATTACAAACCAAATCACATGGCTAGGCAAAATCAGAAAAACAAACACAACAGTAGAGGTCAAGGTCGAGAGAATTTTACGCACCGAGCGTATGTTGTAAACGATGAAGGTGACACGAGTAAGCAGTTTTTTCGTGTCTAGGTGTGAGTGACAACAAAATAGGTAGTAGTTATAATATTAACGCATTAAATTATATATACGTAAAATATGGAGTGAATGAGTTAAAATTTTTGCTAGATACAGGGGCTAGTATAAGTTGTATTTTTGCTGAATATGTGGAAAGATGTCAAATAGACACATCTAATAAAATAAAAATTAAAGTTGTTACGGGATCTACATTTTCAAGGGGAACAGCTAATATTTTATTTTCTATCAATAACGAAAAGTTTAAACATAAATTTTGTGTCGTTGATAAATTCGAATCTAGTATACATGGTGTATTAGGGTCAGATTTTTTCATCAAAACGGGAGCAATAATAAATTATGAAGATTTCACAGTATCATTTTATAACGAGGACAGAAAAATTCAAACATCATTGCAATCTAATAGCGATGATTATACGATTATACCACCCCGGTGTGAAGTAATAAAATATTGTTATACCGAAAGCACCGATGAATGTGTAATTTTGAATGAAGAATTGTGTGAAGGAGTGATTGTGGCCAGTATTATAGTAAAACCCGAGAAAAATTTTATACCAGTAAAAATATTAAACGTAAACGAACGAGAAGTCAGGTTTACAAATTTTCAACCAAAAACAGAAAACTCGTCATCTTGTCACGTTTATAATTGATATTAGTTAAAAAGGGTGTTCTAAAAGTGTGACACGGATAAAAGGACACAGGTCTAAAAAACAAAACTCTTTATTCTTACCACAATTACAATAACACTTAACTCTTACTTTTATCCTCTAACATACATTATTCGGTCAACGTGCCCTCGGGGTCGGGGGATGAAATGGCTTGGATTATTCAGTCAACGTGCCCTCGGGGTCGGGGGATGAAATGGCTTGGCTGAATCGCGGAGCTACCGAGCTACTATCAGCTGATGGCTGTGTGATCGCTTCTTGAAAGCTCTTTTTGAGAGCCTTTCGACAGCTCTTTGAGAGCTTCTCGATAGCTACCCTCCGTATCACCGAGGATGCTATTTATATCCATTATGGTTTGTCTAACAATCATGTATTATTTTATTATTATGACTGTTTGTATAACATCAATAAATAACAAACTCGACGTTGTGCTTCAAATAGTAAATAGTGAAATAATAAATAGTAAACTACTAAATTTATAGGTCACCAGGCTGAGAAACGTGAATTAATGATTTAAATGTAAAATGAAATAATAATTTTGGAAAAGGCCTCTTTTCATGACAATCTTTTAGGTTATGTAGTTTTAAGGATGAATGTATATCTGTAAATCGTGTAGAAAAGGTTTTGGAGTTGGTAAATGCTCAGTCAACAAGTAGGGAAGAAAAAACTTCTATTGAAAAAATGTGTGCGAAATACGCTGATGTTTTTCAATTAGAAGGAGATGCTTCAACAGTAACTAATTTATACCGTCAAAAAATTCACTTAAAACATGACGCCAGTCCAGTGTATGTAAAGCCATACCGGTTACCACATGCACAGAAAAGTGAGATAAATAAACAAATCGACACTATGATCCAAAATGACATATGCGAAAGAGCAGTTTCAGAATGGAATTCACCATTACTTATAGTGCCCAAAAAGGCAGATCATAATGGGGTAAAAAAGTTAAGGGTAGTTTTGGATTATCGCTTACTAAACAAGCAGATAAAGGATGAGAAGTGGCCTTTGCCTAATATCACGGAAATTTTAGATTCATTATCCGGAGCCCAATATTTTTCTCACCTAGATCTAGCTCAGGGGTACTACCAATTAGAATTAGACCCTAAGAGCAGGCCTTGTACCGTACCGCATTTTTAACGGACAAGGGGCAATTTCAGCTTAAACGTTTGCCTATGGGGTTAAAAATTAGTCCAAGTGCATTTTCTCGATTCATGACAATAGCTATGTCAGGATTAAATAGTGACTCGTGTTTTGTTTATTTAGATGATTTAATTGTATTTAGAAATTCACTACAAAATCATAATATAAATTTAGTAAAAGTTTTGGAAAGACTCAGGAAAGTAAATTTAAAACTTAACCCGAGTAAATTTGAATTTTTAAAAAAGGAAATTTTATATCTAGGACACGTTATTTTGGCGGAAGGTATATCACCAGACCCAGAAAAGACTGTAGCAATGTCAAACTACACAAAGCCTAAGAGTACAGATGAAGTGAAACGATTTGTAGCTTTCGCGAATTACTATAGGAAATTTATAAAAAATTTTGCCGCGTTAGCTCAACCTCTCAATAATTTAACTAGGAAAGGAAAAGCTTTCGTGTGGGACGACGAATGCGAAAAGTCATTTGAAAGACTAAAACAAGCATTAGTCGACCCACCAGTTTTACAATATCCAGATTTTTCAACCGAGAATGAATTTATACTCAGAACGGATGCAAGTGGTACAGGATTAGGGGTAGTTTTGTCAAACTCCGATGACGGTCCTGTCGCTTTTGCATCCAGAAGTTTAAATAAGGCAGAAAGAAATTATTGTACTATGGAAAAAGAACTTTTAGCCATAGTATGGGCAGTGAAACATTTTAGGCCATATTTATTTGGCAAGAAATTGAAAATACTAACGGATCACAGACCGTTAATATATTTATTTAATATGACAAATCCCTCAAGTAGACTCACAAAATTCAGGTTAATTTTGGAAGAGTATGACTTTACAATACATTACGAAAAAGGCTCGGATAATGTAACAGCTGACGCGTTATCACGAGTAAGCATGAATGTGAAAGACTTAAAAGAAATGAGCGCAAAAGTAAGTGAGAGTATAAATGTTATGACGCGTTTATGATGTGAATTCACAAATATTTTTTTTTAGACCAGACTTACCGATCAGTGTAATTGACTTAGGTACATCACTGAGGCATTTGGGAAAATATGCGCAGAAAATAATGTTCCGGAACTGTATGTTATTAAAAATGCGAAAAGTACTGAAATTTTAGGAAAAATAGGAGAATTTAAAGAATTAATGACAGAAATAAAATTAAAACTAAATGTTGTTAGAAATGTACAGCGTATAGATGATAGGGAACTAAGGCAGTTGATTCTTAATAATTATCATACATTACCAACTGGAGGACATGCTGGTGTCCAGCGTATGTATAATAACATAGAGACAATATTTTTGGCCAGGGTTAAAAAACGATGTGATAGAGTTTATTAGGAAATGTGATGATTGTCAGAGACATAACCATTCGAAATGTGTAAAGCAGCCAATGGTTGTAACCACTACGGCGACTTCAGCATTTCAAAAAGTTTTTTAGATCTAGCAGGACCACTTCCGGTCGATATATATACTAATAAATATATTCTAACATTACAATGCGATCTTACAAAGTATGTCGAATGTTATGCTATACCAGATAAAGAATCAGAGACTGTTGCAAAATCTTTCGTAAACAATTTTGTTTTGAGGTATGGTATACCAAGGATAATAGTAACAGATCAGGAAACGGAATTTTTGTCAGAAATTTTTAAAAATTCATGTAAATTGTTAAATATTAAACAGTTAAATTCAACGGCTTACCATCACGAGACGTTAGGAGCGTTAGAAAATTCGCATAAAAACTTAGGTTCGTATCTACGAATGAAATTGTCGAGAGAAACCGATAATTGGACCGATTGGGTTCCTTTTTGGTGTTTTTCGTACAATAACACAGTAAATACGTCAACACGTTACACACCTTTCGAACTTGTTTTTGGAAAACCGAGTATAATTCCATCAAATATTGACAATTGCATTGACTCAGTATATAATTTTGATAATTATCCAGTAGAATTAAAATTCAGATTACAAACAGCATGGAATGATGCAAGAAATAACTTGCTAGTATCAAAAGCAAAGCAAAAACAGATATTCGATAGAAATTGTAAACATGTTAGTTATAATAAAGGAGCATTAGTTTTACTAAAAAACTCAAGTCAAGATAATAAGTTAGAACCATTGTATAAAGGTCCTTATACAGTATTAGAAGATATGAATACAAATTTAGTTATATGTATAAATAATAAACTTAGGGAAGTACAAAAAAATTTAATTAAACCGTACTATAAGCAACATTGTTTATAGTTCCTATATTATTATTAAGTAACAATATTATTATGCAAACATATGTATTATAAAAACATAACACATAACAAAAACGGGTGTTAGTTAAATAAATCAAGGAAAAAGAAAATATTTTAACAAAAACATTTTCTTTTAATTCTCCCAGGGAGGTGTAATGGCTAAATGGCGCCACCAAGTTCACTAGGCAATTGACCATCAGTGAGTCAATGCCGGAGGTGCCATTGATCCATTTATGTTTAGATTAGGAATGTGTTGTTTAATGTATAGTATTATATTATTGATAACATGAACGGTAATTGACCGAGGACAACTACTTGAAAGGTTGTTCCTCGTACATTGTAACATTGTATATATATGAGAATTGAAAATTGATTAAAGATAGTATTTATTATGTAGAACTAGATACTGTCGTTTTCTTATCGTATCCTGACTACATTGTTACACAACGAACCAAGAATATTACACAGTCACAAAAGCTGAAACCGTTCAAGGCTCTACAACGTGCAAATTTATAGAACGATTAAGACGGTTTAGATGCTGGCCATTTGGTTTTACCAGAGCCACAAACATACATACATACATACATAACACGGTTTCGCCACAGCAGGATTCTAAAAAGGCTATTTAAGACACTTGTCCGGTCGAATTAAATTTTAATAAAGGACTATTTCTAAGGTACAAAGCCTTTTTTTAAACTAAGGAAATTAATGATTAACTAAGGACTAAGGTACTCATTTTTTATTACAAATTACACGTTTCTCAATGATTGTGCCAATTTTTTTAAATGGCAACCCTCATTAATAACCACACGAGTGAATTGCATTTCGATGACTGTTGATATTTATTTTCAACTGTTTTGGAAATATGGCGGCTCCTAAATTGCCTTCATCCATTTTGTCTTTTAAGTGTCTCGCCCCTTTAAGCTGGATTTATAAACTAGAAAAGTTGGTGAGGTTGAAGTTATGATCAAGTTTGTGAGGTTAGATATTCCGAACTCCGAGCATAAAAATTGGTTATCTCGAACTACCCGGGAAGTTTTCGAACCTTACATGAGCTTTACATGAACAACATGAACGAGTGTATAAATGGAACTGAGTGTTCCCTTTAGTTTAAATTGAACTCCTATTTCCAACACCAACTGAACCTCAACCTCGCCAACTTTTCGAGTTTATAAATCCAGCTTTAATTAATAGACCTTTTAAGCTGAACACTCCAATGTATCTGTCACTTTTTGACAATGAGAGTATATGCTCCAGGATGGTTTGTATAAAGTGTAGACCAACAGTTAAAGATGGTACGTCTAATCTTTGGAGAATAGTATCCGCTTCGTCCTATTTTAATGAAAAAAATAGTTGTATGTAAGTGTTTACAGCATAACGGATACTTCGCACATCCAGAAAATGTGTTGCTTGCAATGATAGAGGTGGGCAAGTTGACATAGGCGGGCAAGACGACACAGTATCCCTTTCATGAAAACTACAGCGCTATCATATCATTTGATATGTTGGAACTGGTCCGTACATTGGCAGTGTGCATTCAGAGGTGTTAGTATGTGGAAGTTCTTCGCAGTGTTAGAAATATATACGATTTTACGCAATTTGTTGATCTCATTTCAATGTAAGTATTCCATTATAATGATTATAAATGAACGATTTTACAGTTTTTCTTATATTCTTTAATATTGTTTCATAAATTAGGTTGTCAGCTACACGTTGGGCCATCAAACTTCTTTTCACGTTTAATTCTGAGGACATTTTTGTCCTTCTTTTTATTTGTATTCTTTGTCGGGCAGGATGATATAGGGAGTATGTCATCTTGCCCGCACGCCAAAATTGTAGGCCTAAGTTATATTTTTGTTTTTAGATGGTTAGTATTTATAAAAGAAAGAGCAGCAGAGGCTCATGGCGGGAAGCGGACATGCGGCAAGCCCTAATAGCTGTCGCAGAGAAGTGAATGGGTTGGCAAAGGGCTAGCAAAGATTTTAATGTACCACAAGCAACTCTTCGCCGGCGAGCCAAGAATCAAAACAAAATAGCGATTGATACAAAAAAACATCTTGGTCGACACGAAGTATCGCTAAACGCTGATCTAGAAAAGGCCTTAGTGGAACACATTTTAGCTTTAAAATCCAGGTTTTTTTGGATTAACTACAAAAGGTTTACGAATTTTGGCATATGAGCTAGCCGAAAAAATTAAATTAAACCACCAGTTTAATAAAGAAAAAAAGATTGCAGGCAAAGCATGGTTAATACGTTCGTTTCGTTCTCGCAATAAAAATATATCGTTACGTCGCCCAGAAGCAACGTCAATTGCAAGGGCAGAAGCTTTTAATAAACCTCAAGTGGAGAAATATTTTTTCAATCTAGAAAAGACCATTAGCATCGAAAATATTGACTCTACTATGATTTTTAATATGGACGAGTCTGCATTAACCACAGTGCAGACTCCATAAAGAGTTCTTGCATTGAAAGGCAAAAATCAAGTTGGTTCAATTACGAGTGGAGAAAGGGGTGTTTATTCTTCGGTGGTAGTTTGCAGTTATATCCCGCCTACAATAATTTTTCCTAGAAAAAAACATAACCCAGCCTTATATGATGACGCCCCTGCTGGAACTTTGCCGTTATACAATGAATCTGGATACATGACTGGGGAATTATTTGTCAAATGGATGCAACATTTTATTGCTCATGTTAGACCAACACCCGAAAAAAAAGCTTTACTAATATTAGAGGGACATGTTAGCCACAAAAATGTGGAAGCTTTAGGCCTAGCGAAACAAAACTCAGTAGTATTGTTTTGCTTGCCATCCTACTGTACACACAGACTGCAACCATTAGACGTCTGTTTTTTCGGACCCTTAAGCAAATATTACGATGCAGCCGTGACTCAGTGATTGAAAACCAAGCCAGGTCGTCCTGTTACATTGTATCAAGTTGCTTTCCTTTTCGCTGAAGCTTATGGTAAACAGCAACTAATGCCATAGGTTGGAGCGGCTTTAAGGCGACTGGAATATCACCATTGAATTCAAATATATTTCCGAAACACATGTTTCTACCAAGTACAGTAACCGATGTACCACAAGATCTTAATTTAGCTACAACCTTAATTATTTTAGAAGAAGCTCATTCATCCACCAAAGTGATTTCAGGGGCAGCATTGCAAGAACAAAAGTCTACATCAGAAATAGAAATATTGTTGAATATCTCGCCTATGCCACATGGAAATGCAAGGAAACCTACGACGCGTAAAAAAAATTGTTACCAGGATATCCTAACAGCAAGCCCATATTTGGAAAGTCTTCGTGAAAAGGAGAATAATAAAAAGCTGAAGAATTGAGAAAAAGTCGACGTAAAACAGTGACAAAAAAAGTGTTTGGCGACTCAGAATCTGATGAACCCTTTGGTATCGATGATGACGATGAAAATGACTGTCCGTGCCTATATTGTAATGAACTATACAGCAATTCAAAGGCCCATGAAGGTTGGTTGTTTTGTCAGAAGTATCATAGATGGGCCCACGCTGAGTGTGCCGGTCTTACCAAGAAAGCTAAACAATATATTTGTGGCTTATGTGTTAATTAATATTTGTTATATTTATATTTTTTCATATGTCAACTTGCCCTATAGGGTAGGGCAAGATGGTTTTTTGATATAATTTTTTAAAAGTATTTTATCTGTAACAGTAGTTAATGTTGTGTTCTATTACTTATGCATGTTAAATATACATACTATGTATGTACATCATTTTTCTCAATTGTTTTTTTTTAATAATTTTTTATTATTTCTGCGATAACTCTATTTAACCAATAGGTATGTCGACTTGCCCACCTCTCCCCTTGTAGTATAAGGTGTAGTGTAAGTAAGGTATAGTATAAGGTAAAATTAAGACAGTTAGTATTTTACAGTATTTTACCTATTTTATTAAATTAGTTTATATTATTAAACATTGGTTTAGATTGACAAGGTTACAACCATGAACGTAAGGTGCCAGCTTTGCTTGTAATTGATAAACATAAACATATAACATATAACAAACCGTACCATAGTTTAAGGTTACCCAAACATATATATATTTTGATGAACTAGATTTAAAAGAATATAAGTTAAGAGATGATGATTTGATAATTTTAACATTTTTGCTACTATTGTACTAATACCGTAATGAATATACGTCATTTTCGTTATCCAAAACCTGTGTGCTAATTTCGAACCAGGTAATCATCTTACATGGCGATCCTGCCAGCGGGCTTAAGTTAAGCCCTTGGTAAATATAAAGTGACTACCTAAGTGAAAGCAAACAAGTGAAACAAGTGCAGATGGGGACAACAAATTCAAAACACGCAGAAATAACAGACTCGGGTGTCGTTAATTCGAATTTCATTGTGGAACAAGAGGCGATCCAGGCACCCTTGGACATTCGCATACTGTTGTATATCCTAACTGGAGCAGTCGTCCTGTTGTTGGTGTTGAAGCTCAAACAGATGTACCGCAGAACACTGAAGAAGGATTTATCAAGGAGTATGTACCTGAGGACAGCACCTAGGGATCCTGAAGCAATCTAAGTTCTTATAAACCCCGCAGATAAGCCTAAAGAAGAAGAAAAGTCACTCCATTTCAGTTTGACCGCATTTGCATATGCGTAGTAGCAGTCCCAAGTCGAGCAACAGCCAAGCAGAACGTACTTGTGAGGCCTTAATGGAAGGTGAGGCAAAAGCCGCTCGTACGCAACGTGGGATTAGTTCATGGGCATCAAGGAGTTCCAGTACTTGTTAGAAGAGGCAAGGGTACTGTATAGGAATCTGAAAAAGGACTCCATCGAAAGGCGCAGCTCTAGGACTGTCACCGTAAGCAACTTAGGAAAACTAGAGACACTTGTAAGTGAGTTTAGCAATTTAAAAAATGAATTTAATAGGGTCCCCGTCCCCACTAAAACCGTATTAATAGCCCAAGTCAAAGATTATGCCACACAGTTAGATAAATATTTTGAAGCTATTAATGAAGTTTTACAGGATAGGCTAAAAACCGCCGATACGAAAGAAACAGAATCTGTAGCAAAAAATCCCGATTCTGATTGTTTTGTTGAAGCTAGAAACATGAGTGAAAAATTTGATTTGAAAACGGCCGCGTCTCTGTTGCCGCGCATGGACGGCACTGAGAAAACGACAAAAGAGTTAATTGACGGCATCGAGTTATATGACGCATTGCTTGAGGAGGCAGGGAAAAAGAGTTTAACGAATTATGTCCTTAAGGCAAGATTATCGGGTAATGCAAAAATAAGGTTGCAGAGCGCATACGCAACGAATGAAGCCCTTATTACTGATATTAAAGCTCTTTTTCTCACCAAAAAGTCAGCGGGAGCATTGTCCGCCAGATTGAACGGTGCTAAGCAAGGGGGTAAATCAATCGAGGAGTTCGGTAGAACTATTGAAGATCTACTCCTGGACCTTACTATCGCACAGTCCGACGGGAATGACGAAGCTGTACGGGTGTTAACTTCCGTAAACGAGAAGCTTGCTATAAACGTATTTGCCAATGGGTTGCAGAGTAGCGACATGCGCACTATTGTTAAAGCACGTATTTACGACCGATTAAGTGATGCGATAAGGGCAGCAAAGGATGAGGAGCTTGGAAAAAGTGACACAGGCTCTCATCGGGTTTTTCATATCCAAAATAGGCACGCGGGTAATAGGGTCTTCAGAGGTCGAAATAATCGAGCAAATTTCAGTTCTTTTTCAAATAATAGGTCTCGTGGTCGGAATTTTTCAGGTCCCGCAGGGAATAACAGGTATAACAGTAATAACAACAATTACAGGTTTCAAAATAGGTCACCGAATTTTAGGGGTTTCCCAAATCGCGGAAGAGGTTTTCGTGGTAATAATAATAATAATAGGTCATATTGCATTAGGGACGAAAGTACTAGCGAGTCTAATCAATCAAGCGAAACATTAGAAAATCAGTTTTTTCGAGTCTAATAATGAATTTTTTATTTTTAATTTAAATGGTCTCAATTTTATTCAAGTCAAGTACAAAGGTACCAAATTAAATTTATTAATAGATACAGGTGCTTCAATTAGTGTAATATTTAAAACCTGTGTTGATAAACACGAATATGTAAACACAGCAACTAAAATAAAAATTAATGGAGTTACCGGCTCCACACTGTCTCATGGCGTTGCGAACTTGAAATTTAATATTAATAACAATAACAATAACAATGTAATTAATTTAAATCATAATTTTCACCTAATAGACAGTTTTGAGAATAAAATAAACGGAGTCTTAGGCTCTGATTTTTTCCAAAAATATAATGCCACTATAAATTACGAAAATTTTAATTTTTCATTTTTTCTAAAAAATAAAAATATCTCGGTACCAATGTTTTCAAAAGAAAAATCTTATTTTAAAATACCAGCTAGATGCAAGGTAATTAAATTTTGCAAAGTGAATAAAAATGAGGACTGTATTGTATTACCAGAAGAAATCGGAGACGGTATATACCGGGTGTTTCTCAAAAGACGCTCACCCCTAGAACTTTTTTGTATTTATAGATATTAAAATGAAATTTTGGAATTGTGCATAAGAGATGAGTCTGCATTTATTGGCATAATTTTTGATTTGTTAGCACTTCTGGTTTAACCGGAAGTGACCTTGACTTTGGTATTTTAAATGGGGCACCCTGTATATTTTTACTTATTTGGATTCAGCATGATATTCTGAGTAAAATGACATCCCACTTGTCATTTTTTGACATGTTATAACATTTTTATTCTCATTTTTTGTATTGAATATAGAGGGCCATGAATCAATTAAATAGGTTAATTTATAGTCAAGTAGTTTACGAAAAATAAAATTATGTCATATTAATTGGCTTTCTAAGTTTCACAAGCGTTTAAAAAATGAAATGACGTTTACTCCATTTTTCCAAATGGAACGATAGTGGTTCACTAGAATATTTGAAACGAGCATTTTTTTCCCAACAATTTGATACCATACACTCCTATGCTATTTTAAAATTAACACGAAAAAATTTGCCTTAAATCCCAATCACATATTTAAAAGCGTTATGTATTATTATTGCCGCCCTGCCCTTTGTAAAGAAAAGGAATATAAAGGCGGCTTTGAAAAACAATTGAATTGAATATCAAAACCAATATGGCTCTAATTAAAATTTATTCAAATGGCATTCGTTTATAAAACTTAGATTGTAAATCAGATAAAATGGTTAGTTTTACTAGAAATGAACAAATTGATATGCTCTTAATTTTTGGAGAGACCAGAAAAAATTCTTCTGAGGCCGCAAGATTGTATGCAGAGAGATTTCCAGGTCGTCGACTTCCAATCTGGCATTATTTTTCAAAACTGGAACAAAAAATGCGTACAGAACCCAATGAGGATGCGGTCAATAACTATGTTGTAAGTGAAGAGAAAGAAATTGACGTACTATCATTAGTTAACATAAATATTACTGCCTCAGTCAGAGAAATTGCTGTTGAATGTGATATTAGTAGCTCGTCAGTATGGAGGATCTTACATAAATACAAATATCATGCGGCGAAAGATATTTAGGTTTCTTGCAAGTAGAAATAGAACAATTTCTAGAAAATTTGCCTGTAGTTGAACAAATGGCTATTATTTTTCAACAAGACGGGCCTCCACCACATAATTCTCGTGCTGTTAGGGAATACCTTCATACCACATATGGGGAAAATTGGATTGGCACTAACGGACCGATAAGATGGTCAGCTAGGTATTAAGCTTTTTGGTAGGTATGTCTATTTATCCTTTAACATTTTTATTTTCTAAATTAGATCCCCCGACCTAACTCCCTTGGACTTTTTTGAACACTTAGAGCGATGATAATTGGTATTATAATTAAGTCCTAGATTGATTTATTAATAATGATAAACAATTACTATCTACTATTAGTTGTTTGTTGAGAATGAATTAGTTAACTGTTTAGTTCTTTTAGTTTAGTTTTAATTAAGCCTAGTTGCCTAGATCAATTTCTTAACACCTGCGTAAGTTTAAAAATAGCATAGGAGTGTATGGTATCAATATGTTGGGAAAAAAATGCTCGTTTCAAATATCCTAGTAAACCACTATCGTTCCATTTGGAAAAATGAAGTAAACGTCATTTCATTTTTTAAACGCTTGTGAAACTTAGAAAGTCAATTAATATGACATAATTTTATTTTTCGTAAACTACTTGACTATAAATTAACCTATAATTTAATTGATTCATGGCCCTCTATATTCAATACAAAAAATGAGAATAAAAATGTTATAACATGTCAAAAAATGACAAGTGGGATGTCATTTTACTCAGAATATCATGCTGAATCCAAATAAGTAAAAATATACAGGGTGTCCCATTTAAAATACCCAAGTCAAGGTCACTTCCGGTTAAACCGGAAGTGGTAACAAATCAAAAATTATGCCAATAAATGTAGACTCATCTCTTATGCACAATTCCAAAATTTCATTTTAATATCTATAAATACAAAAAAGTTATAGGGGTGAGCGTCTTTTGAGAAACACCCGGTATATAGCCAGTACTTTAGTACGACCACAAAGCAATATGATTCCAATAAAAATTTTAAATACCCGTGACATGGAAATTTCATTGACAAATTTTTATCCAAAGCTTGTAAATTTTAGCGATTACGAAACATGTTGTTTTTTAGAAACGGAGAATAATTCAGTAGGGCGAGTTGACAAATTGTTGAAATTAATTAATACTAAGCATTTAAATAAGGAAGAAAACTTTTCAATACAAAAAATTTGCGCTAAGTATTCGGATATTTTTCATTTAGATAACGATCTCTTACTACGACTAACATCTACAAACAGACATTACGACTTAAGCCTGACGCGTCACCGTCATACGTAAAACCATACAGACTTCCTCACGCACAAAAGGCAGAAATACATAAGCAAATCGAAATGATGGAAAAACAAGGAATCATTGAAAAGGCTAAAAGTGAATGGTCCGCACCATTGTTAGTTGTACCTAAAAAAGCCGACCAAACAGGCATTAAACGCTTTAGAGTTGTAATTGATTTTCGTTTGCTCAATAAAAAGTTACGAGACGACGAAAAGTTTCCATTGCCATCTATTACTGAAATTTTAGATTCATTATCTGGAGCTATGTATTTCTCGCATTTAGACCTGTCCCAAGGATACTACCAAGTGCCTTTGGAAGAGTCTAGTCGACCGTATACAGCATTTACGACCGAAAGAGGACAGTACCAAATGACACGACTTCCGATGGGTTTAAAAATTAGTCCAAGTGCTTTTTCTAGAATAATGACTATTGCAATGACAGGGTTAAATTATGACAGTTGTTTCGTTTATCTTGATGATTTAATTGTTTTTGGAAACAGTTTAAGGAATCATAACCAAAATCTAGTGAAAATTTTTCAGAGGCTTAGAGACGTAAATTTGAAATTAAATCCAAACAAGTGTGAATTTTTGAAAAAAGAAATTTTGTATCTTGGGCATGTGATTTCGGAGAAAGGTGTTTTTCCTGATAGGGAGAAAATAAAGGTCCTTCAGAGTTATCCCGTACCCAAGGATGCAAATGAGACTAAACGATTTGTTGCATTTGCAAACTATTATAGAAGATTTATTCCAAATTTTGCAAAAATTTCAATTCCATTAAATAATTTAACCAGGAAAAAAGTAAAATTTTGTTGGACAAATGAGTGTCAAAAATCTTTCGAAAAATTAAAAACCGCACTTATAAGCCCTCCAATCTTACAATATCCTAATTTTGATAAAGATAATATTTTCATTTTAAAAACCGATGCATCAGGGGGTGCAATCGGAGCAGTTTTGTCAAATATGGACGATAAGCCAGTTGCTTATGCCAGTAGGTCTTTAAATAAAGCAGAACGTAATTATTGTACAGTAGAAAAGGAACTTTTAGCAGTAGTATGGGCAGTTAAGCATTTCAGACCTTATTTGTATGGACGAAAATTTTCACTTGAAACCGACTGTAAACCTCTTATTTCACTTTTTGGTATGACTAACCCTTCTAGTAGACTCACTAAATTTCGATTAGTTTTGGAAGAATACGATTTTGATATTAAACATGTTAAAGGGAAAGAAAACGTCATAGCGGACGCGCTTTCGAGAATAGAAATAAATAATGAGGAGCTTAAAAGCTTAAGTAATAAAAATAATAATGAATCTTTATTTGCTACGACTAGAGCAGCCGCGAAGCGACAGACAGACAAAACAGATGACGTAGGTTGTAGTTCGGGTACTTACGAACGGATTGATCACCCGGGAGTAACAGAAGTACTGAAACGGCCTAAAGAATCGTGTGAACTCTGTCCAGTGTCAAACGCGAAGTTTATTGAATTATGTAAAAATGAAAATTACGATTGTAATATAGAAAAGTTCGTCTATTTCAAAAATAAAAACGTCATTTATATGGGCCAGGATTTTCGATCGACGTTGACCAGGAAGGCATCGTTGAGAAACCTGAGTTCCGACGAAGCGGAATTTAAATTTCAGAACATCCGATCGGCGTTACCCTTAAGTGGATCGTTGAGGATACTGAAAGCTATATGTGATAAATATAATATCCGCGAATTAATAGTAATTAAAGACGGAAAGAGCGCTCAATTCTTAAGAGAATTATTAAAATATAAAAAGTTGATAAATGAAACCGGTATAAAAATATGTGTTATTAAAGACGTGCAAAAAGTATACGATCGTGAGACAAAGCAAATAGTGCTTAATGATTTTCATTTACTGCCGACAGGAGGTCATGCAGGAATAAATAGGATGTATAATAATGTTAAAAAATATTATTCATGGATAGGTTTAAGACAAGACGTTGAGGACTTTGTTAAAAAATGCGATGATTGTCAGAGGTATAAACATTCAAAACTAAGTATAGAGCCAATGACTATTACGCCTACAGCTGATTCAGCATTCCAGAGAATTTGTTTAGATTTAGTTGGTCCTTTAGAATCAGATGTTGATAACAATAAATATGTTTTAACGTTACAGTGTGATCTCAGTAAATTCGTGGAATGTTATCCTTTAAAAAATAAGGAAGCTGTAACAGTAGCCCAAGCGTTCGTTGAAAATTTTATTTTGAGGTTTGGAATCCCAGATGAGATAGTGTCAGACCAAGGCACTGAATTCTTAGCTGCAACCCTTACGCAAACGTGTAAATTGCTTCAAATTAAAAAACTTAATTCAACGGCCTACCATCATCAGACCATAGGCGCATTAGAAAACTCTCATAAAACATTAGGAGCATACTTACGAATGCAAATAGCGAAAAACCCAACTAATTGGAGTAGTTGGATACCTTTTTGGTGTTTTTCCTATAATACTAGTGTTCATACTGAAACTCGGTATACCCCGTATGAGTTAGTATTTGGCAAAACGGCTAATTTACCTTCGAATTTGTTACGAGAAGTTGACCCTCTGTACAATTTTGATAGTTATCCTTTAGAGTTAAAGTATAGGCTCCAGCAAGCATGTGCTGATGCAAAAAGTAACTTGATGACGTCAAAAGGTAAAAGAAAGACTGTATATGATAGGAAAAGTAGCATAGTTAATTATAAGAGTGGTGATAAAGTGCTTTTGAAAAATAATTCGGGAACAAAAATGGACGCTTTATACAATGGACCCTTTACAGTGATAAGTGAACAGTCTCCAAATATTTTGTTAGATATAGAGAATAAGCAAGTTTTAGTTCATAAGAATAGAGTTAAGAAATATTTTGATTGATATAGATTGGTTGATTATTTCAAAAAAAAAATTCAGCATTAGCATTCGATTTTTTTTTTCTGCCGGCCGGAGGTGTAGTATAAGGTGTAGTGTAAGTAAGGTATAGTATAAGGTAAAATTAAGACAGTTAGTATTTTACAGTATTTTACCTATTTTATTAAATTAGTTTATATTATTAAACATTGGTTTAGATTGACAAGGTTACAACCATGAACGTAAGGTGCCAGCTTTGCTTGTAATTGATAAACATAAACATATAACATATAACAAACCGTACCATAGTTTAAGGTTACCCAAACATATATATATTTTGATGAACTAGATTTAAAAGAATATAAGTTAAGAGATGATGATTTGATAATTTTAACATTTTTGCTACTGTTGTACTAATACCGTAATGAATATACGTCATTTTCGTTATCCAAAACCTGTGTGCTAATTTCGAACCAGGTAATCATCTTACACCCTAATCTTTTTAGAGGGGAATATTATATCATCTAATTTAAAAAAAAAAGGATCACCAAATTATCTGTCTTTAGTTCAAAATTGTTTAAGAGGGAACAACAGTCGTTTTGTGTATTAAGTGTATAATCTTCAAAAATTAATTTATAAAGAGCAGAATGCTTTCGGCCTTAGGCCATCTTCAGTGCTTCTTTGTCAGGAAACAGGAAACCTTATTGACAAATTAACTTTTTTCATTAAGTGGGCCATCAACACCACAATGTAAAAACTGATTACATAAAACAATTAACACTTAAATTTGTAAATGACGAACAACTGGGACGAACCACTTTCTAAATTTCAATTAGTAACCATCATTTCTCTTTTTCTTTTCCATTTGTCGCTCCACGTGAGAACGTGGTTTTCGAGTCGAAATTTGATGGTTATTTTTATAATAAATGTTGTTTTATGTAATCAGTTTTTACATTGTGGTGTTGATGGCCCACTTAATGAAAAAAGTTAATTTGTCAATGAAGTTTCCTGTTTCCTGACAAAGAAGCACTGAAGATGGCCTAAGGCCGAAAGCGCTCTGCTCTTTATAAATTAATTTTTGAAGATTATACACTTAATACACAAAACGACTGTTGTTCCATCTTAATTCAAAAAAGTGTACACAGCCCTTACCTTATCAAAATTGTTTAAGCTTATGCCAATGCATGACCTATTTTGATATAAATACAGGGTGTCCCGGTGCTAGTGGAATTCAAAATAGACACAATTTCAAAATTTTGGATCGAGAGGCTCTGGTTTAATAAGTTCAATTAAAGTTAAATGGGGAAATTACGTTTTCACTTGTCATGTTATGGGCTTAAGGTTGAAATATCGAATAATATCAAAATAGCAAAATAACTATTCCCGAGGTTAAAATGAGCCATCCGCTGAAATATTACTTCTTTATGCCTCTGCGTTTTAGAGATAATAACTTTAAAAGCAATGAAACAATTGGTCGGTAAAAAAATTAAAAACAAGTAATGTGTAAGCAAGTTACAAGATCCTCTAGCTTGGAGTCAAGTCATAAGAATTGATAAAATTAAGGGCTGTGCGAGAAGGAAAAAAAAGAGAAAAACAGTAAAACATGACGGTAACGACGTCTAACAGGGAGATTAAACGTCCCGAGAAACAAAACAGCGCCTCCACCATGTCACGGCTTACCGTTTGTTACTAATAGGAATTTATAAATTGTATTGCCGTTATTTGAGGGGTAGAACAGATGAATTTAAATAATAGGCACTAGTACAAAAGAAATACATATTTATTACCAGTTAAACAAGCTAAATTCAGAAAAACAAAAACAAAGAATTGAAAAAGTTAAATAAATTTCTAGAGGACCTTGCTTACAGTGAAAGAAAACAAGTAATACTTACATTATGCTGTTGCCGTGGGGCTCAGCTCTTTGGGCAGACCACCCAGTATCACACACACACACACCGTCACGGCCCGGACTTGACTCCCCGCTCGTAGGCAAACCGATCTCACCGTATATCATTTATGATTAGTCGGCAAATGCTAACTGTACGATCAACAATCATACAGGGCGAGAAATATTTAGTAAATGCTTAATGCCATATTCGCGACAATATGGCAAAATCTTTGAGATTGGAGAAGGGAATACAGAGATACTTTTTCTTTAAAAAATAAAATGCGTGTTTCAAGGTTAATACATATCGTCGCTACTATTTTGTAAAAATGGGAAATGGTTATAGCATATACATTTCATGACGCCGGCCGTCGGCCTGGGAGGGGGTAAGACATATCAATGCCCTTGGAACAAATATTAAGGGGCGGTTTAAACCAAAGGGTAGAACTAAGGTTGACGCGCACAGAATTTATTCAAGTTATACTTTCCACCCTGTATGTAAATACGTAGTTTGAAAAAATATCACTAGCACCTTAACCAACCTTAGCAAAAAACGGTAGCAATATCACTAGGTTTTTCTCCCATTTTTAAAATTAAATTTCTATTGTACCAAGAGTATACCTACTGTCCCTGCTGCACGATCAGAGAATTGATGAAATTTGTCACTACTTTTACGCTAATACGTAGGGTGTTGATATTAAACCATGTTTTCCAACAAAGGATATATTCCGATATTATTAAGTAATTTTAACGGAGCAGGACATTTTGGCGCCGGCCGTTTGGACGCTGGACTTTTTTTGCAAAAATATAGGCTAATTGGAAACAAAAAGATGGATTGGATGGTTGTGGTTAGCTCCAATTCAGCCGAATTAGTACCTACATGCCTAAGAAAAAAGTCCGCCGTTAAAATGCCCTGGCGCTAAAATGTCATGTACAAAATTTGAAAGTAGTATAGTACAAAGATATATTAGCGCCTGTAATAATTTTAAAGTTTTAAATAAGTTAGTGGCATATCCAAGGGGCGGCTCACTCCCGAAATCTCTCCGAAATCCCAAATTTAAAGCCGAAATCGCAAAATCATATCGAAATCTATGACTTCCCTACCGATTTCGTTGAAAAAGCCAGATATCAACCGAGATCCATTGGAGATTTTGCTGAAATCATAATCGCCTTACAATAAGAATAGCCCTCTCCAATTTTTTTTTGCGTGCATTATTGCTACTTGGTTCGATTTGCCTCTGGAGCTACTTCAGTATTTTGCACTGTTTCTGCCGTTACTTGGTAGAATTCCATGATAAATTCAAAGAAAAGTAAAACACACTGTTTACGAATTCCACTATATTAAAAACTTTATTTTATTATTTACAAAATTCAACTAGTTTCGCTTGCACTATAGCTTTTTCAAGAATGAATATTTACGTCTTAAGTTCAATGGGGTGCAAGTTTCGGGTTTTCTGGTAATTGTTGTAAATAGGGTATTAAAATAAATTTAACAATGGGGATCTATTTAGGTCTCTATGTCAATTCAATAAACGGTGGTAATTTTTACGTTTATTAATTTCAAGGGATTCCAACAGCTAATTTAGTTACTTTCTTCTGCGTATGTAATATTTTAAAGTTTGGGTTCAAATTATGGTTGGTTTCTATTAAATGATAAGCATAATTGGAATTGCTTTTTGACTTGATGTAGCTTGAATAATGTTCTTTTATCCTCTTAGAAAAACTTCTCCCAGATTGGCCTATTTATGTTTATGGACAGTCTTTACAATTTAATTGGTAAACTCCAGACTTATCATCATTTTCCAATCTAGTTTATTTTATGAAATTACCCGTCGACAGGCTGAACAGGGATCTTGTAGAAACTAAGTGTTGCACAATTCCGTTGCTGGAATAATAATTTGTTTTTGCAACAGCTGCAGATTTCTATTTCCAGTTAGATTTTTTTCAAAATTAAAGAGCCCAATCAAGTGGTGGCCTAAAACATTTGTGAGACTAGTAATCTAAGGATTTACTTCAAATTATCTATAATGCCACACCTCACATTAAATCCAAGCCTTGTTTGCATTCGCCTTTTATCCTAAAATATGCGGATTTTCTCTACTCCAGTAGTAGTGATGATTATGTTTATTGAATATTCCACCATTTCTAAATCGCGCTTCGTCTGTCCAAATAACTTTAGATTGAAAATCAGGTATTTCTTGACGCTCATACTGAATGTTTAATTTTTCGTTATGTAACTGATCAGAGAAAAATCGCCTATTCGGTTAGACATTTAAAGAAATGTTCCTGTATATGGTAATATTGCTGATAAATTAACTGGTACAATTAATATACCTACCTTAAAAATGTTTTTCTCTATTACAGCATTGGCGAACATCAAGATTGCAGAGTCCAGATCCAACAGCAGCGTGATAATCGGATTAGCCAGAAACTTAAGGTAAACGTTAAGAATGACTTGCCGATATTTCGGCAAAGAAGTGTATACAAACACCGCCTTCGTAAGGGTTCAGGAAAAGCTAAGTTTAAATGTGATCAGTGTGATTATCAAAGCATTCAGAAAGGTCATTTAAAGAGGCACCTTCTCCGACATAAAGATCCAAAGGAAGTTAATATGTTTAAATGTAGCCAGTGTGATTATCAAAGCATCCAGAAAAGTAATTTAAAGACGCACCTTCTCCGACATAAAGATCCAGAGGAAGTTAATATGTTTAAATGTATTCAGTGTGATTATCAAAGCATCCAGAAAAGTCATTTAAAGGCGCACCTTCTCCGACATAAAGATCCAGAGGAAGTTAATATGTTTAAATGTAGTCAATGCGTTTTTCAAAGCATTCGGAACGATGCTTTAAAGAAGCACCTTCTCCAACATAAGGATCCAGAGGAAGTTAATATGTTTAAATGTAGTCAGTGTGATTATCAAGGCATCCAGAAAAGTCATTTAAAGACCCACCTTCTTCGACATAAAGATCCAGAGGAAGTTAATATGTTTAAATGTAGTCAGTGTGATTATCAAAGCATTCACAAGTGGAGTTTAAAGACGCACCTTCTCCGACATAAGGATCCAGAGGAAGTTAATATGTTTGGATGTAGTCAGTGTGATTATCAAACTAAGTATAAATCTAATTTAAGTAAACATTTTCTCCTGCATAAGGAACCCGGGGAAGTCGATATGTTTGATTGCGATCAATGTGCCTATCAAACAAAGTATAAAAGTCGTTTGGGGATACACCTTCTCCGACATAAGGATCCAGAGGAAGTTAATATGTTTAAATGTAATCAGTGTGATTATCGAAGCATTCAGAAAAGTTATTTAAAGACGCACCTTCTCCGACATAAAGATCCAGAGGAAGTTAATATGTTTAAATGTAGCCAGTGTGATTATCAAAGCATCCAGAAAAGTAATTTAAAGACGCACCTTCTCCGACATAAAGATCCAGAGGAAGTTAATATGTTTAAATGTAGTCAGTGTGATTTTCAAAGCATTCGGAAAGATGCTTTAAAGAAGCACCTTCTCCAACATAAGGATCCAGAGGAAGTTAATATGTTTAAATGTAGTCAGTGTGATTATCAAGGCATCCAGAAAAGTCATTTAAAGACCCACCTTCTTCGACATAAAGATCCAGAGGAAGTTAATATGTTTAAATGTAGTCAGTGTGATTATCAAAGCATTCACAAGTGGAGTTTAAAGACGCACCTTCTCCGACATAAGGATCCAGAGAAAGTTAATATGTTTAAATGTATTCAGTGTGATTATCAAAGCATCCAGAAAAGTCATTTAAAGGCGCACCTTCTCCGACATAAAGATCCAGAGGAAGTTAATATGTTTAAATGTAGTCAATGTGATTTTCAAAGCATTCGGAAAGATGCTTTAAAGAAGCACCTTCTCCAACATAAGGATCCAGAGGAAGTTAATATGTTTAAATGTAGTCAGTGTCATTATCAAAGCATTCAAAAAGGTAATTTAAGGACGCAACTTCTCCGACATAAGGATCCAGAGGAAGTTAATATGTTTAAATGTAGTCAGTGTGATTATCAAAGCATTCACAAGTGTAGTTTAAAGACGCACCTTCTCCGACATAAAGATCTAGAGGAAGTTAATATGTTTAAATGCAGTCAATGTGATTTTCAAAGCATTCGGAAAGATGCTTTAAAGAAGCACCTTGTCCAACATAGGGATCCAGAGGAAGTTAATATGTTTAAATGTAGTCAGTGTGATTATCAAAGCATTCAAAAAGGTAATTTAAGGACGCACCTTCTCCGACATAAGGATCCAGAGGAAGTTAATATGTTTAAATGTAGTCAGTGTGATTATCAAAGCATTCAAAAAGTTAATTTAAGGACGCACCTTCTCCGACATAAGGATCCAGAGAAAGTTAATATGTTTAAATGTATTCAGTGTGATTATCAAAGCATTCAGAAAGGTCATTTAAAGACGCACCTTCTCCGACATAAGGTTCCGAAGAAAGTTAATATGTTTAAATGTATTCAGTGTGATTATCAAACTAAGTATAAATGCAATTTAAGTAAACATTTTCTCCTGCATAAGAAATAAGGGGAAGTCGATATGTTTACATGTGAGGTTAATATCTGGGGTTGTTTAAGCAGTAGCTAATTAAATGAATTTGCCTACTAATATGCTCAATTTATAAATAATGTAAGATTTTATTTTTGACAAGTTTTATATTGGTTTGGTTAATTAGTATTTATAAATAATAATGCCTGATTATGGTCCAAATTATCAATGTCCTGTTAACTTTACCTACTAGATAACTTTTATAAGGATATCATTGTTGTCATGGAAGGTATATGTTACTGTTATCACTAACAGGACATTGATAATTTGGGCCTTAAATAAACAAAGTTTGCAAAATGAAATTGGAAGAAGTTAAAATACATAAACAGACTATTTTTGTTAAAAAAAATGTATACACAGGGTTTCCGGTAAGTATATGGCATACTTTCGGGAGCGTATAGGGGAGGGGGGTCAAAATAACCCTAATTCGTCATTGAGAAAAAATTCTAAAAGACTCGTTAATGCAGATACAGACCCCCCCCCCCCCCAAAGGGGTACCCAGCAATTTACTTTTTTTGGCTCTAACTTTTGAACCGACTAATAAAATTTTAATATTATATAGAGGCCATAAAGAGTCATTAAACCATACTACAGTAGATGTTTTACATCGTCAGGGAAGTCAAGAACAGTGGTCATTAGCAGGTGTCGTTTTACAGAACTGAAAGCTGATTTTACACATACTCTCATCATTCTTCTTTAAAAAATTTACTTTACATTTATTTCGATAAAATTAGCCGTTTTCGAAGAAAATACATTTTTTTTATAACCCGTTTAAGCAATGACTTTCGAAATTTATTTAATAATTTTATTTAATTAATAAGTTTATTACCATAAGTTACTTAAAAACATAGTAACTAATCGATAACAAGATAGCTAATAATTCGCATTAAAGTAATAAAATTTGTCATTATTACATCTCACCATGCATCTAACTTATGGACAAGCACTCGGCAATTGTGTGGATGGAAAATTTATTCTGATACATTTCCAAATCACAGTGTGCCGCATAAAGGAACCATTGAAAGGATTGATATTTCGGAAATCGCTTAAACACAAGAATGTTAAGAATTCTTTCTCCAATGTTTCCCTTCTTTAAATTCTCTTAAAGATACATAATTTGTGCCTCCCACCCTTTCTTTGATGGGTTAAAACGATAACTGGCCTCACAATTTGATTGTATTTCATGTGTCAAAGCTTAACCCCAAACCCTGATTGATTATAATTTGAGAAATTATCTTATTATTGCTGAAGATGACCTTCTCTAAGGTCGAAACATGTCCTAGAGCAGTTAGTATCATATAAAGATCTTGTCCCCCCTTTTTGTTATATTTTTTATATAGTATATACACACACCGCCATAATTAGAGGAACGGTTAAAATTTACGTAAAGTTTAAAATCAATTTTCACTCGATTTCGATAGTTTTTCTTTTAAATTTTAGCTTGATTCTTCAGGAATGCTGTTGGCCTATCAACATTTTTAAACGATTTGTCTTTATATATGATACAGGGGCGGAAAGAAAGTAATGATTTTTCAGTAATTTTTGAGACACCCTGTGGAGTGACCAAGTGACAATTGGAAACATTTTATAATAATTAATTGTGACCTGATCTTTTCTGAACATTTTCTGTATTTATTCACTCTGATACCTTAATTATTACGGAAAATACAGGGTTTGAAAAAAGTAGAATCGGATTAACAACTGTAACAGGTCTTGACAGCCATGGATTTGTTAGAATACTTTTATGCATTTTGTCCCTTTTTATCAAGTTAGCTAAAGCCAAAGTCAAAGCCAATGTGTAAACATCTGTGAGTTTGGCACTAAATTTGAGACGCATATTTTCTTTACATTAGTTTGTTATTTTTTCATAAGTAATTGTTTATATTTGGTTTGTTTTTCTTTAATATAGTCACCTTGATTGTGAAATAGTCCAATGATGGGTGATTTAGAACCGACTGATATCGCTAGAGCGGTAACATTGATCGAAAATGGTCGATCTTACAGTGATGTTGCTGAAATGTTTGGTAAAACAAAATCGACGATCCATCGTAAAGTTACACGTTTGAGGCAAACTGGAGAGTATGTGAGAAGACGAGGTCAAGGCAGAAAACGTTCAACCACGGCTGTAGATGATCGATTCATAACATTGCAAATACTACGAAATAGGCGTATAACAGCAGTTAAAATAAAAAATGAACTAAAAGAAGTACGTGGAACCAGAATAAGTGCGCTTACAGTTAGAAAGAGGCTCAAAGAAGTTGGTATTAAGTCCTATAGGCCAAAAAAGCCCCTAAACTCCAGAGACGTCATCGAGTAGCGCGACTAGCCTTTGCTCGAGAACACCAAAATTGGAATAACGATCAATGGGGTCAAGTTTTATTCACGGATGAGAGCCGTTTTTGCGTAAATTCTATTGATGGTAGGGAGAGATTGTATCGACGTCACAGATTAACCTAATACGGATACGTAAGTAAGCGACAGCGTCGTATTCAACCCTCGTAAAAACCACGCCCCCCGAGAAAGAGCCGACTCTTTGTCGTATAGTACGGGTATCAGTTTAGTGCTAGCGACTATCGGTGCAACACGATCGGTAATAAACTGTTGAATGTAGTACGTGTGCCTATGTTATTTTGGTTGCTATTTTAATAAAATGCCTGGACATAAGTGTGTTTATTTGCATTGTTTTACCAGAAGCGGTGAACAAAAGACACTTTTTGGGTTTTCAAATGATAGTTTAAGGTAAGATATTCCTATAAAGTATTTTTGATCTATTTTTTGTTTGGAAAGATGATTCAACTAAAATAATAACCAGTGTTGTAGGTGTCTTTTTTTGAAATTATTAAAAATATAGGTATAATAAGATCACTTCAGATAATCCTGAATGTGACATAGGTAATTTTAAACTACTTTATCATTTTGACCCGCCTCATCTGCAAAAAGCCACAAAAAATAATTTTATGAAGAAATCGTTTTCCTTCGGTGACAAAAGGACGTCCGGGAAATATATTGAAACATTTTATAATTAAGACAAGAAGCAGCCGTACCGATGTGCACCCAAGCTTACTGACGCGCATATATACCCTACAAACTTTCAAAAGATGAAAGTCAAATTAGCTACGCAAGTCCTTGTCCTGGTTGGGTTGATACGTGTGGTTGCCACGAGATGTAGCCACGTGCTGCAATTCTCATTCGTAAACTTAGTTGCAAGCGGTATGCAGACGTACGTCAGCTTGGGTGTACTACAAGCTGACGCGCAAGCGACTATAAAGGTTATCGATAAATTCGACAAATTATTTGATATGCTAATTTCTTCAGAGATCAATCATCCAAATAAATTTAAAAATGCTTTCCAGGGCTTAGATTACCAGATAGACTTTTTGGAAGAGATGATAATATTTTTGCAAAACATAAAAATTAAGATTTAAATAAACAAGGATGTAACCTCCAAATGTAAATTTATTAAATGCTGGATGGTAACAATCAGGGCAATACAGATTCTTTGGCAACGGTTTTCTAAGGCAGGTTTTAAATATCTAAAAACTAGGACAGTTAATCAAGGCTGTTTAGAGAATTATTTCAGAAATGTTAGACAGCAAGGTGGCAATTCGCTCAACCCAACGCCGATTCAGTTTGAAAGGGCTTTTAGAAAGTTGTTTTGCCAAAGTTTTTTGCATTCCGAACATATGAATTGTGAGGACGATTTAGGTATTCTTCTAACCCAATTAAAACGTACTAATAGTGTTGTTTATGAGACAAAAAGTGCAGAAAAAAGGCTCCTCAAGCAATAACTCTGCCTGATTATGACTATACGACTGAAAGCATGACAACACAAAATCCGTTCATTTATGTTTGTGGCTATTTAATAAGTAAAGCTTTACGAATACATTCATGCGATAATTGTATCCAATTTTCCAAACAGTCTCAGGCTCTAGACAAAAATAAAATATTTTTCAAATAAAAGCTTATGGCTACAAAGAAGGCATTTTTGGAAGCTTAAAATCACCAAGTGAAGAATTTATTCATCATATTTATAAATTAGAAAATATAAGTAGGTATTCTTAAAATTTTTTGATGATGTTTCAAATAATGAAGGAATTTCCCATTTTTTTCTTAACCAAATGAGCAAAATCACTTTTGTTCATCCATGTAGAAACTTTCCCATTATATATATTGTTAAATTATTTGTTAGATTAAAGAAATTTTATACGTTAAAATATGCAAATCGTAATATATATAGTTAAAAAAAAAAACAGATAAAACGAAGCGAAAAATAAAAATATTGAGTCATTTGTAATATTAACATTTTTTGTTTATTATGTCTAAATAAATATTTTCGTTGTCAATTCATGAGGTTTTATTTAAATTAGTTCAATACAATAACAATCAAAATGTATGTAGTATAACATTATAAAAACATTCCATATTTTGAACACATTGGTGCGGTTAATCTTTCTCCTGAGACATCCCGAATATACAAATGCATTGATGCGGCCAGCACGTGTCCATTAAATCTAGTGCGAATCGCTAAATCGCCGCTCTTACGTATCTGTATTAGGTTAACTTTGTCGACGTCCAGGAGAGCAAAATGAACAATTTAATTTTACTCTTACCGTCTCTTTCGGTGGAGGCTCAATTATGGTGTGGGGTGGCATATGTTTAGGAGCACGCGCAGAGTTAGTGGTTATTGATGGCGGTGCTTTAACTGCAGATAGGTATATAAGAGATGTTCTTCAATACCATGTGATACCTTTCGTCCCACATATCGGAGCCAATTTCCTCTTAATGCAGGACAATGCTCGCCCGCACGTAGCTCGTTGCGTAACTCACTTTCTGAATCAAGTGGAGATACCGACAATGAATTGGCCTGCATGTTCACCGGACTTTAATCCGATTGAACATGTCTGGGATATGCTAGGCAGACGACTTAGGTCAAGAATTCCTACTGTCCAAAACACAGACGAGGTGAGAACTGCATTAATTTAAATATGGGAGAATTTGCCTCAGGAAATGATTGACAACGTCGTCAAAAGTATGGGACGTCGGATGACTTCAGTCGTAAGGGCTCGTGAAGGAAATACCCGATATTGAAAAAAATTATCCTTGTAAATATTCTTTATCATTAAATGTTTAAAACAAATCAAAACGAACTATTAATTTTTTTAAAAAGCGGTACTTTTGTCTTTAAGCACGCTTCAAAGTGGCATGAAGCTTTGCAAAACATACTGAAATTAGCTAGCTATTTATTCTTTTAATAAATTCTATTTAAATTTGTACGGAGAAAAAAGGATATCTAGAAAAAAATTGAAAGATAAAATCGTTTTTTTTTTCAAACCCTGTATTTTCCGTAATAATTAAGGTATCAGAGTGAATAAATACAAAAAATGTTCAGAAAAGATCAGGTCACAATAATTAATTATTATAAAATGTTTCCAATTGTCACTTGGTCACTCCACAGGGTGTCTCAAAAATTACTGAAAAATCATTACTTTCTTCCGCCCCTGTATCATATGTAAAGACAAATCGTTTAAAAATGTTAATAGGCCAACAGCATTCCTGAAAAATCAAGCTAAAATTTAAAAGAAAACTATCGAAATCGAGTGAAAATCGAAAGGGAAAATTGATTTTAAACTTAAGGAAAATTTGGACCGTTCCTCTAATTATGGCCGTGTGTGTATTTATATTTATATATATTGTTATATATTTTATTCCTACAATTTAAATCTTTCCTCACTGAGAGAATGGACAACTTTCTGCACCTTAAAACAATACGAGTAAAATTATGATTTTGCCTAAATTGTTGCAAAACCCAATTTGCATAGTTGACTCTTGCAGATAATCAGCGGGAAACATGGCATGTACCTTTTGGGCGTGATAAGGATGTAGCAGTTGTTCTCGAAGGGTCTCATGAACTTGTACCGACAGTTTTCTTATACTATTAGAGGGATTTTCAGCAATTTTATCCAGAATTTTTGAGGGCACGATGCGGCAAATAACTTCCTAAACTCGATTAGAAAAGATTAGCTACTTTTAGCATTTTTTCCATTTCACTAGACTTTTACCTTAAGCTACGATCAACCCCTTCAAAAGTTCTTCGGTGCGCTAAACGAAGTTTTGGAAATGTATCAGAATAAATTATTGTCGCCTCCACACAATTGCCGAGTACTTGACCATAAATTAGATGCATGTCAGCATACTCACTCTAGGAATAACCCTCCATTACTTAAGTCTTATGTACGCAATCAATCAGACAACTTGGAAAAGTGTTGTCAGTAGCGCATTGTTAACGAAATAAAAACGACTTTGAGTATTCGGATTTATTATTTCAATAACGTGTTACTAAGCAATTGTATTTTCCTCGAACACGGCCAATTTGATCGAAACGAATGTAAAGTGCCTTTTATAACAAGGAATGACGAGAGTATTAAAAGATCTGTTATCAGAACGATACGTGTCAAAATCTTGGCCCAACGAGTGTGGTGGCCAGTCCGTTCCTGACTTCCCTGGAGATGTAAATCATCTACTGTGGTCTCGTTTTATGAACCTTTATGGTCTCCAAAATATTAAAATTTCATTAAATTATACTTGTTGATCCAAAAGTTAGACCAAAAAAAGTAAATCGCTGGGTACCCCTTTGGGGCTCTGTTTCTCCGTTAAGGGTCACTTTAGGTTAAATTTTAATTTGTTAGATAGATAGATAGATAGATAGATAGATAGATAGATAGATAGATAGATAGATAGATAGATAGATCCTTTCCCGTCCCCGGATCCTCTGATCTGATCCTTAAATCAATCCAACCCCGACGCTATTAGGGTATCCGAGGGCTAGGGGTATCCTTTAAGAAACCTTTCCTAAATCATGAGATCGTCCTGCACTGTAGACCACTGGGAGTACTAAGTACCACGTACCCGGGAAAAGTTGATGTGAGCTTGCTCTGCCGAGGTGTAAGCTGCAGCGTAGGTCCGTGACCAGCCACTTCGGTCCTTGATCAGGGAGTGCGCATTGAATGTAGATATCGGAATCTGCTTTGCCCCGAGCGAGCCCCTATCCGTCCGAGTTTTCCGGGATAGGGAAAACGAAGGCTGGGCTCCAGGGAACTGGAGTAAGTTTAGAAGAAACTGAGGGTATACCCGTTCCCAGCTTTTTCGGCCCGCTCCCTTGCGCACGATGCGCTGGCGAACAAAAATCATGGATATTGTGATTGATAGTAGTAATAATAGTAAAGATGAGATACAGATCAGTACCGCGAGAAAGGACCAAATTTCAGAACAATCGACTGAAGTAAACCCGTTCACAAGAAGAGACTCGATTAACAGAACACCACCTAGATTAAGAACCTTCTCCTTGCCTGGTGTAGAAGACCAAGTATTTAATAAGTTCGAAAGAAGGGAGATGCTAGAACTAGAGCAACCAAACAAGCGAAAGAGAACGGACCAATCATCAAGCACCGATCTTAATAACAAGGGAACTAAAGTCGAGAAATATAAAGACGCTATAGAAAATGTTATCCTGCAAATACAGAAATTAAACATTACACTCAAAGAAATGTATAAACCTAAACAGGAACTAAAAGAAATAGCCAGCCGTCTGACCCTGCACGCCGAAAAACTGCAAAGTATAGATTTGATGGACTGGACAAAACAAGAAGTTGATGATTTAGAAACAAAAAAACGAGAAGAAACATTACTAGAAGAAAACCAAAAACTACGGGGACAGATTGAGTCGCTGAAGAGAAAGCATAACAAGGAATTAGATGTGAACACTAGTTCGTTAACACACAGTGAGATAGACGTACAATGTGAAGACTGTAAGAAGATTGGAAGAAAAATAGCCCGAAGACAATACTTAATGCGGGAACAAAACTTTATAAATTTTCAAGAAGTAACTGAAGAAGACTGGGAAAATGAGATCTTCCCGAAAAGTACACGGGAGCAGGGCGACATATGGGAAACTTCAAATGGATCTGAAATTATACTTCCCTGTAGTAAAAATTTTGAAACTGATAACAGAGAAATAAGAACAGCCATAAACAAGTTTGGAGGAATGGACGGTCTCATAAGACAAAACAAAAAAAAAGGAGAAGTGGCTATGATGACTCATTCACTAGGATTCCCAAATAGCAGTGGAACTATGACACATATTTCCAGATACTACCCTATAATAGCAGATGGTGGGGCACAAAATGAACCTGATGATAGGACCATTTTTCAGACCCTGAAAACAATCAAGAACCACGTGACAAAACAAAAGTATACTAAACTTGCTTTACCTGAATTCGACGGAATAGAGCGGCTTATGTTTGTACGAATAATGGAATACCTATTTGCAGACACAAATGTACATATCACGTTATGTAGACCTAACAACAGAACACAACAACCTATAAATACTACCAAAACATCCAGAGGTGGCAGGATCAATACCAACACTAATGAGGACGGCGCCACTAAGTATACGAGAAGACACAAGCATGAGGCTCTCCTCATAGGGATGAAGGATCGCTCTTACGCTGACCTATTGAAATTAGTTAAACAGTCAGTAAATCCTAGCGATATAGGCGTAGACATAAAGGATGTCATCAAAACAAAGAACGGACAATTACTCCTTACTATCCAAAATGGTTCTGATAAAGCCGAGGTACTAAGGAAGGAAATCAAAGAAAAAATTCCGAACGCGACGTCATCTCTTTTAATATCCAAAAAGGTCATTCATGTAAAAGGCCTTGATGAAGTTGTAACTGAGGACGAAATACGAGAAACCGTTTCCAAATCGATATCTGTCAAACCAGAGACTTTCGAAGTAAGAGCCTTACGACCAGCCTACGGAAACAAACAAAATGTTACCATAGTAATGCCCGAGGTGGATGCAGAAAAGTTGTTAAAAATGCAACAAATCAGAATTGGATGGACGATTTGCAGGATCACTGAGAGGAAAAAAGAAACAAAATGCTTCAAATGCTGGGGATATGGGCATATTAAAACACAATGTCAGGGCCCCGATAGAGAGCGATTTTGTCTAAACTGTGGAAAAGAGGGTCATTTGGCAAAGAAGTGTAACAATAACGCTTTCTGCGTACACTGCCAGAAAGAGGGACATCAGACAGGAAACCCAAAATGTCCAAAAATCCAAGACTTGAGAAAGACGGAGGCACCGATAGAAATCACAAATCAATATAAAAAATAAGAATACTACAAGTCAACATTAATAGAAGCCGTCCCTCCCATGATATGGCTCTTGCGACCGCTAAGGAAATAAATGCAGCAATATTAGCAATCAGCGAGCCAAATCGTAACGCAATCAGAAATCGAAAAGACTGGGTTTACGACGAGGAACTTGACACAACAATAAAAGTATTGGACCCTAATATCATTATAAGGAAACAAGGCTCTGGTCCAGGTTTTACTTATGTCACCACGACTGAGTACACCTTCTATAGCTGCTATTCATCCGGCAACGATGATATCCAGAGTCTTGATGATACACTATATAGAATTGCCAGACAAACCAGACTTAACCAGGAGAAAGCCATTATAATGGGAGATTTTAATGCCAAGTCTCCGCAATGGGGAATGAACTATACAGATAGACGAGGACAATTGATAACTGAATGGATGGCGGCAAACGATCTTGTCATTGTAAACCAGGGAGACAAACCTACATTTCAAAGGCTGGACTACTCTTCAATATTAGACTTAACAATAACCTCTGAGAACGTCAGAGCAAATGTCACAAACTGGGAAGTTAGCGAGAGAGAGTCTCTAAGTGATCATAACTACATAGTCTTTGATATAGCAGGAAAAGCACGGACCCGCAAACAGCAACATAGCAATGAGGGTTGGCAAATAAGGAAACTGGATCAAGAAAAACTAAATGGAGCCAAATGCAGTTGCAACTTCACCAAAAGGCTTCTCTAGCACTTTAGCAAAAATCTGTGATACTTCCATGCCAAAGAGAAAAAGTAGTTTAAGAAGGCAGCCAGTATACTGGTGGAATGAAAATATAGCAAATCTTCGGAAGGAATGCATAAGACGGAGAAGAGCATACACAAGAATAGCAAGAAGAGGTATGCATCAAGTAAACCACCACTTATGGGAGGAGTATAAGGAGAGCAAACTAAGACTGAGAAATGAAATTAAAGCAGCTAAACGAACGAGCTGGAAATCATTGTGTAACAACGTTGACTGTGATATCTGGGGGAATGGGTATAAAATAGTCATGCGGAGTCTAATTGGCTATCCTCCGAAACCAAAGTTGGCAATGGAAACCATGGAAGAAGTGGTAAAACACCTATTTCCAGTCCACCAACCCGTAAATTTCAACTGTGATTTGGACGACAACTTCATAGATTTTACCATCGAAGAGCTAAAAGCTGCAAGCGAAAAGCTAAAGAACAAAAAAGCACCAGGACCTGGAAATATTCCAGCTGAAATTATTAAAAAATTAGCAGCTGATAGACCAAATTACGTGCTTGATGTTTTCAATGGACTGGCAGTAAGTTCAAATTTTCCGGCTGCCTGGAAGCAGGCGAAACTAGTACTAATAAAAAAGGGTGACAAGCCTCTGGATAACCCTGAATCGTTTAGACCAATCAGTCTTTTGGACGTGGAGGGCAAACTGTATGAACATCTAATACTCATTAGGCTTAATGGAGAGCTACAACGCGTCGGTGGACTATCGGAAAGGCAGTTTGGATTTAGAACAGGTCGACAAACAGTGGACGCTCTCAAGGAGGTCGTCAGACTTGCCAAAGAGGCAGCATCTTACTCCGCGGCGCATCGCAGACTGTGCTCTGTTATAACGCTAGATGTTAAAAACGCGTTTAATAGTGCATCATGGCAGCTCATACTAGAGTACCTTAGAAAAAGAGGTTTGGACGAAAATCTAGTTGGTATTATGGCGTCATATCTGTCGCAGAGAACCATTATCCTAGAAGCAGGCGGGAAGAAGAAGGCGATAGAAATAAGCAGCGGCGTCCCGCAGGGATCGGTATTGGGTCCAACCCTGTGGAACATCCTGTATGATGACCTACTCCAAACAGAAATGCCGCTAGGAGTAACTCTCATTGGCTTCGCGGATGACGTAGCTATGGTGGTTACCGCAAAAACTGAAGATTCTCTAATGAATACCGCAAACGCAGGGTTGCAACGGGTGGCCAATTGGATGGATAGGAATAGACTTAAGCTGGCACCGCAAAAAACTGAGGCCATATTGCTCACAACAAAAAGAAAAATATTGCCGATAAACTTTAATATTCAGGAAACTGTGGTCGTACCGAGCAAGGCAATAAAATATCTTGGAGTATGGCTGGACACCAAACTGACTTTTCGCGATCATATAAAAAAGACCATCGTAAAAGCAGAAAAGACCGTCTCGGCACTTTCCAGCCTTATGCCAAACGTGGGCGGGCCTAGGGCATCCAAAAGAAAAATACTTGCAAGTGTGGTCCACTCACAATTGATATACGCAGCACCCGTGTGGCATTCGGTAACTGACAACAAGGAACTGATCCAGAGCCTCACTAAGATACAAAGAACTATGTCTATCAGGGTATGTAGCGCGTACAGGACCATATCGGCTGAGGGAGTTGGGGTAATCGCAGGAATTGCCCCCATAGAACTCCAAATAAAGGAGAGGACGGAGGTTTATAATGGTTTGGACAAAACTACTGCTAGAACCAATCTTTTGACCCGATGGCAAGAGAAATGGAATAATGGAACCTATGGGCGATGGACATGGACCATGATACCAAATATACAGATATGGCTGGGTAGACCACACGGGGACGTAGATTACTTTCTTACGCAGGCACTCTCTGGTCATGGATGTTTCAGAAAGTACCTGCATGATCGTAGGAGAGCAGACTCCAGTAGATGTACATACTGTGACGAAATTGACAATGCTGAGCATACACTGTTCATGTGCCCTAGATGGCAAGATTTAAGAGAGAGTTACCGACATAATACCGAAAAGATATTTAACGTAGGCAACATGATGGGAGGCCTAGTGGAGTCGGAAGAGTCGTGGAATCAAGCGTATGCTGTTGTCCGTGGCATAATAGAGACCAAAGAACACGAAAGTAGAATCTAGGCAGCCTTTATCCTGAAGTAATGCGAGAGCGGATACCAGGGTAAAGAGCAACGCAAAAGGGGAAGTTTTTAGTGGGTAGGCGGATCCCTAGAGGGACCGAATCCCACACTGGCCAGCCGCCAGATAAACAGGCTGGTGCGTCTTTAGAAGATCTTTTACCCCTTTCCAAAAAAAAAAAAAAAAAAAAGATAGATAGATAGATAGATAGATAGATAGATAGATAGATCATATAAAAAAGACCATCGTAAAAGCAGAAAAGACCGTCTCGGCACTTTCCAGCCTTATGCCAAACGTGGGCGGGCCTAGGGCATCCAAAAGAAAAATACTTGCAAGTGTGGTCCACTCACAATTGCTATACGCAGCACCCGTGTGGCATTCGGTAACTGACAACAAGGAACTGATCCAGAGCCTCACTAAGATACAAAGAACTATGTCTATCAGGGTATGTAGCGCGTACAGGACCATATCGGCTGAGGGAGTTGGGGTAATCGCAGGAATTGCCCCCATAGAACTCCAAATAAAGGAGAGGACGGAGGTTTATAATGGTTTGGACAAAACTACTGCTAGAACCAATCTTTTGACCCGATGGCAAGAGAAATGGAATAATGGAACCTATGGGCGATGGACATGGACCATGATACCAAATATACAGATATGGCTGGGTAGACCACACGGGGACGTAGATTACTTTCTTACGCAGGCACTCTCTGGTCATGGATGTTTCAGAAAGTACCTGCATGATCGTAGGAGAGCAGACACCAGTAGATGTACATACTGTGACGAAATTGACGATGCTGAGCATACACTGTTCATGTGCCCTAGATGGCAAGATTTAAGAGAGAGTTACCGACATAATACCGAAAAGATATTTAACGTAGGCAACATGATGGGAGGCCTAGTGGAGTCGGAAGAGTCGTGGAATCAAGCGTATGCTGTTGTCCGTGGCATAATAGAGACCAAAGAACACGAAAGTAGAATCTAGGCAGCCTTTATCCTGAAGTAATGCGAGAGCGGATACCAGGGTAAAGAGCAACGCAAAAGGGGAAGTTTTTAGTGGGTAGGCGGATCCCTAGAGGGACCGAATCCCACACTGGCCAGCCGCCAGATAATCAGGCTGGTGCGTCTTTAGAAGATCTTTTACCCCTTTCCAAAAAAAAAAAAAAAAAAAAAAAAAAAAAAGATAGATAGATAGATAGATAGATAGATAGATAGATAGATAGATAGATAGATAGATAGATAGATAGATAGATAGATAGATAGATAGATAGATAGATAGATAGATAGATAGATAGATAGATAGATAGATAGATAGATAGATAGATAGATAGATAGATAGATAGATAGATAGATAGATAGATAGATAGATAGATAGATAGATAGATAGATAGATAGATAGATAGATAGATAGATAGATAGATAGATAGATAGATAGATAGATAGATAGATAGATAGATAGATAGATAGATAGATAGATAGATAGATAGATAGATAGATAGATAGATAGATAGATAGATAGATAGATAGATAGATAGATAGATAGATAGATAGATAGATAGATAGATAGATAGATAGATAGATAGATAGATAGATAGATAGATAGATAGATAGATAGATAGATAGATAGATAGATAGATAGATAGATAGATAGATAGATAGATAGATAGATAGATAGATAGATAGATAGATAGATAGATAGATAGATAGATAGATAGATAGATAGATAGATAGATAGATAGATAGATAGATAGATAGATAGATAGATAGATAGATAGATAGATAGATAGATAGATAGATAGATAGATAGATAGATAGATAGATAGATAGATAGATAGATAGATAGATAGATAGATAGATAGATAGATAGATAGATAGATAGATAGATAGATAGATAGATAGATAGATAGATAGATAGATAGATAGATAGATAGATAGATAGATAGATAGATAGATAGATAGATAGATAGATAGATAGATAGATAGATAGATAGATAGATAGATAGATAGATAGATAGATAGATAGATAGATAGATAGATAGATAGATAGATAGATAGATAGATAGATAGATAGATAGATAGATAGATAGATAGATAGATAGATAGATAGATAGATAGATAGATAGATAGATAGATAGATAGATAGATAGATAGATAGATAGATAGATAGATAGATAGATAGATAGATAGATAGATAGATAGATAGATAGATAGATAGATAGATAGATAGATAGATAGATAGATAGATAGATAGATAGATAGATAGATAGATAGATAGATAGATAGATAGATAGATAGATAGATAGATAGATAGATAGATAGATAGATAGATAGATAGATAGATAGATAGATAGATAGATAGATAGATAGATAGATACACAGGAGGTTTTGTGCAGTCATAACTTTGGATGTAAAAAATGCATTTAATAGTGCGTCGTGGCAAATCATTTTAGAGGTACTTAGAAACAGGAGAATAGACGAAAGCCTAATAAACCTCATAGCATCATATCTTTCCGAAAGGAAAATAATCCTGGAAGCAGAAAGTGAGACAAAAGTTCTGGAAATAAATAGTGGGGTCCCTCAAGGCTCGGTTCTTGGCCCAACACTGTGGAATATCCTATACAACGACCTGCTACTCCTAGAACAGCCAAAAGGAGTTAAACTAATAGGCTTCGCAGACGACGTCGCTATGACAGTGGTAGCTAAGAGTAAGGAGACATTGATGAACATCGCCAACACAGGACTACATAGAATTTGCAATTGGATGAACAAGCAAAAACTACTCTTGGCTCCTCAAAAAACGGAAGTAGTCATACTCACGAAGAAGAGAAAGAGACACCAACTAAGTTTTAACGTAATGGGAACAATTGTTACGCCTAGCCCGTCTATCAAATATCTTGGAGTTCACCTCGACGCCAAACTTACCTTTAAAGAACACCTCAGCAATACAATCAACAAAGCAGAAAAGACGATGAGAGCCCTGAGCGCATTAATGCCTAACATAGGAGGTCCAAGAGCTTCAAAAAGAAAACTACTGGCAAGCGTAATGCAGTCTCAAATACTTTACGCAGCACCTGTCTGGCACATGGCAATGGATACAATCAAGCTAAGGCAACAGTTACTTAGTCTTCAAAGATTATGTCTTATCAGAGTCTGCAGCGCCTACAGAAGCATCTCGACCGAAGCAGTTGCAGTAATCTCAGGAATACCACCAATACACCTATCGGTAAAAGAATGCACTGAAAAATACAACGGTGTACCAAAAGAAGAAGCTAGAAGCCACCTGATGGAGAAATGGCAGCAAAACTGGGAAAACACTGAAAAAGGAAGGTGGACTTATCATCTTATCCCGAACATAGAATTGTGGGTAAATAGAAAGCACGGTGAGGTTGACTATTATCTGACACAGGCATTATCCGGCCACGGATGCTTCAGAAAATATCTTTTCAATAGAAGAAGAGCAGAAACTCCAGCGTGTCCATACTGCTCCATGATTGATGACGCAGCCCACACTCTGTTCCAGTGCAAACAATGGGAAAGAAACAGAATAATCTTCGAAAGAGCCAGTGGACTGACCTTCAACCCCATCAATATGATGAGCCAGCTTTTGACATCCGAGGAAACTTGGGAACATGCCTATAGGACGATCCATGATATTCTAGAGACTAAAGAGATTCATGAAAAAATGCCAGCGTGAGAAAGAGAAACGAGTCCCCGTATACGGTGCCGAAGTAATGCGCCAGCGGTTCCCAGCACCGTATATCGCATCAGAGAGGGAAGGGTTTTTAGTACAATGAGGCAGACACTACCCGGATCAAGATTAGCATCGCGGGTGTCTAGATAGAGATTACCTAATCCTCTCTCCCCAAAAAAAAAAAAAAAAAAAAAAAAAAGATAGATAGATAGATAGATAGATAGATAGATAGATAGATAGATAGATAGATAGATAGATAGATCGGGGGCTCACTCTGTGAGTACGGGTTTGGCAAACCCGAGGTACCCTAGCTAGAATCTATCTTACCCCCAAAGATAGTTTTCTTCCCTCTTGTTCCCTTCCCATCCCCGGATCTTCTGATCTGATCTTTAAATCAATCCAACCCCGACGCTATTAGGTTATCCGAGGGCTAGGGGTATCCCTCTATAAACCTTCCCAAAACGCAAGATCGTCCTGCACTGTAACCCACTGGGAGTACCAAGTACCGAATTCTCGGGAAAGTTGATGTGAGCTAGCTCTGCCGAGGTGTACGTTACAGCGTAGGTCCGTGACCAGCCACTTCGGTCCTTGATCAGGAAGTGCACATTGAATGTAGAGGTCGGAATCTACATTGCACCGGGTGAGCCCCTATCCGTCCGAGCATTCCGGGATAGGGAAAACGAAGGCTGGGCCTCAGGGAACTGGGGTAAGTTAAGAAGAAAAGACTGAGGGTATACCCGTTCCCAGTTATTTCGGCCCGCCCCCTTGCGCACGATGCGCTGGCGAACAAAGAATATGGATGTTAAAGAAATTAAAGAAATAGATAAACCAAATCAGAATAAAAAAGAAAATGCTCCAGTGGACCCGTTTACAAGAAGAGAGTCAATCCAGAGGACACCACCCAGGCTAAGAACGTTTTCCTTACCAGGCGTAGAAGACCAAGTATTTGATAAATACGAAAGAAGAGGGGCCTTAGAGGTCGAGCAACCAAATAAACGAAAGAGAACAGACCAAACAACAAGCAGCGATTTAAAAGATACGGGATCTAAAGCCGAGAGATTTAGAGATACTATAGACAAAATAATCCTACAAGTAAAGAAACTAAACCTCACACTTAATGAAATGTATAAACCAAAACAAGACCTAAAAGAAATAGCAAGCCGTCTGACTCTGCACGCAGAACAACTGCAAAGCACAGATTTGATAGACTGGATGAAACAAATGCAAGACCAACTTGAAGATCCAGACAAGCTTCAGAATGAAAATCTAAAACTACGCAGAGAGATTGAACTCCTAAAGTCTAAACAAGAACACGAATCATCTGATGGAGAAAGCTTCTCTTGCAACGACTGCGCCAAATCAAAGAGAAGGTACACAAAAAGAAAAATGCTCCTAGGGGTCAGGGACCTTGAGAGCTATCAATCTGTAACAGAAGAGGACTGGGAAGACGGCGTCATCCCCAGAATAACCCCCATTAGTGGAAATCTCTGGGACGCGGGAACTGACCATGATATAATACTTCCCTGTGGCACCAATGTGGACTCGGACAACAGGATGGTACAGAGAAGTATTGATAAATATGGAGGCCAGCAGGGTATAAGGAACCAAGGCAAACACCAAGGAGAAGTGGCTAAAATGACCCATTCATTGGGCTTCCCTGATGAGCAGGGTAACCTCATCTCCAATACTAGATGGATCTATTATCCCATAGTACTTGGCAAAAATAACTCAGGAAAAATCGAAGATAAAGTCGCATTCAAATGCATAGAAGAGATCAAGTTACATATGATAAAGCACGGAAGGAAAAAAGTAGTGGTACCAGATATAGATGGCGTGGAGGGTCTTATTTTAAAGAGAATAATGGAATTTCTTTTTACAGATACAAACATCAAAGTTTCTATATACACTGGTACTCCAAACCGTCCCACAATTTCAAGCCAACAAAACCTCAAGGCCCCCCCAAAGATAACAGCAAGATCAAGACCACCTAGACAAGATGCCCTACTCATAAAAGGTAAAGACCTTACCTATGCGGATCTCCTTAAAACACTAAAGGAGAATATTAACCCGGTAGAGATGGGCGTAGAGGTTGGAACTGTTAAAAAGACAAGAGGAGGGGACCTACTTCTTACCATAAGTAAAGGAACCGACAAAATGGAGACACTCAAGAAAGAGATTACAGGCAGGATCCCAGGGGCTACTGCATTGAAACTATCGAATAAGAAAGTCGTGCACATAAAAGACCTAGATGCTGTGACTACGGAAGAAGAAATTCGGAATGCGATAGCAGGGCAAATATCAATAAAACCTGAGGAAATAGAAGTAAGAGCACTGAGACCGACTTATGACGATAAACAAAATGTGACCATCATACTCCCAGATCGAGAGGCTGACAAATTACTCCAAATGGGACGACTTAAAATAGGTTGGGTAAGCACGAGAATAATAGAAAGGAAAACAGAACTAAGGTGCTTTAAGTGTTGGGAACATGGGCACACAAAAGCGTCCTGTAGTGGCCCGGACAGAGAAAAACTTTGTCTCAAATGCGGCAAGGAAGGACACAAAGCCTCAAACTGCAAGTACGATTCCGCCTGCATTATTTGCAATATAGAAGGCCACCAGACCTTTAGTAAAAATTTCCCAAAAAAGAATAAGACTAAAGCTAACTCAAATCAAAATGGCGGCGACAAAAATTCTGCAAATTAACACCAATAGAAGCAGATCGGCACATGACATGGCTCTAGTCACAGCAAAGGAAATGGGCGCAAAAATCGTGGCGATTAGTGAACCTAATAAGAAAGCGATACAGAATAGAAAGGATTGGATCTGCGACTCGGAAATAAACACTGCCCTAAAAATCTTGGATCGGAATATCATCGTGGAAAAGCAGGGACACGGACACGGCTTTTCGTACGCCATCACAACACATTTTGCAATCTTCGGATGCTACTCGTCACCAAATAGAGACGTCGACGACCTGGAACTTACCCTGGAAGAAGTAGGAAGACACATAGCATTAAAAAAAAGAATAATAATCGTAGGGGACTTCAACGCGAAATCACCGCAATGGGGTATGCCCACCACGGATGCCAGAGGAAGAACTATGGTAGAATGGATGGCCCAATGGGACCTTGTTATATTAAACCATGGTAACAAACCGACTTTCGAAATCCATGGGTACGGGTCTATACTAGATCTCACTTTAGCAACGCCAGACATCGCTAGAAACATCCTGAAATGGGAGGTAAATGACAACGAAAGCCTCAGTGATCATAAATACCTCGTCTTCGAAGTAAATGACAAGAGAGATACTGTAAAACAAAACAAGTGTCCAGAACAGGGGTGGAACATAAAAAAAATTAGATGTGGAAAAACTAAAAATAGCGACCAATAAAATTGCGACAAGAAATCAAAACAAAACAGGTCAGGAACTCTCACGAGCACTACAGAAGATCTGCGATGATAGCATGCCCAAAAAGAAAAACGCACACAACAGACAACCAGCATACTGGTGGAGCGACGAGATAGCAACCCTTCGTAAAGATTGCATCAAGAAGAGACGTATTCATACCAGAAATAAACAAAGGAACACACTACAGGAAAACCTGCGTTTGTGGGATGAGTACTGTGGGGCGAAGAGAGAACTCAAGAATGCTATAAAAAAGGCAAAAAAAGCCTGCTGGAAAGCGCTATGTAACGACTTAGACAGAGACATATGGGGAAATGGCTACAACATCGCCATGAAGAGACTACATGGCTTTCCTCCAAGACAACAGATGACCATGAAAACCACTGAAAACATAGTAAACCACCTATTTCCACATCACGAACCAGTGGCTTTCCCGTTGTACATGTATCCAGCCTTCGCACCTTTCACCCTGGAAGAGATAAAAACAGCAAGCCAAAAGTTAAAAAATAATAAAGTCCCTGGACCAGGAAAAGTACCACCAGAAGTCATAAAGCATGTCACACTGCACAAACCCGAATATATTCTTGCTATATATAACGAGCTAGCGAAAAAAGGATGCTTTCCAAAAGAGTGGAAGAGATCAAAACTCACACTACTTAGAAAAGGAGACAAGCCGCTGGACAACCCAGGTTCATATAGACCTGTTTGTCTGCTAGATGTAGAGGGCAAACTATTCGAACATCTCATACTGGGAAGACTGAAGAGAGAACTGGAACGCACCGGGGGCCTAGCGGAAAACCAATATGGATTTAGAGAAGGCAGGCAGACAGTAGACGCAATTAAACAGGTCACAAATAAAGCAGTGGAAGCCGCAGACTTATCTAGTCAGCACAGGAGGTTTTGTGCAGTCATAACTTTGGATGTAAAAAATGCATTTAATAGTGCGTCGTGGCAAATCATTTTAGAGGTACTTAGAAACAGGAGAATAGACGAAAGCCTAATAAACCTCATAGCATCATATCTTTCCGAAAGGAAAATAATCCTGGAAGCAGAAAGTGAGACAAAAGTTCTGGAAATAAATAGTGGGGTCCCTCAAGGCTCGGTTCTTGGCCCAACACTGTGGAATATCCTATACAACGACCTGCTACTCCTAGAACAGCCAAAAGGAGTTAAACTAATAGGCTTCGCAGACGACGTCGCTATGACAGTGGTAGCTAAGAGTAAGGAGACATTGATGAACATCGCCAACACAGGACTACATAGAATTTGCAATTGGATGAACAAGCAAAAACTACTCTTGGCTCCTCAAAAAACGGAAGTAGTCATACTCACGAAGAAGAGAAAGAGACACCAACTAAGTTTTAACGTAATGGGAACAATTGTTACGCCTAACCCGTCTATCAAATATCTTGGAGTTCACCTCGACGCCAAACTTACCTTTAAAGAACACCTCAGCAATACAATCAACAAAGCAGAAAAGACGATGAGAGCCCTGAGCGCATTAATGCCTAACATAGGAGGTCCAAGAGCTTCAAAAAGAAAACTACTGGCAAGCGTAATGCAGTCCCAAATACTTTACGCAGCACCTGTCTGGCACATGGCAATGGATACAATCAAGCTAAGGCAACAGTTACTTAGTCTTCAAAGATTATGTCTTATCAGAGTCTGCAGCGCCTACAGAAGCATCTCGACCGAAGCAGTTGCAGTAATCTCAGGAATACCACCAATACACCTATCGGTAAAAGAATGCACTGAAAAATACAACGGTGTACCAAAAGAAGAAGCTAGAAGCCACCTGATGGAGAAATGGCAGCAAAACTGGGAAAACACTGAAAAAGGAAGGTGGACTTATCATCTTATCCCGAACATAGAATTGTGGGTAAATAGAAAGCACGGTGAGGTTGACTATTATCTGACACAGGCATTATCCGGCCACGGATGCTTCAGAAAATATCTTTTCAATAGAAGAAGAGCAGAAACTCCAGCGTGTCCATACTGCTCCATGATTGATGACGCAGCCCACACTCTGTTCCAGTGCAAACAATGGGAAAGAAACAGAATAATCTTCGAAAGAGCCAGTGGACTGACCTTCAACCCCATCAATATGATGAGCCAGCTTTTGACATCCGAGGAAACTTGGGAACATGCCTATAGGACGATCCATGATATTCTAGAGACTAAAGAGATTCATGAAAAAATGCCAGCGTGAGAAAGAGAAACGAGTCCCCGTATACGGTGCCGAAGTAATGCGCCAGCGGTTCCCAGCACCGTATATCGCATCAGAGAGGGAAGGGTTTTTAGTACAATGAGGCAGACACTACCCGGATCAAGATTAGCATCGCGGGTGTCTAGATAGAGATTACCTAATCCTCTCTCCCCAAAAAAAAAAAAAAAAAAAAGATAGATAGATAGATAGATAGATAGATAGATAGATAGATAGATAGATAGATAGATAGATAGATAGATAGATAGATAGATGATATGGCTCTTGCGACCGCTAAGGAAATAAATGCAGCAATATTAGCAATCAGCGAGCCAAATCGTAACGCAATCAGAAATCGAAAAGACTGGGTTTACGACGAGGAACTTGACACAACAATAAAAGTATTGGACCCTAATATCATTATAAGGAAACAAGGCTCTGGTCCAGGTTTTACTTATGTCACCACGACTGAGTACACCTTCTATAGCTGCTATTCATCCGGCAACGATGATATCCAGAGTCTTGATGATACACTATATAGAATTGCCAGACAAACCAGACTTAACCAGGAGAAAGCCATTATAATGGGAGATTTTAATGCCAAGTCTCCGCAATGGGGAATGAACTATACAGATAGACGAGGACAATTGATAACTGAATGGATGGCGGCAAACGATCTTGTCATTGTAAACCAGGGAGACAAACCTACATTTCAAAGGCTGGACTACTCTTCAATATTAGACTTAACAATAACCTCTGAGAACGTCAGAGCAAATGTCACAAACTGGGAAGTTAGCGAGAGAGAGTCTCTAAGTGATCATAACTACATAGTCTTTGATATAGCAGGAAAAGCACGGACTCGCAAACAGCAACATAGCAATGAGGGTTGGCAAATAAGGAAACTGGATCAAGAAAAACTAAGGCGTGCCATAGACGAAATGGAGCCAAATGCAGTTGCAACTTCACCAAAAGGCTTCTCTAGCACTTTAGCAAAAATCTGTGATACTTCCATGCCAAAGAGAAAAAGTAGTTTAAGAAGGCAGCCAGTATACTGGTGGAATGAAAATATAGCAAATCTTCGGAAGGAATGCATAAGACGGAGAAGAGCATACACAAGAATAGCAAGAAGAGGTATGCATCAAGTAAACCACCACTTATGGGAGGAGTATAAGGAGAGCAAACTAAGACTGAGAAATGAAATTAAAGCAGCTAAACGAACGAGCTGGAAATCATTGTGTAACAACGTTGACTGTGATATCTGGGGGAATGGGTATAAAATAGTCATGCAGAGTCTAATTGGCTATCCTCCGAAACCAAAGTTGGCAATTGAAACCATGGAAGAAGTGGTAAAACACCTATTTCCAGTCCACCAACCCGTAAATTTCAACTGTGATTTGGACGACAACTTCATAGATTTTACCATCGAAGAGCTAAAAGCTGCAAGCGAAAAGCTAAAGAACAAAAAAGCACCAGGACCTGGAAATATTCCAGCTGAAATTATTAAAAAATTAGCAGCTGATAGACCAAATTACGTGCTTGATGTTTTCAATGGACTGGCAGCAAGTTCAAATTTTCCGGCTGCCTGGAAGCAGGCGAAACTAGTACTAATAAAAAAGGGTGACAAGCCTCTGGATAACCCTGAATCGTTTAGACCAATCAGTCTTTTGGACGTGGAGGGCAAACTGTATGAACATCTAATACTTATTAGGCTTAATGGAGAGCTACAACGCGTCGGTGGACTATCGGAAAGGCAGTTTGGATTTAGAACAGGTCGACAAACAGTGGACGCTCTCAAGGAGGTCGTCAGACTTGCCAAAGAGGCAGCAGCTTACTCCGCGGCGCATCGCAGACTGTGCTCTGTTATAACGCTAGATGTTAAAAACGCGTTTAATAGTGCATCATGGCAGCTCATACTAGAGTACCTTAGAAAAAGAGGTTTGGACGAAAATCTAGTTGGTATTATGGCGTCATATCTGTCGCAGAGAACCATTATCCTAGAAGCAGACGGGAAGAAGAAGGCGATAGAAATAAGCAGCGGCGTCCCGCAGGGATCGGTATTGGGTCCAACCCTGTGGAACATCCTGTATGATGACCTACTCCAAACAGAAATGCCGCTAGGAGTAACTCTCATTGGCTTCGCGGATGACGTAGCTATGGTGGTTACCGCAAAAACTGAAGATTCTCAAATGAATACCGCAAACGCAGGGTTGCAACGGGTGGCCAATTGGATGGATAGGAATAGACTTAAGCTGGCACCGCAAAAAACTGAGGCCATATTGCTCACAACAAAAAGAAAAATATTGCCGATAAACTTTAATATTCAGGAAACTGTGGTCGTACCGAGCAAGGCAATAAAATATCTTGGAGTATGGCTGGACACCAAACTGACTTTTCGCGATCATATAAAAAAGACCATCGTAAAAGCAGAAAAGACCGTCTCGGCACTTTCCAGCCTTATGCCAAACGTGGGCGGGCCTAGGGCATCCAAAAGAAAAATACTTGCAAGTGTGGTCCACTCACAATTGCTATACGCAGCACCCGTGTGGCATTCGGTAACTGACAACAAGGAACTGATCCAGAGCCTCACTAAGATACAAAGAACTATGTCTATCAGGGTATGTAGCGCGTACAAGACCATATCGGCTGAGGGAGTTGGGGTAATCGCAGGAATTGCCCCCATAGAACTCCAAATAAAGGAGAGGACGGAGGTTTATAATGGTTTGGACAAAACTACTGCTAGAACCAATCTTTTGACCCGATGGCAAGAGAAATGGAATAATGGAACCTATGGGCGATGGACATGGACCATGATACCAAATATACAGATATGGCTGGGTAGACCACACGGGGACGTAGATTACTTTCTTACGCAGGCACTCTCTGGTCATGGATGTTTCAGAAAGTACCTGCATGATCGTAGGAGAGCAGACACCAGTAGATGTACATACTGTGACGAAATTGACGATGCTGAGCATACACTGTTCATGTGCCCTAGATGGCAAGATTTAAGAGAGAGTTACCGACATAATACCGAAAAGATATTTAACGTAGGCAACATGATGGGAGGCCTAGTGGAGTCGGAAGAGTCGTGGAATCAAGCGTATGCTGTTGTCCGTGGCATAATAGAGACCAAAGAACACGAAAGTAGAATCTAGGCAGCCTTTATCCTGAAGTAATGCGAGAGCGGATACCAGGGTAAAGAGCAACGCAAAAGGGGAAGTTTTTAGTGGGTAGGCGGATCCCTAGAGGGACCGAATCCCACACTGGCCAGCCGCCAGATAATCAGGCTGGTGCGTCTTTAGAAGATCTTTTACCCCTTTCCAAAAAAAAAAAAAAAAAAGATAGATAGATAGATAGATAGATAGATAGATAGATAGATAGATAGATAGATAGATAGATAGATAGATAGATAGATAGATAGATAGATAGATAGATAGATAGATAGATAGATAGATAGATAGATAGATAGATAGATAGATAGATAGATAGATAGATAGATAGATAGATAGATAGATAGATAGATAGATAGATAGATAGATAGATAGATAGATAGATAGATAGATAGATAGATAGATAGATAGATAGATAGATAGATAGATAGATAGATAGATAGATAGATAGATAGATAGATAGATAGATAGATAGATAGATAGATAGATAGATAGATAGATAGATAGATAGATAGATAGATAGATAGATAGATAGATAGATAGATAGATAGATAGATAGATAGATAGATAGATAGATAGATAGATAGATAGATAGATAGATAGATAGATAGATAGATAGATAGATAGATAGATAGATAGATAGATAGATAGATAGATAGATAGATAGATAGATAGATAGATAGATAGATAGATAGATAGATAGATAGATAGATAGATAGATAGATAGATAGATAGATAGATAGATAGATAGATAGATAGATAGATAGATAGATAGATAGATAGATAGATAGATAGATAGATAGATAGATAGATAGATAGATAGATAGATAGATAGATAGATAGATAGATAGATAGATAGATAGATAGATAGATAGATAGATAGATAGATAGATAGATAGATAGATAGATAGATAGATAGATAGATAGATAGATAGATAGATAGATAGATAGATAGATAGATAGATAGATAGATAGATAGATAGATAGATAGATAGATAGATAGATAGATAGATAGATAGATAGATAGATAGATAGATAGATAGATAGATAGATAGATAGATAGATAGATAGATAGATAGATAGATAGATAGATAGATAGATAGATAGATAGATAGATAGATAGATAGATAGATAGATAGATAGATAGATAGATAGATAGATAGATAGATAGATAGATAGATAGATAGATAGATAGATAGATAGATAGATAGATAGATAGATAGATAGATAGATAGATAGATAGATAGATAGATAGATAGATAGATAGATAGATAGATAGATAGATAGATAGATAGATAGATAGATAGATAGATAGATAGATAGATAGATAGATAGATAGATAGATAGATAGATAGATAGATAGATAGATAGATAGATAGATAGATAGATAGATAGATAGATAGATAGATAGATAGATAGATAGATAGATAGATAGATAGATAGATAGATAGATAGATAGATAGATAGATAGATAGATAGATAGATAGATAGATAGATAGATAGATAGATAGATAGATAGATAGATAGATAGATAGATAGATAGATAGATAGATAGATAGATAGATAGATAGATAGATAGATAGATAGATAGATAGATAGATAGATAGATAGATAGATAGATAGATAGATAGATAGATAGATAGATAGATAGATAGATAGATAGATAGATAGATAGATAGATAGATAGATAGATAGATAGATAGATAGATAGATAGATAGATAGATAGATAGATAGATAGATAGATAGATAGATAGATAGATAGATAGATAGATAGATAGATAGATAGATAGATAGATAGATAGATAGATAGATAGATAGATAGATAGATAGATAGATAGATAGATAGATAGATAGATACGCTGGGCTCCAGGGAACTGGAGTAAGTTTAGAAGAAACTGAGGGTATACCCGTTCCCAGCTTTTTCGGCCCGCTCCCTTGCGCACGATGCGCTGGCGAACAAAAAGCATGGATATTGTGATTGATAGTAGTAATAATAGTAAAGATGAGATACAGATCAGTACCGCGAGAAAGGACCAAATTTCAGAACAATCGACTGAAGTAAACCCGTTCACAAGAAGAGACTCGATTAACAGAACACCACCTAGATTAAGAACCTTCTCCTTGCCTGGTGTAGAAGACCAAGTATTTAATAAGTTCGAAAGAAGGGAGATGCTAGAACTAGAGCAACCAAACAAGCGAAAGAGAACGGACCAATCATCAAGCACCGATCTTAATAACATGGGAACTAAAGTCGAGAAATATAAAGACGCTATAGAAAATGTTATCTTGCAAATACAGAAATTAAACATTACACTCAAAGAAATGTATAAACCTAAACAGGAACTAAAAGAAATAGCCAGCCGTCTGACCCTGCACGCCGAAAAACTGCAAAGTATAGATTTGATGGACTGGACAAAACAAGAAGTTGATGATTTAGAAACAAAAAAACGAGAAGAAACATTACTAGAAGAAAACCAAAAACTACGGGGACAGATTGAGTCGCTGAAGAGAAAGCATAACAAGGAATTAGATGTGAACACTAGTTCGTTAACACACAGTGAGATAGACGTACAATGTGAAGACTGTAAGAAGATTGGAAGAAAAATAGCCCGAAGACAATACTTAATGCGGGAACAAAACTTTATAAATTTTCAAGAAGTAACTGAAGAAGACTGGGAAAATGAGATCTTCCCGAAAAGTACACGGGAGCAGGGCGACATATGGGAAACTTCAAATGGATCTGAAATTATACTTCCCTGTAGTAAGAATTTTGAAACTGATAACAGAGAAATAAGAACAGCCATAAACAAGTTTGGAGGAATGGACGGTCTCATAAGACAAAACAAAAAAAAAGGAGAAGTGGCTATGATGACTCATTCACTAGGATTCCCAAATAGCAGTGGAACTATGACACATATTTCCAGATGTATATACTACCCTATAATAGCAGATGGTGGGGCACAAAATGAACCTGATGATAGGACCATTTTTCAGACCCTGAAAACAATCAAGAACCACGTGACAAAACAAAAGTATACTAAACTTGCTTTACCTGAATTCGATGGAATAGAGGGGCTTATGTTTGTACGAATAATGGAACACCTATTCGCAGACACAAATGTACATATCACGTTATATAGACCTAACAACAGAACACAACAACCTATAAATACTACCAAAACATCCAGAGGTGGCAGGATCAATACCAACACTAATGAGGACGGCGCCACTAAGTATACGAGAAGACACAAGCATGAGGCTCTCCTCATAGGGATGAAGGACCGCTCTTACGCTGACCTATTGAAATTAGTTAAACAGTCAGTAAATCCTAGCGATATAGGCGTAGACATAAAGGATGTCATCAAAACAAAGAACGGACAATTACTCCTTACTATCCAAAATGGTTCTGATAAAGCCGAGGTACTAAGGAAGTTCTGATAAAGCCGAGGTACTAAGGAAGGAAATCAAAGAAAAAATTCCGAACGCGACGTCATCTCTTTTAATATCCAAAAAGGTCATTCATGTAAAAGGCCTTGATGAAGTTGTAACTGAGGACGAAATACGAGAAACCGTTTCCAAATCGATATCTGTCAAACCAGAGACTTTCGAAGTAAGAGCCTTACGACCAGCCTACGGAAACAAACAAAATGTTACCATAGTAATGCCCGAGGTGGATGCAGAAAAGTTGTTAAAAATGCAACAAATCAGAATTGGATGGACGATTTGCAGGATCACTGAGAGGAAAAAAGAAACAAAATGCTTCAAATGCTGGGGATATGGGCATATTAAAACACAATGTCAGGGCCCCGATAGAGAGCGATTTTGTCTAAACTGTGGAAAAGAGGGTCATATGGCAAAGAAGTGTAACAATAACGCTTTCTGCGTACACTGCCAGAAAGAGGGACATCAGACAGGAAACCCAAAATGTCCAAAAATCCAAGACTTGAGAAAGACGGAGGCACCGATAGAAATCACAAATCAATATAAAAATAAGAATACTACAAGTCAACATTAATAGAAGCCGTCCCTCCCATGATATGGCTCTTGCGACCGCTAAGGAAATAAATGCAGCAATATTAGCAATCAGCGAGCCAAATCGTAACGCAATCAGAAATCGAAAAGACTGGGTTTACGACGAGGAACTTGACACAACAATAAAAGTATTGGACCCTAATATCATTATAAGGAAACAAGGCTCTGGTCCAGGTTTTACTTATGTCACCACGACTGAGTACACCTTCTATAGCTGCTATTCATCCGGCAACGATGATATCCAGAGTCTTGATGATACACTATATAGAATTGCCAGACAAACCAGACTTAACCAGGAGAAAGCCATTATAATGGGAGATTTTAATGCCAAGTCTCCGCAATGGGGAATGAACTATACAGATAGACGAGGACAATTGATAACTGAATGGATGGCGGCAAACGATCTTGTCATTGTAAACCAGGGAGACAAACCTACATTTCAAAGGCTGGACTACTCTTCAATATTAGACTTAACAATAACCTCGGAGAACGTCAGAGCAAATGTCACAAACTGGGAAGTTAGCGAGAGAGAGTCTCTAAGTGATCATAACTACATAGTCTTTGATATAGCAGGAAAAGCACGGACTCGCAAACAGCAACATAGCAATGAGGGTTGGCAAATAAGGAAACTGGATCAAGAAAAACTAAGGCGTGCCATAGACGAAATGGAGCCAAATGCAGTTGCAACTTCACCAAAAGGCTTCTCTAGCACTTTAGCAAAAATCTGTGATACTTCCATGCCAAAGAGAAAAAGTAGTTTAAGAAGGCAGCCAGTATACTGGTGGAATGAAAATATAGCAAATCTTCGGAAGGAATGCATAAGGCGGAGAAGAGCATACACAAGAATAGCAAGAAGAGGTATGCATCAAGTAAACCACCACTTATGGGAGGAGTATAAGGAGAGCAAACTAAGACTGAGAAATGAAATTAAAGCAGCTAAACGAACGAGCTGGAAATCATTGTGTAACAACGTTGACTGTGATATCTGGGGGAATGGGTATAAAATAGTCATGCAGAGTCTAATTGGCTATCCTCCGAAACCAAAGTTGGCAATTGAAACCATGGAAGAAGTGGTAAAACACCTATTTCCAGTCCACCAACCCGTAAATTTCAACTGTGATTTGGACGACAACTTCATAGATTTTACCATCGAAGAGCTAAAAGCTGCAAGCGAAAAGCTAAAGAACAAAAAAGCACCAGGACCTGGAAATATTCCAGCTGAAATTATTAAAAAATTAGCAGCTGATAGACCAAATTACGTGCTTGATGTTTTCAATGGACTGGCAGCAAGTTCAAATTTTCCGGCTGCCTGGAAGCAGGCGAAACTAGTACTAATAAAAAAGGGTGACAAGCCTCTGGATAACCCTGAATCGTTTAGACCAATCAGTCTTTTGGACGTGGAGGGCAAACTGTATGAACATCTAATACTTATTAGGCTTAATGGAGAGCTACAACGCGTCGGTGGACTATCGGAAAGGCAGTTTGGATTTAGAACAGGTCGACAAACAGTGGACGCTCTCAAGGAGGTCGTCAGACTTGCCAAAGAGGCAGCAGCTTACTCCGCGGCGCATCGCAGACTGTGCTCTGTTATAACGCTAGATGTTAAAAACGCGTTTAATAGTGCATCATGGCAGCTCATACTAGAGTACCTTAGAAAAAGAGGTTTGGACGAAAATCTAGTTGGTATTATGGCGTCATATCTGTCGCAGAGAACCATTATCCTAGAAGCAGACGGGAAGAAGAAGGCGATAGAAATAAGCAGCGGCGTCCCGCAGGGATCGGTATTGGGTCCAACCCTGTGGAACATCCTGTATGATGACCTACTCCAAACAGAAATGCCGCTAGGAGTAACTCTCATTGGCTTCGCGGATGACGTAGCTATGGTGGTTACCGCAAAAACTGAAGATTCTCTAATGAATACCGCAAACGCAGGGTTGCAACGGGTGGCCAATTGGATGGATAGGAATAGACTTAAGCTGGCACCGCAAAAAACTGAGGCCATATTGCTCACAACAAAAAGAAAAATATTGCCGATAAACTTTAATATTCAGGAAACTGTGGTCGTACCGAGCAAGGCAATAAAATATCTTGGAGTATGGCTGGACACCAAACTGACTTTTCGCGATCATATAAAAAAGACCATCGTAAAAGCAGAAAAGACCGTCTCGGCACTTTCCAGCATTATGCCAAACGTGGGCGGGCCTAGGGCATCCAAAAGAAAAATACTTGCAAGTGTGGTCCACTCACAATTGCTATACGCAGCACCCGTGTGGCATTCGGTAACTGACAACAAGGAACTGATCCAGAGCCTCACTAAGATACAAAGAACTATGTCTATCAGGGTATGTAGCGCGTACAAGACCATATCGGCTGAGGGAGTTGGGGTAATCGCAGGAATTGCCCCCATAGAACTCCAAATAAAGGAGAGGACGGAGGTTTATAATGGTTTGGACAAAACTACTGCTAGAACCAATCTTTTGACCCGATGGCAAGAGAAATGGAATAATGGAACCTATGGGCGATGGACATGGACCATGATACCAAATATACAGATATGGCTGGGTAGACCACACGGGGACGTAGATTACTTTCTTACGCAGGCACTCTCTGGTCATGGATGTTTCAGAAAGTACCTGCATGATCGTAGGAGAGCAGACACCAGTAGATGTACATACTGTGACGAAATTGACGATGCTGAGCATACACTGTTCATGTGCCCTAGATGGCAAGATTTAAGAGAGAGTTACCGACATAATACCGAAAAGATATTTAACGTAGGCAACATGATGGGAGGCCTAGTGGAGTCGGAAGAGTCGTGGAATCAAGCGTATGCTGTTGTCCGTGGCATAATAGAGACCAAAGAACACGAAAGTAGAATCTAGGCAGCCTTTATCCTGAAGTAATGCGAGAGCGGATACCAGGGTAAAGAGCAACGCAAAAGGGGAAGTTTTTAGTGGGTAGGCGGATCCCTAGAGGGACCGAATCCCACACTGGCCAGCCGCCAGATAATCAGGCTGGTGCGTCTTTAGAAGATCTTTTACCCCTTTCCAAAAAAAAAAAAAAAAGATAGATAGATAGATAGATTCAGAAAGTACCTGCATGATCGTAGGAGAGCAGACACCAGTAGATGTACATACTGTGACGAAATTGACGATGCTGAGCATACACTGTTCATGTGCCCTAGATGGCAAGATTTAAGAGAGAGTTACCGACATAATACCGAAAAGATATTTAACGTAGGCAACATGATGGGAGGCCTAGTGGAGTCGGAAGAGTCGTGGAATCAAGCGTATGCTGTTGTCCGTGGCATAATAGAGACCAAAGAACACGAAAGTAGAATCTAGGCAGCCTTTATCCTGAAGTAATGCGAGAGCGGATACCAGGGTAAAGAGCAACGCAAAAGGGGAAGTTTTTAGTGGGTAGGCGGATCCCTAGAGGGACCGAATCCCACACTGGCCAGCCGCCAGATAATCAGGCTGGTGCGTCTTTAGAAGATCTTTTACCCCTTTCCAAAAAAAAAAAAAAAAAAAAAAAGATAGATAGATAGATAGATAGATAGATAGATAGATAGATAGATAGATAGATCCCCTCGGGGGCTCACTCTGTGAGTACGGGCTTGGCAAACCCGAGGTGCCCTAGCTAGAATCTATCTTATCCCTAAAGATAGTTTTCTTCCCTCTTACTCCTTTCCCGTCCCCGGATCCTCTGATCTGATCCTTAAATCAATCCAACCCCGACGCTATTAGGGTATCCGAGGGCTAGGGGTATCCTTTAAGAAACCTTTCCTAAATCATGAGATCGTCCTGCACTGTAGACCACTGGGAGTACTAAGTACCACGTACCCGGGAAAAGTTGATGTGAGCTTGCTCTGCCGAGGTGTAAGCTGCAGCGTAGGTCCGTGACCAGCCACTTCGGTCCTTGATCAGGGAGTGCGCATTGAATGTAGATATCGGAATCTGCATTGCCCCGAGCGAGCCCCTATCCGTCCGAGTTTTCCGGGATAGGGAAAACGAAGGCTGGGCTCCAGGGAACTGGAGTAAGTTTAGAAGAAACTGAGGGTATACCCGTTCCCAGCTTTTTCGGCCCGCTCCCTTGCGCACGATGCGCTGGCGAACAAAAAGCATGGATATTGTGATTGATAGTAGTAATAATAGTAAAGATGAGATACAGATCAGTACCGCGAGAAAGGACCAAATTTCAGAACAATCGACTGAAGTAAACCCGTTCACAAGAAGAGACTCGATTAACAGAACACCACCTAGATTAAGAACCTTCTCCTTGCCTGGTGTAGAAGACCAAGTATTTAATAAGTTCGAAAGAAGGGAGATGCTAGAACTAGAGCAACCAAACAAGCGAAAGAGAACGGACCAATCATCAAGCACCGATCTTAATAACATGGGAACTAAAGTCGAGAAATATAAAGACGCTATAGAAAATGTTATCTTGCAAATACAGAAATTAAACATTACACTCAAAGAAATGTATAAACCTAAACAGGAACTAAAAGAAATAGCCAGCCGTCTGACCCTGCACGCCGAAAAACTGCAAAGTATAGATTTGATGGACTGGACAAAACAAGAAGTTGATGATTTAGAAACAAAAAAACGAGAAGAAACATTACTAGAAGAAAACCAAAAACTACGGGGACAGATTGAGTCGCTGAAGAGAAAGCATAACAAGGAATTAGATGTGAACACTAGTTCGTTAACACACAGTGAGATAGACGTACAATGTGAAGACTGTAAGAAGATTGGAAGAAAAATAGCCCGAAGACAATACTTAATGCGGGAACAAAACTTTATAAATTTTCAAGAAGTAACTGAAGAAGACTGGGAAAATGAGATCTTCCCGAAAAGTACACGGGAGCAGGGCGACATATGGGAAACTTCAAATGGATCTGAAATTATACTTCCCTGTAGTAAGAATTTTGAAACTGATAACAGAGAAATAAGAACAGCCATAAACAAGTTTGGAGGAATGGACGGTCTCATAAGACAAAACAAAAAAAAAGGAGAAGTGGCTATGATGACTCATTCACTAGGATTCCCAAATAGCAGTGGAACTATGACACATATTTCCAGATGTATATACTACCCTATAATAGCAGATGGTGGGGCACAAAATGAACCTGATGATAGGACCATTTTTCAGACCCTGAAAACAATCAAGAACCACGTGACAAAACAAAAGTATACTAAACTTGCTTTACCTGAATTCGATGGAATAGAGGGGCTTATGTTTGTACGAATAATGGAACACCTATTCGCAGACACAAATGTACATATCACGTTATATAGACCTAACAACAGAACACAACAACCTATAAATACTACCAAAACATCCAGAGGTGGCAGGATCAATACCAACACTAATGAGGACGGCGCCACTAAGTATACGAGAAGACACAAGCATGAGGCTCTCCTCATAGGGATGAAGGACCGCTCTTACGCTGACCTATTGAAATTAGTTAAACAGTCAGTAAATCCTAGCGATATAGGCGTAGACATAAAGGATGTCATCAAAACAAAGAACGGACAATTACTCCTTACTATCCAAAATGGTTCTGATAAAGCCGAGGTACTAAGGAAGGAAATCAAAGAAAAAATTCCGAACGCGACGTCATCTCTTTTAATATCCAAAAAGGTCATTCATGTAAAAGGCCTTGATGAAGTTGTAACTGAGGACGAAATACGAGAAACCGTTTCCAAATCGATATCTGTCAAACCAGAGACTTTCGAAGTAAGAGCCTTACGACCAGCCTACGGAAACAAACAAAATGTTACCATAGTAATGCCCGAGGTGGATGCAGAAAAGTTGTTAAAAATGCAACAAATCAGAATTGGATGGACGATTTGCAGGATCACTGAGAGGAAAAAAGAAACAAAATGCTTCAAATGCTGGGGATATGGGCATATTAAAACACAATGTCAGGGCCCCGATAGAGAGCGATTTTGTCTAAACTGTGGAAAAGAGGGTCATATGGCAAAGAAGTGTAACAATAACGCTTTCTGCGTACACTGCCAGAAAGAGGGACATCAGACAGGAAACCCAAAATGTCCAAAAATCCAAGACTTGAGAAAGACGGAGGCACCGATAGAAATCACAAATCAATATAAAAATAAGAATACTACAAGTCAACATTAATAGAAGCCGTCCCTCCCATGATATGGCTCTTGCGACCGCTAAGGAAATAAATGCAGCAATATTAGCAATCAGCGAGCCAAATCGTAACGCAATCAGAAATCGAAAAGACTGGGTTTACGACGAGGAACTTGACACAACAATAAAAGTATTGGACCCTAATATCATTATAAGGAAACAAGGCTCTGGTCCAGGTTTTACTTATGTCACCACGACTGAGTACACCTTCTATAGCTGCTATTCATCCGGCAACGATGATATCCAGAGTCTTGATGATACACTATATAGAATTGCCAGACAAACCAGACTTAACCAGGAGAAAGCCATTATAATGGGAGATTTTAATGCCAAGTCTCCGCAATGGGGAATGAACTATACAGATAGACGAGGACAATTGATAACTGAATGGATGGCGGCAAACGATCTTGTCATTGTAAACCAGGGAGACAAACCTACATTTCAAAGGCTGGACTACTCTTCAATATTAGACTTAACAATAACCTCGGAGAACGTCAGAGCAAATGTCACAAACTGGGAAGTTAGCGAGAGAGAGTCTCTAAGTGATCATAACTACATAGTCTTTGATATAGCAGGAAAAGCACGGACTCGCAAACAGCAACATAGCAATGAGGGTTGGCAAATAAGGAAACTGGATCAAGAAAAACTAAGGCGTGCCATAGACGAAATGGAGCCAAATGCAGTTGCAACTTCACCAAAAGGCTTCTCTAGCACTTTAGCAAAAATCTGTGATACTTCCATGCCAAAGAGAAAAAGTAGTTTAAGAAGGCAGCCAGTATACTGGTGGAATGAAAATATAGCAAATCTTCGGAAGGAATGCATAAGGCGGAGAAGAGCATACACAAGAATAGCAAGAAGAGGTATGCATCAAGTAAACCACCACTTATGGGAGGAGTATAAGGAGAGCAAACTAAGACTGAGAAATGAAATTAAAGCAGCTAAACGAACGAGCTGGAAATCATTGTGTAACAACGTTGACTGTGATATCTGGGGGAATGGGTATAAAATAGTCATGCAGAGTCTAATTGGCTATCCTCCGAAACCAAAGTTGGCAATTGAAACCATGGAAGAAGTGGTAAAACACCTATTTCCAGTCCACCAACCCGTAAATTTCAACTGTGATTTGGACGACAACTTCATAGATTTTACCATCGAAGAGCTAAAAGCTGCAAGCGAAAAGCTAAAGAACAAAAAAGCACCAGGACCTGGAAATATTCCAGCTGAAATTATTAAAAAATTAGCAGCTGATAGACCAAATTACGTGCTTGATGTTTTCAATGGACTGGCAGCAAGTTCAAATTTTCCGGCTGCCTGGAAGCAGGCGAAACTAGTACTAATAAAAAAGGGTGACAAGCCTCTGGATAACCCTGAATCGTTTAGACCAATCAGTCTTTTGGACGTGGAGGGCAAACTGTATGAACATCTAATACTTATTAGGCTTAATGGAGAGCTACAACGCGTCGGTGGACTATCGGAAAGGCAGTTTGGATTTAGAACAGGTCGACAAACAGTGGACGCTCTCAAGGAGGTCGTCAGACTTGCCAAAGAGGCAGCAGCTTACTCCGCGGCGCATCGCAGACTGTGCTCTGTTATAACGCTAGATGTTAAAAACGCGTTTAATAGTGCATCATGGCAGCTCATACTAGAGTACCTTAGAAAAAGAGGTTTGGACGAAAATCTAGTTGGTATTATGGCGTCATATCTGTCGCAGAGAACCATTATCCTAGAAGCAGACGGGAAGAAGAAGGCGATAGAAATAAGCAGCGGCGTCCCGCAGGGATCGGTATTGGGTCCAACCCTGTGGAACATCCTGTATGATGACCTACTCCAAACAGAAATGCCGCTAGGAGTAACTCTCATTGGCTTCGCGGATGACGTAGCTATGGTGGTTACCGCAAAAACTGAAGATTCTCTAATGAATACCGCAAACGCAGGGTTGCAACGGGTGGCCAATTGGATGGATAGGAATAGACTTAAGCTGGCACCGCAAAAAACTGAGGCCATATTGCTCACAACAAAAAGAAAAATATTGCCGATAAACTTTAATATTCAGGAAACTGTGGTCGTACCGAGCAAGGCAATAAAATATCTTGGAGTATGGCTGGACACCAAACTGACTTTTCGCGATCATATAAAAAAGACCATCGTAAAAGCAGAAAAGACCGTCTCGGCACTTTCCAGCATTATGCCAAACGTGGGCGGGCCTAGGGCATCCAAAAGAAAAATACTTGCAAGTGTGGTCCACTCACAATTGCTATACGCAGCACCCGTGTGGCATTCGGTAACTGACAACAAGGAACTGATCCAGAGCCTCACTAAGATACAAAGAACTATGTCTATCAGGGTATGTAGCGCGTACAAGACCATATCGGCTGAGGGAGTTGGGGTAATCGCAGGAATTGCCCCCATAGAACTCCAAATAAAGGAGAGGACGGAGGTTTATAATGGTTTGGACAAAACTACTGCTAGAACCAATCTTTTGACCCGATGGCAAGAGAAATGGAATAATGGAACCTATGGGCGATGGACATGGACCATGATACCAAATATACAGATATGGCTGGGTAGACCACACGGGGACGTAGATTACTTTCTTACGCAGGCACTCTCTGGTCATGGATGTTTCAGAAAGTACCTGCATGATCGTAGGAGAGCAGACACCAGTAGATGTACATACTGTGACGAAATTGACGATGCTGAGCATACACTGTTCATGTGCCCTAGATGGCAAGATTTAAGAGAGAGTTACCGACATAATACCGAAAAGATATTTAACGTAGGCAACATGATGGGAGGCCTAGTGGAGTCGGAAGAGTCGTGGAATCAAGCGTATGCTGTTGTCCGTGGCATAATAGAGACCAAAGAACACGAAAGTAGAATCTAGGCAGCCTTTATCCTGAAGTAATGCGAGAGCGGATACCAGGGTAAAGAGCAACGCAAAAGGGGAAGTTTTTAGTGGGTAGGCGGATCCCTAGAGGGACCGAATCCCACACTGGCCAGCCGCCAGATAATCAGGCTGGTGCGTCTTTAGAAGATCTTTTACCCCTTTCCAAAAAAAAAAAAAAAAGATAGATAGATAGATAGATTCAGAAAGTACCTGCATGATCGTAGGAGAGCAGACACCAGTAGATGTACATACTGTGACGAAATTGACGATGCTGAGCATACACTGTTCATGTGCCCTAGATGGCAAGATTTAAGAGAGAGTTACCGACATAATACCGAAAAGATATTTAACGTAGGCAACATGATGGGAGGCCTAGTGGAGTCGGAAGAGTCGTGGAATCAAGCGTATGCTGTTGTCCGTGGCATAATAGAGACCAAAGAACACGAAAGTAGAATCTAGGCAGCCTTTATCCTGAAGTAATGCGAGAGCGGATACCAGGGTAAAGAGCAACGCAAAAGGGGAAGTTTTTAGTGGGTAGGCGGATCCCTAGAGGGACCGAATCCCACACTGGCCAGCCGCCAGATAATCAGGCTGGTGCGTCTTTAGAAGATCTTTTACCCCTTTCCAAAAAAAAAAAAAAAAAAAAAAAGATAGATAGATAGATAGATAGATAGATAGATAGATAGATAGATAGATAGATCCCCTCGGGGGCTCACTCTGTGAGTACGGGCTTGGCAAACCCGAGGTGCCCTAGCTAGAATCTATCTTATCCCTAAAGATAGTTTTCTTCCCTCTTACTCCTTTCCCGTCCCCGGATCCTCTGATCTGATCCTTAAATCAATCCAACCCCGACGCTATTAGGGTATCCGAGGGCTAGGGGTATCCTTTAAGAAACCTTTCCTAAATCATGAGATCGTCCTGCACTGTAGACCACTGGGAGTACTAAGTACCACGTACCCGGGAAAAGTTGATGTGAGCTTGCTCTGCCGAGGTGTAAGCTGCAGCGTAGGTCCGTGACCAGCCACTTCGGTCCTTGATCAGGGAGTGCGCATTGAATGTAGATATCGGAATCTGCATTGCCCCGAGCGAGCCCCTATCCGTCCGAGTTTTCCGGGATAGGGAAAACGAAGGCTGGGCTCCAGGGAACTGGAGTAAGTTTAGAAGAAACTGAGGGTATACCCGTTCCCAGCTTTTTCGGCCCGCTCCCTTGCGCACGATGCGCTGGCGAACAAAAAGCATGGATATTGTGATTGATAGTAGTAATAATAGTAAAGATGAGATACAGATCAGTACCGCGAGAAAGGACCAAATTTCAGAACAATCGACTGAAGTAAACCCGTTCACAAGAAGAGACTCGATTAACAGAACACCACCTAGATTAAGAACCTTCTCCTTGCCTGGTGTAGAAGACCAAGTATTTAATAAGTTCGAAAGAAGGGAGATGCTAGAACTAGAGCAACCAAACAAGCGAAAGAGAACGGACCAATCATCAAGCACCGATCTTAATAACATGGGAACTAAAGTCGAGAAATATAAAGACGCTATAGAAAATGTTATCTTGCAAATACAGAAATTAAACATTACACTCAAAGAAATGTATAAACCTAAACAGGAACTAAAAGAAATAGCCAGCCGTCTGACCCTGCACGCCGAAAAACTGCAAAGTATAGATTTGATGGACTGGACAAAACAAGAAGTTGATGATTTAGAAACAAAAAAACGAGAAGAAACATTACTAGAAGAAAACCAAAAACTACGGGGACAGATTGAGTCGCTGAAGAGAAAGCATAACAAGGAATTAGATGTGAACACTAGTTCGTTAACACACAGTGAGATAGACGTACAATGTGAAGACTGTAAGAAGATTGGAAGAAAAATAGCCCGAAGACAATACTTAATGCGGGAACAAAACTTTATAAATTTTCAAGAAGTAACTGAAGAAGACTGGGAAAATGAGATCTTCCCGAAAAGTACACGGGAGCAGGGCGACATATGGGAAACTTCAAATGGATCTGAAATTATACTTCCCTGTAGTAAGAATTTTGAAACTGATAACAGAGAAATAAGAACAGCCATAAACAAGTTTGGAGGAATGGACGGTCTCATAAGACAAAACAAAAAAAAAGGAGAAGTGGCTATGATGACTCATTCACTAGGATTCCCAAATAGCAGTGGAACTATGACACATATTTCCAGATGTATATACTACCCTATAATAGCAGATGGTGGGGCACAAAATGAACCTGATGATAGGACCATTTTTCAGACCCTGAAAACAATCAAGAACCACGTGACAAAACAAAAGTATACTAAACTTGCTTTACCTGAATTCGATGGAATAGAGGGGCTTATGTTTGTACGAATAATGGAATACCTATTCGCAGACACAAATGTACATATCACGTTATATAGACCTAACAACAGTACACAACAACCTATAAATACTACCAAAACATCCAGAGGTGGCAGGATCAATACCAACACTAATGAGGACGGCGCCACTAAGTATACGAGAAGACACAAGCATGAGGCTCTCCTCATAGGGATGAAGGACCGCTCTTACGCTGACCTATTGAAATTAGTTAAACAGTCAGTAAATCCTAGCGATATAGGCGTAGACATAAAGGATGTCATCAAAACAAAGAACGGACAATTACTCCTTACTATCCAAAATGGTTCTGATAAAGCCGAGGTACTAAGGAAGGAAATCAAAGAAAAAATTCCGAACGCGACGTCATCTCTTTTAATATCCAAAAAGGTCATTCATGTAAAAGGCCTTGATGAAGTTGTAACTGAGGACGAAATACGAGAAACCGTTTCCAAATCGATATCTGTCAAACCAGAGACTTTCGAAGTAAGAGCCTTACGACCAGCCTACGGAAACAAACAAAATGTTACCATAGTAATGCCCGAGGTGGATGCAGAAAAGTTGTTAAAAATGCAACAAATCAGAATTGGATGGACGATTTGCAGGATCACTGAGAGGAAAAAAGAAACAAAATGCTTCAAATGCTGGGGATATGGGCATATTAAAACACAATGTCAGGGCCCCGATAGAGAGCGATTTTGTCTAAACTGTGGAAAAGAGGGTCATATGGCAAAGAAGTGTAACAATAACGCTTTCTGCGTACACTGCCAGAAAGAGGGACATCAGACAGGAAACCCAAAATGTCCAAAAATCCAAGACTTGAGAAAGACGGAGGCACCGATAGAAATCACAAATCAATATAAAAATAAGAATACTACAAGTCAACATTAATAGAAGCCGTCCCTCCCATGATATGGCTCTTGCGACCGCTAAGGAAATAAATGCAGCAATATTAGCAATCAGCGAGCCAAATCGTAACGCAATCAGAAATCGAAAAGACTGGGTTTACGACGAGGAACTTGACACAACAATAAAAGTATTGGACCCTAATATCATTATAAGGAAACAAGGCTCTGGTCCAGGTTTTACTTATGTCACCACGACTGAGTACACCTTCTATAGCTGCTATTCATCCGGCAATGATGATATCCAGAGTCTTGATGATACACTATATAGAATTGCCAGACAAACCAGACTTAACCAGGAGAAAGCCATTATAATGGGAGATTTTAATGCCAAGTCTCCGCAATGGGGAATGAACTATACAGATAGACGAGGACAATTGATAACTGAATGGATGGCGGCAAACGATCTTGTCATTGTAAACCAGGGAGACAAACCTACATTTCAAAGGCTGGACTACTCTTCAATATTAGACTTAACAATAACCTCTGAGAACGTCAGAGCAAATGTCACAAACTGGGAAGTTAGCGAGAGAGAGTCTCTAAGTGATCATAACTACATAGTCTTTGATATAGCAGGAAAAGCACGGACTCGCAAACAGCAACATAGCAATGAGGGTTGGCAAATAAGGAAACTGGATCAAGAAAAACTAAGGCGTGCCATAGACGAAATGGAGCCAAATGCAGTTGCAACTTCACCAAAAGGCTTCTCTAGCACTTTAGCAGAAATCTGTGATACTTCCATGTCAAAGAGAAAAAGTAGTTTAAGAAGGCAGCCAGTATACTGGTGGAATGAAAATATAGCAAATCTTCGGAAGGAATGCATAAGACGGAGAAGAGCATACACAAGAATAGCAAGAAGAGGTATGCATCAAGTAAACCACCACTTATGGGAGGAGTATAAGGAGAGCAAACTAAGACTGAGAAATGAAATTAAAGCAGCTAAACGAACGAGCTGGAAATCATTGTGTAACAACGTTGACTGTGATATCTGGGGGAATGGGTATAAAATAGTCATGCAGAGTCTAATTGGCTATCCTCCGAAACCAAAGTTGGCAATTGAAACCATGGAAGAAGTGGTAAAACACCTATTTCCAGTCCACCAACCCGTAAATTTCAACTGTGATTTGGACTACAACTTCATAGATTTTACCATCGAAGAGCTAAAAGCTGCAAGCGAAAAGCTAAAGAACAAAAAAGCACCAGGACCTGGAAATATTCCAGCTGAAATTATTAAAAAATTAGCAGCTGATAGACCAAATTACGTGCTTGATGTTTTCAATGGACTGGCAGCAAGTTCAAATTTTCCGGCTGCCTGGAAGCAGGCGAAACTAGTACTAATAAAAAAGGGTGACAAGCCTCTGGATAACCCTGAATCGTTTAGACCAATCAGTCTTTTGGACGTGGAGGGCAAACTGTATGAACATCTAATACTTATTAGGCTTAATGGAGAGCTACAACGCGTCGGTGGACTATCGGAAAGGCAGTTTGGATTTAGAACAGGTCGACAAACAGTGGACGCTCTCAAGGAGGTCGTCAGACTTGCCAAAGAGGCAGCAGCTTACTCCGCGGCGCATCGCAGACTGTGCTCTGTTATAACGCTAGATGTTAAAAACGCGTTTAATAGTGCATCATGGCAGCTCATACTAGAGTACCTTAGAAAAAGAGGTTTGGACGAAAATCTAGTTGGTATTATGGCGTCATATCTGTCGCAGAGAACCATTATCCTAGAAGCAGACGGGAAGAAGAAGGCGATAGAAATAAGCAGCGGCGTCCCGCAGGGATCGGTATTGGGTCCAACCCTGTGGAACATCCTGTATGATGACCTACTCCAAACAGAAATGCCGCTAGGAGTAACTCTCATTGGCTTCGCGGATGACGTAGCTATGGTGGTTACCGCAAAAACTGAAGATTCTCTAATGAATACCGCAAACGCAGGGTTGCAACGGGTGGCCAATTGGATGGATAGGAATAGACTTAAGCTGGCACCGCAAAAAACTGAGGCCATATTGCTCACAACAAAAAGAAAAATATTACCGATAAACTTTAATATTCAGGAAACTGTGGTCGTACCGAGCAAGGCAATAAAATATCTTGGAGTATGGCTGGACACCAAACTGACTTTTCGCGATCATATAAAAAAGACCATCGTAAAAGCAGAAAAGACCGTCTCGGCACTTTCCAGCCTTATGCCAAACGTGGGCGGGCCTAGGGCATCCAAAAGAAAAATACTTGCAAGTGTGGTCCACTCACAATTGCTATACGCAGCACCCGTGTGGCATTCGGTAACTGACAACAAGGAACTGATCCAGAGCCTCACTAAGATACAAAGAACTATGTCTATCAGGGTATGTAGCGCGTACAAGACCATATCGGCTGAGGGAGTTGGGGTAATCGCAGGAATTGCCCCCATAGAACTCCAAATAAAGGAGAGGACGGAGGTTTATAATGGTTTGGACAAAACTACTGCTAGAACCAATCTTTTGACCCGATGGCAAGAGAAATGGAATAATGGAACCTATGGGCGATGGACATGGACCATGATACCAAATATACAGATATGGCTGGGTAGACCACACGGGGACGTAGATTACTTTCTTACGCAGGCACTCTCTGGTCATGGATGTTTCAGAAAGTACCTGCATGATCGTAGGAGAGCAGACACCAGTAGATGTACATACTGTGACGAAATTGACGATGCTGAGCATACACTGTTCATGTGCCCTAGATGGCAAGATTTAAGAGAGAGTTACCGACATAATACCGAAAAGATATTTAACGTAGGCAACATGATGGGAGGCCTAGTGGAGTCGGAAGAGTCGTGGAATCAAGCGTATGCTGTTGTCCGTGGCATAATAGAGACCAAAGAACACGAAAGTAGAATCTAGGCAGCCTTTATCCTGAAGTAATGCGAGAGCGGATACCAGGGTAAAGAGCAACGCAAAAGGGGAAGTTTTTAGTGGGTAGGCGGATCCCTAGAGGGACCGAATCCCACACTGGCCAGCCGCCAGATAATCAGGCTGGTGCGTCTTTAGAAGATCTTTTACCCCTTTCCAAAAAAAAAAAAAAAAGATAGATAGATAGATAGATTCAGAAAGTACCTGCATGATCGTAGGAGAGCAGACACCAGTAGATGTACATACTGTGACGAAATTGACGATGCTGAGCATACACTGTTCATGTGCCCTAGATGGCAAGATTTAAGAGAGAGTTACCGACATAATACCGAAAAGATATTTAACGTAGGCAACATGATGGGAGGCCTAGTGGAGTCGGAAGAGTCGTGGAATCAAGCGTATGCTGTTGTCCGTGGCATAATAGAGACCAAAGAACACGAAAGTAGAATCTAGGCAGCCTTTATCCTGAAGTAATGCGAGAGCGGATACCAGGGTAAAGAGCAACGCAAAAGGGGAAGTTTTTAGTGGGTAGGCGGATCCCTAGAGGGACCGAATCCCACACTGGCCAGCCGCCAGATAATCAGGCTGGTGCGTCTTTAGAAGATCTTTTACCCCTTTCCAAAAAAAAAAAAAAAAAAAAAGAAGATAGATAGATAGATAGATAGATAGATAGATAGATAGATAGATAGATAGATCCCCTCGGGGGCTCACTCTGTGAGTACGGGCTTGGCAAACCCGAGGTGCCCTAGCTAGAATCTATCTTATCCCTAAAGATAGTTTTCTTCCCTCTTACTCCTTTCCCGTCCCCGGATCCTCTGATCTGATCCTTAAATCAATCCAACCCCGACGCTATTAGGGTATCCGAGGGCTAGGGGTATCCTTTAAGAAACCTTTCCTAAATCATGAGATCGTCCTGCACTGTAGACCACTGGGAGTACTAAGTACCACGTACCCGGGAAAAGTTGATGTGAGCTTGCTCTGCCGAGGTGTAAGCTGCAGCGTAGGTCCGTGACCAGCCACTTCGGTCCTTGATCAGGGAGTGCGCATTGAATGTAGATATCGGAATCTGCATTGCCCCGAGCGAGCCCCTATCCGTCCGAGTTTTCCGGGATAGGGAAAACGAAGGCTGGGCTCCAGGGAACTGGAGTAAGTTTAGAAGAAACTGAGGGTATACCCGTTCCCAGCTTTTTCGGCCCGCTCCCTTGCGCACGATGCGCTGGCGAACAAAAAGCATGGATATTGTGATTGATAGTAGTAATAATAGTAAAGATGAGATACAGATCAGTACCGCGAGAAAGGACCAAATTTCAGAACAATCGACTGAAGTAAACCCGTTCACAAGAAGAGACTCGATTAACAGAACACCACCTAGATTAAGAACCTTCTCCTTGCCTGGTGTAGAAGACCAAGTATTTAATAAGTTCGAAAGAAGGGAGATGCTAGAACTAGAGCAACCAAACAAGCGAAAGAGAACGGACCAATCATCAAGCACCGATCTTAATAACATGGGAACTAAAGTCGAGAAATATAAAGACGCTATAGAAAATGTTATCTTGCAAATACAGAAATTAAACATTACACTCAAAGAAATGTATAAACCTAAACAGGAACTAAAAGAAATAGCCAGCCGTCTGACCCTGCACGCCGAAAAACTGCAAAGTATAGATTTGATGGACTGGACAAAACAAGAAGTTGATGATTTAGAAACAAAAAAACGAGAAGAAACATTACTAGAAGAAAACCAAAAACTACGGGGACAGATTGAGTCGCTGAAGAGAAAGCATAACAAGGAATTAGATGTGAACACTAGTTCGTTAACACACAGTGAGATAGACGTACAATGTGAAGACTGTAAGAAGATTGGAAGAAAAATAGCCCGAAGACAATACTTAATGCGGGAACAAAACTTTATAAATTTTCAAGAAGTAACTGAAGAAGACTGGGAAAATGAGATCTTCCCGAAAAGTACACGGGAGCAGGGCGACATATGGGAAACTTCAAATGGATCTGAAATTATACTTCCCTGTAGTAAGAATTTTGAAACTGATAACAGAGAAATAAGAACAGCCATAAACAAGTTTGGAGGAATGGACGGTCTCATAAGACAAAACAAAAAAAAAGGAGAAGTGGCTATGATGACTCATTCACTAGGATTCCCAAATAGCAGTGGAACTATGACACATATTTCCAGATGTATATACTACCCTATAATAGCAGATGGTGGGGCACAAAATGAACCTGATGATAGGACCATTTTTCAGACCCTGAAAACAATCAAGAACCACGTGACAAAACAAAAGTATACTAAACTTGCTTTACCTGAATTCGATGGAATAGAGGGGCTTATGTTTGTACGAATAATGGAATACCTATTCGCAGACACAAATGTACATATCACGTTATATAGACCTAACAACAGAACACAACAACCTATAAATACTACCAAAACATCCAGAGGTGGCAGGATCAATACCAACACTAATGAGGACGGCGCCACTAAGTATACGAGAAGACACAAGCATGAGGCTCTCCTCATAGGGATGAAGGACCGCTCTTACGCTGACCTATTGAAATTAGTTAAACAGTCAGTAAATCCTAGCGATATAGGCGTAGACATAAAGGATGTCATCAAAACAAAGAACGGACAATTACTCCTTACTATCCAAAATGGTTCTGATAAAGCCGAGGTACTAAGGAAGGAAATCAAAGAAAAAATTCCGAACGCGACGTCATCTCTTTTAATATCCAAAAAGGTCATTCATGTAAAAGGCCTTGATGAAGTTGTAACTGAGGACGAAATACGAGAAACCGTTTCCAAATCGATATCTGTCAAACCAGAGACTTTCGAAGTAAGAGCCTTACGACCAGCCTACGGAAACAAACAAAATGTTACCATAGTAATGCCCGAGGTGGATGCAGAAAAGTTGTTAAAAATGCAACAAATCAGAATTGGATGGACGATTTGCAGGATCACTGAGAGGAAAAAAGAAACAAAATGCTTCAAATGCTGGGGATATGGGCATATTAAAACACAATGTCAGGGCCCCGATAGAGAGCGATTTTGTCTAAACTGTGGAAAAGAGGGTCATATGGCAAAGAAGTGTAACAATAACGCTTTCTGCGTACACTGCCAGAAAGAGGGACATCAGACAGGAAACCCAAAATGTCCAAAAATCCAAGACTTGAGAAAGACGGAGGCACCGATAGAAATCACAAATCAATATAAAAATAAGAATACTACAAGTCAACATTAATAGAAGCCGTCCCTCCCATGATATGGCTCTTGCGACCGCTAAGGAAATAAATGCAGCAATATTAGCAATCAGCGAGCCAAATCGTAACGCAATCAGAAATCGAAAAGACTGGGTTTACGACGAGGAACTTGACACAACAATAAAAGTATTGGACCCTAATATCATTATAAGGAAACAAGGCTCTGGTCCAGGTTTTACTTATGTCACCACGACTGAGTACACCTTCTATAGCTGCTATTCATCCGGCAATGATGATATCCAGAGTCTTGATGATACACTATATAGAATTGCCAGACAAACCAGACTTAACCAGGAGAAAGCCATTATAATGGGAGATTTTAATGCCAAGTCTCCGCAATGGGGAATGAACTATACAGATAGACGAGGACAATTGATAACTGAATGGATGGCGGCAAACGATCTTGTCATTGTAAACCAGGGAGACAAACCTACATTTCAAAGGCTGGACTACTCTTCAATATTAGACTTAACAATAACCTCTGAGAACGTCAGAGCAAATGTCACAAACTGGGAAGTTAGCGAGAGAGAGTCTCTAAGTGATCATAACTACATAGTCTTTGATATAGCAGGAAAAGCACGGACTCGCAAACAGCAACATAGCAATGAGGGTTGGCAAATAAGGAAACTGGATCAAGAAAAACTAAGGCGTGCCATAGACGAAATGGAGCCAAATGCAGTTGCAACTTCACCAAAAGGCTTCTCTAGCACTTTAGCAGAAATCTGTGATACTTCCATGTCAAAGAGAAAAAGTAGTTTAAGAAGGCAGCCAGTATACTGGTGGAATGAAAATATAGCAAATCTTCGGAAGGAATGCATAAGACGGAGAAGAGCATACACAAGAATAGCAAGAAGAGGTATGCATCAAGTAAACCACCACTTATGGGAGGAGTATAAGGAGAGCAAACTAAGACTGAGAAATGAAATTAAAGCAGCTAAACGAACGAGCTGGAAATCATTGTGTAACAACGTTGACTGTGATATCTGGGGGAATGGGTATAAAATAGTCATGCAGAGTCTAATTGGCTATCCTCCGAAACCAAAGTTGGCAATTGAAACCATGGAAGAAGTGGTAAAACACCTATTTCCAGTCCACCAACCCGTAAATTTCAACTGTGATTTGGACGACAACTTCATAGATTTTACCATCGAAGAGCTAAAAGCTGCAAGCGAAAAGCTAAAGAACAAAAAAGCACCAGGACCTGGAAATATTCCAGCTGAAATTATTAAAAAATTAGCAGCTGATAGACCAAATTACGTGCTTGATGTTTTCAATGGACTGGCAGCAAGTTCAAATTTTCCGGCTGCCTGGAAGCAGGCGAAACTAGTACTAATAAAAAAGGGTGACAAGCCTCTGGATAACCCTGAATCGTTTAGACCAATCAGTCTTTTGGACGTGGAGGGCAAACTGTATGAACATCTAATACTTATTAGGCTTAATGGAGAGCTACAACGCGTCGGTGGACTATCGGAAAGGCAGTTTGGATTTAGAACAGGTCGACAAACAGTGGACGCTCTCAAGGAGGTCGTCAGACTTGCCAAAGAGGCAGCAGCTTACTCCGCGGCGCATCGCAGACTGTGCTCTGTTATAACGCTAGATGTTAAAAACGCGTTTAATAGTGCATCATGGCAGCTCATACTAGAGTACCTTAGAAAAAGAGGTTTGGACGAAAATCTAGTTGGTATTATGGCGTCATATCTGTCGCAGAGAACCATTATCCTAGAAGCAGACGGGAAGAAGAAGGCGATAGAAATAAGCAGCGGCGTCCCGCAGGGATCGGTATTGGGTCCAACCCTGTGGAACATCCTGTATGATGACCTACTCCAAACAGAAATGCCGCTAGGAGTAACTCTCATTGGCTTCGCGGATGACGTAGCTATGGTGGTTACCGCAAAAACTGAAGATTCTCTAATGAATACCGCAAACGCAGGGTTGCAACGGGTGGCCAATTGGATGGATAGGAATAGACTTAAGCTGGCACCGCAAAAAACTGAGGCCATATTGCTCACAACAAAAAGAAAAATATTACCGATAAACTTTAATATTCAGGAAACTGTGGTCGTACCGAGCAAGGCAATAAAATATCTTGGAGTATGGCTGGACACCAAACTGACTTTTCGCGATCATATAAAAAAGACCATCGTAAAAGCAGAAAAGACCGTCTCGGCACTTTCCAGCCTTATGCCAAACGTGGGCGGGCCTAGGGCATCCAAAAGAAAAATACTTGCAAGTGTGGTCCACTCACAATTGCTATACGCAGCACCCGTGTGGCATTCGGTAACTGACAACAAGGAACTGATCCAGAGCCTCACTAAGATACAAAGAACTATGTCTATCAGGGTATGTAGCGCGTACAAGACCATATCGGCTGAGGGAGTTGGGGTAATCGCAGGAATTGCCCCCATAGAACTCCAAATAAAGGAGAGGACGGAGGTTTATAATGGTTTGGACAAAACTACTGCTAGAACCAATCTTTTGACCCGATGGCAAGAGAAATGGAATAATGGAACCTATGGGCGATGGACATGGACCATGATACCAAATATACAGATATGGCTGGGTAGACCACACGGGGACGTAGATTACTTTCTTACGCAGGCACTCTCTGGTCATGGATGTTTCAGAAAGTACCTGCATGATCGTAGGAGAGCAGACACCAGTAGATGTACATACTGTGACGAAATTGACGATGCTGAGCATACACTGTTCATGTGCCCTAGATGGCAAGATTTAAGAGAGAGTTACCGACATAATACCGAAAAGATATTTAACGTAGGCAACATGATGGGAGGCCTAGTGGAGTCGGAAGAGTCGTGGAATCAAGCGTATGCTGTTGTCCGTGGCATAATAGAGACCAAAGAACACGAAAGTAGAATCTAGGCAGCCTTTATCCTGAAGTAATGCGAGAGCGGATACCAGGGTAAAGAGCAACGCAAAAGGGGAAGTTTTTAGTGGGTAGGCGGATCCCTAGAGGGACCGAATCCCACACTGGCCAGCCGCCAGATAATCAGGCTGGTGCGTCTTTAGAAGATCTTTTACCCCTTTCCAAAAAAAAAAAAAAAGATAGATAGATAGATAGATAGATAGATAGATAGATAGATAGATAGATAGATAGATAGATAGATAGATAGATAGATAGATAGATAGTCTAATTGGCTATCCTCCGAAACCAAAGTTGGCAATTGAAACCATGGAAGAAGTGGTAAAACACCTATTTCCAGTCCACCAACCCGTAAATTTCAACTGTGATTTGGACGACAACTTCATAGATTTTACCATCGAAGAGCTAAAAGCTGCAAGCGAAAAGCTAAAGAACAAAAAAGCACCAGGACCTGGAAATATTCCAGCTGAAATTATTAAAAAATTAGCAGCTGATAGACCAAATTACGTGCTTGATGTTTTCAATGGACTGGCAGCAAGTTCAAATTTTCCGGCTGCCTGGAAGCAGGCGAAACTAGTACTAATAAAAAAGGGTGACAAGCCTCTGGATAACCCTGAATCGTTTAGACCAATCAGTCTTTTGGACGTGGAGGGCAAACTGTATGAACATCTAATACTTATTAGGCTTAATGGAGAGCTACAACGCGTCGGTGGACTATCGGAAAGGCAGTTTGGATTTAGAACAGGTCGACAAACAGTGGACGCTCTCAAGGAGGTCGTCAGACTTGCCAAAGAGGCAGCAGCTTACTCCGCGGCGCATCGCAGACTGTGCTCTGTTATAACGCTAGATGTTAAAAACGCGTTTAATAGTGCATCATGGCAGCTCATACTAGAGTACCTTAGAAAAAGAGGTTTGGACGAAAATCTAGTTGGTATTATGGCGTCATATCTGTCGCAGAGAACCATTATCCTAGAAGCAGACGGGAAGAAGAAGGCGATAGAAATAAGCAGCGGCGTCCCGCAGGGATCGGTATTGGGTCCAACCCTGTGGAACATCCTGTATGATGACCTACTCCAAACAGAAATGCCGCTAGGAGTAACTCTCATTGGCTTCGCGGATGACGTAGCTATGGTGGTTACCGCAAAAACTGAAGATTCTCTAATGAATACCGCAAACGCAGGGTTGCAACGGGTGGCCAATTGGATGGATAGGAATAGACTTAAGCTGGCACCGCAAAAAACTGAGGCCATATTGCTCACAACAAAAAGAAAAATATTGCCGATAAACTTTAATATTCAGGAAACTGTGGTCGTACCGAGCAAGGCAATAAAATATCTTGGAGTATGGCTGGACACCAAACTGACTTTTCGCGATCATATAAAAAAGACCATCGTAAAAGCAGAAAAGACCGTCTCGGCACTTTCCAGCCTTATGCCAAACGTGGGCGGGCCTAGGGCATCCAAAAGAAAAATACTTGCAAGTGTGGTCCACTCACAATTGCTATACGCAGCACCCGTGTGGCATTCGGTAACTGACAACAAGGAACTGATCCAGAGCCTCACTAAGATACAAAGAACTATGTCTATCAGGGTATGTAGCGCGTACAGGACCATATCGGCTGAGGGAGTTGGGGTAATCGCAGGAATTGCCCCCATAGAACTCCAAATAAAGGAGAGGACGGAGGTTTATAATGGTTTGGACAAAACTACTGCTAGAACCAATCTTTTGACCCGATGGCAAGAGAAATGGAATAATGGAACCTATGGGCGATGGACATGGACCATGATACCAAATATACAGATATGGCTGGGTAGACCACACGGGGACGTAGATTACTTTCTTACGCAGGCACTCTCTGGTCATGGATGTTTCAGAAAGTACCTGCATGATCGTAGGAGAGCAGACACCAGTAGATGTACATACTGTGACGAAATTGACGATGCTGAGCATACACTGTTCATGTGCCCTAGATGGCAAGATTTAAGAGAGAGTTACCGACATAATACCGAAAAGATATTTAACGTAGGCAACATGATGGGAGGCCTAGTGGAGTCGGAAGAGTCGTGGAATCAAGCGTATGCTATTGTCCGTGGCATAATAGAGACCAAAGAACACGAAAGTAGAATCTAGGCAGCCTTTATCCTGAAGTAATGCGAGAGCGGATACCAGGGTAAAGAGCAACGCAAAAGGGGAAGTTTTTAGTGGGTAGGCGGATCCCTAGAGGGACCGAATCCCACACTGGCCAGCCGCCAGATAATCAGGCTGGTGCGTCTTTAGAAGATCTTTTACCCCTTTCCAAAAAAAAAAAAAAAAGATAGATAGATAGATAGATAGATAGATAGATAGATAGATAGATAGATAGATAGATAGATAGATAGATAGATAGCAGGAAAAGCACGGACTCGCAAACAGCAACATAGCAATGAGGGTTGGCAAATAAGGAAACTGGATCAAGAAAAACTAAGGCGTGCCATAGACGAAATGGAGCCAAATGCAGTTGCAACTTCACCAAAAGGCTTCTCTAGCACTTTAGCAAAAATCTGTGATACTTCCATGCCAAAGAGAAAAAGTAGTTTAAGAAGGCAGCCAGTATACTGGTGGAATGAAAATATAGCAAATCTTCGGAAGGAATGCATAAGACGGAGAAGAGCATACACAAGAATAGCAAGAAGAGGTATGCATCAAGTAAACCACCACTTATGGGAGGAGTATAAGGAGAGCAAACTAAGACTGAGAAATGAAATTAAAGCAGCTAAACGAACGAGCTGGAAATCATTGTGTAACAACGTTGACTGTGATATCTGGGGGAATGGGTATAAAATAGTCATGCAGAGTCTAATTGGCTATCCTCCGAAACCAAAGTTGGCAATTGAAACCATGGAAGAAGTGGTAAAACACCTATTTCCAGTCCACCAACCCGTAAATTTCAACTGTGATTTGGACGACAACTTCATAGATTTTACCATCGAAGAGCTAAAAGCTGCAAGCGAAAAGCTAAAGAACAAAAAAGCACCAGGACCTGGAAATATTCCAGCTGAAATTATTAAAAAATTAGCAGCTGATAGACCAAATTACGTGCTTGATGTTTTCAATGGACTGGCAGCAAGTTCAAATTTTCCGGCTGCCTGGAAGCAGGCGAAACTAGTACTAATAAAAAAGGGTGACAAGCCTCTGGATAACCCTGAATCGTTTAGACCAATCAGTCTTTTGGACGTGGAGGGCAAACTGTATGAACATCTAATACTTATTAGGCTTAATGGAGAGCTACAACGCGTCGGTGGACTATCGGAAAGGCAGTTTGGATTTAGAACAGGTCGACAAACAGTGGACGCTCTCAAGAGAGAGTTACCGACATAATACCGAAAAGATATTTAACGTAGGCAACATGATGGGAGGCCTAGTGGAGTCGGAAGAGTCGTGGAATCAAGCGTATGCTGTTGTCCGTGGCATAATAGAGACCAAAGAACACGAAAGTAGAATCTAGGCAGCCTTTATCCTGAAGTAATGCGAGAGCGGATACCAGGGTAAAGAGCAACGCAAAAGGGGAAGTTTTTAGTGGGTAGGCGGATCCCTAGAGGGACCGAATCCCACACTGGCCAGCCGCCAGATAATCAGGCTGGTGCGTCTTTAGAAGATCTTTTACCCCTTTCCAAAAAAAAAAAAAAAAAAGATAGATAGATAGATAGATAGATAGATAGATAGATAGATAGATAGATAGATAGATACTTTATTAATGTTAGTGTACAATAGTACTTACATACGTCAAGATATAGTTACACTTAAATATGTTAAGCAATTAAATCTAAAATATAATCTAGACATAGGTACAACAGATTAAAATAGTATAAATAAAAATAAAAATTACAAGAAGGTTGACTAAAAATTCCAAACATTACAATTAAAAAATTCATCCACGGAATAAAAGGCCTTTTTCACAAGAAACATCTTAACCCTGTTTTTAAATTTGAATTTAGTGGGAAGCCTGTTGTAGAGCTTGATCCCCATAAAGCCCGGCCCGTTCTTGCATCTTTTCAGCCGTCTATATACTACAGCCAAATTATTTTTATTACGAGTATTGTAGTCATGCAACTCACAGTGTGTTAGATACTTGTCTTCATTCTTTTTTACATAAAGAAGGGTTTCCAGTATATAGATTGAAGGAAATATGAGTATGTTATGTGCGAAAAGCATCTCTGCAATTCTCCCTAAAAGAAAGACCAGCGACCGTTCTCATTGCTCTCCTTTGTAGCCGAAAGACTCTACCCACATGGCACGAGTATCCCCACACAACAACTGGATATGAAAGAATGGAGTGCACCAGCGCATGATATGCGGTTTTCAGCGTATTTGTAGAAACACAGGCACTAAGCTGTTTCAGAGCATAGGCACCACTCCTAAGTCTATTGCAGACAGCATTCACATGGTGATCAAACTTCAGTTTGTCATCAATGTGAATGCCAAGAAATTTTACACTCTCATGACTCTCAGGTACACCTTCAAGGCGAAAATCATTTCGTGGGTTTTATTCGCATTTAATAAGAGTCTATTAGCCTTAAACCATTCCTCCGTTCTTGACCGCGCCACACGTAACATTTCCATAGTAAAATTCAGTGAAACCCCGCTACAGGACACAGATGTATCGTCCGCGAATAGAGTAAAGCCAGCCACCGGATCTTTGATTGGAAGATCATTGATGTAGATGATGAATAATAGTGGCCCCAGTACCGATCCCTGTGGAACTCCGATGTCAACAAACCTCTCCCCGGACGACACACCCCCGACCCGAACAGCCCGAGTCCTATTATCTAAGTATGACTGAAGCAATTTAAATAGTATCGTGGTGGAAGTTATATTATTCAAGTTTACGGAGGACAATGTCATACGTGACGAAGTCGAAGGCTTTACTAAGGTCGCAGAAAGTCGTGGCACGATACTCAAGGTCCTCAAATGACTCCATTATGTTGGAGACTAGATTGAGTATCCCCGGGACCGTACCTCTATTCGCCCTGAAACTAAACTGAGTCGGAGTGAAAAGATTATTAATTTCAAAAAAGCTTGCTATTCTAGTTGCCATACACTTCTCCATCACCTTTGAAAACTACTTGAATGGAAGCACTGATTGATCAGTTTTGCGAATGGGATGTAAATGATATTTTTTATAGTTTTAACCATTCTTACATTCAAGCCATACAAGTCAGAACTATTTTTATTGATAAGGCTGTCAATAACATCTCTATATAAATACATATGCGAGATGTTACACGTGGCGACATCTCGTAGCAATCGAGCTATCCACCCAACGAGACCAGCGAGGTCTTAGAGAAGACCAAACGCTGGAATGGAACCCGCATAAGCAGGTATCTAATGTCAGGTGGCGCTGAAAGCCAATCGTCGGTTTCTGTGAACCGAAAACATGATATAAAAGAAAGATGTTTTTCCCTTCCCCCAATAATTAATAGAGTACAACACACCGGCATTTATTTGCTTCGTCGATCTTACTAAGGCATTCGACAGAGTCCGCCTGGAAGACATCATAAAGATTCTAAAGGAAAAAGAAGCCCCTGCCAACATAGTAACAACGGTATACAACCTCAACACTACTAACAAAACGCAAATCAAAGCTGGAGAGATTATCACACCCAGCATCCCCACTCCAGGAGGAATTAGGCAGGGAGATAGCCTTAGTCCATTTTTATTCAACCTCCTGATGGACAAAATCATAGAAGAAGTAGCATCCCTGAACTTAGGATACAGAATGAACAACAGGGCTATCAGTATGGTATGCTACGCCGACGACGCTGCAATATTCGCAGAAAGTGAGAATGACCTACAGAGACAGTTATTTAAGTTCTACCAGATGAGCCAGCAACTCAATATGGACATATCCATAGGAAAAACGAAAACCATGACCATCGCCAGGGAACCTATGAGATGCAAGCTGGTAATAAATAATAAACCCATAGAGCAGGTCATGCGGTTCAGATACCTGGGCATAGATATGTCCAGCGCTCACGACCCGGTAAAGGACCTAAGAAACCAAATCAACAAATCAGCCATAATATCAGGCTGTCTAAGGGAAACTGTATGGGCTAATCCTTATATGCGAAAGGAGAGTAAGATCAAAATATACAAGACATGCGTCAGGCCAATAATGACATATGGTATAGAAGCGAGAGAGGATACCTATGGAGGGCTTTAGGAAGGAGGCCGATCGAATATGGCCGAATTTTAAATTTACGTCCCTGTTTTTCGTTACTTCGCTGGTTGGCCGTCGAGGGCGCCACTGCACGCTTCCCATCTATTTTTTGCAGGTTTTGATAGGCGAGTGCGGTATTTTTTTCGAATATCTTGAAAAATAAGCTTTGGAATCGTTTTTTTGCGTTATTAATATAAACAATGCGTACAATGTTTTACAAGTAGCGTGTGCTTCGTGCCGGGGTGTAAAACTGGTTATTCGTCTGATAGAAAGCTCAGGAAAAATCGTGGTGAGAAAAATCCTAATCTCTTTCAAGCCCCTAAGGTAAGTAAAAACCACAAAAGGTTCACAATATTGTTTATTAATAGTGGTCTTTCGTTACTCGTCTGTCTGTGTCGTCTATCCTTGATTTTGTCATCATCTCAGACAGTCATCATAGATCTTAAAGATAGATTATCCGACAATGGACGTATTTCTATTAACCAAATTTTTGATAATGTTAATCAAAATTTAATTAAAATTTATTCATTGTTACGAACTGTTAAACTAACTTTAAAAAGGTATTAATAATTTAAGAAATAATATTTCTCCTTTAATTGGTATTTTATACAAATTAAGATATTAGAATAGGTACCTACTTACGTCCCCTTAAAACTTTTAAGAAATATTTACTTTACAATATAGGTAGGTAGGTACTCAAAATTTCAATATTTAATATCAGTTTGCCAGTTCGTCGAATATTAATCCTTTAAAAAATTACAAAATAAAACCATAAAATGCATTCAAGGCCCCCCGCGCCTAGTTATATTATACCTACCTACAATTTTGGAAAACATGCAATCAATTATAGATATCTACCTATTGTATATATTATTATATATGATAGAATAATAAAAGTTTATAGTTAGTTGTTAGTACATAATAATAATAATACTTCTTTATTTCAAATTACAATTACTTACAAAGCAATACATAAAATGAAATGACGTCACAAAAAAGAAACTCATAAACACTACTAATCAACTAATCACGTTCTAGAAACTCTGCCAATGTATAGGGTTCGCACTCAATTAACAATTTTTTAATTGTCCTTTTCCACATATTTAGGCTGCTTAAACATTTAATTGCTCTAGGCAGCTTATTATAAAATTTAATACACATGTAATAAGGACTTTTTTCAGTCAGGGTTAAACGATGTGGTGGGTATGATAGGTTTAAAGTTCTTGTATTATACACGTAACTACCCAGTTTTTGAAAATTATCTCTGTTTTTATATACAAACATTAAACATTCATAAATATACAAAGCGTATACTGTCATTAAGCCTAACCCTCTAAAGACTCCTCTACATGTTTCTAAAAATTTTAATTTTTTCATTGTTCTAATTATTCTTTTTTGTACTATAAATACCCGTTGCGTTTCTGAGCTACTACCCCAAAAGATTATACCGTATCTCATAACAGATTCAAAATTGGCATGATATACAATTTTTATCGTACAATCGTTCATATATGATGACACAATCCTTATACCGTACCCGATTGCTCCAAGTTTTATGCATAGTGCATTTATATGAGTCTCCCATGATAAGAACTCATTTATAGTTATTCCTAGGAATTTTGTTTCCGTTTCTCTTTTTAATTTAATATCGTTAATATTTAAAAGCTCAGGTATATCTAAGTTATTTTGTTTAGTCTTAAAAACTGTAATACTAGTTTTGTCTTTATTTAAAATTAACTTATTTTGTTTAAACCAATTATTGATCTCTTGAAAAGCATTTTCTGTATTGTATAATATTTCTTGTAAGGTGGAGCCTGATATTAAAAGGTTTGTGTCGTCAGCATAGTTTGTTATGTCCACCTTATTCCCTAATACCTGTAGATCATTTATATATATTACAAATAGTATAGGCCCAAGAATGCTGCCTTGTGCTATTCCCGTATTATTTCCTCTTATAGTAGATTTAATCGTCTTATTATTTTCTTCTATTACTACTCTTTGGACTCTATCTGAGAGGTATGATTTCAACCACGCATGTGCGTTTCCCCTGATTCCATATTTGCTTAGTTTGATAAGCAACAATTCCCTGTCAAGACAATCATAAGCTTTACTGAGGTCGAGAAACATGCCAAGTGCTAAATTTTTATTTTCTAGATGATCCGAAATAGATTGTATGAATTGAAAAACAGCCGTCGTGGTTGACCTACCTCTCAGATATCCATGTTGGCTATCATTAAGGAGTTGATTTTTTTGCATGAAGTCCAACAGTCGTGAACATAGAATAATTTCAAAAATTTTTGAGAATCCTGATAATAGACTTATTGGTCTGTAATTGTTCAGGTCTGTTGGGCATCCTTTTTTATATAAAGGTTTTATTTTTGCTAACTTAAATTGATTTGGAAAGATTCCAAATTTCATTGAATTATTTATAATATATACCAAGATACCTGTGACATGCTTGATTGACAATTTAACTATGCTAGCTGGAATATCATCTTCACCACTACTATATTTATTCTTCAATTTAAGTGACATTTCTAGGAGTTCCGTTTCAGTGGTGGGTCTTAAAAACATGGACTTATCATTTTCCCGAATCTCACACTGAAACGGAACTGGGTCTTTGATATTTTTTTGCAGTTCAGCTACTATATTAACTAAATGATGATTAAAGTCATCCGCCAATTTTTGATAGTTTTCTGCACAGGGAGATTTATTTATTTTATCTTTGCCGTTTATTTCATTACATATTGCCCACATGCATTTGTTTTTGTTATCCGCTAGTTTTATTTTATTCTGATACTGGTTACTTTTTTCGTTCTTCAATAGTATGTCATATTGCTTTTTTGTGTTATTATACATATTTTTGTAGTGGGCGCTTTGTCTTGAAAGAACTAGCAATTTATCCAAGTTATTCTTGCATTCTACAATTTCTCGGTTTGATATTTGTTTCTTTTTATTTGCATAGGTCATTGTAACCGGAAAGCATTGGTCAAAAATATTTTTAAACATATTTATAAATAAATCCCACTGTGCGTTAACATCCATTCTGCTAACTTGGAGAATGTTATCCCAATCCTGTTGTCCTAAAATCTGGACAAAATCATTTTTATTAGATTCTGTGAAAAATTTCTTATGTGTAAATGTACTTGCCTTGTACTCACTACTAAGAAAATAAATTTTTTGTGCTGTATGATCAGATATATGGAAGTCTATAACCTCACTCCTGTGTATATTGTCCAGGTTAGTTAAAATGTTATCGATGCAACTACCGCTATTATGTGTGATTCTTGTGTTCTCTAAAACTGTGCTCTTAATATCATAAAAATTCAATAACGATAAAAGAGTATTTTTATTTACATTATCTTGCAGCATTTCAATATTAAAATCTCCAGCTACGAACACTATACTATAGAATTCAACAATTTTTAACAGTTGCTCTAGCCTATTAAAAAATATTTCTTTATTGCCTAATGGAGGTCTATAAATAGATGCAACCAAAATCTTTTTACCATTCAGTAGACATTCGACTCCAGCACATTCAAATTCACCTTTCAGTGATAAATCACCACACCGTTTTACCATAACACATTTTACATGTTGTTTAACGTATACCGCACTGCCACCATGTTGACCTTCTCCTCTGCAATACGCTGCACTTAGTTTAAAGTCTTTGATTCCTATTTGCTGTAACTGCTCCTTTGTTTTCCAATGTTCAGTTATGCACATAAAAAGACACTCGGGGGATTTTTCGATTAATTTTTCCAGTCTGTCTATACTATTTCCAAGGGACTGCACGTTTTGGTGTATTAAACTGTATTGTTCTTTTCTATTCTTATCTAAAAAAAATCGTTTCTACTGGTGGTTTTGTTCCCGTACTCAGTTGATTGTTGATATTTCTCAATTTTTTGCTGAAATGCTGGACATTTCGGATCCCTGGCTGAATGTATTCTATCTTTTAGTTTCAGTCGTTGACAGTTTGGGCAATTCAAAGGTGTGGTATCTTCTGAACAGTGTTTTGCTTCATGGTCTCCGCCGCACTTATGGCAGCACAATCCGCCCTTACAGTGTTTTGCTATATGTCCAAACAAACAACATCTATAACACATTGCTATGTTGTAGTATTCCTGAACGTGTACTTTCGTCAAATCAAAGTTAATTTTTCCTTGCTGCATAAACCATCTAAAAATGTTTGGTTTGACCTGGAGAATCCAGTTTTCTTTCCGCGTGTTTCGACATTCCTTTTTTGTTATAAACTTGATCATTTTATTCGCTTCATTATTGACCAGCATTTGAAGTTCGGTGTTGTCATCAAAAATTCCTAAGATAAATTCTTCAGGCTCATATCCTTTTTCAATACCAGTTATCATAACTAGAGGGTCTGTATTTTGCAAGTCCTTTACTACTAAGTTATTATCTTTTCCCAAGGTTTCTAGTAGTTTGATTTGTTGGTCGCTGTCATCACATTCTACTAGTACTGCTCCACTTTGTAGTCTTTTTACGTTTGTAAATACATGTGAGCCATTATTTCCCTTGGTGTTTAGGCTTAGTTTAATTTCTTTAAGTACTACTTTTGGGTCGGCTTGGTCTTTGATTTTTATTATTGTTTGGTGTCTCCTCAACTGCGGTGGGGTTTTCCATTTAATGTTGTTTTCTTCAGCATTAATTGAGCCGACATTCTTTAATTTTAGAATGGTGCTATATGATTTTTGTACCACAGTTTTAGGCAAAGCTGTTTCTTCACTGTTTTTTTGTAGATTTTGTGGCGCATTGACGGCTATGGGTTGTTCTAGGTCAGTTTCGCCCGTTGGGGAGGAAAGATTATCAGGCGATAGCTCTTTGATTTTATTTCTGAGTTCAATATTGTTTTTTTCCATTTGGCCAACTTTAAATGCCAAGTGTGTTACATGCTTGTGCACTGTAAACAAATCAGTTCTGGTGTCTTTGATTTCATTTTGCGGTATAAGCTCAATATTTTTGTGGATTCTTTCGAGAGCATCAAGTATTACATTTAGAGTGGTCTCTGTATTGTTCAGAAGATAATGCTCATTTGTATCGTATATTCTGTCACTCAGATAGGAATCTGAATTAGGCTTTTTGATTTTACTTTTATTCTCCATTGTTACAGGACTTGAATTGGATCTTGTTCTTTTTTGAGAATTGCTATTGAGAGATTCTTCAAGTACCTCAATTTCATTATTAGTGGTTTTGTCCTGCTGTTCATTGTGCGTTACGACATTTAGCGGTGGTGTTCGTGAAACAGAATTTCTAGGTTTAAATATGGCACCAGATAACTTATGGTCATACATGCTAAAACTCTCATCAAATGCATTAATACTCTTATCAAGAATGGACTCCAAGTCTTGTTTTTTTTTGCTTTGTTCCTTATCAGTTAGAATTGCTGGTATGCCAATAATTTTATTTACTTCTGACTGTGTATAATAGTTCCGAGCTAATTAACGGTTTTTTCCGCACACTATGTTTTTCACCATCACTTTCAGGATTCATTTCGCGTTTGAACTACAATTTTCAATTAATATATACTATACAAAATCGACTTTTTAACGGAGCTAATATATGTGTGTATGCACAATAATATTATACCAGTTGAGAGATATACAACATATGTATACTATAATTTTTATTCCGTTTCTTTTCAATTTAATTTTAAAATCCCCATTTATAATCTATTGTAAAGTTAGTTGGGAAATAAATAAGTTAAGAATCTTCTTCTTTTCAGGTCTGTTAAAAGGTGTACGTACTACCTACATAATGAACATATGTTAATTTATTTTTAGTTTGAATTTAAATAAAAAATGTATATAGTAACGTGCAGATTGTGTAATTATTTCCTTTCCAAATAAAAAGTTGTTTGAGTGTCTATAAAGAGTAAAGACCGCCAGTATTTGAAAAAATTAATCCTCCTGCATGGTAATAATAATACAGTGTCTTAGAATGCAATACACCCTTTTACATGCTAGAATTATGTATCTAGGGAGTATCCCGCACCCGCCTCTCACACATATCTCGGTCTGTAGACTGTTTAAATTAACTAATTTCGATAAAACAGCTAATTCTCCTATAAGAACCCATGAAATTTGCAGTGGCAATGGAACAATGCGACCCTGGCGGCAGTTTTTGAAGCAATGCAAAAGTTGGACCGGAATCGACGTATTGCGATCGGTCTCCTTCCTACAGCCCTCCATAAGGATACCAACAAGACCAAGAGGATTCTTCGAGTCGCCAAAATGTCAGTACTGAGAACAATAGCCGGGAAAACAAGGAGACACCACGTAAGAAACACAGACATTAGAGCACAAAGGGACGTACAGGATGTGGTGAGATGGGGAAGACAGAGGAGAAGAGAATGATATAACCACGTGAAGAGAATGACCGAAGATAGACTACCACGCATTGTAGTAGAGGGAAAACAAGCAGTGACCCGTCCACCCGGAAGACCACCAGAGATGGAGAGACAGCTGGCAGTCCACATCCCAGGAAATAATACAGAGGCAGGCCCGGAATTAACAGATCACCTAGATCTCCAACAAGTGAAAGAAGAAGAAGAATAGTAAATAAATCCTAATATTAAAAAAGAAATCTTTTATTGCAATTTATTTAGTCAGGAGGAGGTTAGGTCTACTTGTGATGACTCATACTTTCTCGTCTCAAGGCCTTGTTTTTCGGTGGTAGTGTGCGGTATCGTTATTAACGTTGCGGCGCTATCAAATCGAATCGCGCATAGGCTAAACGTCAAAATAGGGTTTCCGCTAATTGCGGGCGATGCTATTGGAACTACCGATATCTCTCTAATGTTTATTGCAATATGTGCAAATAAAAATTAACTTTGAAACTAGCTTAATTTTAAGTCTTCCTTAAAAGCAATGATGCAAGTTAGTCAGCATAGGTTTCATCTGGGTCCGCGCTAAGCTGGCTGTTTGCTCTGGTATACTGATGCCAGAACACTAAGAGCATGACAAAGTACAAAATAACCCAACTTTGATATTTATATAAAGGGAACACTCTGTTCCATTTATACACTCGTTCATGTTGTTGATATAAAGCTCATGTAAGGTTCGAAAACTTCCCGGGTAGTTCGAGATAATCAATTTTTATGCTCGGAGTTCGGAATATAACTTCAACCTCACCAACTTTTCGAAGCTCGCGAAGACAACAATTTTTTTGTCAAATTTAACACGATTTTCACTTTTGATATTTTTTGCCGTCTGTGATTAACCAATAAGGTCGCACGGTTTTCCTGAATTAAATTGTTTATAAACATGCGTGATTTGGAGGAGAAAGCAAATTATCAATGCAGCGATCCCACAGAGTTTTTTACGCAACAAAAGCAAAACATAAAAACTGAGAACAGTGACGATGAGGAAACGGGGCAAATTAGGTAAGTTTGCTCATCTCGGAATTATGGATACAAAATAATAATGTAGGTAGACCTAAGTAAAGTTTTCGTTCTAATACAAACAATCTAAAGCTAGGTATGTATTCTTTTTAAGCCTTCAGGAAGTCGGTTGTAACATTAAAAAAAAAAAAAGAACTTCGGATTCATGATCAACAACCTCAAATTAGGCTATAAAAAAAATTAGCAAAAAAATTAATCCACACAATTAGGTACCCTTTTATGTTTTGCAGGGGCAAAGAAATATTTGCTGATCAAACAAAACCAGAGGTTAAAGTTGAGGAGAGGGAAGCAATAAATGGATCCGATGAAATGTATAATTTGAACTATGCAGAGTGGAAATTGAAAAACGAAGAACTAGATATTAAGATAGACGAGTCTGAAACAAACGAAAACAGGTACTTACTTTGCTTATTAGGTATAGGGGAAACTGTTGTATTCTGGGACAATAATTTTCTAATTGGTACAAAAAGTTTGTTTAATTTTTTTTATCAATTCTGAATTGTTTTTAATGTTTCAAGTGAACTTGTTAATTAATAAGTTAAATAATATTTACAAAGTCTTACACAATAAGAAAATATTATTGCGTGCCCCACTATAGATCATTCTCTGAGCCTTTTTCTCAGCATGCAACCACCTCATGTTGTTTAGTGGGACATAAGCATTTGCATACGTTAAACAAGTTAATAGCAGCAAAATGTCAATTTGTCAAATGTTTAACCCAAAGCGTAGAGAATCAATGTAAGCAAAATAATTTAATAGTATTATGATATAGTAAAATATTACAAACATTAAGACATAACCTGCAAGGTTGGGGAGTAATTAGTTGACAAAGGTGGATGATAATCTTGCTAGAACTTTTAATTTGGAGGAGGACATTTGATCAAATCAAATCAAATCAAAATATGCTTTATTATCAAAGATATAAATCTTGTTGACAAAGCTGAGGAACACAATATAACTTAACTATTTAAAACATCTCTCTATATTTTCTATATTGGAGCAATAACAGTAAAAAAAAAAAATAGGCACTGTCAGTAATAGATAACAGTAAAACAAGTAAGTGTACCTATAACATGCTGAAACAAAAAAATTCAATAGATTAATAAATAAATAAATAAATAAATAATTTATTTACGGACCAAGCCATTATTTAGTAACAGAAATTACAAAATACAAAATTTACTCGAAAATTTATAAATATCTCTTAAATTACAAATAAATAAACACTACAATGTACAATCAGACGTGAAAATCTAAATACAATATCTTTTTTTTTATTTTTATTTTAAAGGAGTTTAAACTTATATTAAAAGGATCTATGTTACCACAATGTTCATTGAATAATGAGGCAAATCTACTAACTGAAGATGCTTTACCATAGTTAGTTCTATGAAAATCAATACAGAATAAATGTTTATCACGCAAAGTTCTTTGAGGTACCTTTATTTTAATCTTTTCAAGAAGTTGTGGAGATTTAATCTGATAATTAACAATTTTATATAAAGTGCATACATCCAAGTAATCTCGGCGCGGAGCAAGTGGAGAGATATTCAACAGTGACATAATTTGATCATAATCTATGTGATCGGTGGTTATTCCAACTTTGAAAGCTACAAATCTTAAGAACTTCTTTTGAATTCTCTCAATAGTCTCTACAACCCCTACCAAGTAAAAGCACTAACAAAAACATAAAATACTCTAAAAGAATGCGTGATAAAAACTGCAACTCCAGAAATGGAAATAAACAGTATTATGGACGACTACAAAGTCCAGGATACATTCGTGTGTAGTGATATGTCGGAAATAAACTTTTTCGACAACTATCAAAGCAACATAAGTGTGATACATGTTAATATAAGGAGTGTATACCAAAACTTTGACCACTTCCTGGTATTCTTAGAGTCATTACAAAAGACTTTTGATGTGATTGTTATGTCTGAAACCCATTTTGTACATAATATCAAGGATTTCACCATACCAGGGTACAGCACTACATTCAACGAGAGCAATATAAACAGTACGATGGATGCATTGTGTATGTAAAGCAGGACATATTCCTAGGACATGAGATACTAATGGAGGATCAGCTCAAAATCGCAAAAGTAATACTACATAAAAATAATTTACTGATTAACATCCTGGCAACATACAGGGGCTTCGGTATATCACCAGATAGTTTTGTAAATAACTTAAACAATATAATACAAAAGGAAATCCATGATCATAACCAAATATACATCTTTGTGGGAGATACAAATATAGACTTACTAAAAATGGAAGAGGATACAACTAATAATTACCAAACAATGATGCAAAGTCATGGATTTGTTAGTGTGATAAATAAGCCCACTAGAAGGACTGTCGACTCAGCATCATGCCTGGACCATTTTTTTGTAAAATGTAAGGAACAATTTTTTAATCAAATCAATACTGTTGTCCTTAATCATGACTTTACGGATCACGATCCCATTCTGCTCAGCCTGGGCACAAGCACCAACACACATGACTCTAATAAAAACAATACATATCAGAAAATTAACTATAATAAGTTAAAAAGCAGCCTGCAGGTGGCAGATTGGGATGGTGTACTCAATTCATGGGACGCTAACACATGTTCCGATAATTTCATTAATAGGCTTATGGACATAGTATCAAGCTGCACAAAAACAATAGTAATTAATTGTAAAAATAAAGTAATTAAACCTTGGATAACTAAGGAGATCCTAGTATCTATCAGAAATAGGAACAGATTAAAAAAGGAATGTACACTGAATAATAATAATTTGGCTTTGTTACTAAGATATAAAAAATACAGATCAGTAGTATCAAAATTGATTAAAAATGCTAAATATTCTTTTTACAAAAAACTCGCGGAAAAAAATTCAAAAGACCCAAAAAAGCTGTGGAAAGTAATTAGGGAAGCCACAAATGATCATTATACGGGAACTGAGATAAAAAGTATAGTCAATTCTAAGTAAAAAGCTAATAGCTGAGGAGTTTAATGACTATTTTTCAAAAGTAGGAAAAAATCTTGCACAAAACATAAGAAATGCTGGGCCGGAGGAGGGAAGACTAGGGGCTATTGAGGTGGCACAATCTTGCTTCTTGAGTCCAATTTCTGACATAGAGCTGGTTAGGGTAATAGATGATCTAAAAAACAATGTAAGGGGAGGTAGGGACTGTATTAGTTCGGATATTATAAAGAAATATAAAGATTACTTAAAACGGCCATTGTTACACTTAGTCAATGTGGTTTTTACTGCTGGAATCTTCCCTGATTGTTTTAAAACGGCAACTATAATTCCAATATATAAACAGGGTGACAAAAAAAGTACAAACAACTATAGACCTATAGCCCTAACGAGTTCTATAAGTAAACTACTTGAAAAATGTATCAAATTAAGAATGATATCTTTTCTGGAAAAAAATAACCTGCTACATGAAAATCAATTTGCATTTAGGGAGGGTTCAAGCACGGAAAATGCACTCTGCAGAGTTACTGAAACAATTTTAAAAAAATTGGACCAAGGGAAAAAAGTTATAGGTGTCTTCCTGGACCTTCGGAAAGCATTTGACACTGTGGCACACCGAATACTGCTGAAACGACTAAATAGCATGGGGATCAGGGGAACGCCGAATAATCTAATAAAATCATATTTAAAAAGAAAGCATAATACAAAAATAGCGGAGGAAGTTAGCGATGAGATGGATGTAGAATTCGGTGTGCCACAGGGGACGGTTCTCTCAACATTGTTATTTAATGTATATATTGATGGACTAATGCGAGTTCTGGCGGAGAATGGAGTGGCATTCTGTTTCGCTGATGACTCGAGTATATTGATCTGGAGTGATGACTGGGAGAATGCGATACATTTAGCAGAGAAGGCCATGCAAAAAATAAAAAGTTGGCTAGACAACAGCCTACTATCTCTAAATGTTGACAAAACGAAATGGGTTGCCTTTTCACTGTCCTCACGTTCTCTGCCGGATTTCCAAAACTTGAAAATCCACAACTTTGATTGTGATTTGAGCCCGGACTGTGTATGCAATGAACTAATAGAAAGAGTAAAATTTGTGAAGTATTTGGGGATATACATTGATCAAAACTTTGTATGGAAGGAGCAAGTTAAGTACGTAACAGGTAAAATAAGGAAATTAATATACATAGAACTTATCTATGAGCTGCGAAATGTTTTATGCTTAAGCTCATTGAAAATGGTATACTATGCTCTGGTTGAATCAATTTTGAATTATGGGATGGTGGCTTGGGGTAGTGCCGGAGTGACAATTTTAAATAAACTTCAAGTTGCACAAAAATATATTATAAAAATCATGCTATTTAAAAATAAAAGGTTTCCTACTGAATCTCTTTTCAGAGAAAGCCAACTATTAGATATCAGACAATTACACTTAAAAGCTGTAATTAGATTCATGATAAAAGTACCATACTATAAAGAACCAATCATTCATAGAATAAACACTAGAAATGCAGCACAAAACAGTGTCACGCGTCAAAACCCTAAGCATACCGCGTGCCAAAACCACATTTACTGTCTGGGTCCAAAGGTTTTCAACTGCATCCCTAACAACATTAAATTAAAACCATACTACAAATGTAAAAAAGAAATAAAACAATGGATTCTTGAAAGTAATTATATAATTAGGTATGTAGTCTAAATTAGATGCATTCTGTACATGCACTCCTACACTTACACTAAAGCATAAGAACTCAAATATTATATTACATATTTCACTAACACTAACAGGTACAATATTAATATGCCATAAACATATAGTCTGATTACTATTATTCTTATCATATAAGGTTAATGTATAAACTACTGTAAAAAGGTTTAAGAAAATTAGTGCACACACAGTACTTTAAGTATCATTGTGCACTAAAGTAGAAGTTTTGCATATTTTAATAGCAAATTTAAATTAGGCTAAAGCTTTAAGTGTTTTATATACTTATATATATATATATTATTGAGAATTAAAACCTTGTTAATTGATAGACATTTATGCCTTGTTATAATGTATTGTATGAACTGTAAATGTAAACTACTACAAATAAATAAACTAAACTAAACATGTATTTTATATTGGGGATTCCATACCTGACTAGCATATTCAAGTACAGACCTAACATATGAACAATAAAGATTTCTAAAACAGGTTATATCATTGAAGTCATGCAAAGTTCTCCTAAGAAAGCCCAACGTCTTCAAAGCTTTGTTAGTAATATACTGTATATGATCATTAAATGACAATTCTCTATCGAACAGAACCCCTAAATCCTTAATTGTACTAACTTTTTCCAAATTTATGTTATTGATATGATAGGCGAAATTAATAACATTTTTATTTTTTCGATAGAATTGCATTAACTTGCATTTACCAACATTAAGTTCCATACCGTTCATACCACACCATATATTCAAGCTATCTATGTCCTCCTGTATTCTTACACAATCCTCAATTGATTCAATAGTTCTAAAAAATTTTAAGTCATCAGCATAAGAAAGCATCTGGGAATGAACAACAAAGTATTGTATGTCGTTGATATACAAATTAAATAGTAAAGGAGATAAATGTCCACCCTGTGGGACTCCAGAGATAACTTTAATTTCCTTAGATAAAACATTATTAATTTTTACAATTTGGACTCTATCCAACAAGTAATTTTCAAACCACTTTAAAAGGGTACCAAAAATTCCATAGGATTGAAGTTTTTTAATTAAAACACTGTGTATGACTCTATCAAATGCTTTCCTAAAATCTGTATAAATGCAGTCTATCTGAAATTTATGTTCCAAAGAGCTTATTAATGATTGTTCGTAAACCAATAAATTAGAAACTGTTGATCTTCCCTTTACAAAACCATGTTGAATCTCTCCGATAATACCATCAAATCTAGAAACCAGTTTTTTATTTACAATGTTCTCAAGCAACTTTGAGATTAGTGAAAATTTAGAAATTGCTCGATAATTCGTAACATCCGACTTATCTCCAATTTTATGAAGTGGTGTTATGTAAGATATTTTCCAGAAATGTGGAAAGGTACCTGATGACACGGATTGATTAAAAATTATGCCAAAAATGTATGATATAATATATTTACAATTTGTTAAGAATTGAACTGAGACATCATCTGGTCCTGCGCACAAATTATTTTTTAACTCTAATATTGCATTGAAAATATCCATTTCGCTAATTTCCAAGGTACTAATACTGACACTACTTGAAACTATAAATTCATTGGCATTACTACGCTTGTCACTATACACAGATGCAAAAAAATCAGCTAAATAATTTGCAATATCATCGACTTCGCCGCTGTTTTGACCATTATATGACATATTATTAGGAAGATTATAATTTTTATTTTTAGAATTAACATATCTCCAAAAAGCCTTTGAATCATCCCTCATGTTTTTTTCAGTGGTACTAATAAAAGTTGAATAACAATTGTCCACTAATTTTTTACATTCATTTCTTAGTTGCGAAAATATTGTGTAATCATTATGATTGTTGCTATTTTTAAATCTTTTATGAGCAATTTTTTTGTCAAAGATTAATTTTTTAAGTTCATCTGAATACCATGAAGGAAATTTCGGCTTTTTAGTTATCACCTTAGGCACAAATTGTTCAAAAGCAGTGTATACAATATCGTAAAAAGTATTGACCATTACATTTACATCGTCTACGTCAAATAGACTTTTCCAGTCAAAGGAACCAAGATACAGGTTAATATTCACAAAATCTGCGTTTTTAAAATCAAAATATCTGTTCATTATATCTAGAGTTTCTGAAGGTTCTAAATCTATCATGTTGCAAACCAATACAGGGTGATAACTGTCGCATGGTAAAATTGAAATTTCACTCGTTGTAATATTAATTTTTTTAAAATCAGTAAAAATGAGATCCAAAAAACTACCATAAACATTCGGGATTAAATTTAATTGTTGAATATTAAGAAGAGCAGCCATTTCCGAAACAATATTGGCCTGTTGTGTTATAGAATTTGTTTGTGGTATACATAAGCTATTTTTCCAAGTTATGCCCGGTAAATTAAAATCACCAGCCAAAAACACATGATCATATTTACAATTGTTAAAAACATTTTCTATAGAGGCACAGAATTCCTCATATATCTGTACTGGTGACTGCGGTGGTATATATACGGCACATACTAATATCTTAACTTTTCCAATACAAATCAAGACAAACAAATGTTCGATTGTTTCCACAATGCACTGTATTGATCTGGATATAAGATTAGACTTAACCGCTATCATTACTCCTCCACCTCTATCACAGTTACTTGTTTTTTTAGATCTATCACATCTATACAAATTAAAATCAGCTAAACCTAGTTCACCATCAAATATACCTTCATGTAGCCAAGTCTCGACAAAAATCAAAATGTCATGGTTTGCTGTGTCCAAGGAAAGTTGCAATGTTTTCAATTTTGTGCGCAGGCCTCTGACGTTCTGGTAATATAATTGTATAGAGTTTGGCCCGTTTACCTGGAGTTTAAATTAGAGCGGTTATAAGCTCCTTGATGTCTTCCTTGAAATTGAGTGTTTTGATAATTACTACCTGGACCATTTCTATATGTTGTTGTTTGGGGTGTTCTGTTAGGTAATCTGTTATTTTTTTTATTTAAAGTAATAAGCATCAAAAATATCAATTAAAAATTATCAGAGTCAGTATCAAGGATATAATGATATCAGTAGAGCATTAATTTATGATCAGTGTTAAAAGGAGTGTCAGGGGTTATTCTCGGGAAAAGGCGTTTATTGTTTATTGAGTAATCCTAGATATATAATGTAACGTAGTTCGAACATTTTAGTAATGGAAATAACGGCTCCTATTTTTTGATACACTATTATTTATTTATCAAAACATACATAACAGGCAAAGCTGCCCAAATAGTACATACAACAGTTTGTGACGAAGTCACATTTTAATCAAACATATTTCATAGTTATTCCGTATAATTTATATTAAAGACATCGATTAAATAATTAAACTAGCGAACTAGCTAAGTACCGGCTCCCGCAGAACACCCAGTATAGCTCAACCAAAACCATTCCGCAGTGCGACCATGCACAGCCAATCAAAAGGCGCAATCCCCCAGAGTACCGTAGTACTGGTGGGAGAACGCGAACCTTGCTCCGGACGTTGAGAACGTCGTGGAAGACACTTCTCACCGAGACCCGGCTTAACCGAGACGTTTCACTGAGCCCTTGCCTAAATCCTTTAAATACCCACCGTCGTGTAAATTTTCCGCCACGAGCCACCGATTTGACTGTACAAGTAAGTATACCTGTTAGCACCGTGGAGGGATGTAGTTGTCTCCTCGCCAGAGAAAAGAGTGTTAGGTTCTGTTGAAAAAGGGACGTATATGATCATGTGTTCTCACGCTGATCCTGTACCAACTTAAAAGTTTTTCCGAAGAACGTTCCGCATTCTTCGGAAAGCCAACAGGGAAGACTGAAACCGAGTGACCGAAGGGCTGCCGACTATCGGAAGGGTATATATGTGTTTTCACGCTGTATACACTTTCGATATTCAACAAAACCCGTTTCGGGAGACCGGCTACTTTGAAGTGTGTTTACGCTCATTGTAATCGCCTCCCGTAATAGAGCGAAAGGGAATGAACCGCAGGATGAATGTTGTGGGGACTAGCCGCCGACTGACTGCACTATAGTGTTTTCACGCGTAGTGTAGCCTGTCGGGGGTAACTACCCTGTGTCGATCACCGGAGCATCTTGGTGTGTTTTTACGCCCATTACTGCCCCGGTTACCGATTCACCGAAACTAAGAATGACCGAATGTGTGAGGAATGTGGTGTTCTCTGGCGAGCGAAGTTAGTCCGTTTCCTTGCCACGATGGTAGCAGTCCGTATGTCTGTGACAGCCCCTTATGACCGCTGGAGCTTTTTTCCTTTTTAATCCGATGCTTTAATCCCGCTAAACACCCTGCTTTCTTGCACGCATAGTTTGCTCTATCGTACCTGCCTGCTTTACACCCTCCCGTAGTAGCTTGTTCACATAAAATGTGGAACCGCCGCACCCCCTCTAAAAACCGTATATTTTAAATAGCATAGTTTTAGCTTCTGTATAGTAAATGTCAGCCGCAAATAATCAACGCTATTAGTTAATAAATTGTTTAGAACACACCCGTATTCTGTGTTATTATTTATTAAATAGGCAAAAACGGCTATAGTAGGCGCATAGACCCCTGGAGTACCGTTTCTCCAACTGTGTAAAAGCTACCTATAGGTCTGGTGGTTCTCTGTTACACCTTAAAACAACAGAGTGGCGCTCGAGAATTATCCGTCTCAGGAAAGTACAGGCCGACAAGACTGTTCGGCATTACGAACCACAGCAGGAGCGTTACAAATTGGCGCCCGAGCAGATTTTCTTTGCGCTTGCGTAGCCTAGGGCCGTTGGAAATTTTCGCCTATGCATATTTTCTTTGCGCATGCGTAGTCTAGAACCCGTGTGATAGCTTGTTTCCTGATAAAACAGGGATTTTAAAACCGATTATCGAACCCGTTTCTCTAAAAATATGAAAATACCGAAGGAAATTTTCTAGACCGGAAAAGGCATTTAAATTGCAAGAAACAAGATTTGCTTAAAATTTGGAATATTGTTAACATCCGAGACGCGAACAAAAGATAAGAAACCGATATGAATAGTTTTTTTTTTCGAATAAAAAAAATCCGTGTAAATAAATTCCAAATGACCGTGTAGAAGATAAGAGCTTTAGTATTAGGATATAGTGTATATATTAATTGATTTAGTTTTATTTTTATGATTTAGGATAAATACCGTTAGGCATTTTGTTTACTATAATACAGGATAGTCCGGTGAAATTTGAAATAGGATTTAAATTAATTAGAGAATTAACCGAAGGTTTAAGTACCACCAGTTAGTAAGCAGACCGTTAAGAAAATATAATTGTGAAATTATATTTTGTTTGAGATAACCAAAGGATGAAGTACCAGTTAAATAAACTGTAGATAGATTTATTTAAATACCGGGGTATAGGAAAGTATTAAGAATTTTTTTTTATAATAGGCAATAGTTGTAGATATATTTCATTAGGCATTAGGTACCAGTGAAACAAACCGTTAGGAATTTTTTTTTAAATATACAAAAGTAAAAGGTTTAGATACCGGGTCAAAGGAAAGTTTTAGGAATTTTCTTTCTAGGTAATAAACCGTAAACATTTTTTTTATTGGGCAGTAAGCACCAGTTAAGTTAAACGAACCGTTATATATATAGCTAGAATATTAAGGTTCAAATACAGGGTTATAAAAAAGTTTTAGGTATTTTTTTTTGTAATTATTCACAATAATGGCAAACGTGAAAGCGACACAAGCTACACTGATGCTGACCGTACCCCCCACGTCGCCGTTACACCTCGCACCACCGATACCACCCGCACCACCCTTACCCCCGTCACCAAGCATTGGAAGTACCGACTCACGAACAAGCTGGATCTATCTTTTAAAAAAAGTGGATCTGGTGGCTGAAGTACAGAAATTTGGTCTGGATGACACCGGGCCTGTGGACACACTACGCAAACGCTTAGTTAAGTTTATCCGAGATGGCCACGCCACCCCGCAACCGTCCACCTTCCCCTTTATTTTTCCTGCACCCAATGCAGCCAGCATAAGCGCGTCAAGCAGCGCAACAACAAATCCACCCTCCGTTAGCCACAGTATAGTAACAATTTCCAGTTACAACCCCGCCCAGTCAACAGTGTCGTCGACAGTAACGGCGACTTATACTAAACCTACCCCCATCATACATGTGACATCTGCCGTAGCACCTATAAGCTACATACCGACGCAGTTAGTGCAAAATCCCGTGACATACACCATACCCCCCGTATACTATAGCACCTCTCCGTCTAACACTGGTGTATATAGCACTATAGTGACCAACCCTTGTGTACATAGCACCCTAGTAAACAACCCTTGTATATATAGCACCCCGTTTAGTAATCCGTGTGTAAATACCAACCCTTTAATATATATGCCCCCCGCTGCAACACAGCACGTATCAACTAGTATAATACACACACCGTCAGCCGTCAGACCAGTAATAAATACAATACAGCCGACTACAGTACAGGGAGGCATACCACCCCCTGCTACCACAATGACAAGCAATCACCCAGAACTTCAGGTGCACAAATGGAATGTGCACTTTGATGACCGACATGACCCAGCAACTTTTCTAGAAAGAATAGATGAGATTTGCCTGGCTAACAAGATAAACCCTGACGTATTACTACCCCACCTACCCGAATTACTACGTGGTAATGCGGCCCTGTGGTGTAGAAATAACAAGCAGGCTTGGCAAAACTGGGACGATTTCAAACGAGATTTCCGTATATTTTTCTTTCCGGTCAACTATGAAATAGACTTGGAGGTCGAAATTAGCCGTCGAGTACAGCGTCATAACGAACCGGTCAATCGTTACGTAACTGACCTACAAACGCTAGTACGCCGACACGGAAAGATGAACAGCGATCAAGAACTACAATGGTTATACCGAAATTTACTTCCCAATTACCGACAAAACATAAGAAAAACCGATTTCCAGGACGTTATGTCATTTTCTGCAGCGGTTAGGGAGTACGAAATCCTACTGCAGGAATTAGAAAAGGATAAACCGAGAGCAGAAGGCTCGCACCGGTTTACAACACCATCAGTACAAGCACCGATACAGCAACGAACATCACAGCCCAGACATTTTCAAACCACATCTCATGAAAACACTGCCGGACCGAATATTGGTAAACCGGGACCGACGTCGACGCCCGCCACATGCTGGCGCTGCGGTCAGGCTGGACATTTGCGAAGTAACTGCAAAGGCCCCGCTAGATTATTCTGTTCAAGATGTGGCAAAACAGATGTCATGTCTCGAGATTGTCCCTGTCCGAGGTCGGAAAACTAGGAAGGCGCTGCCCCATGACGAGGCAAGGACAGCACCACCACTCACCCGCCTCGACTGCATTAAACACGACCGACCTGACCGAAAATCGACCACATCTGACTATACATATTAATGAAAAACCAGTTTTAGCACTAATAGATACCGGAGCCGCAAAATCTTATATAGGAGACCGGCTAGTAAAAAGAAAACCGTTCTACGCACTGCAACCGGTGGAAAAAACTACTAACCTAGCCCGGCTTGCGAATGGAGAATTAATGGAGATTCCCGAAGCCTACCGAACCACCTTCCGAATAGGTCCGAAGAAATTTACGGAGATAATGCATTACCTACCTGGACTCTCCACGGATATGGTTCTAGGAATGGACATTTTACAAAAAGGAAAGTTCAAACTAGAATTAGGCACAGGCACCATCGTGATTGACGACTTTACTTCGCACTCAAATAGGACAGTTGCACCCTGCAGTCCAGTAGGGAAAATCGGCAATCAACTACCGTTAACATTGTCTACCACCGAAGAGAAGGGGCTACATTCCTTTCTAAGCTACGAACTACCGTCTTTTGAATGCATCAAAGGAACAACGCCGCTTATTAAGCACAAAATTAGATTGACAAGTCACGAACCGATTAAACAAAGATACCGCCCACAAAATCCCCGTATGCAGGAAATCATTAATAAGGAAGTTGACCAGATGCTGCAAGATGGGATCATTGAACAATCGAATAGTGCATGGAGCTCACCGGTAGTCATTGTCCGAAAGAAAGACGGAAAACCAAGGTTCTGCATTGATTTTCAAAAAATCAATGATATTTCTCAAAAAGATGCATATCCACTACCGTTTATAAATGCGATTCTCGACAAACTTCGAAAGGCGAAGTATATCTCCAGTATAGACCTCAAACAGGGGTACTGGCAGGTACCACTGACCGAAGAAAGCAAACCAATTACGGCATTTACAGTACCAGGACGGGGTTTGTTTCAATTCCGAGTAATGCCGTTTGGATTACACTCTGCACCAGCGACGTTCCAAAGACTAATGGACCGCATCATAGGACCCGAACTAGACCCGTACTGTTTTGCCTACCTAGACGATATCATTATCCTAGGCGAAACATTTGAAGAACACCTACAAAATATAAGAACCGTATTTCAAAAACTAAGAGCCGCAAACCTAAGAATAAATCCCGATAAATGTCAGTTTGGGCGTAGATCTTTGAAATATTTGGGACACCAGGTTACTGCTACCGGAATACACACCGACCCAGAAAAAGTAACATCCATCACGCAGTACGCAGCTCCGTCAAATGTAAGAGGGGTACGACGCTTTTTGGGAATGGTCTCATGGTACCGACGTTTTGTACCTGCATTTTCGCAAATAGCAGCACCGTTAAACATGCTACTAAAAAAGGGCCGACGCTGGAATTGGGGAGCCGAACAGCAACTGGCATTTGAAAAACTAAAAACCGCCCTTACCGTCGCACCGGTATTAGCATGCCCCAACTTTAGTCGCCCTTTTACCCTACAGACCGATGCCTCAGATAGTGGTTTAGGAGTAGCCCTGACTCAAAACAATACCAATGGGGGGGATAATATTATCGCCTATGCTAGCCGAACTTTGACTTCGGCTGAGAAAGCGTACTCCACGACCGAAAAAGAGTGCTTAGCGATAGTTTATGGAATAGAGAAAATGAGACCCTACCTAGAAGGATACCACTTCACCGTCCTGACCGACCATCAGTCCTTACGATGGCTAAAAACAATTAAATCACCGTCCGGACGTTTAGCACGATGGCAGATGTATCTGCAACAGTTCGATTTTGAAATAAAATACCGACGAGGCGTATTAAACCGAGTGGCTGATGCACTATCTCGCCAACCGAACCCCGGTGCACCAGAGGAAGCAGAAACCAATGAGTTAGCGGGTATAGCCCTAATAACAGAGGACGAACAGTGTTCCTGGTATGCGGAAAAAATAAGGGAGGTGAAAAATCACCCCGAAGCACACCCGACGTATTGTATACGAGATGGAAACCTGTACCGACACTTTTGGAGCTCATCAGACATGACCGAACCGGACATGATGGATCCATGGAAACTCTGTATACCGAAAACCGTAAGAACCAGAATAATGGAGGAGAACCATAACTCTGCAACCGCCGGACACATGGGAATAGCAAAAACTACAGCCCGTATCACGTTAAGATACTACTGGCCTGGTATGTCTCGCGACATAGCCCAGTATGTTAGACAATGTATCTGCTGCCAGCAATATAAACCGTCGCAACAACAGATACCCGGAAAAATGCAGCCGTCAAGAAACCATACACCGTGGGAAACTGTTAGTACAGATTTAGTAGGACCATTACCGAGGTCCTCTAAGGGTAACGCATACGTAGTGATGTTCCAAGACCGCTTTACTAAGTGGATTCAATGCCGTGCTATACGGAAAGCAACGTCACGCGCCGTTAGTCAAGCCCTGTATGAACTAGTACTAACACAATTTGGCCGTCCGAAAACCGTTATTTCCGACAACGGCACACAGTATACCGGAAAAACTTTTAGAGACCTGCTAAAAGAATACGGTATAGACCACCGACTAACACCACCGTATACCCCGCAAGCGAACCCCGTAGAAAGAGCAAACCGAACCATGAAAACCATGATTGCTCAGTTTTGTGGTGACAACCATAAAAATTGGGACGCTGACTTACCTGACCTGACTTTCGCTTTTAATACCACCCGTAGTGATTCGACCGGATTTTCACCCGCTTTTTTGAATTTTGGTCGAGAATTAGAACCCCCGAGATCCTACTATCAGGAGCAGCAACCAAAACCAGGCAGTTCTACCGAACCTGACGACGATCAGCTTATTCAACAGACCGACCGAGTGAATAAGCTGACTGAAGTGTATGAGTTGGTCAGAATTAATCAGGCCAAAGCGTTCACCACACAAAGCCATCACTACAATCTCCGACGTAGAGAGTGGCGATGCCATGTCGGCGACAGTGTGATGAAGCGTGAACACGTCCTGTCGTCCGCTGACAAAGGTTTTGCCGCGAAATTAGCCCCGAAATATTCCGGCCCGTATACTGTTACAAAAGTAATCTCACCCGTGGTTTATGAACTAAAAAGCATAAAAGGAAAAAAGCCCTACCGAGTTCATATTAAAGATTTGAAACCGACCCATGACATAGACCCTGTATTTACCGTAATCACTCCTAATTTTCAGAATGCCGAGACTATCAGGAGAACCGCCACTGGGATCGGCTATTCCGGATCTTACCCGCCCAGTGAACGACTTGCAGGAAAGAATCGAGGCCACCCGGCGAAGGTTGGCAAAGGTGAAACGCCTGCTGCCAGGATTTCAAGTGCCGGGCCCAAGAATCAAGATCCTGCAGAACATCGTGGTAGTGCCAGCCCGAACCGACGTCATCGGACCTGCAGCTCCAGGCAATACAAACAGCATTAATGTAGTAACCAGCAGCCTGGACCACGACCTGTTCCGTTGGTTGGATGCAGAACAGGCGATCAGGGAACCGACCGACAGCATGGCAATAACGGCCAAAAGTACTTAGCTCTGGCTAGTATCCCATGCCGCCATTGCGGGTGTCCAATGGCCGGGCAGAAGGGATCCCACTACCTGTAAACTGGTATAGATAAAGAAACCGAGAAGATGATATTCGGCATAGGCAGGTTATCCCCTATGCGCAACGTGGGACCGGATTAAGGAAGCCTATCAGGATACCGGATGTTACAAAACATAAGATAGTAAAATATTTAAGTAGTAGGGAAAGTATAGTACTGTGAAAATATTTTTTTTTTTTTGGATTTTTGTTTATATAAATAGGATAGGCTAGCTGTCATTTAAGATAGTCATTAGGTAAATATAGTAAAATATTTAAGTAGTAGGGAAAGTATAAGTACTTTGAAAATATTTTTTTTTGTATATAAATAAGACAGGCTAGCTGTTATTAGGTAAACCTGATTTAAGTTGGCACTAAGAAAAAAAATTAATTTGGATAAAAAAAAAAATTAATTTTTTTTTTATCGAAGTAAGGGGGGTGTGTGACGAAGTCACATTTTAATCAAACATATTTCATAGTTATTCGGTATAATTTATATTAAAGACATCGATTAAATAATTAAACTAGCGAACTAGCTAAGTACCGGCTCCCGCAGAACACCCAGTATAGCTCAACCAAAACCATTCCGCAGTGCGACCATGCACAGCCAATCAAAAGGCGCAATCCCCCAGAGTACCGTAGTACTGGTGGGAGAACGCGAACCTTGCTCCGGACGTTGAGAACGTCGTGGAAGACACTTCTCACCGAGACCCGGCTTAACCGAGACGTTTCACTGAGCCCTTGCCTAAATCCTTTAAATACCCACCGTCGTGTAAATTTTCCGCCACGAGCCACCGATTTGACTGTACAAGTAAGTATACCTGTTAGCACCGTGGAGGGATGTAGTTGTCTCCTCGCCAGAGAAAAGAGTGTTAGGTTCTGTTGAAAAAGGGACGTATATGATCATGTGTTCTCACGCTGATCCTGTACCAACTTAAAAGTTTTTCCGAAGAACGTTCCGCATTCTTCGGAAAGCCAACAGGGAAGACTGAAACCGAGTGACCGAAGGGCTGCCGACTATCGGAAGGGTATATATGTGTTTTCACGCTGTATACACTTTCGATATTCAACAAAACCCGTTTCGGGAGACCGGCTACTTTGAAGTGTGTTTACGCTCATTGTAATCGCCTCCCGTAATAGAGCGAAAGGGAATGAACCGCAGGATGAATGTTGTGGGGACTAGCCGCCGACTGACTGCACTATAGTGTTTTCACGCGTAGTGTAGCCTGTCGGGGGTAACTACCCTGTGTCGATCACCGGAGCATCTTGGTGTGTTTTTACGCCCATTACTGCCCCGGTTACCGATTCACCGAAACTAAGAATGACCGAATGTGTGAGGAATGTGGTGTTCTCTGGCGAGCGAAGTTAGTCCGTTTCCTTGCCACGATGGTAGCAGTCCGTATGTCTGTGACAGCCCCTTATGACCGCTGGAGCTTTTTTCCTTTTTAATCCGATGCTTTAATCCCGCTAAACACCCTGCTTTCTTGCACGCATAGTTTGCTCTATCGTACCTGCCTGCTTTACACCCTCCCGTAGTAGCTTGTTCACATAAAATGTGGAACCGCCGCACCCCCTCTAAAAACCGTATATTTTAAATAGCATAGTTTTAGCTTCTGTATAGTAAATGTCAGCCGCAAATAATCAACGCTATTAGTTAATAAATTGTTTAGAACACACCCGTATTCTGTGTTATTATTTATTAAATAGGCAAAAACGGCTATAGTAGGCGCATAGACCCCTGGAGTACCGTTTCTCCAACTGTGTAAAAGCTACCTATAGGTCTGGTGGTTCTCTGTTACACCTTAAAACAACAGAGTGGCGCTCGAGAATTATCCGTCTCAGGAAAGTACAGGCCGACAAGACTGTTCGGCATTACGAACCACAGCAGGAGCGTTACAAGTTTGCAAAATATATTATAAGTTACCGTGGAAGATGTAAGAATAGGAAAAGCAGCAATCCATTCTCTTGCATGTTGGTAGTTATTCAAACTTACAATAGTAACGAGATACTGTCCCTAATAGAATAATAGCTCTTTACAACTACATTGCAAGCAATTTAAAACCGCAAAAGGTCATCAGGAACAGTCTCAAACAGCCTATCAATTCTATTTTTAAAAGTACCTAATAGATTTACAATTGAAATTAAAATTGTGTCTTATTAGTATTTTATTTTTTTATTTAATATTTTATTTAAATCGTACATTTATTTACAATTTGATATATATATATTTGTTATATAGTATTTTGTAAGCTACGTCCGGTTTTTGAATGGTACCTAAGTAATATAATTACTTGTATGTACCAAAGATTCTAAATACATTTTTCTGTATAAATTATAAATTTTATATTCATGTACATATTTTCCCTTAATTTAGTTTTTAGAGTGAATAAAGAACAATCATTTAAAGATGTTCTCAAAAGTTCTAAAATTTTGTGATATGTAATTTCTACATTCTCTTTTAAATTTGTATATATTTATTATTTTTTTTACTTTAGCAGGAATCATGTTATATAACTTGGGTCCTAAATAGGCAACACTCTTCATATTAATGTTATTAAAATTTATGGGAATAAGCACGTCTTTATTCATTCTTGCGCGGGTGTGGTAACAGTGGTTAACAACATTATCATGGGATCTAGTTTTGTGAATAAATAATGTTATTGTCACCATATATAGAGTTCTAACATTACAAACATTAGCCGAAAAAAGTAATTGAGTCGGATATTGTCGGTTTTTCTTATACATTACTTTTACAACCTTAACCTTAAGGTCCGAATGTAAAACATTGACAGCAAGATGCTATTCCCAGTACCTTCAAAGGGCCGAACAGAATATAAATAATAACCCTCGTAGCTTTTGGTCCGTCATTAATAGTAAACGGGTTTCCTTTGGATTACCATCGGCCATGACCTTGGGCGATACATCAGCTAATAATGGGCAAGATATAGCTAATCTATTTGAAAAATATTTTTCGGGTGTATTTGTTAAAAGCAATGTTCCTACGCCCAACTATAGCTTAAACTTTGAATGTAATGCTACCTACCGCCCAATACTAGTGGCTGAAGTATTTGATAAAATCAGTCGCATACCGGAAAAACTTTCGGCAGGCCCTGATGAAATACCTAACTATTTGTTGAAACGCTGCGTCTGCACCCTAACTGACGTTCTTACTCTTGTATTTAATAAATCACTTGAAGTGGGGGAATTCCCGACACTCTGGAAGGAAAGCTTTCTTGTCCCCATTCATAAATCGGGCGATAAAAATAGCATAGACAATTATCGTAGTGTCTGTAATCAGTCTTGCATACCTAAGCTATTTGATTCTTTGGTGTGCGATCAACTTTCGTGGTGCTGTAAGGAGATAATCATAGATCAACAACATGGTTTCTCTAAGGGTAAATCAACAACCACAAACCTAGTAGTATATGAATCGGAACTGTTGGATGCCTTGGAGGCGGGTGCTCAAATAGATTCTGTCTATACTGACTTCTCTAAGGCCTTTGACAGAGTCGATCATAGACTATTGCTTGCAAAGCTGTCAGCTGTGGGGTTTAGCCCAGCTCTAGTTAAATGGATGGGAAGTTATTTAAAAAATCGTATATTTAAAGTAAAAATTGGAAACTTTTTCTCTAAGGGATTTGTGGCTGTATCGGGGGTACCACAGGGTGCCCACTGCTCGCCTCTTCTCTTTAACCTATTTGTAAACGATATTAAAGAATACATAATTGAAAGCATGTTTTTAATGTTTGCTGACGATGTCAAGATATATAAGATTATTACTAGTATTTACGATCTGGATTCCTTACAGCACGACATTAACAGATTTGTGTTGTGGGCTGAGACAAATGGTTTGCAATTAAATGTAGAAAAATGGCATGTTATTAGTTTCTATAGAGGATTAAGAAGGGTAAACGGTGTAGCATTGGTGGTTTAGTACTGGATAGGGTTGACAATATTAAGGATCTCGGAGTAATTTTAGACTGCCGACTATCATTTACTGATCAAATCAGTGCTGTTGTCACCAAAGCTTCAAAAATGTTGGGCTTTATTCAGAGGAATTGTAGTGATTTCTCAATTACGTCTTTAGTTTTACTTTACTGTGTCCTAGTGCGGTCCATAATGGAATACTCTACGGTGGTGTGGTCTCCGTTTTACGAAGTTCATAAATATAGCTTGGAGAAGGTTCAAAATAGATTTCTTAGACTGTGTGCGTATAAATTGAATATACTGATTGTTGATCATGATTATAGTGAGATTAGAGGTATGGTTGGCCTTGACTTGTTAGCTCATAGAAGAATAATGTTTGATGTTAGCTTTGTTACAAAGATAGTTAGGGGTTATACTATATGTCCGGCTTTGTTAAATTCTATAGCTCTGAATGTTCCCATAAGGTCCCTTAGAAATTTTGAACTATTTCATATTGGTCATCACAGTACCAACTATGGTTCACATGCGCCCCTGATACGGGCCATGCGTTTTCTCAACCAGCACAATGAGTTGGATATATTTTCTAATTCCCTCACTTCTCTTAAAAAAAAGGTAATTGTCAATTGTTTATAGTTGTATAATTTCGTCGATACCATCGTAAACTTACTTTTGTCAAGTTAGTATTTAGATATTTCAATAGCCTTTTAATTTAATATCAGTTGTATTGATATTATAATGGGTTGTGCCCGTATATTTTACAAATAAATAAATAAATAAATAAATAAATAAATACAATATGCTTTTGGGTAATATTCAGTCTGTAAAGAGCAGTCTCATATAGACCACCCCAGACCAGAATTCCATAGCGAATTAAAGACTCTACAAGGCTCTTGTAAATCATAATCAGTGTTTTTTCAGTTTAAATCTTTCTAAGAATATAGAATTTGTGAATCAAGACGCGAATTTTGTTAGAGAGGTATTCAATATGCGGGGACCATTTTAAGAATTTGTCTACTATTATTCCAAGGTATTTTATTTGTGGAACTTCGGTTATTTGTTGATCATTAACTAAGATATTTATGAAATCAGGTCTATTTGCATTTGTTAAGGAATATGCCATGTAATTAGTTTTAGTCAAATGAAGCGATAATTTAAAACTCTCCAACCATGATTTAGTTGTATTTAGTCCATTTATCATTTTTTCTTTTACTTCTTGCCACGTGCTGCCGTTGAAAACCAGTACGGTATCATCTGCATAGGATATTACTGACCCATTCATGTTACGTGACAGTAAGTCGTTTGTGTATGTTATGAACAAAATATTGTCCAGAACCGTACCCTAGGGTACCCCAATCTTTACTTCATGTTTATCACTGAGAACGTTATTAATTTTTACGACCTGTTGTCTCCCTGCAAGATAGTTTTTTAACAATATGTTCGCTGTTCCCCTGACTCCGTAATGCCATAAGACATCAAGGAGTCTGTCATGGGGAACCGTATCAAATGCTTTTGCCAAGTCTATAAATATTGCAGCACACTTTTTTCCATTATTTAAAGTCTTTGTGATTTCCGATGTTAATCTATACAAAGCATCTTCTGTACTACTACCCGGCAAGAAACCGTACTGATTTTCTGACAAAATACTTATTATTATTTTTAAAAAATGCAAAGAGTCATTCTTTCACACACGTACTTTTCGAACAATATTGCAAAATTGTTGATCAAACTTATAGGTCTATAGTTACTGATTAATGATTTAGAGCCACTTGTATAAATTGGAGTTATTACTGATATTTTAAAATGAGAAGGTACTGTTCCTATTACAAAAGCTTTGTTTATTATATGAAGCAGTGGTTTTATGATTTGGCTGTGAGTTTGTTTAATCAATTTAGATGATATACCGTCCAGACCTGGCGAACTTGTACTTTTTAAAGATGAAATGTGTTTTACTAATTTATTTTCATTAACGGGAGATAAGAACATAGAGTTTTGCAGTGAGAAATGTATATTCATTGGATTATTAGGTTTTGGAATCAAATCCGCCATATTATTTCCGATATTTGCGAAGTAATTATTACAGTGGTCGGCCATTTTTAAATTGGATTGATTTTCATTAGTTGCATGCTTAATAATTTCGTAAATTTTTTTCATACTACCTTTATTATTGTTCATTTTATTTGTATAAAATTCGCGTTTTCTTTTTTCAATTATTTTATTTAAATTGTTTCGATACTTTTTATATATATTTTCTAATTGTTCATTATGATTTTGTAACAGTCTCCTTTTCATCTTATCTCTATGCTTAATAGATGTTACAATTCCGTTTGTAATCTATTCCTTGATCTTTCTATGTTGCTTAAATTTCACCGTGTCAAATTGCTTTAAGTTTTAATTCATAATAAGTTATAATAAAATTAGAAGTTGCGGATTCTAGATCCGAGTCATCTAATATGTGAGACCAATCCTGCACCTTTAAAGAGGCTATAAATTTTTCGAGATCGAGCTTGCTTTTTTTTACTTCAGTAGGACAATTTGAATTTTTATTTATACTCTTTGAGCCTATATTAAGCATTACCGGTCCATGATCTGTCATGTGTGTGTCTAAAATAAATGACTTCAAGTCCATTCTCTCCGTTTTCAACTTTAGATTTACGAAAATGTGATCAAGGCATGAATCACTGTCAAATCGAGTTACTGAATTCACATATGATTGAAAACCTAATTGTTACATTATTGTTAGATAGTTATGAACATCGTTATCTATATTTAATATATTAATGTTTGTGTCACCCACGAAAATTTCCACATTATTATTGTCAGATTTTATTACACTGTCAAGATATGAATGAATGTCATTAATAAAGTCAACTTTTGATATTGGAGGTGACTTATATGTCGCCGTGATTCCTATTTTAACATTATTCACAACACAAACTAGTCTACTTACAGTTGCCAATGAGACTGGTAACTTTACACTTAAATATTCTGCATTAAGATGATTCTTTACTAAAATCATTACTCCATCATTTCTGTTATAATCAGCATGATTATAAAATAACTGATAGCCAGGGACATTACATTGATTAGTTGAAGAAAGTTTAAATGTCTCACTTAAAACTAATGTCATTAAAATGTAATTGAAAATCTTCAATAAGTAGTAACAAATTATCAATGTTCCTGACTATACTCCTAATATTTACATGCAAAAGATTAAAGAGAATTTTAGAGTTCTTTACTCTGGTTCGCAACAAGTCACTATTCACCAACAATGTTTCCTGACCATTATCTGTTTCAATAGTCTGATGTATACCATCTTGTTCTACGTGAACCATTAAGTGGTTTCGTAATTTAATTCTACTTCTCAGAACATCAGTGTCGTGGTACTTGGCGGAGGGACAGTTACGGTCCGATGCTGTATGGGTCGTATTGTAATTAGTTCTATACTTATTGTTTGAAGAAATACAGTTTTTGCACTTTTTTATTTGTTTATTAGGGCATGTTCTTGATTCATGGTTTTCTGTACAAAATTCACATGATACTTCATTTTCGCATACTTCGCTTTTATGGTAAAATTCTTGACATTTAAAACACCTTTTAATGCTCAGATTCTCATAAACACTATATCTCTCCCATCCAATACATATTTTTTTTATGCGCATCATTTTCCAGTAAAGTTGTGGAGAGCATTCCAGGAATATGGTAGATGTATCCTTGTTTTTTATTTTTTTAATGTAAGTTATACTAATATTGTCTTTGTCTTCTATCCATGTATTTTGCTGCCTTATTATATGCTCTAGTTCTTCTTCTTTTAGTATGCCTCTATAACCTACTATCTTCATTCTTGGAAGGTGTAACTTTAGTGTTTCTATGTTATAGTTTTCACTGAGGGAGTTTTCTGCAGCCTGCTTTAATTTTTCTATATCATTCTTTGCTGTGCACTTTATGACGACAGATCCCTGCTTTGTTTCTCGTATATCTTTTATTCCAATATTTAACTGTGCTGGTTGTATCTTTGCTTTTAAATCCTTTTTTGTCCTTTCCGAGTTTTGCTTTTGTTTGGGTTTTATAATCAGCGTGGGATATTGCGACTTAGTTTGAGTGTTATGTGTAGTTCTTAATATATATTAATTGTATATGTTATATGGGGAAATGCCAAACGGCCCATGGCCACAGGTATTTCTATGATTTCCCAGTTACATAGTATTATTATATCAGCACGTCGATTGGCTTTTGGTCACAGCAAGAGTCTAATTTACGTGATAAAAAAGCAAAATTACTTGTCGCAGACAGGTAATGGCACGAGAAAGAGAAAAATAAAAGCCAAAGTACTCGACGCAGACAGGTAATGGGTACACTACAAAGAGAGACAGACAGGTTTCAGGTTAAAATATTGGTCTTTGTATTAATTTAAAAGTTAGGATGAGATAAAAATAGAAAAGGAAACATCTGTAGGACGAAAATGTTAAATGTATAAAGAAATCACCCTTTAATAAATGAGTTTACAGAACTTTTTGTTTTATTTCACTATATTGGCATAATGGAAAAAAACACTAATTGTTAAGGAAACATATAATTCTAAAGAATTCTCAAGGAGGGACATAAAACTCTACAGTCGTACCAAACTTTAGAAAAAGAACTGGCAGGGTTATATTATGTTATTGTCTAACGATGACAGTCAGAGTGACCGAAATCAACAGGTGATAAACATACCTGGGGGTGGGTGAGTTTATTACTTTTATTAAGGCTCTCATCTATCTACATCTTTTAAAATTTTGTCGAAAACAGCTGCATGTGATTCATAATGACACATTTCGTTTACTGAAATATCACTATCACCACTGAACTCGAATAAATTTCCCTTCTGTTTAATACCATGTAAGTAGCTTTCGAAAATCTTAATAGGGTCATTAAGATTTTTTTTTAATTGCATTTTCTGGAAGATTTTTTAATTTTAGTGCAAGCTGCAAAAAAATTTAATTTTCTGACGCCTCTATAGCAGTTAAAATAATTTACGAACATCGATTCGCTAAAACCGCTGCGTGACGTCACTATCTCCTATAGCAGTTCTGATCGCGCTCGCTGCCGTTTATTTGCTGTTTACGACTTAGAAGACAGGTGGCTATGCACATCGCCCTTTCTCCGTTGCTGGGTAACGGAGTTGACATCGACAGGAGTAAAATAATAATTTTTAATATTCTCTTTTTCTTTTTTCTAAAATAGTTTTAGAGCAAGCATTATCAAGGTTGGTACGCCAATGAACCTTAGTTCAAATTAATGCAAAATTATCCTAGCTTTCTAATGTTACCAATGGTGTACAATGTTACCAATGGTGTACCATATTAATGTGGATTTTTCGGAGAAATTTAGAATATTAATACGTACCTTTCAATTGTGGGCCCCTGTTGAAAATGCGTAACTTAGTAAATAATTTCCAGGATTTTCTCATGGCCTGCACTTTAGTAATGTTTTTTTTTTTCCTGAATTTCTATGCCCAGTAGTTTCTGAGATATGGCCACCCTTAATAAAATACCCTGTACAAGACGGGACGGTTTTATTTTAATATAACAATAAAAGTGTCTTTATTACTAAGTAAATCATTAAAATGACAAAGCAACGCTAAAAAGTGGATCTTATGGTTATAAATTAAGCAAATTCCTACTTATTACTGATAAACATTTAGATCCTACATATGACTTAGTAACTTACCTATTGTTAAACGCTTTCACAGTAAAAACACTACTTTTGTTTAATCTTCCTGATGTGGGGAAAACGTGGCGGAATAGAACCTATACTGCAATATGATTGGCCAACGGTCGGCGATATTTGAGTTTTGTTCAACTTTTTGCGGAACATCAACGTCATTTGTCAAGTTCACTTTTTTTCTTTTTTATACAAAATTTTGTTGAGTGTTCAATCTATAATCCGAGCTAGAATCAAAACAATTGTGGTTTTGTTTATAAACACTAATATATACCAAATAAAAGTTAGGTTATAGCTTTGTTTTTTATGATCAGGCCTGCAGGATACAGTGTCGTTCAAGGGACATTAAGCCGAGTGGCTGCTGAGTTTGAGTTTGAACCTTTGAACCTCAGCGTTAAAAGCTGTTTACCTTACGCTAGCGTAAAGGTGCAATCACTTTCGGCGCTAAAAACGGCGGATTTCCGTTCTGCCTCGTTTTCCGCATATCAGGACCTGTATATGAAATGTAAAAATTTACAGATAGATAGATAGATAGATAGATATATCTTTATGTGATCTATAAGAATTACAATAAATTCCTTTTACCCTAAGGTGTAGATCCTGTCAAAAGTTCAATCAGTTAAAATAAAAAAAAAATAATTAAAATTAGAAACAAAACATCTAAAATACTTAACTACTCACAACATATTTTAAAAGTCAGAGAAAGAGAAAGACTACACTTGGCCCTAGAAGTTTACAGAGTCATGTCATGAGGAGAACAGCCCCATCATCAAAAAATTCCTGTATGGAATAATATGCTTTGTTAAGCAGAAATTTTTTTTAGTTTTGGAAATTAATATTTCGGCCCTCTCTGCCTAAACAGTACCGGAAGCCTGTTCCATACTTTTAGAATGTTGTAAGTAACATTTTTTTTTGTATGAAACTCAAATTTGCTCTCTCTATTGAAAGGTTTTCTCTATACCTGGTATCATGCTCGTGACCGGCTCTAAGATCCAAAAACAGGGATTCGTTACCGAATATGAATTTTACACACTCTAAAATATATAGCTAGACTATACAGAGTGAAAATGCGTTGCGATCTGAAAGTGTGCCTGGTCCTTCCCCCAATCCTGAGCATTACCCTAAGGCATCTCTTTTGTATAATGAAAACACGGCTACATAGCATGGAGTTACCCCAAAGCATAAGACCATATGCCATTCGTGAATGTATATAGGCGTAATATGCCAGGATGGCCGCGGCCGGTCCGACCGAGTGTGTATTCTAAGAGCATAACAGTATTTACTCATATCACATGCTACTTTTTCTATATGATATTCCCACGTTAATCTTTGATCTATTACTATTCCCAGAAATGTAACTTTATCTTGTGTTTTTAATTCCACATTATCATACTGGGTTACCGGGATTGAATTTAAAATTGATAAGTTGTGTTTTGGAGACGTTCAGAGTTAGGTTATTTTTTGCGAACCACTCATTCAAAGCATCCATACCACTCACAGCACCCCGCAGACAGTCATCCACCCGTGCCCCGCTGTAAATCAGTGAGGTGTCATCCGCATACATGATTAGGTTGCTGTCCACTTGTACAAGATCATTTACATAGATAATGTACAACAGAGGGCCGAGTATCGACCCCTGCGGCGCACCGCTCGTGATTGTACCAGAATCGGATTTCAGGATTCTGCCGCTTTTATCATAATCTATGACACACTGTTTGCGATCTGAGAGGTAGGATCTCAGCAAAGCCAAGGCTGGCCCCCTTATTCCACACCTATCCAACTTACCGCAGAGAACATCGTGACTGACACTGTCGAAGGCCTTTGATAAGTCCAAGCACAAGGCCATTGTGGTTTGCTGATTATTTAGCGAGTTAATAATTTGTTGAAGTGCTAGGTAGACTGCCCTCACTGTTGACCGACCCTTCATAAATCCGTTCCGTCTATGGGTAATTATATTATATCTTTCAAGAAATTGTATGATTCGTGTGTTAAGCAGATTTTCAAAAATTTTATTGATATTTGATAAAAGTGAGATCGGCCTGTAGTTACTTATTTCGTTCCTAGCTCCTTTCTTGTGTATTGGTCTTACCAAAGCCTCCTTCAGTGCCCTCGGGTAACATCCCGTCCGGAATGCGAGATTGATAATGTGGGTCAGAGGCACAGCCAAGTGCTCAGCCGTCTCCTTGAGAAGCTTGACAGGTATTTCATCCTTGTCCACAGATACCTTGTTCTTTAGGTTTTTTATACATTTAATTACCTCATACAAAGTGACGGGCTCCAGGAATATTGAATTTTTACAAATAGGCACACTTCCTAGTTTTTCCTCTGAACCGTTCTTGAGATCAGGGCAGATATTTAAGAAGAATGTATTAAATTCATTAATAATATTTTCAGATGACCTAACATGGAAGTTGTCTGCAAGTGAAGCTTGGATAGCTACGTTTTGATTTGTTATATTTTTTACCAGGGCCCAAGTAGCTCTTACTTTATTTTGAGATTCTGAGATGTATCGCTGGTTTGTGCATATCTCAGCTTTAGCGATGACTTTTTTAAAATAAGACAGTATTTTTTATAAAACTGTTCAGTTACCTGACCTGAGAGGCATTTTTTATATAGTTGCCGTTTATTTTTGGCTGATGTTTTGATGCCAGTTGTCATCCAAGATCCATTTGTATGTTTAGCTGTGACATATTTTTTGGGAAATATTATATTGATTTTATTAGTAATTAAACCTAGAAAGCGATCATACGCACCGTCAGCATCATTCATTCCACACAGACTCTCACTCCCAATCATGCAAAGTGTCACTTAGACGAGCCTGTGTAAAGGTCCTTCTAAGTGTTGCACTTTTAATATTCTGTTCCACTGTTAATGTGTTTTCTATGGATATACCTTGAGCAAAGTGATCTGACAAGCCTGAAATTATAACTTTGTTGTTAGTAAAATTGGAAAAATTTACAAAGATATTATCCAGAAGGGAAGGGGGCATATAATATACCGAATAATAAACAGTCATAATCCCCGTGGATCTAAAAATGTTTTTGCATGTCTGATTAAATTCCAAATCCTTTTATGACCCATTTTTGACTAATACATGTGTGTTGTATGACCCCAAACGATAATTCGATACATTCAAATTAACTCCAAATTAGCAGAATATAAAATTTTCTATGTTTTTTCGTTATTATATTGTCCCCCTCCATCTTGCATAGCATACACAGTTCAACCTTTTTACAACTTGGTTTATACGAAAAGACCATTCCATGTTTTTATTAACTTCCAAATATTTATGTGTTATCAGCATAGTTAATAATGATTTGTTTAGAGTGAATTTTTAACTGAATAAGATTCATCCGTCCTTTAAAAAAAACTTCTTTTCTCAACTAGCATGAAATATTTGAATGTCCGGCAACAACGCTTTATACATATACCTTGGTTTAGCCAACAGTCTGTTGACGTTGCGATTTGTCTCACTCTTTGAAGTAGGCGAATGGCTGGTTATCAGTAGTAGGTCGTCGGAGCCACCTGAAATTGTAATTAATAAGTATTTAATTTAATATTAGTATTTTTAATTAGCGCCAATTTTTTTTTCTAGGGAAACTAACATTCGGCCCAGAACATGGAATTTAGCAATAACCGACTATAACCAAGAATCGCATCCTTCCATAATATGCCCGGAAATTATCAAGATAATGTTAAATAATTTACTTCAAGAAACAAAAACCGCCAACATTGATGTAGCAAAGGATTTGTCAGGATTATCTGCTGTTGAAGGACATTTAGAGAGTCGCAATAATCAAAGCCTTTCTTCCACGTTGCAAATAGAGGAAAAACATAAAAACTTTTTAAATGCTGAGTTAATCAATGTTGAAAATACTGGTAATTCAATAACTGCTGACTTTAAGATTGAAAACGTTTCGCTTGATGTTCCTGAAGGTTCTTCTGATAAAGATTTTATTAAACAGGGACCTAAATTAATTGTTGTGATAAAAAGGCTGAATATATCTGAAAAAAATGGAGAACTTTTCACCGATAATAATCTACATCAGATTCCATGTCCGGCTTCAAATGGGTAAGTGTTATCTAGGTCTAAATCAAAATTTTTTGTATTTTATTTCGCTTACATGGTAATACAATAAACAAGGACCCAAAAATCGTACGGCACATAGCTCCCTCCATTTATCATACATTTTTCACACTGCGTTATGACTTTACGGGTTAATTATACTTAAAAGAGATACTTAGCGGCTGAAATTGTAAGGAGGTGTTTGGGACATATCCTGAGTGTAACTCCGAGTTTTCGTATTCTAGAGGATTGCGGAAGACACAACCCCCTCGCCATTTAAGGGTGAGTTTGTGTTTATTCTTTAAACTTGTTTGCATTTGTTCATACAAGAAAGTTACAACAATCAAGTTGATTTGTTATGAAATTATCTATCCAATTATGGTTCAATCAAGGTCATAGGCCATTTACAATGGTCGGTGAAAGGTCAGGAATAAGGGGTGGATTTTAATTTTTCTTGAATTCCGTGAAACCCACAAGTTTTTCAACTTATCGATTGCTTAGCAGAGCAGCACTTGTTACCACAATTTTCTCTCGGCTTTTAAGGTCTTTAAAGATTAACAGTCACAAAATCTGAATCAGTTCAAGGCTCTACAACGTGCAAATTTATAAAACGACTAACATGGTTTCGCTACTGCAGGATTTCGAAGAGGTTATTAATTAAGATATGTGTCTGGTCAAATTAAATGAATGAAAAAAGTGTAGCCAAAAGTACTAATTTTTGACATTTTTCAAGGTTAATATCGAGTGGCTTACCTAGAACATTGAGCGCCCGGGGCAAAGAATGATTCGTAATAAGCCTGAAATCTTGCAGCGCGCAAAGCATGATTTTGTCGAATTGTATTAGAAGTTGCCTATCTACAGCTATATTTATTCTCAGTCGACGTGAAACAGTCGATACGGAGGCAGGATTATGGTACACTGAGAAAAAGTTCATTTAGAAAAATAAGAATTGAACCGGCACGAAGAAATTTTATTAATTATTTCGTTAATCAATTATTGAATATTTGCGTGGAACAAATTTACAATATATGTATCGTATTAATAAGGCGGCTAAGAAGCTATTAAATTGAAATTTGATAGTATGTGGATGTTGTGCGACATTAATTTAAAAATATGACAAAATCTTTGAGATTGGAGGAGGGAATACAGAGATACTTTTTTCTTTAAAAAATAAAATGCATGTTTCAAGGTTAATACATGTCGTCGCTACTATTTTGTAAACATGGGAAATGGGTGTAGCAGATACACTTCATGATGCCGACCGTCGCCCTAGGAGGGGCTCCCTCCCGAAATCTCTCCGAAATCCCAAATTTGGAGCCGAAATCGCAAAATCATACCGAAATCTATGAATTCCCTACCGATTTCGTTGAAAGGCCATATTTCAACTGAGATCCATGGGAGATCTCTCCGAAATCATAATCGCCTTCCAATAAGAATCTCTCAATTTTTTTTTGCCTGCATTATTGCTACTTGGTTCGATTTTCCTGTGAACCTAGTTCAGTATTTTGCACTGTTTCTGCAGTTACTTGGTAGAATTCCATGATAAATTCAAAGAAAAGTAAAACACACTGTTTACGAATTCCACTATATTAAAAACTTTATTTTTTTATTTTCAAAATTCAACTAGTTTCAGTAGCACTATAGCTTTTTCAAGAATGAACAATTACATCTAAAGTTCAATGAGGTGCAATCAAGAGAGTCCAACAGGTCTAATTTGGTTCATTTCTTCTCTGTATATAATATTTTAAAGTCTGGGTCAAAATTATGGTCGGTTTCTATTAAATGATTAGCATAAGTCTTTTCAATTTAATTGGTAAATTCTAGACTTTTCATCATTTTCCAATCTAGTTTATTTTATGAAATTACCTGTCGACAGGCTGGACAGGTATCGTGTAGAAAGTGCAACAGCTGCAGATCTCTATTTCCAGTTAAATTTCCCTCGAAATTAAGGAGCTCATCAAATGGTGGCCTAAAAGACTTGTGAGAATAGTAATCTAAGTATTTATTCCAAATTACCTATAATGCCACACTTCACATTAGATTCAAACCTTGTTTGCATTCGCCTTTTATCCTAAATTATGCGGATTTTCTCTATTCCAGTAGTGATTATTATGTTTGTTGAATATTCCTCTATTTCTAAAGCGCGCTTCGTCTGTCCAAAAAACTTTAAATTGAAAATCAGGTATTTCTTGGCGCTGATCAGAGAAAAATTACCTATTTGGTTAATTAGACATTTAAAGAAATGTTCCTATATATGGTAATATTAGGTACTGATAAATTAACTGGTACGATTAATGTGACGTAACAATGTTTTTCTCTATTGCAGCATTGACGAACATCAAGATTGCTGCATACTCCAGATCCAACAGCAGCCTGACAATCGGGTTGATCAGAAACTTAAGGTGAACATTGAGAATGACTTGGGGATATTTCGGCAAAGAAATATATACAAACACCGCCTTGGTAAGAGTTCAGGGAAAGTTAAGTTTAAATGTGATCAGTGTGATTATCAAAGCACTCGGAAAGGTAATTTAAAGCTTCACCTTCTCCGACATAAAGATCCAGAGGAAGTTAATATGTATAAATGTAGTCAGTGTAATTATCAAAGCGTCCAGAAAAGTCATTTAAAGACGCATCTTCTCCGACATAAGGATCCAGAGGAAGTTAATATGTTTAAATGTAGTCTGTGTGATTATCAAAGCATTTACAAAAGTAGTTTAACGACGCACCTTCTCCGACATAAGGATCCAGAGGAAGTTAATATGTTTAAATGTAGTCAGTGTGATTATCAAAGCATTTACAAAGGTAGTTTAAAGACGCACCTTCTCCTACATGATGGTCCAGAGGAAGTTAATATGTTTAAATGTAGTCAGTGTGATTATCGAAGCATTCGGAAAAGTAATTTGAAGCTGCACCTTCTCCGACATAAGGACCCAGAGAAAGTTAATATGTTCAAATGTAGTCAGTGTGATTATCAAAGCATTTACAAATGTAGTTTAAAGACGCACCTTCCCCGACATAAGGATCCAGAGGAAGTTAATATGTTTAAATGTAGTCAGTGTGATTATCAAAGCATTTGGAAAGGTCATTTAAAGATGCACCTTCTTCGACATAAGGATCCAGAGGAAGTTAATATGTTTAAATGTTGTCAGTGTCATTATCAAAGCATTCAGAAAGATGCTTTAAAGACGCACCTTCTCCGACATAAGGATCCAGAGGAAGTTAATATGTTTAAATGTAGTCAGTGTGATTATCAAAGCATTTCGAAAGGTCATTTAAAGAGGCATCTTCTCCGACATGAGGATCCAGAGGAAGTTATTATGTTTAAATGTAGTCAGTGTCATTATCAAAGCATTCAGAAAGATGCTTTAAAGACGCACCTTCTCCGACATAAGGATCCAGAGGAAGTTAATATGTTTAAATGTAGTCAGTGTGATTATCAAAGCATCTGAAAAGGTAATTTAAAGAGGCATCATTTTTTTCGACATAAGGATCCAGAGGAAGTTAATAAGTTTAAATGTAGTCAGTGTGATTATCAAAGCATTCGGAAAGCTGATTTGAAGAGGCACCTTCTCCGACACAAGAAACCAGGGCAAGTCAATATGTTTAGATGTAGTCAGTGTGATTATCGAAGCATTCAGAAAAGTAATTTAAAGACGCACCTTCGCAAGCACACGGATCCATAAAAAGACGGTGCCTTGAAATGTGATCAATGTGTATATCAAACAGAGTATGAAAGCCATTTAAAGAGGCACCTTCTCCTACATAAGGGTTCAGAGGAAGTTCATATGTTTGAATGTAGTCAGTGTGGTTATCAAACTAAGTATAAATCTAATTTAAGAAAACGTTTTCTCCGGCATAAGGAACCAGGGAAAGTCGATATGTTTACAAGTGCTGTTAATATCTAAGGTTGTTCAAGCAATGGCTAATTAATTGAATTATAATAATATGCTTAATTGACAAATAATGTAATAACACTATCACAGTTAAAGATTTTATTTTTGGTCCGAATGATCAATGTCCTGTTAAGTTTACCTACTAGATAACTTCTAAGGATATATAATTGTTGTCATGGAAGTTATATGTTACTGTTATCACTAACACGATATTGATAATTTGGGCCTTAAATAAACACAGTTTGCAAAATGAAATTGGAAGAAGTTAAAATACATAAACAGACTAATTTTTGTCGAAAATATTTGATATACAGGGTGCCCGGTAAGTATATGGCATATTTCGGGAGCGTGTATGGGGGGGGGGGGGGGGCAAAATAACCCTAATTTCTCATTGAAAAAAAAATCCTAAAGGACCCGTTAATGCAGATACAGACCCCCAAAGGGGTACCCAGCGATTTCCCTGTTTGGCTCTAACTTTAGAATGGACAGGTAATTAAAAGAAGTTTTATTATTTTATGTAGGCCATAAAAACTATACAGTTATTATTACATCTCATCATGCATCTAACTTATTGACAAGCACTCGGCAATTGTGTGGGTGCAAGAAGAATTAATTCTGATACATTTCCAAATCGAAGTGTGCCGCATAAAGGAACCATTGAAAGGGTTCATATTTCGGAAATCGCTTAAACACAAGAATGTTAAAAATTCTTTTTCTAATGTTAACCTACTCTATATTCTCCTAAAGATACAAGACATGTTCCTCTCGCCCTTTCTTTGATGGGTTAAAACGATGACTGACCTTCGATTTGATTGTATCTCATGTGTGAAAGCTTAATCCCCGAACCCTGATTGATTATAATTTAAAAAATTGTCTATTATTGCTGAAGATGACCTTCTCTAAGGTCGAAACATATCCTAGATCGGTTAGTATCATATAAAGATCTTGTTCCCCCCTTTTTGTTATATTAAATGTATTTGTGGTTTAGACAGACTTTTATTCCTTCCATTTAAAACTTTTCTCACTGAGAGAATGGACTTTCTGCACCTTAAAACAACACGAGTAAAATTATTATTTTGCCTAAGTCGTTGCAAAAACCAATTCGCATAGTTGACTCTTGCAGGATAATCAGCGGGAGAAATGGCGTGTACCTTTTGAACGTGATAAGGATGAAGTAGTTGTTCTCCAAGATCTCATGAACATGAACAACCCACTTTGTCATATGAACTTGGACTGCCTGCTTTCTTACACTATTAAACGGATTTTTAGCAATTTCGTATAGAATTTCTGAGGGTTCCTTGCTCTTCTTGTAGGCCCTTTTCCACCACGATGCGGCAAAGAACTTCCTAAACTCGATTAGCAAAAGATTAGCTACTTTTTATTTCACTTCTTACTTGTTTCTCTTAAGCTACGATCGCCCTTTTCAAAGTTCTTCGGTACGGTAAACGTTGATTTGGAAATGTACCAGAATAGATTCTTCTCGCCTCCACACAATTGCCGAATGCTTGTCCATAATACCAGCATACTTACCATAGGAATAATCCTCCATTACTTAAGTCTTATGTACGCAATCAATCAGACAACTTGGAAAAGTGTTGTCAATAGCGCATTGTTAACGAAATAAAAACGGTTGCTGTTTTATAGTAGTATTCTGATTTATTATTTAAATAACGTGTTACGAGACGAATGTAAAGTACATTCTTTACAGAGGAATGACGAGAGTAATAAAAAATCTGTTTTCAGCTCTACGAGTGTGGTGAGAAGTCCGTTCCTGACTTCCCTGGAGATGAAAATCATCTACTGTAGTATCGTTTTATGAGCTTTAATTTAAAGTAAATCGCTGGGTACCCCGTAGGGGCTCTGTATCTCAGTTAAGGGTCACTTTAGATTTAATTTTACTTTGTTACTGCCACGTCAAGACAGAATTTCTTTTAAGCCTTTGTTGACAAGTGAGACTTCTTGCTGCCTATAGAGATGAGCACTGACCGCGTTTGTTTGAGCATCCAAAGTAAAGGATGAAACAAGTTTGCTGTCGTTAATTAAGCTATTACACTATTTTGAACTAAGTCTTTAAGTTTATCGTCTTTAAGATGTATCACGAATATCATGTATGGCAACATAGATGAAGTTTAAACCATTAACATTTACAGTTTACCTACCCGCGCTAACCAACAAGTGAGTTCGTTGTCTGCGTGTTTGTGCGTGTTTCTTGTCATCAAAGACTTTGATGTAATGTGGTTTGGAACATCATTGCAGAGAATCACTTAGTTCATCTGCTGCCTGTACCTGTCGCCGAGCGATACCTATTGCAGAGCCTTCTTGTCATCACTTGCTAGTACTATCGACTTTTTGCCATCGCGCCATCTCAATTCTGAATTTGTGATCCTTGGTGACTTTAACTTTTAAAACGTCAACTGGTTCAAATACCCACATACAAACGAGAAGCTAAATATTTTGCAAAAAATTGATTCTACCGAGTCTTTGTCAGTATGACAACATGATTCAACAACAAGTCTAGTTATACTTTTCAAATCTTTATGGTAAATCGACAGCAACAAATATATGCAAATTAGGTTTCCTTGAACAGTGCCGAGCCGCGGTAACAAAAACTCCAGCATATCCAGTAGTTGTGCTAATTTCTAATTGGTAATGTGAAAAGGGTAGGTTTGAGAAAATGTTAATCACACATTCTTTATTCATTATAATGATATTATGTAGTATCACATTTTTTTTCTCATTTTGGTCATAATCCCTCCTCCCCCTAAATTCGCGCCTGGCTCGGTATATTATTTTTATTTCTTTAGATAACATAACTGTTAATAAAATAAAAATAGAGCTATGAAATCACAGAATTAAAAAAAAAGTTGTGTTTTTGTAAAATATATTTTTTCTTCCAACCACTTGCTAACTAGAAATTAACTACCATGAAAAAAATATGAAGTTTTCCAAACCTGGTAAATAAATTCTGTACGGTGAGTTTATTGCAAAACAAACTTGACAGTCATTCCTGGTTAATTGTATTACAAGAATAAGATTTAACGCTCTACACGAAAATCCACGCTCATTTCACACAGACGACAGTGACGAACGAGTCGAGTCGAAAAGGTAAATGTTTCGTTTACCAAATAAAATAAATCAAGTTTTAGTTGACTGAGACATGTGCTCCCTGGAAATATCATGCTTTTGAAGAATCTGAATCAGTTCGCACTACGGATTTTCATCTTATTTTTAATTTGAAATAACCTGCTTGGCCAACAGTTCAACAAAACAGTTTAATTTTGGTTTCACCACAGCTATATGTATAGATCTATACATGGTCTCACTCCCCGTAAGCTATGCTTATTGTTGATACCATTTTTCTGAAATTGACCTACAACTTCCCTTGGCTCCCTATTGTGTTAATTAAATTTTACATTTTATGGGTCCACATTTTATACTTCAAATAAATTGAATAAGATCACTTTTTACCTCAGTTTCAACAGGATATTTTATTAAAACACTTACCTTAGGTCCTAATCTTAAAAAACCCAAACCGAAAGTTTTGACCTTGAGTTTTAACTTCGATACATGGTGTTTGTTTGGTTGCTTATCTTCGAGTCTGAAATTCTAGTCTTCGTTACTGATATTCTTACGACAGGGCAGATATGCCGGGCGATTTCAGAAGTGAAGCAGTTATTCGCTGCTAGTTTGAGAGTCATTGCAGGATAAATATTGTAATATCCTGTCTGTTTGACAAAAAGTCGCCGCTGCTAACAGAAAATATTGTGTATTTCTCCATTATGAAAGTAAATCCTACAGATAACTAAAGTGCAGTGTGTTCTGAAGTTAGAGATTATGCTTTATTCAGCAGTGCCGCAACTAGGGGGGAGGGGGGGGGGGCTGTCCCTCCCGAGCGAGCGTAGCTCGGGTCGTCTAACTACCTGTTTAGAAGAAATGTTAACTCATCACTACCTAAGATAGGTAAAATTACACAAAAATTGAAAGGAGCCCGGCTGTTTTCTTACTTGATAACCAAGCATCATCATTGAATAAAGGGTGTGGCACTAAAAAATTTTTCGCCTGCGGCGCTACTTCTTCCCCCCCCCCCCCCCCCCGGACCTATTTTCCGGTTGCGCCACTGAATCAAGTGTACCTACCTATTTGGTAAGTTAAGTTTTATAAAGTGTCGTGTTATATTTTGCAAAGTGCAAATAGATGCTATTTTTGTAATCCTCAGTTTAATTGAATCTATGCCGTTATAAACCAACCAGCCGATACTGTGGCGAAGCAGTAAATTCTAAAATTACGGCAAGCTAGTAACCCTTATGCGTTTACTACCCGATTTATCAATCTGGCATCATTGGCGTAGCTATTGCTTTTTATCTGCGAGGCTCTAGCGCCAGAATTGCCATAGGCAAAAATATTTTCGGAGCCACACCCAAATTTTGTCAAGAAGTCGCGGGTCCTTTAGAACAAGCTAACAAAATTAATAGGAAATAATACAAAAAATATACATTTTTACCTTCCAGTTGCTTTTCGTTTAAAAGAGAAATCTTTTTTGTTTTTAAACAACTTTATTATGTAAATATTATAACAATTAACATTTTTTCAATCTCAAATCAGTGCTTTAATATATCTCTGGCCTCGAGACTTAAATAACTTACAATTAACAGTGTTATGTTGTCTAATCAGTAAGTCGTACTAATTATTAAACTAATTTTGATGTCGTATTACAAGTTATAACTTACATAAGTAGCTTATATAGGCGTATTCAGGTAGTCTTTACATTTTCTAACAAAAAGTGGGTAAGAATTGGTAAATCTTATGTCATGGCTTAAGCCATTAAAACGTTTAGCTGCGAGCTAAACAGGATTATTTAGACCTATGTTAGTTCTATTCTGCGATAGATATAAATTTGAGTGCGATCTTGTACTGTGATTGTGAATTTCGCTAACAGATTGAAAGTTTGTATTTGATTTTTGTAGGTTATTAAGTATTTTATATACAAGTTTGCATTGTTCTAATTCAAGTATACGCTCTAATTTAGGCACATTCAATTCCTTATATAAAGCATTTGTCGGTGTAAGATACTCAAAATTAAATAAAATTTTTAGAAATTTGTTTTGCAAGATTTGCATATCATTGAATTTGGTTTTTCCACAGGTTCCCCAAACGGGTAATAGATACCTCAAATGAGACAAGAAAAATGCAGTATATATTTTTGTTTTTTCGTCTTAAAAGAAATGTAATTTCGACACTTATAAATAACAGGAATCATAGGATTTATTTTATTTATGTGCATTTCCCAGTTTAAAAACTCATCTACAATCAGGCCTAGATATTTAAGTGGTGTTACTTGTTCAAATCTTATGTTAGATCAAAATCATTTACTAGTTTGTTTTTTTGTTTAAGAATTATGAACTTGGTTTTGTCGATATTTATTTTTAATTTATTAGAATACAGCCATCTAAGATATCTATTAAGATCTTCATTAATTAGTTCTTCCAACTCCTGTTCAGCTTCACCTGTGTATACTAGTAATGAATCATCTGCAAATGTGTAATATTGGGCTTTAAGATCAGCAACTTTGTAAGTTAAGGACAAAGAGCGAATAAAGTATTGGCCCAAGTACCGAACCTTGCGGTACCCCACAATTGTTTGGTAATATCTCGCTACAGGCACTACCCAATTTAACGTACTGACTACGATCCTCTAGGTAAGATCTCAGAATGTTATGAAATTTACCCCCAAAGCCCATATTACATAATTTTCTTAAGAGTATATCCATGCTAACCGTGTCAAATGCTTTACTTAAATCTACCGAAACTACTACTATAATTTTCTTTTGATCTAAGGCTTTAGTCACAAAGTTTACAAAATCAAAGGTTGCGGACAAGGTACTACTTTTTTTGTATGAAACCATACTGGAACTTATCGCATAATGAATTATCCACCATAAATTGAGTCATTCTTTTTTTTATCACCTTTTCAAGGATTTTAGAGAATATACTGACTACAGAAATCGGTCTATAATTATTCATTGACTTTTTTCACCGACTTTAAGAATAGGACACACCTTACTCGTTTTAAGCGCTCTTGGAAAAATACCAGTTGTTAATGCCTGATTCACTAATATTGCAGTTGGCTCTACTATCACATCTTTAAGGTTAATCAAATCCATAACAGATACTTCATCGTTTCCAGGTGCTGAATTTTTTTTTCAATTCCAGTATAATTTTAGTTGTTTCCTCTTTTATATTCGATGGATGTAGCCGTTACTTGATGAAGATCCATTATAGAAACTTGATAGGAAAAATATAAGTGAAGATTTATACATTTTGTATTTTTCCTATCAAGTTTCTATTTCCTCTTTATTGTTAACTCTAAAGTAGATATCAACCTATCACGAGCGATTTCACGAAAAGTGTTGGTTATACCACAATTACTTATATCGTACGTTACATCTTTAACAATAGTTTCTCCTATTTTCACAAAGTATTTGTTTAAACAATTCACAATATCCTTATTTTCATGAATAGTTTTACCATTTACCTCTATGCACTCAATGTCAGTTATTGTCTGTGCTTGTTTACCAAAAAATGTATTTATGAGTCTCCACTGCTTTTTGGTATCAGTACCCGCTGATTTCCATTTTTTCCGAAAATATAAATTTTTTGCAGATTTTATTAAATTGTTTACCCGATTTTTATAATGCTTAAATTCCATATGAAACTGTTGTATTTGTGGGTGTTTAATTTTTTTATTATATGCTCGATCTCGTAATTTAATCACTTCTAATATATTTTGATTGATTCATTCATTATCTTGTTTTAATTTTTAATGTTTTATTAGGGTTATAAGCTGTTGAAAAGTTTCTATTTTTATATCCTTGAGATTATTACTAAATTGGTACACAAACTGTTTATAGTTAATTATTTTTAGATTAAAAAATACTTTTGGCATACTTATACTCCCTAACATTTGGTTGATTAATCGTCAATGATAAGCGATTGTGATCTGACAGTGGGTTGTGTTGAATGTCCAAAGAATGAACTAATTTAGAATTTATGTCATTTAAAACGTGATCAATTGTGCTAATATTACTAACCGTTTCCCTTGTTGGATGATTTTCTGATATAGTATTACAGATTTTAAAACAATGTAGGCTTAAATGGTTTTTATAGTCTGTTATTAGTTTACAATTTTGCAGTAAGTTAATATTGATATCTCCTACAATTATATGATTTTTTGGGTATTTTAACATAATATTTTCAATATCGCTAAAGAACATTATATTACTACAAGAAGGCGGTTTATATATTGCACTTACTTTCAGATTTTGTTCAACTATGTTAACACATAACCAATCTATGATTTGGTCGTCTAAAGATATATCTATTTCTCTTATTTTGATATTGGATTTTACATAGATTGACACTCGGCTTGCATTTCAGTTGTAAATTTACATCGTCGCTTTTGGGTGCCAAAAATTGTTCGTGCTTCCTTGGACCTCCAGCAGGCCTAAAAGGTGAAATTATTTTTGACTGGTGGTAATTTCTTAGGAAGGCTAAGCCCTCCTTCTCCTCCCCCTAACTACGCCAATGCCGGACAGAGTTTCTGCTGGCAAGTGAATAATTGACTAGATTTTTTTATTTTTTTTTATTGCATTATATTTGTACGTCAGATATAATATAACGCGGTTTTTTTTGTTCTTATGGTCGAAAACCATGACCCGAGAAGAGCCACCATAGCATGACGCCAGATACATCACGTGATAATTGACTCACCAGTTCAGTTCAAAATTGAGCGTTTAAAATTATCTTAATAGCATGGCCACATGTCTTAGATTAAATAAAGAAACAAGAGCTTCCAAACATTTCTAGAAATTAGATTGACGGCATTACTTTTGACCAAAGAAATATGCGTTTTTCCGATAACTCCTGTGTTATTGGTTCTCGAATCTTTTTGTCGCCATCTTTAATAATTGAGTCAAAAATTCACACTTAAAAAGTCACATTTTAGTTTTTCTAAAACTTTCCAAACTTGCATTATTCTTACATCTCGGTTAATGAATCCAATTTATGAAAGAAAAATTATCATTTGCCCGGCATTTTAAAGCGTGTTTTAGCGCATGTACTTTTCTACGCACTTTTTAAATATTCCTAAAATGAGAAATTCGTGACTACAAAATATGGCACGCAGTTAATGGGGACTCTACTACTAATCGTGTGTGAAGTGTGTTCCATCAGTGCTCATACGTTATTGAAAATCGGCAGTTTGTAGTTCTAATAAAATCGTGATTCTTTGCATACCGGTCAAACACTCTATATTCTTCGGTCCTATTTAATCAGATTGTGGATAATAGTCATAATTACGGGTAAATTCCCGTCCTAATTGTTTCAGTTATGGATTCGTACCTATACGCTTTGGAACAAAAAAATAACAGCAAAAAATAACCAACAGATAAATAAGTGTTTGAATATGAATAAGTAGTAAAATATAGTCTGTTTCATCTGCAGTTACCAGCAGTTTTACAAATAAAATAATAAAAGCCAAACGCTATAGTCGGTATCAACTATTAATGTCATGAATTAAAACAAAAATGTCGTCTTGTTCAAAGTGCAATAATCCATGTATTTTAAAACCGCGCCCAAAAGACGATGAATTGTTTGGTGCACCCTGCGATTCTTGCAAATTGGTGTTTTGTAAGGCTTGTGCTGAAATCACCACTACTGAATGTCATGCAATAGCTTTAACCCAACGAATCCTAGTATTTTATTGCAACGACTGCGTGCATTTCTTAAAAGATGCGCCGAAACTTAAAACAGCCATTGAAAGTTTAGAAAAGATAAAAACGGAATCCAAAAGGAAAGATACTGTCATAGACCAACTTAAGAGTATGATGGAAGAACAAGAACAAAATTTTCAGAAAACAACGGAGAACTTGTCAAGCGAGATTCAAGCAAAGAATTCTTTTATCACTAGACTAAAAAGACGGACCCAAGATTTTGAAGATTCTGTATTTACAGCAGAACAAAGCTACACAGATAAAATTGCTGAACAGAAAAGTGAGATCGGTAGAATAAATAAAGAAATTGTTAATATCATGGAAAAGAACAACGCGTTGACAAAGGAGCTGTTGGATTTGGAAGCAAAAAAAGACTTAATGGATAAAGAGTTGGAAGAACTTAAATCCCTAAGAAGATGTATGTTGACGAGTATCGAAACACTAACTAAAGAGAACGAAATGTTTGTCAAAGACTTAAAAAGGGCAAATTTTGAAATATTCAGCTTGACAGAGCAGCTAACAGCGGCTACAGATGCAACTACAAATTCAACCATGACAACCTCCTTAAATGACGCTAGTGTGACACAGTTGAACATTACAAAGACTACCAACAGTGATTTGCCCCTAAGAACAGACAACTTCTCATGTGATCAGCGGTCCAGAGTTGTGGTTTTGACTGATGACTATGGAAAATTTTTATATAACACACTTCGCAGAACACTGAAACCTAACTACTCCTTACAAATAATCTGTAAACCATTTGCAAGATTTAAAGATGTAGTTGCAAGCACGGAGTGCGTCATCGGGGAACTAAACAGTACAGACTTTGTTGTGGTTTTAGCAGGTGTGAATGACTGCAATATCTCTCTGAAATATATAACATTATTAGCTAATAAGTGTTTTCGTACTAATCTAATCATATGTTCAATTCCAGTAAATCCAGTTTGTAATTATAGTCTGGTCTCTAATTTTGATAGGATAAATGATAAGCTATACAGAACAACCACCAGACTGAAATATTTCTGTAATAATGTCGAGTTTCTTGATCTGTATAATAAATTCAACCCTAGTGAATACGTTCAAGGTAGCATATACTTAAGTAGGGGGGGCCTGGCGAAGTTAGCCAGATTAGTAGCTTGTTCTGTAAAAAATTTTTGTACGACACATCCAGTGTCCAATTTAGTTCAGATTAACCTAGGTGCGTGTTATGTTGAAAGTAGTGGGAAACAGGAGATTGATTTGGAACGGTCACCTGCCGGGGCTTCTAGACCTGACGACCCATCGATCGATGGTGAGAGTCAGACTCTGACAATATTAAACTCTAATAAAAATTTTTTAGAAAAGGAAACCAGAACACCAATATTTCGTTTATGATATTGAATATTCAATCAATCCGTTGTAAGACTGACGAACTTAGTATGCTTGTAGATGAAATTGATTGTCCGGACCTGATTCTTATTACTGAACATTGGTTGAAGACTGATGAACCTGTTTTCTTACCTCAGTACTTATTGTTATCTAAGTACTGTAGATCAAATGCTATACATGGCGGTACTTTGATATTTATTAATGATCGGTTCTCTGGGTTGTACAATTTTGCCAGTGTAGACAAGTTTAATGATTATTTGATAGAAAAAGAATTTGAATTCTCTCTAGTGTGTAGTAAGAAAATGTCTATCTATGTCTTATGTATCTATAGGCCTCCTTTTAGCAACGTAACACACTTTCTTTATAGACTTGAATGCTTACTGTCGGAGCTGCCTGCAAATGCAACTATAATTTTGACAGGGGACTTCAATATAGACTTTTTAAATTCTACTGCGCTGGATAAACAATCACTTGCAAATTTGTTCGCTTCTTTCGGGCTTAAAATGCATGTTCAGGCAGCTACACGTATTACATCTCACTCCTCAACACTTATAGATTACTTTTGTACAAATATTGAAGAAAACAGTGTTAAGTGTTGCACTGTGGGTAGTGGCCTGTCTGACCACGAAATGATATTCTGCAATCTGTCGCTAAAGACAAATAACCAAAGAATTAAAAAAAAAAGGGTAGATTATTTACCAAAAATAACTTTAATACTTTTTCCAGACTTTGTGTTGAGAAGGATAGGTTTGGACTTACGTTGGAAGAGTTTCACTCCAATTTGCTATCTATTTTTAATAGGGCATTTCCATTGGTACACATAACAAATAGACGTACTAAAAAACCATGGTTTACGAGGGGTCTGAAGGTTTCTATGAGAAATATGCGATCACTTCATTACCTTCGAAAGTTTTTTCCTAGGAGCGCTTACTTTAATGATTGTTTTAATAGGTACCGTAGAATATATAGAAAAGTAATTAAGGCAGCTAAACTAAATTATTATAATAACAGAATCACCAATGCAAAGAATAAGACTAAGGAATCTTGGCAAATTGTTAACAATCTGAGGGGAAAGAACTGTACACTTCCTGTGGAGTCTGAGCTTACAGCTGAAAACTTCAATAATTTTTACTGCAGTTTGGCTGACACTTTGAATTGTGGGAGGAATCTTGGGGTAGATCCTTTGTCAAACTTAAAAGACGTATCTGTGCCCAACTCCTTTTTTCTCAGTCCCACAGATACAGAAGAAATCAAGAGTGTGCTTCATAATTTAAAAAATAAAAATTCCTCTGGGTGGGATGACATCAATATTAGGGTGCTTTTGCACCTTCCGGATAATGTCCTGCAAGCATTGACTGAAGTTGTGGATAACTCTTTCGAGACGGGCACTGTCCCTTCTTCTTTAAAAATAGCCACAGTTGTTCCCTTACACAAAGGTGGGGATTGCGATTCACCGGTTAACTTCAGACCTATCTCTTTATTACCAACATTGGCTAAGGTGGTCGAAAAACTAGTCGGGGAACGGGTTTTGTCATACTTAGAGAGACACAACTTGCTGTGTCCTAGACAATTCGGATTTCGGAAATCAAAGAGCACTAGCGATGCTATTTTTTCTCTGCTGGAGGACCTCTATATTGGACTCAATGATGGAGAGTCGGCCGCGGCAGTGTTCTGTGATCTATCAAAAGCGTTTGATTGTGTGGATCACGGAATACTGCTGAGGAAACTCGAAGTATATGGGTTTAGGGGTAGGACGCTTGATTGGTTTCAGTCCTATCTGACAGGGCGGTCGCAGACAGTTATGTTTGGTGGGGTATCGTCGGGATCTCTTGACGTCCGGGCAGGAGTGCCGCAGGGTTCTGTGCTTGGACCGCTGCTCTTTCTGATCTACATAAACGATCTAGCGGCGGTTCAGATTAGGGGTAGGTTTACAATTTTTGCGGACGACACCACGATACTTTGGCGAGGCAGAGACACAAATATCCTCCAAAATGATGTAAATGCAGACTTAAAGAAAATCAAGCAATGGTGCGACTCAAACTGCTTTTCACTTAATGTTTCTAAAACAAATATTGTTACCTTTAAGTGCAATCTTGAAAATACTCTACTGGATAATCAGACCCTAAAAAATCAAACAGAAAATAAATTTTTGGGCTTATTCATAGATAACAAACTAAAATTTGATATTCACTTAGAAAAATTGACCAAGAAAATTGCATCGAACTGTTATGCCATTAGAATTATAGCAAATGAACTGGATCCGGCTACAATCAGAGCATCATATTTTTCCCTTATTGAATCCCAATTACGATATGGTATCTGCTTCTGGGGTGCTTGCTCCCGGGCTCACTTTGACTCTTTGTTCGTGTTGCAGAAGAGGTCGATCCGATACATGTTCAGGGTAAATCGTCGCGATTCTTGTAGGCCTGTATTTCTGTTGCATGGAATTCTGACTCTCACTTGCTTGTATATATTAGAGACTGTAAGTCTTATACATAGTAAATATAAGAATGAGCTCCTGAATGTGTCAGTGCATAACACACGGCAAACCTTTGTGGTAAATCTTCCAATACCATCCTCCACTCAAACAAAGAATTCAATTATCTATAATAGTAAAAAAATGTTTAACCATTTACCACTGTATATAAGACAGTTGCAGAATGAAAGACAGTTCAGAAAGGCAACTAAAAGGTTACTGTTAGAGAGAGCCTATTACACAATGAATGAATTTTTTGAGGATCGTTTTTGACAGCAAATTGTTTGTAATCTATACTTGTCCATAGTTGTTAAACCTCCTACTTGTTAAATTGTTAATTTATTTGTTTGATTGTTTATTTACATCCTAAGATAAAAAGTAATTCCTGTTGTTTATGTTCTTTTACATCATATTTATTAGTTTATTAGTTTGTATGTGCTTTGTCAACAAAATTAACTTTGATTTTTATGACAATAAAGCTATTTTTGATTTTTTGATTTTTTTTTAATGTTTTATCATAATAACTTGTGCAAACCAAAATTAAATTTAAAACTGGCTTTGCTTTAAGCCTTCCTTAAATGCTATAGTGCAATTCGGCGTGAGATTTTATCTGGGTCCGCGCTAAGCTGGCCGTTTGCTCTGACCTAAAAAATGACAAAAAAGAAAATACGTATGAAATAACCTAACTTTAATTTTTTTTAATACCACAACAAATTCTTGTTATTCTGGATACTGAAAAACAAGAGGCCATCGGAACCCTAGAAGAACAAATTTTTGTCAACAAAGAAAACACGATTTTCGCTTATTGTTCTTTGATTTTCACTTTTGATGTATTTTGCTATCTGTTTGCGTCACTCCTGAAAAGTTTTATGAATCGGCCTTAAAATTTGTTTAATGAACATGTGTGATTTTGAGGAGAAAGAAGATTATGTAGGAGAAAAAATAGAGACTGAGGACAGTGATGATGAGGAACCGGGGCAAATGAGGTAAGTTTGTTGATCTCGGAATTTTATTTATTTGTGCTTTATTTGGAAAGAGGTACTTAATAGGTAGCTTCATAGTTCGAGGTAGGTACCTTCATAATAAGGGGGTGGAGAGTGTCTTTTATTGTTTTTTTTTTTGAACTATTTCTTTTAAAATAAGTAAGTAATTACAATTTTTAAATTTCAAACTCCCTAAACTGTGCTTGCTATAACTCTGATCCAGAGAGTAATTGCACAGTTATCACTGCTCAGTAGAGTGGATTTCTCACAAACTAATTAGTTTGTAGATATGCCTAAATGAAGTTTTTAAATCAAATCAAATATCAAATATATATATTACGTCAGGAATTACACAGTAATTTTACGATCGTCAACAACTCTGGTTTTTTTACATAAAATGTGCCAGCACACATACCTTAAAATCTTAAACTAAAAATGTAAACATATGTAATAACACTAACTTAAAATTAACATACATATTAAAACCTGTTAAAATTAACACACTATACAAGTTGATGTAGTAAAAACTCGTCTATACTATAAAAAGCATTGATCAACAAAAATGTCCTTATTTTTACCTTGAACCGTCTAAGAGGCAGATCTCTCAGAGTAGCAGGAAGTTTGTTATAGAAAATAGGACCATAGTAGTTAAAGCACATACGTGTTTTGTGGAGTCTCAGAAAATCTAGTCTTATTTGATTTCCTTGTCTAGTAGGATAATGATGGTAGTAATTATTTGTATTAAATTTGTCCAAGTTGTTGTGACAATAAATAATACATTCATATATGTATCGACAAGGAATAGTCATAATGCCAAGCCTTGAGAAAGCAAGCCTAGCATCCTCCCTGTAACCAAGGCCAGCAATGATCCGTACTGCTCTACGCTGCAGTGCAAAGACTCTTTCGAGATGTGCTGAGTGTCCCCACGTTAAAATGGCATACACTGCCACAGACTGGAAAAGGGCATGAAAAGTCTGCAAGAGAACAGCCTCCGGCATAATCCTAGAAAGGTTCTTCAGCAAATAGATATTTTTAGACAGGCGTGAAGCAGTGTACTCTATATGAGCTTCAAATTTTAAAGTTGGATCGAGGTAAATGCCCAGAAACTTCACCCCATCAGAATCACCCTCCTCAAGCTCTCGTAGTCCAAACACTATATTTTCCGTTTTATTTTCGTTAAGTGTGAGCTTATTCGATCTAAACCACACATTTAAATCTTTAACTCGTTCATCCATACCAACTCTTAGATTCTCGCGACTCTCGCCACTTATTGCCACCGACGTGTCATCCGCAAACAACAAGGTCTTTGCCCCCGGCACTGCTAGGCCGATATCGTTAATGTAAATGAGAAATAGCAGTGGCCCCAACACCGAGCCCTGTGGGACACCATGCTGTACAGCCGCCCAGGTTTCAGAGATCCTGCCGTTGTATACTGTTTTTTGATTTCTGCCATTCAAATAAGAGCCAATCAAATCCACACTCACTCGGTCCACACCATACCATCCCAGCTTCTCCAGCAAAATTTCGTGTGATACACAGTCGAATGCCTTTGAGAGGTCACAGCATGCCGCGCTAACATAGTGCCCCCTCTCAAAAGCCTCCGCCACAAACTCCAGGAAGTCCAGAACAGCCAGGGATGTGGATCTACCGGGCCTGAAACCATACTGGCTGTCTGTGAGCAAGTTATTATTTTCAAAGTAAGCATACAGTTGACTTTTAAGCAAATACTCGAATACCTTTGACATTATAGGAACCAGTGCAATGGGGCGGTAGTTAGATAAGTTGTTCTTATCCCCTTTTTTAAATACTGGTACAACCTTTGTTTTTTTTAAGCATGTTGGGAAAACACCATGTCTTATACATTGATTTATTAGTTTAGTTAGAGGCAAAATCAACAGATTCTTTAAAGACTTTAACATAGATACACTCATATCAAATATATCTTTACTTTTTTTGTTTTTTAGTGCGTCAATGGCATCCCTCACCTGGTTAAAACTAACCTCCTGAAAACCAAATGTTACACCTATATTAAAGTTTGAAGCAGTTACATAATCACTTGGTTCAATCCCAGTAGCCGAGACTTTAGATAACGTTTCTTCTGCAAACAATCTAAAGCTACGTACGTATGCTTTTTAAGCCCTCAGGAGGTAAGTAGTAATGTGACGCGAGCACAGACTCGGGTGGTTTTTCTTGTATAAATAAAACACTTAAACGTATTTATTAATTATTATTAAAAAGAACTTTATTGGTTTCCCAATTGGCCATCGACCGAAGTCCTTCAGCCTTGGTAAATTTGACAATATAATAATTTTACAATTTATAATAATTTGATTCAACTGTACTACAAAACAATTTGTTTGGAACAAAAAAAAAAATGGAATATAATATAGGTAAGTATTCTTGCTATTAAAAGAAATTAATAAAAATTATTAATTCAGCAATTTCTCTAAAATTGTTTTGGTTGGAAATCTGTATTAATGTATAAATAAAACACTTAAACAGTATTACTTTACAAAAAAAGGTTTGGGGTGAGTTGTTTATTCTTAAAGTTAACAGTCTCGAAGTAATCGGTTATATTTTAAAAACAAATACAAACATTTTATTGCCGACAGGTCATTACAAGAATGCAAAAGCAACGTCAGGTAATATAGATCTGAGATCCTTATAAAGTAAACAATAATAATGCATATTGTGAAATAAATAAATAAATAAAATAAAATTAATAATACCTAAGTGATATTACTATAAGTTCACCTGACAAAGTCAAATGAGTAATACTGTTTTTGTAATGCAAAAGCATGTACCTCTTTTTTGAAACGATGCAGACACTCTATATCCCTGATTGTCCTTGGCAACATTCCATATGCCTTTACAGCTCGATAGTATGGACCCTTTTCCGAGGGGCCATCCACTGGTCGCATTACTGGTACAAATTGGCCCGCATTACTTTGCATTACTGTGCATTACGCTGCGTTACACTGCATTACTCTGCATTAGCATTACACTGCATTACTCCGCATTACATCGCATTACCTCGAATTATCCTGCATTAAACCCACATTACTCTAAAAAGGATAGGTATAGGAGAAAGGATAGGTATAGGAAAAAGTTTAGAAGGACTGGTCAAAACCGGTGGGAGTTGAAATTTAAGGAGTACAGGCAGATAGTAAAAGCTCAAAGTACTACAGCATACCGTTCATACCAACAACATGTGCAGGATGAAATGAAAACAAATCCAAAAATGTTTTGGCATTTCGTGAATAGTCAAAAGCGTAGCTCTGACATTCCAGAGAATATGCTTTTGAATAATCATGAGGTAAGCGGTGTGCAAAATGTAGTGAATGCCTTTGCTGATTATTTCAACTCCATATATAATGACGTTGACCAGCAGAATACAAGAATTTTTACTGCCTATGATAGTTTTGGATTTTTGGAAATAACCGAGCTTGAGATTAAGGAGGCGATTAAAAAATTAAAAGTAATAATAATAATAATAATAATAATAAGCTTTATTTCAAATTGTGTTACAATATAAATCACAAAAATCAGCAATAAATATCAAACACAAAGGAAATAGTGTCAAAGACAGTGACCACACTAAGTTTGAGTTTAATTGTATCTATCAATGTCCATACAAAAAATCATCAATTGAGTACGGCTCTAATTCAACTAGTAACCTTCTTACTTCGGACTTAAACAATTCAACATTACTAATACATTTAATTTGGTTTGGCAGGTGGTTGAACAATTTGAGACACATATAATGGGGACTTCTCTCTGTCATTGTCAAACGATGAATTGGGTAATCAACATTTAGTGTCCTTGTGTTGTATGTATGAAATACTTGCAGTTCAAAACTTCTACGATTTTTAAAAAAGAATAGCAGTGATTCGTGGATGTATAGAGCATATATCGTTAATACACCCTCGGACCTAAAAACTCCCCTACAGCTTTCCCTAAATTGCATTTTTTTAATACATCTAATCAGCCGTTTTTGAACTACAAATAAATTCTGCATTTGACTATTTTTTCCCCAAAAAATAATTCCATATTTCAGCACCGATTGAAAGTTTGCAAAGTACATTATTTTTTGTGTTTTTTCATCCATATACCTGCCGATGACTCTAATTCCATAGCATATCGAGTTTAATCTATTTAACAAAATACTGATATGATCAGACCAGTCAAGAAATTCATCGATGTGCAAACCCAAGAATTTAGCACTTTTTACAATATCTACATTTCTGTCAGACAATTTTAAACTGGTCGGTTTCTGAATCCTACAAAGCTTCATTCTAAACATTATTATGTTAGATTTTTCTTTATTAAGCAAAAGTTTATTTTCAGTAAACCAGTTATTTGCTTTATTAAAAATGTTGCTGCTTTGATATGTCAAATCAGCAACATTCTTGCCTCCAACCAGTAAGTTTGTATCATCAGCATAACACACTATAGACTCATCACTGTGTGTAACTATGGAATATAGGTCATTCACAAAGATAACAAACAAAATGGGTCCGAGTATGCTGCCTTGAGCAATTCCTAGTTTATTCTCTAAAATATCTGAAAAATGGCTTTGGCCATCCCTTACAATTTTTACACTTTGCTTCCTATCCGACAAATAAGACTTAAAAAGTTCAAGTGCATGTCCTCGTACACCATATAAATCTAACTTCCTGGTAAGCAACTCCTTGTCAACACAGTCATAAGCTTTCGACAAATCTAAACAAATACCAAGGGACATTCCATTTTTTTCTAAGTTTTCTAAAATCATTTTATTAAATTGAAAAATTGCAGTTTCTGTTGATTTACCACATGTATAACCGTGCTGGTGTATGTTAAACAAATTACACTCTTTAAAGAAATCCACCAATCTTTCACACATGGCCAACTCAAACAGCTTTGGAAAACCTGACAAGAGACTTATTGGTCTATAATTTCCAATTTTTTCTGGATCACCCTTTTTATATAATGGCTTTATTAATGCTATCTTGAGCTGATTTGGAAAAGTACCCTGTTTAAAGGAGCCGTTCACCAAAAAGCAGAGAACATTTTTGATGTGAGGTATTGTTATTTTTACTATGTTAGTGGGTATTTCATCAATGCCACTGCTTTGTTTGTTTTTTATTTTATTACCCAAACTATAGATTTCAGCTGCTGTTACTGGTCTTAGGAACATAGATTTATTATTTACAGTGATTTTACATTGAAATGGTTTAGTGTCTAACTCAGTCATCATCTGTGATAATATGGACAACATGTACTCATTACACTGATTTGCTATTTTCTTAGGATCACCAATAATTTGAACGTCATTATTTTTATCATTCTTACCAAGTACTTCGTTACATATTGTCCACATGCACTTTGTTTTATTGTCGGAATTTCTTACTCTAAAACTATATTGTTCGGATCTTGCTGCTCTTAATAAATTGTCATATTCCTTCTTTACAACTGTGTATTCTGTTTTAAATGCATTAAAATGTCTAGACAATGTCAATAAAACATCTAACCTTTTCTTACATTCCCTAACATTTTCATTTTCATTATATATATGTTTTTTATTTTGATTATTATACACCAATTTTAAGGGAAAGCACTGATAAAAAATTCTGCTGAAAAGATTCATAAATACACTCCACTGCTTATTGACATCATCTCTATCACTTGCAAATACCTCATTCCAGTCTTGTTCTTTTAGGCATAATATAAAATTTTGTTTACTTTCTTCTGAAAAAATTCTTTTGTACTGTGGTTTTTTAAAGCTACCTGAAAACTCTTTTAAATTCAGAACCATTTTCTGAGCAGTATGATCCGATATAAAACTGTCTAAAACTAATGTTTCTACATATTTACAATTAACAAATATATTATCTATACAGCTAGCTGATTGTAGTGTTATTCTTGTATTTTCAAAAACAGTGGAAATCAAACCAAATGATGTCATTAATGAGAGAAAATTTGTCTTATTGTCATTATCTTTCAATAGTTCTATATTAAAATCGCCCATAATAACAATGTTTTTATTTTCAGGGGAGACCGTAGATAGTATATTTTCCAAACAATTTAAAAATATATCTATATTACCTTGGGGCGGTCTGTACACAGATAATACTAATAGTTTTTCTCTATTGAGGTTACATTCTACCGCTGCACATTCAAAAACATTTTTGATAGATACCTGGGTTATTTTGTTCCTAGGTTTAAATTTCACTGTTTTATGCACATATACAGCACTACCACCATGTTCACCACGTTCTCGACAAAAGAAACTTCCTAATATAAAATTGTCTAATGCTAGATATTTAAGTTCATCACAACTTTTCCAATGCTCCGTAACACCTACTATAACACAGTCCGGATTATTGCTTAGCATATTGTTCACACCATCAACAGAATTCCCAGTAGCAACTGATAATGTGCCTGCCTATGTTATAAAGGGTTGTATGGATTCATTTGTAAAGCCTCTAATTTATATTTTTAATCTATGTTTGAAACAAGGTATTTATCCGGCCAAGTGGAAAGAAAGCAAGGTTATTCCAATATTTAAGAGCGGCGATAAAAGTGATATTCATAATTACAGGTCTATCAGTATTACCTCGGCTTGTTCGAAAATATTTGAGCTTATCCTTTTTAATCGAATATACAATGAAATAAGGTGTAGAATTTCGGATCAACAACATGGTTTTCTGCCCCAACGTTCAACTGTTACAAATTTAGTAAACTTTACGCAGTATATTCAGGAATCCCTAAAAGAGGGTTATCAGGTTGATGTAATTTTTAACGATATTTAGAAAGCGTTTGACAGGGTGGACTTTGGTGAAATCATAGAAGCTCTTCAAAATTTTTCTATAGATCAGAATATTATATCTTTGTTGTCATCATATTTACATGAAAGAAGTTTGTTTGTTGAGCTTAAATGTTATAAGTCTCATAAATTTACACCTGAATCAGGGGTGCCCCAGGGCTCTAACCTTGGCCCACTTCTGTTTTTATTGGTGATTAATAATATCGGCGAAAATCTCAATTTCTCCAAAGGTCTGATCTTTGCTGACGACTATAAGATTTTTCATGCGATTAGAAGTGAAACAGATGCAATGGCTCTGCAGGAAGATTTGGATGCACAAATAAATGCGCAGTAATGTCCTTTACATGTAAAACACACAAAATTCTATTTAATTATTCCATAAATAATATGCCCTTGAAAAGAACGAATTTGCACAGGGACCTTGGAGTTTATATTGATCCCAAATTAAATTTCAATGGGCACATCGAACATGTAACTGCTAGTGCTGTAAAAATTCTTGGATTCATCATAAGAACTTGTAAATATTTTAAAAATATCAATACAATAATGGCATTGTATAAATCATTGGTGGTTGCAAAGCTTCAATATGCATGTATCATCTGGGATCCTCAATATGCCAATAAAATATACAGGTTGGAGGTTGTGCAGAGAAGGTTCTTGAAATTCTTGCATTACAAGGCTTCCTCAGTGTACCCACAAAGAGGAACTGATCAGAAACTCTTATGTACTTTGTTTAATTTTCCTAGCTTGCAGCAAAGGCGTATTGAAGCAGGTATGCTCTTTCTCTGTGGGATAATTATGAATAATATTGATAATAAGGAGTTTTTGCAACAACTTTCATTTAGAATAGGACGTATTAACAGCAGAGCTACAGGTTTATTTTATATTCATGCACCCAGGACTAACCTTTATAAAAATTCTCCACTTGTAAGGCTCTGTGCGCATTTTAATTTATGGTGGTGCTATTGATTTTTTAAATATAACTGGTCGGCAGTTAAAGACAGATAAAAAGCGAACTGCATAGACAATTACAGTAATTGATTAGTAGGATTTAAACTGTGTACTCAGTATATTGATGTATATATATTTATAGGAATTTAGACTAAGTTATAACTGTATCTATGATTGGCTTTATAAAAAGTTGTTGATACCTTGAACAAATAAATAAATAAATAAATAAATACGTGCTTATGATTGACAAAAGTAACTTTTTCAATAGTTTGTATCGCAGGGGATCAAAATTACAAGATCAAACGAACTTACCTGTAATGAAGTTCGATCTTAATTATATTAAGCCTCGTCGAAATAAATAATAATAACTGTAGTCCCCTATCTACGCTACTGAACCACACGTTAAAAGTAAAAAACTAAAAAAATTCATATCGTTCGGTATTGACCAACCTACTGATATCATTATTCGTCATTCTTTTAGAGTACCTGAGAGAAAAAATTTGTTGTAGGGGTTATTAAGGGAGTGGTGGGATATTATTTATTTCGACGAGGCTTAATATAATTAAGATCGAACTTCATTACAGGTAAGTTCGTTTGATCTTGTAATTATATTACAGCCTCGTCTCATAAATAATAATAACTGTAGTTGTTTAGAGTTAGGCATAGCCACAAATTTTTTATTCTTCACAATATAAATAGGTGAAATATTTACGACCAAATAATAATAATTATAATAATATAGCAAGGTACATAATATAGTAAATAACAAGAAATAACCATATCTATAGTGGTACAAACGATTAAATAATAATTAAATACAGACAACAATTAAAATGTTATATTAATTTTTAAATAACACCACAGATTGAAATAATAACAATTGATGCAATTATTCTGTAAATTGGTACAAAACTTTTTAATATCCCTACTTAATAATACCACAAGAATAAATAACAACCAGAAGGATAACAGAAAGAGAGATCCGATGCGATCTTCTATGACCTTGGCAGCGCGTGATTTATGAAAAACCGGGGCCGGTCTCAGGTATATTACCAAATATTTCAACGTTGCCTGACAGGACCGTCTTTGGGTTATAATTATGGTCAAATAATACATAATATTAGATGATTAAATATTATTTATTCACAGATTTGGTTAGAAATGGTTAATTTTAGATTATGAACAATGGCGCATTATTATACATATTCCTACTATTTATACACAATAGTACATACTAAAACATATACACTACCTACATATATATGTTTATAAATGTCCCCAAACTATTAATTTATTTTTATTAATATTTTTAAAGTTTCTATTTATATATTTTAAAGTGTAAAACAAGTCAACAATAATATATTCTTTGGGGAAATGTGGACAAGGGTAAATGTAATTTATGTTTTTACCTATTTCAACAAGACGTTTTACAATATTTGGATTGGTCGAAAATTCTTCAAAATTGGCAATAAATATTGTATCCAAATTGAAAACAAAATTGTCGTTGGGCATCATGAGGTTTCCGAACAAGTCCGAGTTTCCATTTTCATAGGCTTTTAAATGACAAAAAATTGAAGTACTGCCAATATCTTTGTGCGCATTTGCGTAACTTTCGCAAATTTCACAATTACCCTTTACTAGAGATTTTCTAATTAGATATCCGCTAATGTATAGTTTTAAATTTTTTTCTAAATGATTATCTGTTTGATAGTCTTTTTGAGAAACATTTTTTACTTCTGAATTTTCAGATTCAATGAATTTATTGTCAATGTGGTTTCCCGAGAGAGTGATATCTGTAATTTTTAAAAGTAAATTGTCACCATCCCCCGCACAATTCTCTGTCCCCGAATGAAATAAATTTAAGCACAACAGTTTTTTAAAGGCTCTTTGGAATTTTATAGGTGATGGGTTCCGGCAATTGCCACTTGGTTGTCGAATAACACCAAAATGATTTTCCAAAAAATTTTGATTTAATCTACAAGTAAATAGAAATTTAAATCTTATGGAACTTAGACTGTTCCAAATTTGAAGCAACCCATTTATTGTAACTTTTAAAGAATTTATACATTTTACTTTTTTTGTAACATTAATATTTCCGTTAAAACCCTGCACCCGATTAAAGAAATCTATTCACTCGTTTAAAAACGATATTTGATAGTCTAATTCTTTGAAAGCCCGATTAAACGTTTTTGAGGCTGATGTATGTGATGAATTGATGAAGTTATGCGTCTTTTTAAGATCGGTTAACAAATCCTCTCTTTGGCAGGCAATATCTCAATACTTAGCTCTACAACGAATAAAAAAGCAAAGTTAATTTAAAATTGTGTCACATCGAAAGAATATTTAAGGGATGCGTGACATGTAATGTGGGAACTTTTATTTACATAGATTACTATTGAGCAATTTTGTGTCTACGTACAGTTGCAGTTGCGTTGATTAAGATTTTAACATCAATTTGACATTTTATGACATTTATGTGTAATTTAGTAAGTTAAGCTTTTACCATTTATTATATGTGGTATAATTATTAAAAATATGAGTGACAGAGTGAAATTGCCACTTTTTGGTTTATTTTCTGTATATTTATAATTAAGACAACACAAAGGTATGAATGGTTCCGTAGGAACGTATACCTTCGAAAATTGAACACACTTAATACACTTATAATGTAGATAATTAATAGGCAGAAAAGTAATAGGTTCAATATAACGAAATGCTGTCCGGAATTTAATTTCCGCACTATACCTCTAAATATAAAATTATCCTTACCTTTTGGGATCACTTGATAATCTGAAAAAACTTAGATTGGGGGAATTGTAACTTTTATTATCACAATTCTTCACACAACAAACATTGTGGGATTTGGATTTATTCTCCATATTTTGAAAAGTTTTAATAAAATACTACGGCACTGGCAGAATAACTTATCGCTACACTAGTCGTCGCGGCACTGGCCGATAAGTTCTTCCAATTTCTTCCAAAGCCCGAGCGGCAAAATCTACCTGAATATCGGATCTCTCTTTCTGTTATCCTTCTGGTTGTTATTTATTCTTGTGATAATACTATTAATTATTCGATATTCAATACAGTCTTAGCAAAATTGCAGTCTTTAATTATGGGACGTTGGTAAAAATTGGCAAAAGTTTTGGAATTTTTAGTCCAGCCCGCCGCTATTCTTAGCGTATCCCAGTTAACACCTTTTTCAGCCGCTGTAGATGTGGCGGCATGTCTTGCACTGTGCGTGGTAAATATAGACGTATCTACCCCGCTTTTCTTAAGAGTTGTTTTTATCCAGCGGCTAACCGTCTGCACAGATGCGTTGTGGTGTGGTTTTTTATATGTAATAAACAAATTATTCGAAGTTTGATCCCTCAAATCCTTTGTTCTTTCCAAGTATTTAACCAATGTAGAAGCAACGCAAATTTTATTTTCTTGGCTGAAAAAAGGAATCTGTAAAGTTGGTTGAAGTTTGTTTGGACCACTAGTTTTTATTCTTTTTGCAATTTTAATAATAATTTTGTTTGAATGTTGCATAATATTACATAATTCAATGCTGGCCAGCGTTTGTACTCGCTGGCCTGTGGCCAAGGCCAACAACGTTGCTAGTTTTAGGGTGAGATTTTCAAGATTTAGGGACTCTGGTAAACTTCGAATAAATGCTAATACTATTTCCGGGTCCCAGGTTACACTATATTTAGGTGCCGATGGACGTCTACTAAAGACACCCCTAAAAAATCTTTTCATTCTAAAATCTTGGGCTAAATCCGGAGTAGCTATCTGGCTTATCGCAGATCGATAGCTATTTAAACTTCCGTATGACGCACCATTATTAAAGTGTAAAGTGAGAAAATCCATTAATAGGGGAACTGTTACTGTGAGAACGTCTATATTTCTTTCAGTGCAAAATTGCCACCACAGCTTTAGACCTACATTATACTGTTTCAATGTAGAGTTGGTAATTGAAGCAGTACATATATCTATAGATGCCTCTGGTGTTCCCGAAGCAATTAGGGCTTGGATGATAAGAGTCCGGCAACCAGGGTAAGCTCTCTCCATAAGGGGTGTGGTGTTCTGTCCGAAAGAGAAAGCAAATATTGATTTGGTTTAAAATACAGTGGTTTAGACAATAATAACGAGTTAAACAAAGGAAACCAAGGTTGTGAAGGCCATAGAGGAATCACCACAATTCCTTGGGTACGGTCCTGTCTTATTTTTTGCAATGTTTTTAAAATCAAGGAGAACGGCGGGAAAGCATAAAAAAAATAATTACTCCAACATATAGTAAAAGAATCTACTGCATACGACTCTGGATCTCTTTGCCAAGAGACAAATTTTTTGCACTTATAATTATTTCGAGACGCAAAAAGATCTATCTCTGGGTTACCAAATTGGTTACTAATAAAACGAAAGACACAATCATTTAACTACCACTCCGTATCGTTATTTATACGAGATGCCAGATCGGCTTCTTGATTTTCTGACGATTTTATATAAGATGCATACAAATAAATATTTCTTTTTTCGCACCATTGCCAGATTTTTCTAGATAAATTGTTCAAGTAGTCAAATTGTACACTTCCCATTCTATTAATATATGATAAGGCTGTCGTGTTGTCAATGCGACATAAAATGTTATGATTATAAAGATTTTTTTGCAAAACACTTTAACCCAAAAAATACAGCAAGGAGCTCTAAATAGTTGATGTGAAAATTAACTTCTTCTTCCGTCCAAAACCCATGTGAACTCTGACCAGCACAATACACACCCCAACCAGAGTTAGAAGCGTCCGTAAAAATTTCCAGATCAATTTTTTTTGGTTTGATTGTATTGTTAGTGTGTAAAATATTTTTGAGCCACCAACTAAAATCGCATTCAAGATTCTCTGGGATGTGCATTCTACTTTCAAAATTTCCACGGTTCTTTTTTAATTCTAGAAATTTTTCTCTTTCAAATGCCTTTGTGTATAACCAGCCATATCGTACTGCTGGGCAAACTGACGTTAAAATACCTAAAAATCGAGCGAATTCGCGAATCTTACAAGTTTCCTTTATTCTAAGCTTATGAATGTAATTAATGATTTTTACTCTTTTCTCTGTAGGTAATGAAATAGTCATTTCAAGAGAATTATAAACAAAGCCTAAATATTTTATAGTTTGACCTGGCGTAATCATGCTTTTTTGATAATTAATCACAAAACCCAAGGTATTTAGCAAACATGTTGTTTCTTCTACATTATTTTTACAACTTTCAGGTGTTTCACCCATTAGAAGTAAATCGTCCAAATAAATAACTGATAAAAGCCCTTTTTCTCTTAACACTTTTATAACAGGTTTCATTATTTTGGTAAATATATATGGCGCGATATTTAGTCCAAATGGTAAACAATTGTATTGATAGAGAGTATTATTAAATTTGAACCGTAGGTAAATACGGTGAGACTTTTTTATAGCTACCAAAAAATAAGCATTTTTTAAGTCTAAAGTGGCCATAAAAAAATTTTGACAAATTAAATTTGAGACAGTTCTAAAATCCTCCAATTTAAAATGACAAGTATTTATGTACTTGTTTAATGACTTAAGGTTGAGAATCATTCTCCTTGAACCATCTGGCTTTGGTGTTAAAAAAATATTTGAGAGAAATTGGCCCTTTTTTGGCTTTACTTCACTTATAGCTCCGTAGCTTAGTAATTCCTGAATAGAATTTACAATGTTGGAAAATTCAGTTGATGACCATTTTGGTTCTCTAGGTACTTTGTCTTGAATAGGAACCTTAAAGAAAGGTAATTGAACACTTTTTATCCAAGAAAGAACCACTTTATCGTTTGTAATTTTACACCAATTACAATAAAAATGGTTTAAACGACCTGCAATTTTACTAACCTTACTCATTATTTCTTGTGTTGGTCCCGTCGTCTGCTGTAGTTGTTTTTGCTGTAGTGGTCCCGCGTTGCTTGATGTTTGTGTGGGTTCATGTTGTTTTTGTTGTAACCCTTGTTGTACGGAGATCTCTTTTGTTGTCGTCCGTTCTGGCCAAATCTCCTGTATGCAGCCTGATCCGGACTCCTGATGTTTTTTGCCACGGGTTTTCTTGTTTGAATTGACCTAGGAACTTTTAATTGCATGGAAGTACGTTCTATGTCCTTTGTGGCCTTTACTCTTTCTTCCAGATCAGCTCCAAACAGCCATTCGTCAACGGGTCCTTCCGTTAGGGTGCCCCTGACCCCCCTATTTAAGTTATATGCAGCCAATTCTCTGCGTGATATTGACTCGGCATGTAAAATATCTGTTAACAATCTTCCTGCATCGCTAAGACACTGGATATGTCGACGGGTCGTATCTGACCCCCCCTCTTCTTTTAACAATGATGAAAGTACCAACCCCAGCGCAGATATACTTGCTCCAATTTGCATTTGGAGAGCTTGTAATCTCTGGTCCCTCCTATTCACTGATTCGGAAATTGCTGCAGACACTAGGGTATTTAATTTTGGTGCTTTCAGTAGTTTGCAGTTACTTGGGACAGGATATTTTTCTATGACAGAGGCTTTTTCTGTGTCTGGTAAGCCTACCCTTAAGATGCTTAACCATCTGTCAGCCACGTCTGATTGTAATGGAGCTCCTAGCACCTCTTTTTTAGATACATTTGCCCCTAATAAGACCAACAGCTCTTCATGTAACTCCTTTGTTTCGTTAGGGGCTGGCTCATGTACTGATGCCTCCTGACCTTTTAAAGAAAATTTTTCATTAGGTATAATAATGTATTATTTAGCTTCATTTATTTAATACTTCTTACAGGAAATTTAAATTATATGATTAGTACGGATACGTATCATACTGTTCACTATTTTTATATAATGGGTATAATGCCATCACAAGCAGAAAGAAAAGTATGTGCCTATAGTATAAAAACAAGAATTTTTCCCCGTATTAGCTAACAAGAAACTATCACCAGTTCCCTCTGATCGTATTTAAGATCATACACAGGCCTTACATAATACGTGCTGTCACAAGCACGAGCGGTTTTTAGCAGCTTGAGGCATAAAAACTTGCGTTCCGGGTTTTTTTTGTTCACAAAAAAAAACCAAACGGCCTATTATTGCGCACCTTCTAAAATTTGTCCAGTCTCCGATACTTCTGAGTCTGATTCTGAAGCATAATACGAACTTGGACTTTGCTCTCGGCGGGAAGTGGTCGGAGTATTCCCTCTCTCTTTCTGTCGCATATGATATTCGCCCTTATGTGGGTTAACTTCACTGTCACTTTCCGACTCACTACTGGATTTTTTCCGTTCCATCCTATGCAATTTCTTTTGTAAACGCCGAATTTTCTTTTTTAATTCACCATCACTTTCACAAACACTTTTACGCCGTTTTCTCGAATGTTTCGGCATACCTACTCTTTTTCATAAAATAATAAACGTACGGTTCAGCACACAAATAAGGAATGACGAATAATGATATCAGTAGGTTGGTCAATACCGAACGATATGAATTTTTTTAGTTTTTTACTTTTAACGTGTGGTTCAGTAGCGTAGATAGGGGACTACAGTTATTATTATTTATGAGACGAGGCTGTAATATAATACCTTTTAACTGCAATCCGTAAGTAAAAATTTTAACATCTTAAAATATATAGGAAATACAAGCGGATAAGAAAATTCGGTTAAAATGAATAAGATGACTAATTTGCCAACGTCGCAAAATCGTTGGCCATCGTCTTCACGGCTTATTATTATTATGTTATGTTTTATTTAACTTCTGTGCAGCTTTCCTAGGATGGATTCCCGCATTTCTATGTGAATTAATTATGTTCATTTGTGATAATTAAGAAAATTTCCAAAATATGAAGTAAATATTTAGTACATGCTAGATGTAATAAGGATATTCCTACCTATCTTAAAATTTTAAATAAAAGACAAAAAGAAATGCTGTTTTTTTTTTAAGTTCAAGGGATATTCATTTGAAGTTTATTTTGGCATTCGCCGTAAAAATTTTACTTAATTACTATTATTAGAAGAAAATAACTTTTAAGTTTAATCAACTGTATGCTCGACTTTATGGTAAACGTGGAAGATAAAAAATAGCGAGAAGAGCATGTACAGTGTTATCCTTCTAGTTTGTCCCACTTTTAAGAGCCTGTAACTTTTTTGTTTTTTTAGTTAGCGCGTTCATTCAAAAAACAGGATGTAGCATTGTTAGTTAAGTTTTTATGGGTTTTGTCAAAAATAACATTTAAAAGCAAAAATTTTATTTTTTTACATGTTATATTAGAAGCGCATTAGATGGTCCCTTTTCTTCCCCTTTCAAATATATAAGACACAAATGCATTATTCTCTTAATTCCATCAAATATTGACAAAAATATGTAAAAATAATACTTATCTCATGTTAGCTGATTTTTACAAAAAGGCTTTGCTACAAGATTCAGAACGAGTAATAACAAAAAGAATGACAGACTGAGATATAAATTAAGACAAAATCCATAGCAACAAAACTGTTGCATAGCCATCTTAATGCTTTTTAACAATATTATTTTTATGTATTTTTGTCAATGTTTGATGTAATTAAGAGAAGAATGCATATGTGTGTTATATATTTGAAAGGGGCCATCTAATGCACTTCTAATATACAGAGTAACCCATTTAAAAAAAATATTTTTTTGTGTCTAAATGTGACATATGACACTTACTGTCATTTTATTTATTTATCACAGTTTATTGACAATAATTTGCCAAAGGGCTAACGACCGGAGTCTTCCTGCCCATGAGCTTTTACACATATAATATAATACAATTTCTCCCTAAATAAAAAAAAACAATGATCTCTTATCACTTAGGTACTTATTAAAGAAAGCAAAAAAACAAAAAAAAAAAAAACAAATAGATAAACACATTCATAAAACACACATTATACAGGTATTATTGTTCATTGAAAACGTAATGGTAAAATAGTTTAAAAAAGGTTCATCACTGGATATTTTCTTCTTGCTTGTATCTCTGGATTTGGTGCTATGGTAAGTCTCTGCATGATTTCGATATTCGGCGGTCTGTTTGCAAACTTTATATTTAAATTGTTCAGTCGTTGATCGATTGGAACTATTCTGGTCTTTTCATAGAGCATTAAGTTTGAAGGGTTGTGAAGTGGATTTTGTGGATGTCTAATCTTTGTGATGATCCGCAGACAGCTTCTCTCACCCACCTCCAACGGTTGAAGTGTTGGTCTTCTGGCATTGCTGTACAGGATGTGTTCATACTCCAATAAAGGTCGGCATATCATTGTATATATATTACTTGCAGTTTGTACTGATACCCCCTGATCTTTATATGTTAAAGACCTAAAGTGTTTTGCCCGGTTAATGGCATTTCTTTTTGCAGCGACTTATTGTCATTTTTGACAAAACCCATAAAAACTCGGCTAACAATTCTACATCCTGTTTTTGGAATGAACGCGCTAACTCAAAAAACAAAAAAGTTACAGGCTCTTAAAAGTGGGACAAACTAAAATAATGTAGGTACACTGTAACACTGAACACTCAAATATTTTATACACCGAAAAAAGTTACGACGACAACGACAACGATTTTACACAGATAGGTAAATTTGAAGGTTAATTAAAACGATATTTTTGCATTTTTCTTTTACATCAAGCTTTAACGTTGGCGTAAATATTTGGGTAAATATCTGGAAACTGACCGATTTTGAGCAAAAATGGTGGACATACATGAAACTTGATAAACAAATACAAAGATATCAATAGAGTGTGACCAAAGTGTCAGGTAACATGTTGCGATAAGAAAACGTTCAAGTTTTATAGTATTTTCTGTTTTTTTCACTATTTTTTAATTTTAGCATATCAGGTTACTGATGCACTTTACAGGTAACTGATACCCACTAATAAACTTTACAACTAAAGATAAAAAATATAGAACTAATTTTTATTTATATTTTTTCAGAAAACTATAGGTACCTACCTATTTTATATTTTTTTCTTTTTTCTTTCCAAATTAATATTTTTTGTAGTATAGGTAACTGACAAATATACCAGGTAACTGATTAGAAAAACACACAAAATTATTTTAAAAAATGTTTTAATGTAAAAAAATGCAAACATTTTTACATAAAAGTAACAAAAACATGGTTATTTTTATTTGTTATACAAAAACTAACTAATTTTGTTCGACTTTGTGTACATACAAAGAACATAAATACACTTAAATACTTCCATAGAACTAACTTTGGTACTTAAGCCATAGAACTTACTTTAACTGTGTATGTACAAATTGAACTAAAATACACAAATACTTACAGTAAAAAAATATAGTTGGGTACTTAAGTTTATTATACACTTTCAAATACATTGATTTATTTGGAAAATTTATAAAAAATTCGGTTTCCTTTTAAAATTAAATCAGGTTGTTCCAAAACTTCGATAACCTGATCTTCACTTATGAAAGCTTTATCTGATTTATTCATCCTAAATACCTGGTTTTTGTCGTTACCGTCGCAAATTTTGAGAAAAACTACTTCGATGTCTTCATCAATAATATCTTGACTTACAGCCAACATACCTAAAACTGTGTTTTTGAGCAGATTTCTTGACGTCTTGATAAACAGTTACTAGCATATACCGGGTGTTGCATCGTCGAGCGGGACTTAGGAAATCCCATGTAATTTTAAATGGGGTCAATTATTGGCTTCCCTAATTATTTTAGAGAAAAATTCTATTTAGGTTTATTAAAGAGCACTAAAACCCACATTCAAAAGAATAACTTTAGATATTTTTGATGAGCCCGTTTACGGGTTATCGCCGATTTCTTTTTAACTATTTCTCCTTTTTATGGCCCCGTATTTGCGGGCACCAGTCAAGGTAAAAGATGACTGTCAAATAAAGTTGTCATTTTGAGGAATATTTGAACATCTTCTTTAATCCTAAAGTTCTAACAATTTAATAGTACCTACCTATAAATTAGTAAAATATTGAAACATGTAAAATGTCATAATTAACCTTGTAATTGGATACTTTATTTTAGTTTTATTCAGATTAATTTGTACTCATAAATACACCTTTAATATTTTCGATGTACGAGTTTTTATAACAATAAAGCACACATTTCAAAATGACAACTTTATTTGACAGTCATCTTTTACCTTGACTGGTGCCCGCAAATACGGGGCCATAAAAAGGAGAAATAGTTAAAAAGAAATCGGCGATAACCCGTAAACGGGCTCATCAAAAATATCTAAAGTTATTCTTTTGAATGTGGGTTTTAGTGCTCTTTAATAAACCTAAATAGAATTTTTCTCTAAAATAATTAGGGAAGCCAATAATTGACCCCATTTAAAATTACATGGGATTTCCTATGTCCCGCTCGACGATGCAACACCCGGTATGTTCCCACATTAATATTATTAATTTTTTCTTTTGAAGTGCTTGGTTCATCATCGTCGCTATATACTTCGTGATATTTGACACGCTTATGTACAAAATTAATTAAAGGAACGTCTTCGTCCGAAGGTATATCAGCAACATTTAAAAAACTAGTTTTAAATTCCAAAAACCCAATACCAAAGTGATTACATACGCCACGACATTGAAAACATGATAAGGACCTCAAATGAATTTTTCCTGTATTTTCACTGCCAAAAAATACTTGATGGACTTTTTGAGTACCTTTAAATGACAGTATAGGACCATTCTCGATTTCCTTACACATTCTCGTTATTTCCATCTTCACTTATTTCTAATACTTGAATCCCAGAACACCTCTTCCTAAGCACGTTGACTAACATCTTAAAAGTTGGAATATCTGTCCCTTCAGCAATTACTCTATCGGCGGTCCTTTTGCACGTTCCCCCAACGGGTCAAATCAACCAGCCCATAGTTTTGACCATCTCCGATTTCGATGATTTTTGGTACAGTTGTTCTACATGTCATAAAACTCAAAAACCCAATTTTTCAGATTTTTTTGACAAGTAGTTTTTTTTTATCGATTTTTGAAAATCAAAAAATCTCAGAAGTTCGCCTTAACATGTACTAAGAAAAAATGAAATATATAGAGAACTACTTAGACTACATCGGTGAGCTATAGCTTGTTTGAAAGGTCTTTTGAAGACCTTTCAAATGACGTATTACATGACACATTCAAAAAAAAAAAAACTTTTTTTTCAAAATTTCTCAAAAACACCCTTTGATTTTTTTCAAAAAAAATATATTTTTTAAACGCATTTTTTCAACATATTTGGAAGCTTTTAGCATGGAGAAATGATGGAGTCAAAGTCAAAAAATTTTTTGAAATTTTTATTGCGACAACAAATGCACATAAAATGAGACTGGGAACAAACTTAAGGTATACCGGGTGACAATGGAACTACTACCCAGGCTGCCGATTCAAAACGACTTTAGATAAAAATTTGAAATTTTGGTCGACGTCTGGGTTAAGTAATGTGCATATTTTAAGCAAAAAAACAAATGACAATCACTTCCGGTTTCACCGGAAACGATTAAAATTTTGATATTTTAAATTGCAACCCCCGTATATTTTTGCATATTTGAATGCTGCGAAAAATTCTAAACATTTTTTATGTAGCATGTCATATACCTAAACTTAACAGATTTTGACTTATGGGGCTTTAAAATTTGAACTATTTTAACATTTAATTCATTTTTCCAAAAGAACGAAGAGCGCTACGACCAAAACAAACGGTGCAATTCGTACTTCATTAAAGGCACTCTAGGATAGTAGAATAAAAAAACGGATGCTAGCAATTTTAAAAAAAATCTTACTTTTTTATCTTCTATTTATATTCTCAGTTTTCATTTTAAACAACGGATATTATTTAATAACTCGCAAATGCAAACGTTTCAAAACTACAAACAAATACTTTATTATACAAAGGTGTACACATGATTAATATTAATTAGCTAATAATAAAAGAAATGAAAAAAACGAACCTAATCATAATGAAGATTTTCAAAAACCCGACCTTCTTGTTCAATACAGGTCTCACACTTTTCAACAATTTTCCGTAATACATTTTCTTTTTGAGGTATACTAGTATCATTAATAGCCCTAATAATTCGAGTTCTTAAAATGTAAAAATTTTCAGGTGGAGTTAAATAGACTTTTTCTTTGATATGACCCCAGAAGAAAAAATCTAGGGGCGTCAAATCTGGCGAACGTGCTGGCCACCTTACAGGGCCATTTGTCCCTTGTAACGAAGTTACATAAAATTTATTTATTTTTATATCCATTTAAAGCTTAAAACATAGTTAGGAGTAAGAATAGGCACTTAAGCAACCGCCCAGAAACTAAAGTTTATTTTATTTAACTATTTTTCAATAGAAAATTTCCATTCTTGTTTTAACAACAATCTAAGGTAATATTCCGGTACTTAAATTCAAGAAACAAATCCGAACCAATCCGTAAATACTTAACAAATTATAAATACAATACACATTTAATTATTGTCCCCGCATGAAACAAACCGCAGTACCGAGTCGCCAGCGCGAAGTCATCCGCCGCGCGCCGCGATGGTACCACGTCATACCGGGTGCGGGCAGTGGACCCAGCCGCTTCGATCGGCGCACGGAGGGATATTTAAGCGAGTGCTGTTGTGGTATTCGACCTTGAAAATAACTATAAATTGAGTGATTTTCAAGGGAACTACCAGTCAGTGCAGAACCATAAATGAATAAACGTCTGCTAAAGTAGTTGAGCATTTGTTCCGGCTTTAAAATCTGCATAAGTCTTTTTCTTTGGACGACCGTCACCAAGTAAATTGCCAGTCGAACTTGGAGATTCCGAGCACCTGGGTATGTCAAGGCGGCATACGTGAACCTGAAGATAAAAGCAAGGTGTAGCTGAAGAAGCACCGGTGGAGGACGCCGTAGTCGAGCCCGATACTGTGAGGAAACAGTGGTTCCTAGCCGATCCGAGGCGTTCGTACCTAGGTACGAGCAGGTCCGAAATTAATTTTAAGAAGAAGTATCACGATAACCGGTCATCGCCGACGTTGCCAACCTTGGACCAGCAGTGCCATAACTGTAGCAGCCGACGCCATCGCCAGGGAGGCGTATACAATAGTTTACCACCTGGGCATAACCTGCACCAGGTCGGCAAGAAGTAAAAACCTAACGGCAAACTAATTTTGAGAAGGAGTACGACGAGAACCGGTCATCGCCGACGTTGCCGAGCTTGGACTATCCGTGCCATAACCGTAGCAGCTGACGCCATCGCCAGGGAGGCGTGTACAAGAGTTTACCACCTGGGCATAACCTGCACCAGGTCGGCAAGACGTGAAACTACGTGGCAAATTAATTTAAAAAAGAAATACGACAAGAATCCGACATAGCCGGCGTTGCCAGCATTGGACGAACTGTGCCATACCTGCAGCAGCCGACGCCATCGCCAGGGAGGCGTATCGAAGAGTTTACCACCTGGGCATAACCTGCACCAGGTCGGCAAGACGTGAAAACCACGTGGCAAATTAAGTTTAAGAAGTAATACGACGAAAATCCGACATAGCCGGCGTTGCCAGCATTGGACGAACTGTGCCATACCTGCAGCAGCCGACGCCATCGCCAGGGAGGCGTATACAAGAGTTTACCACCTGGGCATATCCTGCACCAGGTCGGCAGCGAAGACGCCAAGCGTGGCAAACATTGTAATGACCGAAAATATGGCATTATACAACGAAACCCCTCCAGCCCGGATGGCCGAGGACGAAGATAAACACGACATGCTCTCCACCACCGAGGCCGACCCCAGGAAAGGACCTGGGGCGGTTTCAAACTGCCCTGCACAGATCGCCGCCCCTGAGACAACGACTGTAGCTAGCCGCGGAACTTCCAGGGATATGCCCCTTGAAGAAGGAAGCGAAGGCGAATTGTGCCAGGACATGGCGCCCAACTCGATGACTTACTCGAACCAGAAGAGTAACAAAGAACCCTGTGACGACGTTAGGCCCTTTGGCCTAAGCGATCGCAAATCATTTGCATACCTGCCCATGGAATGCCCAGCTTGTAATACAAGAGCGAAGCGCCGATTATGGGAGGAAAAATACAGAATGGACATGGAGATTCGTAGCAAGTCTAAAGAAGACTTGGCTAGTGGATCTATAAATACAATGATGGAAGAAGAGATGCCACCATGGAAATGGCGAATGCCGCCTCGATTAGAAGAAGAAGGTGGAATGCCAAGCTATGAGGACAAACCTAGAGGTTCGGCGCTGCCACCGTTAAGTCGGCAAATTCCGCCAACTCAAAGGGGAGTCCGGCAGAAGCAGAAAAAGGAAAAGAAAATTAAACAAATATGGATGCCACCCTTGGAGGAGGGGTATCGGCGATACATTTGTGACGACAACCAACCCAGGCAACGGATAAAACCGAGAACTAGGAGGAAAAGGAAAAAATGGAATAGGAAGCAGGGAATAGCAAATACGCTATTAAATTTGAATTCTGCGACGTTGCCAAGGATTGATATAATAGTAGAAGGAATCCCAGTAAGAGCATTGCTCGATACTGGGGCCAGCCGAAATATAATTAATAGTACGCTGCTACCCCTGTCGATTAGGAATAGAGCGCCGAGGGGCGAAATGAGGCTAGCCTGCGGCGAAACCCATCACGCAACGAGAGGAGATATACAACAGCGGGTGAAGATCAAAAATATGACAATGCTAACTAAATTTACGATCATGGACGAGTTAAACGAAGATGTCATTTTGGGAATGCCATGGTTTAAAAATAATGAAGTAGTAATGGACATAAACCGATGTTGTATATACCTAGGAAACACCGCCAGAGATATCGTATACTGGGGGAAGCGGGACGCAGACGAAGAAGACGAGGATAGTATTACTATCCCTTATGTACCAGAGATAGACAAGGTAGAATATACCCAAATTTTGATAGACTTTGCAGAATTATTCAAAGAGAGTGTACAACAAAACACAACAAAGGCTACCCAACACCGAATCCGATTAACTGATACGAAACCAATCCGAGTGAGGCCATATGCTTTATCAGAGATTAAAAGAGTAGCGGTTCAAGAACAGGTAGCAGAGATGCTTCGGGCAGGAGTAATCTCGCCGAGCACCTCTGAGTATTGTGCGCCGGTGGTAGCAGTAACAAAAAAGGATGGAACTATGAGATTCTGCTTAGACTATAGGAAATTAAATGAAGTGACCCAGGAGGAAGTGGCAGCACTGCCAGTAATTCCGAACACCTTGAAAGAAATTGGAGAAGCCCAAGTTTTCTCTACCCTGGACCTTAAAGCCGGATATTGGCAGATACCGGTAGCAGAAGCAGACAGACACCTAACGGCATTCGGTTTATTGGATGGAAGCACTTACGAATTTAATGTAATGCCTTTTGGCCTCAGGAATGCGCCAGCCACATTCCAGAAACTGATGTCGGAAGTTCTGAGTGGACAACTGCAGAAGTTTACGAGAGTATACTTGGATGACGTGATCATTTTTTCACCAGATCACAGAACACACCGACAACACCTCCGAAAGGTGTTGGAAAAACTCTCGACTTATCAGCTAAGATGCGGGGCAGAGAAATGTGTAATTGGAGTGAACGAATTGGAGTACTTGGGTTTTAAAGTCAAGGAAGACTATAATACTCCACAGCAAAAACATTTAAACGACGTGGAGAAATTCCCCCCGCCAACGTGCAAGAAACAATTGCAGTCATTTTTGGGCCTAGTAAACTGGCTAAGAGAATATATTTCCCAGGCAGCGGAGCGTTTGGAACCTTTGACGCTACTTTTACAAAAAGAGAAGCCTTTCCGTTGGCGAGCCAAACAACAAGAAGCGTTTGATGATGTAAAGAAATTTATGGCACAGCCAATGCAGCTATGGAGACCGCATCCAGGGAAGCAATTCTACTTGCAAACAGACGCCTCAAAAATAGGAATAGGCGCAGTACTCTACCAGATAAGCGACCAAGAGGAACGACGTATTATAGCATACGCGTCCCATAAACTTAATAAAGCAGAACAAGCATACCACGCGAATGAACAAGAGTGTATGGCCGTGGTCTGGGCAATTAAACATTTCCGACAATATTTAGAAGATGCCCCATTTATTTTAAAGACCGACTCTCAAGCATTGACGTGGTTGCATCGTCTGAAGGATACTAAATCGAAGTTGACAAGATGGGCATTACTACTTCAGGAATATTCATTTCGGGCGATCCACTGTCCGGGAAAAGAAAATGCACTTCCAGATTACCTATCACGGAACCCAGAAGATACAGTGAGGGATCCTGAAACATTTAATGAAGAAAGAATGATCCCACCTACGAAGGAAGAAAAACCCAAGAATGTGATAGCTATGTTCCAGCCCCAGGAGATTCAGAGCCTGGAAGAACGGGTGAAAGAGGGACAGGATGAAGACGATGAAATAAAGGAAACTAAGAGACAGTGGCTACAAGAAGCAAAAAGACCTCCAGAGCAGCAGCCATCATGGTGGAATTACTATATCGTACAGGACGAATACCTATTCAGACTACATTTAAATAAACTATGTTTAGTAGTAGGTAAATTTGACAAACAAGACGTGTTTGAAGCCTACCATTCTTATAGTGAAGCCCTCCATCCAGGAGCACAAGAAACAAGTAGAGCTATTTGCCGTTACTATTATTGGAGTAATTTAGAAAAAGAGGTCCGAAAATATACAAGAGAATGCGATATCTGTAAACAAATCAAGGCAGGGCCACCTCAGAAGAAAGCTGCGCTGGGGAGTATTGCAGCAGAAGCACCGTTCCAAGTAATAGCGTGTGATATAATGGGTCCATATGAGGAGACTGGCAGGAAGAATCGATTTCTAATAGTGGCGATGGACGTATTTACTAAATGGACAGAAGCTATTCCGGTAGCTAAAGTAACCGCATCAAAAATCATCAAGTTTTTGAATGATGAGGTGTTTAGTAGATATGGATATCCAAAAGAAATAAGATCAGACGATGGTGCTCAGTTTAGAGGAGCAGTATTCGAACAGTTTTGCAGATCAAATCATATTAAATGGACATCCTCCCCCATTTATCATCAACAGGCGAATCCAACGGAACGAAGATGGCAGGAAATAAAGAAAGCCTTAAGCGCCGCCATCTTAGAACGACCTACTACAGTATGGGATACGCAAATTCCGCAGGTCCTCTATGCATTACGGACTCGGAAAAACGGAGCTACCCAAAAGACACCAGGAGAATTACTATTAGGATACGAGTTGAAGAGACCAGGGGAATGGGCGATTGTACGTGACGAAATCGAAGCAGTACCACGCCCCGAAGAAATGATTCGAGTTAGACAGGAAGCGAATCGGAACCAGAAAGCCTATCAACAGAGATACGCCCCCACCCCAAGAATACCAACTATTAAATTTAGAGTTGGAGAGAGGGTTTGGGTTAGAAATTTCGCCCCGAAAATTCCGTTTGCACCAAAGTGGATAGGTCCATATGAAATTTTGGAGGTCCTGGGATCTTCAACCTATCAAGTTGATAAAGATGGAGCTTCATCAAAAATCCACCTTAATAATCTGAGACGTGCCACAGTCCTGAGCGTGAGCGAAAGTAGCAGCTCAAGTACTGAGGAAGATAGCAGTCCAAGTGAGGAGGAAGAACTCCATGGCCAACCCCCTGAAATCCATGAAATTCCGGCCCCTCAGCCCGAGGTCGCCGAGGTACCATTGAGGCAGCCTAAGGAGAAGCCACCAGATGTGGAGAAAATTACGGCCCCTCAGCCCGAGGTCGCCGTACCAGCATTGAGGCAGCCGAGAGAGAAGCCACCTGAAGCCTCCAAGGAGTCCCCCAGGTCGCCAGAGAACTACCCACAGGAGGCCTATACCAGGTCACCTGGAGGAGAGCCACCAATTGAAGCTAGAGCCATGGAGGTTGAGAAATCACCTCGTTCCAGAGAAAAGGAGAAATCTTCCCACAAATGGAAATGGAAGTGATTTTAAATATGTTTATATTGGACTTAGTTATTAGTTTTTATTGTTGTTTATGGACTTTGTTAGTTTTTATATTGTAGTTGTAAATATGATGTCTGATTGTACCAAATGGGTACGGTCAAATAAACATACCATAACAAATGCTCTTCAGAGGGGGGGTGTTGTGGTATTCGACCTTGAAAATAACTATAAATTGAGTGATTTTCAAGGGAACTACCAGTCAGTGCAGAACCATAAATGAATAAACGTCTGCTAAAGTAGTTGAGCATTTGTTCCGGCTTTAAAATCTGCATAAGTCTTTTTCTTTGGACGACCGTCACCAAGTAAATTGCCAGTCGAACTTGGAGATTCCGAGCACCTGGGTATGTCAAGGCGGCATACGTGAACCTGAAGATAAAAGCAAGGTGTAGCTGAAGAAGCACCGGTGGAGGACGCCGTAGTCGAGCCCGATACTGTGAGGAAACAGTGGTTCCTAGCCGATCCGAGGCGTTCGTACCTAGGTACGAGCAGGTCCGAAATTAATTTTAAGAAGAAGTATCACGATAACCGGTCATCGCCGACGTTGCCAACCTTGGACCAGCAGTGCCATAACTGTAGCAGCCGACGCCATCGCCAGGGAGGCGTATACAATAGTTTACCACCTGGGCATAACCTGCACCAGGTCGGCAAGAAGTAAAAACCTAACGGCAAACTAATTTTGAGAAGGAGTACGACGAGAACCGGTCATCGCCGACGTTGCCGAGCTTGGACTATCCGTGCCATAACCGTAGCAGCTGACGCCATCGCCAGGGAGGCGTGTACAAGAGTTTACCACCTGGGCATAACCTGCACCAGGTCGGCAAGACGTGAAAACTACGTGGCAAATTAATTTAAAAAAGAAATACGACAAGAATCCGACATAGCCGGCGTTGCCAGCATTGGACGAACTGTGCCATACCTGCAGCAGCCGACGCCATCGCCAGGGAGGCGTATCCAAGAGTTTACCACCCGGGCATAACCTGCACCAGGTCGGCAAGACGTGAAAACCACGTGGCAAATTAAGTTTAAGAAGTAATACGACGAAAATCCGACATAGCCGGCGTTGCCAGCATTGGACGAACTGTGCCATACCTGCAGCAGCCGACGCCATCGCCAGGGAGGCGTATACAAGAGTTTACCACCTGGGCATATCCTGCACCAGGTCGGCAGCGAAGACGCCAAGCGTGGCAAACATTGTAATGACCGAAAATATGGCATTATACAACGAAACCCCTCCAGCCCGGATGGCCGAGGACGAAGATAAACACGACATGCTCTCCACCACCGAGGCCGACCCCAGGAAAGGACCTGGGGCGGTTTCAAACTGCCCTGCACAGATCGCCGCCCCTGAGACAACGACTGTAGCTAGCCGCGGAACTTCCAGGGATATGCCCCTTGAAGAAGGAAGCGAAGGCGAATTGTGCCAGGACAGTGCTCGGCGCTCAACAGGACCTTTCTGCTACGACCTCTCGAAGGTAGACAACCGCCACGTGGGTAAGAATCTTTACATTATCTAGGGTGCGTCTCTTTACCATAAAAATTTAAATCCGTTGGGTTTATTATAGTCTTGCTTAAACCATAAGTGTTACCGAGGGAACCTATCCTCTTGTAAATGAACCTGACAAAAATTAAAAGTCCTCCCCGTTATAAAAATAATTTCAAAACTCTATAGTCCACGAGTCCTGGCACAGTTCGGGAAATAGTTGACTTTAAACACCCCCGTTATATTCTCTCGAAACAAACAACGAGTCCTGGCACAGTTCGGGAAAATAGTTGTACTTGTTTCCAGTTTATAAAAGCCCTCCCCATTCTAAAAATAATTTCAAACTATAGTCCACGAGTCCTGGCACAGTTCGGGAAATAGTTGACTTTAAACACCCCCGTTATATTCTCTCAAAACAAACAACGAGTCCTGGCACAGTTCGGGAGAATAGTTGTACTTGTTTTTCAGTTTATAAAAGCCCTCCCCGTTATAAAAAAAATAATTTCAAAACTCTATAGTCCACGAGTCCTGGCACAGTTCGGGAAATAGTTGACTTTAAACAACCCCGTTATTCTCTCGAAACAAACAACGAGTCCTGGCACAGTTCGGGAAAATAGTTGTACTTGTTTCCAGTTTATAGAAGCCCTCCCCGTTATAAAAGTAATTTTAAACTCTGTAGTCCACGAGTCCTGGCACAGTTCGGGAAATAGTTGACTCTAAACACCCCCTTGATTTTCCCGAGAAAAACAGCGAACTCCTGGCACAGTTCGGGAATTAGCTGTATTTGCTTTCCCCTTTCAGTCAACGAATCCTGGCACAGTTCGGGGCATAGTTGATTCTGATACTAACCCTCCACAACGATAAAAATTATACAAAAGACCAAACGGTACCGACAGTAACCTTACCATTTTATTATTAGAAACTCTGCACACCGCGATTTTTATAAAAAATTACCCCGAAAAACACCCTAGATAGTGTATAAAACACGTGATCAAAACTTAGCATTACCATCCTGGCCCGTTAACCCGGCTTACATAACATAAAACCATTTCAGTACACCAAACCCGCACGCCCGCTTAAAATTATCCACCGTTCTCCCCGCTTTTAGTAAAACCATAAAAACCCGCTCATAATACCAATCCGCCCCTTTTTTTTTGAAAGAACTTATCAAAAAGAAAATAAATAAACTTAGATATTAGAATAAGCAATTGGCTTTTAAGACATTACCTTTATACTTAAATTTTTGATAAACACGACCTGTAAATGATTTAGAAAGAATATAGTTGTTTTATTCCTCAGTCCTGGATCTTACCAACTACTAAACTAAAATCCCACCATTTCAAAAACCGACTTAAATGCTCAGAACCCTTCTCCACTGTATAAAAGCTACCCCGTGAGCATAGTGGATCCCTTTACCACTTCAAAATAATAAAGGGTGGCGCTCGAGGCAACCGCAAATCCGACCGAACCGAATCCACCAGCCGACCATAACTCCGCCGCATTAAAGTAATACCGTCCGTCTAAACCGATGTCCGTATGCCATTATAAAATGGCACCCGAACAATCTTAGAGCCAGTCACGTTACAAAATGGCGCCCGAGCAAATTTGCATTTAAGTTTGCCGTGACCCGCACCGGTAACAAAAAAAAAAAAAAAAAAAAACAAGTCAGTAAGATCCATTGAGGAATAAATCGAACAAACTAATTTTATAAAAATATGAATAGGAAAAACCGCATTGTATTTTTTTTTTTAACCCGATCATAGAAACTTTTAATTTAAGGGAATTTAATAAAACCCGAGTAAATTTTAAAGTAACATTTATAAAGGGAAAAATTTAAAAAGTGCCATTTTTTTTTCTCATTTAACCGATATAAAATAAACCTGGTAAAAACTAATAACGATGGCTACCGCTGATAGTAATGAACCAATAAAATCTCAAACGCTCTTGAGCGACGAGGTTATCCCGCCAGCACCACCGCTACCATCCACGCTATCCGAAGATTTTGAAAATCTCCGTACAAATTGGATATATCAATTGAAGAAAGATGATCTATCAGCCCGACTACAACAATTCAAACTAGATACCACAGGTACAGTAGATGCCATGCGAAAACGATTGACGCAGTTTCTCCGAGAGGGAAGAGTCTTACCACAACCAAGTACGTCAATGAACACAATTTTTGCCGACAACCAAGAAAAACCTTTGACAACACCAACACCGACGCTGTCACTAACTACCGCAACTACAACAACGATAACCACAACAATGTACGAAGTACCGAAACATGCACGTACTTGGCCAGGGGTAAATTCCGTAGCCTCCACACCTGGATGTACGGTTGTTACTGCTTCCGCCCCAAATCACCCGCAATTGTCAGTAAGACCAACACCGATTTCAACCATACCAATGATCATCACTACTGCCGAAGGAAAACAAGTAACAATACCAGTACCAACATGGGCATTAGCTAGTCAAAACCAAGGGCCAATAACACAGATAGCATCTATAAATAACCCACCGCAACCGCTCACTTCAATACCGAACTTTAGTGTTGCTACACCAGGGACTAATCCAATAATCAGTAATCCAATCTTTTTTTCACCGCCGAGATATGACCCAACCACCGCACAAATTCCGGCTACCCCGATATCCACGACAGATAGGCCACCTTTACAAGTATATAAGTGGGGTCTCTACTTCAATGGTCAGAACGATCCCGCTGCTTTTTTGGAAAGGCTAGAAGAAATCTACATTTCACAAAATATCCACCCAGACCTTGTACTACCTCACTTACCAGATATCCTTAAAGGAGAAGCCGCTCTTTGGTTTAGAAATAACCGGCATAACTGGAGAAACTGGAACGATTTCAGAGAAGCATTTCGCATTTTTTATTTTCCTGTCAACTACGAAGTGGACCTAGAAGCCGCCGAACCCAGAGACCGAATGAACCCGCATCCGCATATATTACCGAGCTGCAGAGCAAGAATTACAATGGCTTTACCGAAATCTATCAGCAGAGTACCGACAATTTATACGAAGAAGCGATTTCTATGACAGCAACTCATTTTCAAAGGCAGTAAGAGAATATGAAATTCTCAACAAAGAGATACGAGAAGTCAGACGCACTCAGTACAACCAGTCACCTCCAGGTTACCAATCACGATTACCCAGGAATGCTGGAACTCCGGGCACTACACTGCCAGTGTCTCATCAGCCGTTTGTATCTATCACCGCACCGCAACAATCAGCCGATATTGCACTGACAACAAGCACCTCAAGACCCATACAGGAATACACCAGGCCAACACAAACCAACCCGGGAAGACAGACGACAGATAACCGAAAACCGACATGCTGGAGGTGCGGAAGAATGGGACACTTAAGAGGAAATTGTACCTTCCCATCAAAGCTATTTTGCTCCCGCTGTGGCAAGGAAGGAATCATGTCAAGAGACTGTCCATGTACAAACCAGGGAAACTAAAAAGGCTCTGTACTGCTGCGAGGCCAGCACAGAATAATGCCGAAGCCCCGCCCGAACAAATTTTAACAACTAGCACCGACAACAGACCGATCATAACCGTTATGTTTCAAAATAAAACATATACAGCCCTCTTAGACACCGGAGCAGCCAGTTCCTACATAGGCGACCTAGTGGCCAATCAATGCCGTCAATCCCGACACAAAAAAGCAACCCCGACAGTGACTAACGCAAGGCTAGGCGATGGCCATATAACCTCAGTCACCGAAGCATACCACTTAAAATTAAAAATTGGTCCCGAAACAATCCAGGAAACCTTCAATCACTTGCCGAAACTTGCTGTAGACGTTATCATAGGTATGGACGTCCTAAAACAACATAACTTCATCATTAATCTCAACGCCGCTACTGTCTCTATCAATGGAAAAGAAATTCCGAAACCTAATCCGATTAGACAGATTTGTCAAATAGCAGAAGTAACGACCGAACCACCCTTAACGCTGACTCCGGATGAAGAGGCTGAATTAAAAACTTTTTTGGATCAAGAACTAGCCGCTTTCGAAGAAATTAAAGGAACCACCCCTCTAGTGGAGCACCGAATCCACCTTACAAAACCCGAACCAATTAAACAACGTTATTATCCACAAAACCCGAGAATGCAGGAAATAATAAACGCCGAAGTAGACAAAATGCTGGAGGATGGGATAATAGAACCATCCAGCAGCCCATGGAGTTCACCGATCGTAATGGTCCGGAAAAAAGATGGGAAATTTAGATTTTGTGTCAATCTTCAGAAAGTAAATGAAGTAAGCCGAAAAGATGCATACCCATTACCATACATTAATTCCATATTAGATAAACTCAGGAAAGCCCGTTACATCTCTAGCATAGACTTAAAACAAGGCTACTGGCAGGTACCTCTGGCACCAGAAAGCAGACCGATCACAGGGTTCACCATACCCTCAAGAGGCCTTTTTCAATTCAAGGTTATGCCATTTGGTCTACATTCTGCACCCGCGACATTCCAGAGGTTAATGGGCCAAATAATAGGCCCAGACATGGATCCGTATTGCTTTGCATACCTCGATGATATAATTGTTCTCGGAGAAACATTCCAGGAGCATCTTAACATTCTACGAGAGGTGTTCTACCGACTTCGGGCAGCAAACTTAAAACTCAACCCCGAGAAATGTCAGTTTGGCCGCCGTTCCCTGAAATATCTAGGCCACCTAGTCACCGCAGACGGTATTTGTACCGATCCTGACAAAATAGCATCGATACTCCAGTTACAACCACCCTTAAACATACGTAGCCTACGAAGATTTCTAGGAATTGCTTCCTGGTATAGAAGATTCGTGCCAGGATTTTCACAAATCGCCGCACCCCTTCACGGTCTACTGAAAAAGGGAATACGCTGGAAATGGTCCGCCGAGCAAGAAAACGCATTCCAGGAACTAAAAAACTATCTAACACAAACTCCCGTTTTAACCTGTCCCAACTTTGACAAAGCATTTGTCCTGCAGACCGACGCCAGCAACCAAGGCCTAGGAGTAGCATTGATCCAGCATGACCAAGACGGAGACCACATAATTGCATATGCAAGCCGGAGTCTATCGGCAACAGAGACAAAATATTCAGTCACAGAAAAAGAATGCTTAGCTATCGTATGGGGAATAGAAAAAATGCGCCCCTACCTGGAAGGATATCACTTTACCGTTCTAACCGATCATCAATCCCTCCGTTGGCTGCATTCATTAAAAATCCCAGTGGCAGACTTGCTAGATGGAGCATCTTCTTACAACAGTATGATTTTGAAATCAAGTACCGAAAAGGGGTGTTAAATCGAGTTGCCGACGCACTGTCCCGCGACCCTCTACCTGGCACCAGCACCGAAGAAGAAGCCGATCCGTTAAATACGTTAATTAGTGAATCACATTGCTCCTGGTACACCAACAAGATGACAGAAGTAGAGAAAAACGCCGAAACTTACCCAGATTACTGCATCCAAGATGGGAAACTGTACCGCCATTTTTGGGACTCATCTGACATGAAGGAATCCGAGATGATAGACCTATGGAAACTCTGCGTCCCGAAACCCGCCCGCTACACTGTCCTACAGGAAAACCATGACGAACCGACTGCCGGTCACCTGGGTATAGCAAAAACAACAAGCCGTATTACAAACCGATATTACTGGCCAGGCATGTTCCGTGACATTGCAAAATATGTCAGAGGGTGTGACTCATGTCAAAAATACAAATCCTCCCAACAAAAGGCACCGGGGAAAATGCAACCGTCCAGAAATCACCTACCATGGGAAACCGTCAGCACCGACTTGGTAGGTCCGCTACCAAGATCATCCAAAGGCAATAGTTACCTGGTAGTATTTCAGGATAGATTTACTAAATGGATCGAACGCAGAGCTATCAGGAAAGCCACCGCCCGTGCAGTCAGTCAAGCATTTTACGAGCAAATTGTAACCCGCTTTGGATGTCCCCACACAGTCATTTCCGATAATGGCAGTCAGTTCTCAGGAAAGCTATTTACCAATATGCTAACTGAATATGGCATCCAACATCGCCTCACACCACCTTACACCCCACAGGCAAATCCAGTAGAAAGGGCAAACAAAACCTTGAAAACAATGATTGCCCAATTCTGTGGCAACGACCAAAGAAAATGGGATGTATACTTACCAGATTTAACATTTGCTTATAATACTTCTCGAAATGACAGTACCGAATTCTCTCCCGCAAGTCGTTAACACCCAAGTGTTGGTGAATTTGGTATTTGTAAGGCTTGTACTTATGTTTCATCAAAATTTTTCTTGCACTTTCTCTGTTAACTCCAACTTCATTTTCAATTTGGCGAGTAGAAATATTTGGATCAGCATTCACACATGCTAGAACGTTTATTTCTGCTTCTTCGCTAATAATAAAATGTTCTTCATTTTCATTTTGGGGAACTGTTTTCAAATGTTGTACCAGCCACGGAAAATAAGCATAGCAGGGTTGGTTTCTGTCGGGGTATCGTTCTGCGTGGAGTGTTTGAGCCTGTCAATAACCCCTTACCCGCCCCAACCCAGAGAAATGACACTTGGTAGTGATAGACAGCACTACTCGTGTCTTGTAGTGCCGAAGCCGCAAAGTAGATAGAACGAAATGGAAGAAGGAGAAGTAACAGAGTGACAGATGCTCCGCAGAGCGAAAGGTGGGACCAGATTCCGCCGGAACCCAGAACCGAAAGGGCAGTGCGCTACTGTCAGGGTAGTCCACGTCTTTAGTCTCTTGACACCAGGGACGCTCCTAGTGTGTTTTTAAAAAAGCTGCCAGAAGTTTCCAACTGTGCGAACTCATACGACGCTCCGTAAGAGCGAAGGGCCAACAAAGACGACAAAAAGAATGCAAAAATCATGTAACCGTTTAGGTTTCCCAGGGAGTCTTAGCCTTCGACCCCCAGTGGACTTAAGGCAGGCCACCACGCCAAAAAAGGACTGACACCTTGTGTAAAATAAACCACTATAAATGAAACGTACGTTGAAACTTATTATTCAACAAACTAGTAATCGAGTAGATTAAGACTTAAAATATGGCCACACGCACGAGGTGCGGTAACCTATAATTAAAAGTAGTTTGTCTTAGTCGTGATGAAGTTCAGTATTTACATGTGCCTGGTCATAAATGAGAGGAGACACTTTTGCTATAGACCTAGTGAAAATGCTGTCAGCTGTTTTTAGTTTTACAACCCTCACGTTACCATCCTTTCCAGGATACACTTCCAGCACTCTCGCTAGCGGCCATTGCAACGGAGGTACGTTATCCTCGCGTAATAGCACCACGTCGTTTGGGACTATATTTCTACTAACTTTTAACCATTTAGGACACTGTTGCAGACGATTGAGATAATCTACTGACCATCGCTTCCAAAAGATCTGTTGAATTTTGGTACACTGTTGCCAAAATTTTAGCCTATTATCGTGGATTTCTGTCAAATCGCGCTCAGGGTATGCGGTTAAACTTTCCCCTATCAAAAAGTGCCCTGGTGTTAGATACCCGAAATCTGAAGGGCCGTTTGTCAATGGGCATAATGGTCGTGAATTTAACACCGCCTCGATTTGCGTCAAAATCGTAAACAAGTCTTCGAATGTGAATTTTGAAGTACCCATTAGTCTGAAAATATGATGCTTCGTGCTTTTTACAGCAGCTTCCCACAATCCGCCCCAATGAGGAGACCTGGGGGGGATGAATTTCCACTGAATTTCATTTTGGGCGAGATATTCTAAAAAAGGCTTACAATTTTGCGCATTACTGAAAAACTTGTAAACATCGTACAATTGATTACTCGTCCCCTGAAAGTTTGTTGCATTATCGCTGTAAATAATAGTAGGATTACCTCTACGAGCGATGAAACGTTTCAACGTCATCATGAATGCTTCAGTTGACAGACCAGTTACTAGTTCGATGTGAATAGCCTTTGTTGACATACACACGAAAATTGCAATGTATGCTTTAATGTACGGCGCTTTCCGTAATCTAGACGATCTTATTAGGAATGGGCCCCCGTAATCAATCCCCACTTTTTGAAATGCACGTGCTGCTTGCACCCTATCTGTAGGAAGATCTGCCATGATCTGCTGAGCTGGAAGAGCTCTAAATCGCGTACACGTGATACAATTCCTTATAACTTGCTTCGTTTCTCTCAAACCGTTAAGTGGCCAGAACCGTAGCCTAAAATTTGACAGCACTGACTGAGCGCCAGCGTGTCCTAACCTCAAATGTTCGTACTTAAGCATGATCTTTACTGTCGCGTTATGTGAAGGCAATAAATACGGGTGCTTATGATCAAATGATATATCCGCATTTTCAAGTCTGCCTCCCACTCTAATTAACTGGCTCGAATCCAAAAAAAGTTTAAGATGCTTCAATTGCTTATCTGAAATTATTTGATTGTTCTTTAATTCTGAAAGTTGCTTTGGAAAACTCTGGCGTTGCAGATTTTTTACCACGAACTGGTATGACCTATCAAGCTCACCAACCGTGACAGTTGCATCCTGAATCTTATTATCTTTATTCTGAAGGTTATGTATAAACCGGAACATAAAGGCTAACATACGTATCAGACGTGAAAAGTTAGAAAACCGAGAAAAATAATTTATCCAAAAATCACAAGGTTGCTCCTGGCACACCGTTGGAAGTGCCACCTTCTTTTGCTCCGGCAGATTAGCAATGTTGATCTGCTGATCATATAAACTCAAATCCAAGTTAACGTCAAGTAAGAACTTAGGCCCTTGAAACCAGAATCCTGAAGCAATTACTTCGTTTGAGAAATTTCCGCGCGACAAAATATCTGCAGGATTGTCTGCAGATTTGACATATCTTAATTTGTTTTCCAACGAGGAGAACCGCTTTTCAGCCATGTTAAACGAATCACCAAGTTTCGTATACTCACCCGGAGTTTTAAACGGCATATTGACCTGAAACGAACCGTTTTCTACGCGTTTTGTAGTATTAATAAAGATACTTTCTGCCAACTGATCGTCAGTTGACATTATAGGTTTTGAAGACACTTCTTCGACTGTCCAAAATTTTGTCAACAACTTATCCAGGTCTTGAGTTTGCAAAAAAAATGACGCACTACTTCCGCCTGCCTGCGTAGCGTGCCCTTTCACCGGCGATGTACAATGTGCAGGTACCTTCCCTGCTATAATCCACCCAAGTGTGGTATTTACCAAAGTAGGTTTGTTAGAGCCTAAAATACACTGCCCCTGGCTCAAAATCGAATAGTAAACATCAGCGCCCAACAACATGTCGATCTCGGATGGAATATTAAAAGTTGGATCAGCCAGCCGGCTTTGTAAATTATACGGAATATCCAAAGTTTCTACTTTGATAGGGATTTGCGGCAATTTGTACGTGATATTATCCAAAATGATACACGATGCCACTGGATAACAGATATCCTGCGTTTTCGAATATATAGTAACGTTCGCCAATTTAGTACATACAAAACTGTTTTGTGAAACACTTGAAATATTTAATTTACAATTAATAATATCACACTGTAGCTGCTCTACTAATGATTTAGTAATAAACGAGCTTTGGCTTCCATTATCCAACAATACTTTCGCTGTTATCACATCCCCATTCTTACTCACAAGATTTACCTGCGCGGTTGCCAATAATACGTTAGAATGTTCATTTACCAATTCTGAAAGAGACACTGGTTTGGTGGAACTTATTTGGGCATCCCTACTTGACTCACCCTGTAAATTTTGTACACCGATATTTTGAGGACTAGGCGTCTCCGTACTCGTATTTAAACTTGACACGTTGTGTATTCGATTCCCAGACCCGTTGTACCGCCCGGATGGCCTTAAGAACGATTGATTATTTGAACTGTTCGCGTTGTACGAGGTTTTGTCGTTATTATTCTGGGAATATCGCCCGTTTCGCACGGTACCTAACTTTGCATTTCGCGTAGAATTTTGTTGTTGTGCGGTGCCCGAACTTGCATCAGGACTACCTCTTGGCACATTTCTATGCAACGTTGAATGGTGCGATAAATTACAATATTTACATCTACTTTGTGATTTGCACTGAGCGACAGAGTGTGCACCCAGACAATTAAAACACAATCGCTTCGATTGTACGATCTGTTGCCTTCCATATAATGTTAAATCCAAATATTTTTGACACGCATATGTTCTATGATCTGGAATGCCACAAATACAACAATATTGATCGCTCTGCTGTTGACTAGCAAAAAACGATACTCTGTTATTATTAGTTGTGCCTCTGGGCTGTGAACTTTGTTGTTGACTACTACTAGAAAGATTTTCGAACACTAAACACCTACGTTGTAAGAATTCAAAGAAATCTGTTAACCTTGGTAAGTTATTTAAATTACGATCCAGCTCAAATGCCTTTTTTTGTGGCGTAATCTAATTTATTTTCCATAATATATACTAACAAATATTCAAGAACTTGAGTCTGAGATACCGGCAATTGTTTTAACGACTCCACTGTCTTTGTATTATTCGCTATGAACTCCCTTAAATTATTTGAATTTGGCTTAGTTAGCACCGGCGCACCTAAAATAGTTTTGAAGTGGTTATTTACCACACATGTCAAATTCTCGAATCTATTTTGCAAAATGTCAAAAGCAATCTGAAAGTTACTTCCTATTAATTCAAGAGAATCTATTAGCTTCAAAGCCTCGCCCTTGAGTGCAGATTTTAGGTACATTAATCGTTGTACATCCGAAAGAACTGCGTTCTCTATAATTAAAACTTTAAAAATTTCTGCAAAAGACCGCCAATCCGAAACACTGCCATCGAACGATGGGACCTTCAAATCTGGCAATCTAACACCCGAAGAAATATAATGTTGCCCCTGATTACTACTCATTACACTACCTTGTGCATTATCTGCGCTTAATATTTCATTAAACGCCGCCACCAAAGAATGGTATTTGCCCTCGACTTCATCCCTATCTAAATCGTCTGGATCTAAATATTCAATACTATCCTGTAAATCAGAGTACGTCCCGTACGCTTTTCTCAACGTCTCCTCTCGCGATATAACTTGCTTCAGTGTCTCTTTGTCTTTTTTATTAGTATTATACCATGTTTGAATCCTCGTGATCGCAGCCTTTGCCACCCCACGTTTTCTTTTTAACTCGCTTAATTCACTTATATTAACTGCCTCGTCTGAAGGCTCCATTTTTTATTTTTTTAATGACTTTTGCTCTCTACTAGCAACACAACTTACACAGAGGTGAAGTCGAACACAACACTACCTTAATGTTGGCTAACAAAGTGTAATGCTACTAACAAATCTAGAATCAATCAACAACAATACTACTACAATTTCTACATGTAACGTTTTTACCTTCCGCTGTCTCTCTGTCGACACTCACTTAACTTTCACTTCACTACTTTCACTGGTTTGGAAGTCTCTTACTGCCTCTTCCTGCTACTTTTTTCCTTTAATTTTACTTTCGCACTTATTCAATTTTCCAACATCCGGATTCGAAGGACCATGTTGATACGCAGGGCTTTACTTCCTCTTACGTTCAATCAATTTTGTGGTATATTTCCACAAATTAAACTCGTGGTAAAGCAAAATAACTCTATTTTATATACTGGCGAATTAACACATTATAACTTTTTGCACAGAAATATGCACACTTAGTACCCGTACTTAGGGTGAAACTTCCACTTTTTACATAGAAATTAGTACACTAACATTTCTACAGATTTACCACTTGGTACAAACAGTAAAATGACCGCCAACAACCAACTTTGGTTATTTCTTTTTGACGGGACGTGTTGCTAGCTTTCTTGCTCAATCAACAGTCACTCTTAAGTCTTAATCAGCGCCCAAATCAGCGGCTGGAGCCGCTGCACGCATACCCTATGACACGATTCATTCATCTTTTTTGGCCGACGCCAAGCTTCCGCCAATCCAGTGGGCGCATTTTACAGCGAACAAAATTGGAGCGTGACAGTGGTCTCCAGCCGCTTCCCTGGCGCCGCTCCAGAATACATCATTTCTTATACCTACTATGTTATGAATGAAATCGTAAATTTGACATGTTACGCCTACTATGTTGCAACTAAACTAAACAGTCCATCTTTGGACAACTCATTTCAACTTTTAGGGCTGTTCCCCAACAGATAGATAGGTATCGATCGAAACGACTATCAATACGGTTACGAATACGAGATTAGTGGAGAAGGCGATTCTGTTTTGCGATCGAATAGCATATTACAGAAGAAAGTAGTTTTGATACAAATTGACCTTGAAATGCCCAAGAAGCTAAGGTTCCATAAAAGAAAAGAAGATAAATTTATTTTTTTTCTCCATTTTGGTTGTTTATGTTTTAAAAAGTGGTTGTTAAACTTACTTATCAGCGATGATTTACAACTCTATTTTTTATGTTAGTAAAAAATTGTTTAACCATCTCCCAATTTCAGTAAGGAAATTATCGAATTATACATCTTTTAAGATGAGCGTCAAGAAAATGTTGGTTGGAAAGGCCTATTATGGTATCGAGGAGTATTTCGCTGATCTTAGTAACTAAGTTTGCGAGCATGTAGATATGTATTTGTACTTTTTTTCTCTCTTTATTTTGGATCTTTCATGATTTTTTAGAACTTCTGTTAGTTTTGATAATTTGACTGTGTTTTTATGATTTGAATGCTGAATTTTTATAGTTTTTTCCCCTTGCTTTGTCAATAAGAATGTAATGTTCTTCAGATAATAAAGCATATTTTGACTTTGACTTTGACTTTATATGCAAGGGCGTATTATATGGGGGGGGGGCGTAAGTACCCCTCCCAGAATATGTGATAAATTAAGAAATCTTAATACAAAGTTTGTGAAAATTTGGGCGTGGTCCAAAAAATTTCTTACCTGCGGCACTTTTCGCCTTGTCGTTATTAACTGATTTACCCCTCTAACAAATTTTTCTAAATATGCCCTTGCTTATATGTACAGGGACATTTTTTTAAGTGTCTCACCCGATTGACGATTTTCCTGCTGACTATCATAAAAAACAAATTACATATTTCTGAATGATTTTCGATAAGGAAGCCGAATTTAATGTCAAAAAATACATAGATTTACAAATTTGACAGATGAGACGCCATTTTGAATTTTCTTAAATGGCAACCCCCATAAATAACCACACGATTGGATTGCATTTGGCGATCCGATTCTAAAAGTATATAGTTATTGATACTTATTTTCAGCCGTTTCGGAAATACGCGCGTTCCTACTTTGCCTCCATCGATTTTGTCTTTTAAGTGTCTCACCCCTTTAATAAATAGACCTTCTAAGCTGAACACCCTAATACTTTTTACAGTAACATAATTTCCCGTGAGCAAGCGATCTACGCTATAGTCAAATCCGACAGATGTCAAAAAGTGACAGATACGACGCCATTTTGAATTTTCTTAAATGGCAACCCCCATAAATAACTACACCAGCTATACTCTAAGTGTGTTCCGCGGAACCCTAGGGTTCCGCGATACCTCTGTAGGGGTTCCTCAAGAATTTAGAAAAAAAATCAAAGCGCCGACTCGAGTATTTTCGAGAATATTCGAGATCGAGTCTAGGACTAAGTATAAAAGCGGCGATCGCGCGTCGCGCCTCGTCAGTCAGTTGACGATTAGCGTTCGGAGCGATAAGTTCCTACCTACCTACTTACAAGCTCGCTAGCGAGAAACTAGTGTTCATTGTTCTACTGCCTGCTGTATTCTGTTGTCTCAGTTTTATACATTTCTTCATTGTACTAAACTTAGTCTCTTATACGCAGTAACGATTGTGCATTATTTAGACCCCACCATCCTGACGTGTAACATTATAAATAAAGAAGAATGGAACGTTGGCTTAAAGGTGTTAAACGTGTTGCAACAACATCTTCTAATGACGCTGAATGTTAAAAAGCAGTACGCGCGGAGAATATAGCAATCACCGATCCAGACGATGATGCCACGACGTCAAGCTCGACGGTTTCAAAGACGAAAAAAAGGAAGTATGATGAATCATATATCAGTTTCGGACTTGTTGATTCCAACGGCTCACCTCTCTGCATGCTATGTAGTAAACTGCTTCCTAATAGTTCCATGGCACCTGCCAAATTGCGCCGACATTTACAAACTGTACACCCCGAGTCTAAAGACAAGAATAAAGAATTTTTTGTTCGTAAAAAAGATCAGTTATTGGAAAGTCAAAAAAATATGATGCATGTAACAAAAACTATCAACGAAAAGGCCACGGAGGCATCATAATATTTAGTTAGCTATCGCATTGCACAAGCAGGTGAAGCGCACACTATCGCTGAGAATTTAATAAAGCCATGTGTATTAGACATAACAAAATGTATGCTCGATGAAAAATCTGCAAAGCATCTTTCTACTGTGCCGCTATCAAACGATACTGTTTCACGGCGAATCCATGATCTGGCAAGCTACGTCAAACAAGAACTAGTTACACGTCTACAAAAAACACGATTCGCCTTGCAAATGGACGAGTCAATTGATGTCGCTGGTTTGGCTATCTTGCTGGTTATCGTGAGATATCCATATGAAAGTTCTTTTAAAGAAGACATGCTTATGTGTTCACCGCTGCTCACAAACACTACCGGGGAAGAAATTTTTAATAAAATAAATATATTTTTTGAAGAAAATAATCTCAGTTGGAACAATTGCATTGACATTTGTACAGATGGGGCCAAGGCGATGACAGGTAAAACAGCAGGAGCAGTGTCACGAATAAAAAATAAAGCGCCTAATTGTAGTTCCAGCCATTGTATTCTGCATAGACAAGCACTTGCGATGAAGCAAATGCCGTCAAATCTAAAATTAGTTATGGATGAAGCGGTAAAAATAATTAATTTTATCAAATCACGACCACTACAATCCCGATTGTTCTCATTATTGTGTGAAGATTATGGCAGCAAACATAAAACACTGCTGCTCCATACAGAAGTGCGATGGCTGTCTCGGGGTAAAACTTTAACAAGGCTATTTGAACTTAGAGCCGAGTTACAAATGTTTCTTTCAGCAGATACTTCTTTTAATTTGAAGGACCGTTTGTATGATAAAACTTGGTTGTTCCGATTGTCTCTTATGGCGGATATCTTTCAAAAACTGAACGAATTGAATTTATCATTGCAAGGTAAACAGACAACAGTGTTTCAGGCCAATAATAAAATAACTGCCTTCAAAAGAAAATTAGATTTTTGGATTATTTGCGTTGGTAAGAAAGAAATAGAAAGCTTTACGTCACTCAGTGAGTTTGTTAGCGATAACGACTCAGAAATGTTTCAAGATGATGTGTTTGAAGAATTGGTCCAATATCTCAGTTCGATGCGCGCATCTTTTGAAAAGTATTTTCCCGAAGAACAGAATACAAAAATGAAACTGAATTCATGGATTCATAATCCTTTTTTACCCAAGCCCGAAAGTATGTCAAACGAGATATATGAATCTCTTTTAGAAATGTCATCAGACACAAGTATGGAGTCACTGTTCAAAACGACGCCTCTCAACGATTTTTGGTGCAGAATCCGTGATGAATATCCAATGCTTGGCAAAATGGCTCTGAATATTCTTCTCCCGTTCCCAACAACATATTTGTGCGAAACAGGATTCTCAACCTATGCAGCCACGAAAACAAAATATCGCAATAGACTGGACGCCGAACCTGATATGAGACTTCAACTGTCTTCTATCAAACCTGATATCAACCAATTGATGAAAACTAAAAAACAGTTTCATACCTCCCATTAGTTAGATTTTTTCTTTTTCAATATCTTCTATTATTGTACTTGCCATGTGGTAAAGTAAGTAATAATTAGTAACTGTACAATTTATTATGCTTATTAATAAGGAATACACTTTTAAAAACTATTGTTTTATTGTAGGGTTCCATCAAGTATTTTGCTTCCCAAAAGGGTTCCGTCACCAAAAAAGTTTGAGAACCGCTGAACTACACGATTGAATTGCATTTGGCGGTCCGATTCTAAAACTATATAGTTGTTGATATTTATTTTTAGCCGTTTCGGAAATACGGGGGTTCCTAGTTTGCCTCCATCGATTTTGTCTTTTAAGTGTCTCACCCCTTTAATAAATAGACCTTCTAAGCTGAACACCCAAATTTTTTTCACAGTGACATAATTTCGCGTGAGCAAGCGATCTACGCTATAGTCAAATCCGACAAATGTCAAAAAGTGACAGATACGACGCCATTTTAAATTTTTTTAAATGGCAACCCTCATAAATAACTAGACGATTCAATTGCATTTGGCGATCCGATTCTAAAAGTACATAGTTGTTGATACTTATTTTCAGCCGTTTCGGAAATACGGGGGTTCCTAATTTGCCTCCATCGATTTTGTCTTTTAAGTGTCTCACCCCTTTAATAAATAGACCTTCTAAGCTGAACACCTTAATTTTTTTCACAGTGACATAATTTCGCGTGAGCAAGCGATCTACGCTATAGTCAAATCCGACAGATGTCAAAAAGTGCCAGATACGACGCCATTTTGAATTTTCTTAAAGGCAACCCCCATAAATAACCACACGATTGGATTGCATTTGGCGATCCGATTCTAAAACTATATAGTGGTTGACACTTATTTTCAGCCATTTCGGAAATACGGGCGTTCCTAATTTGCCTCCATCGATTTTGTCTTTTAAGTGTCTCACCCCTTTAATAAATAGACCTTCTAAGCTGAACACCCTAATTTTTTTACAGTGTCATAATTTCCCGTGAGCAAGCGATCTACGCTATAGTCAAATCCGACAGATGTCAAAAAGAGACAGATACGACGCCATTTTGAATTTTCCTAAAAGGCAACCCTCATAAATAACTAGACGATTGAATTGCATTTGGCGATCCGATTCTAAAACCATTTATCGATTTTGTTTTTAAGTGTCTCAGCCCTTTAATAAATAGACTTTCTAAGCTGAAAACCCCAATATTTTTGCTGATAAGTTGTATCTTAATGAAAATGTTATCCCACGTATGTTTTAATTTAAACAACAAGAAACAGTACATGTTTTTTTAAAAAAATTTATTAAATTTCTATTATCAAGCTCTAACAAGTAAAGTGAATTATTATTGATTATTATAGTGAGTGGCTTTAAACAAAAGGTTTTATTTTTACCCCTTCCAACAAACTACCGCCACTTAAAATGGCAAAATGTTTTAGTATTTTCTTTAACATATTTTATGCACTTTAGTTTATTATATATTATATAACTATTGGGAATAGTAAAAAAAGGCAATTGGGTGCCACTAGAATGATTAAGATATCCTATTGCATGTCTAGTCGAAGCAATTAAAAAGTAAGGATTATTAATTTAATAAATAGAAATTAAAATTCGTTGTTATTTGTTTTGTGCAATTGTCTTTTAGAAATTAGCGAATTGTAAACAATAAAATTAACTTAAATAAAATTACAAAAACTTTGGGTTTAAGAAATTTGCTTATAGAATATCCTACCTTTCTCTATGGTTGCTGGTCAGGGTATAAGTTTACATACAAATTTAAGTATTCTCCCTTGCATTATCTAATTACTTTTAACCGGCGTTTCTCAACTTTTATTATTTGCTACCAAATTTTTAATCACAATTCTCATCGTAGTTGAGTAACTAATTATTGAAATTTCACAATCAATGAAATTCGTTGTAACATGTAAATAAAACGTATTAATTATTGTCATCCAAAAGTAAAATGATATAAGGAAATAACTAAGGCATCAGGCATGCTATATTGAATTTTGACAAATTTCGATATTTATGATGCCCAGTAACTCTTTATAATTTCACTGCCTTCCCGTTTTCCTCTTCGCCCTATCGGCAACGTCATGTTCAAACTAATAAAAAATTAAACGTCTAGTAACATTTGACATTATCATTAAGAATTTTACAAAGAATGTTTTCTAAATAACTTTTAATTTGGTTATTAATTAGACAATACTTAAATTCGTGGTAGTCAATAAGAGAACCTTCCAAAAAGTCGAATGTAATTTTGTGGCAAAAAATTGGGAAGCCAATATTTGAGGGTAGCAAAATGTACATGTGATTTCCAGTGGCCAGTTTGGCGGTGCATCATCCGGTATGTGCCCTCTGGCTATTTTTATTACTATTTAATTTGAAAATTAGCCTCAATTGAAAATACTGATAGACTGGCAACCAACTATAATATGAAGTTGGCCTTTTTTTTTATACTATATACTTTTAGAATCGGATCGCCAGATGCAATTGAATCGTCTAGTTATTTATGAGGGTTGCCATTTCAAAAAATTCAAAATGGCGTCGTATCTGTCACTTTTTGACATATGTCGGATTTAACTATAGCGTAGATCGCTTGCTTACGCGAAATTATGTCACTGTGAAAAAAATTAGGGTGTTCAGCTTAGAAGGTATATTTATTAAAGGGGTGAGACACTTTTAAAAGACAAAATCGATGGATGCAAATTAGGAACCTCCGTATTTCCGAAACGGCTGAAAAAAAGTATCAACAACTATATACTTTTAGAATCGGATCGCCAAATGCAATTCAATCGTGTGGTTATTTATGGGGGTTGCCATTTAAGAAAATTCAAAATGGCGTCGTATCTGTCACTTTTTGACATATGTCAGATTTAACTATAGCGTAGATCGCTTGCTTATGCGAAATTATGTCACTGTGAAAAAAATTAGGGTGTTCAGCTTAGAAGGTCTATTTATTAAAGGGGTGAGACACTTAAAAGACAAAATCGATCGAGGCAAATTAGGAACGCGCGTATTTCCGAAACGGCTGAAAATAAGTGTCAACAACTATATAGTTTTAGAATCGGACCGCCAAATGCAATTCAATCGTGTAGTTATTTATGGGGGTTGCCATTTAAAAAAATTCAAAATGGCGTCGTATCTGTCACTTTTTGACATCTGTCGGATTTGACTATAGCGTAGATCGCTTGCTCACGGGAAATTATGTCACTGTAAAAAAAATTAGAGTGTTTAGCTTAAAAGGTCTATTTATTAAAGGGGTGAGACACTTAAAAGACAAAATCTATGGAGGCAAAGTAGGAACGCGCGTATTTCCGAAACGGCTGAAAATAAGTGTCAACAACTATATAGTTTTAGAATCGGATCGCCAAATGCAATCCAATCGTGTGGTTATTTATGGGGGTTGCCATTTAAGAAAATTCAAAATGGCGTCTCATCTGTCAAATTTGTAAATCTATGTATTTTTTGACATTAAATTCGGCTTCCTTATCGAAAATCATTCAGAAATAAGTGATTTGTTTTTTATGATAGTTAGCAGGAAAATCGCCAATCGGGTGAGACACTTAAAAAAATGTCCCTGTACCTTCTATTTATAGTATTTAAACGGAACAATTCCATAAATATATTGTTCTGGTAAGGAAAAAGCATCGCTGCTATTTCTAAGCTCTTGTCGTCGGCGCCCCAAATTTAAATCAATATCTGCCACCAACAGACGGTTTCTAACTACAGGAAGCATACCCAATTATTACCATAAATTAAAAATAAATTTTAGACCCAAATCAACAGAGACGATAAACCGATATCATTTGTTGTGCAAAAATCTTAGCTAAAAAAAAGGTAAATAATACCGAATACTAGTAATCGAACTCGAATCGTATTTATTCGATAAATCGTAATATAAAATTGCTTTTCTTAAATAACATGGCGTATACGATACGAATCGTATAATAGAATCCCGAGGTATGTGGGTGCAGAAAACGTGGCGGAACGGAACACTGCAATATGATTGGCCAACGGTCGGCCATATTTGAATATTATTCTACTTTTTGCGAAACATCAACGTCATTTGTTAATTTTTCTTTTTTTCTGGATTCGTTTTTTCATACAAAATTTTGTTGAGTGTTTAATCTATAATCCAAGCTAGAATCAAAACAATTGGGATTTTGTTTGTGAAAACTAATGTACCAAATAAAAGTTAGGTTATATCTTTGTTTTTCAGGCACAGGACTTGCAGGATATTATAGTGTTGTTCGAGGGACATTAAGCTGAACTACGTCCGGGTGGGCTGCTGAGTTTGAGTTTGAATCTCAAATGTGTGAGCTATATTACAGGCATGGTCGCATTTGGGCTTTATAGAGCGTTAAAAGCTGTTTACATTACGCTAGCGCCAAATCGCAACCATTTTCGGCCGGTGCGCTAAAAACGACGTTCCGCCTCGTTTTCCGCACAACAGGACGTACTATTATAGGTATTGTACACACTTCAACGCTCTAACGTAATTTCGGCGAAATCTCCAATGGATTACGGTGGAAATATGGGGTCTTCGACGATATCGGTCGGGATTTTATAGATTTCGGAATTTTCGGATTTAGGAATAATTTGATACCACACAATCTAATGTTTGTTTTACAACTTTTTTCAAAAGTCACCTTAAAAGTAAAAGAAACTTAAATTCAAATTCAACAAATCTTTATTTCAAAGTTGTTACATTAACAATAACAAAGTGAAACCGCGTCACTGCACACTTACACTTTACATATTTAAATAATAACTCGGTACAATTGGGTTCCAAATCCACAAGTAATTTTCTAAATTCAGCTTTAACGGGTTTTTGACTCTAAATATCTTTCAACTGTTTTGGTAACTTATTCTACAGCTTTACACACCTATATTCTCACTCTTCTTGTAGAGTTGCATGGGATGTATAGGGTAATTTGAGATGATCTGATTAGAACACTAATTATTAGTAGGTACTGCTTAATTCAAATACATATATTCTTGTTCCCAAAATAAGCATAAGACATGTAAAAATATACATGGCATATACAGTCATAATCCTCAGATTTAAAGATGTTTTTGCATGTCTTATTAAATTCCATGCAAGTTTTTTATAATCCGTTTCTGGCTAATAAATCTGTATTGTATGACACCAAACGATAATTCCATACAAGTTAAAAGTACTTTTGATAGAAAGATGTAGATAATTGAAGATTTAAATTAAAGACCTTTTGATTAACTGTTTGACTTGTTTATTTTTTGGTCTCTTCAATACAAGTGATCTGGTGAAAAAATGGTTCATTCAAAATGTTTACATGTTAAATGTATAATAATAATTACTTGCCTAACAGTATACTAACCTAGTATCCTACAATAACATTACGCAAGCTGAGTCCGCACAATAACTAAATCTAGGACGATGCAATAGTTGTTGATATGTTTAATAATCGAAATAAGTAGTTTAATAACATAAACTATTACACCTCCTTTTCCTAAAAAATGACCTTCGTAAGTGGCCAACTAACGAAGTCATTTTCCGGGAATTCCGACAATTACCGTGCTGAAACAGAATATTGGTATATGTATAAACAAATGATATTTAAATTAAATAACTTATATGGCTTTACTGCTATACTTATTGACAGGCCTGTCTACGCTTATTTTAGGTAATATATTTTTTCAACCTATTCTTATGTACAAGTACCTCCTTAAATTTATTATTTTTTATTATGCGATTTGTACCTTTAATGTCAACTACAGTAAATGGACCGTCGTACCAAGGATCAAACTTAGTACGATCTTCGTTGGTCACCATAACGCTATCACCGACTGTTAAGTCCATTTCGGAAGATCTTACATCATACAGAGCTTTTCTGTTTATTTTAGCTTTTTCGAGCTGTAGTTTAGCTCTGTTATGTGCTAGCTGCAACCGATAACGAACTTCTTGGTCGTAAGCATCTATGTTGTACAACGGATCTACCTGGGATTCGGATATAGTGTTGAGGTAAACCTTTTTTCCAAATACTAGTTCGAAGGGCGTATAGTTGTGATAACTACTAGGTGTGGTATTGTAACAAAATGCATAGTATCTCGTCCAATAGTCCCAGTCAGTATGTGAGTCGTTTATGTACATGCGTATGTATTCATTAAGGACTCTATGATTACGTTCACAACCCCCTATAGTTTGGCTATGGTACGCAGTCGACATTTTATGCTCGATTCCCAATGGTTTTGCAATATTATCGAAAACTTGGTTTCTATATTCTAGACCCATATCTGTTCTTATGACTTTAGGGGGCCCGTATATAAGAACAAAATTTTCGACAATGGCTTTAGCAACAGTTGATGCCTCTTTGTTTGGTATTGGTACAATGGTTACATATTTAGTCAGTTCACATTGTATCGTTACTGCATATACATTACCCGTATTGGTCTTTTGGAATGGTCCAATAGTATCTATGCAAACGATAACAAATGCTTCCTGAGGGGTTGGAGTTATTACCAGAGGTTCAACATGTGTTACCTTACCTTTATTTAATTGGCATTTATGGCACTTTTTGATAAAAGTTGCCACATCACGAGACATATTTTTCCACCTAAAGGTACATTTTAATTTTTTAAGTAGCCTTTTTTGACCACAATGACCACCGTATAAGGGATCGTTATGATATTTCTCGATAAGATTAAACTGCTCTTCTTTATTTTTAACTAATTTTTAAAAGTTTGCTTAAATTCATTTGTTGCGACATTTAAGAATTTCATCACCCAAGCTTAGTTTTACTTTATAAAACTTGCCTTCACTAGCCAATAAGTTTAGCTGAGACATCAATTGCTCTAAAGCAATGTTGCCATTAGTGATCCGGTATAGTTTTATGCGCGCATATTTAATTTTTATATTTTATCATTATCTTAAAAAACGTGGATTTTATTTCAAACTTTAAATTAGGCAAACTTAGCGCCGTATGGCTGTCTAAAGTTTCATAAATTTTAGGTTCAAGTAATGTCTTTTCGTCGAGAGTATTATTTTTTGTTGGCGAGTTGTCTTTTGTCATAGAACGAGTTATTGCACATATTTGTGGAGTATTATCACGTATTTCTTTTAGTGTATCAATACTTATTCTTGACAAAGCATCTGCCGAAACGTTATAGTATGACGACATGTAGATAATTGAATATTTTTTAAAATTACTTTCTTGAATGTTGTGTTAATTATCCTAACTATAGGATTTTCCTTAGAGATTATTGCTCTCGCTACGAAAACACCGTGTTCTAGCTCTTTGTTAAGGACTAAAACATCCTGATTTATTTTTGTCAGGCTTTTCACTCGTCTAATAACTTCGCTTCTGGGGGGAATTATTAATGTATCGTCATTATCACTATGTATCGGTACGTGAAAGTCTTTATTTTGTAGTCTAATAGTCATAGTCCAGTTTGAATAGTCCAAAATACATTTATATCTAGAGATGAAATCTCGGCCTAAAATATCGTCGGAGGGTATAGGAAAGTCGTGACCTACAATGTGAAAATTATGATTTATGCCGAACTTATTTATAAAGATTTTGGTGCTTGTTGTACCTAGGGTATTTTGAATTCCTTCGGTGACACCTTTTATTTTACTTTGACTTAATGTATCAACTTGTTGGTTGGGCAGTATTTTAGAGTTTTTAACAACAGATATGTCTGCTCCGGTATCTACCAAAAACGTAATATTTTCGCCTGTCATCTCGCATGGAAGAACAACAAAGTTTGAGAAAGATAAATCTAAAGTGTATATTTTTATATCGCCCCCAACCGGCCCTGTTGGGGGTCCGGCTGGTTTTCCTGCTCATTTTCGGTTTCATACTATCTTATTCTAGGCTGTTGATTATAATTATAATTTCTGTCTCTAAATTCGCTGCTTTGCGAAAAGTTACCGCGACCACGCCTAAAGTTGTTATGTTGTCCTCTTCTATTATAATTTTGAAAATTGTTGTTAATATTTTGAAAATTACCTCTACCACGATAGTGATTATTGCGGGGTCGGTTGAAATTATTAGTGCCCCTTTGCCTAAAGTGGAAAACATTTGAAGTACTTGGATTCGGGTTTACATTAACGAATTTCGTAATTGCCTCCTGTACAGTACCAAATGAACCAGCTTCCATCACTACACGAGTCCGATCAGAATTTGCATTTTGGCTTAGGGCCTTGATAACGTTTTCGGTCGTGTAGAGATTAGCTGTGCCAATTGGCACGCCCTCGTTAATGTAAGCTCGTTTCAAGTTTTTTTCAGTTAGGGCTTCAATCTCTGTGGCATAAGTAATAGAATCTTTAGTGTTTTGCTTAAGGTTTAATAATTTTGACGATAATAGTCTTGAGCTATCGCCCTTTATACCATTTTTAAGAGTAGCTATTATTTGATCAACTGACGTCTCGTCTGTTATAAGATCGCGAGCTTTACCAGTTAACCCTGTTTTTATAAAAGCAACTGCATTTACAGCATGATCAGCAGCATTACTTTGCAGCAAATTTAGAGCGTCTAAAAATGAACGCAACTTCTCCGGGGAGCCATCGAAGTCTAGCGGGACTATTTTAGTAGCTAAGTTAAAAAATTCTACTGATGTTAGGGGCATGTCGTCTAATTGTTCGTCTTCGTCAGAAATTAAAATTTCGTCGTCCAAAAGAAGGGGGTCGATCTGTTCTGTACAAGACGTAGGGACCTTATAAGAAACGTTAAGTACTTGAAATGCCCTTACAACCCTGTCTCTAACTATCATAAAACTTTGACGCGCCGCAGTTCTTTGTTCTGTATTTAGTGAATTCCAATATAATTTTAAAATTTTTGTAAGGTCATTGAAATGGGTTATCTCGAATTTCTTGCCTAATTGACTCAGTTTTAGGTATTCTCTTTTTAATGGCCCGTTTTGCCTGATTAACCACGTCTTGCCTTATGGCTACTAATTTAGCTTCGATATCTTCCCACCTAGTTGACATTAAATTTACAAATAACTGAAAATATACATTAGAAATATATTGCACCCTATATAAATACCTATAGCTAAATACCAAGATTAAAAGTAAGAGATTAAATTAATTTTTAAACCAATAATTTACAATAATATGTAAGTTTCATATTGTATTGAAGTACTTACTGCCTACTGCCTCTTAATCACTTTCGGTGAGTTATATACCGATTTTAACACTCACTAGTCACTTTATTGTTTATTGCACTACACAGCACTCACGCTTACTACAGAAGAAGCCAAATTTCTTCGGATTTGTTTTTTAAGGTTCTTCCTGTAAATCTGGAACGCTTTACATAGCATCAGGGACAGCATTATGGACATTATTAGATACGTACAAAATTATTTTGACATCCGACGTAATGTGGTATTCTTTCTCCTGAACGATAAAGTTCGAGTTTACGACACCGTTTTCAGCCAGTTCCTGATTTGGTGATTTTGATTTATTATTGCCCATTTTTTTAAATTTTTTTATTGTAGTTCTTTGGGCAGGATCGCCATGTAGATAATTGAAGATTTAAATTAAAGACCTTTTGATTAACTGTTTGACTTGTTTATTTCTTGGTCTCTTCAATACAAGTGATCTGGTGAAAAAATGGTTCATTCAAAACGTTTACATGTTAAATGTATAATAATAATTACTTGCCTAACAGTATACTAACCTAGTATCCTACAATAACATTACGCAAGCTGAGTCCGCACAATAACTAGATCTAGGACAATGCAATAGTTGTTGATATGTTTAATAATCGAAATAAGTAGTTTAATAACATATAAACTATTACAGCTTTTTTAAAAACAATTTTTATTTCCATCAACTTACAATGCAAAATCTAATTCAAGACTTACTATAAATTTTATTAATTTAAATATTCCCATGTCCAGCGATTCTGCTGAAATCACAGAATTGGCGGATTCTAGGAGCTTCGCACGGGTCATCGTTCTGGTCACTAGTGGATTGCAGGAAATGGAATCTGTTGTAAGTCTATGGGTCAATTGGACACATAACTTACATTTAAATTGACGCAAAATTAGCAGAATATTAAATTTTCAATGTTTTTTCATTATTATATTGTCCCCTTCTCCATCTTCCATAACATACACACAGTTCAACTTTTTCACAATTTGGTTTATACGAGAAGACCATTCCATGTTTTTATTAACTCCCAAATATTTAACAGTTTGTTGTTAGATATTGTTGGTTCCTTGATGTTTTGCGCATTGGATTGTTTAGTTTTGAAAAAGTTAGTTTATTCTGGTTTTAGGATCGATCTATTTTCTGTAAACCATTTAGATACATTACCAAAAAAGTGTTTACTTTTCACCACAAGCTGACACACATTTTTGCCTCCTGTTATTCAGTTTGTGTCATCAGCATAGTTAATCATTATTTGCTTAAAGTGACTGAAACTGAAGAAGATTTATCTGTCCTTTATCTTTTGCTATTTGTCTCACTCTTTGAACAACCTATTCCTTTCAACCTTTTGTGTTGTCGCATCACGCAGTTTAGGTCACCCCCGCAGGCCCGTTCGATGAAGGCGACATATGATAGACTTTTTTTTATGAGTAACTGTCTTTGTCCATTAGTATTAAGTCGTTAGATCCATCAATTTATGCCACCTGAAATTGTAATTATTATTTAATTTAACATTAATATTTTTAATTAATACCAATTTTTTTCTTCTAGGGAAGCTAACACTCGACCCATAACATCGAATTCAGCAATAACCGACTATAACCAAGAATCGCATTCCTCCAATATAAAGTTAAATGCTGGATTAATCAATGTTGAAAATACTGGTAATTCCATAATGGCTGACTTTGAGATTAAAACCGTTTCACTTGATGTTTCTGACTATTTTTCTGATGAAGATTTTATTAAGCAGGGACCTAAATTAATTGTTGTGATAAATAGGCTGAATATATTCAAGAAAAATGAAGAACCTGTCACTGATAATAATCTACATCAGATTCCATGTACAGCTTCAAATGGGTAAGTGTTATCTGGGTCTAAATCAAATTTTTTTGTATTTTATTTCTCTTACATAGTAATACAATTAGTAAAGACACACAAATCTTACGGCACATATCTCCCTCCATTTATCACACATTTTTTACACGGGTTACTCTTCTTAAGGTGTTGATTCTGGTAAGAACATCTCGATTTTCTAGAGGAAAAAATTAATGTACCTTTTTTTTGCGTATCCTCATGAATAAAAATTTGCACGAGCGCGCGCGACACCCCACCGAAGCGGCGCAGCAGACTGGAGGGGACACAACTCAAAAATTAGAGAAAAGCGGTTTCGATATAAAGAGAGATACAACATAAAGACATTCCAAACCATCAATTTTTTTTGTTGGCGGAAGTAGGGGAGGAGGGTAAAAGCTTAGCGGGAAATTGGGAATTCGCTCATTTTTAGACGTATCGTTATTTCTACCAGAAACAGCATTTAATTACATCTTTGCTGATTGTATCAAGAAAAATGAATTAAAATGCGTCTTGAGGAGGGTAAAAATGTTTGAAATACTAAAAAGTAAATAATGAATAATGATATAAAAGTCTATAAAACTAACTGATTAGCAGAATAAATAAATTGTTTTATAACAATATATAAAAATACACCCAAAATAAATATTTTAAAATAGTTTATACAATAATATAATTTATGAATGTAGTAAGGACCTTAGTTTTAGCAGCAAGTAAGCTGAGGGTTGCGCAAAAATTAGTAAGATGTGCATCCTGACTTCATCAGGTATAATTTTTTAGTATTGTTCAGTATCACGATAGTTCTACCTAGTTCCAAGTTTCTAAGTTTGTGGTAGGTACCTACCCTCACAATTAGGGAGTGGAGGGTGTCTTTTAATTTTTTTTTAACTTTATTTCTTTTTATATAAGTAATTAAAATTTTTAAATTATTAATTCTAAAGTGTGGTTGTTATAAAACTCTGGTATCGAGAGTAATTGCACAGTTACCACCGTTTTCAGTACCTAGAGTGGATTACTTACAAACTAATTAATGTATGCCTAAACGAAGTTTTCATTATGTTACAAACAATCTAAGGTTATTATGCTTTTTAAGCTTTCAGGAAGTCGGTTGTCAGAAAAGAGATTCAAAAATAGCTTTTAAAACTAATAATACACTTGGTACATACATTAAAAATAATAAATCAAAAACTAAAAACAAAATAAATCAGGAGTTTATCAATTAAATTGCGGTTCTTGTTCAACATTTTATATTGGCCAAGCGGGTAGGTCATTCCAGAATAGAATAAAAGAACATAAAGTTAGATTCTTAAAGAAAAAAAAATCTAATTATGCCAAACATTTATTAAGCGAAAACCATAATTTTAATGACAATTTTAAAATGTTACACTTAGGCAATAAAGGGAAGAGATTAGATTTTTTGGAATCGATGGAAATAAATATAAAAATGCAAATTTACTACTAAATATACGGTTGGATCTAGGATATTCCCCGTTATTAAACCTCTTTCATTAATATAATTTTATTACATGTTAAATGACAAAAACCCCGTTCTTAAATCTTATTTATTAATTCTATTGTATATAATTTTTAATTAGGTACTTAGGGTTGTGTAGTATACTTTCGTGTTATATTCATTCATTCGGTTATAAACATCTGAAGAAGCCACAGTATTGGCGAAACAATTGTCAACAAATTTTAAATAAAAGTTAGTGGAAATCTAGAAAAAAGTGTTTCATTCCATAAATTTATTTCAAAACATATTTGCAACGATTACAAAGTTTCAAATACGTCATTAAAATATAGGTATATAATAGTAAAGAATACGAAACGTGGTGAACACCTGGTGCTGTTAAATTTAAAAATGCCTTGAGAGGTTTGAGTATAACTCATATGAAATATGATTCTTAGTGTATCTTCTTGATAAATAAGTGGTCTCTCTAAACCTCGGGTGTCCCAAAAAAATTATTTCAACGCGTAACAAAGACATAAAGTAACTATGATAAACCATACGGGAGACATAACACCTAAATACTTAGATACTACTCTTAACATAATATAATAAAAAGTTCCAAGGCTGTTACATAGAATATCAGTATGAGTGTTCCATTTAACATTAAAATCAATGTGAAGCCCGAGAAATTTATAGTTATTAATAATATCTATATCGGAGTCAATTAGTTATATTTTGACGGGAATTTGTTTTTTTATTTCTGTGTATTTTAGAAACAATGCATTGTGTTTTATTTGTATTAAGGATAAGACCATTGTCGTGAAACTATCTTTTTAATGTTAGAAATTGTTCTTTAGAATTTTGAAGTAAATTTGTAATGTTTTCATTCTTAATTATAATATTAGTGTTAATTATAATAAAATAAAACATTATTAAGTTTAACTGAAAGTTTCTCAGAAATTAACTTTTGGTGATTATGAGTGATATGAGAGGACAATGTCAATCCTCTCTCTCCGTATTTATATAGGTCACAAAAAAATTTCGGATTTGTTGTCAGTGACCTAAAATTATAAGAATAAAAATTCGCTGTATCTATACCGTAATCCAAACAATTACCATTTTATGTTTTGCAGGGGAAAGGAAATATTTCCTGACCAAGCAGAACCAGAGCTTAAAGTTGAAGAGAGTGATGCAGTAAATGAATTCGATGAAATGTATAATTTGAACTATACAGAGTGGAAATTGAAAAACGAAGAATTAGACATCAAGATGGATGAATCTGAAACAAATGAAAATAGGTACCTATACCTTGCTTAAGCTTAGGTTTAGGGGAAAGTGTTGTATTCTGGTACAGTAAGTTTTTAATTGGAGCCAGGGTGACCAATAAAAACCGGAGATTAAGAAAATTAGGGCAGAGGCTCCACTTATACGTTTAGTTAATAAGTTCCTATATACAGCGTGCAACAGAAGTATGGAACGCTTTAAATATCTTTAATACCGTTTGTCCGATTTAGCTAAAATTCGGTATCCGTATATAAGAGGTTATCGCGGAGCTGCTAGTGACATTTGCAATGTTGCCAAATTTACAGTTTTTTAGCAATTTAAAATATTTTTTTTTTAATGGAACACCCTATATATTATTCAAAAAAATCATTTCGCAATAAATTCTAAATAACTTTTATATAAGTTACTTAATGTCTAAATCTAGCCATTTTTTTAATATTCGAGCTCGAAAATTGAGAATTTATTGAAACATTATTGTAAGGTAATTATTGTTTAAACTTACTTATTACAGAATTCAGAAATTAAATTAGATGTTTAAAGTGCCTTCCATTTACTTCTTGACAATATGCTAAATATTGCGGAAAAGTATTTAAAACATTAAAAAGAATATCTGTTTCTTCGATTCGTCGGCACTCAACTTCAATTCTTTATTTTAGGTCTTCTATATCATGTGGCTTTGTCTTGTAGACCACATTTTTTAAATGTCCCCACAAGAAATAATCGAGTGGAGCCAGATCTGGTGACCGAGCTGGCCACTCAATTGTACCCCGTCTCCCTATCCATCTTTCAAAAAATACTTCATTTAGATACTCCCGTACTTGTCTGGCGTAATGTGGTGGTACACCGTCTTGTTGCAGCCATACTTCGTTATTTAATCCCGCAAGGTTGTCTAAAATTTTGTTTATTGATAATCAGTTTTAATTTACTTTAATGAAACTAACTTACGAGGATTTGGAAATAGGATCGAAGGAGCAGGAACAATTTCATTTCTTAAGAGCTGGAAATATCTATCGCCATTTAAATTATAATCCATAAACAGTGGACCAATTATCCTTTGTCCTATAATGCCTCCCAAACATTAATTTTTTTTGCGGAAATTGGGTGTGCTGTTCTCGAATCCAATGATTTTCTTTGGACCAATAACGAATATTATGCCGGTTAACATTTCCATTAAGACAGAACGTCGACTCATCGGAAAACATTATTTTATTAATAAAATTTGGATTAGCACAAATCAATCATTTGCTCACTGAATTCTAAACGCCTGTCAAAGTCATCCTCAGGGAGTTCTTGAACCAGGTGAATTTTGTATGGGTGAAACTTCTCACACTTCAATAGTCAAAGTCAAAAAATGCTTTATTGTAGAAATAATCAGTTTTCTTATTTACAAAGCTTCTTAATGTTAAAGTATCTTGAATATAAGTCAAAGATTTTGTTTAAAAATACCTTGAATATAATAATATGTCAATATATAAAAAAAAATAAGCATAGTTAACACAATACAAAGGTACAACAAATAGATATACAGAAAACAACAAATAAAAGTACAGACTTAACAATAAACCTTATATAAAACAGTGTTCCCCGGTAACAAAATTACCGTTTAATCTGGAAAGGCTAGATTCTTTATACAGACGTCAACAATAAATAAATACCTGTAAATGTGCAACATTCAAATCGAAAATGCGTCAAAAGTAAGCAAGTTCTGGTTAAATAGGTATTTATAGAATTGGAGAACAAACCCCGTTTTTTATGAGTTTAAAATGAGGCAAAAGTCAGAGACAATGAGATAAACAATGAAATAAATTGAGAGTGCAAATGAAAGAATATATTCAAGAAAGAAACGTTAAACAAGGAGAGAAAAGGCAGAAGACTTATTCCTCAAAGCTGTCCTCAAAGTATTTCCCCAGTGAATAGTATGCTCCTTTCAACAGTAAAGACTTAACGACCCGTCTAAATCTTCTAAATGGCCTTATTAATCTTATGCTACCTGGCAAATGATTATACATCTTTTTGGCATTATAAAGTATTGAATCTTTTATCTGTGTTGAGTGGGGTATTGGCAATGGTATGTTTCCTATTTGTCGGGTGTTATAGTAGGTATTTGCATGTTCAGCATAACTAAATTTTTTGTAAAGCAGACAACTGTTTCTAGAATGAAGATACCGGTTAGAGTTACGCGATCTACCGACATGTGCGATGTGTTGTAATCGAGGCCAATAATTCGAGTAGAGAGGTGTGAATTTTCCTCTACGCTAAGCAAAATATCTAAAGCTTTATCGCCGCTTGTCGCAGTTTTTGGACGCCCAGATTTTGAAATGTCTTTTACATGGCCAGTTTCGTTATATTTCTTTAAAATTTTGCTTACTGTGGACCGTGCTATTGGATTTCGGTTGGGATACTTATCATTAAAAATCTTAGCAACCTCCTGCTGTGTTCGCCTTAGATCCTCGTAACCCAATATCATTAATATTTCTATTCGCAGTGTTTCCGTTAGTAAATCCATTTTAAGAATTATTAAAACTGATAAATTATGAAGCACAAATACCTTCTGAAAAGTTTGTCAATGTCGCTGTCAGAATTTAATTCTGTCACAAATTTTCAAGACCTACTTATATCTCTATCAGTTTTCTTGGATAAGAAGTTCTTATGATATTTAAACCCCAATATCAAAAAAATGGCTAGATTTAGACATTAAGTAACTTATATAAAAGTTATTTAGAATTTGTTGCGGACTCATTTTTTTGAATAATATATAGGGTGTTCCATTTAAAAAAAAAATATTTTAAATTGCTAAAGAACTGTAAATTCGGCAACATTGCAAATGTCACTAGCAGCTCCGCGATAACCTGTTATATACGGATACCGAATTTTAGCTAAATCGGACAAACGGTATCAAAGATATTTAAAGCGTTCCATACTTCTGTTACACGCTGTATGGTCAATGTAATGGCCATTAGCAGCACCATCTAATCCACTTATGGCCATATAATAAGGGTTTATTTGGATTCAGTAAGTAATGAAGATGTGAACACTTGTAATATTAACGTATAGAGCAAAACTAGAACCCTAGACAAATTCAAAATGACTAAATGAAGATCTTATGAATGGGAACGTGAGAAAGAAGCCTTACTTTTTACAATATGTGGTTTAATATATTGAACTAAATTTCGGAAGAATAAAATGAAGAAATAAATAATAATGACAATGAACTAGTTAGATCACTCACGTCTTAAGTAACTCCTTCGAATGATGAAGATAATCTGAGGGATGACTCTATAAGAGAATATGACGAGGAAGATAGAAATGCAGCCCTGAGTATCAGTATAAAATACAAAAATGAAAATGACCAGCCAAGTACTAGCACGAGTTTGATAATCCACACACAACTTTTTCTAAAAAAGTTAATGTCAAAGAACCGGATATAGTCATGGCGGGACACTCGATTCCCTTGGCTTCATCAATTCATTTATTGGGCGTCAATTTGGATAGTCATATGTCTTGACATAGTCACGTTGCGGCCATTGCTAAGGCTGCTTGGAATACTTTTCCAAACTAAGAACCTCTATACACCCCAACAACTTTTGATGCTCTATAAAGCCCAAATTCGACCATCGCTGGAGTCCTGTTTGCATATCTGGGGCTCTGCTCTTAAGCATACCCTGAGATTGCTAGATTATTTTGTCAGACTAGGGGTTCTTACTTTTCCCTCAGTATATATATTGGAGAGTCTACTACTTGTGAAACAAAAAGAAAACCTCATTACATACCAAGACATTGACGAACGTGACACACGAAACAAAACGGACTTAGTCCCAACACACTGCAGACTGAGGAAGTGTAAAAACAGACCGGAATTCTCGTCGGTCAAACTATTTAATGAATTGCCACGACAAATGAAGGACTTTTATTACAATTTTAAAACACTGTTAAGTCCTTTCTACTAAGCAAGGCATTATACAGCATAGATGCCTTTCAGAAACTCAACCTTAATGATTTTAATATATTTTAGTAGTTTAATTATTGTGTTTTTAACTTTGTGATGTAGGTCAATTTATTTTATGTCTTTAAATGTAAATAGTGAATTCATCAGCATTGTTCTATATAGTGAGTAGGCTTTTAAAACTTATTTTATTGTGTATTACTGTCTTTTAATTAAGATTGAAGCATTTTAACTGTAAATTTTTTTTTTTTTGACGAGTGTAAACAAATTTTGTATTGTACACGATAAAGATTGATTGATTGATCGGTGACCATGATCTGACAAACAACCTGGAAAGCCTTAAACATCGAAGGCAAGTTGGCGACTTGAGTCTATTTTACAAGTATTTTCATGACAAGTGCTCAACTGAGAGTACCCGCTTCCAGTGGCGCAGTTAGAATTTTGTATTAGGGGGGGTTTTCACAAGAAATATAGGAAGAGTATTAAAAAGAACATATGTATTTTTTTTTTGCACAAAACGTAGGTAATGTAAGTACATATTATAAAGTAGGGACATTTTAAAAAACATAAACATAAACAAAATCAACTTTAAATTATCTAGTATACTAATGACGCCAAAACTAGCAACAAAAAACACAGCAACATAAAAAATGCAATTTAAAAATTATTAGGTTACCTTTTTATAATGAAATATTAAGACGACGAGATTGGAGAGCTAAGCTATCAAGAACCTCGTCTTCCGAAATATGAATTTCCGGATGTATATACATTAAAGCTAGGCCGTTGAGTCTGTCCTCCCCAGTAGAATTCCGCAAATAATTTTTTAAAAATTTTAGAGAAGAAAAGGATCTTTCACAAGAACATGAGGTGACTGGTAAAGTTGCCATTATAATGAGAAGTTTATAAATTGTTGGAAACAAACTTTTATTGCATCTTTCCATAGCCTCAATTGCACTTTGTGGCTTTTCCCCTTTATCTTTAATAAACTGGGCCCAAAGTGTAACTTCACCCATGGCATCAGATTCGTCCAGTTCATAAAATTCCAAAAGCAGTTGGGTGGAATTTATAATTTCTTTAATGTCTAAACTATTATTATTGCACAAAAGTTTTTGAAACGGTTCAAGAGTATTCTTGTGATTAATAAATTTTGCATCTATTGCCCCTATTGTTTGGTCGAGAAAAGGTATGTAAATAGCCCTCCGATAATATTCTTCCGGCGATGATCCAGGAACGTTGTTTCGGTTAATTTGCCGACTAGTAGTTCTAGGCTGCGAAATGGTAATACCAAATTCGTTACAAATCATTTCGGTCTCCTGATAAATGTCTGAAAATGACTTCTCGATGTTTTCTCTCATTTTTTTTAAAGATTTATTTACATTGTCAGCCGACTTAAGAGCTAAACTCAGGTCCAGATTTGGGGTCTGTAAGTACTTGCTCAGTGGTAAAGTCAACGAAAATACAGATTTGATCATAAAAGTACTTAAAAGAAAGCTACTTTGACAAATTGCAGATGAAAGTAATTGAGCGTCGGTTGCCGTTTTCTTGTCAATCCAAGTGGCAATCTCAACTAAAGCATTTAATATTGGCGTTAGAAGGGAAACAAATGCATTTACGGCGTCATGCCTCTGAATCCATCTGGTGGGACATAGTCTTTTAAGTTTTTCTATTCTTGGTTTTTCTGCTAACTTGTTGATTTCATTTTCCAGTACACGTTGTCGTTTTGGAAAATTAAAAAAATTATATGTCGTTTCTATAGTACCCAAACAGTTTCGTACTTCAGCAACTGAACATCCTTCAGAAAGTGCTAAATTAAAACAGTGTGATGAACAATGAACATAAAGGGCTTTTGGATACCTCTGCCGAACAATTGCTTGTGCTCCTCTTAGAGCACCACTCATTGCACTAGCTCAATCGTATCCTTGGCCAACCAGATTTTTTACATCTAGTCCTACCCCTATTTCCATCATAGTACTGCAGATAGTATTTGCTAAACCAGCGCCTGTAACATCAGAAACAGGAATGAACTGTAAAAATTCTTCCCTAATTGTACCATTTTCCACAAATCTTACGCATAATGACATTTGAGTAGTACCACTTATGTCGGTGGTCTCGTCGCATAAAACTGAGAAGTATTTTGCAGCATTCACCTTGTCAACAAGTTTTTTTAATAAAATAGAATTGAAAGACGATATTATTTCATTCTGTATTTGCCAGCTAATATACGTTGCTCTACCACCTGCAGTGGTTAAGTGTTTGGCCAAAATGTGATCTCCTGCTTCTATTCTGAATTTAAGTAAAGAACGAAAATTCCCTTCTCCTTTAACTGGAGGTTCATTTATATTAAGAGGTCCAGAGTCACGGTGCCCTCGAAAAGAGTTTCCTAATCTAGCAAGATACATCGCTGTTTTAATTATGGGTTTTAGGCTTTCCCGATTATTTATTACTTGATCTTTTCGATGCTTGTCGATTTTTAAAACGACATTGTCACATTTTCTCATCACAGTATCTAAAAAGTTAGCAGCTCGTTCCTGACAATTCTTATGGTACAGATGTTTTTCATGATTTTTAAATTCCTCCCTGGCATCTTTCCAGTTTTTAAACGGAGTTTTAACGAGTTTTCCGCCCTTACTAGCTTGTTGGCCGACAACAGTGGAAAATAACGCACAATACTTGCAGAACACAGAATCTAGAGAAGGGGAGTAAACTAGCCACCTCCATTCATGAAGCCATTTCATCTGAAATTTTAAGTTTCTACTTCCTGACGATGGGAACTTAAAGGACAGATCTGGTGCCCAAGGGTTCTCTAAAAGTTTCTGCTTTGTTGAATCATCAATCATTTTTCCTAAATAGGACCCAAAATCAAATACCCAATTTCCATCTTCATGTAATTGTCGCTCACCAATATTTTTAGATGTTGAAGGTTCTATTTCATTTAATGTATTTTCTGAGCAAGTTACTAGGCATGGTGTTGCCTGAAAGAAAAAAAATGCCTTAGAATTTTATGATTTAGATTTTTATATTTAGCCGTAAGAAGTACCTATAATCCAAAAATATCAAATTATCACAAATTATCAAAAGTTCGACACACCTTTATTATGCTAAACTCGGCAACGGCGCAATCCTCACCTCGCACCTACCCTTCCGTTTGCTGTTTGCTACTTGCATTCATTAGCACCATAATATTTAAAAAATACTTACAGTAACATTGTTGCTCTGAGCCTGAGCAGAAGAATCCAGTCTGGGTTTTTTTATTAAAAATCTATCCATAATTCACAAAAGTCACATTAAAATGCACAATTAATGGGAAAAACAAACCGCTACCGGCTAGACATTACTGACTACTGACACGTGAGGTGTGTGGGGGGCGTGGAGCCTCAAAACAATTAACAGGGTTGCCAAGATCCAAGATTAATTAACTTAATTTATTTTTCCAAGATTAACAATATTAATCTGTGATGGTTCTCTGGGGGGGGGGGTTTTAACCCCTAAAACCCCCCCCCTAACTGCGCCACTGCCCGCTTCATTCCACCCAGAGCGGTGCATGGTAGAAATACACGACGAGCCACTGCAGCCCACCCGTACGTGGTTCAGCTTAGTTTAGTTTGTCTTTATTGCCATCAAATCATTGTACAATGCAAAAGCAACGTCAAAAATATGGATCTTAGATCCTTTAAAAATATAGGTTAGAAATTGACACAGTGTAATAATTATAAAAAGCAACTTACTTATCAAATCAAAATCACAAAAATCTATGAACATGCAAATGTAGAAAAACACACAAATCAAGAAAGAAAGTTGAATGAGTAATATTGTTTGTCTCACTCTTTGAACAATCTATTCCTTTCAACATTTTGCGTTTTATCGCGTGATAAGATTTTAGGTCCGGCTTCTAATTAGAAACCGCAGTATATACCCCTCACCCCCGCTTGCCCATTCGATGTAGGCAAACAACTGGCTGTGTTCATCAGTATTAGGTCGTTGGAGTCACCATTTTATGCCACCCGAAATTCTAATTAATATTTAATTTAATCTTAATATTTTTAATTAACACGAATTTTTTTTCTAGAGAAACTAACACTCGGCCCAGAACATTGAATTCAGCTATAACCAACTATAACCAAGAATCGCATCCCTCCAATATAAAGTTAAATAATTTACTTCAAGAAACAAAAACCGCCAACGTTGATGTAGCAAAGGATTTGTCAGGATTATCTGCTGTAGAAGGAGAGAGAGAGGAAAAACATAAAAACCCTTTAAATGCTGAGTTAATCAATGTTGAAAATACTGGTGATTCAATAACTGCTGACTTTAAGATTGAAAACGTTTCGCTTGATGTTCCTGAAGGTTCTTCTGATAAAGATTTTATTAAACAGGGACCTAAATTAATTGTTGTGATAAAAAGGCTGAAAATATCTGGAAAAAATGGAGAACTTATCACCGATAATAATCTACATCAGATTCCATATACAGCTTCAAATGGGTAAGTGTTATCTGGGTCTAAATCAAAATTTTTGGTATTTTATTTCGTACATGGTAATACAATAAATAAGGACACTAAAATCGTACGGCACATAGCTCCCTCCATTTATCATACATTTTTCACACTGCGTTATGACTTTACGGGTTAATTATACTTAAAAGAGATACTTAGCGGCTGAAATTGTCAGGAGGTCTTTGGGACATATCCTGAGTCTAACTCCGAGTTTTCGTATTCTAGAGGATTGCGGAAGATACAACCCCCTCGCCATTTAAGGGTGAGTTTGTGTTTATTCTTTAAACTTGTTTGCATTTGTTCATACAAGAAAGTTACAACAATCAAGTTGATTTGTTATGATATTATCTATCCAATTATGGTTCAATCAAGGTCACAGGCCATTTACAATGGTCGGTGAAAAGTCAGGAATAAGGGGTGGATTTTAATTTTTCTTGAATTCCGTGAAACCCACAAGTTTTTCAACGTATCGATTGCTTAGCAGAGCAGCACTTTTTACCACAATTATCTCTCGGCTTTTAAGGTCTTTAAAGATTAACAGTCACAAAATCTGAAACAGTTCAAGGCTCTACAACGTGCAAATTTATAAAACGACTAACATGGTTTCGCTACTGCAGGATTTCGAGGTTATTTAAGATATGTGTCTGGTCAAATTAATGAATGAAAAAGTTGTAGCCAGAAGTACTAATTTTTGACATTTTTCAAAGTTAATATCCAGTGGCTTACCTAGAACATTGAGCGCCCGGGGCAAAGAATGATTCGTAATAAGCCTGAAATCTTGCAGCGCGCAAAGCATGATTTTGTCGAATTGTATTAGAAGTTGCCTATCTACAGCTATATTTATTCTCAGTCGACGTGAAACAGTCGATACGGAGGCAGTTTATGGTCGGTTTATGCATGATTATGGTACACTGAGAAAAAGCTCATTTAGAAAAATAAGAATTTAACCGGCACGAAGAAATTTTATTAATTATTTCGTTAATCAATTATTGAATATTTGCGTGGAACAAATTTACAACATATGTGTCGTATTAATAAGGCGGCTAAGAAGCTATTAAATAGAAATTTGATAGTATGTGGATGTTGTGCGACATAAATTTAAAAATATGACAAAATCTTTGAGATTGGAGGAGGGAATACAGAGATACTTTTTTCTTTAAAAAATAAAATGCATGGTTCAAGGTTAATACATGTCGTCGCTACTATTTTGTAAAAATGGGACATGGGTGTAGCAGATACACTTCATGGTGCCGACCGTCGCCATAGGAGGGGCTCCCTCCCGAAATCTCTCCGAAATCCCAAATTTGGAGCCGAAATCGCAAAATTATACCGAAATCTATGAATTCCCTACCGATTTCGTTGAAAGGCCATATTTCAACCGAGATCCATGGGAGATTTCTCCGAAATCATAATCGCCTTACAATAAGAATCTCTCAATTTTTTTTTGCCTGCATTACTGCTACTTGGTTCGATTTTCCTGTGAACCTAGTTCAGTATTTTGCACTGTTTCTGCCGTTACTTGGTAGAATTTCATGATAAATTTAAAGAAAAGTAAAACACTGTACGAATTCCACTATATTAAAAACTTAATTTTTTTATTTTCAAAATTCAGCTAGTTTCAGTAGCACTATAGCTTTTTCAAGAATGAATAATTACATCTAAAGTTCAATGAGGTGCAATCAAGAGAGTCCAACAGGTCTTATTTGGTTCATTTCTTCTCTGTATGTAATATTTTAAAGTCTGGGTCAAAATTATGGTCGGTTTCTATTAAATGATTAGCATAATTAGAATTGCTTTTTGACTTGATGTAGCTTGAATAATGTTTTTTTATTCTCTTAGAAAAACTTCTCACAGATTGGCCTATTTATGTTTTTGGACAATCTTTTCAATTTAATTGGTAAATTCTAGACTTATCATCATTTTCCAATCTAGTTTATTTTATGAAATTACCTGTCGACAGGCTGGACAGGCATCGTGTAGAAAGTGCAACAGCTACAGATCTCTATTTCCACTTAAGTTTCCCTCGAAATTAAGGAGCTCATTAAATGGTGGCCTAAAAGACTTGTAAGAATAGTAATCTAAGGATTTATTTCAAATTACCTATAATGCCACACCTCACATTAGATCCAAACCTTGTTTGCATTCGCCTTTTATCCTAAATTATGCGGATTTTTCTCTATTCCAGTAGTGATTATTATGTTTGTTGAATATTCCACTATTTCTAAAGCGCGCTTCGTCTGTCCAAAAAACTTTAAATTGAAAATCAGGTATTTCTTGGCGCTGATCAGAGAAAAATTACCTATTTGGTTAGACATTTAAAGAAATGTTCGTGTATATGGTAATATTACTGATAAATTAACTGGTACGATTAATGTGACGTAACAATGTTTTTCTCTATTGCAGCATTGACGAACATCAAGATTGCACACTCCAGATCCAACAGCAACCTGACAATCGGGTTGATCAGAAACTTAAGGTGAACATTAAGAATGACTTGGGGATATTTCGGCAAAGAAATGTATACAAACACCGCCTTGGTAAGAGTTCAGGGAAAGTTAAGTTTAAATGTGATCAGTGTGATTATCGAAGCACTCGGAAAGGTAATTTAAAGCTTCACCTTCTCCGACATAAAGATCCAGAGGAAGTTAATATGTATAAATGTAGTCAGTGTGATTATCAAAGCGTCCAGAAAAGTCATTTAAAGACGCATCTTCTCCGACATAAGGATCCAGAGGAAGTTAATATGTTTAAATGTAGTCAGTGTGATTATCAAAGCATTCGGAAAGCTGATTTGAAGAGGCACCTTCTCCAACACAAGAAACCAGGGCAAGTCAATATGTTTAGATGTAGTCAGTGTGATTATCGAAGCATTCGGAAAAGTAATTTGAAGCGGCACCTTCTCCGACATAAGGATCCAGAGAAGGTTAATATGTTTAAATGTAGTCAGTGTGATTATCGAAGCATTCGAAAAAGTAATTTGAAGCTGCACCTTCTTCGACATAAGGATCCAGAGAAAGTTAATATGTTTAAATGTAGTCAGTGTGATTATCAAAGCATTTACAAAGGTAGTTTAAAGACGCATCTTCTCCGACATAAAGATCCAGAGACAGTTAATATGTTTAAATGTAGTCAGTGTGATTATCAAAGCATTCGGAAAGCTGATTTGAAGAGGCACCTTCTCCAACACAAGAAACCAGGGCAAGTCAATATGTTTAGATGTAGTCAGTGTGATTATCAAAGCATTCGGAAAGGTCATTTAAAGAGGCACCTTCTCCGACATAAGGATCCAGAGGAAGTTAATATGTTTGGATGTAGTCAGTGTGATTATCAAACTAAGTATAAATCTAATTTAATTAAACATTTTCTCCTACATAAGGAACCAGGGGAAGTCGATATGTTTAAATGTAGTCAGTGTGATTATCAAAGCATCCAGAAAAGTCATTTAAAGACGCACCTTCTCCGACATAAAGATCCAGAGGAAGTTAATATGTTTAAATGTAGTTAGTGTGATTATCAAAGCATTTCGAAAGGTCATTTAAAGAGGCATCTTCTCCGACATGAGGATCCAGAGGAAGTTATTATGTTTAAATGTGGTCAGTGTGATTATCAAAGCATTCATAAATTCAATTTAAAGGCGCACCTTCTCCGACATAAGGATCCAGAGGAAGTTTAAATGTGGTTAAATGGAGTCAGTGTGATTATCAAAGCATTCAGAAAGGTGATTTGAAGAGGCACCTTTTCCGACACAAGAAACCACGGCAAGTTAATTTGTTTAGATGTAGTCAGTGTGATTATCGAAGCATTCAGAAAAGTAATTTAAAGACGCACCTTCGCAAGACACGGATCCATAAAAAGAGGTGCCTTGAAATGTGATCAATGCGTATATCAAACAGAGTATGAAAGCCATTTAAAGAGGCACCTTCTCCTACATAAGGGTTCAGAGGAAGTTCATATGTTTGAATGTAGTCAGTGTGGTTATCAAACTAAGTATAAATCTAATTTAAGAAAACGTTTTCTCCGGCATAATAAACCAGGGGAAGTCGATATGTTTACAAGTGCTGTTAATATCTAAGGTTGTTCAAGCCATGGCTAATTAATTAAATTATACACAGTTAAAGATTTTATTTTTGATAAGTTTTTTATTAAAATTTGAAGAAGTAGTCCATACTTGCAGTGGAGTGTAGGTAATAAATTAAAACAACACTTCTGTCTTCCTCCACAAATAATATATATTTTTGAAAAATTTTTAACGATTGTCCCTACATGTTTCGACCATATATATAGTCATCTTCAGGGGAACTATATGGAGTGTGAAATTGGATCCAATAGTTGTCTCAAATTAATGAGTACAACATTTTATATAATAGCAAGTGAAATTTGTGTAGTTGAAGACTAACTTGAGGCAACTCAGAGTTGTGGATATGTAAGTAAGCACATTTTAGTTATTTAAAAAAAAATTTTTTATGTTGATAAAAAATTTAGTTGTATTTAATGAGCATGGTGTAAAAATAATTTTTTTTTTTTTTTTTTTTTTAAATAACTAAAATGTGCTTACTTACATATCCACAACTCTGAGTCGCCTCAAGTTAGTCTTCAACTACACAAATTTCACTTGCTATTATATAAAATGTTGTACTCATTAATTTGAGACAACTATTGGATCCAATTTCACACTCGATATAGTTCCCCTGAAGATGACTATATATATGGTCGAAACATGTAGGGACAATCGTTAAAAATTTTTCAAAAATATATATTATTTGTGGAGGAAGACAGAAGTGTTGTTTTAGTTTTTTATTAGTTTGGTTAATTAGTATTTATAAATATTTATGTCTGATTATGGTCCAAATTATCAATGTCCTGTTAAGTTTACCTACTAGATAACTTCTAAGGATATAATTATTGTTGTCATGGAGTTTATATGTTACTGTTATCACTAACACGACATTGATAATTTGGGCCTTAAATAAACACAGTTTGCAAAATGAAATTGGAAGAAGTTAAAATACATAAGCAGACTATTTTTGTTAAAAATATTTGATATACAGGGTGTCCGGTAAGTATATGGCATATTTTCGGGAGCGTATAGGGGGGGGGGGGGGGGCAAAATAACCCTAATTTGTCATTGAAAAAAAAAATCCGAAAGAACCCGTTAATGCAGATATAGACCCCCCAAAGGGGTACCCAGCGACTTCCCTGTTTGGCTCTAACTTTAGAATGGACAGGTAATTAAAAGAAGTTTTATTATTTTATGTAGGCCATAAAAACTATACAGTTATTATTACATCTCATCATGCATCTAACTTATGGACAAGCACTCGGCAATTGTGTGGGTGCAAGAAGAATTAATTCTGATACATTTCCAAATCGAAGTGTGCCGCATAAAGGAACCATTGAAAGGGTTGATATTTCGGAAATCACCTAAACACAAGAATGTTAAAAATTATTTCTCTAATGTTAACCTACTCTATATCTCCTAAAGGTACAAGACATGTTCCTCTCACCCTTTCTCTGATGGGTTAAAACGATGACTGACCTTCGACTTGATTGTATCTCATGTGTGAAAGCTTAATCCCCGAACCCTGATTGATTATAATTTAAAAAATTGCCTCATTATTGCTGAAGATGACCTTCTCTAAGGTCGAAACATGTCCTAGATCAGTTAGTATCATATAAAGATCTTGTTCCCCCCTGTTTGTGATATTAAATGTATTTGTGGTTTAGACAAACTTTTATTCCTTCCATTTAAAACTTTTCTCACTGAGAGAATGAACTTTCTGCACCTTAAAACAACACGAGTAAAATTATGATTTTGCCTAAGTCGTTGCAAAAACCAATTCGCATAGTTGACTCTTGCAGGATAATCAGCGGGAGACATGGCGTGTACCTTATTTTGAACGTGATAAGGATGAAGTAGTTGTTCTCGAAGATCTCATGAACATGAACAACCCACTTTGTCATATGAACTTGGACTGACTGCTTTCTTACACTATTAGAGGGATTTTTAGCAATTTCATCTAGAATTTCTGAGGGTTCCTTGCTCTTCTTGTAGGCCCTTTTCCACCACGATGCGGCAAAGAACTTCCTAAACTCGATTAGCAAAAGATTAGCTACTTTTTATTTCACTTCTTACTTGTTTCTCTTAAGCTACGATCGCCCTTTTCAAAAGTTCTTCGGTACGGTAAACGTCGATTTGGAAATGTATCAGCATAGATTCTTCTCGCCTCCACACAATTGCCGAATACTTGTCCATAATACCAGCATACTCACCATAGGAATAATCCTCCATTACTTAAGTCTTATGTACGCAATCAATCAGACAACTTGGAAAAGTGTTGTCAATAGCGCATTGTTAACGAAATAAAAACGGTTGCTGTTTTATAGTAGTATTCTGATTTATTATTTAAATAACGTGTTACGAGACGAATGTAAAGTACCTTCTTTACAGAGGAATGACGAGAGTATTAAAAAAATCTGTTTTCAGCTCTACGAGTGTGGTGAGAAGTCCGTTCCTGACTTCCCTGGAGATGTAAATCATCTACTGTAGTATCGTTTTATGAGCCTTTATTTAAAGTAAATCGCTGGGTACCCCGTTAGGGCTCTGTATCTCAGTTAAGGGTCACTTAGATTTAATTTTACTTTGTTACTGCCACGTCAAGACAGAATTTCTTTTAGGTCTTTGTTGACAAGTGAGACTTCTTGCTGCCTATAGAGATGAGCACTGACCGCGTTTGTTTGAGCATCCAAAGTAAAGGATGAAACAAGTTTGCTGTCGTTAATTAAGCTATTACACTATTTTGAACTAAGTCTTTAAGTTTATCGTCTTTAAGATGTATCACGAATATCATGTATGGCAACATAGATGAAGTTTAAACCATTAACATTTACAGTTTACCTACCCGCGCTAACCAACAAGTGAGTTCGTTGTCTGCGTGTTTGTGCGTGTTTCTTGTCATCAAAGACTTTGATGTAATGTGGTTTGGAACATCATTGCAGAGAATCACTTAGTTCATCTGCTGCCTGTACCTGTCCTTCTTGTCATCACTTGCTAGTACTATCGACTTTTTGCCATCGCGTTATCTCAATTCTGAATTTGTGATCCTTGGTGACTTTAACTTTTAGAGATGTAAAAAATGGCCGCCAATGCGAGTGTTATTGCAAACAGCTCCTCAAAAGTTCGCGAAAAACGTGACGAAAAAGGCAAGATTGTGTGTGTACACTGTAGCAAAGGTTCAACAACAGCAGTGCAATGTGGAAAATGCTCAAAATATTTTCACCCCTCGTGCCTAATTCAAGCAGCAACCCTAAAGTCGACGCCTTGCGTCATGTACCATCTTATGCATGTGACGACTTTTGGGAAAGTGAAAAATGCCTGTACCAGGTAATCATCAAGAATTTAGAAGAAAAAAACCAGCTCCTGTTGGAAAATAACCTTTTACTGAAGGAAAAACTGGAAAGATCAAAAATGGAGGTTAGGAATGTGACGAAATTCCCGCCAAATCCCCAGGCAACAACACAACCTTCGGCTGAATCTCAGGTTAGGAACAAAAGGAAGGAAAACTCTTCTCTCAGAGATGAACCGGCCAATAGCGCGGCAGCGGACCTGGCCCTACCCCACGCCAATGGAAAAGCTCACCAGAACCTTTCAGTAAACACTGGTGATGGTCAAACTAACCTGCCAAAACAGAATAGCTCTCTACCCAGAGAACAACAATGTTAGAGATAACCCAACCAAAGAAAACAAAAGTAAAAACGATGACAACAATGATAAGAAAAAAAATAATGACGATTTCCAAGTGGTATTCTACAAAAAGAAAAGCCAGAACAGTAGGCCAAATCCCAGAAAAGGGATGAACACTGATAGCTTACTTAAAGTAGCGGTAAATACAGAGAAAACATGGATATTTGTTTCTGGCCTTGCCTCGGAGACAAAAGCAGAAGATGTTATCAACTTTTTGAAAAAATACAACCTCGATGAGAATTGTTTTTGCGAAAAAATGGTTACTAGGAAAGATCGCCACTATAGCTCGTTTAAAGTGGGTGTTCCAAAAAAAAACGGTGAAGCAGTTATGTCCGAAGATTTATGGCCCCTCGGAACAACAATAAACCATTTTCTTCATATTCAACGCCAGATGATCTAGACCAGAAAGCTGTAGTTGATCTGAGTGGTTCAATGCCAAAGGATTCTCTAAAAATAATTCATTATAATGTTCAATCATTTCGCAATAAGTTTTTAGACTATGAAATACTTCTAAGCGAGACTTCAGCTGACTGTCTCTGTTTAAATGAGCACTGGCTGGTGCAAGGCGAACTAGATTCCATACCTATTCAAAATTATGTTGTGGCCTCTGGTTTTTGCAGGTCAGTGATTTCTCGGGGAGGTGTAAGTATATATGCCAAAGATAATTTAACATACGTTTCTTTAAATCTCTAGAGGTTCTCTTTGGAGCAGCACTGTGAAGTGTCTGGAATACTGATTAAAAATTATGATGTACAATTAATAACAGTATATCGATCACCTAATGGAGATTTTGACAAGTTTCTTGATATTATACCTAGTATACTTAATAAATTGGACCTTTCCAGGTCTGTTGTTCTTACGGGGGATTTTAATGTCCATTTCAATGAAAGGGATGCCCGGGCTCTTAAGCTGTGTAATCTGTTCCGTGCATTTAATCTCAAAAAAACAGTAAAATTTAATACACGTCTTAACAGGTGTCTGGATAATGTCTTTACAAATATTGATAGTTTGTTGACCTCATCTGAGCCGGTTGACCTAACCTATCAGTCTGATCATGTTGGCATACTATTTAAATATAAATTTATTCCTAAAAATTCCTCTTCAAGAATAACATATAGACCACTCACAGATGGGGGGCTCTTTAACCTCTATAGTACACTTGAAGCACATAATTTTGAGTTTGTGGTTGACAACAGTATAAATATAGAGAAAAAGTTCGAAATCTTTACTGAACTTCTATGTAATACAATGGAAAGTTCCTTTCCACAAAAATCCAAAATTTCTAATAAAAATTATCAAACAAAACAAAGAAACTGGTTTAATAACAACTTAAAAGATATGCGTGAGAGGCTTACATTCCTTGTCTCTTTGAACAAAACCAACCCCACTGTCGTGCCAAAGGCAGTTTTGTTAAATTACAGAAAAAGATACCGCGATGAAATTAAGGCAGTAAAGATTAAATTCAATGACGATCTACAATCCTCAACGTGAGATGTGGAACCTTATTCAAAATAAAAAAGTAAATCATGCTTCACAAACTAATTTACATGCCAATGATTCAATAACTTTTTTTGCTCTATTGCCGAAAATGTAATCAATAATCTGGAGGACGCTGATGTGTCATATAATACCTAAATAGTATGCCCACTAACGAAATCTCCCAATTCAGGTTTGTGCCTGTAGGGTTTGTTGAGGTTAGGGATGCCATCTCGGCACTAAAAAACAGCAACAGTAGGGACGTTAATGAAATGAACACCAAAATAATAAAGACTATTAAAAACCTGATTTATGTACCTCTGACAAAATTAATAAATGAGTATATATGGCTTGCAGCACATTTCCGTCAATTTGGGAAGGCCATGTGGTTCACCTTTCTAAGAAATTGGCGAAATGTCTTTTTCTCCTTAGTAACCTTGTCAAGATCACCTCCCAAAAAACTGTCCTTACAGCATATCATGGTTACTTTCACTCCAACCTATCTTATGATATTTTATCGTGGGGCCATTCTTGTCATATAGATAAAATCTTTGGCCTTCAACGTAAGTGTGTTCGCGCATTATTAGCGGCTTGGGTTTTAGAGATGACTGCCGTCAGTGTTTTGTGGATCTGAAGATCTTGATTGTACCATGTGTATATATATTTCAATGTCTGTTGCATAAACATAACAAAACAAAACATAAATCTTTATCAGGCTCACTTTGACCTGCATAATTATCCAACTAGGAATAATAACAACTTAGTACCAGACTTCAGCCGTCTTGAGAGAACTAGAAATGGCACCAGATATCTTGCTATAAAGTTCTTTAACTTGATTCCTACAAATATTAAGGTCCTCGGTATCAGCCAGTCCAAAATAAAAGTAAAAAAGTATTTAATGGCAAATGCCTTTTATTCTTATAAGGAGTACTTATTTCATATCAAATTTTAACATGTAATTTTATCTTATGATTTTAAACTTAATTTAATGTGTAATGTTTTAATTTGTAAATAATCTTGGTAAAGTAAATCTTGTGATTTTTATAATAAAATAATTTTTATAATTTCACAATCTACAAAACTTTTTAGAGAAATTTGTCTGTAAGAGTTTTATAGTATCAATTGTGTGATATATGTTGATGTTCCTTGTATTCATGTATTATACACTAAATATTTAGTTTCTATTTGACTTGTAAAAATACTTTGTATGCTATTACCAATAAATTACTCTACTCTACTCTACTCTACTCTTTTAAAACGTCAACTGGTTCAAATACCCACATACAAACGAGAAGCTAAATATTTTGCAAAAAATTGATTCTACCGAGTCTTTGTCAGTATGACAACATGATTCAACAACAAGTCTAGTTATACTTTTCAAATCTTTATGGTAAATCGACAGCAACAAATACATATATGCAAATTAGGTTTCCATGAACAGTGCCGAGCCGCGGTAACAAAAACTCCAGCATATCCAGTAGTTGTGCTAATTTCTAAATGGTAATGTGAAAAAGGTAGGGTTGAGAAAATGTTAATCACACCTTCTTTATTCATTATACTGATATTATGTGAGTAGCCTAGATGCAAAACCCGCTATATGCATTATAAACAATTCTGGGATATTCAAGAAAAACCTGTAAAAAATCCGACAGATATGATAGTATAATTTTTTTTAAATTTAAAAATGTGAAAAATTACGACAAATATATTGTTGATCCTTTACCAAATCAAACGTTAAATAAATTTGAGTTTTGGAACATTTTTCTAATTACATAGCGGGTATTGCAAGTGTATTTGATATATAGCAGGTTTTGCAACTTGTTATCCACCTTGAAACGCTAATAAGGTGGGTGCTAAACCTGTTATTTTTTTTAAAACAACAAAATAACGGAGAAATAAAAGCATCTCTAGAAAATATTTTATTGAAACGACACAAAAAATTATTGTCATTCAGAAAGTTCCTAACTAGGTACAAACAAGAGATAACAGAAATTTTAATTTTTTAAGCAAATTCAAGTCCGTCATCGTCGGGAAGCTCAAAGTCACTAAGAATTCCACTACTACTACTACCATCCTCTACTGTATCATCATTATTATATTCCGTCATAACATCTTTGAAATACTGAGGATTTTCATTTTCGCCCCACGTTTCACCAAAGTGGAGTATTAGAAGTCTCTTTACATCTTTCAATTTGGCTTGTTTTACTTCAACGCCTTTTTTAATAGTTTCAATGAGGCCATTATTTCGGAAGTTTTTACCTTTTCTACAAAGACTTTTCGGTTCATTTACATCAATGTTGTAAAACGGATCTCCTTGAACTAACGCTGTTTTGTTGGTTTGGTTTCGCGTAATAGTGATTTTCTTACTTTTCTGGAATTTAAAATGCCATTGCCCTGGCTGTTTAAGGATATTATCTAAATACGCTTTCCAATCCTTAACGGAGAATCCTTCTCTTAAATGTATGGCTGTTGTGTATTCTTTTATTACATTGATATAATCTTCCGGAGATGCAATAACACTCTTCTTTTTGAACTGTCGTTCTAATTTACCAAACACCCGATCTGGAGGTATAAAGGAATGTCCGACAATTGGGAACCATATTATAATTTTTTTGATATTTTTAGGGGCTTCAAAAAGCAGCCAATGAGATAGCATTCCTAGCATTCCTTTATTTTTATTTTGGCCCCCGCAGCCATCGGAAAATAACCTTATCAGTGATACCTCTTCTAAAATAGAACTGCACAGCCTGTGATGAAGAGCTGAAGCAATTTGATTGCAGCCTTTGGCGTATTCATTCTCTGTCCACAAGTAGCTAAACGTGTTGCCTTTGTTCTGTGACGTTGATGATGAACCCTGACAAATTGTAAAATTATATAGATATAGTTGTCGCGAGTAGTAAGCAGCTTGATCGGGAACCTTTGGGAGCGCTAAATTTTTCTGACAGTCGTAGCTAAATGTGAAGGAGTTATCGCTTTCGAGCCGGAGTTGTTTATAAAAGGCATCTGCACGAGTCCTATGTACTTTTTGCTGAATTTTAAGATCAAGTTTTTTTTCTTATCCTTTTCTAACAAAATCTTGTTTTCAATGCAACAGCAGGTCGAGCATTTGTCCAAATAAGGACTCTTTAAACTTATCTTGAAGCTTTCTGTAAATACTGCTCTAAAATATTCATATTCAACAGAAAGATCATCGTTTTGGTGCTGTTCGGTATATATGAGCCATATCTTTCTAATATTCAAGTCACTGGGCAAGTACTGCCGTTTTAAGTTTTTACCGCGTGTGTAGTGACTTTGTACCGGCCTAAATGTTTTAACAAAATCCTTAACTGAATCGAGCTTCGGTTGGTATTTTACGGTTCTGCGATCTCGACCTCGTGTTTCATTTGGCGTAACGCCAGTTTCCAAAAATTTTTGACAGAGTCTTAGGTAATCCCTTTGCTACATGTCTGCAATCAAAGAAAAAAAGGTTTTTTATTTTTGTTGTTTAAACCCTGCTTAACACAGATAGGTACATACCTTGCTTTTTTAGCAATATTCCTCTTCCATGTTTCTGGCCGACTTTGTTTTTTTCTTGACATCGAGGGCTCAGTCTCCATAGGATGTTCACTATCACTTTCTGTTGAAAACAAACACAATTTTTTCTAAGAACGCCAAGAATCGCTGTTATTCATCTGATTTAGCTAAGATCAGACTAACCTAAAACTAAACACATCAACGTGCTAAATGCCGCAAAATGTTCACATAATCGGTTTTGCAACTGTATTCACTGAGATCACGTGACTCCAATAATGGCGGTATTACATTTGGCGGGTTTTGCAAATTCCCTAATATTTAGCTGGCTTTGCAACTGTATGACTGGTGCATATAGCTGCTTTTGCAGATATGCTCGTTTTTCGAACCGAATTCTTAACAGGTTTTAGCGCACTTTGCAGCTCAAAATATTGTTTTACATATGGCGGACGACATAACGTTGCTAGTCGCACCGTTATCTCAGCAAGGGCGGTTTTGGCTTTTCAACATGGGGGGGGTAATTTGAAATTCGAATTTTTTTTTTTTTTTTAAGTAACCAGAAAATAAGTTTGGGAGGGGGGTGAGAAGAAAAATAGCGCCGCAGGCGAAAAATTGTTGGGTGCCACGCCCTTTTTTTCAATAATGATGCTTAAAATTTTAAATTCATGGGGGGGGGGTAATTACCCTATTACCCCCCCCCCCCCCCCGTAAAACCGCCCTTGTATCTCAGTATTGATTTTAACTGCATATAGCGGGTTTTGCTATGTATGTTTGTATATTATTTTTATTTCTTTAGATAACATAACTGTTAATAAAATAAAAATGGAGCTATGAAATCACAGAATTAAAAAAAAAGTTGTGTTTTTGTAAAATATATTTTTTCTTCCAACCACTTGCTAACTAGAAATTAACTACCATGAAAAAAATATGAAGTTTTCCAAACCTGGTAAATAAATTCTGTACGGTGAGTTTATTGCAAAACAAACTTGACAGTCATTCCTGGTTAATTGTATTACAAGAATAAGATTTAACGCTCTACACGAAAATCCACGCTCATTTCACACAGACGACAGTGACGAACGAGTCGAGTCGAAAAGGTAAATGTTTCGTTTACCAAATAAAATAAATCAAGTTTTAGTTGACTGAGACATGTGCTCCCTGGAAATATCATGCTTTTGAAGAATCTGAATCAGTTCGCACTACGGATTTTCATCTTATTTTTAATTTGAAATAACCTGCTTGGCCAACAGTTCAACAAAACAGTTTAATTTTGGTTTCACCACAGCTATACGTATAGATCTATACATGGTCTCACTCCCCGTAAGCTATGCATATTGTTGATACCATTTTTCTGAAATTGACCTACTACTCCCCTTGGCTCTCTATTGTGTTAATTAAATTTAATATTTTATGGGCCCACATTTTATACTTCAAATAAATTGAATAAGATCACTTTTTACCTCAGTTTCAACGGGATATTTTATTAAAACACTTACCTTAGGTCCTAATCTTAAAAAAACCAAACCGAAAGTTTTGACCTTGAGTTTTAACTTCGATACATGGTGTTTGTTTGGTTGCTTATTTTGGAGTTTAAAATTCTAGTCTTCGTTACTGATCGATATTCTTACGACATGGCAGGTATGCCGGCGATATCAGAAGTGAAGCAGTTATTCGCTGGTAGTTTGAGAGTCATTGCAGGATAAATATTGTAATATCCTGTCTGTTTGACACTGGGTCGGCACTGCCGACCCTAAAAAGTCGCCGCTGCTAACAGAAAATATTGTGTATTTCTCCATTACGAAAGTAAACTCCTACAGATAACATAAGCGCATCTCCCTTGTCTATGCAGATAACTAAAGTGCAGTGTGTTCTGAAGTTAGAGATTATGCTTTATTCAGCAGTGGCGCAACTAGGGGGGGGGGGGGCTGTTCTTCCCGATCGAGCGTCGCTCGGGTCGTCTAACTACCTGTTTAGAAGAAATGTTAACTCATCACTACCTAAGATAGGTAAAATTACACAATAATTGAAAGGAGCCTGGCTGTTTTCTTACTTGAAATCCAAGCACCATCATTGAATATTAGGTAAGTTAAGTTTCATAAATTGTCGTGTTATATTTTGCAAAGTGCAAATAGATGTTATTTACTCCTGGTGGCTCTACATAATAGCGCAGTCTGCGAGTAGCGCCAACCCTACTAATTATTAATTACGGCAAGCTAGTAACCCTTATGCGTTTACTACCCGATTTATCAATCTTAGCGTAGCTATTGTTTTTTATCTGGGAGGCTTTAGCCCCAGAATTGCCATGGGCGAAAATATTTTCGAAGCCACACCCAAATTTTGTCAAGAAGTCGCGAGTCCTTTAGAACAAGCTAACAAAATTAATAGGAAATAATACAAAAAATATACATTTTTACCTTGCAGTTGCTTTTTGTTTAAAAGAGAAACTCGGCTTGCATTTCAGTTGTAAATTTACATCGCCAAAAATTTTTAGTGCTTCCTCGGACCTCCAGCAGGCCTAAAAGGTGAAATTATTTTTGACTGGTGGTAATTTCTTAGCGAGGCTAAGCCCTCCTTCTCCTCCCCCTAACTACGCCAATGCCGGACAGAGTTTCTGCTGGCAGCTGAATAATGACTATATTTTTTTACTTCATTTGTACGTCAGATATATAACGCAGTTTTTTTGTTCTTATGGTCGAAAACCATGACCCGAGAATAGCCACCATAGCATGACGCCAGATACATCACGTGACAATTGACTCACCAGTTCAGTTCAAAATTGAGCGTTAAAATTATCTTAATAGCATACCTAGTCACATGTCTTAGATTAAATAAAGAAACAAGATCAAACTTCCAAACATTTCCAGAAATTAGATTGACGGCATTACTTTTGACCAAAGGAATGTGCGTTTTTCCGATAACTCCTGTGTTATTGGTTCTCGAATCTTTTTGTCGCCATCTTTAATAATTGAGTCAAAAATGCACACTTAAAAGGTCATATTTTAGTTGTTCTAAAACTTTTCAAACTTGCATTATTCTCACAACTCGGGATACTTAATGAATCTGTGGGATCTCGTGGTGTTTTCTGTAGTATCAAACTGGCCACTTAATCTTGATAAAAAAAACTGCCACTGATTTTAACAACAAACTTTAATTAATTATTCTTATAAAGAAAAACAAACTGTAAACAACAAACATGTGTAACTGTATGAGAAGAGAAGTGAATCACCAAAAAATAATGCGTTCAGTTCGAAAGCTCGATATTGTCTCGTATTAGTAATTTTTGTTCTCCGCACCCCTCGAACCCTTTGTTCCTTCTTCGCTCGACACGCAACACGGCGTAGCTGGATTCCAAGAAGTACCTCGTCTGCTCTTGATAGGAACTAAATGGCGTCGTATTATAATATTTTTATTATAGAACGCGTCATGCCGCCGCCTTTGAAAGGTCCGTCTTTCAAAAAAGAACACTAGGATTCAAACTTAGAAATGTCAATTGGTAACACACATATTTGAGTAATAGCTCGTTTAAACACTCCGGCACTAGTCTTTATTAATGCTACCCGTATAAGTCCGTCATTTCCCGGATATGTTTCCATTACACGGCCTAACCTCCATTGCATTGGCGGTGTATTGTCCTCCCTTAGCACAACTAGAGTTCCAATTGATAAAGATATATTTGTCTGCAATTGCCACTTAGATCTTTGTTGTAATGATTGCAGGTAATCACGTGACCATTTAGACCAGAATTGTTGAATTAAAAGTTGCATGTGTTTATACCGGGACGTGTACGTATGGCGATTATCAGGAACTGGGACTTCTGGTATAGTAAGTAATGGACGTCCAATTAGAAAATGACCTGGAGTCAACACATCAAGGTCTTCTGGATTTTCTGTGAGTGCAATTAAGGGACGGGAATTTAAAATGGACTCTACCTGAACTAAAATCGTGTAAAAATCTTCATACGTCAATGTAAGATTTATCAGAATTCGCTTTAAATGATGTTTTGTAAGCCGGACTGCGGCTTCCCATAAACCACCAAAGTGAGGCGACCTTGGTGGGATAAAATGCCAATTTATTTTATTTTCGAGTAAAAAATTTTGAAATTTTTCATCATTAACTTGATTTGCTACTTCGTTCAATGATCTGTTGGCTCCAACAAAATTAGTTGCGTTATCAGAATGCACCTCTGAGCAAAGACCGCGCCTAGCAACAAAACGCTTGAACATGTTTAAAAAACCATCCGTTGAAAGTTCACTCACAAGCTCCAAATGTATTGCTTTGGTCGTGAAACAAATAAATAAACAAATATATGCCTTTATAAATTTCTTGTTACGAAATTTGCTATCTTTAATTAAATAAGGACCCGCATAGTCTAAACCACAAATAGAAAAGGGAGACGTTGGGTTCACTCGAACTTTAGGTAGATCAGCCATCTTTTGGTTGATATTACGCGGATGTACACGAAAACAAATAACACATTTTCTTAAAACACTACGAACAATTTACCTTCCTTTTAAAGGCCAATACTGGCTTCTCATATTTGAAAGGACCGCTTGTGGGCCTGCATGCAAATTTTTAAGATGTTCATTTCTAATAATAAGAGTAGTGAGGTGATGATTTGAAGGAAGAATAATCGGGTGTTGAGCGTTATATCCTAGTTGTGAATTTTTTAATCTCCCACCAACGCGAATTATACCATATTCATCTAAAATAGGATCAAGATGCACCAATTTGCTATTGCGAGGTAATAACTGCGATTTTTTTAAGAGTTTCAGTTCGTTTGAAAAAACTTGCGCTTGAACAATAAGAATAATTTTTTGTGAGCTTTCTACGGTTTCTTGAATGGTTAGATTCCCTGAAACTCGTGAATCGGGTTTAGTTTTCGCATTTCGACAAAATCTCAACATATAAGCAATCACTCTAATTAGTTTTGTCAATGATGAAAAACGTGAAATTATTTCAATATCCGTATAAGTACACGTTAGTGTTTGCAACGTTTGTGTAACTTCGGGCAAATTATCGTCATTTATCTTAGGCGATAAATTTGGCCATAAATTTTTATTCAAAGGGAGCCATTCCGGACCTTCAAACCAACAACGTAAGGTTTTATTATCATCTGCTTCTATACCTCTAGATATCATGTCCGCAGGATTAGACATTGTTGGTACATACCTCCATTGTGAAGGTTCTGACATTGTTTGAATTTGGGATACTCGATTCGAGACGAAAGTTTTTAATCTACCGGCATCGGTAGCAATCCAAGCTAACACTATAGTTGAATCGCACCAAAAAAATACATCGTCAATTTTGATTTTAAGTGCACTAATTACTGTTTTATAAAGTTTGACTGATAGCAAGGCACCGCATAATTCTAATCTTGGTACTGTTATAGTTTTCAACGGTGCGACACGTGATTTTGCACAAGCTAGTCGTACCAAAATATCACCCTTTTGATTAATTGATCTAATGTAAATGCATGTGCCATAAGCTGCTTGTGACGCATCCGAGAAACAATGTATTTCGATTTTTGTTGGGTTTTCCAACAATATGCGTCGATGAATATTAATTTTCTTAATACATTCCAATTTATTATAAAATTTGAGCCAATTTGTACATAGGTCTGGCAAAATCGGATCGTCCCATCCAATATTTGATTGCCAAAGTTTTTGTAGTAATATTTTAGCCTTTATAATAATAGGGCCTATTAAGCCAAGTGGGTCGAAAATTTGACTTATTACTGAAAGCATTGAACGTTTAGATATAATTTTGTGTTTATCTGGGTTAATGGCATATTCAAAAGTATCATCTGAAGCATTCCACAAAACCCCTAAAGTTTTTGAACTTTGATCCTTAACAATGTATTGAATTGAGTAACCAGACTTATCATTATTTTGAAAAAAATCTAGAATACGTTTATCATTAGAAGTCCATTGTCTCAAATTAAAACCTGCAGAGTTTAAAATGTTGTTTACTTCGTTGACGAGGGATAAAGCTGTCTGGATGTCATCAGCACCATCCAGCCAATCATCCATATAGAAATTGTGCCTTATTGAATGAGATGCTTTGGGAAATTCGGAAACGTTATCAAGAGCCAGTTGTTTCAAGCACCTAGTTGCTATAAATGAAGCTGGGGCAGTTCCATAAGTTAATGTACCTAATTCATAATGAATTAACTTATCTGAGGGATCCGCACGCCATACAATACGTTGGAAATGACCGTCTTCCTTCTGCACGTTTATACACCGATACATTTTAGTGATATCAGCGGTAAAAACTATTGAAGGCACTCTGAATCGAAAAAGAATCCAGAAAATCGGTTCTTGGATACACGGCCCTACCTTTAGAACGTCGTTTAAAGAAATGTTCGAGGAAGATTTCGCAGACGCGTCGAAAACTACCCGTAATTTTGTCGTCAAGGAAGAAGTTTTAATCACACTGTGATGTGGTAGATAATAACTTGGGTTATTTTTTAGATCTGTTTTGTTATCGATGGGTGACATATGCCCTAAGCTAACATATTCTGACATAAACTCAAAATATTGTTGACGAAGTTCAGTATTCTTTGACAATTTGGTTTCTAAAGTTTGAAAACGTCGAATCGCCATCTGTTGAGAATCACCCAAATTAATATAATTTTCCCGAAAAGGTAGCTTTACTATAAATTTGCCATACTCATCTCGTTGAAAAGTTTGTTGGAAATGCTTTTCACACTCTTGTTCTTCCTTTGACAATGCATGTAGCTTCGTCGGAAGTTCTTCGATTTGCCAAAATGCTTCCAACTGATTCTCTAAATTAGTATTTTGTACAAATAAACAATTGGACCTATTTTGATTTAAATCACTAAATGGCCCTGATACAATATATCCCAATTTCGTGTTTTGTAAAATCGTTTGATTTCGGCCAAGTTTAATTTGATTATTTTTTAACAAATTATAGAATATATTAGCGCCAAGTAATATTTCAATTTCCGATGAATAGTTGAAATTAGGATCCGCTAAAGTAATATCCTCAGGTATTTGCAAATTAGAACAATCAAAACTAGTCTGTGGTATGTTATCCGTAATTTTGTTTATTACCAAAAACTGAAGATTAAATTCATCGTTAGAAACCTTAGATTTAATTTTTGTTTTGACCGATTGGGTTATGTTAGTGACAGCAAGATTAATACCTGATACCGGCAATTTTATTTCGTTTGTTTTTAGATTTAATTTATTTTGCAAATTTTGAGTAATAAAATTGCTTTGTGAACCGCTATCAAGCAACGCCCTACACTCAATGAGTCTACCCTTAATATCATAAATATAAACGATCGCTGTGGACAGAATAGTGAAAGCGCCGTTTGTACAATACGCTACTGTATTTGAATTTGAATTTGGCAAACTATTACTATCGACGTTAATTTTGATAGAACTATCATTTGAGCTAGATGAATTTGGATTATTAGTTGACGTTTGACCTTGATGTTGAGGGTTTGAAGGCATAGATACACGGACATGTGGGGAATGTTGTGCCTGCAATTGGGGTATATTAAGCTGTCGATATCCTAAATTATTAAAATGCAATAATGAATTATGTCTCTTATTGCACTGACGACACAAACCACTCTCACACTCGGTTGATTGATGACCAATACGCAAACAATTTGTGCACGCCTTTAATTTTTTACAACAAACAAATGTTTGTCCCTTATCCTTTCCATCAGACCCAACCTCTGAACTAGAGGTGTGTCGTTCACGAACGATTCGTTCAAAACGAACGAATCACTTCACTGACTCGAAAGAATTAATTCATCGTTCCTAAAAGATTCGATTCTTTTTTGATTCACCAAGTCAGGAATAATTTAAAGAATTGATGAATCAAAGTCGCATTTCGTTCACTTTACCCGAAACTCGAAAAAGCGATTCACCAGTTCAGTAATTCACTTGTTCGCAAGTCCGCAGTTCGAACGATCGAGCTCGAGAGTGGGCCTGACGGCCGTCGCTCGGCGATGCGGGATGCCGTCTTCCATTTTCATGATGTAGAGAAAGACAGCAGTTTAATTAGATACGCAAAGTACAGTAGAAGGAAAAGAGATAAATGTATGGGATGAAATATTTTATTTGTTTGGTATTTATTTGATTATTTTTTTATAGTGTAACTGTACAAATGGTTGAACAAATTTTAATAAACAAGAAAACAAGAGAAGAATATTATTTTTGGATAGGAATCTATTTATTATTCATTGAAGACATTTCAAGAACGTAAACATTGGGCTCTACATTTGGGTATTTTGTTACCACTTATGGTAACAATCTTCATAACAAACGACTGACTGTTATTTAAACAAACATCGATTTAGCATTTTCGCGTTTAAAACGTAAAATTATTTAAAAGTAGGTAAGTGAATCATTTAAGAACGAATCTTACTGAACGAATATTTTTAACTGAATGAATCAAATGAACTGAGTCACCAAAAAGAATCGAACTTCCCACCTCTACTCTGAACGCGTTTCGCTGTATAACAGCTCATCAGCAGAGCTATAGGGTCTGACGGAAAGGAAGGGACTGTCTGTGACTTTCATCACTATATATAGAAAACAATATAGGAATGAAGCACAACGGCGACATCCCATAGTAATCGAGCGTACCACCGAGCGAGCCGGTGAGGTTCTATAAAGATCCATACACCAGCACGGAGCCCATAGTAACAGGCATCTAACCTCGGTGGCGCCGAAAACCATTTCTTCGGTTTAGGTTACCGAGACCTTAAGATTACAACAAACAAATGTTTGTCCCTTATCCTTTCCATCAGACCCAACCTCTGGACGCGTTTCGCTGTATAACAGCTCATCAGCAGAGCTATAGGGTCTGACGGAAAGGAAGGGACTATCTGTGACTTTCATCACTATATATAGAAAACAATATAGGAATGAAGCACAACGGCGACATCCCATAGTAATCGAGCGTACCACCGAGACAGTCATTTTTTCATTCAACCTTTCATTCCAGCTTTCAATTAAAAAACTATTGATTATGCTACCTTTGCACGGTCAAAATACCGCGGCCATTTAAATCCTCATTGGGCAGGTTAGACCTTAAATTATTTTCAAAAGGCCATGTTTTTAATAAACAGGTGAAAAATTTATTTGCCGAATTCCTTGATGTGGTACGCTCGATTACTATGGGATGTCGCCGTTGTGCTTCATTCCTATATTGTTTTCTATATATAGTGATGAAAGTCACAGACAGTCCCTTTCTTTCCGTCAGACCCTATAGCTCTGCTGATGAGCTGTTATACAGCGAAACGCGTCCAGAGGTTGGGTCTGATGGAAAGGATAAGGGACAAACATTTGTTTGTTGTAATCTTAAGGTCTCGGTAACCTAAACCGAAGAAATGGTTTTCGGCGCCACCGAGGTTAGATGCCTGTTACTATGGGCTCCGTGCTGGTGTATGGATCTTTATAGAACCTCACCGGCTCGCTCGGTGGTACGCTCGATTACTATGGGATGTCGCCGTTGTGCTTCATTCCTATATTGTTTTCTATATATAGTGATGAAAGTCACAGACAGTCCCTTCCTTTCCGTCAGACCCTATAGCTCTGCTGATGAGCTGTTATACAGCGAAACGCGTCCAGAGGTTGGGTCTGATGGAAAGGATAAGGGACAAACATTTGTTTGTTGTAATCTTAAGGTCTCGGTAACCTAAACCGAAGAAATGGTTTTCGGCGCCACCGAGGTTAGATGCCTGTTACTATGGGCTACGTGCTGGTGTATGGATCTTTATAGAACCTCACCGGCCCGCTCGGTGGTACGCTCGATTACTATGGGATGTCGCCGTTGTGCTTCATTCCTATATTGTTTTCTATATATAGTGATGAAAGTCACAGACAGTCCCTTCCTTTCCGTCAGACCCTATAGCTCTGCTGATGAGCTGTTATACAGCGAAACGCGTCCAGAGGTTGGGTCTGATGGAAAGGATAAGGGACAACCATTTGTTTGTTGTAATCTTAAGGTCTCGGTAACCTAAACCGAAGAAATGGTTTTCGGCGCCACCGAGGTTAGATGCCTGTTACTATGGGCTCCGTGCTGGTGTATGGATCTTTATAGAACCTCACCGGCTCGCTCGGTGGTACGCTCGATTACTATGGGATGTCGCCGTTGTGCTTCATTCCTATATTGTTTTAATTTTTTAATTTCACTTAATCTTAACATTAACTGACAACTTAAGAAACTCCTTGCAAAAATAAATAGAGTGTTCACCCTTGCAATAAAGACATGGATATTTGTTAAGCGATAGATGTGTTTGTACTTTATTTGAAGGTTTACTCTCTACAGATTCGAGCAAATTGCACCGATCCTTCAAGAATTTAACAAAATCATCAATAGATGGCGAATCATCGTCCTTTGTTTTAATTTCCCACTCCCTCTTGCTGGTTGCATCTAATTTTGAAGAAAGCAAATACAACAAAATTGTATTCCATGTTTCAACCGGTTCATTAAGTATTTTTAATGCTCTAAAATGTTTTTGAAAATTATCCAAGAAGGATCTTAGCGGAATATATGAGCCAAATTTGCTTCATATGACCTTTTATAATATATTTTTTATTTTCATAACGTTCGACTAAAAGTTTCCACGCCTCTGTATAATTTGCGTCATTGATTTCTAATGAGTCAATTATATTTGAAGAATCGTGTTTTAGACATCCCTTGAGATAATAAAATTTTTCGACATTTGATAAGGACTGATTGCTGTGTATTAGTGACATGAAAGTATCATGAAACGTAGACCATTTTTCGTAAGAACCATCGAATTCGGGTAGTGCAACTGGAGGGAGTTGCACAGCTTGTTTGACCAAAGATACATTAGGAATTTGTGACGTAGAACTCATATTCTGCATTCTTGCGCGATAATCTTCGTCTAACATTTTTTTAGCGACTGCCACGGACGAAAAATACGTATTTTCGAAATCAATTCGCTGTTGGGTTTGCACATCACCACTGTCAATTAATTCAATCTCGTCTTGAATGTTATTAAAATTGTCAAAAATAATATCTATTTTTTGCAAACGCGAATGAATTTCTATGATTTTTTCGTGATTAGCAACGTCATGCATGAAATTAGCAAATCTAGTTAATTGTGACTTTAGGACACCTCTTCGAGCAATAAGCTTTTTTTTGTTTTCGTCTTCGCTCATTTTTGTAATATTGTATTTATACGTTTATAAATCTGTTAGTTTATAAGTTATCGCATACACTACCCACTTGACATATTTTGAGAAAAAACGTTTTTTTTATGTGAAAATGGTAATGTTATTTCCCTTTACCAAAAACTTCGTTTTAAAAACGTGATCTTTATTTAATACTGTTATTTTAATGTAATTTTTGTTCACATTGTAATTTGTGTTACATTTTTACATTAATTTTATGTAAATAAAAGTAAACGTTACTTATAAAACATTTAATTTGCGTCATGTTTTATAACGTCGAAATAAGTAACCTATTTTTCACTTTATCTTAACATTTTTAAATTTCGCGCATAAAACCCAGCGATCGGCGATTGTCACGTCTGTCATAGACGTTTGACGTTGTGTTGTGAGTGTATAGTGGAAGGAGCAGTTTTTGGTGAATATTTTGGATAGCACCGAATCTCTTTTAAGTTTTGTGAGTTTTCGTTTATTGTTGTTCTTAATTTTATGATTTAGTCTTTATGAAATAACTGTTGTTTGTTCTTTATACCTACTTATATTTCACGAGTTCTTTTGTTCTTTACCACAAACGCTGGAAGGGCAAAATGGCATCTCGTGAATTTTATTTTCATTACAAAAAAAATGCTAAAAGGATCCCTTTAATGTAACAAAAATACCAGCCTTTTGAAGTTAATTCAAAATATAAAACGAGATACGCCACTCTATTTTTTCCTTTAATTGAATAGTTCTCTAGATTCTACATTTTAACCTCTACAAAAAATGATTATTGTAGTTCTTTATTACTATTGAGGACCCTTGAAAATGTTTCCTATGTAATGTAATATCTCGTGTAATTAGGTTGTTGGAACAATATTTAAAAAATGTTTCGTTTTTAATTTAGAAATAGCGCAAGTTCAGTTTGGAGGAACTACTGAGTACTCGATGGAAAAAATAATAATAGACCACTTCAGGTATGCCGCGAACCGTTGAAGAAACAAAAAAATGAAAACTTATGCTATATAGGTACTAGATTTTAAATTAAAATAAGTTAAAATTCGTAAATTGTATACGGTAAACTAAGGCAACTTGAAAAAATAAAAGTTCATAACTTGAATGTATTGTTGTTTATTTATAAGTACCCAAATAATAAGGTATGAAATAATACGCTACTTTCCTGAGGAAAAATTTAGTTTTATAAGTTAAAAATATGTTACAAAAACGCAGAATTGTACCATAATATAATACGTTATAAAAACGTTAAAATTAGTAACGTTATTTTAACCAACGTCAGAACACCGTAACATTAAGCGTGTTTTACACGTTGAAAACACGTTTATTCGTATTCTAACGTTTTTCAGTCTCACGTAAAATTATACATGAAATTCACGTTTTTTATAATAACCCACATAGCAAAAAAAGTATATTCACATCCTGAGAATATGCTATCGACAGCCCACAACTCACATTCGTTTAGGTACATCCATAGCATATCCATGTCATATTTAGAAATTGATTAAAATCATGTTCGTTTGTATATATCCATAGCATATCCAAGTCATATCTAGAAATTGGTATAAAAATCATCAAAATCAAGTAAAAAAAGTGAAATTAAAAATAGTATTAAAAAGATTTTCCTACTTTAGTATTTTTAAAATAATATAATTTAGGGCAATTAGGGCGATTGCTCAGGTTGGTATTTAAATCTCCAACTTTTGGCAGCCCTGCGCCCGCACTTCGCGCACGGCAGATACAACACTTCGCGCTTGGGATGACATTACATAACCTCAGTTTTTGTCATTTTCTCTGCTCGTGTTGTGTAAGTTCTTTTGATGGCTTGTTTTTCATTTTCTTACAGTTCAGTAAGTATGTTCATTGTTTATTAAAGTGTTTTGGTGTGTGAATTTGTAAACAATAAGTGAACAGTATATATATAAGGCTAATTTTATAACGTACCTAATCATATTGCTTTCAACAGCCGAAATTTTACTCTCTTAAATAAGTCTTCAAGCAGCAAAAGTTAGATGTCATTTCGTAGGTTTATATCCAGAAAAACATAATGATTCGCTGTCTTTAGAAGTATTAGAGCCATTCACCCGAAGGTGTAATAGCAGATGATATTTCATTAGCAGAAAATGTCTTAGTTTAAAGGTGTTTACTAACAATTCAATTAAAAAAAAGTTTTGAGGTACCTACCTATTTAAAATCGTCCAGAAATTTTCGGTATTCATTATTAAAATAATTTATAATTTACTAAAAAACATAGATTAACAAATTCCTGAAATGTTAAGATACTGTAATAATAAGTTCTGTAATTCTTTAGATGCTGTGCGTCAAAATAACAGGACAATGGACGCATGTGAGGACGAAGCCATAGTAGATACACATTCAAAAATGGCTTGTCAAAGCGAAGGAAATGCTTAACAATAAAAAGAAAAACAACCTTGACAAGTAAGAATTCCTTATTAATTTTTTAAAAACTTCAAGAACATAATAATATAATAGAAACCTGTTTTTAAAGTGCTCAGACAATACTCTACATTTTTTTAAGGTAAATATTTTCTCAACCATTCATTTATGTTTTTCTTTTCAGGAAAAACGAAACTGACGTTATAAAGCAGTAACTCCTTAATTTAAAAAACTAATAATTATGTCTGTAATTGTTTTCTAAGAGTTTGATTGTGCTCTAATAAAGCCTGTTTTTAATATTTTATGTTTACTTGATTTGATTTAAACAAATATGAGACTGACACTTCAATATTAAGTATGTGAAACGTCGATTGACCCAACATTTCGAGATACGGCGGCCATAGTGGCCATGTCGGCAAAATAGGTACTCTGGATTCTTAAATTTAGTAGGGGTAGTTAGCCGCAATAAAATCCTTGACACAAAAAATTACTATTTGCCAGCTTCCCAAAGGCTCTACTGAATGATGTTTGCATTGGAATGGTATTGAAATAGCCTATTTACATTTACAATATTTTCGATGAAAATTCCAAGCAAGAATGGGCATCATCATACCTGCCTACAAGCAGAAACTGTAAAATAATCATTTAATTTTAGATACGCTGGCTCATAGATTTCTACTTTTATTTATTTTTTTTTTATTTTATCTTCATTTTCATTCTTGGTCTAAGTAGGTACCAGAAATTTAAAAGTAAAAATCGGGTCATTCCTATTTTGGGCAAAACGAATATACTGTGCATGTCATTGGTATACACATACGAATCTTCTGTGAATGTGCGGAGGATATGCTAAATGTCCAGAAACGCATTTCCTCAGCATGTCCGACTTGTGGCCAAACGCATGTCGTATGCATATACGTAGTACATATATGTATGTTCTATGAATCTGCGGAGGATGTGCCACTCAATATCCATATCCGAAAAAGAATATATTTCATATATCCACAGGATATCTTTTTGCTATGTGGGAAACAACAAAATTAAATTCCGTAGAATATGACTTTGGTAAATATCATTTGCATTTGTACCTGATAAAAACACCTTTGAAAGCCCTATTGGCAACTTAGAAATTTAGGAGTGTTATTAACAAGTAAAATAAACTTAGTTAGGGCACCGAAGCCTTAATATTTTGAATTTGTTTAGAGATAAAAAATTTGAAATTTTGACAAAGTCACCTCACTATGTAGTTCACAGTAACACATGCAATAAAATTGTAAAACAATTCGCTCTGTTCTTTACTTGAAACAAAATTTTTTTTTAAACTTAGAAACTTAGAATAATTTTGATTTTAATATGATCAATTACAAATATTATTTATTTATTTCAAGTAGAGTCGGAAAGTGTAGGAATTTACAGGAAAGTAAGAATGAAAAGGACAAACTCACAGAAATGTACGTCTTCTTCTATCTTGATTTCTGGCTAGCTATAAAGTCTGTTGCACTGTTATATCCGGCTCGAAGGACCAATGTGGGATCTCGTGGTGTTTTCTGTAGTATCAAACTGGCCACTTAATCTTGATAAAAAAAACTGCCACTGATTTTAACAACAAACTTTAATTAATTATTCTTATAAAGAAAAACAAACTGTAAACAACAAACATGTGTAACTGTATGAGAAGAGAAGTGAATCACCAAAAAATAATGCGTTCAGTTCGAAAGCTCGATAATGTCTCGTATTAGTAATTCTTGTTCTCCGCACCCCTCGAACCCTTTGTTCCCTTCTTCGCTCGACACGCAACACGGCGTAGTTGGATTCCAAGAAGTTCCTCGTCTGCTCTTGATAGGAACTAAATGGCGTCGTATTATAATATTTTTATTATAGAACGCGTCAGAATCCAATTTATGAAAGAAAAATTATCATTTGCTTGGCATTTTAAAGCGTTTTTTAGCGTATGTATAGAAAAAAAAACTTTTCTACGCACTTTTTAAATATTCCTAAAATGAGAAATTCGGGACTACAAAATAAGGCACGCAGTTATTGTTTATCATAATAACTTGTGCAAACAAAAACTTTTTAAAACTTGCTTTGCTTTAAGTCTTCCTTAAATTCAATAGTGCAACTCGGCGTGAGATTTTATCTAGGTCCGCGCTCAGCTGGCTGTTTGCTCTGACCTAATGCTAAAAAATGAGGAAGAAGAAAATACGTATAAAATAACCTAACTTTGATTTTTTAATACCTCAACAAATTCTTGTTTGGCTGGATTCTGGATGCTGATAAACAAGAGGCCATCGGAACCCTAGAAGAACAAATTTTTGTCAAAAAATAAAACACGATTTTCGCTTATTGTTCTTTGGTTTTCACTTTTGATGTATTTTGCTATCTGTGATTAACCGATAAGTTTGCGTCACTCCTGAATTAATTTGTTTAATGAACATGTGTGATTTTGAGGAGAAAGAAGATTATGTAGGAGAAAAAATAAAGACTGAGAACAGTGATGATGAGGAACAAGGGCAAATGAGGTAAGTTTGTTGATCTCGGAATTTTATTTATTTGTGCTTTATTTAGAAGGAGGTACTTAATAGCTTCATAGTTCGAGGTAGGTACCTTCATAATAAGGGGGTGGAGAGCAATGAACTAGTAATACAGTTCATTGGTGGAGAGTGTCTTTTATTGGTTTTTTTTGAGAACTTTATTTCTTTTAAAATAAGTAAGTATTAATTACAATTTTTAAATTTTAAACTCTAAACTGTGCTTACTATAACTCTGATCCAGAGAGTAATTGCACAGTTATCACTGCTCAGTAGAGTGGATTTCTCACAAACTAATTAGTTTATAGGTATGCCTAAGTGAAGTTTTGTTTCTATTACAAACAATCTAAAGCTACGTACGTATGCCTTTTAAGCCCTCAGGAGGTAAGTAGTAATGTGACGCGAGCACAGACTCAGGTGGTTTTTCTTGTATAAATAAAACACTTAAACAGTATTAAGTACTTTACAAAAAAAGGTTTGGGGTGAGTTGTTTATTCTAAATGTGGTTGGCCGACGGACCAGGGTCATCATCGCTGGTGACTTCAATGTTCGCTTTGGCACTGAGGCTCGGGAGTGTATTGACCTATGCTGCCTTCTTCAATCTTACGGACTTGATCAACTTGTCCACGATGCGACAAGAGGTGAAAATTGCCTGGACAATATATTCTCGAGTTTCAGTAAGGATTCTCAGACCTGCACCCTGAATACTGGTCTGTCCGATCATCTGGCGCAGATCACAGAGTTTATGGTTCCGGGAATGAAAGGTACCAATGAGGTTGGGAGAGTTATATGTAGACCCATTACCAAGGTAGGCAAAGTTTTATTTTATTCCGAAGTGCAAAAAATTTTATGGGATTTTGTTAATGACTATGGTCTGACTGCGGATGAAAAATTCTCATTGTTCACTGACCTGATCTCGCAGGCTTTTACAACTTCTTTTCCAGAAAAAACATATCTCAAGCAAAGTAAGCAGACTCACACAACAAATTGGTTTACTGCAGATCTTGGACAGATACGTGAACAATTACACTTTCTAAACAAGCTCTATCTTAGGTCTCCAACAGTTTATCTTAAAGACACCATAAGAAACCATAAATCATCTTATCAAAGAGCTATAAAGACTGCCAAGAGGGCCGCAAATGATAACTTAATAACCAACTCTTCCAATCCAACAAAAACTATGTGGCAAATTTTAAATCAGTATAGAGGTGTCTCGAAAAGGAATGTAGAGTCTTCCATCTTACCCGACCAATTTAATCAATTTTTCATAAATGTTGCCTTGGATCTGCAAAACAAGATTGGCCCACCTATGGCAGATCCCATGGAAAATTTACCATTGCTCAGTCATGCCTCTTTTCTTGTAACAAATGTGACATTTGTTGAGATTAGAGATGTGATCAACCAGCTTAAGAACAAAAAAAGCAAAGATCCTTTTGGACTTACTGTTGACCTTATAAAATATATAAAAAACCTCATAATTTCACCACTAACTAAATTTAATAAATCATTGTATCACAGAGAACATTTTCCCAGGAGTTCTAAAATTTGCTGTTGTGAGCCCTATTTTCAAGAAGGGAGATCCCAATGATGTCTCCAACTACCGACCTATATCCTTGTTGCCTATTTTCTCGAAAATCTTTGAAAAATGTCTGGCGGCAAGGATCTCTAACTTCTTTGAGTCCAACAACCTTTTCTATGAGCATCAATTTGGCTTTCGGAGGGGTCTTAACACTTCTAAGGGCATTCTTGACTTAGTGTCGATTGTTTGTGAGGCGTTTGAGGGACGCAAATACATGTCTAGTAGGCTGTGTGATTTGAGTAAGGCTTTTGATTGTGTGCCGCATAATGCTATCCTAAAAAAACTCCAACGCTACAATTTTAATAATAACAGCATCACCCTAATAGAGAGCTACCTTTTGGGTCGTCACCAGGTAGTGCGGATGGCTGGGGTGGAGTCAAAGGGGGGGATGTGATTGTGCGCTGGGACACTCATACCGATGCCTGTTGCGGGAAACTCGCTTCCAACGTTTTCTTGCTTAGAGGTCTGGCCGACAGTGTGTCTGCACATGTTCTTAAGCAGGCATATTTCTCGCTGTGTCACCACATTATTTCCTACGCAATAATTGTTTTGGGTCATAGTCCGGGGGCAATGAGAATTTTCCGATTCCAACGAAGGGCAATTCGCATTTTGGCCGGCCTGTCTTATAGAGCCGATTGTCGGCGCGCTTTCACCAACCTTAAGATCTTAACTTTCCCATCTCTTTTCATATACGAAAACCTTACTCACATAAAAACCAACCTAACTCACTACACAACTCACGAAGACAACCATAACTACCAGACTCGACAGACGAAATTTGATTCCAAGCTACCAGCGACTCGAAAGGTGCAGGACTGGCCCGAACTGTCTGTCAATCCATTTTTACAATAAATTACCTAATAACTTCAAAGATTTATCCATTCAGGAATTCAAGAGGCAAATAAAGAGCTTTCTCATTGGTCAGGCCTTTTACAGCCATGAGGAATACCTAAACTATCAATTTTAATTTTTAAATTTGTTTTGTCTGTACGTATGTTCATCTGTCAACTGTTTGTTTTTATTCTTTATATCTGATTTTATTGTCATTGTATAGTAATAGTCTTGATACATTTTACATTTTACATTTTAAATTTTAAAGTTTGTTTTTCTTCTTTTTATCTGAAATTGTTTGCATGTCTTATTTTATTGTCATTATCATTGTGTAGTAACAGTTTCTGACACATTTAAAATTTTAAAGAGTTAGGTTGTAGTAAAGAAATTGATATTATATTTTTTTTGACTTGTGTAAATACTTTTGGTATGTTAACACTAATAAACTATTTGTATTTGTATTTGTAAAAGTTACACAGTCTCGAACTAATCGGTTATATTTTAAAAACAATGCTTGGTTTTTTGACGTGGTGATATTTTTGACTACTGGGTGAAAATTTTGGTTATCCGGTTCTTCGTAGTGGCTGTTACCGGACCTTTTGATCAAATTGAATTAGGGTGTTACAGTAACATTTAAAAAAAAATATACCTCAAATTATGATATAATTCAAAAATCCAATCAATTACCATTTTATGTTTTGCAGGGGCAGACAAATATTTGCTGACCAAACAGAACCAGAGGTTAAAGTTGAAGAAAGTGAAGCAGTAAGTGGATGTGATGAAATATATAATTTGAACTATACAGAGTGGAAATTGAAAAACGAAGAGGTAGACATCAAGATGAACGAATCTGAAACAAACGAAAACAGGTATACTTTGCCTAAGCTTAGGTATAGGTGACACCGTTCTATACTGGGACAATTATTTTCTAATTGGTACAAAAAGTTTGTTTAATTTTTTTTGTCTATTCTGAATTGTAAGTGTTCATTAATAACTAAAATAATATTTACAAATTCTTACACAATAAGGGAAAATAATTGCATGGCCCACTATAGCCACCTGATTCTGAGCCTTTTTCCCAGTATGCAACCTGCACCTCATATATATTGTTTGGTGGGATATAAGGATTTACATACTGGGACAGTCTTTTTATATATTTTAAACAAATTAATGGTAGCAAAATGCATTACTGCATAATAATGTTGCCAACATTAAAATCAAAGAGACATTGCATAGCTACTCTTTTGGTTCCAACAGATGTAAAAGACAGAGGAAGTTTAAGAATAATTTTTTCTTTTGACACAACATTTTTGTCTTGATTTTCTGGAAACCTCAATTTTTTGTTTGAAATTTTCTTCATAAAATCAAGAATAGTCCTCTTTTTCTTGTCGTCTGACAAAGTGCTTAATGCTCTTTGTCACAGGATATTTGACAAGTATATTTACTTATATTAAGGCTCTCCTCTATATCTACATTATAATTTAAATTGTTCTCAACATCTGCATGTGATTCATCATCACACATTTCATTTACTGAAATATCACTATCGCCACTGGACTTCAATAAATTTCTCTTTTGTTTAAAACCATGTAGCCTTCAAAAATCTTAATAGGGTCATTAAGCATTTTTTTTTTAATTGCATTTTCTGGAAGATTTTGTAAATTTAGTGCGAACTGCAAAAAATTTTAATTTTCTGACGCCTCTAAAGTATTTCAAATAATTTACGAGCATTGACTCGCGGAAACCGTTGTGTGACGTCACTATTTTCTATGGCAAATCGAGTCTCGCTCGCTGCCGTTTACTTGCTGTTTATAAGTATAAGAAGACAGGTGGCCATGCACATCTCCCTTTCTTCTTCGTCCTGGGCCGGGATTCTGTTATATGATAGATAGGTATCGATCGAAACGACTATCAATACGATTACGAACGAGATTAGTGGAGAAGGCGATTCTGTTTTGCGATCGGATAGCATATTACAGAAGAAAGTAGTTTTGATACAAATTGACATTGAAATGTCCAAGAAGCTAAGGTTCCATAACAGAAAAGAAGATAAATTTATTTTTTTTCTCCATTTTGGTTGCTTATGTTTTAAAAAGTGGTTGTTAAACTTACTTATCAGCGATGACTTACAACTCTATTTTTTATGTTAGTAAAAAATTGTTTAACCATCTCCCAATTTCAGTAATGAAATTATCAAATTATACATCTTTTAAGATGAGCGTCAAGAAAATGTTGGTTGGAAAGGCCTATTATAGTATCGAGGAGTATTTCGCTGATCTTAGTTATTTGTACTTTTTTTTCTCTCTTTGTTTTGGATCTTTCATGATTTTTTAGAACTTCTGTTAGTTTTGATAATTTGACTGTGTTTCTATGATTTTAATGCTGAAATTTTATATACTAAGTTTTTTCCCCTTGCTTTGTCAATAAGAATGTAATGTTCTTCAGATAATAAAGCATAGTTTGACTTTGACTTTGACTTTATATGCAAGGGCGTATTATATGGGGGGGGGGGGATAACTACCCCTCCCAGAATATGTGATAAATTAAGAAATCTTAATACAAAGTTTGTGAAAATTTGGGCGTGGTCTAAAAAATTTTTTACCCGGGGCACTTTTCGCCTTGTCGTTATTAACTGATTTACCCCTCTTAACAAATTTTTCTAAATATGCCCTTGCTTATATGTACCTTCTATTTATAGTATTTAAACGGAACAATTCCATGAACTATACTGTTCTGGTAAGGAAAAAGCATCGCTGCTATTTCGAAGCTCTTGTCGTCGGCGCCCCAAATTTAAATCATTATCTGCCACCAACAGACGGTTTCTAACTACAGGATGCATACCCAATTATTACCATAAATTAAAAATAAATTTTAGACTCAAATCAACAGAGACGATAAACCGATATCATTTGTTGTGCAAAAATCTTAGGTTAAAGAAAGGTAAATAATACCGAATACTAGTAATACGACAACTCGGAAGCTATCGAACTCGAATCGTATTTATTCGATAAATCGTAATATAGAATCGCTTTTCTTAAATAATATGGCGTATACGATACGAATCGTATAACAGAATCCCGAGGTATGTGGGTGCAGAAAACGTGGCGGAACGGAACACTGCAATATGATTGGCCAACGGTCGGCCATATTTGAATATTATTCTACTTTTTGCGAAACATCAACGTCATTATTTGTTCATTTTCTTTTTTTCTGGATTCGTTTTTTCATACAAAATTTTGTTGAGTGTTTAATCTATAATCCAAGCTAGAATCAAAACAATTGAGATTTTGTTTGTGAAAACTAATATACCAAATAAAAGTTAGGTTATAGCTTTGTTTTTCAGGCACAGGACTTGCAGGATACAGTGTCGTTCGAGGGACATTAAGCTGAACTTCGTCCGGGTGGGCTGCTGTGTTTGAGTTTGAATCTCAAATGTGTGAGCTATATTACAGGCATGGTCGCATTTGGGCTTTATAGAGCGTTAAAAGCTGTTTACATTACGCTAGCGCCAAATCGCAACCATTTTCGGCCGGTGCGCTAAAAACGACGTTCCGCCTCGTTTTCCGCACATCAGGACGTACTATTATAGGTATTGTACACACTTCAACGCTCCATAGTAATTTCGGCGAAATCTCCAATGGATTATGGTGGAAATATGGGGTCTTCGACGATATCGGTCGGGATTTTATAGATTTCGGAATTTTCGGATTTAGGAATAATTTGATACCACACAATCTAATGTTTGTTTTACAACTTTTTTTCGAAAGTCACCTTGAAAAGTAAAATAAACTTAAATTCAAATTCAACAAATCTTTATTTCAAAGTTGTTACATTAACAATAACAAAGTAAAACCGCGTCACTGCACACTTACACTTTACATATTTAAATAATCACTCGGTACAATTGGGTTCCAAATCTACAAGTAATTTTCTAAATTCAGCTTTAACGTGTTTGTGACTCTGAATATCTTTCAACTGTTTTGGTAACTTATTCTACGGCTTTACACACCTATATTCTCGCTCTTCTTGTAGAGTTGCATGGGATGTATAGGGTAATTGAGATGATCTGATTAGAACACTAATTAGTAGGTACTGCTTAATTCAAATACATATATTCTTGTTCCTATAAATAAGCATAAGACATGTAAAATATACATGGCATATACAGTCATAATCCTCATAGATTTAAAGATGTTTTTGCATGTCTTATTAAATTCCAAGTTCTTTATAATCCGTTTCTGGCTAATAGATCTGTATTGTATGACACCAAACGATAATTCCATACAAGTTAAAAGTACTTTTGATAGAAAGGCTTTTTTAAAAACAATTTTTATTTCTATCAACTTACAATACAAAATCTAATTCAAGACTTACTATAAATTTTATTAATTTAAATACTCGCTAATAGTTTGACCATTCTCTTGTTTTAGCGTAATGAATTGAGAATATTTATTTTTGTTTGTTTGCGAATTTAATAGAGTCCAAGCTGACTTTGCCTTATTTTTTAAGTTAGTTATTTTATTGTCATTTATTGACTTTTTATAGTTGAATAAAAAAAGCTTCTAGTTTTTTCTCTCAACCTTGTATTGTTGGTGTACTATTAAAGAGTTTGTTTGCTGATACCAGACGTACAGATCTTTTATATGTTTAGAGTAGTTTTTAATTTCCATACTTACCCATGTGTTGATGTGATTTTTTTAATCTGGATGTTTGCATAGGGAATGCTAAGTCAAAGTCGAGGTCAAAGTGATAGTGAAATACACAAGCGAATGTGTTGTACTTCTGGTCCACACCCTCAGAGTTAAATACGTCTATCCACGTTTTATTATTCAAGTATTGTATAAAGTTGTGAATATTTTGTTGGGTAAAGAACCGGTTTCTAACATACCGAACTCGATCGTCCTCCTCACCAGTCTGAAAAGTAAAAAGTTGACTAAAGTGATCAGAAATGTTTGTTATATGTATATTACAATGTGATTTTTCTGTACTAAAGTTTGTAAATATATTATCAATTTGGCTACTAGATGTTGTACCCACCCTTGTTGCCCCATTAACACGGGCGGTTAATCCATAACTTAAAAATATTTAAACCAAAGAGTGACCAACACTATCAGAGCCTGCAAAGTTTATATTAAAATCTCCACAGATTATTAAAATTCTATTGGGACTATAGAATTTTTGTAATAGAAACTGAATCTTGTTAAAAAATATATCCAAATCGCCAGAAGGTGACCTATAAATGCAAGCAATAACAATATTCTTGTCACAAACGCTATAATGGGATACACAGAACTCAAAGTGTTTCTCTATGGGAACAATGTCAACATTTTGGGTATTAACCTGTAAGTTTCTTTTGCCGAAAATAGCTGTGCTCCCTCCCCGGGAAACAGACCTTGAATAAAAGCTTAGCAAGATGTAGTTGTCCAGATGGAGAGTTTCAATATCATCATTCAGTGCTCACTTACACAGAAAAAGTCCGGGTTCGTGTTGATCAATGAACAGACAATAATTCTTGAACTACAGAATTTCGAAACTCACTGCCATTATCTGAGATAATCTACTCTGGAAGGTGGTGATGAGAAAATTTTTTTATTAGTTTATCTCTTACTTCAATACCTTGTGAAAAGTTAAGTTTATAAGCTTGGGCATATTTTGAGAACGAGTCTATAATTGTTAAAAACTTGCAGTTCTCAAGGGTTAAACTATCTACATGAACAATTTGGAAGGGTCTAATGGCTGTGGGCGTAATATTAAATTGGAGATTAAGGGGGCGTCTATCGTGTTTCGTTATTTGGCAGGTTTCACAGGAGTTTATATACGTTTAAATAGTTTTTGTTGATTTGGCCAATAGTAAATATTTTCCATACGATTGAGTGTCTCGTCAATTCCGCGGTGGTTTGTTTTCCCTTCATGGTGGTTTTGTATGGTTTGCTTGATTTCGTCGTCATTCACTACGTCTATTAATTTTTTTGAGCATTTAATGAATTGAATTTGTGAATTTTTAAAGTATTTTTGGAGAGTGTTACTAGTGGGTCTTCAAAATATAAATAGTATTTTGTTTTCGGTACGATGTGTTCTTTTATGAATTTAATTACGTCATTGTCAAAGTTGCTTTTAGAAAATTGTACAAGAATTCTTTGTTTTATTTTATAAAGCTTGATTATAGTTGGTTCCACTGGGGAAAAATTTACTTCTGAAATAATAATTTTTTTTTCCGTAGTTGACGGGACAATCTAATATGGGAATGCCTATAATTGGGTTTTCAATGTTAGAGTGTATAGTGGCGTCCGTGTCGTCAACTGCATTTTCTGGGTTGTCAATGTCTCCGGTTTCCACGATTACAGATTGGTTGTCTGGTTGTTTTGGATTGGTTAGGGTTTCGTTTAAATTTTGGATGTATTCTTTAAGTGCGAAAATGTTATCGGCTCCCCGTTGTGTTTCATTTAATTCGATTCTTGAGAGCGCGTTAGCATTTTTATTTAGTGTTCCTTTTTTGTAAATGATCTCGTAATCGTACTCCTCTAATTTTAAACGCCACCTAACTAACTTCGAGTTCGGTTCTTTTAGAGAAAATAACCATTCAAGAGGCTTATGGTCGGTAATAATTTTAAATTTTCTCCCGTATAGATAGGGTCGAAAATAGTTTACAGCCCATACAATGGCAAGAAGTTTTTTCTCAATTGTGGAATAATTAGTCTCGGTTACGGTTAAGGTACGGCTTGCGTATGCGATAGGAAGATCTGAACCAATTTTTCCCTGAGATAAAATACTGCTTATGGCGTAGTTGCTCGCGTCGCAAGTCAGATTGAAGGGTTCCGAAAAATTTTGGTATTTAAGGATGGGCTCGTTAATTAATAGATTTTTGCACATTTCGAAACAACTAATATACTTTTAGTCTTTTATGTCGATGTTCGCGTCTTTTTTTAGACATCTAATTAGGGGTTTAGTAATTTTTGCGAATTCTTTTATGAACTTGCGATAATATCCAATAAGTAGGCCAAGAAAGCCCTTTATAGCTTTCGTGGTCTTAGGTATAGGGTAATTTTTTATAGCATTAACTTTTTCCGGATTTGGTTTGACTCCCTCTGGCGTCACAAGATGTCCTAGATAAGCCACTTGTTTTCGAAGAAATTCTGACTTATCTAGTTGAATTTTAAAGTTAGATTGTCGAAGTCGTTCAAAAACCTTCTTCAATCGATCGGTATATTCTTGTAAGCTTGTACTAAATATAATAATGTCGTCTAAGTATACTGCGCAAATTTCGTTCTGATAACCCCTGAGAATGTTATCCATTACCTTCTGGAATATCGCGGGGGCATTCCGGAGTCCAAAGGGCATTCTCAAATATTCATAGTGCCCATTGTCTGTGTAGAAAAAGCTGTTTTTTGGATGTCTTCGTCAGACAATTCAATCTGATGGAATCTTGTGGCCAAGTCGAGGGTGGTAAAGTATTGACAGCGGCCTAACTTGTCTAATAAATCGTTAATATTTGGCAAGGGATCTGTTAATCCTCGCAATAAAACTCTGAGTGCCAGATTTCGACAGTACTGAGACAGTATTGGAGCCTGATTTGCAGTAATATGTGTACTAATATAAGAGACTTGAAAATTTAAATTTAAAAAATTTTATTTAAAATTTATTAAAATATTCAAAGTGACTCGCACTACCTTGTTTCAATTCTGCCATCTCTAAATTTAAAGTATAAATGTCGCGTTTATCCGCGTAAGCATTGAGAAGCCCTTGTTTAAACTCATCCCACGTATTAACAGAACAGGAAAGTATGTTAAGTGCAGCTTCGCCTTTTATTTTGGCTAAAATGCTTGACATTAAATATTCTTTTTGAAAATCTGTTTTATTCTTTTTTATTATAAAACTTTGTAACTAGTTTTTCGCAAATACTAATATATCTTGGCAAAAGTTCTGTTCTGTTTCAACGTTGAATTCTGGGATCATTCCCAAATATTCTGTTCAAAGACATATTAATTTGTAAACTTAAACTTCTAGATTTCAAGGAATGGCGCCTGTTTGGCTTAGGTTTCTTTTTTAAAGGAGATCTAGATCTTGTGCGGAAGACAGCGGGCTATTGTTATGCTCTAAAAGTCCTTGCATCCAATATTGACACGAAAACAGCAATAATAGCATATCATGCTTATATTCATTCGCGATTGAGGTATGGTATCATTTTCTGGGGTAGGGGTGTGGGGGCAGATAGTCTTCCTGCTACAGAAAAGATGCATCAGAAACATTTTCAATCTAAAATCAACTCTTCAATCACTATATATATATGAGGCTGTTATCTTTGTCAAACAGCACTTTAATTTATTTAGAAACTGTGATCGAGATCACCATCACCCCACTCGACACAAGGAAGATCTAAAAGACATGAAATGCAATTTCACTTATATACAAAAAAATGTACATTCTTCAATTATAAAAATTTTTAATAAAATTCCTATTGAGGTTAGGAGACAGGACATAAACTGTGTGAAAAGATATCTAAAAGGACTGCTGGTTTCGGGGGCATACTACACTTTGGAAGAGTTTTTCCGAGATAATCTATAGCGCCAAAGTAGTATCTTCTTTGTTTTGTAATATATTGTTTGTTTTGTTTGTCTATTGTGATACGTAAATTGAATTTTTTTAAATTTTAAATACAAATACAATTAATAATAAATCCTCTTTTATTCTAAATAAAATGTATGTGATTGATTAAATATCAAGTTATGTGAGTTTATATTTTCTCAGATTTGTTATTTCTTTAAATTTAATCAATGTATTGTAAGTCTAAATCAGTGGGTATTACAGAATGCGCGACTTATCTGTTTGTATGATTTATGTAGTTATTGATATTTTTGTAAACAGCTCTAGGTTAAGTTTTATTCTTGTATTTTTATTACTGACATGTTTCACGCCAACCTGGCAAAAGTATATTGTTTATAACATGTAGATTATGTACTATGAAACAAAGAAAGACTTATTGAATAACAATAAAGCACACATTTCAAAATGACAACTTTATTTGACAGTCATCTTTTACCTTGACTGGTGCCCACAAATACGGGGCCATAAAAAGGAGAAATAGTTAAAAAGAAATCGGCGATAACCCGTAAACGGGCTCATCAAAAATATCCAAAGTTATTCTTTTGAATGTGGGTTTTAGTGCTCTTTAATAAACCTAAATAGAATTTTTCTCTAAAATAATTAGGGAAGCCAATAATTGACCCCATTTAAAATTACATGGGATTTCCTATGTGCCGCTCGACGATGCAACACCCGGTATACAGCTGCAGTTATCATAAAAAAACATGTGCGACTAAAAGTATTAAAAAAAATAAATTCACAATTTACAAAAATAAATAAGGTTTTTATTCTAATGAAAGACTAATAAAATAAAAATCACATTGATTAGAAACAAAATAGAATTAGGACAGTGACAGTTCATGCAAGAAAACATTAGTTATGCGCTGTCGCTAACCAATTCTGGCATTTGACCTGACTGACTTGACTCTAACGTATTATAAGAAACGACTGACGAATCTAACGTATTATAAGAAACGACTGACGAAGATGTTTCTTCCTCCAACTGATCGGTCGCCGAGTTATCAATATTAACAAATTTACCAGTTTCCATATCTTCTTGGGAGGTCGTAGCACTCGTAGCCTGGGCGAGCCTCCGGCATAATAACTTTTTCCGACGACTCCAATTATTTTAAATTATAAGTTACAAATGTAGCTCGCGCAGCAGTTAGTCTGTTTCTTTTCGCAGTATGGACGTTTCCATAAGTGCTAAAACTGCGCTCTGTAGCTGCACTTGAAGCGGGCATGCTTAAGATACTGATAGCTATTTTACTTAATTTGGATCCAAAGCATATTCCTTTCCACCACGTTATAGGATCCAATTTTTCTATTGATCTAACAACATAAGATTTGGAATAAAAACCTTCTCTTGACCGATACTGTCCTAATTCAGCAATTATTTCTGTTGAGTCGTCGGGGTATTTTAAATTACTTTGGTCGTCTATAAACTCAGTGCCCTGAATTTGTTCGTCTCTTCTTAGATGTATACCATTAAACTGGGGATTTACTTTATTTGCTGCTAAGTGTATGGGATGTATAGCCATCTGCTTTTTTTTGAGAAAATGATTCATCAATTCTTTTTCTTCTTGTTTTGAAAAAGGGCTTGATGATAACGAAGACGCCAAGTGGGATTGCAAACTGTTAAAACATTCGGCGACATGACTGATTTTTGGCTTATCTGCTTCTAATTGGGTTATATATTCAACAATTGAATTAATTAGTTGGTTGAGCTTTGCTACCCTTACCCAAAATATATCTTCATCCAAATTAGTTTAGATACCGATTTACTAAGAATATCTTCCACTGTCTCACAAACGGCCGATGATTTTAAAGCATACTTTGTATCAAGGAGGCTTTTTAAGCAATGTATGATCGATCCCCACCGTGTTTTTATTGGTAACTTTAGAGATACTGACTGCTTAGTTTCATTTCTTTCCATCTGTAACTTTTTAAATGTGGCGGATAAAACGTGGGAATTATTAACCTCTTTACATAGTCTCAATTTTGGAAATATCCCCAATTAATAAATTTAATGTGTGAGCGATACAACCGTACACAGATATATCAGAAACTTATCGTGCAGAATACTTCTTGCTTTTACCATTGCAGATGCATTGTCCGTTACTATCGCTTAAAATTTGCTGGAACCTATTTCAGTTAGTATATCTTCAATTGTTTGAGCCATGTATTCCCCAGTATGTCGATCAACACCGGTAGCTAATGTTTTATAAAAAACAGGTTGAGGAGTAGTAATTATGAAATTAAGTATCGCTTCATTACGGCGGTTGGTCCAACCATCGCACTGTAAGCCCAGAGAAGTAGCTTCTGATATTTTAATTTTAATGTCTGCGTCGACTCTTTGACATTCAGAATCTAGGAGTTTATTTGACAGAGAAAAGCGTGAGGGCGTTTTAAAAGACGGTCGCAATCTTTTAAAAAATAGTTGCCAATGCTTATTTTCTACTATTGCAAATGGTGTGCCACTAGCATATAGAGCCCTAGCTAATAATTCATCTAATTTTTCTTGCTCAGGTTTAGATGACACGTCCAAAAAATTTCGTAAAATGGAGGGGGTAGATCTATTGCCTTCTTGCTTTGACACACAGGGTTCAGAAACATGAAGGTATCCAACGAATTCTGCGGAACTGATATTTAAGACTTCATCGCCTTTAATATCTGAAAAAAAAAGAAAAATTGCTAATATTTAAAAAATCATATACCCTTTCGACGGACGTGTATATCCTACCCTAACAGTTTTGTTTAATCTAATAACTTATCTATAAAACATATTTGATCATATCTCGGCCAGCCGCAAAAAGTGTCGTTTTCTCGGCTTTGAATAAGCGGGAAAACGAAACTTTCTGGGGTGTAGGAAGAAAATAAATGTTTACAACTAGATATACTATTTACACTCTTACCGTTACTTATCGATGAATGTGCTGAAATAGACTTCTTAAATAGTTCTTTCATCGCGACAGGACACTTCAAACAATTAACTAAATGTCTTGTCATTCTAGTAGCATTTTTCACATTTACGCTTGAACAGAATTTGCAATTATATACTGTCTTGCCATGAACATTTTTTGTAATAAAATATTTCCAAACGCTACTTTTTGGTTTTGTGATACCCTTTAATTTATTTTGCTCCATGTTTTTATACTTATAGACGGTCTAAACTGAGCCGAACGGAACGCCAAAATAAATCTAGTCTCACCACATCATTTACAATTCACACGGCTGTATACGTTCGCGCTTCTAGGGGATTTCCCTAAATTACTGTTATACTGGGATTCCCCTAGAAGCTCCGACGTAAAACACTGTTGCCAGAGTTATAGAAAAGGTTAGAGAAGCTCAAAACTCTAAAAATCATTGCAAAATTTTTCAGAGTAGATTATGTGAATAAACTTCTCTAGAGAATATTCTCGGGAGAATTTTCTTACAGAGAATATTCTCGAGAATATTCTCCTCTCACATCTCTATGTACACGATAAAGATTGATTGAGATTCCATTCAAAGAAGAGTCATTCGCTTGATCGGTGACCATGATCTGACAAACAACCTGGAAAGCCTTGAACATCGAAGGCAGGTTGGCGACTTGAGTCTATTTTACAAGTATTTTCATGACAAGTGCTAAACTGAGGTTACCCGCTTGATTCCACCCAGAGCGGTGCATGGTAGAAATACACGACGAGCCACTGCAGCCCACCCGTTCGTGGTTCAGCTTAGTTTAGTTTGTCTTTATTGCCATCAAATCATTGTACAATGCAAAAGCAACGTCAAAAACATGGATCTTAGATCCTTTAAAAATATAGGTTAGAAATTGACACAGTGTAATAATTATTATAAAAAGCAACTTACTTATCAAATCAAAATCACAAAAATCTATAAACATGCAAATGTACAAAAACACACAAATCAAGAAAGAAAGTTGAATGAGTAATATTGTTTGTCTCACTCTTTGAACAATCTATTCATTTCAACCTTTTGCGTTTTATCGCGTAATAAGATTTTAGGTCCGGCTTCTAATTAGAAACCGCAGTATATACCCCTCACCCCCGCTTGCCCATTCGATGTAGGCAAATAACTGGCTGTGTTCATCAGTATTAGGTCGTTGGAGTCGCCATTTTATGCCACCTGAAATTGTAATTAATATTTATTTTAATCTTAATATTTTTAATTAACACAAATTTTTTTTCTAGAGAAACTAACACTCGGCCCAGAACATTGAATTCAGCTATAACCAACTATAACCAAGAATCGCATCCCTCCAACATAAAGTTACATAATTTACTTCAAGAAACAAAAACCGCCAACGTTGATGTAGCAAAGGATTTGTCAGGATTATCTGCTGTAGAAGGAGAGAGAGAGGAAAAACATAAAAACCCTTTAAATGCTGAGTTAATCAATGTTGAAAATACTGGTAATTCAATAACTGCTGACTTTAAGATTGAAAACGTTCCGTTTGATGTTCCTGAAGGTTCTTCTGATAAACATTTTATTAAACAGGAACCTAAATTAATTGTTGTGATATAAAGGCTGAATATATCCGAAAAAAATGGAGAACTTATCACCGATAATAATCTACATCAGATTCCATATACAGCTTCAAATGGGTAAGTGTTATCTGGGTCTAAACCAAAATTTTTTGTATTTTATTTCGCTTACATAGTAATACAATAAATAAAGACACTAAAATTGTACCGCACATAGCTCCCTCCATTTATCGCACATTTTTCACACTGCCTTATAACTTTACGGGTTAATTATACTTAAAAAAAAATACTTAGCCGCTGAAATTGTAAGGAGGTGTTTGGGACATATCCTGAGTCTAACTTCGAGTTTTCGTATTCGAGAGGATTGCGGAAGATACAATCCCCTCGCAATTTAAGAATGAGTTTGTGTTTATTCTTTAAACTTGTTTGCATTTGTTCTTACAAATATTTAAAATTATAAGAATTGGTTTGTTATGAAATTATCTATCCACTTATGGTCCAATGAAGGTCATAGGCCACTTACAATGGCCTGTGAAAGGTCAGAAATAAGGGGTGGATTTTGATATTTCTTAAATTTCGTGAAACCGACAAGTTTTTCAACGTATCGATTGCTTAGCAGAGCGGCACTTCTTGCCACAATTATCTCTCGGCTATCAAGCTCTTTAGAGATTAGCAGTCGCAAAAGCTGAAACCGTTCAAGGCTCTACAACGTGCAAATTTATAGAACGATTAACACGGTTTAGACGCTGGCCATTTGGTTTCACCAGAGCCACAAACATACATACATACATACATAACACGGTTTCACCACAGCAGGATTCTAAAAAGGCTATTTAAGACACGTGTCCGTTCGAATTAAATTTTAATAAAGGACTATTTCTAAGGTACAAAGCATTTTTTTTAACTAAGGAAATTAATGATAAACTAAGGTACTCATTTTTTATTATTATTTAAAAGGGAAATTTTTTTAAGTGTGTCACCCGATTGGCGATTTTCCTGCTGAATATAATAATGAACAAATTGCACGTTTTTCAATGATTGTGCCAATTTTTTTTAAATTGCAACCCTCTTTAATAACCACACGAGTGAATTGCATTTTGATGACTGTTGATATTTATTTTCAACTGTTTTGGAAATATGGCGGTTCCTAAATTGCCTTTATTCATTTTTGTCTTTTAAGTGTCTCACCCCTTTAATTAATGGACTTTTTAAGCTGAAAACTCCAATGTATCTGTCATTTTTTGACATCAGTCGTATTTAACTATAGCGTCGATAGCTCGGCCACGGAAAATTATGTTACCGTATAAAAAATTGGGGTTTTCAGCTGAAAAGATCTATATATTAAAGTAATGAGAAAATTAAAAGACAAATTGATTAAGGCACTTTAGGAATCCGAAAACTAGAAGAAAAACTCAGGCGACCACTGCAGTGGGTAGTATGCCAGCTGCATTGCAATGAGCCTACTGGAAAAACTGAATAGAAAAACATCTGGCCCACATGGATTCGTGAGCCCACTAGGGAAAAGTTTAGCCGACCTATTGAATGTGAACTTGATGGTCTATTTCCGAACTCAATGGATGTAAGTGCGGACCAGCAATATCTCCTAGTCCTAGACATTTTCAATGCTGTTTCTGGCTTTGTATGTCCCAAGAAGTCCGGGCAAATTGTCTCATTCAAAATGGCTGGCAACAGCTAACCGAATTTTACGTTTGAACATAAACACCAGGTTACCTTCTGACAACTTACAGGAGTGCTCCAGGATGGTTTGTATAAAGTGTAGACCAACAATGAAAGATGGTACGTCTAATCATAGTATCCGCTTCGTCCTATTTTAATGAAAAAAAATAGTTGTATTTAAATGTTTACAGCATAACGGATACTTCGCACATCCAGAAAATGTGTTGCTTGCAATGATAACTGATCCGCGAAAACACATCTGTCGACTAGGTTTTAGACGCATTGTGGCAGCCAGAGCAAAGAGAAATACAAATAAAGCTTTGAGGCGATTTGAAATTCCAGCAATAAATTTTTCTGCTACAGAACACGTTGATTTAATACTATGGCAAAATGTCACGGTGACTAAGCCTCCACTCAACACACCTAACAGATGACGATTTAAAAAGACTAGTAGATCCAGACGACTCAGATATTTTCTCCGAAGTGTTTCTTTCATCACACACTTAAGCTGTCGAAAGGAGTGTAAAGGTGGTAACAGCTGCATCCAAGCAAGTCGGTGATAAGGTCAAACGAGATGGAGCTATTCGTGCTCGACCATTGGACAAAAGAATATGTCCAGCTCTTGTAACAAAAAAACAGTTTAAGGCATAAATACAGCGTCTTATTAAGGTTGGCTGGATAACCTCCTCGTGGTGAGTCCTGGTGTGGTCAACTTAGAGTTTTTAGCATTGAACTTAAAAAGAAACGACACCTTACGTGGTTCTATTCAATCTGAATTTTCTATATTCACATATTGTATGTACCGGGTGAACAATTAAGAATGATCGCCGGCTATATCTCAAAATCTGGCAGTCCTAGAGCTTTCAGGCAAAATATTTTTTAGTAAAAGTGCCCAAGAGAAAATGTTGGAAATTGTTTTCGAGTTTGTAAAATGTCCGCAAGGGAGCGTCACAGTCATCACCAGGGCTAATATTAAGATTTTCTTCGTGTTTTGACTAAATAAGAGGTACCGAAAACATCTTAGTTTTAATCCTTACATATTTCGTTATAATTGTTATTATGCACAAATTTTTATATCTAGTGAAATAAAGTGGCGGGGGGAATTCAAGTGTTTTTTTACATAAACTACGATTACTCCTATTTGGCATACCCGATTTTAACAAACATGGTCTAGCTAGGGTTCTGGTCCCCCACATGTGGATCAAATACAATATACGCCAACACATTTATAATATTTTCTTCCGGTCGGCCTCTGGGTTGCCTTTTATGCAGAGGAAGGCGAAAAGATCCGGTGGTCTTGAGCCTTTCCGCAAGCCTACGAAAGCCCCGCTCGTATGATGCACTCTTTCAGGAAATTGTATGGCGTAAACCCTGAAAGCGACTGTCTCATTTCGCATGCATTCGAAATAAACGCCTATCATATCGAATGCCTCGTCATTTGTATACCGCATATTAATAAAAAAAGTTTTCCTGGACACAATAAAAACCAACGATCTCAGTGAAAAACTAACTTATTAGATATTTTGACAGCGAGCCATTTTAACATAATATATTTGTTTTATTTTTCACAGCCTACTTTTAATTTAAATGGTACAGGTTGCTAGAAAACGCCCTTAAAACGGAAGAATACGTTATATTACTTTATTTTGGTCAATAACTCCGATTCTATAAAAAATAAAAATATGAAGTTTTTACGAAAATGTTAGGAATTTAATTATCTATCAGATCCTGTTAAAACATGCTTATCATTGTATTTAACTTTGTTGCGAAAAAGCCTAATATTCGCTTATATTTAAGTTAACGCCATCTAACGGCGAAGCCAAAATTCAAGGATATAATAACAAAAGTGCAATTTGTAGATAAAATTCTCCTCTCTTAAATGAGACCTTGTTTGTTAAAATCGGTTATGCCAAATGGGAGTAATCGTAGTTTATGTAAAAAAACATTTGAATTCCCCCTCCACTTTATTTCACTAGATATAAAAATTTGTGCATAATAAAAATTATAACGAAATATGTAAGGATTAAAACTAAGATGTTTTCGGCACTTCTTATTTAGTCAAAACACGAAGAAAATCTTAATATTTGCCCTGGTCATGACTGTGACGCCCCCTTGCGGACATTTTACAAACTCGAAAACAATTTCCAACATTTTCTTTTGGGCACTTTTACTAAAAAATATTTTGCCTGAAAGCTCTACGACTGCCAAATTTTGAGATATAGCCGGCGATCATTCTTAGTTGTTCACCCGGTACAAGTTAAAATTGCAACTAAACTTTCGTCATCAATAAATGAGTAAAATAAACTTAATTGTTGGACCTAAGTATTTTCCGTCAAGTAATAATTAAACAATACTGAAATTAAACCACAACGTTTGGAAACCTTGAATCACTGAACTTTTAAACTTATCATTCCAGTACACTGGGTAGTTTTATGAAACGAAAATGTACGTGTGATTGAAATGTGTTTTGGGTAACACTATGATCGTATATCCCGAAAAAAAACGAAAACAAAGAATTTGTTGATTTTTTGCAATATATTAAAATATTAAGTCGATTGCGCAGACTGAAGATATTATTATTTATAAACATTTTTTTTTGATTTTTTAATGGCCCTATTAGTATCATTAAGTCTTGCCCATCGTTTGTAGGATAAAATAGAAAGAAGTCGATTTTAGTATAAAATTTAAATTTTGTGCGCTTTGTGCAGACTCAAGCTATAATTTTAGAATTTTAGGATTTTACACAGTTATTAATGAGGTACCACCACAACTTTTGATAAATACCCCATTGCCGAATTCAAAAATTCGTTTTTTTCACTTCACTCTACTTTACAATCTCAAACATTCAGACAGCAATTTCGTAATAAGCCTGAAATCTTGCAGCGCGCAAAGCATGGTTTTGTCGAGTTGCATTAGAAGTTGCCTATCTACAGCTATATTTATTGTCAGTCGACGTGAAACAATCGATACGGAGGGAGGATTATGGTACATTGAGAAAAAGTTCAGTTTGAAAAATAAGAATTGAACCGCACGAGGAAATTTTATTAATTATTTTAAGTTTTGTTATCAATAATTAAATATTTGCGTGGAACAAATTTACAATGTATGTGTCGTATTTATAGGGCGGCTTAGAAGGTATTAAGAAGAAATTTGACACCATGCATACCACGCAGGGTATTGTATGTCACGTGATTCTGCATGGTATAAATAATAATGAATCCTTATTAGCCGTCGTATTTATAAGTGGCCTAAGAAGCTATTAAATAGAAGTTTGATAGTATATGGCATGATATGGATGTTGTAGGACAACTTAAAATGGAACTCGCTTATGGCTCTTGTTTATATTATTCGATTATGCACTGTATTTTACTTTTTAACTTTAGGAATTTAAACAATTGAAATTATACTACTCTTTTCTATTACTTTACATTAACATTTTTTGAATTTATAGAACGTGACAAAGTCGCGAGATGCAGTCATTTTTACCTGTTGTCTTTTAAGGTCAATCTGCCACAACCCGCCGGTTGGTTATCCCGCACACACGAGCTGTTCGTATTTAAAGGTTTAAAGTGTTTAACTTAAAATCTAACAGCCCTATAGATTGCTTGGAAGGATTCCAGGGAATTCTACTGTTTTATTTGAAGTTGAGCTGCTTGAAGTCGTTGAAGTTAAGGCTGAGGAAAACTTTGACAATCACGAGCCAAACCCTGCAAGTTTGTCACATTGTGGAGGTAATCATAGTAGTCAAAATGTGTCAAGAGATTAACTTTAATAAAGTCAGTGAATTAACAAGGGGAACTGACTTGAAAATATGTGCCAAGACACAATATAATAATTCATAGTATATACTGGTGGTTGGGGCTTGTGACATGGTCACAGTATGCTTAAAAAACGCATGTGTATTGGAACCAAGAAATGGTAGGCGACCCAATGGTAGACGTATTTTATTATTCGCTTGCCTATTTAATCACACGAAACTTTTCTGAAAAGGAAAAAAATTAGTGGACCAGGCAGAAACATAGGATGCCTTTGCGTAACAGCTTCCTGATCATTCCAAGCTACATAGGTCCATTATTATTTAATCGGTATTTCCAATAACTCTATGTTCCGCAAATGAGTTCTGCAGAAAATATGTTGGCAAATTATGTTTTGTAATACCGCCGTTGTTTATTCATTTGTTAAGTATATATTATTGAGAAATGATAACAATATTTGCAGCTACATTGCAAAATACTGAGTTATTGCTTTGTTTCGTACGTGACAATATTCGCTGACCTACTTAAGCACAAAATTACTTAGATCCAAATCGAAACAATCTGCTGTGTATGCATTTTACCGAAGGAAAAATATTACTTTTTAAATACGAAGAAACTCGGTTATTTAGTTAGGGGAGAGGTGGGCAAGTTGACATAGGTGGACAAGACGACACAGTACCCCTTCCGTGAAAACTACAGCGCCATCATATCATTTGATATGTTGGAACTGGTCCGTACATTGGCAGTGTGCATTCAGAGGTGTTAGTGGGTGGAAGTTCTTCGCAGTGTTAGAAATATATACGGTTTTACGCAATTTGTTGATCTCATTTCAATGTAAGTACTCCATTATAATAATTATAAATGAACGATTTTATAGTTTTTCTTATATTTTTTAATATTGTTTCATAAATTTGGTTATCAGCTACCCGTTGGGCCATCAAACTTTTTTTCACGTTTAATTCTAAGGACATTTTTGTCCTTTTTATTTGTATTCTTTGTCGGACAGGATGATATAGGGAGTATGTCATCTTGCCCGCACGCCGAAATTGTAGGCCTAAGTTATATTTTTGTTTTTAGATGGTTAGTATTTATACAGGAAAGAGCAACAAAGGCTCATGGCGGGAAGCGGACATGCGGCAAGCCCTAATAGCTGTCGCAGAGAAGCGAATGGGTCGGCAAAGGGCTAGCAAAGATTTTAACGTACCACAAGCAACTCTTCGTCGGCGAGCCAAGAATCAAAACAAAATAGCGATTGATACAAAAAAACATCTTGGTCGACACGAAGTATCGCTAAACGCTGATCTAGAAAAGGCCTTAGTGGACCACATTTTAGCTTTAGAATCAAGGTTTTTTTGGAATAACTACAAAAGGTTTACGAATTTGGAAATGAAATTAAACCACCAGTTTAATAAAGAAAAAAAGACTGCAGGCAAAGCATGGTTAATACGTTCGTTTCGTTCTTGCAATAAATATATATCGTTACGTCGCCCAGAAGCAACGTCAATTGCAAGGGAAGAAGCTTTTAATAAACCTCAAGTGGACAAATATTTTTTCAATCTAGAAAAGACCATTAACATTGAAAATATTGACTCTACTATGATTTTTAATATGGACGAGTCTGCATTAACCACAGTGCAGACTCCACAAAGAGTTCTTGCATTAAAAGGCAAAAAACAAGTTGGTTCAATTACGAGTGGAGAAAGGGGTGTTCATTCTTCGGTGGTAGTTTTTGCAGTTATATCCCGCCTACAATAATTTTTTTTTTCCTAGAAAAAAACATAACCCAGCCTTATATGATGGCGCCCGTGCTGGAACTTTGCCGTTATACAATGAATCTGGATACATGACTGGGGAATTATTTCTCAAATGGATGCAACATTTTATTGCTCATGTTAGACCAACACCCGAAAAAAAACTTTACTAATATTAGACGGACATGTTAGCCACAAAAATGTGGAAGCTTTAGGCCTAGCGAAACAAAACTCAGTAGTATTGTTTTGCTGGCCATCCCACTGTACACACAGGCTGCAACCATTAGACGTCTGTTTTTTCGGACCCTTAAGCAAATATTACGATGCAGCCGTGACTCAGTGGTTGAAAACCAATCCAGGTCGTCCTGTTACATTGTATCAAGTTGCTTTCCTTTTCGCTGAAGCTTATGGTAAAACAGCAACTAATGCCATAGGTTGGAGCGGCTTTAAGGCGACTAGAATATCACCATTCATTCAAATATATTTCCGAAACACATGTTTCTACCAAGTACAGTAACCGATGTACCACAAGATCTTAATGTAGCTATAACCTTAATTATTGTAGAAAAAGCTCATTCATCCACCAAAGTGATTTCAGGGGCAGCATTGCAAGAACAAAAGTCTACATCAGAAATAGAAATATTGTTGAATATCTCGCCTATGCCACATGGTAATACAAGGAAACCTACGACGCGTAAAAAAAATTGTTACCAGGATATCCTAACAGCAAGCCCATATTTGGAAAGTCTTCGTGAAAAGGAGAATAATAAAAAAGCTGAAGAATTGAGAAAAAGTCAACGTAAAACAGTGACAAAAAAAGTGTTTGACGACTCAGAATCTGATGAACCTCTTTATGTTTCTAGTTAATAGAAACTACTTTTTAAAAAATATTTAATTTTACTGTTTTACATTGATTCAAGTTATTTATTAAGAAAAATACAATGTTATAATTTTTGTGTTTAACATTCAAAGTCTATGTCTATTCTAATTGCGAAAATAAAACGGATGATGCACTCCGAGAATAATACTAGTCGTGTGAACTGCAACTCAGCAGTTCTCGGGAATTCTATGAAATGCGGGATACATAACTCCTCCATCCCTAAAAGCAACTCGAGGGTGGAACCATTTGAGTTCTCGTAACCAGATCTTCGGGCACATTTCCTTTGGTTGCTTTTGGCTTCTTTTCGTTAAATAGTCTCTTTATTTTTTCCCTTTTGGTAATGAGAAAATAAGCGATGAAACAGAAAATAAGCGTCGCGACGAAGCCTAATGACCACATCGAATAATTTGTGTGAACGTGAATTTCCTCTGGGGGTTCTTCTTGTATTTGTTCAAGTTGAATTTCATGAAGTTTGTCTAAGGATATTTTTTCCAATTTAAGTTTTTGAACTTCCAGTGTAGAAATATTTATTGCTTTAATTTCCTGAAGTGTTACTGGGTGGCCAGAAATAATGCCCTTTTCGTTCCTGTAGGTGAATTTCGTAGTTTGGATTGCGCAGTTTGGCGGGTTCATGAATAAATATGTGCCTTGTAGCAGGGCGACATCGTTTTCGGTACATTCAGCTTGAAGTTTCTTGATAGATGGGAAAATACCAATATAGTAGGCATTGTTGATTTCTTCGATAATTTCTTCATTTATGTGAACAGGAACTTGCTGACAATTCTCGAGTCGAGGACCATTGGAAAGTAGAGACGTTATGCAATCAAGATTATTTTGTAGAGGTAGAAGGTGGTTCTTCTTGCAAAGAAAGTTTGGTTGGAGACTGCATCTTGGTATTGGTATTCGTTGTTGCTTATGGAGAGGTATGATTATTGATTGATTTTGGTTCGGGATAGAATACAAATGATAGTAGTCGAAGGTATCGGGATGTATTAGAGGAAAATCGAGAGAAAAAACAATTTTATTTTCTATATAGAAAGCATTGGTTTCTACTATACTATAATATTTTAGATAGTTATTATCGGTAAACAAGATCTGCGAATGAGTGATTTCTATATAGATCGTCTACTATTTCTTTTAAATCTGTAGGCGAAACTATACTATGGTGCAAGGTTTTAAGGCTTGCGAAACTTATAGCATTCTCAACTTCTTAAAAAAAGCTTAATAGCGAATCTAAATTAAATTTTATTTCATCCAAGATTTCGTGAGTTTCTAAATAGTGTAAGTAATTAAAGGAAATTTCGTTTACGCTTTTCGTAAATTTTCAATTTTGGTTTCAATTAATTTTTGGTTTTGCGATACAGTTGTCATAGTGTAGTTAATATTTTGCATTAAATTTAGTGTCAAAGACATTTGTTTATTAACCTTCTTTACTACTTTATTTTGGTTTGATTCCAGTTCCGATATGGTATCGTGCAATTCTTTAGCATCTTCCTGATCTAAATTACCTGAGATATATTTAACTAGCGAGCCCAGTGGGTTGATAAGCCCACGTTTTGCTCGGATTTTTTCCGGTAAAAATGACTGTAACTTTCGATTGACAACAGTCACTTCGTATTCAAGATGTTTGTATGCATTATAGAGTGGATCTCGATGAGTAAGTGTTGAATTATTAATCACTTTTTCTAGTTCATAGTATTGATTAGTAATCGACTTTATTTCATTTTGAAGGGGTATCAATTGGATATAGTGTAAAAAGGTATGGGAACCAATTTTCATTTTGGCGGATCCTAGTTTAAAGGGTAGGATGCCCGGATTTGATTTGAGGGATTGTATCTGAATTTTCTGAGCTGTCAAGGTTAGAACCAGAAAGGTCGCTAGCCTGTAACAATGGTTTGTCTATAAATTCTCGTGGTTTTTTAAATACTTGTTTGTGGTATGTATTAAGTGGAGTCGTAACAGTAAGGTCATTGCTTCCTACTATGTGTTCGGGTCGATAAGGAGGTTTAGTTTTTGATTGTACCAGGTTCTATATTAAGGGGATCATCCCGTTTTTCGTTTAATTTTGATGTTATTTTGGATTTTTGTTTAGAGGCGTGTTCATGTATATTTTTATAAAGTTCGCTCATAATGTCTTTGTGTTCGCTAATTTTGTGACTAAGTGGTTCCGATTCATTATCAATATCAATAGGGTCCCTAAGTTCCAAATGTCCTAATAGTAAGTCGATGGGTTTTCTTTTTGTTGCTGAGTGTATTGAATTATTGTAACCTAATACTGCGTAAGTGATTTTTTCGAATGGATTCAAATTTGGTTTCGAAGTCAATGTACGCATGTGCTCTAGTAACGTGGAGTGAAATCGTTCTACTACTGCATTACTGTTAGGGTTAAGTGGTAGCGTATAATGCCAATTAACTTTATACAATTTTGCAAAATCTTTTAATAGGTTTTGTGTAAATTCGGTTCCATTATCAGAGATTATATTTTCTGGTATTTTATACGAGGAAACAAACTGTAAAAGAGATTGATAAACATGTAACGCTGATAAGCTGGGTAATACGTAGGCTTGTCCAAATTTTGAAAAACTGTCACAGACTGTTAGAGATATAGTATTACCAAATTTAAACGTGTCTACATGAATGGTTTCAAATGGCTTTTTAGGAGTAGGTGTTAGTTCGAGTCTTATCAATGGTGGGTGGCGTTCGTATTTTACTTGTTGGCAAAATTTTCGAACCTTTCCTTGGCGGGACGTTTGTTTTACCTCTGATGATCCATCCATCTGTGCAACAGAAATATCGGAGGTTATCCTTACTGGTATGGAAGCGTTCATCCCTTTCTCAAAAAAGTGCCCTTCTAACGGCAAGCCTTGGTTTACCAAAAATTGCGAACGAGCTGTTAAATCAAAAAATTATTTCTACCGACAATGGCGTAAAAATCCTACCGCCGAAAATCGTACCATCTTTGTTAACGCTCGAAACCAATGCAAGCAAACGATAAACCAAAGCAAAGAAGCACACAACCAGAGGATCAGAGACAAACTTCTTGAATGTCCTAGCGGCTCAAAATCATTTTGGTCGGTAGCTAAGGCCGTCAGTCAGAACTTTACCAAGTCAACCATTCCACCTCTAACACGTTCTGATGGCACCATTGCGACCAAAGCACAGGAAAAACTTACTGGCGGAACTATTCTCTTCACATTCAACGGTAAATTTTCAGGGAAGTACTCCACCGAACATTACCCCTGTAGAATCGAGAATGCCCGAGATTGTCTTTCGCCACCGCCATGTTAAGCGAATCTTGGGGAGTCTCGACACTAAAAAGGCTTCTGGTCCTGACGATATTCCAGTCATTGTAATTAAGAAATGCGCTGACGAACTGACACCGGTATTTTGTAGGCTTTTTAACTTATCCTACAAAAAAGGAATATTTCCTTCTTGCTGGAAAACTGCGAGAGTCCAGCCCATACCCAAAAAAGGCAAGAAGACCTTGCCAAACAACTATCGTCCAGTCGCATTGCTCTCGGTTATATCAAAAGTTATGGAGAAGGCTATCAACGAAAAATTACTAAAATACCTGGAAGGCTTCAACATTATTAGTGACCGCCAGTATGGATTCCGTAAGTCTAGATCAACAGGAGACCTTCTCGCTTATGTTACTCATGTTTGGAACAACGCAATAGAACACCATGGGGAGTCCCGGGCGGTAGCACTGGACATTTCCAAGGCTTTTGACCGAGTATGGCATGAGGGGCTCCTAACTAAAGTGAGAGCATACGGAATGCCGGTTCAATTTTGTTCATGGCTGTCGAGCTTTCTTAAAGACCGTTCTCTGCGAGTGGCGATGGACGGATTTCTTTCAGACACATTTAACATCAACGCCGGAGTCCCTCAAGGTTCTATATTGTCGCCCACCCTTTTCTTACTATACATTAACGATCTTTTGGAAAAAACTAAAAATCCTATATATAGCTTCGCTGATGACAGCACACTTGTTTCAACTTTTACTTTGGATGCTCGGACATCGGCTGCTAATGCACATCTCTATAGGCAGCAAGAGGTCTCACATCTCAACAAAGACCTGGAAGAAATTTTGTCTTGGGGTGACAGTAACCAAGTAGAATTTAACGCTAAAAAGACCCAGGCGGCAGTTTTTTCTAAAAAAGTTAATGTTGAAGAACCGGATATAGTTATGGCGGGACACTCAATTCCCTTGGCTTCATCAATTCATTTATTGGGCGTTAATCTGGATAGTCATATGTCTTGGCATGGCCACGTTGCGGCCATTGCTAAGGCAGCCTCGCAGAAGCTTGGAGTACTTTTCCGAACAAAGAACCTCTATACACCCCAACAACTTTTGATGCTCTATAAAGCCCAAATTCGACCATCACTGGAGTACTGTTCGCATATTTGGGGCTCTGCTCCTAAACATACCCTGAGATTGCTAGATTCCATTCAAAGAAGAGCCATTCGCTTGATCGGTGACCCTAGTCTGACAAACAACCTGGAAAGCCTTGAACATCGAAGGCAGGTTGGCGACTTGAGTCTATTTTACAAATATTTTCATGGCAAGTGTTCAACTGAGGTTGCCCGCTTAATACCACCCAGAGCGGTGCATGGTAGAAGTACACGACGAGCCACTGCAGCCCACCAGTACGTGGTTCAGGTTAGTGTCCCTTGAACGACACTGTTTCAAAATTCTTTCATCTGGAGAACGTCATCACTCTGGAACGACCTCCCTGAGATCGTCTTCCCCAACGAGTATAGTCTCCAAAGATTCAAGACCAACGTGAATCGTTTCCTGCGCACACGCACCGCTCCTAGAGCGCCATAAAGGATTTATCCTGTAGTGCTGTGCCTTATCATAAAAAAAAAAAAAAAAAATAGAGCAATTATTAATAAACTTTCTGACGTCATCGTTTAATTTAGGCCAATAGAATTTTGTTTTTAGTTCGTTTATTGTTTCGTGTATGCCACGATGATTTGTTATTTCTTCGTGTTGGGTTTTTATTAAGTTTTGTTGCGTGTTTTCGCGCGTAACGTCGCGTAATATGATATTTGATTTTAGGAGTTTATAAGAAGACTTTTTAAATGCCTCTGGTATAAACAAGCACAGTTCTTTATAAAGAGTTTGGTCCTTATCATCATGGAAATAAAACACGTATTGTCGCTTGGGTTCGCCATATTCCTTAAGAGATTGGATAGTCTGTGAGCGAAAGGTTTCATCTTTCACAAAAAGGCACCAGCGCGTGCGGTTATTAGAATTACCGAATATTTTATTCATTTCAATGCGTGGGTTTTGTTCGACTTTTATAACTTCGATTTGACAAAGAAAATAATTTAAAGGTTTTTCAGTAATATTAATTGTTAAAATAGGATTTTCGGCACTTGTATGCACAGTGTCGTTATCACTATTTTCATCGGGATCGGCTTGAGCTATGATTGATCGATTATCGGTTTCACGAGTCTCGCGGCTTGTAGACGGTTGTGGGTCTAAAATTGGGTTTTCATTAAACTGATTCATGTATTGTAAGATAGGTGGGACGTCAGTATCGTTAGGGTATATTTCAATTCTAGAAAGCGCGTCAGCGTTTGTGTTTTTCTTGCCTTTCTTGTATAGTATGTCGTAGTCAAACTCTTCTAATTTTAGTCTCCAGCGGACTAAACGAGAATTTGGTTCCTTAAGCGACATCAACCATTGAAGAGGTTTGTGATCTGTTATAATTTTGAATTTTCTGCCAAATAAATAGGGCCTAAAGTATTTGGTTGCCCAAACAATAGCTAATAGTTCCTTTTCGATGGTTGAGTAGGTCTGTTCGGCACTATTAAGGGTGCGTGAAGCATATGCTATGGGTTTATCTTTCCCGACAATCCCTTGGGATAAAATCGCACCAATAGCAACGTTGCTAGCGTCTGTTGTCAAATTAAATTCTTTACTAAAGTCTGCGTATTCTAAAATAGGGTCATTTGTCAGTAGGGATTTACAGTCTTCGAAAGTTTTTATAAATAGTGGGTCATCGATATTGATTGTTGCTCCCTTTTTTAAAGAGTTTGTAAACGGCTTGGTAATGTTCGCAAAATTTTTAATAAACTTTCGGTAGTAGCCCAGGAGACCTAGGAAGCCTTTAACTTCTTTAGTCGTTTTGGGGATTTGGATAACTATCAATTGCCTTAATTTTATCTGGGTTCGGTTTTATGCCATCAGGTGTAATGATGTGGCCTAAAAACGCAACCTCTTTTTGGAGAAATTCGGACTTGTCGAGTTGGATTTTTAGATTACTTTCGCGTAGTTTTTGGAAAACAAGTTTCAGATTAATCATATGCTCTTGAAGAGAGGTGGAAAATACAATAATATCGTCCATATAGACGAAACAGATCTTGTTGACTAAGTCCTTAAGGACGTTATCCATAACCCGCTAAAAGGTAGCCGGGGCGTTCTTAAGACCAAATGGCATGCGGAGGTACTCAGAATGCCCATTTTCGACATTAAATGCTGTCTTTTTAATATCATCATGATGCATTTCAAGCTGGTGAAAATCACTGGCTAAGTCGAGTGTCGAAAAATATTGGCAGCGGCCAAGTTTATCAAGAATATCCGTAATATTGGGAATTGGGTATCGATCATCGATAGTTTTGTTATTGATTTTTCTATAGTCCACAACGATGCGCCATTTCTTTTTCCCGGATGCGTCGGGCTTTTTTGGCACTATCCAGATCGGAGAAGACCAGGGAGAGTCGCTTGGTCTAATGACCCCTTGGTTTAGCATGTCATTAATTTGTTTTTGAACCTCTGGTTTGTGTATAAATGGGTATCGATATGACTTGGTATATACTGGAATTTCGTCGGTCGTCTTAATCTGGTGTTTTCCTTGATTTGTAAACGTCAAAGGAAAATTTTCACGGTGAAATATGTCAGAAAAGGATAGACATAACCTTTCGATGGGACGTCTTTCTTCTTGGTTCATATGTTCAGTACGTATTAATTGGGGTATATCGATTTTATTTGAATCATTGTTATGTTCAATGGTGACATGGAATATTTCAAATTCGTTAGAAGAGAAAGGTTTGACAGGTATTGGTGAATAGAGATAGATTTCTTGTACGTTATCTGAATGGTTCTGGACATCAACAGGGGCGTATCCATTCCTTGATGTCGTCAGACATTCGCGGATTAAGCAATTAAATAGTTTAGTTTCGATTATTGTAATATCGCCATTTTGAATTGTTACAGGAATTCTTAGAGATTCTATACTGTGTGGTTCAATCCGTGCGAAAAACAAAAGTTTATTTTTTGATTCGTAATGTGTTAATGGTAATTCCACTAAAGGCGTTTTTAAAATTGAATTTTGTAAATCGAGATGCACATCTAAATTTTTTAAGGTTTCGTACCCTATAAGACCATCGAAAAAGTTATGAAATTTGAATAGGTAAAATTTTATTTTTTTATCAGAATTAAATTCTTCGAAAGCTGGTATTTCGGCGCACCGGTCTCTGGCAGTAGTCTGAAATATTGACGAGATTGTAAATGGTTCATGTTTTATGCACTCTTGAAAATATTTTTCGGCTATTTCGGGGTTTAAAAATGACTGTGGCACCCGTATCAATTAAAAGTTTTATAGGTGGGTTAGAAATTATTATGTATGGCAAATCTTTTCGATCGTAAATCGAATGGATTTCTATGTAGTTTTGTCTGGGGGCTGGATTTCCTGAAAATTTTGGTTGGAGTCGTCATTTTGATCAAGGGTGTATTCGGTAATTGGTTCGTCATAACTTTCGGAAAGTTCGTACTGGTTATGGGGCGGATTAACGTAATTAGTGGGTCCGTAATTTGGGTAAAAGTACTCGTGTTCATAAGTGTTATTTTGATAGGAAGATCCGGGAATATTTGGATCATAATATGTTGGTTGTTCCATATTGTATAATTCCTCAAAAGTAAAGTTTGGCCTGGGATATCGGTGTTGTTGCTGGGTCATGGTTCTGGGTCGAGGGAAAGTTCCGTGTAAGATTCCACTCATAGGGGTTGGTTTTGGTTGATTTGATTGATTTTGTGGGTTAGGTTTCCATACATTCGTTGGATTTTTGGGTGGTCCAAATACTTGTCTGTTATTCGGGAATCTGTGGGTAGGAACGGGTCTTGGCTGGATGTTAATTGGGCCGCGTGGAAATGGGGGGTCAAAATAGGGTTGTTGGTTAAAGTTGTGTTGAAAATTATTATGGTTATAGAAATTATGAGGTTGGTTATTGTTATTAAATTTATGTGGGGGTTTATTATTTTTTTGAAAATCTCCCTGTGGCTTTTGCAAATGTCGAATGTTGTTTTTGGAAATTATATACTGTCTGGCAGTTGCTAAAGAATCAGGTCGCATAGCACGAATAGTCGAACCTAAGGGTTCTTTTAGTCCTGCTAAGAATATCTTTAGGGCATGCGTATTATAGAATCCATTTTTTACAGCAATAATTCCGGCATCATTTTCATGCGTGTCTATGTAATTATGTAGAGCACTTAGATTCGACATTATTCGGGTATAAAATTGCAAAGAGGGTTCGTTATTAGTTTGTCGCATTTGATCTAGATCAAATAATAACCACACATCCAATCTTTCGAAATGCAAATGCTATAAACTTCCCTAGCTTTACCTATTAATTTTGCATAGATTCCATAAATAAGGGTAACATTTTGAACACAATTCCTATTTGCGGTGTTTGGGTCCCAATATGTATTATATAAAGTATTGGCAGTATCTAGAAATGATGATAATTCGAGCGGATTTCCATCAAATTTTGGAACAATTTCTAAAAGTTTACTATCAAAGTTTGGCTTTGCCATATTTACTTTAAAATTATTGCTTTTATTTACTTCTTGTAAAGAAAGATTTGAAAATAAATTATCCAAATCAAAGTTTACTTCAAAATCGCTTAAATTAAGCTCGTTCTCACTATTTTCCTTGGTGGAATTAGAGGGTGACGAGGAGAATGACATAGACTGGAAAAAGGAAAAGCAACTTACATAAATGAAGCTATTTTCATCTTCTTTCTGCAGCTACTGTGGTCCAATGATCTGGTACACTTTCTTTGCAGTTTTCACTTGCTTTACACCTTTACACTCTGTTTATGTTTATTTTTGGAGAAGTTCTATTTGCACGATGCAGAAGGTCCTTTCAGAACAAACGATTAAAACCGAAGAGTTTTTCGCGATGAAAGTCTCTTTCTTAATATCCTACCGACTGCGCCACTTTATGTTTCTAGTTAATAGAAACTACTTTTTAAAAAATATTTAATTTTACTGTTTTACATTGATTCAAGTTATTTATTAAGAAAAATACAATGTTATAATTTATGTGTTTAACATTCAAAGTCTATGTCTATTCTAATTGCGAAAATAAAACGGATGATGCACTCCGAGAATGATACTAGTCGTGTGAACTGCAACTCAGCAGTTCTCGGGAATTCTATGAAATGCGGGATACATAACTACCTTTTGGTATCGATAATGACGATGAAAATGACTGTTCGTGCCATCTTCAGCGCTTCTTTATCAGGAAACAGGAAACTTCATTGACAAATTAACTTTTTTCATTAAGTGGGCCATCAACACCACAATGTAAAAACTGATTACATAAAACAATTAACACGTAAATTTGTAAATGACGAACAACTGGGACGAACCACTTTCTAAATTTCAATTAGTAACCATCATTTCTCTTTTTCTTATCCATTTGTCGCTCCACGTGAGAACGTGGTTTTCGAGTCGAAATTTGATTATTATTTTTATAATAAATGTTGTTTTATGTAATCAGTTTTTATCTACTTTCATTTAGTAATATGAATTTTACAGTTCTGTAAATCGTTTTGTAATGGCATCTATTACAGCACTAGTGCTGTAATAGATGCCATTACAGCACTAGTGCTGTAATAGATGCCCTTACAAAACGATTTTTAATAGCAGGTGCATTTTTACAGGTGCATTTTGTGGTGGTAGTCTGAAAGAAGAGGTTTCAGTCATGAAACACTCTATGGATTTCATTAATACTATTTTTGAGGAACAAAAGCAGGCTAGTAAGGTTATGGGGGACATGATGTCGGAGTTAAAGACCGAAAATTCCAATCTCAGGTCGGAAGTAAACCATTTGCAACGTAGAGTATCCAAACTGGAGTATGGTGGCAATGGAAATAAAAAAATTATCGTAAATGGTGCTTTCGAAACCACGGATGACGAAAAAGTGGTGAAAGAAAAAACCTCCAAGGTGCTTTCCTACATAAGTGAAGATTTCCTGGGGGAACACATAGAAAATGTTGGTATAATTAAGTTAAATGACAAAATCACAGGTGCCAGAGTGTCTTTTAAGAATAATGACATGGCTGTAAACATTCTTGGGAAGAAGAAGCAGAGGGGTAACTTGGATACAACTATATGTGGTGTTGACGATAAAGCCCAGAGGATCTACGTGAATGAGGAACTTGACAGGGACATCTACCTACTCCTAAAAGAATCAAGGAAATGTAGAGAAAATGGATACAAGTATGTGTGGTGCGCGAATAATTGTGTTCTCATTCGAAAAAGAGATGGTGATAGGGCCCTGAGGGTGCGTGATAGTGCTCATTTAAAAACGATTCTGGAACAGCAGTAAGATACGTAGATATATATATATATAAATTTATAATATATTTTTAGTTAAAAAAATTTATGAATAGCAAAAAATTCAAATTGGGAAATTTAAATGTTAGATCTTTAGTACCTCACTTTTCCGATGTACGTGACTTAACTCTGAACCACAGCTTTGATGTGCTTTGTCTTACAGAGACTTGGTTAAATGTGGAAATTCCTTCTCATCTGTTAAGTATTCGGGGTTATGATTTGTTTCGCAAGGATCGCCCTGATAGGGTCGGTGGAGGGGTTGCAGTGTATGTGCACAGTTCTTATGGGGCCGCGAAGTATTCTTTGACTTGCGATTGTGGGTCTTTGGAGCATTTACTTGTAAGTCTGAAAGTTAATAAGATCTCCGTACTTATTGGGGTGGTGTACCGACCTCCCACATACTCTGTCAGGGAATCTATAATAAATTTTGATTCTATGTTGTCTGAAATCACGCCGGTGTTTGACAGTATCTTCATAACAGGCGACGTTAATATAAACTTACTTAATTTGTCAAATCCGCTAAGTGACTGCTTCATTGCTTACGATCTGAATCAGATAATTGATGAACCAACTAGAGTGACCGAGACGACTACAACACTTCTGGATCCTATTTTCACAAACACGCCTGATATGGTCACAAACCATGGCACTATTAATACAGATTTCATCTCAGATCACAGTCTTGTGTTCTGTGAATTATCCGTGGCGTCTCGGTCAACTCAGAGAATGTATACGTACAGATGCTTTAGGTATTTTGGCGAGGATGCATTTTTTGCGGATATGCGCAAAATACGATGGGACAATATTTATCGCATCAACAATATAGAGGATAAAATAAATTTTATTAACGTGAATTTGCTGGGTATTTTTGACCGGCATGCGCCAGTACGGACTGTCAGACTCAGTAGGCCTCCCGCTCCCTGGCTCACGGACGCTCTTAAGAAACTGTTGAATGAACGAGATAAAGCCCTTACAAAATATAAAAATAATAAAAATACACATAATTGGGAAAATTATAAAGGGTTACGTAATTTTGCTTTGGCGTCTGTGAGGAGGGAGAAATCAGCTTACCTTCGGTTTGCCAATTCTCAGGATGCGGCAACTCTCTGGAGGCGGCTGAGGACTGCTGGAGTATCGTCAAAGACAAAAACACAGTTACCAGACAATTTCAAGGATGCCAACAGTATCAATAACTATTTTCTCTCGGCGTTTTCTGATATTCCAGCAGATAGGGAGTCTATTGATTATTTTGAAAATAACAGGTATGGTGAGTCACGGTTTAATTTTCGTTTATCATCACCGCACGAAATTAAAAGAATTATAAACGGGTTGAAATCGAATTCTGCTGGGGCGGATGGCATTACTTTAACTATGGTCAAATTAAGTATTCCAATTGTGTTAAACCATTTCACTCACGTTATTAATGTTTGTTTGGAGCAGGGGTATTTTCCTGCGGCTTGGAGGACTGCAATAATAAGTCCAATACCCAAAACAAGTAATCCATCTACGCTGAACGACCTAAGGCCAATTAGTCTGTTACCTATTCTAAGCAAAATTTTAGAAAGAGTAATTTATAATCAGTTATTTGTATATGTGAGCGAGTGTGGCATAATACCTAGCAGTCAATCTGGATTCCGCCCTGGATATGGAACGACAACAATCTTGCTACATGTTGTCGACCTTATGATAAGGGCGATAGATGGTGGCTTTGCCACCATTTTAATTTTGCTGGACTTTTCAAGGGCATTCGACACCGTTGACCACAAGCTGCTTATTGCAAAGCTCAGGTATTTCGGCCTTGATGATTGTGCCCTTTCATTTTTTCACAATTATTTAGCTAACAGACTGCAGTTCGTGAGGGTGCATTCTGGTATTTCTGAATTTGGAGAAGTTAAATCTGGAGTACCACAGGGCTCTATTCTGGGGCCACTTTTATTTCTTTTATACACATTCGACTTGTGTACAGTTGTAAAATTTTCGCAGACCCAAAGATACGCTGATGATACACAGCTAATTTACACGTTCGATCCTTCGGACTATAATGAAATTGAAGCAAATGTAAATTCGGATCTTAACTCAATAACTTTATACAGCGAAAAACATAATTTAAAATTAAATGCCAAGAAAACTAAAGTTTTATTATTTTCACCTGCCAATTGCTCCGAATTTCTAAAAAGTTACGTAAACGTTGAAATGGGCAGTCAAGTACTTGAATTTACTGATGCTTCCAGAAATTTGGGTGTTTATCTGGATTCACAGTTAAGATTTTCTCAGCATATATCTAATTTAAGCAAAGCTTGCTATGCATCTTTAAAGGTGCTGTATGCCAATAAACATATCTTAAATTTCAAGGTCCGCAAAAAACTGTGTGAATCTTATGTGTTGTCCAAGGTATCCTACTGTATTACTGTGTATTACCCATGTCTGAGTTATATTGATAGACAAAGATTGCAAAGAATCCAGAATAACTGCTGCCGATTTATCTTTGGATTGAAGAAATTTGATCACATTTCCAATAAAATTAGACAGCTTCAATGGCTGAAATTTTCCTACTCATATCAGTACCTCTTACTTGTGTCTGCATACAAACTGCTTAAATCATCTGTCCCTCCGTATTTAAGATCTAAACTTGTTTTTCGCCGAGATGTTCACGCTATACCTATTAGATCGAATCCTCTTGCTATGCCTCAGCACCGAACAGCTATCTTCCAGCGCTCTTTTACATACAACATAGTAGTGCTCTATAATCAGTTCATTGCTTACTTTGATATTGAGACTATGTCTTTGTTTCGTAAAAAACTTAAATTGGCAATATTTAATAAGCAGGAAAACGTTGTTGAGACATAGGAAGATTTAACGTATTAATGATAAGTTTCGTAATTATTTCGTTTATAATAGCTATGTCCATGTTTATAATTATTTAAAAAAATCAAATGATATTGAATATTTTTATCTTTTGTATTTAAATATTATTAGGTTAATGTTGAGTAGCTGACAATTCCGTTAGCTAGACTTCGCCTTTTGGGAATTGTAATTTTCTTTTCTTGCTTTTGATTTTACGTTCTCAATAAAGACAATATATTATTATTATTATTATTATTATTTTTATTTTTAAAAAGGCCTTTTGCCAAATATTTTTATTCATAGATGAAAGTAGATAAAATTTTGTACAATATTCTTGTTGTAAATTCATATAACTACACTCGATGTTTGATTAAACTCGGCTGACGCCTCGTTTAACAACTTTAACATCTCGTGTTGTAATATGAATCTTTACAACACTTATATCGTAAATATCTATTACATTGTGGTGTTGATGGCCCACTTAATGAAAAAAGTTAATTTGTCAATGAAGTTTCCTGTTTCCTGACAAAGAAGCACTAAAGATGGCCTAAGGCCAAAAGCGCTCTGCTCTTTATAAATTATTTTTTTGAAGATTATACACTTAATACACAAAACGACTGTTGTTCCATCTTAATTCAAAAAAAGTGTACACAGCCCTTACCTTATCAAAATTGTTTAAGCTTATGCCAATGCATGACCTATTTTGATATAAATACAGGGTGTCCCGGTGCTAGTGGAATTCAAAATAGACGCATCTTCAAAATTTTGGATCGAGGGGCTCTGGTTTAATAAGTTCAATTAAAGTAAAATGGGGAAATTACGTTTTCACTTGTCATGATGTCGTTAACAAAAAGTTATGGCCTTAAGGTTGAAATATCGAATAATATCAAAATAGCACAATAATTATTCCCGAGGTTAAAATGAGCCATCCGCTGAAATATTACTTCTTTATGCCTCTGCGTTTTAGAGATAATAAATTTAAAAGCAATGAAACAATTGGTCGGTAAAAAAATTAAAAACAAGTAATGTGTAAGCAAGTTACAAGATCCTCTAGCTTGGAGTCAAGTCATAAGAATTGATAAAATTAAGGGCTGTGCGAGAAGGAGAAAAAAGAGAAAAACAGTAAAACATGAAGGTAACGACGTCTAACAGAGAGATTAAACGTCCCGAGAAACAAAACGGCGCCTCCACCATGTCACGGCTTACCGTTTGTTACAAATAGGAATTTATAAATTGTATTGCCGTTATTTGAGGGGTAGAACAGATGAATTTAAATAATAGGCACTAGTACAAAAGAAATACATATTTATTACAAGTTGAACAAGCTAAATTCAGAAAAACAAAAACAAAGAATTGGAAAAGTTAAATAAATTGCTAGAGGACCTTGCTTACAGTGAAAGAAAACAAGTAATACTTACATTATGGTGTTGCCGTGGGGCTCAGCTCTTTGGGCAGACCACCCAGTATCACACACACACCGTCACGGCCCGGACTTGAGTCCCCGCTCGTAGGCAAACCAATCTCTCACCGTATATCATTTATGATTAGTCAGCAAATGCTAACTGTACGATCAACCGTCATACAGGGCGAGAAATATTTAGTAAATGCTTAATGCCATATTCGTGACAATATGACAAAATCTTTGAGATTGGAGAAGGGAATACAGAGATACTTTTTTCTTTAAAAAATAAAATGCGTGTTTCAAGGTTAATACATTATATCGTCGCTACTATTTTGTAAAAATGGGAAATGGGTATAGCATATACATTTCGTGACGCCGACCGTCGGCCTGGGAGGGGGTAAGACATCAATGCCTTTGGAACAAATGGTAAGGGGCGGTTTAAACCAAAGGGTAGAATTAAGGTTGACGTGCACAGAATTTATTCAAGTTATACTTTCCACCCTGTATGTAAATACGTAGTTTGAAAAAATATCACTAGCACCTTAACCTTCAACTATAGCAAAAAACGGTAGCAATACCACTAGGTTTTTCTCCCATTTTTTAAATTAAATTTCTATTGTACCAAGAGTATACCTATGTTCCCTGCTGCACGATCAGAGAATTGATGAAATTTGTCACTACTTTTACGCTAATACGTAGGGTGTTGATATTAAACCATGTTTTCCAACAAAGGATTTATTCCGATATTATTAAGTAATTTTAACGGAGCAGGACATTTTGGCGCCGACCCTGTTGACGCTGTACTTTTTTTGCAAAAATATAGGCTAATTGGAAACAAAAAGATGGATTGGATGGTTGTGGTTAGCTCCAATTCAGCCGAATTAGTACCTATGTCTAAGAAAAAAGTCCGCCGTTAAAATGTCCTGGCACTAAAATGTCATGTACAAAATTTGAAAGTATAGTACAAAGATATATTAGCGCCTGTAATAATTTTAAAGTTTTAAATAAGTTAGTGGCATATCCAAGGGGCGGCTCACTCCCGAAATCTCTCCGAAATCCCAAATTTAAAGCCGAAATCGCAAAATCATATCGAAATCTATGACTTCCCTACCGATTTCGTTGAACAAGCCAGGTATCAACCGAGATCCATTGGAGATTTTGCTGAAATCATAATCGCCTTACAATAAGAATAGCCTTCTCAAATTTTTTTGCGTGCATTATTGCTACTTGGTTCGATTTGCCTCTGGAGCTACGTCAGTATTTTGCACTGTTTTTGCCGTTACTTGGTAATGATAAATTCAAAGAAAAGTAAAACACACTGTTTACGAATTCCACTATATTAAAAACTTTATTTTATTATTTACAAAATTCAACTAGTTTCGCTTGCACTATAGCTTTTTCTAGAATGAATATTTACATCTAAAGTTCAATGGGGTGCAAGTTTCGGGTTTTCTGGTAATTGTTGTAAATAGGGTATTAAAATAAATTTAACAATGGGGATCTATTTAGGTCTCTATGTCAATTCAATAAACGGTGGTAATTTTTACGTTTATTAATTTCAAGGGATTCCAACAGCTAATTTAGTTACTTTCTTCTCCGTATGTAATATTTTAAAGTTTGGGTTCAAATTATGGTTGGTTTCTATTAAATGATAAGCATAATTGGATTTTATCCTCTTAGAAAAACTTCTCCCAGCCTGTTTATGTTTATGGACAGTCTTTACAATTTAATTGGTAAACTCCAGACTTATCATCATTTTCCAATATAGTTTATTTTATGAAATTACCCGTCGACAGGCTGAACAGGCATCTTGTAGAAACTAAGTGTTGCACAATTCCGTTGCTGGAATAACAATTTGTTTTTGCAACAGCTGCAGATTTCTATTTCCAGTTAGATTTTTTTCAAAATTAAAGAGCCCAATCAAATGGTGGCCTAAACATTTGTTAGACTAGTAATCTAAGGATTTACTTCAAATTACCTATAATGCCACACCTCACATTAAATCCAAGCCTGGTTTGCATTCGCCTTTTATCCTAAATTATGCGGATTTTCTCTACTCCAGTAGTAGTGATGATTATGTTTATTGAATATTCCACCATTTCTAAATCGCGCTTCGTCTGCCCAAATAACTTTAGATTGAAAATCAGGTATTTCTTGACGCTCATACTGAAGGTTTAATTTTTTTTTATGTAACTGATCAGAGAAAAATCGCCTATTCGGTTAGACATTTAAAAAAATGTTCCTGTATATGGTAATATTGCTGATGAATTAACTGGTACAATTAATATACCTTAAAAATGTTTTTCTCTATTACAGCATTGGCGAACATCAAGATTGCAGAGTCCAGATCCAACAGCAGCGTGATTATCGGATTAGTCAGAAACTTAAGGTAAACGTTAAGAATGACTTGGGGATATTTCGGCAAAGAAGTGTATACAAACACCGCCTTCGTAAGGGTTCAGGAAAAGCTAAGTTTAAATATGATCAGTGTGATTATCAAGGGGTGTAAGGGGTGATAGCTGTAAACGCTAGCCCTATTGACAACCTCCCCTGCTCGCGGTGCACCCTGCTAGAAAACTAACGAGGCTCTGTCGACCGAATGGCTGCCGGTATAAGCAGTCCCCTCTTGCCAACCAACAGCTTCGGGTGGATGAGTTGGTAAGGGTAAGGGCACCTTCTTGTCCTTGGGGAGAGAAATCGACCCAGAAGGCGGATGAACCAAATTGGTCAACGGCATGGAGATGCAGAAGGCAACGGGAAACCACTGCATTAAAGATCCCTTCTGGATATCCCTAGTACAATCAACCATGGCTGAGAACAAACAAGAAATGGGCCTTAGTCCCCGGCAGACCTTAAATGGTCAGAGGCTGCGAAGAATCTCCGGGTCAGCCATAAGAGTATGTACTTGGAATGTAAGGACAATGTATAAGGCGGGTAAAGTTCACGACGCCGTAAGAGAAATGTCAAGACTTAACATAGGAATCATGGGTATTAGCGAAATGAGGTGGCCGGGCAACGGACACTGTGAGATAGATCACCACCAGGTGTATTACTCCGGAGGAGATGTCGGTGAGCACCAGCATGGAGTAGGCGCTATCATTAGGAAAGATATAGCAAGATACATAACCAATTTTGTTCCTATATCAAAAAGATGTATGCTTCTACAAGTAAATGCAAAACCAGTTGCCATTAATATAATTCAGGTATATGCCCCAACGTCGGACAGCAATGATGCAGAAATCGAGAGTTTTTACGATACCCTGTCGAGCACCATAAAAGAGCTGCCAAAAAATAAAGCAATAATTGTCAAGGGGGATTTTAATGCGAAAATAGGACGCGGAACGTCAAACGAATTTATAGGCCCCTATGGACTTGGAGAGAGAAATGAACGAGGAGAGAGATTAAACGTTTTCTGTATGGAAGAACAACTAGTTATCCTCAACACCTTTTTTAATCTCCCTGCGAGAAGGCTTTACACTTGGAAATCACCAATGGACACAAAAGAACATATAGTTAGAAATCAAATTGATTATATATTGGTCAACAAAAGATTTAAAAATAGTTTTACGTCTGTTAAAACTTACCCAGGAGCAGACATAGAGTCAGACCACAGTCCATTGGTGGGTGTGTGTAGAATCAGATGGAAGACAGTACAAAGAAAGGACCGAAAATGTAAGCTGGATCTCCAAAAACTGAAAGATCCTCCAATCAGACAACAGGTAGAGCACGATTTGTCCAGAGCGGTTCGTAAAACAGGAGGCACAAGTACCACAAACACAATAGAAGAAGAGCTTAATCATATAAAAAGAGCTATTGGCACAATCAGTGAGAAATACCTAAAAGCAAAAAGCACAAAAAGAAAAACGTGGATGACAGACGAGATTCTTCAGATGATGGAAGAAAGACGAGCACAAAAAACAGTCAACCAGACTAAATATAAGGAATTGCAAAAACAAATTAGAAGGAAAATTAGAGAAGCTAAGGAAATCTGGTTTGCCAAAGAATGTCAAGAGATAGAAACTCTTCAACAAAAATACGATAGCTTTAATGTTCATCGGAAAGTTAAGGAAGCCGCTGGTATCTACAAACACCGAGCTACGGGTATGCTGGTAGACAACACGGGGAAATTAATTATAAACAAACGAACTCGTATACTTACATGGAAAGAATATATTAAACAACTTTTTGCAGACAACAGACCAGACCCCCCACAACTGCAGACTTGCACAACCGGACCGTCAATCACCATCGAAGAAGTTCAAAATGCCATCACGCAAATGAAAGTAGGAAAAGCCCCTGGACCGGATGATATTAGGGCTGAATTCTTGAAACTCCTCGACTGGGAAGGCACCAAGTGGCTCACAAAGCTGTTTAATTACATTTATGATAATGGATATCTCCCTCAAGACTGGCTCGTATCAGAATTTATTACGCTTCCCAAAAAATCTGGTGCTAAGAAATGTAGCGAATACAGGACCATTAGTCTGATGAGCCATTTTCTAAAGGTATTTCTAAAGGTCATACACAGAAGAGTATACAAACTTTGTGAAGAGCAAATGTCAAATACACAGTTCGGCTTCCGAGATGCTGTTGGAACAAGAGAGGCATTATTTTGCATACAGGTGCTGGTCCAGAGAAGTAGAGATGTTAACTGCGATGTCTATGCCTGTTTTATAGACTACCAAAAGGCATTTGATAGAGTTCAACACGGAAAAATGGTTGAAATACTGAAGAACGTTGGTTTGGACGACAAGGATATTAGAATAATTATCAACCTGTACTGGAACCAGTCCGCCTTTGTTCGAGTGGAAGGAGAGAAAACAGAAGCAATAGAGATACTGCGCGGTGTAAGGCAGGGTTGTATACTCTCACCATTATTATTTAACATCTACTCGGAACAAATATTCAAAGAGGCCTGTGAGGAAACGGAATGTGGTATACTAATTAACGGGAACCGCATTAATAACATTAGATATGCGGATGATACTGTGGTGCTCGCGGACAACCTGGGAGATCTCCAAGAAATCATGACCAAAATAACACAAACAAGTGAACAATATGGCCTTGATCTGAATATTGGTAAAACAAAATTTATGGTGATCAGTAAGAACGCAGTGGCAGCAGGAAGAATAACAATAGGTCTGCAGCAGATTGAAAGAGTTAGTAACTACACCTATCTTGGAACCATCGTTAACGACAAGTGGGACCACTCACAAGAAATTAGATGTCGTATAGAGAAGGCCAGGGCGATATTCTTAAAAATGAGAAATGTTTTTAGAAGCAGGGATCTAACACTAACAACGAAAATAAGATTACTGCGCTGCTATGTGCTCTCCGTTCTTCTGTACGGGGTGGAGTCGTGGACGCTGACTGAAGCTACAAGCAAAAAGCTGGAGTCTTTCGAAATGTGGCTTTACCGTAGATTGCTACGTATATCATGGACCGATCACGTTACCAACGAGGAGGTGATGAGGAGGATGAACAAGGAAAAGGAAGTACTTATCACGGTAAAGTCCAGAAAGCTCGAATATCTAGGACATATTATGAGAAACCCGAACAGATTCCAGTTACTTCAGCAGATATTACAAGGAAAAATCCTTGGACAACGCGGACCAGGACGAAGAAGAACTTCATGGCTAAAAAATCTAAGAACATGGTTTGCAATGAATACCACTGGTCTTTTTCGAGCTGCGGTGAACAAGGTGATAATTGCTGGGTTGATAGCCAACATCCGGAACGGATAGGCACTCAAAGAAGAAGAAGAAGAAGTGATTATCAAAGCATTCGGAAAGGTCATTTAAAAAGGCACCTTCTCCGACATAAGGATCCAGAGGAAGTTAATATGTTTGGATGTAGTCAGTGTGATTTGCAAACTAAGTATAAATCTAATTTAATTAAACATTTTCTCCTGCATAAGGAACCAGGGGAAGTCGATATGTTTAAATGTAGTCAGTGTGATTATCAAAGCATCCAGAAAAGTCATTTAAAGACGCACCTTCTCCGACATAAAGATCCAGAGGAAGTTAATATGTTTAAATGTAATCAGTGTGATTATCAAAGCATTCAGAAAGGTCATTTAAAGACGCATCTTCTCCGACATAGGGATCCAGAGAAAGTTAATATGTTTAAATGTGATCAGTGTGATTATCAAAGCATTCGGAAAGGTCATTTAAGGAGGCACCTTCTCCGACATAAGGATCCAGAGGAAGTTAATATGTTTGGATGTAGTCAGTGTGACTATCAAACTAAGTATAAATCTAATTTAATTAAACATTTTCTCCTGCATAAGGAACCAGGGGAAGTCGATATGTTTAATTGCGATCAATGTGCCTATCAAACAAAGTATAAAAGTCGTTTGGGGATACACCTTCTTCGACATAAGGATCCAGAGAAAGTTAATATGTTTAAATGTAATCAGTGTGATTATCAAAGCATTCAGAAAGGTCATTTAAAGACGCACCTTCTCCGACATAAGGATCCAGAGAAAGTTAATATGTTTAAATGTAATCAGTGTGATTATCAAAGCATCCAGAAAAGTCATTTAAAGACGCACCTTCTCCGACATAAAGATCCGGAGGAAGTTAATATGTTTAAATGTAGTCAGTGTGATTTTCAAAGCATTCGGAAAAATGCTTTAAAGAAGCACCTTCTCCAACATAAGGATCCAGAGGAAGTTAATATGTTTAAATGTAGTCAGTGTGATTTGCAAACTAAGTATAAATCTAATTTAATTAAACATTTTCTCCTGCATAAGGAACCAGGGGAAGTCGATATGTTTAAATGTAGTCAGTGTGATTATCAAAGCATCCAGAAAAGTCATTTAAAGACGCACCTTCTCCGACATAAAGATCCAGAGGAAGTTAATGGGAATTGTAATTTTCTTTTCTTGCTTTTGATTTTACGTTCTCAATAAAGACAATATATTATTATTATTATTATTATAATATGTTTAAATGTAGTCAGTGTGATTATCAAAGCATTTACAAGTGTAGTTTAAAGACGCACCTTCTCCGACATAAGGATCCAGAGAAAGTTAATATGTTTAAATGTAATCAGTGTGATTATCAAAGCATTCAAAAAGGTAATTTAAGGACGCACCTTCTCCGACATAAGGCTGCCGAGAAAGTTAATATGTTTAAATGTAGTCAGTGTGATTATCAAAGCATCCAGAAAAGTCATTTAAAGACGCACCTTCTCCGACATAAAGATCCAGAGGAAGTTAATATGTTTAAATGTAATCAGTGTGATTATCAAAGCATTCAGAAAGGTCATTTAAAGACGCACCTTCTCCGACATAAGGATCCAGAGAAAGTTAATATGTTTAAATGTAGTTAGTGTGATTATCAAAGCATTGAGAAAGGTAATTTAAAGACGCATCTGCTCCGACATAAGGATCCAGAGGAAGTTAATATGTTTGAATGTAGTCAGTGTGATTATCAAACTAAGTATAAATGTGCTTTAAGTAAACATTTTCTCCTGCATAAGAAATAAGGAGAAGTCGATATGTTTACATGTCAGGTTAATATCTGGGGTTACTAATATGCTCAATTTATAAATAATGTAAGATTTTATTTTTGACAAGTTTTATATTAGTTTGGTTAATTAGTACCTATTTATAAATAATAATGCTTGATTATGGTCCGAATTATCAATGTCCTGCTAACTTTACCTACTAGATAACTTTTAAGGATATCATTGTTGTCATGGAAGTTATATGTTACTGTTATCACTAACAGGACATTGATAATTTGGACCTTAAATAAACACAGTTTGCAAAATGAAATTGGAAGAAGTTAAAATACATAAACAGACTATTTTTGTTAAAAAAAATGTATTGGCGTCGATGAGAAATTTGATGTTTTTATTGACAGATTGGGTGAGGCATATTTGTGGTTCTTTCCTGAAAGAACGTATCGAGTTCGGTCTGACCAAGCAAATAATATTAGTTGGTTTAATAATTCTCTCAGGGACATGAGGGAAACTTTAGGATTTCTGAATTACCGAACTAAAATGAGTAGGCTGGAACAAGATCGACTTGAGTTAAAAAATTTTAAAAACAGATATAAGCAAGCTCTTAAAGCAGCTAAGGTTAGCTCCAATGATAGGTTGATAAGTACAGCTAAAAACCCTGTAAAAAGAATGTGGAAATTATTAATCAGTTTCGGGGGAAAACAACCAATAGAGATATAGATACAAATTCTAATTTAACACGTCAGGAATTTAATAATTATTTTGTGGACATCGCTGATAATTTGTTAAGAGGCATTGAACACTCTGATATGATCCCATTTGATAATCTGGAAGGCATCGGTTTGGGTTGTGATAAGTTTACATTTACTGATGTATCTTATATAGAGATGTTATTGACAGCCTTATAAATAAAAATAGTTCTGACTTGTATAGCATCAATGTAAGAATGGTTAAAACTATAAAAAATATCATTTACATCCCATTAGCAAAACTGATCAATGTGCTTCCAAGTAAATTGAAGAAAGCCATAGTGGCACCAATTTTTAAGGCTGGTGATACTACCTCGCCATCAAATTATAGGCCTATTTCCCTACTCCCGATATTTTCAAAGGTGATGGAGAAGTGTATGGCAACTAGAATAGCAAGCTTTTTTGAAATTAATAATCTTTTCACTCCGACTCAGTTTAGCTTCAGGGCGAATACAGGTACGGTCCCGGGGATACTCAATCTGGTCTCCAACATAATGGAGTCATTTGAGGACCTTAAGTATCGTGCCACGACTTTCTGCGACCTTAGTAAAGCCTTTGACTTCGTCACGCATGACATTCTCCTCCGTAAACTTGAATAATATACCTTTCACCACGATACTATTAAATTGCTTCAGTCATACTTAGATAATAGGACTCAGGCTGTTCGGGTCGGGGGTGTGTCGTCCGGGGAGAGGTTTGTTCACATCGGAGTTCCACAGGGATCGGTACTGGGGCCACTATTATTCATCATCTACATCAATGATCTTCCAATCAAAGATCCGGTGGCTGGCTTTACTCTATTCGCGGACGCTACATCTGTGTCCTGTAGCGGGGTTTCACTGAATTTGACTATGGAAATGTTACGTGTGGCGCGGTCAAGAACGGAGGAATGGCTTAAGGCTAATAGACTCTTATTAAAAGCGAATAAAACCCACGAAATGATTTTCGCCTTAAAGGACTTGACTGGTGTACCTGAGAGTCATGAGAGTGTAAAATTTCTTGGCATTCACGTTGATGACAAACTGAAGTTTGATCACCATGTGAATGCTGTCTGCAATAGACTTAGGAGTGGTGCCTATGCTCTGAAACAGCTTAGTGCCTGTGTTTCTACAAATACGCTGAAAACCGCATGTCATGCGCTGGTGCACTCCATTCTTTCATATGCAGTTGTTGTGTGGTGATACTTCGCACATATGGCATACTCATATTTCCTTTAATCTATATACTGGAAACCCTTCTTTATGTAAAAAATAATGAAGACAAGTATCTAACACACTGTGAGTTGCATGTTGCATGACTACAATACTCGTAATAAAAATAATTTGTCTGTAGTATATAGACGGCTAAACAGATGCAAGAATGGGCCGGGCTTTATGGGGATCAAGCTCTACAACAGGCTTCCCACTGAATTCAAATTTAAAAACAGGGTTAAGGGGTTTCTTGTGGAAAAGGCCTTTTATTCCGTGGATGAATTTTTAATTGTAATGTTTGAAATTTTTAGTCAACCTTCTTGTAATTTTTATTTTTATTTTTTTTTATACTATTTTAATCTGTTGTACCTATGTCTAGATTATATTTTAGATTTAATTGCTTAACATATTTAAGTGTAACTATATCTTGACGTATGTAAGTACTATTGTGCACACTAACATTAATAAAGTATCTATATATCTATCTAACAAAGTAAAATTTAACCTAAAGTGACCCTTAACGAAGAAACAGAGCCCCAAAGGGGTATTCAGCGATTTACTTTTTTTGGTCTAACTTTTGGATCAACAAGTATAATTTAATGAAATTTTAATATTTTAGAGACCATAAGGATTCATAAAACGAGACTACAGTAGATGATTTACATCTTCAGGGAAGTCAGGAACGGACTGGCCACCACACTCGTTGGGCCAAGATTTTGACCCGTATCGTTCTGATAACAGATCTTTTTATACTCTCGTCATTCCTCGTTATAAAAGGCACTTTACATTCGTTTCGATCAAATTGGCCGTGTTCGAGGAAAATACATTTGCTTAGTAACACGTTATTGAATTAACAAATCAGAAAACTGAAAGTCGTTTTTATTTCGTTAACAATGCGCTACTGACAACACTTTTCCAAGTTGTCTGATTGATTGCGTATATAAGACTTACAATTGATGAGGTATTTTTTAAATAAAAGCAGCGTGTTAGTTTTTGTTCTGCTGTTATTCGCCTGCAGTACTTTTTTACTGCCTGTAGCGATTTCAGCTGAACCTGATAAGCCGTTGCTATTGCTGAAGAATATGAAAGGTGAAGAAGAGGTTGTTAATCAAGCAGACAAACTAAAAGAGGTGAATAATAGTAGAGCTGCTTCAAGTACAGCGTGCAAAAAAGAAGCCTCCTCAAAAAGTTAGCCGCAGGAGTGTAAAAAAGCCAAAGGTTATATCCAGTAATTTAGAATAGAAAGCAGGAAAACAAAAAGGTGCCAAAAAAATCGGTGCTATAGAACAAAATGATAGTGGTAAAGCTTTACAGCTTCATACCGATAGCATTGATAAAGGAAGGGTGAATTTGTTTGATAAGGCTGAAATTGAGGTAGAGAAAGAAGTAAAACAATTACTTCCTTCAGTCTGAAAGAATTGTTACTTGCTTTGAAAGCAATAGTTCTGGTGCAGTTGTTACGTTCTTTTGGAACTCTCCTGTAAAAGCAGCCGCATTCATCAGAAACAACAAACTTTGGATATTATTTGATTAGTATGCAGAGTTGGATTTTCAAGATCACAGCCGAAGTTTAGCAGGCAGATTATCAATACTGCCAAATAAAATTAAGTTATATAACCTTGAGCAATATAATATTGATCGCAATGCAACTTATATAACGGCTGATATAGGGTTTACCTTAGGAGATACAAACCTTGGTGTCACCCTTTCTCAGAGTGGCAATAGTTGGATACTTGAGGTTTCAAAGCAACATCAGAGATATTATGGAATACCTTTGTTTGTTAGACCAATGGCACTTCCTACTCCTAATATAGAGTTAATGATTTATGGAGAAATAACTTCCATCATTGATTATAGAGACCCAGTAACAGGTAATATGATGTCTGTTATACCTGTTGATACTGAGAATAGAAGAGTTGAGGTGGACTATAAATTTGTTGATCTTAATTTGATTAACACAATTCAAGGTGCCGCTATTGAAAGAATCTCAGATGATATTAAGATATCTTCATTTGATTCTAGTATAATTATAACAAGTGAAAGTGGTTTAAATATTTCATCCACGCTATGGGATTATAGCCTTTAGTCAATAGATGATGCACGCACAAGTAGGCATTTATTATTAAATTTTGAAGATTTGCATGGATGCACAAAAATATTTAAGACATGATGTAATAACAGGAAAAGCATCTTATAGACCAATAGCAAAACTAAATTTAGCCTTATTCTACTTGGGAAATCAGATGTATCCTGAAGCAGTTGCATATGTCAAGATGGCACAAAGAGAAAGCGGTCTTATAAAAATCAGCTATAGAGCTACCTTAATTAATGCTGTTGCTCAATATATGAATCGTCGCTATGAAAAAGCTTATGACTTAATTGATTCTATAGATATAGAGGGTGTGCCAATAGTGCAATGATAGCATATAAGATGGCAGATTCTTATACATACTTCGGACGTTCTAATACTATAGCATTATTTGAAGACTATAAGTCAAATTTTATGCAGCATTATCCTACCTTTCTTCTCTCAAAAATCGGATTTGATATTTTGGGTGATAAGGTAAGCAATGGTTCTGTAGATATGGCTTAAAGGATAATTACTGTATTAAACACATTCAAATTACCTGAATCAGAACAAAACAGGCTATACTCTGATACTGGAGTACTGTACGCAACTCGGCATAAGATTAATAGGTCAATCGAAATGTTTGATAAATGCATAGCTAGTAGAAATGATCCTATACATTATACAGGGTGATCCAGTAAGGGTGGCGAGCGGCCGTATCTCAAAAAGTATTGGTCATAAATTCTCGAGAAAAAAAATTTTATAAGTAAATCGGCAAAGCGAAAATGCTGGAAATTAATTTTAAAGTTGTACGATGACCGCTAGAGGGCGTAACTGTTGAGATAGAATTTAAAATTCAAATTACTTCGAATTTTGCCCCATTAAGATACTATACTGATAATATGGATAGAAAGCTAAGCCATTTTTAGAGCAATTTGGTTCTACGTTTTTTTTTGTACCACCGAAAATAAGGGTGGGGGAAGCTGGTGAATATCTTAACTTAAATAATGCTGTATCTTTTACACTTTGTATCCGATTTTATTAAACTTAGGCTCGTTTGAAAGAGAATTTCGCGCTTATTTAACAATTGATTTTGGCGATGATCATTAACTCGTACTTTGTCTTCTAGGGGGCGCTGTGTATAAAAGTTTCAGTTTTTCACAATTTTCTTAAAAAAACCAAATGGTACGGTATACTTTTTGTATAACAGCTCCGGAGAGGAATAAAATAGCTACGTTCTGGCGAAAACCGCGTCTTAATATCTTTCCTGGCTTTTAAGATATCTAAAAAAAACTCTGTATCCACAAAAAAATTAATTTATATTGGCTTTTACCAAAGTTTTGTTATTTCTTTAATTTTGAATATCGAATCGGACATAAATAACTTTTTTGGTCAACATTTACTCATTACTCATTGTACTTTGTTTTTATTTTAACGTTTTATCTAAAAACTACAACAATAATCCAAATGTGATATTTTTTGTCAAGGTCATGGATAATTCAGAAATAAAACAAAAGAATAAATAAATAATTTATGTAACTGAAAACAATTTATTTTAAATGCTCAAATTGTTTCCCATCGTTTAAAATACAATCATTTAGACGTCTTCTTGTAGAAATTACTGCTGCTTCCACTTCAGCCCGAGGTAAACTATTTAAAGCATTTCTTATTCGAATGATCATATCTTCTCTGGTAGTTGGTCTGACGTTGTAAACAATATTTTTAACTCTGCACCATAAATAGTAATCCAAACATGTTAAGTCAGGGGACCTGGCCGGCCAAGGAAATATACTTCCCCTGCCAATCCAGCGATCGGGGAAATGTTCGTTAAGAAAATTGCGGACCACAAGTGAATAGTGAGCGGGGCACCCATCGAGCTGCAACCACATTCTTCTTCTTATATTTAAGGGCATATTTTCTAACAAATCTGGCAAATAGAATTGCAAAAAATGTAGGTAAATTTCACCTGTTAGAGTACCTTGATAGATATGCGGACCGATAATCATTCCATTAATAACCCCACACCAAACGTTAACTGTCCATCGATGTTGATTATCAACTTCACGCATCCAGTGTGGATTGGTCTCTGACCAGTAGTGCATGTTGTGCAGATTTACTCTCCCATTGTTAGTAAATGACGCCTCATCTGTCCATAGTATTTGAGATAGGAAGTGGGGATTATCTCTAATCATATTTTTTAGCCAATAGCAATAGTTTAATCTGTTGTCGAAATCAGCATCACTTAGGGCTTGATGTAACATTATATGGTAAGGATGTAATTTTGCCTCGTGAAGTATTCTTACTCTTGGTACTGTACCATATGAAATTCCTAAATTTCTGGAAATTTCTCGTATACTGATATGAATTTCTGCGTGAACGTATGCCAGTACATTAATAACTGTATCCTTCATCCTTGCAGGGCGGGTTCTTCTTAAGGAGGGAACTGGCTGAACACGACCATGTAGTCTCAAACGAAGGGCCAAGCGCTGAAAAACTTTCCGTGAATGGTGAACTCTATGCGGATAACGCAAAGCGTATTCTCTGGAAGCTAAAACTGCGTTTCTAAACAATTCAAAATAAGCAGCTAACATATCATAGGCTTCCTCATTTGTAAAAGGCATTTTCTCTTTAAAAAATGTCACTTATCTCACGAAAATAGACTTAATTTACACGACACTAATAGAAACTGATGCACTTGTCAAATATGAAGGCATCCATGGCCGCCTTGGCAATAAATGAAATACCACATTTGGATTACTGTTGCAGTTTTTAGATAAAACGTTAAAATTAAAACAAAGTACAATGAGTAATGAGTAAATGTTGACCAAAAAAGTTATTTATGTCCGATTCGATATTCAAAATAAAAGAAATAACAAAACTTTGGTAAAAGCCAATATAAATTAATTTTTTTGTGGATAAATAGAGTTTTTTTCAGATATCTTAAAAGCCAGGAAAGATATTAAGACGCGGTTTTCGCCAGAACGTAGCTATTTTATTCCTCTCCGGAGCTGTTATACAAAAAGTATACCGTACCATTTGGTTTTTTTAAGAAAATTGTGAAAAACTGAAACTTTTATACACAGCGCCCCATAGAAGACAAAGTACGAGTTAATGATCATCGCCAAAATCAATTGTTAAATAAGCGCGAAATTCTTTTTCAAACGAGCCTAAGTTTAATAAAATCGGATACAAAGTGTAAAAGATACAACATTATTTAAGTTAAGATATTCACCAGCTTCCCCCACCCTTATTATCGGAGGTACAAAAAAAAAACGTAGAACCAAATTGCCCTAAAAATGGCTTAGCTTTCTATCCACATTATCAGTATAGTACCTTAATGGGGCAAAATTCGAAGTAATTTGAATTTTAAATTCTATCTCAACAGTTACGCCCTCTAGCGGTCATCGTACAACTTTAAAATTAATTTCCAGCATTTTCGCTTTGCCGATTTACTTATAAAATTTTTTTTCTCGAGAATTTATGACCAATACTTTTTGAGATACGGCCGCTCGCCACCCTTACTGGATCACCCTGTATAAAATGCAGCTGGCTAAAAGCAAAAGTCCTACATAATAATAACAAACTCGCAAGTGACGAATTTACTGATCAACTTGAGCATTTGAGAGTAATATGGCGTGGACCAGGAGTCAACGGCCTCGAGATAAGTATCTTGAAAGATCTATATGCAGAGGATTGTAAACTATACAGAAGCGACAGCTTTGTCGGTTCCTTTGATCTTCGTTGTACCCAATTATCGTGGCCTTGAAGCTGCGTAGCTCCTCCCCTAACCAGTTCGTACACTGTAAGAAATGACAAGCAGGCGGATGAAACAGAATTCTGATACATTCCGGATTACACTGAGAAAAATAAATGATGAGTTAAGAACAAACACACATTATTTATTGTATTTAAATACAATTTAATGGTATTGTGGGATTATCTGTACATGTGTGTAGATATTATTATTAAAATTTGGAGTATTTAGACAATCAATTTTAAATATTAATTTAGTATGTGTAGGTACATATCATTTTGGTTAGGTATTTAGTATTAGGGTGCCATAACTGGGAAAAAAATTGTTACTTTTAATAACATGATTATTATTGAAATTACGTAAGTTACGCAATGTGTTGCTTAATAAAATTATTTTTACTAAAATGCCAAATTTTACGGATAATTTTATCCACATGTTTATTGCATTTTGCTTATTTTATGCCGGTAATAACGAAAACTAAAACACACTTGTTGCTTAAATATTTTTTTATTAAAATGGTACAAAAGGTTATATATGCCATTGTGACGAACAACATTTTGAATATAAACAAGTTAAATGCAGGTTGTACAATTTATGGCTAATAGGAAACAATTTTATGTTACGAATAATCGACTCTAAGCAATCTAATTTAAAAATTTTAAAACAGATAATTATTTCTCTAAGTTTAAGTTAACATCAGTTCTGGGTAGCTGACTGAACCAGGGTAGGGACTGAATCAGTTTTCTTTTAACAGATTTAAGCTATAGCCTCAACTTTTGTTTCCTTGGTGACTTAGAAGACAAATGTAGTGAAGTCTGAGTTAAAGTTGATGTAGATAACAGTTTTTCCCCAACAACAAAACTTTTAGCCTTTTGATCGTCAGTCGCTTTCAAAACAAGAGGAGCAATAGATACATCTGAAAGAAAATATAAATGAATATTACAAATAATGAATCTGTTTTTGTATATAGAGTAGTGCTACATAAATAGGCCAAAAAAGCCTTAGTGTAAGTGGCATACCACAAAGCAAAATACTAGAATAGGGTCATACAATATTAATAATTTGAATGGCTGAATTATGATGTAAATTATTGTATTATGTAATTAAATGTATATTATTATTATTATTATTATTATTATTGTTATTATTATTAAACTATTTAGTGGTCTTGTCTTGTGTTTGCAAAGTGTAATACATAAGTATATATACCGGGTGGTGCACCGTCTAGCTGGCCCTAGAAGATCCCATGTAAATTTTGATACCCGAAGAACATTTTAAGAATTTTACGAAGACTTTTCTAAATATCTTTTATTTGGCTTATTAGAAAATACTAAAATTTGGTGTGCAAGTCCATCAGACAAGGACCTTCAAAAGAGTCTAATACAATGTAAATGTAAAATTAAGAGGGGAACCAATATTTGAGGGTAGCAAAATTTACATCGAATTTCCTACAGCCAGTCTAGCAATGCATCACCCGGTATATATATCTATGATGTACCTACCTGGTAATGAAAAAGATGTTGATTCACTTTGGACTGATTCAGTTTTGCTGCAGGAAGGTACTGGAGCCAATACTGGATCTAAAATTATAATTTCTTACTTTACATGAAGATTACGACCAATTTAATAGGCTAGTTTAGGGTAATTAGGTAAAGTTCGAACAAAAAACTTGTTTAATTTTAAAACTAATATGAAAAAAGAGACGGTAAGATATGATTACCAGGGTTCAGAGATAAATCCTGAAAGCTCTACAGATGTACTTATATTATGCCAATATAGCTTGATAAGAGGCTATTAATTTTATTAGGAGATTTGTAGGAAGAATCAAAAATAAGGATAGTTTACTAATGAAGAAAATTAGCATTTGCATGATTTTGGAATACCTAGTATATTGCAATTTAATTACTAATTAGGCTATTCGTTGGACAATGTAAGGATTAAAATAAGAATTCTTTTTATACCTACCTATCGTTATTCAAATTATAAATAGTTTATTTTCTATGGTTTTGTTATCTCTTAAACTCTAGTGCAGGGGTACCTACATATTGTCTGTATATTAAATTTATAATTTAATACAGTATTTTTAACTGACATCTCGAATTTATAATTATACCTATGCCTTTTTTCATCTTTGAAACTATAAATATTAAGCATTTTAACATTTTAATAAAGAAAATAAGTTTATAAAAGCAAGTTACCTGCAGTAGCCATGATTTTACAAGAACTTCCTATAATAGAACTTTCTGCCCTTCTTTTTAAAGAATGCTGGAAAATTGTAGGTACGGCTTCAACTATCAGGGTTTTTCGAGTATCTCCTTTAGAGAGATACTTATCCTCAAAGTGTTTTTCACATAATTTCTGGTACTTATGAAGAATGTCAACTTCCTTTTGAAGCAAGTCAGCACGATTACATGCATAAATCCACATCTCTGCTCTAAAAGAAATAATATTTGTAAGTAAAAAGGCTAAGGGTAGGAAACAATAATCCATGCAATGATATTTTATACAAGAACTAGGATTCGATACCAAAACTCCAATAGAACAAAGAATAAGGCTAGGTTTATTTAGCTATTAAAAAAAGTTACTCGAGGAGTTACCTACTATTGTTTTGTCTAAATATCCAGGTACTTTTTTTTATCCAATAAAGCAATTCACCAGGTAAACAACCATCATTACAACCGGTTTTTAAATTCAATTGTGGTTCACATGAATACCTAAACTATATCAGATTAATTTTCTTACAATGAATATGTTAGCAAAACAAATTAATTTTATATTATGCTAATGCTAAATTTGATTTTATCAATAAAGCATAACATATATAATTATCTACATAAATTCACAATGTTTTACTTTTGGCCCTAAGTAGCCCTTTCAATAACTATAATAAGCCTTGACCAAAACAAACCAAAATTGTGCACCTACCTTTTTCGATCTTTGGGAAAGGCGAAAAGTGATATTCCCATACCGCTTTTGGAGTTACACTCACGGTAAGCACAATAATTGTTACTAGGAAGCATTTTAAAAGTTAAAAAATCACAAAACTGAAATGCACACCGAAATGAAACTTAACCTCGATCCCTCAGTCCAAACAAAATAAACAATCAAGTGACAAGGCGCCAAGGCTGTGGGCGGTAACCGACACCCATCCGTTCGCGCCGGCGCACTCAAAATCAGAACCGAGAAAACGGCTCTTTGTCGCTTCTGTATAGTTTACAATTTTGTGCTATATGCTTCTTATAGTCGGGATCAGCTATTGCAGGCACTTAGAATAGGTCAAATGGTTTTGCTATCAACGAAAAATTATTAAAGTATCTGGAAGGCTCCAACGTTATTTGTGACCGCCAGTATAAATTCCGTAAGTCTAGATCAAGGAGACACTCACTTATGGAGAAAGGCAGATGTAGCTTTCGAGTGACACCTCTTGGCAATCAAATGCACCACCTGGCCCGTCCGACAAGAATCGGTCAGAAACGGAGAAGGAAACTCCTACAATGACCAGACGAGCCGGTCATTATTGCAGGAGTCGCCGCCAGGTGCGCAACATTAAAAGCCAGTTCGGTTAACGGACTGAGTACCAACAATTGTAGAATTTAAAGGTTGCTTCCCTTCCCTGGCGGCGACTCCTGCAATAATGACCGGCTCGTCCGGTCATTGTAGGAGTTTCCTTCTGCGTTTCTGACTGATTCTTGTCGGACGGGCCAGGTGATGCATTTGATTGACAAGAGGTGTCGCTCGAAAGCTACATCTGCCTTTCTCCATCGACTTTTCAGGGTCAAGTAGGCTCTCAGTGTTGCTTCCTTTCGTCGGATTCTATCACCTCACTGACGAGCCGTTATACGGCGAAACGCGTCTGGGGATGAATCCGACGAAGGGAAGCAACCTTTAAATTCTACTTTCACTTATGTTACTCACGTTTTGAACAACGCAATAGAACATCATAGGGAGTCCCGGGCGGTAGCACTGGACATTTCCAATGCCTTTGACCGAGAATAGCATGAGGGGCTCCTAAATAAAGTGAGAGCATACGGAATGCCCCTTCAATTTTGTTCATCTTCTCAATTTTCATTCATTCTCAATTTTCTTAAAGATCGTTCTCTGCCGATGAACGGATTTCTTTCCGATACATTTAACATCAATTTGATTCATTTGGAAACTTGAAAATATTTTCCAGGAATTTCTTTTGGTCGACTTAGTTAATAAATTTTTTTCCCGAAGTCGTAAGGTTTATATTATGAGTTCAATAATATCGTACCTTGCCGACCTTAGTGAGACACCCTGTATGCCACGGTGGGTTGTTTTGGTTTCGTAATAAAATTTAATTTTTTCTCGTTTGTCATCTATAACAATAATATTTTTTTAAAGGGTTTTTTGTATGTAGAGCGTGAAAGCGTTGTTTTTGAAATATAGTTATTATTATTATTATTATTATTATTATTATTATTACCAAAGTTAACGTGCTTTCGATTGACATAACATTATGAAGTATTAAATTAATGTCCAGGGGATATTCGGTAAGAAAATTCTTTGATAAAAAAATAAAATAACTCGGAACAAAACAATTATTTATTTATTAAAAGTACAACTGATAATGGTACAGTTATTAAAAATTAACATAACACTAGATTGGCTATGTTTTAATAGACTGAAGACTCGCATTGCCAAAGCGTGACATTTTGAAATTTATTTGGAATATGAAGCTGTCAAAGTCTTAATGTCATAATGATTGAAGCCTTGGTGTCACAGTGATTGAAAACCACCCGGAGTGCTGTTATTAGTTAAATGTTGATATGATTGGGTGATTGGTGTGACATGACAAAAGATAACACAATTTAATTGGCTGTTGGTGTTAAGTCGATGGTTGGAACCACAGAACAATAAAGGGTTAGAGAAATGTTACAACAATGTTAAAGTTTCAAAACATGGGCCATCTATGAACCAACTGCATGGCTAACCCACCGGCAAAATAGAATTATATTTTACCGATAATGTCATGATGGCATTACCGGCATTATAGAAATATGACATACCGACTGAAGAAATGCGCGGGAATATTTGAAAAAATATTATAATTTTTAAATAAATTTTAGTTTTGATTCGATTTGACTGTAACATTACAGTTGGATTTGAAATGATATATGTTTGGCAGGAATATACAAGCTGCTCGCCTTATAAGTAAATGTGAGCAGCTGGTGATAATTTCTAACCAATTTAAAAATATATCTTCTGAAATACAATTATATAGTAATGTTGCAACCAAATTGAATCAAAACCTTAAAATTTATTACACATTAATTGTTTTTATTACTGTTTTTTTTAATTATAAAACAATGTCTAGTGAATTATCATAATAAAAGAAAATATGATCAAAATATATTTATTTAGAATATTATTTATTATTATTTATTATTTAAATTAAAAAGATACCTACATATGATTTAAGAATACAATATACAACACTAAAGTCATGATATTTTTAAGAAATTAGATTTTCTCACTGATAATTATTACAGCTAAGGAAGCCTAGGAGTGTGGTTAGACTGAAACAGAAAAAAAAATTATTTTCAATTAGGATATAAGGTACATAAGGTACGAAAACTTTTATATTTTGCCCAATTAGAGTGAGGAGAGAAACATTAGCCAGTTAAATTGCATAGCAGGTGCAATGTAGTAATGCTGGTATCAGCTGTACCCTCCCCGAGACACATACATGTAAAGGCTTACACTCTCAAGGACTACATTCGAGGACACTGTATATTCTACTGTATAACCCCATACTGTACGAAAACAAGTAAAACCCGATTAAAGGAACATATTCCAGTAAATACTCTTCATACCTATCACTAAATTTGCAAACAAATCCATGGAAAAAATATAATACCTATGTTATTCTTCCTATATTGGATTTTAATTTATTAAATGTCATTTTTTTATTAACTCATTAATGCCCAGGTTTATAGGTTATAGTTAACTTCATTCTCTAGTTCATCTGAGGCTAAACTGTATTTTTGAAAATAAACCGAACTAACCTAAGCATAAGTAGACTAAAGAATATCAATAACCATAGGTATACATATATCCAATGTTTAACTACAAACAAAATGTTTGTCCTGTACCTAGACACAGACTAATTTAATAGTATTTATACCAAAAACATTTTCTAAATTTGTATTTTATAGAAGGCAATGCAGTAAGTACTTAAGTGAGATACATACCTATAAGTATTTATTTCAGTTAGTGGCCGACTATATTATGCAAGTGATATCAGTATATTGATACATTCACAGACAGTTATTAGAAACTACAAGCTACAGAAAAATAAAGATTACTACAAGCTGTTAAACATAAGGGATGGTGTAGGTATATGTAAAAATATTCATAATTTAACTGCAAGGAAGGTAGGTAAACAGAAGTGATTCACCAGTTTTCAAAAATCAGGAAGGAACTAATTAATAACATTTTTACCCAGACACACTTCAAAAGATCATTATTAGAAAGTTGTGAATCTAAAACTATACTTATCAAATACTTACTTTAGTATAATACTTACAATAAATATACTTCCAAAAATCATCAATCCCAAAGCATGGTCGACAGCGAAGTTTCAGCTAAAAAATATCCCAAAAAGGAACTTACTTAAATTTAAAGCCGAGTATTGAAATTTTCGCTAGTTTAAAGTAGAGGGTGATTAAAATGGCAAATCCAATGAGTGGTTCAGTAAAACTACCACCTGATTTCGACTTAGAAGCAAAAAACGCGGTATTGGAATGGAAATTTTGGCCCACAGCATTTCAAGTTTATTTGGTATCTACAAGGCAAGATCAGTCCAACCCAAATGTTAAATTATCAATCCTAAGAAATATTATAGGATATGATGCTGCTAGAATTATGGCTACATTCACCGCACCGTACCGTCCACATAGCAGTCAATATATATGACGATATGCTAGCAGAAATTGAGAAGTATGTAAACCCTAGAAAGAACGAGTGTTTTGAAAGGTTCATGTTCATGCAAAGATCGCAAAAAGAGGATGAAGCTTTCGACCATTTTTTAACTGAATGTAAACATTTGATCAAAACGTGCAATTACAATATAATAATAATAATAATAATTAAGGTCTTTATTCATAAATGATACAATCAAAGTACTACATTTTGTTATTGGGCGAGGTTCAGTTCACCCTGATTACAATATATGCAACAAGGCATCTGCATATAGTGGATCCTAATCAGAGTTCTGAGGATAAGGCATTAAGGGACAGAATTGTTTTGGGTATTCGGGACCCAACGTACTCAAAGTACCGAATACATTTTTAAATACATTTTGTAGGAGGGGGTTAGGAGGAGGGAGGGGAGTTTTTTATGAGTTTAAAATATGATTTACCTTTTTTGATTACCTTTAGGTAGTAGGTACCTATCTATTACTAATTATTGTAAAACAATAAAGTTAATTTTTAAAGCAAAGTAAAATTTTGCGTGTTTTTCTACGCATCAACACTTGTATTAAATATTTTTAATAAAAAATAAATATCTTTATTGACATTAGGTATTAAATTTATTAATACCTGTTAGGCATTATACAGGGTGATTCTTAACTTATACGCATATACGTGGGAAATAATAGCTAAAACTAACTACTAAGGACAAATGCAATGACTAATAATGAAAAAATAGTAAAACAATTTTAGTTGCGAAAATATCTATTATTAAATTAATTATATACCAAAGTTTTTTTTGTAAATTATAAATACATGCTTTGTGAAGCAATTTACTTACCTTTTAAAAATTACTATAATATAATATAGGGCTTAGAATTTTCAAATTTGTGGTCACAGTGTCAAAGTGCAAAGAAAAGTGGAAGATTTTCGTTCCCAAATCACAACGATCAACGGAACGATGCCACGCATCTGCAGGCTAAACAAGAAATGCCAAAAAATTGGTCGTATCGTAACATAATGTCAGGTCTCAAATTCAAATTCAAATTCAAAATATGCTTTATTGTCTAAATACCGCGTATTTGTTGACAAAGCCAGTATTAGTCTAAGTTCTTACAACTATAAAAATAAAATAATAGTAATAAGTAATAACACAATCTTAAATTATCGTCAGATACAGTACATGCAAAAAGGATACAAACAAAACAATTAAAAACTATCACAGTAAAATTCGTTTAAGTCATAATACGCCTTAGTCACTAAAAGTTTCTTAACTTTCCTTTTAAATAGTCTCAGAGAAGGAATGTTTGATAGGTTATCAGGTAAGTGATTATAGATCTTAATGCTTTCATAAATAATAGATCGTTTAACTAAAGTAGAATGGGGTATGGGCAATTTTAAGCTAGAAGCATTTCGCGTGATATAATGAGCTTCGTGGAAAGTCTCAACTTGTCTGAAAATGTACTTGTGGCCAAATAAATATGTACTTAGAGTCCAATAATTTTACTCAGTAACTGCAAATGTATTCGAATAGAATGAAAATACCCGGGTATAACAAATGTTTTCGAGTACAAAAGCATGTACTCGGGTATTTTGAAATTTACTCAGTACAATAAAAAGTACCGGGTATTTTTTATTTTCTAAAGCAGTTCAAGTACAAGTACAAGTACATGATTCAAAAAGTGTCTTGGCCTGAGTACCGAGTACCTCAAAATGTAGTTAAGAGTGCAAGTGAAGAGTACTTGTACCCGAGTACCGCACAGCTCTGTTTATATGATGTGGATATCCTACTGTAATAGCATAGCCTTAAAAATATTTGTAGTCTAGGTACATGCAGGTTGGTAGAATAACTATAAACGTACAAATCCAAGTGCTACATTGAATATTTCCTTCAATAAGATGGCAAGATTTCTAGAATTTTAATCAGAAATCCAGCCATACAAAACCAAAACAAACCTTGATATTTTCCTGCAGTGAAGGTAAGATTAATTGCCCCTTTAAGCAGGTAAGCTCCGCAGTATTATAAGCCTAAGCTAAGCCCCCTTAAACTACCAACTCTGCATACCAAAGGTTTTTATAAGTTAAGATAACTTTTGGGCAATAATTAATAGCATCAATGAAGATAATTTATATCGAAGAAAATTAACTACTTGTATACTTACTCTGTCGGATCACTGTTGCACAATTTCCAATTAATAATTATTATGGAGGCGATTATAACGAAACCCGCCAAATTCTGATCCGATACCATGCCGAAACCCAACAAAAAGTTATAAAAGTTAGGTTAAAAGATAAAAAGTAACGAGAAACGAGTCGAGACTGTACTTCTCCGCGATGTTTTTCTAGTTGGTAATGCACTAAACGAAGATAAAAGATGTTCAGTTCGTCGTTGCATGGGCATCACTTGATAAATAAAGGCCGCCAACAGTACAAAAGGAAAATTATCCACGTGAAGCCAACATTGACCCACGAAATTATATCTCATTTTGTGACGTCATACCGCAATGCAACCAATTATAAATGAGGAAATGACGATTACTTTAAATTCAAAATATCTGTAAATTGTTACTCTGTACAAGTAGATTTTGTTTCGATTATGCGTTAATATACCTACAGCCGAACTCATCGTAGTAATAAATGTCGTGTGTATAAATTAATAATATTTATTGCGTTCGATATATGTCAAATAAATGTCAATAAAGTTTCTAGGTCGACGTTATTTTGTCGTCAACGTTTGACGTTAAAAAAACGTCAGTTAATATAACGTCATAAAATGACGCATTGTGAACGTCACTAACTGACCAAACTGATACTAACTGACCTATTAGGTCCAGAATCAACATTAGGCGACGTCGACAGACGTCAGTCTGCTACCTGGGTAATAACTAGTCGTAGCAAATTTTGTGTAATAAACGTAGAACTAGAACTAAAGAACGTATTTTTGTGCCAAATAAAATTTCATCAGGACTTAACCCTTTAATTAGTACTGCTCAAAGCCAGTTGAACTTCACCTAAACTGTCCTGCTAGTTTTCACGTTCAACGGGGGCCAATGAATATGGTCTCCTGAGCCATTTTACTTTTATCTTTCGTACGAATTTTTAAATAACCAGTTTACTCTACGTAAAGGTATGCCTGCTACGAAATCATTTTTATAACTAGAAAGAACCCTTAACAGTCGACATCGATATTTTGTTCCATTAAAACTCTCGATATTATAATTTGAGCCAACATAAAACCAACAGGTACCTACCGCATAAAATAAAAGTTCAACAAAAATACTCTGATGTCAGTAACTATCAAAATCTTAGTATTGCAAGTGGCAGAGCAACTAATTATGCCCCTTCAAAACGGTTAATTCATTAAAACGTTTACCATCAAAATGTGCACAGTACTACTACAACAGTAATACTTTCTTTTACAAGAGAACAATCTAAATTTGTGTCGAATAAAAAGGAAAGGTCTCACCACATCTAAGCTGCTCGGTAGAGAGTTTCTCTTGTTGAATGTCGAAGATAGAAGAGGATACGGCTCGACGCTTCGACCTAGTTTGAAGACCAGGAAGAGATAGCGACGGGCGCTTTCCAAGAATCTTGGCAGTTTCACATTCAAAGGTGTCGCTTAACTCGTAGAAGATACTACCAATCATTCGAAGTTCCTAATTCGCTCCATAGTTTGGTCATGATTTGCGTTGTCACTCACATTACATAAACGAATACCGTCTTACTGTCCGAATGCTCTAGCGACCTTAATCCCACTTCTGATGTCAGAGCCGCATAGGCGTTTCCATGGTTAGACCGCTTAGGCATATTAAGATCAGTACGACACTGACTTTTAATGAAATGTAAATTTAATAAAGAATAATTATTTCTAGTTAAACGTGATTGCACCACTAAAGTATATCATTGTAACAGGTAGGTACAATCAAAAACGAAGTACAATAATAAAAATAAGAAAAGAGGAACTGCCGATCCGCCGCCAACAGCCCGACCATTAAGAGAAAACACTTCTCGTCCCAAAATTAACACATTGCGTGGATAACGCTCTATACGGACTGCCTGGCTTTATTTCATCCACTCTCGGTTTCCCGTAGTGTGTTCCCAAAAACCGATTACCTAATTTTTGAAAGCTATAAATTTAGTCTATACTAATGTCTCTGCTTTAACATGTCAACGCGCAAAGAATATATTGCAGACACATAACGGTTTGTTTGTGTGGCCAAACAGAGACGTAGATGAACTTTTCATTGGCGGCACCGACATCTATTTAAGTTAACAGCTCTCTATTCTAAATTTAAAACATTTGAGAGGATACAGGGTGAATTGTTTTTATGAAAACAATATAAAATGGCATAGTTAAGAAAATAACTAAGTATAGTATTAGCTGCTGAAACATATAAGTATAAATTAACATGATTATAAACAGTCTTAATTTTTGGAATTGTTTCAAATTATGAAAGGAAAGCTTTCAGGACGAGTTTTTTTCCAACAAATTCTTGAAATTAGATTGACGGCATTACTGTTGACCAAAGAAATATGCGTTTTTCCGATAACTCCTGTGTTATTGGAATCTTTTTGTCGCCATCTTTAATAATTGAGTCAAAAATGCACACTTAAAAAGTCACATTTTAGTTTTTCTAAAACTTTCCAAACTTGCATTATTTTTACATCTCGGGATACAATGAATCCAATGAAAGAAAAATTATCACTTGCCCGGCATTTTAAAGTGTTTTTTAGCGCATACCTACGCAATATGTATTTAAGAAAGTAAAAAAAAAATTATTATATTTTTTACTGTTAATGTATGAACGTACCCAATGAAATTATTTGTATCAACCTTCGTTATGAGTATACCTGGTAGTTAGTTAGTTTTTTAGTTCTAAAGTGTTGGTAACACTCATAGACGTCAACAAGTGCGCGGTTTAACGAGTTGACAAGGTCTCGTTTAAAATGTAATAGTTTGGTGATTTCCTAATAAAATAAGTAAAAGAATACCTCACGGTGTGTTTCAATTACTCACAAACATCTCTTAACAACAGGTTATGGGCCCAGTTTATGCAAAAAGTTCGTGAAAGTAGTGAAAAAGTCGTGAGAAAAGTCGGCGTCGGTACGAGTTTCTTTAGTGCAAGGGCTCAAAAAGTTTGATAGGACAGGGCTTCGGTGAAGAGAAGTGCCTGGTTTAGAATAAAATACGACGTTTGACTGTAGTAAGACCATTTTCAAGAAGATGGGTGAGCAATTTGCGATAGGGATCACAAAATTAAACGGAGAAAACTGGACTACGTGGAAGTTTCAGGTCCAGGTGACGTTAAAATCCAAAGGTTACTTTGCTGTTGTAGACGGAACCACACAAAGGCCGGTACCTCCTGCTGAAACCAAAGATTGGGATAGCAAGGATGCAAGAGCGCAAGAAATTATAGTGTCAAGGGTCGATGAAAAGGTTGTCACACATTTGCTTACTTGTCAGACCTCCGCTGATATGTGGAAGAAGTTGAAAAATATTTATGAACACCAGTCCCAAGTGAGTGTTCACTTGTTAACGCAAAAGTTTTTTTCGTTACAGTACCAAGAAGGCCATACTGCAGAATTTATGTCTCAACTTGAAGAAATAAAGGGAAATTTAAAAGCATTAGGAGAAGAAATAAGTGACAAGATGGTTGTGACTAAAGTTTTGATGTCGTTGCCTGAAAGTATGAAGCATTTTGTGACAGCTTGGGAGAGTACACCTGATGCAAACAGAACATTGACAGATCTCATGTCGAGATTAATGATAGAAGAAGAAAGGAATAAGTGTAGCGAGACTTCAGCAGCGTTAGCAGTTCAAAAATTGGCCATAAGAAGAGAACATAAAAAAATAGGTCATAAAACACAAGTCAAATGTTTTGAATGTGAAGGGCCACATTTGAGACGAAATTGTCCTAATTTAGCAAAGATTAATTGTCATTTTTGTAAGAAACCAGGTCACAAAGAACAATTTTGTTGGTTTAAGAAACAAAAAGACAAAAAAGAAGGACAAAAATCAAGTGACCAAGCTCTGATAAGTGAATCTGTAATACTAAATTGCTGTGACGTTATAGATATAGTCGATAAAGAAAATTTAAACATTGAAAATTGGTGGATGGACAGTGGCGCTACGGAACACATGTGTAATGATAAAAAGCAATTTAGAGTGATGGAAAATGTGAACGAGAAGAAGCAAGTTAGAGTTGGGAATTGTATGTTGGTCGATGTAAAAGGCATTGGTACAGTACAAGTAATGGCATGGAATGGCAAAGAGTGGGTAAGAACTGATTTAAATAATGCATTATACATTCCAGAACTTGCAGTAAGTTTATTCTCACTTAGTACAGCATTGGATAAGAATCTTGAGATGCATTCTGACAAAGATAGATGCCAGTTGTTAGATAAAGAGGGTAAAGTTAGGGCAATAGCAAAAAGACAAGGAAATTTATATAAAATGAATTTTAAAACACAAAATTTTGCCCAAGAAGTCACATCTCAATGTAATGTAGCAAGTTTGGCAGAATGGCATTGCAGATTGGCCCACATAAATTTTGATCAAGTAAGAAAATTATTGAAAAGAAGTTCAATAGAATATACAGAAAAAGAAAAGCCCTTTTGTATTTCTTGTTTATCAGGAAAGCAACACCGTTTGCCTTTCCCAAGGAGCCAGACAATAACTAAAAAGATAGGTGATCTTGTACATGCAGACTTGGAGGGTCCAATTGAGGTGCCTTCAGTTGGAGGTGCAAGATATTTTTTGTTAATGAAAGATGACTATTCCAGATATAGATATATTTATTTTTTGAAACAGAAATCGGAAGCATTTGAAAATATTAAAAAGTTTATTAACATGGTAGAAACCCAAACAGAAAATAAAGTCAAAAAGTTAAGGACTGACAATGGATTAGAATTTATAAATTTTGATTTAAAAAAATTGGCAGACACCAAGGGGTTTATTCATGAAACGACTTGTTCTGATACACCTCAACAAAACGGACGAGCGGAGAGAGAAATGAGAACCATAATGGAGGCTTGCATGTCGAACTCAGTTACATGCCAGAAGTATAGATAAGAAATGGTGGGCAGAGGCTGTGAATTCATCAGTCTTTGTGCTGAACAGAGCAGGATGCAGTTCTGTTGAAAATATGACACCTTATGAAGTATGGTTTGATAAAAAATTCAATCTTAGTTTTTTAAAAGAATTTGGCTCAAAAGTTTCAGTACATGTAGTCAAAAGAAAGAGAAGGAAATTAGACTCAAAAAATGAAAGAGGCTTGTTGGTTGGATATTCTGAGACAACAAAAGGATATAGGGTCTATCTACCAGAAAGAGATGTCATAGAAATCCATAGAGATGTGGTTTTTATACCAGGAGATGAGAAAAACATAGAAATAGAAAAGCCACAGGAAGAGAAAGTGGTAGTGCTTGACTTAATAAAGGAAGAAGAACCTCAGAATAATAAAACAAATGAAAATGAGATAAGAAACCCTGAAATTGACAATTCTAGTTTGGACCACACTCGAGACCATAGTTCAGAAAGTGAAAATGAAAATTTTGAGGAGGCTAGTGAGTCACATGAAAGTGAAAGCGTGAATAGTTCTACCTCAGAGGAGGGAAGTCCTCAAAATTCTGCAGTGAGACAAGGAAAACGATCAATTAAAGCTCCTGCATGGACAGGGCCGTAGCTAGGCGTTACCCATGGGGGGGGTTTAGGTAAGAAAACTCTGGCAATTTATTAGAATTATTATTAAAATTTACGGTGGTTAACGAGGTAGAACTGAACATTCGTTGTTATGGGGGGGGTTTGAACCCCCTAAACCCCCCCTTATCTACGGCCCTGTGCATGGATAAAAGACTATGATATGAGTGTCGACATGTGTTTTTATTCCCAGGAAGAGGAGCCATTAAGTTATAAAGAGGCAATTTCAAGTAAAAATGGTGCAAAGTGGCAAAAAGCAATGCAAGAAGAACTTAGTGTGCTTAAAGAAAATAATACATGGAGTGAAGTGCCATGGCCAGTGAATAAAAATGTGATTGACAGTAAATGGGTCTTTAAAGTAAAAGGTGACAATGAATATAAAGCGAGGTTAGTGGCTCGCGGTTTTCAACAAGAATGTGATGAAAGTTTGTATGACATTTATGCTCCCGTGGCAAAGCTAGCAACATTTAGAATTTTGCTTGTGGTGGCAAATGTGTTAGGCAAACCTATGTTCCAGATGGATGTGCGCAGTGCTTTTTTATATGGTGAGATAACTGAGGAAGTATTTATGACATTACCAGGTAACAGTAAAGCTAATAGTACAACTGTTTGTAAGCTTAACAAATCAATTTACGGGCTAAAGAAAAGTCCTAAGTGCTGGAACACAAAATTTGATTCTTTAATGATAACTCAAGGTTTTGTTAGATCAGAAAATGATCCTTGTTTATATTCGAGATGCTCAGACAAGGAGAAATTGTATGTCTTAGTTTATGTTGATGATCTTTTAATTTTAGGCACTGATAAAACTGAAGTTGATAACTTAAAAGTATGTTTAAATAAGAATTTTCATATGAAAGATTTGGGCATTGTATCTCAATATTTGGGAATCGATGTTAGACAAAATTTGAAAGAGGGTTACACTCAGTTAAGTCAAGAAAATTATTTAAAAAAGGTTTTGGATAAGTTTGGAATGAAAGATTGTAACTCTATAAGTACACCTATTGAAATAAATTGTGACTTTAACTTTAAAAATACTGAAAATGATGTTAAGTTACAAAAGCTTTGTAGGCAAATTATTGGAAGCTTGATGTACGCAGTACAGGGTTCAAGACCGGATCTTTGTGAAAGTGTGAGTTTACTAAGCAGGTATCAAGACAAAGCTAACGATAATTTGCTGAAGGCTTTGAAAAGGGTTTTAAGATACATAAAAGGGACTATTGACTTAAAACTAATTTTTAGACCTAACAATAAGTTAGATACTTTGTGCGGCTTTGTAGATTCTGATTGGGGAGGGGATTTGTGTGATAGGAAGTCTACAACAGGCTACGTATTTAAATTATTAGGTTGCACAATTGTATGGGCAAGTAAAAAAACAGCAATCCACTTCAATTTCTTCTACAGAGTCAGAATATATTGCACTGAGTTTGGCTGTTTGAGAAGCCTGCTGGCTAAGGAAAATTTTAAAAGATTTTTGCTTGTTTGACTTAAAAGAGCCTGTAGTCATGTTTGAAGACAATCAATCGGCAATAAATATTGCTAACAACCCAGAGAACAACAAAAGATTAAAGCATGTTGACGTGAGATTCCATTTTATTAAAGAGAAAATTGAAAATGGAATAGTAAATATAAAACATGTCAAAACTGAAAATCAGTTAGCTGATATATTTACTAAACCATTGGGTAGAGTTAAATTTGAATGTATTAACAGAGGTCTAGGTTTAGTTAAATAAGGTTTCTTTTGTTTATTACTTATAAATATGTATCAATGTTAAATACTTAGTAAGGAGGTGTTTATTTTAACCGCTGTGCTGACTTTGCAGAATTATAAGTTATTTTGAATCTTTGAAAAGATAAAATAATTTTATTGAGGGGGGGTGTTAATGTATGAACGTACCCAATGAAATTATTTGTATCAACCTTCGTTATGAGTCTACCTGGTAGTTAGTTAGTTTTTTAGTTCTAAAGTGTTGGTAACACTCATAGACGTCAACAAGTGCGCGGTTTAACGAGTTGACAAGGTCTCGTTTAAAATGTAATAGTTTGGTGATTTCCTAATAAAATAAGTAAAAGAATACCTCACGGTGTGTTTCAATTACTCACCAACATCTCATAACAACATTTACAAAAAAAGAAACAAAAAAAAAATGAGAAGTATTAAAAATGTTTTTATTGTTATAAAGACAAAGAAAATTCGTATAAATACAAAATGAAAGTAAAACTTTCAATAATACACAGAAAGCAACAACGAAAACAAGAAGATGATGCATAATCCCTAAAAATGTTTTAGGGTATGAAAGGTTTGAAAGCATGGAACAACGCACAATGGCCCGCTAAACAATTTTTAGTTCCAGAGATGTTTCATAAACATACATTTAAACGTTGAAACGTATCACTAAACTGCAGATAAATGTTTATGTAACTGTAAATGTCCTACCTCAGAAATGTTTCATTGAAACGTACCAAGGAAACATTTCGCAATGTTACAAACATATCACATTGAAACATTAAAAAAAAAATATTTACGAAATGTTGCAAGTTAATTTGTATGCAATATTTCAAATTTACTCTTCGAGAATGTTACCAAACGTTGCAAGTGAACCCCTAAATAATTCACAGAATTAAATGTAAATCACAAAATTTATTTTCAGAACATGGGAATATTTACAATAAAGTTTAAATACAAAATACAGCCGCATCAAAACCTTATCCAAAACAATAATACCTAGATTTTAGAACCTTATTAATATTAAATTTTCCATTTTTTTGGATCTTCAGTCATTTTCTGTTCCTTTCAAAGTTTCATCCTAAAAGTAAATGATCAAAATTTTCTTAAAAATAAATCGCACAATTATTTAATTATTTACTTATTTATTCCGTCAGTACGCTACAGAAATAAAAAAAACTCCTAAATGCTACAAAATTCGTAAATAATGTAATGACTAACGACGAATCACCAAATATTTCTTAATTTCATACCCTAATGAGCCTTCTAAAGGTCACTTTTACAACAAATAAGTAATAAACTGGGACACTTTTATACGAAACTTAAATATAGATAAAATAATACTGTTTCATACCCATTGACATAATAGTGTTATTAACAACAAATTGGAGGGAGAATTGGAAAACGTTGGATTTTTAGGTTAGATTGTTGACACTAAAATATATAACTAGATACCTACTTACCAAATTATCACCATTATCACAATTATTTTTGTTTGCAGTAGTAAACACCTGCACTGCTTGACTCATTGTGGTAGTTATATTGTTTTTTTTTTTAATTTTGTATCAAATCCAAATAAAAAGCAGTAAAAGCACTCTGACTCAGCAAACTCAGCATCACTACATTGGTTGGTGTGTCTATTGACCCGCCGCCGTGGACCGTGGTGGTTACTACTATATTTTCATTACCTGGCATTTTATCGGGTTCTGGTTAATTTGGATAGCATTTGGTCAATTATTTTGATTTTATGTCCCCTAGAAATCTGTTAAGGCCACTAGGTTCCGAAATTATTGGTTTAATTTACTGGTTATGAAGTTCTTCCGTCAGAGGAAAATACAACCACGGTAGAGTGGCAGTAGGTACAATTAAATTTTCGGACCTATTTACAATACACTATACGCACAAAATAAATAAATGCTTTTTTCACAACATTTTTGGTAATAATTTAAAGTACTTGATGTTGCGGAAAAATATTTTTGCCGTGACAAAAACACAAAATAACGCCATAACTCAACCATTGAAATGACAGATCAAAATAAAAAAGAAAACGATTCTGGAACATTTCTGACATACATAAATGAAATGTTTCATTTTTGCGATACTTCTGCAAACATGAAATATTTCAAGAATGTTTCATGTTTAGCGGGGGAACGTCACACTCGCGGCACATAAAGGTCGTTTCTTTTCTTATTTTATTTTTTGCACACACGACACATTTCTTGTGTCCAGCCTTTCGGTTTTTTATTGGAGGAAGTCTAGAAGGAAAATGCCTGCAAGTGAGCCTCAAAGGATTGGCTTCTAATGATCTTCGACCACCAGACTGTTTGGCAGTGTGATGTTTCTCCAAGATATCACGGATAAGCTGCATCTGAAATTTAGCCAACGGGATTTTTTTCTTGGTTACGATGGTATACAAAACATGCGCATTTAGTAAAACCATGTCCATAATATGGAAAAAGATTTTCTTGTACCATTTGGTTGTTTTTCGAACACACTCAACCGAGCTTAGTAGCATGTCTGTTTTGTCAACTGCACCCATAAAAATATTGTAATCGGTAATACAGTGCGTCGTCATAATGGTTTTTCCAGTCTGACGATCCTTTTTACTCAGAGACACAGCGTTATTACTATGCACGGTGAAAAGCATATATACCTCTCGCTTGTCACAATATTCGACGCAAAAAAGCAATGTTGTATTACTCCGAATTGTAAATTCCCCCTTTTGAAGTTTTTCTGCCATTTGCGGCATATTCTTTCTATTTTTGCGGACTGTACCACAAGCCAGTGCAAATAAGGAAGAAACTTGAAGCAGAGCAAGCAAAAGAAAAGAGAAAAGACGATAGGCAAAAAAAACTGGCGGAAAAACTGAAAAAAGAATTATTTAAATTGAAAAATGGAAAGCAGGTTTTAAAACAGGTTAAGAAAAGTGCTAAGCAAGCAAAACGTTTTAGAAAAGATTCCTCTGATCAAAGTCATGAAAGCAATGATGAAACCGACAATACTCCATGCCTTTACTGTAATGGATTATATCTAGAATCTATAGAGGGGTGGATAACTTGTGAAACGTGTGGTAAGTGGGCTCATTGTAGCTGTGCCGGAGTTGAAGATGAGGACGACGAAGCTACCCATGTATGTGCATTGTGTTGTCCATAATTTTATAAAAAATTAGGACACTTAGATTTTTGTTTTATAATAATTTACCAAATATTCTCGCAAATATTTCTCTTTGGAGTGTTGTTGTTAACATTATTATTACGTTAATTTAGAATTTTTCACTTTAAGTGGTAATCTTATTACATTAAGTGTATATTTTCTTAATACCATTCCCTAATTCCCCATCTTGCCCCATGGGGTACCCTGTCTTACCCCGCCTATGGGGCAAGATGGGGAAAAATGACTTTTTTCGTAAATTCGTTTTTTTCTGCTAAACGTTGTAGATAACGGTTTTTATTTTTCTATAATTCCAAAGTTATATTAGCAGTGCTTACTTTAATAAATAATTCGTATCTGTAAATCTGAAAATTAATGTTTTATTGTAAATCAATCCTTAACTACCCCGCCTTGCCCCACCCTCCCCTATATAGAAAAAGAAATTTTTCTACACACAAACTGGCTTTGCTTTAAGTGTTCCTCAAATGCAATAGTGCAATTCAGCGTGAGATTTTTATCTGGGTCCGCGCTAAGCTGGCTGTTTGCTCTGATCTAGTGCTAAAATGGCAAGGAAGAAAATACGTATAAATTGGGAAACACCGCGTGCTCTTGTCTTAGGGAAGAGTGTAAAATGAATCGACATCAAAACCATCCTATTCACGCCGGACAGGCCGGATGAGATCGGATATCTCGTAGGATGAAGGTGCCGTTTCACACTCCCCAGTCGGTAGACCGCACGATTAAAAACCGTACGGTCGATGACCGGTTCTAGATGGCCTCAGATACGCCGACGAACCGTAAAAAAGTAAAATAAATAATAATAAAATAACCTAACTTTGAGATTTTTTCATTATTTTTTTAATACCACAACAAACTTTTGTTTGGCTGGATGCTAAGAAGCAAGAGGCCATCGGAACCCTAGAAGAACAAATTTTTGTCAAAAAATAAAACACGATTTTCGCTTATTGTTCTTTGATTTTCACTTTTGATGTATTTCGCTATCTGTGATTAACCAATAAAGTTGGGTCACTCTCGAATTAATTTGTTTAATAAACATGTGTGATTTTGAGGAGAAAGAAGATTATGTAGGAGAAAAAATAAAGACTGAGAACAGTAATGATGAGGAACCGGGGCAAATGAGGTAAGTTTGCTGATCTCGGAATTTTATTTATTTGTGCTTTATTAGAAGGAGGTACTTAATAGCTTCATAGTTCGAGGTAGGTACCTTCATAATAAGGGGGTGGAGAGCAATGAACTAGTAATACAGTTCATTGGTGGAGAGTGTCTTTTATTGTTTTTTTTTTAAAACTTTATTTTTTTTTAAATAAGTAGGTAAGTGCTTAATTACAATTTTTAAATTTTAAACTCTCTAAATTGTGCTTGCTATAACTCTGATCCAGAGAGTAATTGCACAGTTGTCACTGTGCTCAGTAGAGTGGATTGCTCACAGACTAATTAGTTCTAATCCATATGCCATCGATAGTCAACTATTAAAGCGCGAGTTCTCTCATAAAGATGTCGGGGTGACATTTGATCCAAAACTTAATTTTAACTTACATATCGATAACATAACAACTGACGCCTATAAGATGCTAGGTTTTGTCATACGTTGCTGTAAGAAGAAATTTGATAGTTTGGATGCTATTATTGCGGTCTATAAGTCGCTTGTCTTGCCAAAACTTGAATATGCTTGCATTATTTGGTCACCTCAGTATGCGGATAAAGTGGGCCAACTGGAGCTTGTCCAAAGAAGGTTTCTAAAATATCTGCATTTTAAAAATTTTGGCATATACCTGTATAGGGGTTTTAATCATGAAGAAATACTTAAAATGTTCTGTTTCGATAGCCTTTACATCAGGAAAGTCCGGATATGTCTTTCTATATTGATAAAAGTAATTGCCTACTTAATAGACTGTAAGAATTTTCTTTCTCTGCTGCCTTTCAGAATAACTAATGTTATAAACACTAGATCTATAGACCTCTTTTATCTACACACCTCTAGGACAAACCTGTATAAAAATAGTCCTGTTTATCGCATATGTGAGCTGGCAAATAATCTCGCAAATAATTATTTAAAAAATCTAGATATTTTTACACTTAATCCTAAAAATGTAAATAAGGTCTTAAAAGATTTGAAATTCAGTTCATTTTCTACGTATTGTTAATGGTTTGTTATCTTGTGTTGACTAGTTTTGTTATTTCTTGTTTTTCTTTAATTTTAAGAATATAGTATCTGTAATTGGTGTTAAACTGTTGATGCTATTGAAATAAAATAAATAAATAAATAAATTATAGGTATGCCTAAGTGAAGTTTTGTTTCTATTACAAACAATCTAAAGCTACGTATGTATGCCTTTTAAGCCCTTAGGAAGTAAGTAGTAACATTTAAAAAAAAATATCAAATCAAATAAAGCTTTATTGTTATGTAACATGGTATGTTTTTAACAAAGCTGAGGTAAAAAAAAAGAACACAAACAGAAGAAAAAATAAATAAAAAATATGATATAATAGATATAATATAGTCATACCTCGGATAAATACAAATTTAAAGTACATGAACCATAGTTGTAATAAAATATTAAAGAAAAAACAAAAAATAAAAAAGTAAATCTAAAAATGATCGAAAAAGTATTCCTCCATACTATATTATGCCTTTGCAAGCAACATCATCTTTACCTGCTGCCGAAATAATTTACTTGTTACTATTTTCCGAAGCGTTTGTGGGAGATGATTGAATATAATAATAATAATAATAATACATTTATTGTTTCAACCATTCAATAGTGACAAACATTTTACAAAAATGGCAAAAAATGAAAAAAAAAAATGGCAACAATAGGCCTTGGTATCTTTTTGCTTCTATAAAAAATTGAATTTTGTGTCATTGTCGATGCAGGAATTGTTAAATTTATATTATGTGTTGAACGGGTATTATTCAAGTTAGGTGAGTGAATTATGGAAGAATACTTTTTATGAATTAGACAACAGTCACGAGTGTTCCAAGATGGCGACAACTGAAGACGCGCGAAAAGGTTCGTCTGAGAAGAAAATTAAATTAACGTGTTGTAAAACAAAGTTTAGCAGTGTTATAATATGTACAATTAGTGGGAAGATCTTCCACAAATCGTGTGCCACCAGAGACTGGTCTGAGAAGATAAAAATAGTAGATGAAACCCGTTTAACATGTGTGGAGCATGGCGATGACCTAACCCCTACATCCTCTGCAAGTGCTACCGAAATTCGTCTCCTTACCGCATTAGTCGAAGAAATAAAAAGTAAAAATGCTGTTTTGGAGGAAAACAATGTATTGCTCAGGGAAAAAGTCAGCAGTCTGGAAGAAAATTTGAAAAATTGTAAAAAAATCAACACAAAACAAGGTATGCAGTCTGTTTACGCCGCCCATAATCCGCCTGGAGAGGTCTTCGAGAATGGTCAAGATGGCGCCACAGAAAAGACGGTTTTTGACAACCCAAATGAAATTCTAGAAATCCAAGCTGGCGACAAAATGCCAAAAAAGAAAAAAGAAGAAACTCCAGTCACGAACGCCACTGTGACTGATTGTCCAAACACTTCTAACCTTCACGACCAAAACAAAAACAAAAACAAACAGGAAAAAATAGTAAATAATGGATCAACGGAAAAAAAGGAAATTTCAGTAAACCCTGAAACATGTGATGCGGAAACTAAAATTAATGAAAAATATTCTGCCTCCACTCAAGCAAACGTAAACACTCCACCAAAAAATATCGACGTTAACAACCATGAGATAATATGCCCTGGATAGAAGTTCAAAGGAAAAGACGTGCTCAACAAAAGAAAAATATTCGACAGTCTCCAAAAGTGGGATCAAGTACAGACCAAACAATCTTAAAAATGGTTCAACAAAAACCAGTTAACAGAAAATGGTTTTACATTTCGGGCTTTGATCCAAATACCAAGGATACAGATATAATGCAATTTCTAAAAGGCCATAAACTGCAAGATGGCTGTATCTGTAATAAAATGGTCACGAGATGTGACAACATAAAAAGTTCTTTCAAACTCGGTATCCCGGAGGACAAAGAAAACCAAATAATGTCAACAAACCTATGGCCAAAGGGTACATTGCTGAACCATTTTCAGAATCTTCAGAGCCAAATCCCGACACGAGGTCACTAGTCGCAAAGGGACATGAAGGCTTAATACGGTTGCTACACATAAATATGCAGTCGTTAAGAAGCAAGACAAATGAACTTGAAACTTTCCTGATTGGTAGACAGGTCAACATCATCTGCTTGAGTGAACATTGGCTCACTGAACCGGAGTCCATGATGCTGAAACTGACGGGCTACCAGCTAGCTACTGCAGTCTACCGGAGTGATGCCAGGGGGGGGTGGATCTGCTATTTTGCTGGACTCTAGTTATGATTTTAGGGTTATTACTCAAGTAAATACTCTGACTGTTGAGAGAATTGTAGAAATCTGTTGTGTGTATGTAAATAGATTTAAGCTATATATTATTTCACTTTATAGGTCACCATCCGGGTCGTTTGAGACATTTCTGGATGTTGTTGAGAGAGCACTAAATTTAATTGGGAGAGTTGACAATATTATGTTTGCTGGCGATTTCAACGTGCATTTCGGCACAGAGACCCGAGAGTGCATTGGCCTCTGTGGCTTACTTCAGTCATTTGGGCTTGTCCAACTGGTGAGTGAACCCACCCGGCTTGGGAATTGCCTGGACAATGTATTCTCGAGTCTCGACCGCCGCGAGTGTCACGTGACCCTTGTGGATACGGCTCTATCGGACCACCTTGGTCAACTCATTGCCTTTTCATCATCTAAAACAGTTAAAGACCCCAATATGACAAAAACCACATGTAGACCTTTAACAAGAGCAGGTAAGGCACTATTTTTCACGTATGTAGAGGGGATTGATTGGGAGTTTCTTAACAATTGTGATATTTCTGCTGATAGCAAATTTACACTATTGCACAACGCTTTAACTCGGGCTTTTTTGTCAGCCTTTCCTGAAAAAACCTACAATAAGCGAAACGATCAAAACCGAACCATCAATTGGTTTAATGATGATTTGAAATAAATGAGAGAGATCCTAAGCTAATTACGAGAAATATATACCCGGTCCCCAACCGAAAAAATAAAATAAAAAATTATAAAAAACTGTATAAGCCTGCTATAAAAAACGCAAAACAGTCGGCAAATGATAACCTTATTAGAAACGCAGCTAATCCCACTAAATGCATGTGGAACATTATAAACGAACACCGAGGCTTATTGGGAAAAAACTTGGTGATACTGATGTTACACCAGATCAATTTAATGACTTTTTTGCTAACATTGCACTCAATCTGCAGAGCCAGATCGGTCCTTCAATTCTTGACCCCCTACGGTATATTCATACTATTCCATTGGAGCCGTTCTCTTTTGGGGAGGTCACCATGATCGAAATTCGTAACGTTATAACTGGTCTCAAGAATAAAAATAGTAGGGACCCGTTCGGTTTTACAGTTGAGATTATAAAAATGATAAAGAATCTCGTATGTGGCCCTTTAACCAAGATCATAAATCAATGTCCTAGGGAAAACACATTTCCTACCATTCTTAAACAGGCAAGAGTGACACCGGTATATAAAAAAGGTGATATAAATGATCCCTCAAACTATAGACCGATTTCACTACTGCCCATTCTATCAAAAATCTTCGAAAAATGTTTGGCCTCTAGGATATCTCAGTTTTTTGAATCTAATAACCTGTTGGCGGATAATCAATTTGGCTTCAGAAGAGAGCGCAGCACCACCATGGGCATCCTGAACCTTGTCTCACATATCCAGGAGGCTTTTGAGGCCCGTGAGTACTTGGCCAGTGCTTTCTGTGACTTGAGCAAGGCCTTCGATTGCGTCTCCCACCAGTTACTTGTTAAAAAACTAAAAAAATACAACTTCAGTGATGATAGCACTTTAATGATATCCAACTATCTCTCGAACAGAGTACAGAAACTAACAGTAGGGAAGGAAGAGTCTGTGGAGAGGAGTGTGACAGTAGGTGTACCACAGGGCTCTGTTCTTGGACCCCTTCTGTTTATAATTTACATTAACGACTTACCGAATATGGACCCTGGAAGTATGTACACCCTCTTTGCGGACGATACCACAATATCCTGCAATGGACTGGATCATATTGGGGCGGTGGAGGCGTTGCGGGAGGCGCAATCGAGGGCTGAGAACTGGTTTACGGCGAATAGACTTTTCTTGAATGTGGGGACGACACAAAATATAGTTTTCTCGACAAGACAGCTTCCTGAGGGCGATGAGGTTAAGACTGTAAAGTTCTTGGGGGTGAGTCTGGATCCCAGACTGCGCTGGAGCTCTCATACAAACTCCTTGCTGGGCCGGTTGGCCTCGGGTGTCTTCCTCTTGCGTAGACTCTCTGAATGTGTTTCCCGGCCCATTCTAAGACATGCTTATTTTGCACTTTGCCAAGCCCATATCAACTATGCAATTTTGGCCTGGGGACATAGCTCGGGTGCAAAGGATGTCTTTCGGATACAGAGAAGAGCGGTAAGAATAGTTGCTGGGTTATCTTATCGAGAAGAGTGTCGTCCTGCCTTCAGGTCCCTTGGCATCTTGACACTGCCCTCACTTTTTATCTTGGAGAGTCTTGTGTTTGTCAGGACCCATATTAACCGATATCAGACTCATGGTGACCAGCACTCACATGGCACGCGTGGTAGAGGTAATTTGGTGCCCTCCTATAGGCGGCTCCTGAGGTCTCGGGACGGTCCGGGTAGTCTCGGCATTCGTTTTTTTAATAAACTACCTATTGCTATTAGGACTTTAACGATAAAATCATTAAAAAAAAAGATCAAAGATTTTCTCATTAGTCGAGCATTTTTTAATGTATTTGAATTTTTAAATTTTAATTGTGATATTGCCCAATTTTAAGTTGTTAAATTTGTCATTAAGTGTTTGTATATTCTTCTCTTTTTAACAGATGTATAGTGTCACGACTTTGAATATTTGTACTTTTGTTTAGCTTATGTCTACTTTTACCTTTTTAATATGTATTGTTATGTCCTAAACTTAAAATTTTATTTTATTCTTTGATCAGTACCGAAGCACATTTAGTTGTAGGTTTATTACATTTTATTGACGTGTGTAAGCACATTGTGTATAAACATGAATAAAGAATTTGAATTTGAATTTGAATTTGAAGTACAAAAATTGCAGGGAGAGTCAAAATTTGTTCAGCAATAAAATATGGTTTACATGATTCTCTATATCTAAGACCACACAGATACCGCAGGGCTCGCTTCTGCAAGACAAACAATGAATCCAGCAAATAGGTGGATGAATTCCCCCAGTAGCAAACCCCATATCTCAAGTGAGTCAACCAGTGCAAAGTAGGCATCTTTAGCCACTGTTTCACCAAGATCATTTTTAATTCTTCGTATTGCAAAGCAACCCGACGCCAACCTAGAGCAGAGCTGCTCAATATGCTTATCAAACTTTAATCTGTCATCAATGACTAAGCCTAAAAATTTATTAACGTTTGTCATCGTAACTGGCTGAGAATCAAAGTAAACATCATTTAAGATGCCTCTAAAATTTAAAATATTTGTTTTTGACACATTAAAAGACAAACAGTTACTGTCACACCATCTTTTTTCACTGGCTAGATCCTGGTTTATCATCTCCCTGAGAACATTTGCATCTTTATTATGCCAAAGCAGAGTAGTGTCATCAGCAAAGGATGTGCACTGGCCATTCTTGATTATTAATGGTAGATCGTTAACATAGATGAGGAAAAGAAGCAGACCAAGTACAGAGCCTTGAGGCACACCTGCCGTGACACTTAACTCCCCTGACTCTCAATCAGCGAAATATACCTCAAATTATGCTATAATTCAAAAATCCAAACAATTACCATTTTATGTTTTGCAGTGGCAGACAAATATTTGCTGACCAAACAGAACCAGAGGTTAAAGTTGAAGAAAGTGATGCAGTAAGTGGATGCGATGAAACGTATAATTTGAACTATACAGAGTGGAAATTGAAAAACGAAGAACTAGACATCAAGATGGACGAATCTGAAACAAACGAAAACAGGTATACTTTGTTTAAGTTTAGGTATAAGTGAAATCGTTCTGTACCTACTGGGACAATTATTTTCTAATTGGTACAAAAAGTTTGTTTAATTTTTTTTGTCTATTCTGAATTGTAAGTGTTTTAAGTATTTAAAGTTCATTAATAACTAAAATAATATTTACAAATTCTTACACAATAAGGGAAAATAATTGCATGGCCCACTATAGCCACCATATTCTGAGCCTTTTTCCCAGTATGCAACCTGCACCCCATATTGTTTGGTGGGACATAAACTCAAACTCAAATATATTTTATTGTTGAAAGAATTGTTCATTCTCATTAACAAAGTTTATGCAGTTCTAAATTTACTATAATATAACAGCGTACAATAATTAATCAAATCAAATCAAATTTTATTCAATCAATAATTAAATACAAATTATAATTTCTGCACAAAAGGCACCTAGATACCTAAGCATCTGTGTGTGCCTCAAAAACTGTATAATACTAATAATTCATAAATCTAGACTATCCCTAATTAACTGAAGTTTACAATAAGGGCAATTCCCGGGGGACATAGTAATAATAATAGAAAACATGCAGTCTATATATATATATATCAAAATTAAATAACCAACCATAACGAGAACAAGTAATATAGTAGTTAACTAGCTTTTAAGAGAACGGTTTCTTATTTTTTATTATATAATTCAAAGCATACTTATTAAAATTCTTTAAGGTATAGTTTTTCTTTTTAAATTCATTAGGCAACAAATTATAGAATTTTGGAGCCAAAAATACTGAAGAATGCTTACTAAGATCACGGTTTATTCTGGGTATTATGAGATGTTGCTTTATATTGCATCTGGTGCCATAGGTATGGTTTGTGATGGATTGTTTAGAGTGATGTTTATGTATATAGGAACAACAAGCTGATATAAAGATTGTTCGTATGTCTATTATTTCCTCACCATATAGGTGCATTGTGGAGAACAGTCTTGGTTTTTTAAAAATTATTTTCACTATTGTGTTTTGTGCTGTTTTTAAGTTTTTAATGTTATTTTCGTACGCTCCCCCCCATATTAAAATACCGTATTTCAGTAGTGGCTCAATTAAAGCTTTATATATCAAAATCAATAATTTTTTGGAAAGAAATTCACGCAGCAAATAAAATTTGTGTAACAATGCTCTTATTTTTTTTGTTAAATATGCAATGTGACAGTCCCACTTCAAATTGTTGTCAATGTGCACACCTAAATATTTGAATTATGGTACTTCTTCAATGGAATCTTGTATATTTTCTATATTAATCTATTGATAATTGGGTCTATCACTATCATTTATAGAGAATGCTACGGATTTTGATTTTTTCCCATTTAGCGAGAGTTTAAAGTTGTCCAGGAAATTTTTCACTGATGATAGACCTTGATGTAACTTTTCTTTTGCTTCTTGCCAAGAATTTCCGCCGAATAAAATTGCCGTGTCGTCTGCATAGGATATGATCTTGCCATGAATATTTAAGTAATTTATTGAGTTTATGTACACATTGAATAGTGTGGGGCCTAAAACAGTTCCCTGTGGTACTCCTACCTTAACTGTATTTGGTTTACTTATACAATTTCCTATTTTGGTGAATTGTGTTCTATCTGTCGAGTAGCTTTTCAATAGTTTCAATATTTGACCTCTTATACCGTATCTTTCTAACACCGTCAACAGAATATCATGATCTACAGTGTCAAACGCTTTAGATAAGTCGAGGAACACCACAAGGCACTTCTTTTTATCATCTAAGTTTTTGGTAATATCGCTTACTAGTTCATACATTGCATCTACTGTACTTACTCCGTGGGTAAAACCGTATTGATTTTTTGACAAGGTTTTGTTTTTATCAAGATATGAAGTCAATCTCTCCTTGAGGCATTTCTCGAAGATCTTTCCAAAGTTTGATATAACACTTATTGGCCTGTAATTTTCCATAAGTTCTTTACTTCCAGATTTGAAAATGGGGCTGACCATTGACACCTTGAAATGGCTTGGCACACTGCCAGATTCAAATATTAAATTTATAATGTACTCAAGCGGTCTCAATATGTACATATGTAAGGCTTTAATGATTTTAGAGGTTATTTTGTCTTTTCCAGGTGAACAATTATTTTTAAGGGAGCTTATATGTTTTATTAGATCATTCTGCGTTACAGGTTTTAAGTACATAGAATTTAATGAAGGGTTTGTTAGTTCAACCGGAGTAGAAGGTGCTTTTATTGTTTCTGCCATTTTCAAGCCTACATTTATAAAATAGTTATTAAAATTGTCAGCAATATCTTGTGGGTCCACAGTTTTCTTACCATTATCCAACTCAATAACTTTTATGTAATTTTTTGTATCTTTTTTATTTTCATTTACAGCTTCATTTATAAAATTATATCTTTTTGATATTTTTATTGTTTTCATCTATCTTGGCTTTATAATAGTTATTCTTAGTAAGTGTAATTAGTTTATTTAGTTTATTGCGATAATTTCTAAACTCTGTAAGGTTTTGTGGAGTAGGATTTCTTTTCAGGTTATGTTTCAATTTATCTCTCTCTTTTATTGATATAATAAGTCCATTTGATATCCACGGCTTAAGCTTTCTAAATTTTTTGTTTATGACTCTTTCTTCATAGGATTCTTCTACAATGTCAGTAATATTTTTAATCATGCAATCCAGTGCCATTTCTGAATCTGTGTAGGTCAAAGTTTCTTCCCAATTTTTGTTTTGCGCCAAATCAGTCAATTTCTTATAATTTATATTTTTAACAGTACATTGATTCTGATTTTCATTGTCACAATTTCTATTTTCAAGAGAGAACTCAATTAATACAGGTGGATGATCAGTTACATAATAATCAACAATATATGGCCTTAATTCAACTGAGCTCTCCCCTAAATTTGTTTTTAGAAAGACGTGGTCTAGACAAGTCTGTGACTCTGGTCTAGTCACATCCTCATACAAAGAAAAGAACCCGTGTGTATTTATTGCCGAGATATATTCATTAACTAAGTTGTCATTTGTATTTAAAATATTTAAGTTTATGTCTCCCATGAATAAGGTTATGTCTGTCTTTTTTGTGTTTAGTAGATATTCATTTAAGTCACGCAAAAAGGCTACTGTATTTGAATTTGGTGATCGATAACAAATATTTAAGCTAAAAGCTGTACCTTTAGTATGACAGGTAAGGTTAGTAATACTTATATTACATGTATTCAGCTTTTTTGTCTTAATAATCGAGTCTAGATAACATTTAGTGTAGACAAGCACTCCATCAAATGTATTAAAATTTGAGTGATCATAATAAACATTAATCCCGGGTATGCCATACAGAGAAGTGGACTCCAAACTATGACATTCTGTCAGAATTATAATATCAGAACATTTGAGATTATTGGATTCTAGAAATACCATAAACTTGTCTATATTTGTTTTTATACCTCTAATGTTAAGTAGCAAAATATTAAATTATTTTTGACCAATATCCATTACACTATCCGGTGCAACCGTGATTTTTTTAGTTTCTATAGAAATGTTCTCTAAAACTTCCATTTCAATATCCATCAGTCTTTTAAATATTTACAGAACCCTACGTAATAGTCACCACAAAGAGTTACCTAAATCTTCAAATCCTCTTCACTATGAATCCTAATCGGATCGCCAGCCTGAGATTTTTTTTAGAAAATCCTCCCGTGCCTAGTAAAAACCGAGTAAAACTTTTGAAGTCTTTTAAACTCCATTGCCATCTTGAAGAGTTGTTGGTTGTGCGTTGTTAAGTCATCATTAATGTAAATTTTACCATTTTCACCTTTAAATCCACATGTTGCTGTCTTCAGACCTTTCATTTCTTTTATTTTTTTTAAGAAATAGGAGTTTTTCTTCTTGGGTTCTAAGTTTGACCAACAAAGGGGCATCCTCTATTTTGCCCAATCGGTAGGCTTCACACACTGAGTCTCTTTCAAACTTTCAAGATGGATATTCATAGATCTTGCAATCTGAAATATTATTTCGGTTGTGTTTGAATTTTCTTGCTTTGGAATCCCATTAATTATAAGATTTTTTTCCTTCTCCCTTTGTTCGATATCATTAATCTTTGTTTCCAATTCTCTTACTTTTCCTTTTATGTGCTTATTTTCCTCATCGTCAAAGGAGTCCGAAATATATTGGACCGATCTTTTCAGCTCAACAAAATCCTTTTCTAAAGATTTCTTAAAGGGCGATAAATACTCTTTAATAAGATCAGAAAATATTGCTCTTTTCATCCATCTCAGCAATCTTTCTAGTATCTTCGGATCGTTGACAACAATTTACTATTTCTCGGAAGTTTTCGCCCTGTTTTACAACCTTTGCTTGTTTTGCACAGCTCGGGTGAAAGGCCGATGAACAATAAATACAACTCCAATAAGTCTTCACGGGGCCCTTCTTGCAGTGTTTGCAGCTCTTTTCTTCCAAAGATTCTGGCGGTATAGGAGTTTTTGATGAAAACATAACCTCACTGTTTTATTTTGTGATTAAAATCATCTAATCACGAAAATATCCTCTAGTCTTTATTTGTGTGGTTGACTTTGTGTATTATTTAAGACAACTTTTACTTGAGGATGACTTAAATTATTATAGAAAATACTTTACTAAAATATATCTGTTTGTTTACATCGGGATAACCTTAACATTCACATTAAAATAGTAACATTACACAACAGTACTAGTACAGCCAATCTGTAAAATTTGCGAGAAAAAAATACCATAAGCGATTTTATTTCATAAATGGTTAGGGAGGCATGTGATTAGCTTAAAACCAAATTGTCGGGCCTCTCCCCCTTGGGCGCTTGTGGGAAACTCAAAAAGAATTTTTACTTGATTTTCCGCAAAAACGGTAAGTCGCAGAGAAATATTTTGTAAACAAATATTGTAGAAAACAATATTCTCCACAATTTATCTTATGGAGTCACTGCGCTACGACTAAAAGTGCAGAAAGCAAAGGGTTATTGTATTGTTTTACCAAATTGCTTTAAAAATATCAACACATTTTAATCAAAATATTACTGATAATGTATGGTCATGAAATCAATTTAGTACATTTAACTCTACAAATATACTATTGTACTAGAGTAATAAAATTGCAAAAACAGCATATTTGATAACATCGGTAACTACAGATTATTGACGTCACAGAAAGACAGGCGTTTTGACCCACATTCAAAATGTTAATGGTAATTTTATTGTAATCTCGTAACACAATTAGAATTAGTTATTAACAATACTTGCATAAGGCCATTATACTGGTATTCTAACGTCGATTTGAAAATATTACTCCATTCTACAAGTTCTTATTACTCCATATCAAGATATATCCCCTAATTGTTTTAAAATATCAAGGGCATTTAACATTTTTTTAAATTTACACTTTCCTATCAATTTCCTATCAATAATTTCTGTTCACTGTTGAGGTTGATTTAAAGCTAAGTAAATAAATCGCCCATAGTCGTTGATTCACAAGGTAGAACCGTTTTGTCAATTTGCCTTAATGTAGGTATATTGATTATTCTATTATATAACTATAATAAGCTTGTGGAGAAAGACTTCCACTTTCCTTTCCCCTATAAAGCATTTTTAGTTGTGGCGTAGTGGTCATATTAGACGTGAGGATCTGTAACAATATAATGCTACGATCACAGGACATAAAACAAATTAATGATGCTGCATTCGGTTGGTACTTCCAGGCGCTATATCTCCGTAACCGTGCATTTAAAAAAAAAAGCGCGGACTCAATTTATAGGATTTTTTGGGCTCTACAACTTTTGTATTTATGCGATTGAGCAAAAAAAAAATTTTTCGCGTCGAAAATAAGGAAAAAGTAATTTTTGGCGATTTTGGCGCCCTCTGCTTTCTGCACTTTTAGTCGTAGCGCAGTGACTCCATGAGATAAATTGTGGAGAATATTGTTTTCTACAATATCTGTTGACAAAATATTTCTCTGCGACTTACCGTTTTTGCGAAAAATCAAGTCAAAATTCTTTATGAGTTTCCCACAAGCGCCCAAGGGGGAGGGGCCCGACAATTTGGTTTTAAGCTAATCACATGCCCCCCTAACCATTTATGAAATAAAATCGCTTATGGTATTTTTTTCCCGTAAACCCGCTTTTCCATAACAGATTGATTGTACTATACACAAAACATTTAACAATTATTCGTGAAAGTCTAAAAATATAAATATATAAAACTACAAGTTATGCGTATAATATAATATTTAAAATGTATCGGACTAACAATGGGCACATCCAATAATTAATAAATTACCTATATCGTATATCACATTATCTTTCAGTCAGACAGAGCTAAAAGAGAAGTGCACACTCAAAGTATACACATAAAGTGTGTCTATACCACCTTCATTAATTATTACTCAATTCCAAAACTGTCATTGTAGTACTCCTGCAGGTTATAGTAGGCTTTATTGACAAGCAGGTACTTAATTCTCCTCTTAAAAAGTTTCAAAGACTCAATGTTTCTAATAGATTTGCAACGCGTCTTTCGCTGTTAAAAAAAATTATTTATTTATTTATTTATATATTTTTTTTTTTTTTTAAGTTAGAAGATTTATTTTAAATTAAATTAAAAGAAATTTAAGTGAAGCCAAAACGAAGCCGAGCCAAGGTGAGAGGCTTAGGAACCGCGTGCAAATGCCCTAGCTCTATTGCCAGAGAGTAAGGGGGGGTTTTAAATAGGGCGCCACCGTTTTGCAGCCAGGTCAAAACGGGAACCTCCAAGATGGTGCTGGGGCCTCACTCTCAGCTGGACTTCTCAACCTAGGTAAAAAAAAAGAAAAAGAAAACCACAGGGGGGAGCTGTACAGGTAAAACAACAAAGAATTAAAATTATTGCTGGCTTTATTCAAAAATAAAAAAAATATATAATGGGGTTAGTACTTAAGCCTAAACTTATCTGTACAGACGTTCTAGTCGATGCTGCGTCCAGGGACGTCAACAAGACGTCAGATTAGCAAAAATAACAAGAGACGAAAAGAAGATAGAAAAGAAAGAGAAAGACGGAGAAAGAAAGACCCTGCTAAAAAAAAGAAAGCATTAGCTGATGGCTTATTAATAAAAAAAAATTACCTAGTTCCTTTTCTCTTTTGAATTAAATTTATAGTAAAGTAATAAAATTAAAATGGCAAAACCAACTAATTGAAAATAACCAAAAGGGAAAAGGAACTATATAAAAAAATAAAGCAACTATAAAAATGTCCAATTATAAGTAAGAATTAAATTTAAATTATTTTGAATTAAATTAAATTTTGAATTAAATTAAACTTGAATTAAATTAAATTTGAATTAGATTAAATTTGAATTAAATTAAATTTGAATTAAATTTGAATTAAAATAATTTTGAAAAATGTCAATAAAGATAATTAGTCAGAAATCAAGTTTTGGTTTGAGGTAAACAAAAATAAATTTATAAAATTATATTCAGGGGCGTTAATATATAGTGATTAAATATTTTAATTAAGCTTGAAGAGCCAAAAACTTAAAATAAAATTAATTTATTAAGCCAGCACGTACGCCTATGTACTAAGGTTACATCATAAAATAGAAAATAATCAATTATGTACACACATAAGGGAAATATACAACTATATAAAATTTAGCACAAGTCATCTCAACATTTAGGTTATCAAACAGCAGACCAATCGATAATTTATTTAAGCTAAGACATAATAAAAAAAAAAATAATTACATAATCAGGATATGCCGCTATTAAAAGAGAGATCATCAGACTCCAGTATTACCATTTAAAATAAACATTACAAACTAAAATGTCTATTCAAGAACCACCTTGACAAATTGGTGGATTTACACCAATTATAAACAAACAAGGCTCCATTACACAAAATAACTCAAATTTGATCAAATAATTTATTTTAATTTTGTAGATGTTAAAATGATTTAAATTGTGACATTCAATTATATTTAGTTTGATTTCAAAACACTTCAAATATTTATATTTAGGGCACACCCTGTATGGCAAGAATTAGGATACCATGTCACACTGGCCTCCAAGCAACTTGTGCTATATAAAACAGATATGTGAACAACGAGGCAAATTGGACCCCTCTATAAAGGAATTAACAAAACACAAAAAAAACACTGGTGTTGTGATAAGATAATTAATTAAAAATTCCAAGGTCATGAACCCTTAATTACTTTTCATTAAACTTTAAAAATAATTACATACAAATTGATAGTACACCAGCAACTGAAAGAAAATATGAATCTCTATTTAAATACATGTCTCGATAGTTCACATTACATGAATAAAAATGGGGTCGAACTACTTGAGATGTCCAATTGCCTCATAAAAAAAATTAAATGGTGTCAAGAAATATTTACTCAGCTAACGAAGCCAGTTATACTCGGTCATAAGTACGGAAGCACATTTATCTGAACAAAGCATGTGGTGTTAAATTATAGCCATTTTGAAGCAATATACAGGGACAATGAAATAAAAATGAATTATGCTTACCTATAAGGGAGCTGTAGGGTCTTTAACATTGAAATATGAGGTTCCAACGTTGGTGTGTGCTCCAAATGGTCGGCCTCTTATGGTCTTAGTGACCCGACTTAACTAAAAGAGAGCCCCAGATGGTGTTTTTAGGAGAAAAGTTGAAAAATTGACAAAAAAAACGGCATGGTATATTAAAAAAAAACTCACCTCCAAACAGCGAACAACTTGGACAAAAAAAATCCCACGATGTGCCTTTCTGTGGCCCCGGAAACCAAATTAAACTAAAGCAAATTTATACAAACTAAGGGGCACAGAAAGTGACGCTTCAAGATCCCAAATCCTGGAAAACAGATGGCTTGAATAGCCCTGGATCTAAAAACGCCTGCTGCCTCGTTGAACGCTGGAAGTTAAGTGAAGTCACGGCATGGAGAATTTTAGGTTAAAAGTTGAAAAAAATGTGCCGAAAGCGAATTTAGGGCGACACTCACCTCCGGGCAGAACCACAGAACAATAAAGGTTAGGGCAGAACTACCTGCTCGCTCCGAAAGAGAGAGACCAGTTCACACACTGGCGGCGACACGGAATGAAGTCTTTAGAGCTGTGCGCATTCAATTGCAGATGCTCCAAGCCAAGAGAAATGAAACAGATGCACCCAAATTTAGTTTTACATAAGCAGTCAATTCGAAAATCCTACAATTCACTAAAAATTGTTTAAAGAAAACCCAAGTCCTAAGATATCCCTGCCATTCTCGGAGCAACCGGCCATTAATGTTATGGCCCACACATGTGCAGAAGAAGAATATTAACCTAGAAAATTCATTAGTCGATTTGACAGGTTTTCATAACAGAGAAATTTATTAATTGGATTACCTAATGAAACGCTAGAATAAGTCTCAGATAGTGTATTCCAGGGAGATATGTGATTTAAAATGGGAGGATAATGTAGCTTTGCTCGGTCAAAGACAACGAAAACAGAGGCCGTTGACCTTAGGTATGTATTTACTTTGGAGGTATTTGTAGAAGCTATGTCAGACCAAACTATTAAAACTGTTGAGGAACTTATTTATGAAGAGTATACAGGGAACCAAACATCGTTTTAAACAGGCAAGGTATGTATTTACTTTATACAGGGTCATTTGTTAAAAGACACCATACACGTCAGACTTAGTTCATTTGTGACAAAATCGGATTGTCACAGATTGAGGAATGTGATTATAATTTTTTTTACTTTCATAAAGAATAGAATTTTTTGCCAATGTAGTCTTAGGGATGGGAAGTGGAAGATTAAAATTTTGTCTAGTGTTATAAGCACCTTAGATGATAGTACCGAAATATTTTTTATGTACAAGAGATGCAGTCTGAACAATAAATAGACACGTTAAAGTAAGAATCTGAAGTCTAACAAAAAGGGGTTTGCAATGTTCTCGAGGCCCAACCTTACATATATAGCAAATAGCTGGTTTTTGTAAAATAAATGTTGAATTAAACAGCTGTTGACTACAGTATCCCCAAAAAGCTAGCCCATAAGTCAGGTGTGACTCAATAAATGAAAAGTTTTTGCTGCAACAATGCCAAGTTCATTCGAGGCCACCCGTACAGCATAGCATCCCCTTGCAATTTTTTTATTTAAAGTAGTTATATGACTTCCAAACTTCAAGCCGTGGAAGTTGGCCGTAACCTCACTATTCGTATTCGCTTCCATCTTCCACGCGCCGGAGAGTGGTTCGTCGCGAGCATCACAGCAGCGTCCAGTGTTGCCGGTTACACTAGGAAGAACGAAAAACTGTGCAAACGTATGATAGCGAGTTTTATTATTATTAGTTTATGTTGAAATCATACGTAAACCAATCAAGATGACCACCAAAGGTGGAGGATCAGAGGTTCCAGCTCCAGTTAGAGTGACCCCCATCAATGTCACACCCCCAGAAAAATGTAATTTCTCAATGCCAGCAGCATGGCCCGCCTGGCGGAAAAGGTTTGAAAGATTAATGTCAGTTTCAAGGCAGCAAAGTAAGTCAGATACAAAGAAAATCGACATACTAATGTATATTATGGGGGATGAATCAGAGGAGATTGCTCTGCAATTTAAGAGTCAACCTAAATCGTTTAAAGAAGAGTTAGAAAAGTTCGAAAAATACTTCATCCCGAGAAGAAATATCATTTTTGAACGTTTTAAATTTAATTCGCGAGTTCAAAAGCCGGGTGAGTTAGTGGATACGTTTATTACTAACCTTCACAGCTTAGCTGAACATTGTGACTATGGTCCACTTAAGAAAGAACTAATTCGGGATCGAATAGTTGTGGGAATGCTGGATACTAAAACTTCGGAACGTCTCCAACTCGGAGACTCTTACCTTACCTCAATGTACTCTAGAAGCTAAACAATCTGAGTTACAGGCTTTGCAAAATAAAGAACTTTTAAGTAGTCACAGGCAAATGGGTCGTGTGCAAGCCCCGGACAAAAATAGTGCGGGACCTTCTTTAAGTTCAAATAGTGCAAATTCGCAGAGTAATGCAGATTCAAGGAAAGGCAAATCCTGGTCTAAGTGCGGATTCTGCGGCCTGCAGCAACAGCACCCCCGAGACAGATGCCCTGCAAACCAATTCACTTGTAGGAAATGTCTGAAAAAGGGCCATTGGGCGTCTGTGTGCAAGAAATTTAATCAGGTCAGATCTATCCGAATTTATCGTCGGAGCTAGAGACTAATTATAATACGACCGAGTATGTATACTCAGAGGAGGAGTCGGACTTTGAACGGGATAACTTCTTGGGATCTATTTTTATTAACCACGTAGATTCCAGCTAATGGGTCGCTTCTATTTTTGTCTCAAAACTAAATAAAAATGTAGAATTTTTAATTGACAGCGGTGCAGCTATTAGTTGTAAGTATTCCAAAAAAATTCATTAGCTCTAAGTTAATAGTAGATGTTAAGCCTTCAAAACGCATGGGTACCGGTCCGTCTGGGGTTGAATTGTCGGTTTTGGGAACGCTCGACGTCATTTTAAAATATAATAACCAAAGTTTGGGAACTGAACTCTACGTGATCGAGAATTTAATGAAACCCATACTTGGAAGAACGGCGATTTTAAAATTAAGAGTCCTTGATTTATTTTGCCATCATATTGCGCGTGTAAAAACGACGGATTCCGTCAGGGTGGAGGCTCAAATTTTGTCGGGATATCCTAAACTTTTTAATGGTATCGGGGAATTTAAAACTGAATTACAAATTCTACTCAATGAAAATTCGCAACCTTATATTCAGTCGGTACCAAGAGTGGTTCCTATACCGCTGCTAAAACCCTTAAAAGAAGAGCTTGCTAGACTACAAAACCTAGACATAATGAGCCAGTGGATTACCCAACTGATTGGGTTGGTTCGATAGTAGTTGTGCAAAGAAATAGTAAAATCAGGCTGTGCACCGATTATACTCAGTTAAATAAATCAGTTGTTAGGGCCCATTTCCCTATAGGGAAAGTAGAAACCCTTTTAGCAAGAATTTCAGGTTCAAATTATTTTTTTAAATTAGATACTACCTCAGGGTTTCATCAAATTAAGTTAACTAAAGAGTCACAACTTTTGACTACTTTTATCACCCCGTTTGGTCGTTACTATCGCTTAAAATTTGCTAGAACCTATTTCAGTTAGTATATCTTCAATTGTTTGAGCCATGTATTCCCCAGTATGTCGATCAACACCGGTAGCTAATGTTTTATAAAAAACAGGTTGAGGAGTAGTAATTATGAAATTAAGTACCTATCGCTTCATTATGGCGGTTGGTCCAACCATCGCACTGTAAGCCCAGAGAAGTGGCTTCTGATATTTTAATTTTAACGTCTGCGTCGACTCTTTGACATTCAGAATCTAGGAGTTTATTTGACAGAGAAAAGCGTGAGGGCGTTTTAAAAGACGGTCGCAATCTTTTAAAAAATAATTGCCAATGCTTATTTTCTACTATTGCAAATGGTGTGCCACTAGCATATATAGCCCTAGCTAATAATTCATCTAATTTTTCTTGTTCAGGTTTAGAGGACACGTCCAAAAAATTTCGTAAAGTGGAGGGGGTAGATCTATTGCCTTCTTGCTTTGACACACAGGGTTCAGAAACATGAAGGCCTTCAACGAATTCTGCGGAAATGATATTTAAGACTTCATCGCCTTCAATATCTGAAAAAAAAAAAGAAAAATTGCTAATATTTAAAAAATCATATACCCTTTCGACGGACGTGTATATCCTACCCTAACAGTTTTGTTTAATCTAATAACTTATCTATAAAACATATTTGGTCATATCTCGGCCAGCCGCGAAATATGTCGTTTTCTCGGCTGTGAATAAGCGGGAAAACGAAACTTTCTGGGGTGTAGGAAGAAAATAAATGTTTACAACTAGATATACTATTTACACTCTTACCGTTACTTATCGATGAATGTGCTGAAATAGACTTCTTAAATAGTTCTTTCACCGCGACAGGACACTTCAAACAATTAACTAAATGGTTTGTAATTCTAGTAGCATTTTTCACATATACGCTTGAACAGAATTTGCAATTATATACTGTCTTGCCATGAACATTTTTTGTAATAAAATATTTCCAAACGCTACTTTTTGCTTCTGTGATACCCTTTAATTTATTTTGCTCCATGTTTCTATACGTATAGACGGTCTAAACTGAGCCGAACGGAACGCCAAAATAAATCTAGTCTCACCACATCATTTACAATTCACACAGCTGTATACGTTCGCGCTTCTAGGGGATTTCCCTGAATTACTGTTATACTGGGATTCCCCTAGAAGCGCCGACGTAAAACACTGTTGCCAGAGTTATAGAAAAGGTTAGAGAAGCTCAAAACTCTAAAAATCATTGCAAAATTTTTCAGAGTAGATTATGTAAATAAACTTCTCTAGAGAATATTCTCGGGAGAATTTTCTTACAGAGAATATTCTCGAGAATATTCTCCTCTCACATCTCTATGTACACGATAAAGATTGATTGATTGATTGAGATTCCATTCGAAGAAGAGTCATTCGCTTGTTCGGTGACCATGATCTGACAAACAACCTGGAAAGCCTTGAACATCGAAGGCAGGTTGGCGACTTGAGTCTATTTTACAAGTATTTTCATGACAAGTGCTCAACTGAGGTTACCCGCTTGATTCCACCCAGAGCGGTGCATGGTAGAAAGACACGACGAGCCACTACAGCCCACCCGTACGTGGTTCAGCTTAGTTTAGTTTGTCTTTATTGCCATCAAATCATTGTACAATGCAAAAGCAACGTCAAAAACATGAATCTTAGATCCTTTAAAAATATAGGTTAGAAATTGACACAGTGTAATAATTATAAAAAGCAACTTACTTATCAAATCAAAATCATAAAAATCTATAAACATGCAAATGTACAAAAACACACAAATCAAGAAAGAAAGTTGAATGAGTAATATTGTTTGTCTCACTCTTTGAACAATCTATTCCTTTCAACCTTTTGCGTTTTATCGCGTGATAAGATTTTAGGTCCGGCTTCTAATTAGAAACCGCAGTATATACCCCTCACCCCCGCTTGCTCATTCGATGTAGGCAAATAACTGGCTGTGTTCATCAGTATTAGGTCGTTGGAGTCGCCATTTTATGCCACCTGAAATTGTAATTAATATTTAATTTAATCTTAATATTTTTAATAAACACAATTTTTTCTTCTAGAGAAATTAACACTCGGCCCAGAACATTGAATTCAGCTATAACCAACTATAACCAAGAATCGCATCCCTCCAATATAAAGTTAAATAATTTACTTCAAGAAACAAAAACCGCCAACGTTGATGTAGCAAAGGATTTGTCAGGATTATCTGCTGTAGAAGAACATTTAGAAGGTCGCAATAATCAAAGCCTTTCTTCCACGTTGCAAATAGAGGAAAAACATAAAAACCCTTTAAATGCTGAGTTAATCAATGTTGCAAATACTGGTAATTCAATAACTGCTGACTTTAAGATTGAAAACGTTTCGCTTGATGTTCCTGAAGGTTCTTCTGATAAAAATTTTATTAAACAGGAACCTAAATTAATTGTTGTGATAAAAAGGCTGAATATATCCGAAAAAAATGGAGAACTTATCACCGATAATAATCTACATCAGATTCCATATACAGCTTCAAATGGGTAAGTGTTACCTGGGTCTAAATCAAAATTTTTTGTATTTTATTTCGCTTATATACCGGGTGACAATGGAACTACTACCCAGGCTGGCGTTTCAAAACGACTTTAGATAAAAATTTGAAATTTTGGTCGACGTCTGGGTTAAGTAATGTGCATATTTTAAGCAAAAAAACAAATGACAATCACTTCCGGTTTCACCGGAAACGATTAAAAGTTTGATATTTTAAATTGCAACCCCCGTATATTTTTGCATATTTGAATGCTGCGAAATATTCTAAACATTTTTTACGTAGCATGTCCTATACCTAAACTTAACAGATTTTGACTTATGGGACTTTAAAGTTTGAACTATTTTAACATTTAATTCATTTTTCCAAAAAAACGAAGAGCGCTACGACCAAAACAAACGGTGCAATTCGTACTTCATTAAAGGCACTCTAGGATAGTAGAATAAAAAAACTGATGCTAGCAATTTTCAAAAATCGATATTTTCGACAAGACGTTTTTCAGTTTTTGATCCATTTTTGTATGAAAACGGTTTAACTTACAACCATAGGACTTTCACTACCCAATCTTACTTTTTTATCTTCTATCCATTTATATTCTCAGTTTTCATTTTCAAACAACGGATATTATTTTTGAACCAGCTGGAATTTTTATGCTCTTTTTACTAAAATTAAAATATTCATATTAGCCATAACACAGGTTACTATTGTTTCTAGAAACAATTATATTACCTATGTCAGTTATTTTTTATCACCTAGTGTGTTTTGCAGATTGTTGGAAATTCTTGTAAATTATCGTTTTTTATTTCGTGATTTGTTTGGCGTAGTTCTTTGTAATCTGTTTCAAATGGTAATTTTTACAAGAGCCGAACAAATAGATATGCTTCTCGTTTATGGCGAGTGCTTGCAAAATAAAAGGCAGGCTCAAACACTCCACGCAGAACGATACCCCGCCAGAAACCAACCCTGCTATGCTTATTTTCCGTGGCTGGTACAACATTTGAAAACAGTTCCCCAAAATAAAAATGAAGAAAATTTTATTATTAGCGAAGAAGCAGAAATAAACGTTCTGGCATGTGTGAATGCTGATCCAAATATTTCTACTCGCCAAATTGAAAATGAAGTTGGAGTTAACAGAGAAAGTGCAAGAAAAATTTTGAAGAAACATAAGTACAAGCCTTACAAATACCAAATCCACCAACACTTGGGTGTTAACGACTTTGCTCGGCGAGTTCAATATTACCGATGGTTTATGGAAAATCATAACCATAATAATAACTTTCATAGATTGATATTAATATCTGCATGATGAGTCTCGCTTCACGAATCTGGGAATGTTCAACAGGAACAATGTAAGATATTGGGCAAATGAAAATCACCATCTATTTAGAGAAGGATCATTTCAAGAACGCTTCGGTGTTAATGTGTGGCTAGGTGTTTTAGGAACGACAGTTGTGGGTCCAATATTTTTTAATGAGCACCTTAGAGCGCAAACTTATTTGAACTTTTTGGAAACAACAGTCAACGATTTTCTGGACAATTTACCTCTTGCACAAATTCCCAACATTTACTTTCAACAAGATGGTGCGTCGGCTCATAATGCTAGGATTTGTGTAAATTATTTAAATGACAGGTTTGGGGACCGATGGATAGGGAAAAATGGCCCTGTAAGGTGGCCAGCACGTTCGCCAGATTTGACGGCCCTAGATTTTTTCTTCTGGGGTCATATCAAAGAAAAAGTCTATTTAACTCCACCTGAAAATTTGGACATTTTAAGAACTCGAATTATTAGGGCTATTAATGATATTAGTATACCTCAAAAAGAAAATGTATTACGGAAATTGTTGAAAAGTGTGAGACCTGTATTGAACAAGAAGGTCGGGTTTTTGAAAATCTTCATTATGATTAGGTTCGTTTTTTTCATTTCTTTTATTATTAGCTAATTAATAGATATTAATCATGTGTACACCTTTGTATAATAAGGTATTTGTTTGTAGTTTTGAAACGTTTGCATTTGCGAGTTATTAAATAACATCCGTTGTTTGAAAATGAAAACTGAGAATATAAATGGATAGAAGATAGTCCTATGGTTGTAAGTTAAACCGAAGAATTTTTTTTTCGAAAAATCTGTGCCTTACATTAAAATAAAAAAATACGTGTCAAATATTTTTGATTGCTGAACTGTAAAAAAAATTGTTCGTGGGAAAAAAATTTTGAGTTGCAAATTTTGTGTGGAATGCCCCATATACAATAAATAAAGACACTAAAATTGTACGGCATATAGCTCCCTCCATTTATCACACATTTTTCACACTGCGTTATGACTTTACGGGTTAATTATACTTAAAAGAGATACTTAGCGGCTGAAATTGTCAGGAGGTGTTTGGGACATATCCTGAGTCTAACTCCGAGTTTTCGTATTCTAGAGGATTGCGAAAGATACAACCCCCTCGCCATTTAAGGGTGAGTTTGTGTTTATTCTTTAAACTTGTTTGCATTCCCACTTGGCAAGAAAACGTGAATTTCATGTATAATTTTACGTCAGACTGAAAAACGTTAGAATACGAATAAACGTGTTTTCAATGTGTAAAACACGCTTAATGTTACGGTGTTCTGACGTTGGTTAAAATAACGTTACTAATTTTAACGTTTTTATAACGTATTATATTATGGTACAATTCTGCGATTTTGTAACATATTTTTAACTTATAAAACTAAATTTTTCCTCAGGAAAGTAGCGTATTATTTCATACATTATTATTTGGGTACTTATAAATAAACAACAAAACATTCAAGTTATGAACTTTTATTTTTTCAAGTTGCGTTAGATTACCGTATACAATTTACGAATTTTAACTTATTTTAATTTAATATCTAGTAGCTATATAGTATAAGTGAAATAAGTTTTAATTTTTTTGTTTCTTCAACGATTCGCGGCATACCTGAAGTGGTCCATTATTATTTTTTCCATCGAGTACTCAGTAGTTAATCCAAACTGAACTTGCGCTATTTCTAAATTAAAAACGAAACATTATTTAAATATTGTTCCAACAACCTAATTACACGAGATATTACATTACATAGGAAACATTTTCAAGGGTCCTCAATAGTAATAAAGAACTACAATAATCATTTTTTGTAGAGGTTAAAAGAATCTAGAGAACTATTCAAATAAAGGAAAAATTAGAGTGGCGTATCTCGTTTTATATTTGGAATTAACTTCAAAAGGTTGGTATTTTTGTTACATTAAAGGGATCCTTTTAGCATTTTTTTTGTATTGAAAATAAAATTCACGAGACGCCATTTTGCCCTTCAAGAACAACTTTTACGCTTACAATATACGAAAACTCACAAAACTTAAAAGAGATTCGGTGCTATCCAAAATTTTTACCAAAAACTGCTCCTTCCACTATACACTCACAACACAACGACACAACGTCAAACGTCTATGACAGACGTGACAATCGCCGATCGCTGGGTTTTAGGCGCGAAATTTAAAAATGTTAAGATAAAGTGAAAAATAGGTTACTTATTTCGACGTTATAAAACATAACGCAAATTAAATGTTTTATAAGTAACGTTACTTTTATTTACATAAAATTAATGTAAAAGTGTAACACAAATTTCAACGTGAACAAAAATTACATTAAAATAACAGTATTAAAAAAATATCACGTTTTTAAAACGAAGTTTTGGTAAAGGGAAATAACATTACCATTTTCACGTAAAAATAACGTTTTTTCTCAAAATATGTCAAGTGGGTTTGTTCATACAAGAAAGTTACAACATTCAAGTTGATTTGTTATGATATTATCTATCCAATTATGGTTCAATCAAGGTCACAGGCCATTTACAATGGTCGGTGAAAAGTCAGGAATAAGGGGTGGATTTTAATTTTTCTTGAATTCCGTGAAACCCACAAGTTTTTCAACGTATCGATTGCTTAGCAGAGCAGCACTTTTTACCACAATTATCTCTCGGCTTTTAAGGTTTTTAAAGATTAACAGTCACAAAATCTGAAACAGTTCAAGGCTCTACAACGTGCAAATTTATAAAACGACTAACATGGTTTCGCTACTGCAGGATTTCGAGGTTATTTAAGATATGTGTCTGGTCAAATTAATGAATGAAAAAATTGTAGCCAGAAGTACTAATTTTTGACATTTTTCAAAGTTAATATCCAGTGGCTTACCTAGAACATTGAGCGCCCGGGGCAAAGAATGATTCGTAATAAGCCTGAAATCTTGCAGCGCGCAAAGCATGATTTTGTCGAATTGTATTAGAAATTGCCTATCTACAGCTATATTTATTCTTAGACGACGTGAAACAGTCGATACGGAGGCAGTTTATGGTCGGTATATGCAGGATTATGGTACACTGAGAAAAAGCTCATTTAGAAAAATAAGAATTTAACCGGCACGAAGAAATTTTATTAATTATTTCGTTAATCAATTATTGAACATTTGCGTGGAACAAATTTACAATATGTGTGTCGTATTAATAAGGCGGCTAAGAAGCTATTAAATAGAAATTTGATAGTATGTGTATGTTGTGCGACATTAATTTAAAAATATGACAAAATCTTTGAGATTGGAGGAGGGAATACAGAGATACTTTTTTCTTTAAAAAATAAAATGCATGGTTCAAGGTTAATACATGTCGTCGCTACTATTTTGTAAAAATGGGACATGGGTGTAGCAGATACACTTCATGGTGCCGACCGTCGCCATAGGAGGGGCTCCCTCCCGAAATCTCTCCGAAATCCCAAATTTGGAGCCGAAATCGCAAAATCATACCGAAATCTATGAATTCCCTACCGATTTCGTTGAAAGGCCATATTTCAACCGAGATCCATGGGAGATTTCTCCGAAATCATAATCGCCTTACGATAAGAATCTCTCAATTTTTTTTTGCCTGCATTACTGCTACTTGGTTCGATTTTCCTGTGAACCTAGTTCAGTATTTTGCACTGTTTCTGCCGTTACTTGGTAGAATTCCATGATAAATTCAAAGAAAAGTAAAACACACTGTTTACGAATTCCACTATATTAAAAACTTGATTTTTTTATTTTCAAAATTCAACTAGCTCCAGTAGCGCTATAGCTTTTTCAAGAATGAATAATTACATCTAAAGTTCAATGAGGTGCAATCAAGAGAGTCCAACAGGTCTAATTTGGTTCATTTCTTCTCTGTATGTAATATTTTAAAGTCTGGGTCAAAATTATGGTCGGTTTCTATTAAATGATTAGCATAATTAGAATTGCTTTTTGACTTGATGTAGCTTGAATAATGTTTTTTTTATTCTCTTAGAAAAACTTCTCCCAGGTTGGCCTATTTATGTTTTTGGACAATCTTTTCAATTTAATTGGTAAATTCTAGACTTATCATCATTTTCCAATCTAGTTTATTTTATGAAATTACCTGTCGACAGGCTGGACAGGCATCGTGTAGAAAGTGCAACAGCTACAGATCTCTATTTCCAGTTAAGTTTCCCTCGAAATTAAGGAGCTCATCAAATGGTGGAAAAGACTTGGGAGAATAGCAATCTAAGGATTTATTCCAAATTACCTATAATGCCACACCTCACATTAGATCCAAACCTTGTTTGCATTCGCCTTTTATCCTAAATTATGCGGATTTTCTCTATTCCAGTAGTGATTATTATGTTTGTTGAATATTCCACTATTTCTAAAGCGCGCTTCGTCTGTCCAAAAAACTTTAAATTGAAAATCAGGTATTTCTTAGCGCTGATCAGAGGAAAATTACCTATTTGGTTAGACATTTAAAGAAATGTTCGTGTATATGGTAATATTACTGATAAATTAACTGGTACGATTAATGTGACGTAAGCAATGTTTTTCTCTATTGCAGCATTGACGAACATCAAGATTGCACACTCCAGATCCAACAGCAACCTGACAATCGGGTTGATCAGAAACTTAAGGTGAACATTAAGAATGACTTGGGGATATTTCGCCAAAGAAATGTATACAAACACCGCCTTGGTAAGAGTTCAGGGAAAGTTAAGTTTAAATGTGATCAGTGTGATTATCGAAGCACTCGGAAAGGTAATTTAAAGCTTCACCTTCTCCGACATAAAGATCCAGAGGAAGTTAATATGTATAAATGTAGTCAGTGTGATTATCAAAGCATTCACAAAGGTAGTTTAAAGACGCACCTTCTCCGACATAAGGATCCAGAGGAAGTTAATATGTTTAAATGTAGTCAGTGTGATTATCAAAGCATTCACAAAGGTAGTTTAAAGACGCACCTTCTCCGACATAAGGATCCAGAGGAAGTTAATATGTTTAAATGTAGTCAGTGTGATTATCAAAGCATTCTGAAAGGTGATTTGAAGAGGCACCTTCTCCGACACAAGAAACCAGGGCAAGTCAATATGTTTAGATGTAGTCAGTGTGATTATCGAAGCATTTACAAAGGTAGTTTAAAGGCGCACCTTCTCCGACATAAGGATCCAGAGGAAGTTAATATGTTTAAATGTAGTCAGTGTGATTATCAAAGCATTCACAAAGGTAGTTTAAAGACGCACCTTCTCCGACATAAGGATCCAGAGGAAGTTAATATGTTTAAATGTAGCGAGTGTGATTATCGAAGCATTTACAAAGGTAGTTTAAAGGCGCACCTTCTCCGACATAAGGATCCAGAGGAAGTTAATATGTTTAAATGTAGTCAGTGTGATTATCAAAGCATTCACAAAGGTAGTTTAAAGACGCACCTTCTCCGACATAAGGATCCAGAGGAAGTTAATATGTTTAAATGTAGTCAGTGTGATTATCAAAGCATTCAGAAAGGTGATTTGAAGAGGCACCTTCTCCGACACAAGAAACCAGGGCAAGTCAATATGTTTAGATGTAGTCAGTGTGATTATCGAAGCATTTACAAAGGTAGTTTAAAGGCGCACCTTCTCCGACATAAGGATCCAGAGGAAGTTAATATGTTTAAATGTAGTCAGTGTGATTATCGAAGCATTTACAAAGGTAGTATAAAGGCGCACCTTCTCCGACATAAGGATCCAGAGGAAGTTAATATGTTTAAATGTAGTCAGTGTGATTATCAAAGCATTCACAAAGGTAGTTTAAAGACGCACCTTTTCCGACATAAGGATCCAGAGGAAGTTAATATGTTTAAATGTAGTGAGTGTGATTATCGAAGCATTTACAAAGGTAGTTTAAAGGCGCACCTTCTCCGACATAAGGATCCAGAGGAAGTTAATATGTTTAAATGTAGTCAGTGTGATTATCAAAGCATTCACAAAGGTAGTTTAAAGACGCACCTTCTCCGACATAAGGATCCAGAGGAAGTTAATATGCTTAAATGTAGTCAGTGTGATTATCAAAGCATTCAGAAAGGTGATTTGAAGAGGCACCTTCTCCGACACAAGAAACCAGGGCAAGTCAATATGTTTAGATGTAGTCAGTGTGATTATCGATGCATTCAGAAAAGTAATTTAAAGACGCACCTTCGCAAGACACGGATCCATAAAAAGAGGTGCCTTGAAATGTGATCAATGCGTATATCAAACAGAGTATAAAAGCCATTTAAAAAGGCACCTTCTCCTACATAAGGGTTCAGAGGAAGTTCATATGTTTGAATGTAGTCAGTGTAATTATCAAACTAAGTATAAATCTAATTTAAGAAAACGTTTTCTCTGGCATAATAAACCAGGGGAAGTCGATATGTTTACAAGTGCTGTTAATATCTAAGGTTGTTCAAGCCATGGCTAATTAATTAAATTATACACAGTTAAAGATTTTATTTTTGATAAGTTTTTTATTAGTTTGGTTAATTAGTATTTATAAATATTAATGTCTGATTATGGTCCAAATTATCAATGTCCTGTTAAGTTTACCTACTAGATAACTTCTAAGGATATAATTGTTGTCATGGAAGTTATATGTTACTGTTATCACTAACACGACATTGATAATTTGGGCCTTAAATAAACACAGTTTGCAAAATGAAATTGGAAGAAGTTAAAATACATAAACAGATTATTTTTGTTAAAAATATTTGATATACAGGGTAGGGTGGGCCGAAAAAATTATTTTTTGATTTTATTAGATGGCTAGTTGTCAAAAGTTGGAAGTAGTATTCAAAAGATCTCACACCAAATTTGGGCCGGATTAAAAAAAATTTAGCCGGGCCCCCAAAAAAAAATATATATATGTATATATATTTTTTTATTTCAGGGCTAGTCAAAATCTTTTAGTATACGGTTTATGTAGTCTCCAAAAATTTTTTTGTTCATATATCTATACGTTAGACTGGGCCCCTTTACGAAAATTGAATTTTATGTTTTTTTGGTGCGGGCTAAAATTAAAAATACGCGTCCAGGCGATCGCCACCTGCACAAAGGTCAAAGTAAGGACACGCTTTTGTGTATCTATTATTGTGCGCATGCGCTAGGGCCATTGCTTAACGAATTATCGCACGTGACCTCAATCAGTTCGTTCTCATCGCAACAAGTGATTAGTGCTTGGTAATATCAGTCGTGCTCGGTAAAATTTGTGTTTTGTGACATTTTAATATTTGGTTTCATTTAATAGTTCGGTACGTTTATAAATACAATGCCGCCGATGCCGAAGCAAACGCGCGCAAGCGCTTCTATGTACATTTTTGGTACTGAAAAAGACATTTTGCCAGAACAAACGAGTTTACTGCCAACGTATGACGAAGTGATACGGTGTTTTCAAAGTGTTCGCTTAAAACTGAAAGGTAACGGAAGCAAGCAGCCAGAAGTAAGAGAAGTTGCTTCTATTGTCGCCACAAAAATATAAGAGGTTTGGAAAAAAGCTTCGCTACCTACTGTTGTTCACAAAAGAGTAGTAGATATGATACTACAATATAACAAGAAATATCAGACGATCATTAAACCTTTTAAAGGTAGAAATACTAGTTTAGTACAAATTGGAAACATTAAAAACTGATGCTAATCGGCTGTTTGATATTTGCTCATGTAAATGTGAAAACAAAATGTTATGCAAGTGTGACAAAAATAGGAAAATACCAGATCTGGAATGACTTTTATAGAAGACCAGAGAAATATGAGAAAAATGGCAATCGGTAACGTTGACAAGGAAGTGACGGCTATTTTGGCAAAGAGAAGCGATAGAAAATTTTATGAGTCCCAGAGGCAATCTCTGACTAATATTAATACAGATGCAGATATAGCTGTAGAAGAGCCTGTTGCTGGTCCCAGTGGACTTTGTCGTGTTATAAAGTCACCATCGCCGTCGGAGGAAAGTACATCATCGAACATAAATATGAATAATAGTAATATTAGTGATACTCGCACTTCCAAGGCTGCCGATCTGACAGGTGTGTCTAGTAGAACTGCGGCAAAAATTGCGAATGCCGTTTTAGAAGACGTTAATTTAATTTCCAAAAAGAACACGACACTCGTCATCGACAAAAATAAGATTCGAAGAGGTGTGAAGAAAAATAGGAGTCAACTTCAAGATGTAAACAGGAATTTGAATAAGTCAATTAAAGGTATCTATTTTGATGGAAGAAAGGATCAAACCATAGTCTTCGAAAACGGCCGCCGAATCATTAAAACCGAGGAACATATTGCCTTAATTGAGGAACCGGGTAGTTCCTATTTTGGGCATGTAGCCGTTAATCAATCCCGAGCCATAGATATTGCCAATGGAATAATATGCTACATTCAAAGCCATAATGTAGATTTAGGAAAATTAATTGTTATTGGTTGCGATGGAACAAACGTCAACACTGGCTGGAAAGGCGGGGTAATTCGACTAATAGAAACTAGAGCAAATAAATCATTATAATGGAGTATTTGCCTGTTACACGCTAATGAGCTTCCATTGCGACACTTGCTACAAAACATAGATGGACACACAAAAGGTCCTTATTCGTATTCCGGGCCGGTTGGATCCCTTCTTTCCCACTGTGAAGAAATGCCTGTCGTTAAATTTAAACCAATTAAAACTGTTCTTCCTTCTGTAGAAGAACATGATCTAAGTACATATCAAAAATATCTGTATAAGATAACTAAAGCCATTGAAGATGGAGTGGTTCCTCAAAATTTGGCCGATAAGAGTCCAGGAAAAATGGGACACTCGCGTTGGTTAACGACAGCCAACCGCATTCTTAGAGTATATGTAGCTACAAACGATCCTCCGGAGAATTTAAAAATACTAGCAGAGTTTGTAATAAAAGTATATTTGCGTATGTGGTTTGAAATAAAAACTCTACCACAGCTGGAAAATGGTGCAAGACATCTGTGGAAATTAATCCATGTTTCGAAAGAACTACCAAATCATGTTAATAAAGTGATCCAGGATAATGCTTATTTCGCACTCCCCGAAAATATTTTAATATCCATGTTTACTGATACACGTCCACACTCCACACATTAGGGAGCTAGCCGTTAGAAGAATTATAAATGCCCGGAAATCGAATATAAAAAATCGCATTTCCAAAGTGCCCCAAGTAAATTTTGACGCAAAAGATTATATAGATCTTATAGACTGGTCGAACTGTACTGCAACAGAGCCTCCCCTAGTACAGCATTTATCTGACCAGGAATTGTGGGATATTGTTAAACAGGTTCCGAATTTTGACAAGTTTCCTTGTCATACTCAGGCGGTCGAGAGAGGTGTTAAAATTATCACCGAGGCTTCAACAAAAGTATGTGGTGAAGAATCCAGAGATGGCTTCATTCGAGCTAAACTTGACGCCAGAAAGGACTTGCCAAATTTCGAAAGTAAATGTCAATATTATGCTTCAAGACGTGAGTAACTAAAAGCATTGAGCAAAGGTGGGCGGGTGGGTGGTACTCAAAGTGCAGCTACCTCCTCGTGGTGAGTTCTGGGTTGAGTGAATATTCGGAGTGTAAAATATATCGTACAATAATTCAATGTAATCATTGTTTAGTACAAAATAAAGTAAGTAACTAATTTTTGTGCCGAAAATTGATTCAAGCTAAGAGCTGCACAGAAATATGCACTTTTTCGACCACTAACTAAACTTTTTTGTTCCGGGGCCCGGTTAAAAATTTTTTAATCCGACTCAATTTTTTTTTGCAATGTAAGGGTACCTATATCTATATGCTAAGCACTAGCCCCACTAAAAATTTTAAAAAAGAAAAAAAAAATTTTTGGAGGCCCCAGGGGCCCGGCTAAAAAATATTTAATCCGGCCCAAAATTGGTATGGAGTATTGTGGCCATCATATACATATTTTTTCGTCTAGCCCGCTTTTTATATAAAAAAGAAATTTTTTTTTGCCTTTTTCGGCCCACCCTAATACAGGGTGTCCGGTAAGTATATGGCATATTTTCGGGAGCGTATAGGGGGGGGGGGGCAAAATAACCCTTATTTGTCATTGAAAAAAAAATCCGAAAGAACCCGTTAATGCAGATATAGACCCCCCAAAGGGGTACCCAGCGACTTCCCTGTTTGGCTCTAACTTTAGAATGGACAGGTAATTAAAAGAAGTTTCATTATTTTATGTAGGCCATAAAAACTATACAGTTATTATTACATCTCATCATGCATCTAACTTATGGACAAGCACTCGGCAATTGTGTGGGTGCAAGAAGAATTAATTCTGATACATTTCCAAATCGAAGTGTGCCGCATAAAGGAACCATTGAAAGGGTTGATATTTCGGAAATCACCTAAACACAAGAATGTTAAAAATTCTTTCTCTAATGTTAACCTACTCTATATTCTCCTAAAGATACAAGACATGTTCCTCTCACCCTTTCTTTTATGGGTTAAAACGATGACTGACCTTCGATTTGATTGTATCTCATGTGTGAAAGCTTAATCCCCGAACCCTGATTGATTATAATTTAAAAAATTGTCTCATTATTGCTGAAGATGACCTTCTCTAAGGTCGAAACATGTCCTAGATCAGTTAGTATCATATAAAGATCTTGTTCCCCCCTTTTTGTTATATTAAATGTATTTGTGGTTTAGACAAACTTTTATTCCTTCCATTTAAAACTTTTCTCACTGAGAGAATGGACTTTCTGCACCTTAAAACAACACGAGTAAAATTATTATTTTGCCTAAGTCGTTGCAAAAACCAATTCGCATAGTTGACTCTTGCAGTATAATCAGCGGGAGACATGGCGTATACCGTTTGAACGTGATAAGGATGAAGTAGTTGTTCTCGAAGATCTCATGAACATGAACAACCCACTTTGTCATATGAACTTGGACTGACTGCTTTCTTACACTATTAGAGGGATTTTTAGCAATTTCATCTAGAATTTCTGAGGGTTCCTTGCTCTTCTTGTAGGCCCTTTTCCACCACGATGCGGCAAAGAACTTCCTAAACTCGATTAGCAAAAGATTAGCTACTTTTTATTTCACTTCTTACTTGTTTCTCTTAAGCTACGATCGCCCTTTTCAAAGTTCTTCGGTACGGTAAACGTCGATTTGGAAATGTATCAGCATAGATTCTTCTCGCCTCCACACAATTGCCGAATACTTGTCCATAATACCAGCATACTCACCATAGGAATAATCCTCCATTACTTAAGTCTTATGTACGCAATCAATCAGACAACTTGGAAAAGTGTTGTCAATAGCGCATTGTTAACGAAATAAAAACGGTTGCTGTTTTATAGTAGTATTCTGATTTATTATTTAAATAACGTGTTACGAGACGAATGTAAAGTACCTTCTTTCCAGAGGAATGACGATAGTATTAAAAAATCTGTTTTCAGCTCTACGAGTGTGGTGAGAAGTCCGTTCCTGACTTCCCTGGAGATGTAAATCATCTACTGTAGTATCGTTTTATGAGCCTTTATTTAAAGTAAATCGCTGGGTACCCCGTTACGGCTCTGTATCTCAGTTAAGGGTCACTTTAGATTTAATTTTACTTTGTTACTGCCACGTCAAGACAGAATTTCTTTTAAGCCTTTGTTGACAAGTGAGACTTCTTGCTGCCTATAGAGATGAGCACTGACCGCGTTTGTTTGAGCATCCAAAGTAAAGGATGAAACAAGTTTGCTGTCGTTAATTAAGCTATTACACTATTTTGAACTAAGTCTTTAAGTTTATCGTCTTTAAGATGTATCACGAATATCATGTATGGCAACATAGATGAAGTTTAAACCATTAACATTTACAGTTTACCTACCCGCGCTAACCAACAAGTGAGTTCGTTGTCTGTGTGTTTGTGCGTGTTTCTTGTCATTAAAGACTTTGATGTAATGTGGTTTGGAACATCATTGCAGAGAATCACTTAGTTCATCTGCTGCCTGTACCTGTCGCCGAGCGATACCTATTGCAGAGCCTTCTTGTCATCACTTGCTAGTACTATCGACTTTTTGCCATCGCGCCATCTCAATTCTGAATTTGTGATCCTTGGTGACTTTAACTTTTAAAACGTCAACTGGTTCAAATACCCACATACAAACGAGAAGCTAAATATTTTGCAAAAAATTGATTCTACCGAGTCTTTGTCAGTATGACAACATGATTCAACAACAAGTCTAGTTATACTTTTCAAATGTTTATGGTAAATCGACAGCAACAAATACACATATGCAAATTAGGTTTCCATGAACAGTGCCGAGCCGCGGTAATAAAAACTCCAGCATATCCAGTAGTTGTGCTAATTTCTAATTGGTAATGTGAAAAAGGTAGGGTTGAAAAAATGTTAATCACACATTCTTTATTCATTATAATGATATTATGTAGTATCACATTTTTTTTTCTCATTTTTGGTCATGATCCCTCCTCCCCCTAAATTCGCACCTGGTTCGGTATATTATTTTTATTTCTTTTGATAACATAACTGTTAATAAAATAAAAATGGAGCTATGAAATCACAGAATTAAAAAAAAAGTTGTGTTTTTGTAAAATATATTTTTTCTTCCAACCACTTGCTAACTAGAAATTAACTGCCATGAAAAAAATATGGAGTTTTCCAAACCTGGTAAATAAATGCTGTACGGTGAGTTTATTGCAAAGCAAACTTGACAGTCATTCCTGGTTAATTGCATTACAAGAATAAGATTTAACGCTCTACACGAAAATCCACGCTTATTTGACACAGACGACAGTGACGAACGAGTCGAGTCGAAAAGGTATCATGCTTTTGAAGAATCCGAATCAGTTCGCACTACGAATTTTCATCTTATTTTTAATTTGAAATAACCTGCTTGGCCAACAGTTCAACAAAACAGTTTAATTTTGGTTTCACCACAGCTATATGTATAGATCTATACATGGTCTCACTCCCCGTAAGCTATGCATATTGTTGATACCATTTTTCTGAAATTGACCTACTACTCCCATTGGCTCTCTATTGTGTTAATTAAATTTAATATTTTATGGGTCCACATTTTATACTTCAAATAAATTGAATAAGATCACTTTTTACCTCAGTTTCAACAGGATATTTTATTAAAACACTTACCTTAGGTCCTAATCTTAAAAAAACCAAACCGAAAGTTTTGACCTTGAGTTTTAACTTCGATACATGGTGTTTGTTTGGTTGCTTATCTTGGAGTTTAAAATTCTAGTCTTCGTTACTGATCGATATTCTTACGACAGGGCAGGTATGCCGGGCGATTTCAGAAGTGAAGCAGTTATTCGCTGGTAGTTTGAGAGTCATTGCAGGATAAATATTGTACCTAATATCCTGTCTGTTTGACACTGGGTCGGCACTGCCGACCCTAAAAAGTCGCCACTGCTAACAGAAAATATTGTGTATTTCTCCATTACGAAAGTAAATCCTACAGATAACATAAGCGCATCTCCCTTGTCTATGCAGATAACTAAAGTGCAGTGTGTTGTGAAGTTAGAGATTATGCTTTATTCAGCAGTGGCGCAACCAGGAGGGGGGGGGGGCTGTTCCTCCCGATCGAGCGTAGCTCGGGTCGTCTAACTACCTGTTTAGAAGAAATGTTAACTCATCACTACCTAAGATAGGTAAAATTACACAATAATTGAAAAAAGCCTGGCTGTTTTCTTACTTGAAATCCAAGCGCCATCATTGAATATTAGGTAAGTTAAGTTTCATAAATTGTCGTGTTATATTTTGCAAAGTGCAAATAGATGTTATTTACTTCTGGTGGTTCTACATAATAGCGCAGTCTGCGAGTAGCGCCAACCCTACTAATTATTAATTACGGCAAGCTAGTAACCCTTATGCGCTTACCACCCGATTTATCAATCTGGCATCATTAGCGTAGCTATTGTTTTTTTATCTGGGAGGTTTTAGCCCCAGAATTGCCATGGGCGAAAATATTTTCGAAGCCACACCCAAATTTTGTCAAGAAGTCGCGAGTCCTTTAGAACAAGCTAACAAAATTAATAGGAAATAATACAAAAAATATACATTTTTACCTTGCAGTTGCTTTTTGTTTAAAAGAGAAACTCGGCTTGCATTTCAGTTGTAAATTTACATCGCCAAAAATTTTTAGTGCTTCCTTGGACCTCCAGCAGGCCTAAAAGGTGAAATTATTTTTGACTGGTGGTAATTTCTTAGCGAGGCTAAGCCCTCCTTCTCCTCCCCCTAACTACGCCAATGCCGGACAGAGTTTCTGCTGGCAGCTGAATAATGACTATATTTTTTTACTTCATTTGTACGTCAGATATATAACGCAGTTTTTTTGTTCTTATGGTCAAAAACTATGACCCGAGAATAGCCACCATAGCATGACGCCAGATACATCACGTGACAATTGACTCACCAGTTCAGTTCAAAATTAAGCGTTTAAAATTATCTTAATAGCATACCTAGTCACATGTCTTAGATTAAATAAATAAACAAGATCGAGCTTCCAAACATTTCCAGAAATTAGATTGACGGCATTACTTTTGACCAAAGGAATGTGCGTGTTTCCGATAACTCCTGTGTTATTGGTTCTCGAATCTTTTTGTCGCCGTCTTTAATAATTGAGTCAAAAATGCACACTTAAAAGGTCATATTTTAGTTGTTCTAAAACTTTTCAAACTTGCGTTATTCTCACAACTCGGGATACTTAATGAATCCAATTTATGAAAGAAAAATTATCATTTGCTTGGCATTTTAAAGCGTTTTTTAGCGTATGTATAGAAAAAAAAACTTTTCTACGCACTTTTTAAATATTCCTAAAATGAGAAATTCGGGACTACAAAATAAGGCACGCAGTTATTGTTTATCATAATAACTTGTGCAAACAAAAACTTTTTAAAACTTGCTTTGCTTTAAGTCTTCCTTAAAGTCAATAGTGCAACTCGGCGTGAGATTTTATCTAGGTCCGCGCTCAGCTGGCTGTTTGCTCTGACCTAATGCTAAAAATGAGGAAGAAGAAAATACGTATAAAATAACCTAACTTTGATTTTTTTTAATACCTCAACAAATTCTTGTTTGGCTGGATTCTGGATGCTGATAAACAAGAGGCCATCGGAACCCTAGAAGAACAAATTTTTGTCAAAAAATAAAACACGATTTTCGCTTATTGTTCTTTGGTTTTCACTTTTGATGTATTTTGCTATCTGTGATTAACCGATAAGTTTGCGTCACTCCTGAATTAATTTGTTTAATGAACATGTGTGATTTTGAGGAGAAAGAAGATTATGTAGGAGAAAAAATAAAGACTGAGAACAGTGATGATGAGGAACAAGGGCAAATGAGGTAAGTTTGTTGATCTCGGAATTGTATTTATTTGTGCTTTATTTAGAAGGAGGTACTTAATAGCTTCATAGTTCGAGGTAGGTACCTTCATAATAAGGGGGTGGAGAGCAATGAACTAGTAATACAGTTCATTGGTGGAGAGTGTCTTTTATTGTTTTTTTTTGAAAACTTTATTTCTTTTAAAATAAGTAAGTATTAATTACAATTTTTAAATTTTAAACTCTAAACTGTGCTTACTATAACTCTGATCCAGAGAGTAATTGCACAGTTATCACTGCTCAGTAGAGTGGATTTCTCACAAACTAATTAGTTTATAGGTATGCCTAAGTGAAGTTTTGTTTCTATTACAAACAATCTAAAGCTACGTACGTATGCCTTTTAAGCCCTCAGGAGGTAAGTAGTAATGTGACGCGAGCACAGACTCAGGTGGTTTTTCTTGTATAAATAAAACACTTAAACAGTATTAAGTACTTTACAAAAAAAGGTTTGGGGTGAGTTGTTTATTCTAAATGTGGTTGGCCGACGGACCAGGGTCATCATCGCTGGTGACTTCAATGTTCGCTTTGGCACTGAGGCTCGGGAGTGTATGCTGCCTTCTTCAATCTTACGGACTTGATCAACTTGTCCACGATGCGACAAGAGGTGAAAATTGCCTGGACAATATATTCTCGAGTTTCAGTAAGGATTCTCAGACCTGCACCCTGAATACTGGTCTGTCCGATCATCTGGCGCAGATCACAGAGTTTATGGTTCCGGGAATGAAAGGTACCAATGAGGTTGGGAGAGTTATATGTAGACCCATTACCAAGGTAGGCAAAGTTTTATTTTATTCCGAAGTGCAAAAAATTTTATGGGATTTTGTTAATGACTATGGTCTGACTGCGGATGAAAAATTCTCATTGTTCACTGACCTGATCTCGCAGGCTTTTACAACTTCTTTTCCAGAAAAAACATATCTCAAGCAAAGTAAGCAGACTCACACAACAAATTGGTTTACTGCAGATCTTGGACAGATCCGTGAACAATTACACTTTCTAAACAAGCTCTATCTTAGGTCTCCAACAGTTTATCTTAAAGACACCATAAAAAACCATAAATCATCTTATAAAAGAGCTATAAAGACTGCCAAGAGGGCCGCAAATGATAACTTAATAACCAACTCTTCCAATCCAACAAAAACTATGTGGCAAATTTTAAATCAGTATAGAGGTGTCTCGAAAAGGAATGTAGAGTCTTCCATCTTACCCGACCAATTTAATCAATTTTTCATAAATGTTGCCTTGGATCTGCAAAACAAGATTGGCCCACCTATGGCAGATCCCATGGAAAATTTACCATTGCTCAGTCATGCCTCTTTTCTTGTAACAAATGTGACATTTATTATTATTATTATTATTATGTTTAACAGCAGTAAGCGGCTGTAGCCGATGAGACTGCTGTGTGCACTTATGTCTTTGGTTTCTTTTTAATTTTTATTATTTCAGGCACTTTCATATAGTCAACATTTAGAGTATCACGTCACAGTTCACAGTCCAGGGACAGTTCACAGTTAAGGTTAAGGTAGACAACTAAAGATAGTGCAAGATGGTGCCATTTATCGTTTCTAGGTTTTTGTCAAGCCTGTTCTTGAAGATGTTCCGATTTGGGGCAAGGATGGTTTCCTCATTAAGGGCATTCCACCTGTACACGACACGGTTAGATAGGAAGTTTTTTCGTATCAGATGAGAGCTTTTCTCCTTTTTTAATTTTTGTGAGTGTCCTCTGAGCTCATTAGTATTTGAAATAAAGAAGTTTAGGTTAAGGTCATCGCAGTAGTTGTTGTTCAGGATTTTAAATGTTTCGATCAGGTCTCCCCTGTCTCTTCTCTCTTTGAGTGTGGTTAGTCCAAAAGCTGAGAGGCGTTCGTTGTAGGGTGTATCTACCAGGGTTGTTGGGATCCTGGTAAACCTCCTCTGGACTCTTTCCAGAGCCTCTATGTCCTTGGAGTAGTAGGGATTCCACACTGCATGGGCATGCTCAAGTTTGGGTCTAACATATGTTTTATAGATCTTATTCATGAATTCTACTGTTTTATTGGAAAATGCTCTTTGTATTAGGTAGATAAACGAGTTACATTTTTTTATAATTTGATTTATATGAGATTCCCATTTTAGGTCTGCCCGCATTAGTACCCCAAGGTCTTTTTGCTCTTCCACACTTTTCAATTGTGTTCCATGCAGTGTGTATGTATTGTGCGGGTTTTTAGCTCCTATGTGCAGGATGGTGCACTTCTCTTCATTCAGCTTCAGCAGCCAGGTCTCAGTCCAGGCTTCTATCGCCGCTATGTCCTCAATAAAGCGTGCTAGGTCCAAGGTTGGATTACAGTATAATTTGGTGTCATCTGCGAAGTAAGAGATTTTCGTTTTGATGTGTTGGCTCAGGTCACTTATGTAGAGAATGAAGAGAAGTGGTCCAATTACTGACCCTTGTGGTACTCCACTGAGCACTTCATGCGATGTTGAGTAGACACCATTCACTCTGACTTGAAAGGATCGCCTGGTAAGTAGCCTCTCCAAAAATCTGCAGAGACTTCCCCTTATTCCAAAATGTTCCATCTTGTATGCTAGTCTTTTAAAGGGCACCTTGTCGAAGGCCTTCTCCTGATCCAGATAAAGAACGTCGACAGGATGACCGTTGTCAACTTCTTTGGTCCAGTTGTTGATACACTCTAACAGGTTTGTCATTGTGGAGCGCTTAGGAAGAAATCCATGCTGACTAGGTGGAATTATCTGGTTTTGGATCAAGAATTCTGTGAGCTCAGATACAATTACCTTCTCCATGACCTTACACAAGTGGGATGTGAGGCTTATGGGTCTGTAGTTTGATGGGTCCAGCCGATTTCCCTTTTTGAATATGGGTATCACATAAGCCATGGTCCATTTTTCAGGGATGTTGCCAGAAGTTAAAATGTTTGTGTATATTTGGTGTAAGATGGGTGCGAGGGTGTTGCTACATTCTTTAATAAAGATAGATGGGATGTCGTCTGGGCCTGGACTGGAATCATTCTTTAGTGATTTTATTGCTTCTTGGATTTTTTCATTTGTTATTTGTATAGTGGAAATTTCATTCACTACTCTGGTGGCGGGAGATAAAGCTGGTATGGGAGTTGTTTTTTCCAATGTATATACTTTTGAGAGCTGTCTGGCAAAAACTTCCACTATTTCCTCGTTTTCACTGATTTTGCGTTGGTTTACTGGATCTCTCAGGACAAATTCGGTTGTGCTGCTATTTAGGCTACGTTTAATGTAGTTGAAGAAGTGCTTTTCTTCCTTGTTTAATAGGTTGCTTTCAGATTCGATTTTGGCTTTGCGAATTTTTTCTTTAAGTATGTTGTTCTGGTTTCTGTAAGAGTTGTAGTTTTCTTCCGTCTTGTTTCTTCGGTATTTGCCCCAGAATTTCCTCTTCTTGTCTATTTCCTTGAAGATTCCCGTGTTTAGCCATGTTTTTTTTGTATTTACTTTGGATCGTCGACATGGGAAGTACAAATTGATGGTGTCTGTGATAATTTTTTCAAATTCACTATATGTAGGCTGGTTATTTTCTGTAAATTTTCGGGTCAGGCATGCATTTACCTCATCGTAGTTTGCTCTCCAAAAGTTTCTTTTAAGTACAGTCTTGGTATTTCCAGATCGGGCGTAAAACTGAGCAGTTACTTGGATGGTGCTGTGGTCGCTTTTTCCAATTGGAGGTAGTATATTAATGTTCGATATTAGTTTCTTGTCGCTGGTGAGCATCAGGTCAAGTAGTGAAGCTTGCAGCCCACGATATCTTGTGTTTTGGTCTATCAATTGCCAGGAATTCCATTGCTTGTATCTGGTTATGAAATCCATTGCAGATGCATTTGCTGTTTTCAGTGTCAGAGTCCTCCAGTCAACTTCGGGGTAGTTGAAATCTCCTAGAATTAAAGTATGGGGGTTATCGTTATATACTGTGTCGAGTGTATCCAGGAGTAGAGTGTTGTTTTGACTGCTAGTATTTGGTGGTCTATATATACATCCAACTAGTATTTCGTATTCCTGTAGCTTTATATCAGCCCAGACAGCGTTAACTGCTGTCGGGCCCTTATAGGTTGTGTTTTCGGTGGATTTAATGGTGAGACCATTATGTGTATTCCTGACCATAATACAGACCCCTCCACCCCTCTGATCATCTGGCCTTTCGTTACGGTAGATGGTGTACCCTGGCAGGCATACTAAAGTATCTGGGATGTTTTGATTAAGCCAAGTTTCAGTTAGAAATATGAGAGTTGGTTCCAGCCTTTGCATGCATGCTGTAAATTCATCCAGCTTACTTAAGATAGAATTAATGTTAGTGTAGCATATGGAAATCTCGGAAAGGGATGTTAGTTTTTTGATTGGCTATTAGGATTTGGCTGTTTATTGTCATGCTGTGGCATTTTATATTTAATTATTTTTGGAATACCCCGGATATATTTAATTTTAATATCAGACTCACCAGATGTCTTCCTCTCTTCTAGTTCCTTAAGCACTTCTTTAAGGAATGTTCTTTGTGACAAGGTTTGATCGTTTTTTAGGTATTTACCTGTGCTGTCAAGGATTTTTTTATTTTTTTAGGATTGCGATGGCTTCGTGCTTGGTTTGGAAGATAACCTTAATTGGACGAGTCTTTCCTGTGATGTATGAGCCCAGTCGGAACATCTTAATATTTGACAGGTCGGCATTAGGTTCAACAGAGTTTATGAGTTCCTTTACTGCATTTAAGTCACGTTCCCATATTTTTTCTCCGCTCTGAGCAGTTTGCTCATCGAGTCCAAAAACAAGGATATTTTTTGCTCTATTTTCTCGTTTCTGGATTTCTGAGATTGTCGGTTCCACCGTGCCATGGTTAGGTGAATTTGCCCGGTTTGTGATGATCTTCTCTTCAAGCTCCTGTACTTTTTCAGTTATGCCAACGATGTCTGTCTTGGTATTGCTGAGTTTAATATCCTTTATTTCACTTTTCAGTTTAGCAATTTGTTCATTCATCGATTCAATTACTTTAGTTAGGTTTGGTACTTCCTTGGTATTAAGCTGTAGGTCGGAGATTTGGTTTTTTATTTCTTTCATTTGGTCACCTAGTTCCGCTGCGGATTTTATGTTCTCCAGGCAGACGGGACAACAAAAGATCAGGGTCCTCTGGTTCATGGGCACACATCTTATTTCGGATGCACTGATTTTAGAGCAATTTCTGCATATAATCTTGTGGCAGACATCGCACGGATAACCAAAGAGTTTTCCCTTTTCTTCCTTCAACTGGCAGTCCACGTTGCACTGGAAACAGCCTGGCATTATTTGGCAGTCGTGCACGGGATGGTGCAATGCTTGTTTTTAATTGAGAGTTGTTGGCTTTTCTTTAAGATTGTTTAATAAGTCAGATTGGGAATTTGGGGTTATGGCATTTTTGTATTTAATTTTTCAAGATTCTAGAGTGGTTTTTTGGTTTTTGTTGGCAATATATATCTTAGTTTATTCTATAAAGGTTATTTTAGATGTTTCAATTGAAAAATGTTAAAAAAGTCTAAGGATTTCCACGATGTTTTAAGATTTTTCCTGGACGACATTCACTACAAACTACACGACACCACGGCGCGCGCACAACCTTTTTGTTGTTTGTTGAGATTAGAGATGTGATCAACCAGCTTAAGAACAAAAAAAGCAAAGATCGTTTTGGACTCGCTGTTGACCTTATAAAATGTATAAAAAACCTCATAATTTCACCACTAACTAAATTTAATAAATCATTGTATCACAGAGAACATTTTCCCAGGAGTTCTAAAATTTGCTGTTGTGAGCCCTATTTTCAAGAAGGGAGATCCCAATGATGTCTCCAACTACCGACCTATATCCTTGTTGCCTATTTTCTCGAAAATCTTTGAAAAATGTCTGGCGGCAAGGATCTCTAACTTCTTTGAGTCCAACAACCTTTTCTATGAGCCTCAATTTGGCTTTCGGAGGGGTCTTAACACTTCTAAGGGCATTCTTGACTTAGTGTCGATTGTTTGTGAGGCGTTTGAGGGACGCAAATACATGTCTAGTAGGCTGTGTGATTTGAGTAAGGCTTTTGATTGTGTGCCGCATAATGCTATCCTAAAAAAACTACAACGCTACAATTTTAATAATAACAGCATCACCCTAATAGAGAGCTACCTTTCGGGTCGTCACCAGGTAGTGCGGATGGCTGGGGTGGAGTCAAAGGGGGGGGGGGATGTGATTGTCGGGGTACCTCAGGGCTCTGTTCTGGGGCCATTGCTATTCTTAATATATATCAACGATCTTCCTTTGTTTGATGTAGATGCCCATTATACCCTATTTGCTGACGATACCACAATCTCCTGCTCGGGGGGGGGGATCTGCTTGCTGCTCAGGAGCGCTCCGGGGCTGCACTTTTGAGGGCTGAACGATGGTTCACCGCAAACCAACTCTATCTCAACACCTCCAAGACACTCCATCGTGTTTTCTTCCAGAGCAGTGCCCTATGATGAGAATATGAATACGAGTGCTAAGTTTCTGGGTGTTCATCTGGATACGGGATTGCGCTGGGACACTCATACCGATGCCTGTTGCGGGAAACTCGCTTCCAACGTTTTCTTGCTTAGAGGTCTGGCCGACAGTGTGTCTGCACATGTTCTTAAGCAGGCATATTTCTCCCTGTGTCACCACATTATTTCCTACGCAATAATTGTTTTGGGTCATAGTCCGGGGGCAATGAGAGTTTTCCGATTCCAACGAAGGGCAACTCGCATTTTGGCCGGCCTGTCTTATAGAGCCGATTGTCGGCGCGCTTTCACCAACCTTAAGATCTTAACTTTCCCATCTCTTTTCATATACGAAAACCTTACTCACATAAAAACCAACCTAACTCACTACACAACTCACGAAGACAACCATAACTACCAGACTCGACAGAGACGAAATTTGATTCCAAGCTACCAGCGACTCGAAAGGTGCAGGACTGGCCCGAACTGTCTGTCAATCCATTTTTACAATAAATTACCAAATAACTTCAAAGATTTATCCATTCAGGAATTCAAGAGGCAAATAAAGAGCTTTCTCATTGGTCAGGCCTTTTACATGAGGAATACCTAAACTATCAATTTTAATTTTTAAATTTGTTTTGTCTGTACGTATGTTCATCTGTCAACTGTTTGTTTTTATTCTTTATATCTGATTTTATTGTCATTGTATAGTAATAGTCTTGATACATTTTACATTTTACATTTTAAATTTTAAAGTTTGTTTTTCTTCTTTTTATCTGAAATTGTTTGCATGTCTTATTTTATTGTCATTATCATTGTGTAGTAACAGTTTCTGACACATTTAAAATTTTAAAGAGTTAGGTTGTAGTAAAGAAATTGATATTATATTTTTTTTTTTTTGACTTGTGTAAATACTTTTGGTATGTTAACACTAATAAACTATTTGTATTTGTATTTGTAAAAGTTACACAGTCTCGAACTAATCGGTTATATTTTAAAAACAATGCTTGGTTTTCGCTGTGGTAACCGTGGTTGAAGCAGCTGTGTACAGTATTTTCGCCCCGCGCAAATACTAACCAAACCTTTACCAAGTGTGTTTGTTTTTTTTTCAACTCGCTCGAATTTTTGGTAAGCTCAACCTTATTATAGATAGTCGTTAGAATTTTAGTTTAATAAGCGGTTTACGGGATGGAACCCGATGACCCCGGAGGGGGGAAAACCTCGATGAATGTCGAATTAATAAATGATATTATAGGCGTTTCACAATCTGTTCAAGATCCCCAAAAAAATAGTCAGCAAAATGTAAATAATGATAAGCAAAATATGCAGGTAAAAAACTCAAACAACGACCTGGATCGTACTTTGAATAATGAGAATCGGAGAAATAAAATGCCCAGAAACTATACTAATTTAGATATTGGCCCCTTCATTGTCTATATTGAATCAACAGAAAAATCGGGAAATAACATTGGAAGGTTTAACGATTTAAAAATAGCTAGGGAACTCTTTAATCTTAACTTAAGAGACATCAAAAAAATAAATAACAAAGGGACAAACCGGATTGGGGTTGAATTTGTTAATTTTTCTGCAGCAAATGATTTTACAAAAAATAAAACTTTACTAGATAAAGGGTACAATATTTTTATTCCCTACAATTTCGTCTCGAGTAAGGGGATAGTGAGAGGTGTCCATAAGTCATTCTCCGTTGAGGAAATCCTCGAAAAGTCCTCTTCGCCAGTCAAAATCATAGAAGTCGTCAGACTAAAACGTAAACTTTATAATGCTGGAAATGATAACCCTACTTTCGAAGAAACCAATACTATACTAATTACATTCGAAGGGGTAGTTTTACCTAAATGTATACGACTTTACGGATTAATTAAACCAATAGTTCCCTATGTGGCACCGGTCACCCAGTGTTTCAATTGTTTGTTGTTTGGTCATACTAATAAAAACTGCAAAGGTAAAAAAAAATGCTTCAACTGTGGGGACTCGGAAAGCCACGAAACAGATGACCGTCAATTCACCTGCTCTACCAAATGTTATTATTGTAAATCCGATGAGCATAAAAGTAACTTTAAAAAATGCCCAGAATACGAGAGGCAAAAAAATATTAAAAAACTCATGGCCTTCGAGAATCTAACCTTTTTTGACGCAAACATCCTATGCAAAAAAACCTATGGCCCCCATATTGACGTACACAATGATGAAAACATTTTTCATCCTTCAGATTTCCCAGCAATGAGAAACAATAACAAAAATAATGAATATGATAACAGCATGATTCCCACATCCCAGAGAAGGCAGGTAGAATCATCGTATAGACCTAAACGCTCTTTTCAACAAGTGGTTTCCGAGGCTCCCAAAAAAAGAGTCATACAAAAATCTTTTGATCGCAGAGCCCATGATGAAGCGCTGTACACCCCTAATGGAAGAACCCCAAATTCTAATACACAATCTACACAGATAACATACCCACAAACACAACCAAGTACTTCCCACAATAAACCCTATATAAACGATTTTCAAAGTACAACTAAGCCTCATAGTGCCTTTCATAGAATAAATAGTACAATGGTAGATGACCCAATTAAAAATTTATATAATATTTTTTCCAAAATGTCAAATGAACAACAACTTAGAATTAAGGACCTTATTTTAACCCATACACACCCAAGTGTTCAAAGTTATTCTCAAATGGACTACGACTATGACTCAAATTAAAATGGATCCAACAACAATAAGAACCCAAAGAAACAGTAACAATAAAAACCCCAAAAAAATTAAAATTCTACAATGGAACCTTAGATCTGTAAACTCAAATAGGGGCAATTTAATTTCTTTCATAAGAAAGGAAAAACCCAACGTTATACTTCTAAATGAAACCTGGTTAAAAGAAACGCACAATTTCAAATTGAATAATTTTAAAATAATCAGACAGGATAGAACGGATGGGTATGGAGGTATTGCCACTTGTATCAGGAATGATATAAAGTTTTCTATAGTAAAAAATATAGCTCCTAATAACGTAAACTCATTACAGTATTTAACCATAAGGGTAGGTAATTTAAATATTATAAACGTTTATTCTTGTACACAGGGCAATTTTAATAAAGGAAAAATGGAGAGTCTGTTTCAGGACCTTCAGGGGGCAAGTATTTTGATGGGGGACCTTAATGCATTGCATGGAGCATGGGGAAGTAAAGTAAATAATCAAAATGGTAAGGCGCTGACCGAATTTTTAGACGAAAACGAATATATATTGTTGAGCAACGGCACCCCTACTAGCCCTCATCTCTCTTCAGCTAGCCCGCTGGATATAGCAATTACTGAGCCAGCCTTGAGCACTCACTGTTCTTGGAGGGTTCTGGAAGACTGTGGAAACAGCGATCATTTTCCAACAGTGTGTGAAATAAATGGGTCTGAAAACAACAACGTATTTTTATCAACTTACAAAGTTAGAAATGTTCATGAAGCTGATTGGAATTTATTCCATGATACCCTATTAGTAGATTCATTATTGAATTGCGATTTTAGGAATTATGATGACCTCATACTAATGATAAACCGGGCCGCAGATAGGGCAATCCCAAACAAAACAAAAAATAATCCAGGGGTCCCAAGCAACCCATGGTGGGATAATGACTGTTCGGCCATAATTAATAAAAGGAAGGTAGCAATTAAAACATTTAAAGATATGCCTAATACAGATAATTATATTCAGGCAAAAAAAATCATAGCCCAATCAAAAAGACTCCTCAAAAACAAAAAGAAAAGTAAATTCAGGGAATTTTGCACCTCACTAAATAGAGATTCAGATATTAGATATATCTGGGGAAAAATCAAGGCTTTTTCAGGCAACAGAGCACCTTCAAATTGGTCAATAATAGCAGATAACTTAAGATTAGAGATGATCAAAAAAATGTCTGTGGTCGCTACTATCCCTGACTTTGCAGTGAGGCCTTTGACTAATGCCGAGCTAAAACCTTTCTCGATAGATGAGCTTAACCTAGCGATACAAAATAAAAAAGGAACCGCCCCTGGATTGGATGAAATATCTTATTTAATGATTCAAAAAGCCCCAATCGGAATACAGAAACAATTATTAATAATATATAATAACATTCTTTCGGGTTCACCAATACCAGATTCTTGGAAAAAATACAATATGATATTCCTCCTGAAACCCAATAAAGATCCAAAACAAGCAGAAAGCTATAGACCGATCACCTTATCATCTTGTTTTTTGAAAACCCTGGAGATTATGATAAAAAATAGAATAGAATGGCAGTTGGAAAAGAATCTAAGGTTTTCTTGGTACCAGACAGGTTTTAGAAAAGGGCAAGGAACCGCCAATGGTCAGGCCATGTTAATATCTCAAATATCACTAGCCTTTGAACAAAATCTGTCAGTAATGGCTCTATTTCTAGATGTTAAAGCAGCCTACGATCATATTGACATATATATGCTATATAATACAATGATAGAAATGAAGATCCCTACAGAATTGTGTAACATAATCTTTATGATATTGAAGGACAGGATTCTGTACTCCAAGAATGAATCGGGTGAAATTTTGGGCCCGGGGTCAACAAGCCTGGGAATCCCACAAGGATCGCCCCTAAGCACCCTCTTATTTAATATATATATATTTGTGAAATTTTTAGTCTTTTTCCGCAAGTCAAAATAGTGGGATATGCTGATGACTTGGTTCTGTTCATGTCAGGGAAGAATATAGACATTATGAGGAATACACTAACCCAAACGCTGAGAAACATGGATGAATGGCTCCTGGAGCACAATTTATTTTTGTCTGCTAATAAATGCGAAGCAATGCTTTTCACAAAGAATAGGAAGCATATGGATATACTGCCTATCCAACTTAACAACCAAAACATAAGTTTTGTGAATGAGACCAAATATCTAGGTATGATTTTACAAAAAAACCTAAACTGGACTAAACACACGGAAAATGCAATTAATAAAGCCCGCAAAGGGATCAATACCATGAAAATGATTTGTAGAGTGTGGTGGGGGGCTGATCCTAAGACTCTACGCTCGGTTTTTAATGCTATAGTTGTGTCACACCTGGACTATGGATCGATATTTCTTAACCCAAATCATAAAAAGAGCCTGAAAAAGATTGATACAACTCAATTCTCGGGATTAAGAGTGGTTTTGGGATGTATGCGTTCAACTCCCACAAATACTCTTTTAGCAGAAGCCTCATTAATAGACATGGAACACCGACGTAAGCTCCTCGCAACAAAGTTCTTAGCAAAAATTTTAAGCATCAATAATCACCCACTTACAACCATCATTGTTGACTCCAGAAGATTGGCCATGAAAAATGCAAATTTTTGGAGAAATCGATTCTCACCGTACCTAATACAGGCCTATAATTATTTTCTGCCGTTCATTAAGGGGCTGTATACGTCCGAAAATTTCCCTATATTTGACATCGATTTCTTCGTTCAAATCAAAAACATCAAAATCTTAGATCTTGGATTAAAGAAGGAGGACGCGAATCTCAATCCTCTGTTCCTTGATAAAACAGAAAAGTTCAGAAGCACACACGTTTTTATCTACACAGATGCATCAAAAAGAGGAAGTCGGGTGGGTTTTGGAATACATATTCCGAACATTCACTACAACTTTTCCTCTAGACTACCAGCCACATTTAGCATCTGTACGGCTGAAGTAGTAGCCATACACGAAGCAGTTAAAGTCGTTATTACTAGGAATATTGCCAAGTCTATAATTTTTTCAGATTCATTAATCAAAAAATAAACAGATCTAAGATAGATCCCTGGAATAATTATATTAGTGTAAGAACCAAAAGGCTAATAATATTAGCACGGGAACAGGGGCTGGACATAAGCTTGTCGTGGATACCTGGACACGCTGATATCAAGGGCAATGAAGCGGTTGATATTTTAGCCAAAATAGGCAAAGATTTAAATATCCCCAAAAAGATTGATACTGACAAACAGGACACCCTACCTCTCGTAAAGGAAATAATTCTTAAAGAGTTTCAGGCCTCTTGGAAAGAGTCCCTGAAATTTAAAGGTAGAGCTTATACGGAAATTGTCGGGGAGTTCCCCGCCGAGCCTTGGTATAGGGATCTTCAGTTTATTGATCGCCGGCATATAACTACTATCATAAGAATGCGAACGAGTCATTGTTTGACTGCTAGTCATTTGTATTAAATAGGAATAAAAGAAAACCCAAGGTGCGAATGTGGACAAGTTGAGGATCTTGAACATATTTTTTTGGAGTGTCCAATTAATATCATACCGGGTTTTTGTATGTATCAGGAATTTAGAAAAATAGGATTCTCCCTCCCTCTGAATTTGAAAGTGGTCTTAACTAAATTAAATAGCAAAACAATAAAATTAATTTTAAAGTTTCTAAACTATAATAGGATTAAACTATAAGGAGGTTCAGCTTAACAAATAACAACCTGCCCTTTCCAGATAAACACCCTATGTGATGTCTTCCTGTGTTTGTGTTCGGTTTTACTAAACTCTCCGTCATTAACGACCAATACAGCTCTAACGTTTATGAGTCCACACACCACAGTACTATAAACAGAGTCTACGTAAAGACCCTGCATAATACACGAAACGTGTTTCGAATGAAGAAGTGAGGGCGGTATGGTACAGGACCAGACGAAGTCGCCCTCACCCCCAAATGTGCTGGCAAATTGCCCTCATGGAGCAGAGCCATAAATATACAAACAAACAAACAATGCTTGGTTTTTTGACGTGGTGACATTTTTGACTACTGGGTGAAAATTTTGGTTATCCGGTTCTTCGTAGTGGCTGTTACCGGACCTTTTGATCAAATTGAATTAGGGTGTTACAGTAACATTTAAAAAAAAATATACCTCAAATTATGCTATAATCCAAAAATCCAAACAATTACCACTTTATGTTTTGCAGGGGCAGACAAATATTTGCTGACCAAACAGAACCAGAGGTTAAAGTTGAAGAAAGTGAAGCAGTAAGTGGATGTGATGTAACGTATAATTTGAACTATACAGAGTGGAAATTGAAAAACGAAGAGGTAGACATCAAGATGGACGAATCTGAAACAAACGAAAACAGGTATACTTTGCCTAAGCTTATGTATAGGTGACACCGTTCTATACTGGGACAATTATTTTCTAATTGGTACAAAAAGTTTGTTTAATTTTTTTTGTCTATTCTGAATTGTAAGTGTTTTAAGTATTTAAAGTTCATTAATAACTAAAATAATATTTACAAATTCTTACACAATAAGGGAAAATAATTGCATGGCCCACTATAGCCACCTTATTCTGAGCCTTTTTCCCAGTATGCAACCTGCACCTCATATTGTTTGGTGGGATATAAGGATTTACATACTGGGACAGTCTTTTTATATATTTTAAACAAATTAATGGTAGCAAAATGCATTACTGCATATTAATGTTGCCAACATTAAAATCAAAGAGACATTGCATAGCTACTCTTTTGGTTCCAACAGATGTGAAAGACAGAGAAAGTTTAAGAATAATTTTTTCTTTTGACACAACATTTTTCTCTTGATTTTCTGGAAACCTCAATATTTTGTTTAAAATTTTCTTCATAAAATTAACAATAGCCCTCTTTTTCTTGTCGTCTAACAAAGTGCTTAATGCTCTTTGTCACAGGATATTTGACAAGTATATACACTTATATTAAGGCTGAAAGACTTCGGTCGATAGCCTTTTGTATATTTGTCCAATAAAAATTGTTAAATAAATAAAAATAAGGCTCTCCTCTATATCTACATCATTTAAATTGTTGTCAACATCTGCATGTGATTCATCATCACACATTTCATTTACTGAAATATCACTATCGCCACTAGACTTCAATAAATTTCTCTTTTGTTTGAAACCATGTAGCCTTCAAAAATCTTAATAGGGTCATTAAGCTTTTTTTTTCATTGCATTTTCTGGAAGATTTTGTAAATTTAGTGCGAACTGCAAAAAATTTTAATTTTCTGACGCCTCTAAAGTATTTAAAATAATTTACGAGCATTGACTCGCGGAAACCGTTGTGTGACGCCACTATTTTCTATAGCAAATCGGGTCTCGCTCGCTGCCGTTTACTTGCTGTTTATAAGTATAAGAAGACGGGTGGCGATGCACATCTCCCTTTCTTCTTCGTCCTGGGCCGGGATTCTGTTATATGATAGATAGGTATCGATCGAAACGACTATCAAGACGATTACGAATACGAGATTAGTGGAGAAGGCGATTCTGTTTTGCGATCGGATAGCATATTACAGAAGAAAGTAGTTTTGATACAAATTGACATTGAAATGTCCAAGAAGCTAAGGTTCCATAACAGAAAAGAAGATAAATTTATTTTTTTTCTCCATTTTGGTTGTTTATGTTTTAAAAAGTGGTTGTTAAACTTACTTATCAGCGATGACTTACAACTCTATTTTTTATGTTAGTAAAAAATTGTTTAACCATCTCCCAATTTCAGCAAGGAAATTATCGAATTATACATCTTTTAAGATGAGCGTCAAGAAAATGTTGGTTGGAAAGGCCTATTATAGTATCGAGGAGTATTTCGCTGATCTTAGTAACTAAGTTTGCGAGCATGTAGATATGTATTTGTACTTTTTTTTCTCTCTTTGTTTTGGATCTTTCATGATATTTTAGAACTTATATTAGTTTTGATAATTTGACTGTGTTTGTATGATTTTAATGCTGAAATTTTATATACTAAGTTTCTTCCCCTTGAATAAGAATGTAATGTTCTTAAGATAATAAAGCATATTTTGACACTTTATATGCAAGGGCGTATTATATGGGGGGGGGGGGGGGGGGTAACTACCTCAGAATATGTGATAAATTAAGAAATCTTAATACAAAGTTTGTGAAAATTTGGGCGTGGTCCAAAAAATTTTTTACCTGCGGCACTTTTCGCCTTGTCGTTATTAACTGATTTACCCCTCTTAACAAATTTTTCTAAATATGCCCTTGCTTATATGTACCTTCTATTTATAGTATTTAAACGGAACCAATCCATAAACTATACCGTTCTGTTAAGGAAAAAGCATCGCTACTATTTCTAAGCTCTTGTCGTCGGCGTCCCAAATTTAAATCATTATCTGCTACCAACAGACGGTTTCTAACTACAGGAAGCATACTCAATTATTACCATAAATTAAAAATAAATTTTAGAGTCAAATCAACAGAGAGGATAAACCGATATCATTTGTTGTGCAAAAATCTTAGGTTAAAGAAAGGTAAATAATACCGAATACTAGTAATACGACAACTCGGAAGCTATCGAACTCGAATCGTATTTATTCGATAAATCGTAATATAGAATCGCTTTTCTTAAATAATATGGCGTATACGATACGAATCGTATAACAGAATCCCGAGGTATGTGGGTGCAGAAAACGTGGCGGAACGGAACACTGCAATATGATTGGCCAACGGTCGGCCACATTTGAATATTCTTCTACTTTTTGCGAAACATCAACGTCATTTGTTAATTTTTCTTTTTTTCTGGATTCGTTTTTTCATACAAAATTTTGTTGAGTGTTTAATCTATAATCCAAGCTAGAATCAAAACAATTGGGATTTTGTTTGTGAAAACTAATATACCAAATAAAAGTTAGGTTATAGCTTTGTTTTTCAGGCACAGGACTTGCAGGATACAGTGTCGTTCGAGGGACATTAAGCTGAACTACGTCCGGGTGAGCTGCTGAGTTTAAGTTTGAATCTTAAATGTGTGAGCTATATTACAGGCATGGTCGCATTTGGGCTTTATAGAGCGTTAAAAGCTGTTTACATTACGCTAGCGCCAAATCGCAACCATTTTCGGCCGGTGCGCTAAAAACGACGTTCCGTGTCGTTTCCGCACAACAGGACGTTACTATTATAGGTATTGTACACACTTCAACGCTCCATCGTAATTTCGGCGAAATCTCCAATGGATTACGGTGGAAATATGGGGTCTTCGACGGTCGGGATTTTATAGATTTCGGAATTTTCGGATTTAGGAATAATTTGATACCACACAATCTAATGTTTGTTTTACAACTTTTTTCAAAAGTCACCTTAAAAGTAAAAGAAACTTGAATTCAAATTCAACAAATCTTTATTTCAAAGTTGTTACATTAACAATAACAAAGTGAAACCGCGTCACTGCACACTTACACTTTACATATTTAAATAATCACTCGGTACAATTGGGTTCCAAATCTACAAGTAATTTTCTAAATTTAGCTTTAACGTGTTTTTGACTCTGAATATCTTTCAACTGTTTTGGTAAATTATTCTACAGCTTTACACACCTATATTCTCGCTCTTCTTGTAGAGTTGCATGGGATGTATAGGATAATTGAGATGATCTGATTAGAACACTAATTATTAGTAGGTACTGCTTAATTCAAATACATATATTCTTGTTCCTATAAATAAGCATAAGACATGTAAAAATATACATGACATATACAGTCATAATCCTCATAGATTTAAAGATGTTTTTGCATGTCTTATTAAATTCCAAGTTCTTTATAATCCGTTTCTGGCTAATAAATCTGTATTGTATGACACCAAACGATAATTCCATACAAGTTAAAAGTACTTTTGACAGAAAGGCTTTTTTAAAAACAATTTTCATTTCTATCAACTTACAATACAAAATCTAATTCAAGACTTACTATAAATTTTATTAATTTAAATATTCCCATGTCCAGCGATTCTGCTGAAATCACAGAATTGGCGGATTCTAGGAGCTTCGCACGGGTCATCGTTCTGGTCACTAGTGGATTGCAGGAAATGGCATCTGTTGTAAGTCTATGGGTGAATTGGACACATAACTCCTCCCTTCCTAGAAAGAGGCATCGTCGGGAAGATTTAATTCTTCGGGGGATGATATTGTGTCTGAAGGCTTCTTTTTTCTGAGGAGCATTCGTTGAAAATGTCTTCGCTTTGAAATACAATACCAGGTTACTACACAAAGCATTGCAATTCATTTTTAAAATATTTTCAAAATCAAGAATAATTTCATATTTTAATTCAAAAGGAAATTGATTTTTATAGTGTGATTGAATTTTTTGTAATTCATGAAACAGGTCCTTTGATTTTATTATACTCGGGTGTAAAATATTTAATTTACAAAAGGTAATCGAATTCTCGATATCCTGTAAGGTGTTTAAAATGGCATTTTATAATATAATAAGTTGATGAAACAGATCCTTGGCAGCCAAGATATTTTGGCGCGTAGCACCATCTTCGATAATTTGGTCGAAGTCAAATATTCTGGAGGTTAAAACATATTCATTATGTTGAATATTTTTTATAGTTTCGTTAAAATTTTTTACAATTTCGCTGTTTACAGAATATTGCATTTTCAGCTGATTCTCAATGCTTTTTTCGTTATTTTTTACGTGGTCGAGAATTTTGTAAATTTTTTCACCGTCGCTAGCATCTAAATTTCCTGTTACCCCTTTTATAACGTAGCCTAGACCATTAATCAATCCTCTTCTAGTACGATTCTTATAATGAATTTGAATGTTTTCTATTATTTCTTGAATTAGCTTTTGACTAAAACTAGCAATTCTAGAATAATCACTAAGTTCGCTTTTCATGATCGAGTTATTACTAAAAACCGACTTAAGACTACTATATTGCTTATTAAGATTACTAAATTCTAAATATATAGGCTCTAAATTATAATAATGCAGGAAGGTGTGCTCCGTTCTTTGAAATTTGGCAGGACCTAGGTTAATTGGTAAAATACCCAAATTTTCGGTTACGTTCGTTATTTTTGTCCCTTGTCCGATGGCGAGGAACCTGAAATATTTCGAAATATATAAGATTTTTTTCTAGGTCTTTTAATATTAGATAGTTGACTTTTATCGGCAGTGTTGCCGTGTGTAGTATCAATTTTAGCGGTCTTAAGGTTTTTGTCGATAGTTTTGATTTTTTCGGGTATATATTTATTGGAAATTTTACTTTGTTTTTGTTTATTACGAACTAGTACTTGTTCGGGTATTTTAGGGAGGGTTTCCCTATTTTCGTTAGCTTTGTTTATAACACATTCTTTTTGTTTTTGAATATCACTATTTATTTTTCCGCATAATAGTTTAATCTTTTCGCGATGTTTTGAAACGTAATTGTTTACAAGTTGGTTTTACAATTCTACATTAAATGGTGAATTTGTGTCTAAATGGCCATGTGTGATTTCGTATGGTTTTAATTTGGTGACTGAATGTATCGTATTGTTGCAGGATAAAATTATTGCATATGACACTTTATTTTCTATGGGCTCATTTTTGTATTCCTTTTGATTATTAAGAAGCCTTATGTGTTTGATAAGGGTGGAGTGAAGTTTTTCTATTAACCCGTTGGATTCAGGGTGTTGAGAGCTTATAAAATGAATTTTTACCTTATAATAATAATAATAATAATAATAATAATAATAATAATAATATTATCCTTAATTGCCGACAAAATCATAAATATGACAATAGCAACGTCACAAACTGTTACACAATACCAAAGAAACTTATAGCTACGCAATAGAAAACCGACGTAATGTTAATAATTCGATCGCTCGATGGATCCCGGTTTTCAAAACGGGGATCCTTCTTTGTTAAGCGGCCGGGCTTTGCCGAATGCACGTTCAGAGTTGTCGTCTTTCCGGGTGCGATATAATATGTGATATAGTCTTTAGGATTATTAACTGAATTTTGTAGACTGGTTATTGAGATTACTAAACCCAATAAAACAATACGGCGCGGCCGGCGTGAACCATTGTTTTCATTTTCGGATTTACCAAAGAGCTGAGGTTAATATAAAAATGATTAAATCTAGGAGTTTATTGTAATCTATACCTAATTTTACTACTTCAATCGATTTTTTGGTACAAAGTGTTCACGAAATATATTTCTTTAAACTTATACGGAATCTTTTGGCATACTCTCTTGACGAATTCTAGCATTTTTGAAATATGTAGTGCTAATACTTATAAAACTGACTAGTTATTAATTTAGTCCAGTGACGGAAAAACAAAATAAAAGATCTAGAAAAACTGTATTAACAACATGAAAAGGGATATAAAATGTACGTTTATCTGCATATAAGGTGGTTCAAAAAAAATCTGTTTGTAAATCTAACAATATTTACACTTTTTTTGTATCTGCCGAAATTATTTTATTTTACGGCACCAAGACGTACGTAATAAACGTTTTTGGTCATAGGTCTAAAACGACCAGAACAAAATAATTGAAATCTTTCTTGTTGCCACAAAATGACCTAACATTGAAATAATTTGTTTTAATTTTATTATAGTCGTATTTAGTTTCGACAGGAAAGTATGAATTATTATTAAACCTTTTTGGTTATAAGTCCTAAACAACAAGGGGAAAAAAGTTAAAATGTTTCGTCATTTTTAATTAACCTGACACATATTATTGGTAAATAAGTAAAAAAACTTTCTGATAAAAAATTTAAAATACTGTTTTTTACAATTAGGTACAGGGTGATTCACCATAATGTCACACCTTCTTAATTTTTTTATTTCTTATGCTAGCTAATAATTTTTAGCGTGTAGGGTATTTAAAATGATTTTTGCAGGGGTGTCCACAAATTCCCTTAGTCGCTTCATACATAGGATATAAGTAGCATAAAGTTATATATTCCTAAATATATTATCCAATTTATGAATTCTACCTAAAATTGTAATCGTATTTCATATAACATGCGTTACACCTTACCGAAGGATTTTCAATATACATATTTATATATTTTTAATTAATATAATATTAACATTTACCTTAACAAACGGTTTTTCGTTCGGTTAGGGTATAACGTGTGTTGCATGAAATACGTTTAGAATTTTAGGTAGAATACAAAATTCGAATAATAAGCGATAAGTATAACCAAATTAAAATGGGATACAAAAAAAATGTTATATTATAGGAGTTGTTGGTTTTACGAAAAGGCCTGTAAAACGTAAAAATATAGTATACCGCATAGGTACTGAGTGGCCTAAAAAAATATTAAATAAGAATATGTGTTTTTTAATGAAACGCCCTGTATATTATTTGCTTATTTGAATAGGTAAGGTAAAGAAATGCCTTTATATTCGTCTTTTGATTTTTAAATTCGCCTGCAACGCAGTAGCAGTACCAATCCCAGGACACAACCCCATAAGAAATAACATGGAGCCGAAAACCTGCATTTTTCGGGCCATTTTAGGGCGTGGCACTTTTCCTGGAAGCCACCATCCTCTATTAACCTAAGTGGAACCCAGCTACTATCGCCACCTAGTGAGTGACGTCATAACTGTTCGATGCCGGTAATATAGGGCCCTATTGACCTGTGTGGAACCCTCCACTGCTGCCACCTAACCCCCCACCCATTATTCTAACCTAACTTTTGCCCCAACGGAACCCAGATCACGTGTTACCCCGATTATATAGTAATATCATTGTAGGGGTGCCACCTAACGGGGGAGATGTACGTACCTGTAGCGCCACCTGCTTTTCATATAAGACATCTTGTTTACCGCGATGGTAGGTGTGACGTCGTAAATCAGTTAAAATATTTTAAAATATAATAATACCATAAAAAAGTTTTTGTCCTCGGCGGGATTTGAACCAGGAACCTCTCGATTCCGATCTAAAACCTTATAAAATACACTACGAGAGCGTATACATTAAAAGAGTTGATCAATGTTGACAAACTAAAAATATGGGGGACCCGTCAATTATAACGTATAGGTGGAACAAAGGACCCAAGTGTGGAGACGATGGTAAAATGGTGGTAGCCATAGTTGTTTTTGTCTACATAATATTGGAGACCATCATCTGTTGCAGTATGCATGCGCCATAACATGTCATCAATGAACATTGTTAGAGGCCGCGTGGCATGTAATTAGACAACCGGGGATCTAGTATGTCCTTTTGGCAAACAGTATTTTCAGACGCCATCTATAATTACGTTCGCGCACACTCCCGCTATCTGGGTACTACCTGAACTTATGCAACCAGAAGCCCCTATCAGCAAATATTGCCTTCACCAATTTATTAACAAACCTAAGTGTGGCGATGATGACAAAATGGCGGTAAACCTAGCTTTTATAATGCATTCGCCATTTTATCGACAAACCAGTACTAATGGCGTCGCCAAACCAATATTTCCCCTTATTCAACATAAAAATTGTCGAAACGGCAACACCGCCGTTCCAATACTGAAAATTTAAGAAAATACGCTTAGGCCATATTGCAATAGCCGTCTGCAACAGTAACTAGGTAAAACAAAGAACCTTAAGTGTGGTTATAGGGATATATTATTATCGACGCCAATTTATTAACAAATCTTAAACCTTTCCAACAGCATTCACCCCATATCGCATTGATAAAAATACCCATATAAATACCCTATCGGAATGCCATTCAGGATTGCATAATTAAATAAAAATCAATCAATTTTAAAACTTTTTATTCACAACATAACAATATCACTTACTATCACCCTGGTATATTACATTAAAGGAATAAAAAAATCGGCGTAAATAAAAATTTTAAAACTTTTTTATTTACAACAGTAGAATAGCAGAGCCGCTTTTGGCTCAAAACTCCATAAGAAATAACATTGTCCTGAAATCTGCAGTTTTATCGCCATTTTAGGGCGTGGCACTTTTCCTGGAAGCCACCACCTCATCACCCAAGTACCCGCGGAGGCGCGACCCCCAGACCCGCGGCGGAGGAAGCCTCCACAACAGGCGTTGAGCGCGCATGATGATCGAAGGCGATACCGCGAGACCCTATGCATAATTCGCGAGGCTAGCTCAGGTAGGTCAGCGACCCCGAGCGGTGGTGACCCGATGGTTACCCGATGATCGCCCGAGGGTATCCGATGTCGGTAATATAGGACCCGTCCTAACCTGAGTGGCGCCCCCTGGTATTATCAGCCCTCATTATTTCAAGATTCTAACCCAACTTTATGACCCATGGTCACGTGTTATTACATTTATAGTGGAGGAGAGATGACGTAGCACGTTCTCAATAGTACCCAAACCCAAGTACCTAACCTGAACATCTATCTAAATAATCAATATTGAACAACATAATGAATAAATAATAACAGAAAAAAAGTTTTTGTCCTCGGTGGGATTTGAACCATAATCCTCTGGGGCCAAACCTCAAAGCCTTGCAAAATACGCTACGAGAGCATATAGATTAAAACTGCTAAACAATGTTAGACAACGTGAAACCACGGGGGCACATCTGATTAGATTGCTGGAACAAAAGGTCCTTAAGCGGGATTATGGTGGTGTTTTATAATGTACAAAATTAGGGTAAACCAGGCTGGGAACTCCAATGTTAATTTTCGGAGGGATTTTTATGACTCATATCTCCGGAACCAATGGGCCTAGGATATTGCGCATGCGAAGTTGGGGTCTATGAAATGGGTTCTTGCGCGTGACTCGAAAACGACACCTGTCACCTGTCAATTAAGAACTGTCACATGTCAGATGTCACCTGTCAAATGTCAAAATCGGCAGCTGATGTATGTCACGTGTTTAAGGTGACGTCATGAGTCGTTTTAAAAAAGAACGGGGCCGATCGGGCCAATAGGGTCAAAGTTGGTATAGCTAATGCCCTAACGGCAGGGCAGTATGCATGCGCCATAACATGTCATTAATGAACATTGTTAGAGGCCGCGTGGTATGTAATTAGACAACCGGGGATCTAGTATGTCCTTTTGGCAAACAGTATTTTCAGACGCAGTCTATAATTACGTTCGCGCACACTCCCGCTATCTGGGTACTACCTGAACTTATGCAACCAGAAGCCCCTATCAGCAAATATTGCCTTCACCAATTTATTAACAAACCTAAGTGTGGTGATGACGACAAAATGGCGGTAAACCTAGCTTTTATAATGCACTCACCATTTTATCGACAAACCAGTACTAATGGCGTTGCCAAACCAATATTTCCCCTTATTCAACATAAAAATTGTCGAAACGGCAACACAGCCGTTCCAATACTGAAAATTTAAGAAAATACGCTTAGGCCATATTGTAATAGCCGTTCGTACAAAAACACGTATAAAAGATATGCGAAAATGATAAGAAACAAAAATAATATCCCAGACGTTATAGCTCCATAAACCACACTAATATTGTATCAAGAATATTATTCGATATACAAGATAATAATAAACCAAAACAGCTATATTAGAATAATTTAAGATCAAGGACAAACTTATTACCAACCTCGTATAAAATAATATAAATACTTATGATTATTATTAGGAACTTATTTGATGAAATTGTGGCCTTTCAAGAACACATTTAACATAATGTTATAAACAACTGCGTAAATTATAAGCCACACTGTATGTTTCATGAAGAAGAAAATTATACATTATTGCTGTTAAATATCAATAAGATCTCGTGCTAAAATTATTTAAACAAACGACCAACTATCACTACTAAACACACTGTATTTTCTGCAAACATTTGGTGATGTTAGAGAACCCAACATTTTGACTGGTGACTATGTTTTAAGTTGCAAATATTAACGAAAGACACAATCACAAGCCATTACGTAGGGGCTCAGTATCTGTTTTGTGCGTTGTACAGGTCCCACTGCATGAGGAATTAAGACATAAATGTAATTTATATTTAAATTCCAAGTACTAAAGTCTCTAAATATTCTTTTTAAATTTTTGAAAAACCTCTCAGTAACATCTTAAATAGTGTAAAAATATAATTTATATGCTCCAGAACTAAATATATTATACCAACAAGAACAAACTTATTACCAACCCCGTATAAAATAATACTTATGATTACTATTAGGAACTTATCGACAGGGTGATTAGAATTTAGCCTAATAATACCAAAACGCAGCTATTAAACTTCCCGAGAGCCAGAAGTAAATTTCGTCAAACCAGACTGCAAGCCAAAAATCTAAACCTCAGCTGGACCAGACAGCGATATTTGATATTAGAGGACATCACGAAACTCTTTTTACCATTACACAAGATATCCAAGACAGTGCGTTTTTGGTTTTCAAGAGACGTACTGACAAAAATAATCTACATCGTAACACTAAAATTTACCACATGATTACAAAAACATGCTTATTTACAAAATATGAATAGAAGATAAATACAAAATCATATACAAGGTATTAGTTGACATAATAACCATTATAACGACAATATAATTAACATCAATCAAAGATAGTTAAATAATATGGTATATTTTATATCAAGGAATGCTAAAAATTTTTTATATTTTATAGTCTGCATATGAGGGAAAATAAAAGTTCACATAAAAAAGACAGTTATCACTAACCTCGTATATATACTATGGCATACTAATTAATTACTAGAGATCCACAAATGATATCACACATGGTACTTGTATCTTATATATCTATAACATTAGTAGAAATATCAGTTTGTTGACTTCGATGTAGTTAACCTTGATATTAAATGCAACTAATTAGCAATACCGTAATTATTATAGGTCAAGCGTTGAAAACAATGTTTAAATCTATTTACAATTGTACAAAAAACAAAGCAGCTTGCTTCTACAAATAATAATATGTATACAAGGTGAACCGAAAAGTCGGGTATAAATAACTAATAATAAAAGTTATAGGTACATTGTTTCCTAATTATACCGGTTACCCGACTAAGTTTAATTTTTCCTATAATGACGTACATTGTAAACAAGTAAGATCCGGGAACTTCATAAAAATAAATTAATATACATTAGATGACCTTTCAAAATTCTGAGAAATGTTGCGGCATTGAAATATCTTATATTAAACGGTTCACTGCACATTTTATTCCTCGAATAATATTTAAAAAATACCAAGAGTAGTAGATAACTAAGTAATTGTATATAACATTTAACCTGGTACAATGCCAAGGTTACACCGGTAACCGTGAACGTCTGTGACATTAACACAGCCTATGCATTATTTGTTTATTGAATTATATGACGGAAAAAATTGTAACAATATGATATGCGACTAAAATGCAAATAATTTTAAGTGTATTCTAATTACGTCACCAGCTTATATAAAATTCAGCTATAGAGTGAGTTAGCGGGCAGTTTAGTAATATTCTTATCTTCAGAGTAAGAGCCAAATATTTATGAGATTTTGTTTAGTTGTTAAATATACAGGAGATAGTTATTTAACAATCTTATTCTATTTTAGTTTTTAAATAAAATGCTTGTATATAATTATTGTGTAATATTTTGAAGAAAACACTTAAATACGGTAATAAATTCATAAAAATTACAAGTTTAAAAAATAATCTTAATAATAATTAAAGCAGAATTAGGGATTCATTATATATTTTCTGCACAGAAATGTGCAGAGGCCTGAACCTATAAACTTTCCACCACATCAGCCGCTGATAAAAAAACTACTCATTTAAATAACCCTACTTAATATCAATAACGTCTGTGTTATTACTATAATTAAATAAAACATTATATTCACTTACACATAAATAATAGTCTTTAAATGGACAGCTAAAATATTGAGATAAATCAGGTCTCTCGGAGAGTACAAAGGTTTTCAGTGAGCATAAAAAATAGAAATAAAAAATACATTACAAATAAAGAAGGCTATATTTTATAGTCTGCATATGAGGGAAAATAAAAGTTCACATAAAAAAGACAGTTATCACTAACCTCGTATATATACTACATTTGGATATAAAAAACCAGTGCAAAAAATAAAATGGCATATCATCAAGTTCAAAAGACCCTGTATATAATAATATTTGGAGTACAGTATACTACTTAAATATATAAAACAAAAAATATTTTCAGATTAAAAATTATAAAATAAGCCATTCATTTTCCTGCAATTATAAATTTGAAGACCGGTAAATCCTGAGAAGGTCAAAAGCAGCATACACGAGTCAAAGGTCTAAGCAGTACCATTTTACTAATTCATCAACAGTAATCTGATATACTTACTTACAAAGTCAATTTTTAGGATTACTGTTCTGTTAGTCGTCTCTTTTGGGAATTGAAATAAATAAAAAAATTGATTTTTTATTAATATCTAAATGATCCTTTTACCGATTTTGTTGAAATCTGGCAGGGTTATTCATTGTAAGACGCTAAGTTAGCACTAACTAAAAGAAAATTATAAGTTCCAGTGGCGTCTCGGGGGGCAGTGTCACGAATAATATTGACAAAAAAAAAAAATGTATGCTACAGAGTTTTTTGAAAAATTTAAATTTTTTTCAGATTGGGCATCTACAAATACAACTTTTTTGTCTCTTAATATCTATTCGTATATAACTTCCTTTTCGAGGAAAAAATAAAAACGACTTCATTGCATGACGGATAATTGTTAAAATAAAATCAAGTTAACTTTGATCATTCTCGTGAAAAATATATAGAAATTTGAAACTTGATTATTTTGTCTAACTGACGGACGCTTTAAAGCAGGTTAAAGGGTGAACAGGTGAAACGGGTATCCATCTATCAGGTATTAATCTTACGGTAGACGAACATTTTCCGAATTTAAAACTGAAGAAAAAAGGTGTTTTTGAATTAAAAATCCAACAGTTTAGATCAAAATTTATATGAGAAATCGGATAAGCTCATTAAAAATACGGCATCTCATTTAAAAAAATATCAAAGTGAGCCCTAGTACTTTTGTTTGATGTTCAATTGTTTCTTGCTGAAGATATTCGAATTCGCGGGAGAAAATGACTTAAGATGGCTATTTCAGTTTTTTATAAAAGTACAGGAAAAGTCAAAAAATCGCCTTGTCTAGTCTTGGTTGGATAACCCTGTACAATGTTAACCTGAACACCCCTGTTTAACAGGCCCTGTTTAACAGACCCTGTTGGCCTCTCTGTTACAGAAAACAACCCCGATAAGGAAACAAAAACGTTTGAGCTACGTGGGAAATAAATAAAAGCTGGCTTGTTGAAAAATTTAAATATTTATTAAGGTAAAGCTTAGTCTAAAAATATAGTACTTTGCAAAAATTATACAGTAAGCAATGAAAGTATCATTCAAAATTTTCAATAAACATTCAAGGATATCCAAGTATGTATATTATTTATTAACACAGTTGTATGTAACAATATCCAAAAAACTAAGGTTTACTAGAACACATTGTATACAGCATGGTAGAAATACTTTACATATTTCATATTCTAATGTGATAAAAGAATAAAACATAATTATAGTTTAAAGTCAAGCCTATAAATATTATTCTCAAAAGAAAAGGTAGGTACCTTGCTCTGTACAAAAAGTAATTAGAAGTGCTAATATTCAATCAAGAAAATACTATGGTAAGTTATGGGTACTGATATAGGTTCATAAAAATAAATAATAAAAAAAGACAACAGGCTGTTATTTTAAGTTATATAAAGATGTAGAATATTTCCTTAAAGAGAAAACTCTTGTCAATTTTTCACAAGAAGCAATAGACAATTTAATAAAATGTAAGCACCTGTATAAATTGGGGAAAAAATTGAACTAAAAATATGTATCGATAATAAAATATATTCTGCACTTGGCATATAATTAATTCGATTATAACATTTGTGAAAAAAATATCAGATCATACTACTAAACTTTTGCATAAAATAGATGTAATTTTAGATAGCCTTGATATTAAAATACATATAGTTTGAATACCGAAACAGTAGAAATTTTAGAGTAACGAGAAATATTATAAACATATTTAAATTATGTATAGATCAGAGAGAAATGTATGTATCTACCAAAGACGAAATTATATTAATTTATTCTATAAAAGACAACGTGCATACGGGGGAAGCTAATAAAAAAGTCATTTTTATTTTATTACATTTTTCCAAAAACTATTTAGCTAAATTATTAAAATTTAATACACAATGATGTCTAATTATGTTGATGCATTGTTAACAAAACTGGTGTTTTTCTAGTCATCCGTTTCTGATATAGGTACATTTTGATATTTGATTATTAGTAATTATATAAAACGATAGGTAAAGTCGATACAAGCACGGCTTTTTAAAACGAAGAGGGTTAAACATTTAATATTTATCAAATGTAAGATACAAAAAAAAATCAAAGTTCTACTTGCAACCTAGAATATAAAGCTAAAAAGCCAAATTTTTATCAGATAAACGTTACGTTAAGGTACCGTTCAAATGAAGGAAATGAAAAGTTCGTCAATTTTTGCAGAAATTTTATATCTACGAAAACATGGTTCGGGGAAGCTTCTGAAAAAAACTTTGGAACAGGTCTGTTCAACAGGTCTGTTCCGGGGGAACAGGGTCTGTTCCGGGGGAACAGGGTCTGTTCCGGGGGAACAGGGTCTGTTCCGGGGGAACAGGGTCAGTTCCGGGGGAACGGGTCTGTTCATCGGGTCTGTTCCATGGGGAACAGGTCAGTTCCCGGGGAACAGGTCAGTTCCCGGGGAACAGGTCAGTTCCCCGGGAACTGACCTGACCGGAACAGGTGTTCCCCGGGAACTGACCCTGTTCCCCCGGAACAGACCCTGTTCCCCCGGAACAGACCCTGTTCCCCCGGAACAGACCCTGTTCCCCCGGAACAGACCTGTTGAACAGACCTGTTCCAAAGTTTTTTTCAGAAGCTTCCCCGAACCATGTTTTCGTAGATATAAAATTTCTGCAAAAATTGACGAACTTTTCATTTCCTTCATTTGAACGGTACCTTAACGTAACGTTTATCTGATAAAAATTTGGCTTTTTAGCTTTATATTCTAGGTTGCAAGTAGAACTTTGATTTTTTTTTGTATCTTACATTTGATAAATATTAAATGTTTAACCCTCTTCGTTTTAAAAAGCCGTGCTTGTATCGACTTTACCTATCGTTTTATATAATTACTAATAATCAAATATCAAAATGTACCTATATCAGAAACGGGTGACTAGAAAAACACCAGTTTTGTTAACAATGCATCAACATAATTAGACATCATTGTGTATTAAATTTTAATAATTTAGCTAAATAGTTTTTGGAAAAATGTAATAAAATAAAAATGACTTTTTTATTAGCTTCCCCCGTATGCACGTTGTCTTTTATAGAATAAATTAATATAATTTCGTCTTTGGTAGATACATACATTTCTCTCTGATCTATACATAATTTAAATATGTTTATAATATTTCTCGTTACTCTAAAATTTCTACTGTTTCGGTATTCAAACTATATGTATTTTAATATCAAGGCTATCTAAAATTACATCTATTTTATGCAAAAGTTTAGTAGTATGATCTGATATTTTTTTCACAAATGTTATAATCGAATTAATTATATGCCAAGTGCAGAATATATTTTATTATCGATACATATTTTTAGTTCAATTTTTTCCCCAATTTATACAGGTGCTTACATTTTATTAAATTGTCTATTGCTTCTTGTGAAAAATTGACAAGAGTTTTCTCTTTAAGGAAATATTCTACATCTTTATATAACTTAAAATAACAGCCTGTTGTCTTTTTTTATTATTTATTTTTATGAACCTATATCAGTACCCATAACTTACCATAGTATTTTCTTGATTGAATATTAGCACTTCTAATTACTTTTTGTACAGAGCAAGGTACCTACCTTTTCTTTTGAGAATAATATTTATAGGCTTGACTTTAAACTATAATTATGTTTTATTCTTTTATCACATTAGAATATGAAATATGTAAAGTATTTCTACCATGCTGTATACAATGTGTTCTAGTAAACCTTAGTTTTTTGGATATTGTTACATACAACTGTGTTAATAAATAATATACATACTTGGATATCCTTGAATGTTTATTGAAAATTTTGAATGATACTTTCATTGCTTACTGTATAATTTTTGCAAAGTACTATATTTTTAGACTAAGCTTTACCTTAATAAATATTTAAATTTTTCAACAAGCCAGCTTTTATTTATTTCCCACGTAGCTCAAACGTTTTTGTTTCCTTATCGGGGTTGTTTTCTGTAACAGAGAGGCCAACAGGGTCTGTTAAACAGGGCCTGTTAAACAGGGGTGTTCAGGTTAACATTGTACAGGGTTATCCAACCAAGACTAGACAAGGCGATTTTTTGACTTTTCCTGTACTTTTATAAAAAACTGAAATAGCCATCTTAAGTCATTTTCTCCCGCGAATTCGAATATCTTCAGCAAGAAACAATTGAACATCAAACAAAAGTACTAGGGCTCACTTTGATATTTTTTTAAATGAGATGCCGTATTTTTAATGAGCTTATCCGATTTCTCATATAAATTTTGATCTAAACTGTTGGATTTTTAATTCAAAAACACCTTTTTTCTTCAGTTTTAAATTCGGAAAATGTTCGTCTACCGTAAGATTAATACCTGATAGATGGATACCCGTTTCACCTGTTCACCCTTTAACCTGCTTTAAAGCGTCCGTCAGTTAGACAAAATAATCAAGTTTCAAATTTCTATATATTTTTCACGAGAATGATCAAAGTTAACTTGATTTTATTTTAACAATTATCCGTCATGCAATGAAGTCGTTTTTATTTTTTCCTCGAAAAGGAAGTTATATACGAATAGATATTAAGAGACAAAAAAGTTGTATTTGTAGATGCCCAATCTGAAAAAAATTTAAATTTTTCAAAAAACTCTGTAGCATACATTTTTTTTTTTTGTCAATATTATTCGTGACACTGCCCCCCGAGACGCCACTGGAACTTATAATTTTCTTTTAGTTAGTGCTAACTTAGCGTCTTACAATGAATAACCCTGCCAGATTTCAACAAAATCGGTAAAAGGATCATTTAGATATTAATAAAAAATCAATTTTTTTATTTATTTCAATTCCCAAAAGAGACGACTAACAGAACAGTAATCCTAAAAATTGACTTTGTAAGTAAGTATATCAGATTACTGTTGATGAATTAGTAAAATGGTACTGCTTAGACCTTTGACTCGTGTATGCTGCTTTTGACCTTCTCAGGATTTACCGGTCTTCAAATTTATAATTGCAGGAAAATGAATGGCTTATTTTATAATTTTTAATCTGAAAATATTTTTTGTTTTATATATTTAAGTAGTATACTGTACTCCAAATATTATTATATACAGGGTCTTTTGAACTTGATGATATGCCATTTTATTTTTTGCACTGGTTTTTTATATCCAAATGTAGTATATATACGAGGTTAGTGATAACTGTCTTTTTTATGTGAACTTTTATTTTCCCTCATATGCAGACTATAAAATATAGCCTTCTTTATTTGTAATGTATTTTTTATTTCTATTTTTTATGCTCACTGAAAACCTTTGTACTCTCCGAGAGACCTGATTTATCTCAATATTTTAGCTGTCCATTTAAAGACTATTATTTATGTGTAAGTGAATATAATGTTTTATTTAATTATAGTAATAACACAGACGTTATTGATATTAAGTAGGGTTATTTAAATGAGTAGTTTTTTTATCAGCGGCTGATGTGGTGGAAAGTTTATAGGTTCAGGCCTCTGCACATTTCTGTGCAGAAAATATATAATGAATCCCTAATTCTGCTTTAATTATTATTAAGATTATTTTTTAAACTTGTAATTTTTATGAATTTATTACCGTATTTAAGTGTTTTCTTCAAAATATTACACAATAATTATATACAAGCATTTTATTTAAAAACTAAAATAGAATAAGATTGTTAAATAACTATCTCCTGTATATTTAACAACTAAACAAAATCTCATAAATATTTGGCTCTTACTCTGAAGATAAGAATATTACTAAACTGCCCGCTAACTCACTCTATAGCTGAATTTTATATAAGCTGGTGACGTAATTAGAATACACTTAAAATTATTTGCATTTTAGTCGCATATCATATTGTTACAATTTTTTCCGTCATATAATTCAATAAACAAATAATGCATAGGCTGTGTTAATGTCACAGACGTTCACGGTTACCGGTGTAACCTTGGCATTGTACCAGGTTAAATGTTATATACAATTACTTAGTTATCTACTACTCTTGGTATTTTTTAAATATTATTCGAGGAATAAAATGTGCAGTGAACCGTTTAATATAAGATATTTCAATGCCGCAACATTTCTCAGAATTTTGAAAGGTCATCTAATGTATATTAATTTATTTTTATGAAGTTCCCGGATCTTACTTGTTTACAATGTACGTCATTATAGGAAAAATTAAACTTAGTCGGGTAACCGGTATAATTAGGAAACAATGTACCTATAACTTTTATTATTAGTTATTTATACCCGACTTTTCGGTTCACCTTGTATACATATTATTATTTGTAGAAGCAAGCTGCTTTGTTTTTTGTACAATTGTAAATAGATTTAAACATTGTTTTCAACGCTTGACCTATAATAATTACGGTATTGCTAATTAGTTGCATTTAATATCAAGGTTAACTACATCGAAGTCAACAAACTGATATTTCTACTAATGTTATAGATATATAAGATACAAGTATCATGTGTGATATCATTTGTGGATCTCTAGTAATTAATTAGTATGCCATAGTATATATACGAGGTTAGTGATAACTGTCTTTTTTATGTGAACTTTTATTTTCCCTCATATGCAGACTATAAAATATAAAAAATTTTTAGCATTCCTTGATATAAAATATACCATATTATTTAACTATCTTTGATTGATGTTAATTATATTGTCGTTATAATGGTTATTATGTCAACTAATACCTTGTATATGATTTTGTATTTATCTTCTATTCATATTTTGTAAATAAGCATGTTTTTGTAATCATGTGGTAAATTTTAGTGTTACGATGTAGATTATTTTTGTCAGTACGTCTCTTGAAAACCAAAAACGCACTGTCTTGGATATCTTGTGTAATGGTAAAAAGAGTTTCGTGATGTCCTCTAATATCAAATATCGCTGTCTGGTCCAGCTGAGGTTTAGATTTTTGGCTTGCAGTCTGGTTTGACGAAATTTACTTCTGGCTCTCGGGAAGTTTAATAGCTGCGTTTTGGTATTATTAGGCTAAATTCTAATCACCCTGTCGATAAGTTCCTAATAGTAATCATAAGTATTATTTTATACGGGGTTGGTAATAAGTTTGTTCTTGTTGGTATAATATATTTAGTTCTGGAGCATATAAATTATATTTTTACACTATTTAAGATGTTACTGAGAGGTTTTTCAAAAATTTAAAAAGAATATTTAGAGACTTTAGTACTTGGAATTTAAATATAAATTACATTTATGTCTTAATTCCTCATGCAGTGGGACCTGTACAACGCACAAAACAGATACTGAGCCCCTACGTAATGGCTTGTGATTGTGTCTTTCGTTAATATTTGCAACTTAAAACATAGTCACCAGTCAAAATGTTGGGTTCTCTAACATCACCAAATGTTTGCAGAAAATACAGTGTGTTTAGTAGTGATAGTTGGTCGTTTGTTTAAATAATTTTAGCACGAGATCTTATTGATATTTAACAGCAATAATGTATAATTTTCTTCTTCATGAAACATACAGTGTGGCTTATAATTTACGCAGTTGTTTATAACATTATGTTAAATGTGTTCTTGAAAGGCCACAATTTCATCAAATAAGTTCCTAATAATAATCATAAGTATTTATATTATTTTATACGAGGTTGGTAATAAGTTTGTCCTTGATCTTAAATTATTCTAATATAGCTGTTTTGGTTTATTATTATCTTGTATATCGAATAATATTCTTGATACAATATTAGTGTGGTTTATGGAGCTATAACGTCTGGGATATTATTTTTGTTTCTTATCATTTTCGCATATCTTTTATACGTGTTTTTGTACGAACGGCTATTACAATATGGCCTAAGCGTATTTTCTTAAATTTTCAGTATTGGAACGGCTGTGTTGCCGTTTCGACAATTTTTATGTTGAATAAGGGGAAATATTGGTTTGGCAACGCCATTAGTACTGGTTTGTCGATAAAATGGTGAGTGCATTATAAAAGCTAGGTTTACCGCCATTTTGTCGTCATCACCACACTTAGGTTTGTTAATAAATTGGTGAAGGCAATATTTGCTGATAGGGGCTTCTGGTTGCATAAGTTCAGGTAGTACCCAGATAGCGGGAGTGTGCGCGAACGTAATTATAGACTGCGTCTGAAAATACTGTTTGCCAAAAGGACATACTAGATCCCCGGTTGTCTAATTACATACCACGCGGCCTCTAACAATGTTCATTAATGACATGTTATGGCGCATGCATACTGCCCTGCCGTTAGGGCATTAGCTATACCAACTTTGACCCTATTGGCCCGATCGGCCCCGTTCTTTTTTAAAACGACTCATGACGTCACCTTAAACACGTGACATACATCAGCTGCCGATTTTGACATTTGACAGGTGACATCTGACATGTGACAGTTCTTAATTGACAGGTGACAGGTGTCGTTTTCGAGTCACGCGCAAGAACCCATTTCATAGACCCCAACTTCGCATGCGCAATATCCTAGGCCCATTGGTTCCGGAGATATGAGTCATAAAAATCCCTCCGAAAATTAACATTGGAGTTCCCAGCCTGGTTTACCCTAATTTTGTACATTATAAAACACCACCATAATCCCGCTTAAGGACCTTTTGTTCCAGCAATCTAATCAGATGTGCCCCCGTGGTTTCACGTTGTCTAACATTGTTTAGCAGTTTTAATCTATATGCTCTCGTAGCGTATTTTGCAAGGCTTTGAGGTTTGGCCCCAGAGGATTATGGTTCAAATCCCACCGAGGACAAAAACTTTTTTTCTGTTATTATTTATTCATTATGTTGTTCAATATTGATTATTTAGATAGATGTTCAGGTTAGGTACTTGGGTTTGGGTACTATTGAGAACGTGCTACGTCATCTCTCCTCCACTATAAATGTAATAACACGTGACCATGGGTCATAAAGTTGGGTTAGAATCTTGAAATAATGAGGGCTGATAATACCAGGGGGCGCCACTCAGGTTAGGACGGGTCCTATATTACCGACATCGGATACCCTCGGGCGATCATCGGGTAACCATCGGGTCACCACCGCTCGGGGTCGCTGACCTACCTGAGTTAGCCTCGCGAATTATGCATAGGGTCTCGCGGTATCGCCTTCGATCATCATGCGCGCTCAACGCCTGTTGTGGAGGCTTCCTCCGCCGCGGGTCTGGGGGTCGCGCCTCCGCGGGTACTTGGGTGATGAGGTGGTGGCTTCCAGGAAAAGTGCCACGCCCTAAAATGGCGATAAAACTGCAGATTTCAGGACAATGTTATTTCTTATGGAGTTTTGAGCCAAAAGCGGCTCTGCTATTCTACTTACAACATAACAATATCACTTACTATCATCCTGGTATATTACATTAAAGGAATAAAAAAATTGGCGTAAATAAAAATTTTAAAACTTTTTTATTCACAACATAACAATATCACTTACTATCACCCTGGTATATTACATTAAAGGAATAAAAAATCGGCGTAAAATAAAAAGACATATCTCTAATTATTTAACAACGTTTTATGCCAGAAATATATGCAGTTTTCAAGTCAAATACACCATTACAGCACTAGTTAGCAAAAATATTTAAATAAGACAAGTATCTTGCATCAAAAATAATACCTGAACGAAATAAAAATTTGGCACAAGACACTTATCGCCAATCTTGTATATAGGTACAATATATTATAAGTTCAAAATTTAGCGAAAAATATTTACAGTTAAAACTAAGGATTAGAAACATTTAGCGTGCAAGAATAGACATATCTACATACAATTAAAAAACTGGAACTAGAAACATTTATATTAGGGGGGTTTTCAACAAGTGTACCTCATAATAAAAACGTAAGACGGTGTTTCGCAAGCAACCTTAAGAACAATGTATTAAAGCACATATGTACTACTAAAAACAATATACACTTTCTACAAAAGCCACTTTAGGGGCAGTTTAGGTGCTGAAAAATGAAACGAGGGCAAGAGCAAAAATACCTGAAAAACACTACACTTACCAGAGGGCACTCGGTTTAAACAGGGACACGACGTGAACGTGGCCCATATTGTCCCCATTCGATTTTTATGGAAAAACGAAATTTCAAAGCAAAACCATTTTAGAGTGGAATCTTTTTCCGTTATCTGATTTGAAATCAGAAAACAGTTCTATATATAACATAATATATGGCTCTTTTTTAAGTTATACAGGGGGAATTTTTGCCTTCTTTTACTGTATAACCAATATGGGCTCTTTTTAAAGTTATACAGGTTAGGATATAATATGTGTGCGTTAGTATTTTTGCCTTCTTTTACTGTATAACCAATATGGGCTCTTTTTAAAGTTATACAGGTTAGGATATAATATGTGTATTAGTATTTTGGCCTTCTTTTTACTGTATAACCAATATGGGCTCTTTTTAAAGTTATACAGGTTAGGATATAATATGTGTGCGTTAGTATTTTGGCCTTCTTTTTACTGTATAACCAATATGGGCTCTTTTTAAAGTTATACAGGTTAGGATATAATATGCGTGCGTTAGTATTTTTGCCTTCTTTTACTGTATAACCAATATGGGCTCTTTTTAAAGTTATACAGGTTAGGATATAATATGTGTACGTTAGTATTTTGGCCTTCTTTTTACTGTACAACCAATATGGGCTCTTTTGAAAGTTATACAGGTTAGGATATAATATATGTGCGTTAGTAGATTATTCTAGTAATAAAAATAATTTTAATGCTAATAATAATATGAATGCTAATGTTATAATAATATGATTAATTATAATACTAATAATGAACAACTGAACAGACCCTAAACAACTGAACAGACCCTGATCAACGGACCCTGAGCAACTGAACAGACCCTGATCAACTGAACAGACCCTGATCAACTGAACAGACCCTGATCAACTGAACAGACCCTGATCAACTGAACAGACCCTGATCAACTTAGTCATCTACATGCATATGTGAATAATGCCCCCATGGTAATGTGCCGGGTGAAGATTTCGATATTTGTCGCTTATCATCATAAGGGCTGAGACCGATTTTAGTTTGTTTTATAGTATGTAACTCATGTTTTTGGGATCTAATTAGGCGCTGTGAAATAGGCTTTTCCAACCAAGTTTCAAGGCAGGTGACGTAATCTTCAAATGTGATTTTATTTTTAATCACAGACCTTTTAATACCCTTTATCTTTTTGGTAACGCCCAAGTTAGATAAAACCTTATCAATTTCCGCCCGCTCTTTGTTTAAATTCTCTAGTTTAACCCGTTCTTGCTCAATCTCGTCTGGAGTATAAAGCAGTTTAATAGCATACATTTTAGACCTAAGGCCAACAAAATGGGTCATAATGCGGCCATTGTTCTCATCTTTCATCATTCCCAGCACCTTTTTGTTCACTTGTGGAATCGTATAAACGTTATCACGGGGATAATCTGAGGTATCAAAATAATCGTTACAGTCTCGTCTCATTATCTGATACACATCATGGTTTTTAATTTCGTAAATAAGACTATCAGTGTCTGTATACAATACACTACAGGCATCAAAACGCGGAACCATGTACTCGTAGTGAAAGTCATAAATCGTAGTCTTTGCCAAATCAAGAATACACATGCCAACATAAATCGGCTTATTAAAATAAATTTGTGTTTTTGCAAGCTCTACAATTACTAAATTTTCGGAAACAATTGTGCTGCTTTTAAATTCTGGCCGGGATATTAAGGCTTCAGCACCATAGCGGCCATCCCATTTTGTTATAAGTTTAACGTCAGAGTGGTTCCGGATATTCTCCATCGTCTTTCCAAATACGGCATTGTTCATAAGTTTAAAAAAAATCTTTTCAAACTCATTCTTGGCATTTTGGCGCAGCCCCGTGTTGAGGTCGATATATGATTTTAACCAAGGAGATTGTTTAAAGGTTAATATTCGGTGTATTTTGCCCAATTTTGCCCCCAAAGTTAGAGCTTGCTTTAAGTTTCTATAGTGTATTACGTATTCTGTTTTATTGTGTAGCGTAGCCAAAAGTTTCTCATTCTTTGCCCCGGGCGGTTTTTCATGGCTAGGGCATAATGGAAAATCGGAAAACTTATCATGCAAATTCTCAGGTATTTCCAGGTCCACTTCCAAAATAAACCCTTCGGCAGATTTATCTGAAATTTCACTAATGTTTAAGTGAGATATCTCGTCTTCTGAAAGCCATCTAAAGCCGCCATAAGGTAGATATTGCGACATTGCCCAGCCGTATTGATTATTGACATCAAAGTACATGAGATAGGAGTCTTCTTTAGTCGGATCATAATTTGGCATGTACTTGTTGTTGGCTTCTGCATACCTCTTTGAACACTGACTTAGCCCCCCGCGAACTCCCTTTTCTATGAATGTTAGCATCTCTAAATCAGTAAGCAGCTCAAGTTTTATCATATCTTCTCGATGAATTAAGAGGGATAAACATTGCCACGCATAACCAGGTAGGGTATACGACCATGCAAGATCAAGGCCATATGTCCTATGCGATATATCCCTAAATGCTTCAAATACATCTGTTAAAAGCATTACATCCGTTTTAAGATATAAGTCAGAGTAATCTTGCATGGTACGGCAATTAAAAGTTTGCCAAACTTTCTGCGCATTTAAATATTGCGCGTCACTTATAGCTACATCTTCTAAGCTGTTATAAAACGCCTCTTTAGGAGGGAGTTCAGTCTCATTCAATCTTTCCCAAGCGTTCATATAATCATAAGGGAAAACGCCCTTTCGGGTAAGTAAGTTCAGTTCTTCTCCCAGGTGTTCAAACTCTGCTTTTAGGTTAGGATATTCGCATAAGTATGATGCAAGCTTATCCAGACCGCTAGCAAGAAAGCGAAAACTATCTATAAATCGAAAATGAACAGTACTATCCATTATATGCTTCGTAAATGAGATATAATTTTCTTTATTTACAGGTAATTTATCAATCTTTCCCTCTATTTCAGATAGCGCCCGTATTATCATGTGCCCATCATAGCAACTCAAGTTATGGAATAGGACAGGTATGGTGTGTGAATCCTGGTACTGTAGATTGCAGTGCTCATGTGCAGCGTTTCGATACTTTCCGGTGAAGTGTGAGTGATCTCTAACACGCTTATCGTCTTCCGTAAATGGCTTCTCACATATATGGCAGTGAGTAGCGGCCAAAAAACTTTGTTGTTGAGCAGGCGTAAGCGGTTCCATGGGCAAATCACATAAAAAGACCGTCTCGACGTCTTCAGCAAATTGTTGAAGCTCGCGCATGAACCACTGCATACAGTCTTGGCCTGTGTAACTTTTATAAAATGATAGAGAATCGTCATAATTACATTTTACATAATAACCGACGCTATAAGGGACATGCTCTTGTTCCTTTTGAGTGTTTTTTTCTATATCATCGACTACAGGTATTAGCAAGCTTTCCGAGTCTGCGAATATAACAAACGGGGCTTTTTCCTTATGTTTAAAATTATTAAATTCCAAAATATTATTGCCTTCTACAGGCATCCGAGGTATTGCTAAGGTCTTGTTTTTAGAGCATTCGGACGTGTGCTTATCTAGCGTTATCTGCGTGTGGAAATAATGAAGGCAGCGATCACAAAAAAATTTTCGATGCCCATCAAGACTGAATTGCCTTGATAGTAAGCGTGAAAGGTCTTTAATCCAAACAAAATGGTATTTTATAGGGCTTAAATCAATATCATCATCTGAGGAAAAGTAGCTGTCTTGTAAAAGTAGTAAGTTTATATGGTTAGGATGCTTATTTTCAGGTATATAATATGGCACAAACAGATAATTTTTTCCAATTTTTTGCAGTCGATATACGTTAACGGATATTAGGTTTTGCTTTTCAAACTTTGAAATTTGATTAATTGTCATGGGAAACTTAATACCTTCCAAGTTTAGAACTGACTGAGGCGTTGGGTATGAAGAAGTTCGATTTGGCTTCAATTCGATCGAAGCGGGATATAAAGCGGAAACGATGGACCACGCAAAGCACATTTCATCACTGTTTTTTACATTGATGCATGCATTTCTTTTAGCTATTTGTTTTGGAAGTTCGATGTAAGTTCCAACCCGAAGAGGATTATAATGATTAATAGATACCATTAAATGTGTAATTTTGCGTAGTGCCCACCCAGAATTTCTTTCCTGGAACGTGTCTAATTCAACTAAAATAGGGTTCTTAACATGATCGGCAAACCACTCATTTAAGTTTGTGTTGCCGAAAATAGGGGCATTCGGAGTAGTAATGTACTTTGTATCCATTAAAATTTCGTCTGCTTTACTAATTTCAAAATCCCCACAAAGAGTGGTGTTAACTTTGAGGGCAGTAGTTTTTTTAAATGCGTTTTGAATTCGCCGCTTAAAAATTATCAAACAGTCTTCTAAAAATGATCGTACATCAGTATGACGTTTGTTAATAATAACACCCGTCCTGATTCTCGATTGGAATGCTGAATGTAAATCTTCCCACTTTACTCTACAAGAAGCTGTTTCTGCACGACGTGTCCCACTACCCCCGCCCACTTTACGGTCCTTTAGTAACGACTGAAACCCCTTAATTTGGGCTAAACACGCTATTATATGAGACTTTTCAGCCACTGACTCAGCGCGTTTCAAAAGTTTATTTAAATTGTGAATTGCACGAGTACAGTCCTGCAATATCTTACCGCAGGTAATCGTTGTTAAGTTAGGGGTATCCATCTGGGCCCTAATTAACTCGACGTACTCACTTGGGAACGGCATTTTTTTTTTACTCTGTAACAAAATAAATATGGCTCAAAATACGTCTGCTCTCTATAACGTACAAAGACAGAAGGAGCTCTGGAGCTCCTGCGTTCTGCTTATAATGCGCCCCTATTTATAACCTCGGTTGGGGTGCGTTCAGAAAAGTAGCATGCCTTCGAAAAAATAAGGCGCGTTCAGAATTAATATTCAAGGTTTAGTATGCAGTAGATGTACATACAACAAGCGGTTTTACGCGTTATTATTTTTAAAATATATTACTTGCCGAAAACATTAATATTTTACTGACTGAAAGTGAAGCCGGCGATAAGTTTAATCGCCGTAAAAATGTATAACAAAAACAGTTTCTTTTTCAAAAGCTTCAGATAAACTTAAAACGATTAGGAAAATTATTCATAGAAGTGTATCTAGATGTATTTAATAAAGATTATGCGTATTTACAATCGTATTAATATTATTACATACGTATCATTTTTTACCCAAAAGAAACAGTGTTTTACTAGAAAATATATTAGGGCTTCTCAGAACTACACCCTGTTTATGGGTATACAGCGTCATCATTATGATTAACGTATCAGTGTTATATTAGTGTTTTTGTTTGTGTTCAGATGATCTGAAACAATATTATAGGTATATAAGACCTGTTTTGTTTTTTCAGTGTTGACGTTGTGATTGATATATAAGCGTTATATCGCTACCTCAATACTACAACTAGATAACTCGAAAAATACCAATTTTGAGATGACTCCCATCATTAGTCTAGAAATCGCCTTACCTTTCCGTGCAACAAGTGGCTAACTCATGCGGCCGCTACTTTTATACCTTACTACAAATGTCAAAAATAGACATCTTTCAAATGCTGCCTCAGTAAAATGCAATAACAAGATAACTTAACTTATCTAGTTGTTGCATTTTAACGTATCAGCAAAATCATTTTGACGGCATACTTAAAGTAGATAAGTCTAGATATCCAGTTGTGCATAGATAATTTAGCACTTTAGTCATTTGTTGACAATTGAAGGCATAGGTGAAACAAAGGCGTCTGCAGCTATGTATAGTAAAGTTTTCAATGAAAATTATAACTTAGGATTTCATCGTCCAAGAAAGGACCAGTGTCGATTATGCATGTCCTATCATAATGCATTCTCTAGCCATCTCTATAAACTGTTCACAAAAATAATAACAACGAGACTTGAGAAAAAACTGGATTTCTATCAACCTCCAGAGCAGGCGGGCTTCCGTGCTAAATTTGGAACAAATGACCATCTGCAAAGCATAAAAACGGTGATTGAAAAAAGCCTCGAATACAACAGACCACTAGTCCTTGCTTTCGTAGACTTTCAAAAGGCCTTCGATACGGTAGAGCTGAATGCGGTCTTCAGTGCATTACAGGAATGTCGGGTTGACTACAGATACTCAAAGCTGATTTACAATATCTACAAAAATGCTACAATAATGGTAAAACTCCATGAAAATACTAAATGCATTCAAATCGGCAGAGGTGTCAGACAGGGAGACACGATATCGCCCAAACTCTTTATCACAGCCTTGGAGTATGCTGTTAAAAAACTCAATTGGGATAACAAGGGCCTAAATGTAGACGGTAGAAACTTAACAAATCTACGTTTTGCGGATGATATAGTTTTGCTCTCAGATAACCTAAAAGACATTAAAGACATGTTACAAGAACTACAAAAGGTATGTGCTGACGTAGGTCTAAAAATGAACATCTCAAAAACAAAATATATGACAAATTTAGTTCCCAGTGAACAAATTTTCATTGGTGATGAGGAGGTGGCTCTGGTGAGCAAGTATGATTATCTTGCCCACGAAATCCAAATCTCGAGAGATAACCCAACGTGCGAAATGAAAAGAAGAATTACACTATCTTGGGCAGCCTATGGAAAGCTTGCAGAAGTCTTTAGAAGCGACATGCCACAATGTTTGAAGAGGAAGGTGTTCGATCAATGCGTGCTGCCGGTCATGACCTATGGAGCCGAAACCTTAACACTAACCACAGCAAGTGCTAAGAAGCTTATGGTAACACAGCGCAAGATGGAAAGGTCCATGCTCGGAATATCACTGCGGGATCATATAAGAAATGAAGACTTACGAAGAAGAACCGGCGTCACAGATGTAGTTACCCAGATTCGCAAACTCAAGTGGAAGTGGGCTGGACACGTGGCACGAATGACGAACGGGAGATGGACGAAAAGGCTGCTCGAGTGGAGACCGCGCTCGGATAAGAGAAGCAGGGGAAGACCCCCTACGCGTTGGACGGACGATCTAAGGAGATGTGCAGGCAATTGGATACAGAGAGCTCAAGACAGGAGGGAATGGGCAGAAATGGGGGAGGCTTATGTCCAGCAGTGGACGCAGGGAGCTGAATGATGATGATGATGATTATAATGCATCCGATGTTGACAAGAAAGGTCTTAAAAGTGATTATACTTCCCACATTCTAGCAAAAGAACTAGCTAGAGTGGAGAAAACAACTGATAAAGCCAAGGCTGCGGAGTCAAACGGAGAATTCGTTTGTATGAACTTTGACCTTTAACAAGTGTTACTTGTTCCAACAGATTCCATAAATAATGCGCTTTTTTTAGAAACAAAGACTTGCAACCTATAACTTTACAGTATACAATGTGGTGACTGTAGAGGGCGACTGCTTCATGTGGTCTGACATCCAAGGGAAGAGGGGCAGTTGTGAGATTGCTAGTTGCGTTTATAAATACTTAAAATACTTGCCACTTGTAATTATTTAGTTCTTTGTTCCTTGATTTGTATATTAATAAAATGTTTACACTAAATATGCCTAAATGTATTTTTTTTATACTGTGGTTAATTATTATTAATGTTGGCAACTCTGCATTTGCTATATTTTTCTTTCTGCAACAAATAGATAACTAGAAAATTCATTTTTTTCTTTACCTTCTCTAACTTAAAATTTCGTTTTGCATCTAAACAAAGAAGGTATTTGCACCTCAATAGCTTATAAAAAAATACCGAATTGATATCTCTTAATGCTTATGTTTAATAAGCTTTAATAATAACTTAAAATGTATAAACTGAATTATCTCAAAACTATAAATTTAGAGTTACCTAGTTGTAGTATTGAGGTAGCGATATGTTTGTTTTGTTTCCGTTAAGACGCTGTTTTGTTTCAGTTAAGATATTGTTATCTTAGTGTTGTGTTTTAAGTAGTGTTTTAAACACCCGTTCCGTTGATGAGTACGTCATTCGAATGTCAGAGTTCTGCTACAGATAATGCCTTAGTGTCGATATCAGATGGGTTACGGGCATTTCAAGAAACTTATGGTCTCCCTGAAGATGGAACCTTAAATGACGAAACTATTGCTCTAATGCAAAGACCTCGCTGTGGCGTCAAAGATATTGCAGATTGGAGAAGAGGCTCTAACTACTTATGGAAAGATTTAAAGCTATCCTGGTCTATCTACCCTCCAAATTATTCAGTATATCCATATAGAACAGTTGCTGAAAGAGCTTTTCAAGCATGGGAGGATGTTTCTAATTTCCGCTTTAAATATGATAGAAACATCCATAATATTACAATTTCGTTTGCCGACCAACGGCATAAAATGAAAAATGATCTCACCTGGTGTCCCTACAAATTAGATAAACCTACTTTAGCGCACGCATTTTTTCCAGATGGAAGTGCCAATGTAGAGATTCATATGCATTCAAAAGAACCATGGAGTCTTTCTTCCAAAAATGGTGGGACAAATTTACTAAGCGTTTTAATACATGAGATCGGGCATACTCTAGGTTTAGCCCACACAGCTGACGAGAGCGCGATCATGTACCCGTATTACAAAGCGGAAAATGTGAAAATAACTCAGGATGATATTTATGGTATCGAGTACCTTTATGGCAAAAAATCTTTGGCCACAACAAAAATACCCACGTCACCGAATACAACCCCACAGACAAAAACCACGACTATACCTACAAAAGTTACAACCACTCCACAGATAAAAACCACAACTATGCCGATAAAAGTTACAACCACCCCACAGACAAGAACCACAACTATACAGACAAAAGCTGCAACAACAATCCCCAGCGTACCCCCGACCCCTGACGCGCCCTCGGTACCCGATGCGGCGCAGTTTCCGACTCTATGTGACTTGGACTCAAAAACAAATAAAGCTTATTTAATCGTTAAAAACAAATTATTTATTTTTTATGAGACATTTGTTTGGATGTTGAATTTAGAGACGAAACAAATTTCTAATACCCCTTTTCTATTAACAGATTATTTTAAATTTTTGCCAAAAAATTTTAAGAAAATAACTGCTATATATGAACGTCCTAATGGAGACATTGTATTGTTTGTTGGTGATCTGATTTACTTTGTAGAGTACGGCACGTTTGCGTTAATAAAAACGGAATCAATAGATAGTCTCGCTGCCACAAATGTAAAAACCAGAGTTCAAGCTGTCGTGAACACAAACAAGGGAAAAACCTATTTATTTTTCAATGATATTCTAGTATGGGGTATAAATGAGTGTATGTTTAAGCCAGACAATTACCATATAACGTCAGAATTATTTAACGGGATTCCCGCAAAGATAGACAGTGTATTTCGTTACACCGACGGTCGCCTTTATTTTATTCAAAACGACATGTTTTTTGAATATAATGAATTTACCATGAGCTTAATTCGCATCGGTAAAATGGATCTTTCATTTTTTGGTATATCTTGCCCTAATGTAGGCGTTTTGGCGCAGCTTAAAGATTTATTACATAAGATTATATCTCGTAATATAAAATTTTAGTTATGTAAAAATAAATAAAATGTATATTATTATAAACCCAATAAAAATATATTATTATTATTAGAGCCCTCGTTTTCTTTAATCAACCTATACCAAACCCGTTTTCTTTAATCAGCCTATGTTCCAAGTCCTATACAAGTTGTAAAATAAATTACTTTCCCTATATCTTTTTCGATGCATACGGAGTGTTATGGTCATTGTAATTTACTAGCTTGCCGTCACTTGTTAAATTAACTTTTACGACACACTGGCGTAGAACAGCTGTTTTAAAATTAATTATATTTGCAGGATTATTTGGTCTATGACCCTATTAAATAATGCCTTATTTAACTGCAAGTTTGATTTCACAGATATTGTGACGTACATAGAGGAAAGTCGCCTATTTTCGGGTAGTTTCCTAATTTCGGATAGCAAGGTATTTCAGAAATTAGACTATACTAAAAAATGAAAACCCCTCCCTGTCGAAGGTAAGTCGTAAAGAAACCTGTAGAGCTGTTAATATTTTGTATTTTGGCATTTCTGTGTAAGATGGCAGCACAATAGTTAGAAATCGTTTTGTAGACTTTTTATTTGTCTTGCTTTAGTTTGTGGTTTTTAAGTGTAAAACAGCATTTTTAAATTCTGATTTTTGGCTACAGGTAAGTTAAAATACTACTTAATAAGAGTGGCTGGTCAAATTTAATCAATTAGTAATATGCAAAACATATCAAGCATCTAACCTAAAAAGTGTATGGTTGCCTTATTTCGGATAGTCAGGGATTCCCAATTTCGGGTATCCGAAATTAGGCTACCAAGAATATCTCGACCGTTACTTCTACCAGTAGATTTATTTTATTTTTTTATTAAGCAATCGGCAAAATACAAGTGCCAATAATTAGGTAATTGGAATAAAGTAACAAAATATACCTATAATCGGAAATAAGCGAGTAAATATTTATTTTAGGACAAAATGCCAAGAGTCAACACAAAATATAAGAAATGGGATCCTGATCAAATGAAATTGGCTATCAATGCGGTCCGAAGTAAAGAAATGGGGTACCTTATAGCCTCTAAGCTATTTGCTGTTCCTAAAACAACTTTAGAGGATTACGTTAAACAAACCGATAAAACTCCTGATCAGCTAATTGCAGTTCCGATTGGAAGAAAGCCGATACTTTCTCCTGAATTAGAAGAAGATTTAGTTTCGTATTGCTTGGAAATGGATAGGAGGTTCTACGGAGTCGGTATTCGTGATATTAAAAGACTTGCCTACCAATTAGCCATGAGAAACGGTTTACGTCATCCTTTTTCTCATGAAAGTGGAGCTGCTGGTAAAAAATGGTTAAAAGGGTTCTTCAAACGCCATCCAAATTTAAGTATTAGGAAACCGCAAGGTATCTCAAAAGCGAGAATAAAAGGTTTTACTCCGGAGAACGTTAATAAGTTTTTCGACCTGCTTGAACCAGAAATGGAAAAAATTAATCATAATCCTGCGAGAGTTTTCAACGTTGATGAAAGCGGTATAACAACGGTGCAATCAAAAAATACTCGCGTTATATCTTTGAAAGGAAAGAAGCAAGTCGGGGCGGTTACTGCTGCTGAAAGGGGGTCACTGATGACTGTCGTTTTTTGTATGAACGCAGCTGGTGGCTTTGTTCCCCCTTTGTTCGTTTTCCCTAGAAAGAATATGAAAGCTGAGTTGTTAGATGGAGCGCCCCCTGGGTCCATCGCGGCATGTCATCCATCCGGTTGGATTCAACAACACATCTTTACCCAATGGCTACAACATTTCATTCAGTTTGTTAAACCATCCCGTGATGATTCAGTGCTTCTGATACTCGACGGTCACTATAGCCACACTCGAAATATTGACGTTATAGAGATGGCACGAACAAACTACGTTACAATATTATGTATACCACCCCATACATCGCACAAAATGCAGCCTCTAGACCTATCATTTATGTCACCTTTTAAAACCTTTTATTCTCAGCAAATCCAAATGTGGTTGAAGCAAAATCCTGCCCGAATTATCAACTCTTACCAAATTTGTAAGCTAATGTGTCCTGCCTATTTAAAAACTTGCACTGCAGAGATTTCGGTCAATGGATTTCGCAAATCTGGTATATGTCCATTTAACCGGAATAGATTTACTGAACATGATTTTGTTATTGAGAGACAACGAGAGAGGACACCACCACCAGCTATTTTACCAAACAATGAAGAACTTACTCCCCCAAGAGATGTTTTGACTGAACAAAAACAAAATGAACAAACCCCTCCAAAACAGGAAAATGCACTAAAAAGAATTGAGGCACATAAAAAAAATTTCGTAGGATCGGAGGACATCAGCCCATTACCTTGTCATAGTGGCACTTCAGGATCTAATAAAAGGAGAAATCCTAGACAAGGCTCTAGCTATATAATCACCAGCACGCCATACAAAAACGAACTTGAAGTAAGCATGCAAGAACAAGAGGGAAAAAAAAATTTGAAAGGGAAGGGCAGAAAACCAAAACTTAGTTCTGAATTAGTAGAATCCAAAAAAAAGAAGGCCGTAAAAAATATTAAAACGACAAAAACATCAAAAAAACAAGTAAAAGGAAAGAATAATTATTGTAGCGATGATGACTCATCAGATTCTGGAAGCGAGCCAGTGTTGGATGACGATTCGGATATGGACGTTGACGATGAGGACACAGAATGTATGTTTTGCAATGGTTTATATTCTGAAGACGCACAAGGCGAGAAGTGGATACGTTGCGTGAAATGCTTTAAGTGGACCCACGAGGAGTGTGCCAATTCTGATAAGAAGAAAAACTATTTGTGTGACTTTTGTCTGGAATAATATAATTTTAACAAACTACTCCTAATTTCGGATACTGTATCCGAAATTAGGAGCCTCTTTTTTATTTTGGTAAAAATGTACTTATTTTAGTTTTGACATTAAAAAAAAAACAATGGTAATTATAGTTGTTTGGACTATCCCTTACTTAACTACAACCCATGACATGGAGGTTGTACAGAAAACATTCATTTATGCTTTTTTTCTAAAATATTTTTGCTAATTTCAAACCAGTATCCGAAATATGGCAACCTTCCTCTACTCAAGTTACAAGAATTGAGTTATAATATTTAAAAAAGATATAAAAAACAATATAATATTAAATGTGTCGGATATTATACTGATAAAAACCCACTTGTAGATAAAATGTTAAAACAAACTATTATACAGGTATGAAAAAAAATTAAAAACGATTTTCATTTCTTTTAGGGTTGTTTTGAAAAACTAATACCCAAACTACTTGGTGCAAATGCCTATATAAAGTAGTTGTATTCTACATAATAACGAAGAAGGGTTCGTGAATTCTTAATAAAAACAATAGCTTATGTGGGTGCGTGTCTATATGAGACGCGTTTTAAAAAATGACCTAGGTATAGTAATATCGTTTTAGGAAAATAAATAGCTTAAATATGAATGGTCAATATTATAAAAAATTGTATTCAAAATAAAAAAGATTACCTTAACTTTCGAGCGTTTTAATACAGATTTTACATATAGGCACACAATTTTGAGCATCACGCTTTAAACGTATGCACTTTTCAAAGCAGATGTTTAAATTTCTTATAAACGAAATATTTAAGAAAAAGTTATCTGTAGAAAACCCTTGCGATAATTTGTTTAGGCCCTCTGGTATAGAATCATTATAAATAAATGAAATTTCAAAAAGCTCTAAATAATTTTCAAAATCAATCTCGGGTACCGATAATAATGTCTCATTTTTAAGGTTATATGTAAAAATTTTTTCGCATAAATGACAATTAAACATTTTAAAATTGTTCATATAAATTCAATTATCATAAAACTATAAAAAGACCTATTGTCGTCTTGTTAATACGCTCTATCACAGGGATACAAACACTTTGAATAACAATACCAAGTCGGTTTAAAAACCTTCGACACCATAATAAAATTCAAAAACTTACCTGTTGCAAACTTATAACAGCAACAATTAAGTGCTCTCACCATTTCTGCACTATTTATAAGCCCTTCTAGGGTGACGCTAAATCCTTGAACGTTTTGTTGGAGTGGGGCTACTTGAATTTTTACTTTTCGGTCGTTCTAGAATATTATCTGTTATGGTGAGGTAAAGCTATAAATACCAGAAACCACTGCAGGAAAGTTAGTTCACCGATTTCTTCTTTTCTCAAATTAAGAGCCTGAAAAAACTAAAAATGGCTGCTCAAATTGATGTTGTAAACGGTCTAGACCTGGAAGAGGGAGAACACTATAGAATTCTTGATATCGAGAACAAGGACGGTGCCTACGGGGTTCAAACAGTAGTTTATCTGGAAGATGATAAAATGGTATATCTTCCTAAGAGGATGCTAAAAACTGATGCCGAAGTGACTAATATAGCCTGTGGCCAAACATATCTTGTCAGAACAGGAAAACATTATGTAGAAAAATATGGGTGTACCACCCCTATTTTAGAGATACGCAAGTATTGGTAAGTAAAATATTATTTAACTTTTACGCTTGAAATTACAAAGGTTCGTTTCTTTTCTTTCAGATGCAGGCTTCTTTTATTATAATCACTATTTTATCAAAACCTATCTTAAAATTAGTTTTTATTATAAATTGATATAACGTTTTAAATTGTATAGTTATTTTTACTAATATACCTTGGGATTTCAAAATGTTGTTTTAATTTTCCCACAGCTCCATTTGAAATGAAACATAAAAATTAATTTTAAACATTTAATAATAGAAATAAATATAAATAATTTTTTGCACTGGGTCGGCCCATTAATAATAGAAATAAATATAAATAATTTTTTGCACTGGGTCGGCCCAGACTATTACCCCCCTCCCATGGAGGGGGCCATGCCACAGTTCTATGAGGTTTTCGGGTACAGCGAACTCCGGGTGGTAGTTGTGAAATATGTATGTCATCTGAAAATGCCGTAATTAGGCATATACACATAATTATATTTTTTAAAATCATACCGCCTCGCCGGGAAACATCTCTCCCACCAAAAACTCAATGAAATTAACGATTTGACTTGCTAAAAGAAAAGCCCCGATTTAAAATTTAAAATATTTATAATAAAAAGAACTTACCAGACATTATTTCACGTTTACAATTAAACGGGTGTTCAATCTATATTTATATAAGTTTTTCCTACTATTAAAGAATTAATTTTTATGATGCATAAATATATGTCGATTGGAGTACGTACTAATTAATTCAAACACTAATATAATATCATCATATACAGGGCATTTTGAAAATGTAGATAATAGGCTTGTTTATTCTTTACACTGATTTTAAATACATATACGAGACTGGTGATAACTACTCTGTTGGGATATTTTAAACGGGGTTAATGGTAGATTAGACAGCTTAACGGGGGTTTGATCAGCCTAGCCGGGGTCTTGAGGGAAACGGAAAATAATTATTATATGTTCTCTTCCAAGATTAGTTTTAAATATATCCCCCAAATACGTACAATCAGTTAAAATGTAGTTGGTCTTTAGCTACGCCATTGTACTAAAATATACCATTTGGGCTGAATGTTATGGCAGTTTTATAGATATAATTTGTAATTTAAAGGCGAAATTTAACGGTTAAAAGTGTTTCATACCCCCTGTATACAGATCCCATTAATTGCTTTTATTCGCCCACATTATGCATTAATTATTTATTAAAAGGGTAATTACTTTAAATGCAAAATTGCATTTAAAGCGATCGGTATACAATGTTGTTAAAATTTGCATATAATATCAATTCTACCTCGCGTTGTGACTCAATTTTATATAATCATTTTATTGAAAGATAATTAATAATGTATTCTGTTTTTTATTGCGCGGTTCGGTAAACATATCCTTAAAGTTGCGATAAACATAATAAAATTCGAAAAATGTCTTATTTTCTCCGATATGACCTTTATATATTACCATAATAGTGTATTTGACTTGAAAACTGCATATATTTCTGGCATAAAACGTTGTTAAATAATTAGAGATATGTCTTTTTATTTTACGCCGATTTTTTTATTCCTTTAATGTAATATACCAGGGTGATAGTAAGTGATATTGTTATGTTGTGAATAAAAAAGTTTTAAAATTTTTATTTACGCCGATTTTTTTATTCCTTTAATGTAATATACCAGGGTGATAGTAAGTGATATTGTTATGTTGTAAATAAAAAAGTTTTAAAATTTTTATTTACGCCGATTTTTTTATTCCTTTAATGTAATATACCAGGGTGATAGTAAGTGATATTGTTATGTTGTGAATAAAAAGTTTTAAAATTGATTGATTTTTATTTAATTATACACTCATGAATGGTACTGTTGCGAACGGCTATTGCAAGATGGCCTAAGCGTATTTTCTTAAATTTTCAGTATTGGAACGGCGGTGTTGCCGTTTCGACAATTTTTATGTTGAATAAGGGGAAATATTGGTTTGGCAACGCCATTAGTACTGGTTTGTCGATAAAATGGTGAAGGCATTATAAAAGCTAGGTTTACCGCCATTTTGTCATCATCGCCACACTTAGGTTTGTTAATAAATTGGTGAAGGCAATATTTGCTGATAGGGGCTTCTGGTTGCATAAGTTCAGGTAGTACCCAGATGGCGGGGGTGTGCGCGAACGTAATTATAGATGGCGTCTGAAAATGTTGTTTGCCAAAAGGACATACTAGATCCCCGGTTGTCTAATTACGTGCCACGCGGCCTCTAACAATGTTCATTGATGACATGTTATGGCGCATGCATACTGCAACAGATGTAGCAATAGTATGTAGACAAAAACAACTATGGCTGCCGCCATTTGCACTCGTCTCCACACTTGGGCCCTTTGTTCCACCTATACGTTATAATTGACGGGTCCCCCATATTTTTAGCTTGTCAACATTAATCGACTCTTTTAATGTATACGCTCTCGTAGCGTATTTTATAAGGTTTTAGATCGGAATCGGGAGGTTCCTGGTTCAAATCCCAGGACAAAAACTTTTTTATGGTATTATTATATTTTAAAATATTTTAACTGATTTACAACGTCATGCCTACCATCGCGGTAAACAAGATGCCTTATATGAAAAGCAGGTGGCGCTACAGGTCTCAAGATTACAGGTACGTACATCTCTCCCCGTTAGGTGGCACCCCTACAATGATATTACTATATAATCGGGGTAACACGTGATCTGGGTTCCGTTGGGGCAAAAGTTAGGTTAGAATAATGGGTGGGGGGTTGGGTGGCAGCAGTGGAGGGTTCCACACAGGCCAATAGGGCCCTATATTACCGGCATCGAGCAGTTATGACGTCACTCACTAGGTGGCGATAGTAGCTGGGTTCCACTTAGGTTAATAGAGGATGGTGGCTTCCAGGAAAAGTGCCACGCCCTAAAATGGCCCGAAAAATGCAGGTTTTCGGCTCCATGTTATTTCTTATGGGATTTTGAGTTGGGATTGGTACTGCTATTCTACTAACGTTGCCAAGTGTGTTTTCTTGATATTTAAGAAATGTTCAGCGACTCGTTCAAAAAATCAGTTTTTCGAGAATGGTATGGTTAGTGAGCCTCATCACTAAACATAACATTTTAGAGAAATGGATCTGTTAATAAGCATAACTTTCATCAACTTAACTACTAGTAACCCAAGGTAGAAGTTAACTATCAACACAGGGCCGCTTAATGTATGGGCCGGCATAATAGGGAATCATAATACTGGGCCACATTTTTTAATAGACATTTGACTGGTGAGGTTCATCTTCATTGCTTACAGCTCATTACAGTCAAGCTGTAAGACATCAGCAATACCAACGTTTTAACGCAGTTTAATGAAATATTACTTTAGTTTTAATGATCATTGTAAAGGCAGCAATTTCTTCCGACTTTATTAAGCTACATTTATTTTTGTGGGATATGTGATAGAAATAGTGTACAAAGCGGCTCCTACTACAAGAGATAATTTTTTAATTAATTTCTTTCAGTTCTTTTCAATAAAATAATAGCATTACCCATTTTGCAAAGCATAGGATAAATTATTTGAAAAACTATAAGATTAGACAGTCACATGTTTCATAAAAGATTAAGGTATTTAAAAGATAAACCCCTTCACTTAAACAAATACAGGGTGTTCCATTTGAAAATATCGAAATAACACATAATATTTCAATTACCGAATTTGTCAAGTCGCCATGTACAGGGTGGTTCATGTAAGATGACTCACTACCATTTCTCGAAACTGTAATAGTTATAAAAAAAGGTTCAATAAAAAAGTTAATTGATTGTACAAACATTTTTATTTTATTATATTTTTATGTACACAGGGTAAGTCGTTTGGCTGGAGTTGATACCAACCCTTGGTTTTTTAAATAGAGCGTCCTATATTTTACAATACTTTTTGATTCTACATAAAATAACAATTATTATTTAATAAGTGCACTATAAACTTAATAGTTTCCGAGATATCGACTGACATTTTTGAACTTTGACAGCTTCTATAGCTTTCTATCGGTATATCTTAGGTGAAAACGGCTTACATATCCCTATCTTACTTTTTTATTGTCTTTCTAAAAGTGTAAACTTCCGGTTAAACCGGATGTAACTCGAAATCCGAATATATGGTACTTCCGGTTTAACCTGAAATTAATAGTTTTAGGAAGATAATAAAAAAGTAGGAAAGGGACATGTAGGCCGGTTTGGTCCAAGATGTACCGTTAGAGAGCTAGAAGCTGTCAAAGTTAAAAAATGAGATTTTTTAAAAGTCGATATCTCGAAGCTTATAAGGTTTAGACTTATGGTGCAATTATTAAAGAATGATTAATATTTTATGTAAAATCCAAAAGTATTGTAAGATATAGGGCTTTCTATTTAAAGATCGAAAATTGATATCAACTCTAGAAAAGCGACTTACCCTGTATACACAAAAATATAATAATAAAAATGTCTTTACAATCAATTAATTTTTCTATTCACTTTTTTTTATAACCCTTACGGTTTCCGAGAAAAGGTAGTGCGTCGTCTTACGTGGACCATCCTGTACACTCTATATCATAAACCTCAAAAACAGTATTATGGGTAATGTACCGCGTTTCTTAAGGTACTAATGGTAAAAATTTTGTTTAACTAAGCTGAATGCCCCATGTTATGATTTTTTTATCGAGTCACTCAAAATTCCCGAAACAAAAATAATTATTTAGCAACGCCACAAGAAAATTTAAAAACTTCCTTAAAAATAATATATGTTTAAGTATGTAATTTATTTTTTGGCCGCTCAGTATGCTGTTAAATATTTTTGCGTTATGCCTTTTGGTAAACCCAACAGCTTTCATATAAAACTTTTTTTTGTATCCCTTGTATTCTGGGTGCTATCAAAGACGAACACCCTATTAAGGTAGGTACCCTGTTATACAGGGTGACCTTAAAAAAGTGCATAGTACCACACGCTACAGGTTATCAAAAGAATGTAAAAAAGTTCCTATACACTTATGTACAAATTTCTTTTAATTTGTAGATAGGTACAGGATATACAGTTCAGTAAACATTATTTTTTAACATGATTTTTATAAACATTATCATTGTACATATTTATACAAAAGCTTTCATATTATTATCTTTACAAGGTTTAATATTGTGTAATGAAAAGAAAATATGGGCACCATATGCATATAGATTGACTCCTAGATTTCAAATATACTTTTTAACACGCGTGTGTTATAAGGCATTTTCTTGCCAAGTTAACTGGACTGTTTTGTTCACTCTCACAAGTAGGTACCTACAGTTTTTTTGTGATAAATATATTCTTAAAAATAAGTTCATGATCGTAGATAAACTACAGCATTTCACTCGCAAGTAATAAAGCTATGGCACGCTAGTCAATAATATACTATTAATCTATAAATCCACCTACCTGTTATAGTAGAAATAAAGTTACAAAATATTTAAAGCAACAAAAAATAATTAAAAAAAAAACACTTGGAAGTAGAATCGAACTAAAATTAATTAATTTTAAAGGTCTTTATTATTTCTAAATACGTATTTTGACATTTCACCTCTTTTTATGTGGCTAGGCCCCTGGAGCTATTCTCCCCGACTCTGCGGCAAACCACGCTGTGTCGGTTTGTATAACCTACCCTGAGTGCCTCTAAAACTGGGGACGCAGCCCCAGCGGGTCGTTGGCTGCCAAAAAACCCCATTAATATTTCAGGTACAACGTAGCGTGACTTACGACCATTGAGGTGATTTAAAGCATATGGAGGGCAACCTGTCTTGTTTTATAAAAATAAACAAGGTAAAATTACATTTAATTTGATTTTAAAACGTCCTTTTGTTTGTATGTCGGTTTGTCGTAGGAAAGAGGCCACTGTTTAAATTTTGTTTGTCTTGTCCTGGCACAGTTCGCCTTCGCTTCCTCCTTCAAGGGGCATATCCCTGGAGGCACCACGGCTAGCTCTATTCATTATCTCAGGGGCGGCGAGCTGTGTAGGGCAGTTTGAGACCGCCCCAGGACTCTTCCTGGGGTCGGCCTCGGTAGTCATGAGCATGTCCTGATTGTCTTCGCCCTCAGCCATCAGGGCTGGAGGGGTTTCGTTATGTAACGCCATATTTTCGGCCATTTCACTATTTGCCACGCTTGGCTTCTTCGCTGCCGACCTGGGGCAGGTTGTGCCCAGGTGGTAGGACCTTGTATTTGTCTTTTAGGGTTCGGCACTAGTTTTCTCGTCTTGCCGACCTGGTGCAGGTTATGCCCAGGTGGTAAACTCTTGTACACGCCTCCCTGGCGATGGCGTCCGCTGCTGCAGTTATGGCACAGTTAGTCCAAGGTTGGCAACGTCGGCGATGACCGGTTCTCGTCGTCCTTCCTCTTAGAATTATTTTGCCACTAGGTAATTTCTTCTTGCCGACCTGGTGCAGGTTATGCCCAGGTGGTAAACTCTCGTACACGCCTCCCTGGCGATGGCGTCCGTTGCAGCAGTTATGGCACAGTTAGTCCAATGTCGGCAACTTGGCGATGACCGGTTCTCGTCGTACTTCTTCTTAAAATTAAATTTCGGACCTGCCCGTACTCTAGGTACGAACGCCTCGGATCGGCTAGGAACCACTGTTTCCTCACAGTATCGGGCTCGACTACGGCGTCCTCCACCGGTGCTTCTTCAGCTACACCTTGCTTTTATCTTCAGGTTCACGTATGCCGCCTTGGCACACCCAGGTCTCGGAATCTCCAAGATCAACTGGCAATTCGCTTGGTGACGGTCGTCCAAAGAAAAAGACTTATACAGATTTTAAAGCCGGAACAAATGCTCAACTATTTCATGAGACACTTACTCATTTATGGTTCTGTACTGACTGGTCTCTCCCTTGAAAAACACGCAATTTATAGTCGTTTTCAAGGTCGAGTACCACAACAGTCTTGAAGCGATACGATACGTCCACCTTCCCAGGTAGCTCGGACGCATGCGCACTCCAATTTTTAATACGCTGACGATCAGCTAGTTCGACATAAACGTCTTTTTCTTCATTTTCACCCAGCATTCCCCACGGCTCACACTGGGGCAAGGAGCCTTTAAAACTGGCATTAAATCCAATTTACCTCTTACAATATTTTTGGTATCATAATTATTTTTGGGATGATATAGCATAAACAAAAGCAAATAAATGGATGGTAACCGGCCATAATAGTAGTACTAATAACCAGATTTCAATTTTATTGAAAAAAAAAATGAACAGAAATGTCGGTCTTGTTAACTAATAAATCGTAGGGTATCATCATCACTATCGTTCCCCTGGTCATCACTATCACCGCAGGTATCATCTTGACTGTCGTTATCCCTATTACTAGATGTATTAACGGTTGGTACTTTTAACAACTCAATAGCTTCTCTTGGCAGATGTTGCAGCTTTCTCTTCGGTGTCTTTTGTTTACTGGTGATCACCGGATCAGAAGTCAATAAGAAAAATTTAAAAATGTCCGTGTTGGTTTTTTCTCTGCTACATTTTCTGGAGTAATACTCCCTGTACCTCTTAAAATCTTTATTTTTTGCCTTTTGTGCTTCTTCGGTCAATTGTCCTATGGGTAAAAGTGCAGAGGATATAATTTCTGAGCCACGAATTAAATATTTGTGTAATGTTGAAGGCATATTACACCAAGGGTACTTGAACACGAAGTATCTGGCTGTATCAAGCGCAAATAGACGGTATTTTTCTACATCTGTCAAATCCACTGGATACCACAATCATAATTAAATGTAGCTTTTTAATTAATTCTAAATCAATTTTTGTAATTTGAGCAGAAAGTTCTGAATTTTGAAAAAAACGTCTGGCAATTACGTGCTCCAGAACGTTTCATTATATCAAGAAGTTCTCTTCTTGTTATAAAAAGGGTATTTAAAGCCGTTCCCAAAACAAAATAATACATAAATCAGACATTATGTGGCTTAACTTATAAAACATTACTTACGACTTGCTACAAAAACATGTCTAACTGTCAAAGTAGCAAAAAGTAGCAAAAAATTTAAAGATCTTTGTATTCCTACAACTCAACTCTTAGACTTAAAAAAATGTATGTCGCTCGAACTACCTTGGAACATAACTAAAATGTTAAATAATTTTAAATTTTGTCAGACGTAAAAAAAAACTGAGATCATATTAGTTAAGCCTATTTTATCGTATATTAATCTACTTAGAAATAAATTAAAAGTAACTAAAAATTAGTTACATACCTGAAGATGAAGATTCCATAGCTCAACAATATTAATATTGATTATTTAGCACAAAATCACAAGTCGAAACTAGTTATAAAAAACTTTAAATCGCGCCGCTTATTATAATAATGCTGATAAGCTACTGCAATAGCTCTAATTCATGGCCATTGCGCGCGATGTGAAGCATAAAAATATCTTGTTTGTGCGTACTGATAGCTGGTCTTGTAAACCGCATTAAGAGAATATGCCTAATTTTTATTTGAGTTTTCTATTTAATGCCAGTTTTGGTGGTTTCTTGCCCCAGTGTGCGGCTGTACATCTTCACACCACGACCAGAGATCCTCTTCTTCAGGCTTCGATGTTAATGCCCTTTGTGAGCCACCCACGGGGTTTGGGTCGCTTGCCACTTCTATGCCACTCGGCCGGCAGCCGGACGGAGGTTTAGGGAACCCTAACAGGTCCTGGACACCAAATGAGGAGTTGGCATCTCGGTCTGGGCCCTTCGCCACCTCCGCAGAGTCGACGGTAAAGTCATAGCTAACTCCCTGGAGTTCTGATTGTCCATTAGGCGAGACTCCACCCATGGCATCGATGATCCAGGCCTCCAGGAAGCCGCTCGGCGAAGACGGTAGCAGCACGTCTTGCATTCGGTCTAAGACTGTTGCGAAATTTAAGGCCATGTGTCTGACTTCCAACAGCTTAGTTAAAACGTAATTAAAATATTAGAGTTTTATTCTAACCCTGTATAATATTTTATTTCTTAACACTTTTTATGCTTAAGTATTTTTTCTAACTTATAAACACAAAATAAACAACTTTGTAATTTTTCCAAAACTTTTATTCATCCGATTTACGATGCTTTATTACTGCCAGAAAAGTCCCAGATTATGCTTTAGGAAACTTTTATTTAAATTCGTAAACAACTTTTAATTACTGTAAAAATAACTCATCAACTCGAGTTATGACGTCATATGATGACTGCAGCTAATTTGATCTTAATACTTTGAACCCCCGTGAATGACTGAATCAATACGGAGTGCTTGGGTAGTTTTGCAAGATAGAGCAATGCTCTTTAACTTCTTTTTCTAAATTGATTTTTACTTTGATTTAAGATCCTTTGCTGATTGATTTGAATATTGATTATTTTTGAAGATTTTTTATTTTAAATTATTGAGTGAGCTTTTTGTTGAAATTTTTTTTAAAATTTTTAAAGATTTTTACTGTTAAGGAGGTAACCAATCCCTAGGATAGCGTGATCTCTCATTCGCCAGCGATCTCACGTGTGAGTCTGTTATCAGTCTGTTGGTGGAGATGTCTGTCCGTTTAAAATAATCTTTTATTATCTTGTCATAAAACTGTTTTAGTGTGTCTGTCTTCATGTCTCTGTGAAGCAGGTCTAATGGAAAGTATTTTTGCGTATTTGTAATTATTCTTAGTGCAGTATTTTGGAGTCTCTGGTGCTTCGAGTGTTGGGTAGCACAGAGAGTCGACCACGTCGGAACTCCAAAGGTCAGTACAGGCCTGACCAGTATCTTATATAGGTTTACCTTGGTCTTAAGTGATATCCTACTTTTTTTGTTTATCAGTGGATAGATGGAGAAGAGCTGTCTTCTAGCTTTTAGAAGCCTCTCCTCAGCCGTGAACCTCCAGGTCATCCTTCTATCAAAGGAAAGGCCCAGGTATTTAACCTTGTTAGCCCAAGGAATTTGGTGATTCATCACCCGTAGCTTTTCCCTTGGCAACTTAAGCCTTGCCTTCGAGAAATAGATGGCCTGGGTTTTCTCCGGATTGAGGCGAAGCTTCCACTCCGCTAACCACCGGGAGAACAAAGCAATGTGCCGCTTCAGCCACAAAATTACATATAAGGGCGACTTCGAGGTGGCGGTAATCGCAGTGTCATCTGCAAACAGATAAAGTGAGGTTTGCGGACATTTAGGAACGTCTGAAGTGTAAAGATTATACAGAATGGCCGCCAAGGGCGAGCCCTGCGGCACACCTGCTTTAATCTCTATGACTGAGGATAATGTACCTTCAGATGACACCACGCAGGACCTTGCCTCGAGGTATGATTGAATTATTTTTACTAAAATGTTTGGCATACCTAACCTAATTAGCTTTAGTATCAGACCATCGTGCCAAACCTTGTCGAAGGAATCAATAGCACGATTGTCGGCTATTTATAGTAAAATCCAATACCAAAACAGTCTTGATATTTATCGCCAGGCTAACTCCCTTAACAAGCCACTCCCACTGCATTAGTGGGCGTTTTGTAGAGATTATGTGCGCGATGTAAAAATTTTTGGAGTAGTGCTGAGTTTCAAGTCCCTTAGCAGTCTCCTCCCATTTGATGTGGGCGGAGCCAACTATTGGCTTGAAACTCTAGTGTAGTGTTTGTCTGTTTAATGTGTGTGTATTATTTTGTGTTTAATTGTATTATGTAATCTGTCTGTGTTCTATTTGGGGGGTGATATGTTAATGCATGTTTGGGAGTGGTTGATGCCAGAGAGGCAGCCTGTGGTATATCGGTTTATGTTTTATTTGTCTGTTTTCGTCACGTCTTTGTTCGGTTATGTTTCTTGTCAATGGTGAGTTTTGTATGTTAGTTAAGTAAAATTTAGTTGAAATGTCAATTATGTGGTTACGTATGTCGTCTACAGCAGCCATATGGTGAAGATCTGCAATGCGTGCATACCGCCCAGAGGAGGTGACGCATCGCAGAATCTTGTTCTCGAATCTTAATAATCGCATAAGCTGAGTATTAGATGCAGAACACCATATGGGCGCTGCATATGTCATTATTGGTCTGATAATTTGTACGTAAATCAGTCTTTTATTTGTAGGTGACAGTGGGGATTTGGGGGAAAGAAGGGAATAAAGGCTTTGCATTGCTGCAAAAGCCTTTTTTAGGGTATTGGAAAAATGTGTCTGGAAGGAAAGTCTCTGATCTAATGTTAGTCCTAAATAAAGTAATTTGTTTGTTGGTTGTATGTATTGGTTATTGATTTTAATTGGAATAAAAATTTTGTTGTTTGTAAACTTCTTCGTAAGGATAGTACAAACGGTCTTATCAGAGTTTACCATAATTTTCCATTTAGAAAAATATGGCAGCAGCAAGTCAACATGTGACTGAATTTTTCTCTTTGCTGCCTCTGCATAGAACGAATGCGCGTATATTAGCGCATCGTCTGCATACATGCAATCGAACTCGCGACTGGCAAAACGATGACTATCTTAAAGACGCCACCCTAATCATTGCGCCACAGCAGGTTTAAATGTCGTGAAATAGATTAGTAATCCTTCTCGCGTCCATGAGAAAACTTAGAACGTAGTTTCGCGTGATTGTATTAAGTGTCTTGTTTCACTGACTGTAGCCAATTTAAGCTCTTATTATTAAGATTAACCTAGTAAAAGATGCAATAATTCTCACTTTCAATTTCAATTGCAACCTTTTAAGAAAGTATACAACTATTGGCAACGTAGCTCTCCATCAAGCTGGGCACGGGTCGCGCCAATTCAAAATCGATGGAAAACCGTCTGTTTATTAACGCTGTAAAGCGGCCTCTCGCGGATTTAAGCTGCTTGTTAAGATTCCACTTCTATTGCGTAGCTATAAGTTTCTTTGACAATACATAATGAAAAGATTTTTAAAATGTAAAACAATATTACTGACATACACTACAAATTAAAAATCAAATTTTAAAGAGTAATGGGCGTTTTGTATTAAAAAAGCTTTAACTTGTTTTTTCTTGCAAGCTCTGAGTCTGTCTTAGATTAAGGGGAAGCATATTGTAGGCTTTTATGGCTCTGTAAAGTGGACCTCTTTCAAAAAAGGCAGAGCTATGTTCAGGAATGCTGAGCGCATCTCTGTTTCTTGTGTGGATGGTCATGCCTTGGGCGTACACATCCCGATTTCTATTAAATAGTTCAGGATGCTTCTTCACGAAGAGAACTAGCGATAGAAAGTACAAGGACGGTACAATTAAAATACCCAATTGCACAAAATATGGTTTACAGGAGGTCATAGGGTGTAGACCACAAATACACCGCACTATCCTTTTTTGGGCCTTAAATACATTTATGGTGCTCTTTCCTGAGCCCCAGAACAAGATGCCATAGTTTAATATAAACTGTACGTTAGACGTGTAAAACAACATTATGGTGTGTAAAAACAGCTGGTCTCTAAGTATTCGGATCAACCCACATAGGCTGTTAAGTCTGCCTTTTACAGTACTTACCTGTTTCTCCCACGTAAGGCGCGAATCAAGGTGAATCCCCAGGAATTTGATGTATTTCAGAACAGGAACTGATTTCTTGTTTAAAGTTACGTAAATAGTCTCTTCAACTGCAGGCAGCTTACTAAAGGTTAACAGTCCTGTTTTTCCGACATTTAGTCTCAACTGATTATTGCCACACCATTGCCTCACCTGTTCCGCAGCGACCGAAGAGTCAGCTGACAGATCCTCCAGGCAAGACCTAGATATCATTACCGAGGTGTCGTCCGCATATTGGCAAATTGCACCTGCCGTCACGTCGTCACCAAGGCCATTTACGTATAGCAAGAACAGGATTGGCCCTAAAATAGACCCTTGTGGAACACCCTGTGTCAGTGCAGTCGCTTCTGAGTTGTAATGTCTTGCCTCATGTGTGATGGAGACTGTTTGTTCCCTTCCTGTCAGATAGGACTTAATCAGTGCAGCACACGCACCACGAATACCATATCTCTCAATTCGCTGCATCAGTATATCATGGTTGATTGTGTCAAAGGCCGTCGAGAAATCGAAATACAGCCCAGCAACCTTTTGATCTCCATTGATCTGATCCACTATAAACTCTATAGCCTTATAGATTGCCAGCCCAGTAGATTTCTTTGGTCTAAAACCATACTGAGTATTTGTGAAAAGATTGTAAGTCTCGATGAAGCTCATGAGCCTGTCGTAAATCGATCTCTCGAATATCTTAGACACTGATGGTAGCAATGACACCGGCCTGTAGTTATTTATATTTTAAGAGTCACCTTTTTTAAGCACAGGAATCACATTTGCTTTCTTGAGTGCACAGGGGAAAGTACCTGTTTGAATAGAGAGATTTATAATATGGTTTAGAGGCCTGCTTATGGAGGCGGCTACACACTTTAAAATATATACAGGTATTTCATCAAGCCCTGATGAGAATTTATGCGGAATATTCATGATTAAGTTGAATATCTCCTGATCACTAATTCACTAGTAGGGTTAGGAAATATACTTGCGTGACAAATTTTATCAGTAATAGGGCGAGAGTTATTAGTTTGTGTAGCAGTTAGTTCAAACTGTTCGGAGAAAGCCTTGCAGTTTCAATAGGATCGCTAATAGTTTGACCATTCTCTTGTTTTAGCGTAATGAATTGAGAATATTTATTTTTGTTTGTTTGCGAATTTAATAGAGTCCAAGCTGACTTTGCCTTATTTTTTAAGTTAGTTATTTTATTGTCATTTATTGACTTTTTATAGTTGAATAAAAAAAGCTTCTAGTTTTTTCTCTCAACCTTGTATTGTTGGTGTATTATTAAAGAGTTTGTTTGCTTATACCAGACGTACAGATTTTTTGTATGTTTAGAGTAGTTTTTAATTTCCATACTTACCCATGTGTTGGTGTGATTTTTTAATCTGGATGTTTGCATAGGGAATGCTAAGTCAAAGTGATAGTGAAATACACGAGCGAATGTGTTGTACTTCTGGTCCACACCCTCAGACTTGATTACATCTATCGACGTTTCATTATTCAAGTATTGTATAAAGTTGTGAATATTTTGTTAGGTAAAGAACCGTTTTCTAACATACCGAACTCGATCGTCCCCCTCACCAGTCTGAAAAGTAAAAAGTTGACCAAAGTAATCAGAAATGTTTGTTATATGTAGGTATATTACAATATGATTTTTCTGTACTAAAGTTTGTGAATATATTATCAATTTGGCTTCTGGATGTTGTGCCCACCTTTGTTGCCCCATTAACAGGGGCGGTTAATCCATAACTTAAAAATATTTGAGCCAAAGAGTAACCAACATTATCAGAGCCTGCAAAGTTTATATTAAAATCTCCACAGATTATTAAAATTCTATTGGGACTATACAACTTTTGTAATAGAAACTGAATCTTGTTAAAAAATATATCCAAATCGCCAGAAGGTGACCTATAAATGCAAGCAATAACAATATTCTTGTCACAAACACTATAATGGGATACACAGAACTCAAAGTGTTTCTCTATGGGAACAATGTCAACATTTTGGGTATTAACCTGTAAGTTTCTTTTGCCGAAAATAGCTGTACCCCCTCCCCGGGAAACATACCTCGAATAAAAGCTGTGAAGGTGGTGATGAGGAAAAATTTTTATTAGTTTATCTCTTACTTCAATACCTTGTGAAAAGTTAAGTTTATAAGCTTGGGCATATTTTGAGAACGAGTCCATAATTGTTAAAAACTTGCAGTTCTCAAGGGTTAAACTATCTACATGAACAATTTGGAAGGGTCTAATGGCTGTGGGCGTAGTATTAAATTGGAGATTAAGGGGGCGTTTATCGTATTTCGTTATTTGGCAGGTTTCACAGGAGTTTATATACGTTTGAATAGATTTTTGTTAATTTGGCCAATAGTAAATATTTTCAATACGATTGAGTGTCTCATCAATTCCGCGGTGGTTTGTTTTTCCTTCATGGTGGTTTTGTATGGTTTGCTTGATTTCGTCGTCATCCACTACGTCTATTAATTTTTTTGAGCATTTAATGAATTGAATTTGTGAATTTTTAAAGTATTTTTGGAGAGTGTTACTAGTTTTTTCATAAATCGGGTTTTCAAAATATAAATAGTATTTTGTTTTCGGTACGATGTGTTCTTTTATGAATTTAATGACGTCATTGTCAAAGTTGCTTTTAGAAAATTGTACAAGAATTCTTTGTTTTATTTTATAAAGCTTGATTATAGTTGGTTCCACTGGGGAAAAATTTACTTCTGAAATAATAATTTGTTTTTTTCCGTAGTTGACGGGACAATCTACTATGGGAATGCCTATAATTGGGTTTTCAATGTTAGAGTGTATAGTGGCGTCCGTGTCGTCAACTGCAATTTCTGGGTTGTCAATGTTTTGTAAATGATCTCGTAATCGTACTCCTCTAATTTTAAACGCCACCTAACTAACCTCGAGTTCGGTTCTTTTAGAGAAAATAACCATTCAAGAGGCTTATGGTCGGTAATAATTTTAAATTTTCTCCCGTATAGTTTACAGCCCATACAATGGCAAGAAGTTTTTTCTCAATTGTGGAATAATTAGTCTCGGTTACGCTTAAGGTACGGCTTGCGTATGCGATAGGAAGATCTGAACCGATTTTTCCCTGAGATAAAATACTGCCAATGGCGTAGTTGCTCGCGTCGCAAGTCAGATTGAAGGGTTCCGAAAAATTTGGGTATTTAAGAATGGGCTCGTTAATTAATAGATTTTTGCACATTTCGAAACAACTAATATACGCCGGGTCTTTTATGTCGATGTTCGCGTCTTTTTTTAGACATCTAATTAGGGGTTTAGTAATTTTTGCGAATTCTTTTATGAACTTGCGATAATATCCAAGTAGGCCAAGAAAGCCCTTTATAGCTTTCGTGGTTTTAGGTATAGGCTAATTTTTTATAGCATTAATTTTTTCCGGATTTGGTTTGACTCCCTCTGGCGTCACAATAATATGTCCTAGAGAAGCCACTTCTTTTCGAAGAAATTCTGACTTATCTAGTTAAATTTTAAAGTTAGATTGTCGAAGTTGTTCAAAAACCTTCTTTAATCGATCGGTATGTTCTTGTAAGCTTGTACTAAATATAATAATGTTGTCTAAGTATACTGCGCAAATTTCGTTCTGATAATCCCTGAGAATGTTATCCATTACCTTCTGGAATATCGCGGGGGCATTCCGGAGTCCAAAGGGCATTCTCAAATATTCATAGTGCCCATTGTCTGTGTTGAAAGCTGTTTTTTGGATGTCTTCTTCAGACATTTCAATCTGATGGAATCTTGAGGCCAAGTCGAGGGTGGTAAAGTATTGACAGCAGCCTAACTTGTCTAATAAATCGTTAATACTTGGCAAGGGATAACGGTCCCCAATTGTTTTTCGATTCAGTTTCCTGAAATCGCAAACAACTCGCCATTTTTTTTGTCCTGAGGATTCCATTTTTTTTGGTACTACCCAAATGGGCGAGCGCCATGGAGAATGCGATGGTCTAATAATATTTTGTTCGAGCATTTTTTTATTTGTTTCTGAATTTCATTTTTATGTATCTCTGGATATCTATAAGATTTTGTGTAGATCGGTATTTCATCAGATGTTTTTAAAATGTCAGCATATTTACACATTTAACTACTCTTAAAATTGCTGTTTTTTTTCTCGGGGTTCATGTGGTCCGTTCTGCCTTTTGAAATATCAAACTTAATTTTTTCCACGTTAAAGTTATTAAAGTTAGCAAAATTGTCATTTTCAATTTCATAATCGTTAAAATTCGTTACTTCTAGCGGTTCTGAAATATTGATGGTCTGAGAAGTTTCGGATGAATTTAAAATTAAGCAAATAGCATGGTTATTAGTTACCGTAGCAACACATTCAGGAATTTCTAGTTCATTGAATTTGGTATAGGGTATTAAAACGTCACCATTTTTTACGCGCATTTTATTAATTTGTTCACACCTCGATCGCACCGTGATGCAATTTGCAGAAAATGTGATATCATGAAAGAGTAGCGGTGTTAGTTGTCATTAGAATATATTTTTCTAGGTTTATATTAGCACCTAAAATCTTTAAATTATCTATCCCCAAAAGACAATCAAAGTATTTATGAAAATCAAGAGGTAACATTTTAATGGACTGTTTTCTGTTTTAAAGACTTGAGCACGGTATTGCGGTACTAAATTTTTCAAAAGAGGTGCCGTGTGCAGTTAATATTTTAAATGGATCGCATTTTACATAGTTTTTAAAATATTTATTAGCTATTTCAGGTTTTACAAAAGATTTAGTATTGCCTGTGTCAATTAAAATTTTTAAATTAAATTCGGGATAAATAATATATGGCAATTTACTTTCAAAGTCATGAGTTCTAGATTGGGTATTCGGGATCTGAGGCTATTTTCTGAAAAAAGGGTCTTTATCGACAAAATCATTTTTTTGAGGATGTTCGACCAAAGGTTGAATATCACTTTCATATTGAATTTCGTCTTCGTTTTGACTATTATGTACGACTTGATCGTCAATGTTTAAAAGTTCTACTACAATATAATATTTTTGTTGGCTACGCACGGTATAATTTTGTCGATAATTCTGTAATCTATTTTGAGGGAAATTATTTTGGGTTCTCAGTGTATTTTTAGTTGATACACTCATTGGTGTTGGTTTAGGTAAATTTACATTCTGATTAGGCCTAAAAACATTGACTTTTGGTTCCAAATTCCCACTAAATTGTGGTTGATTATTACTTTGAAGAGTATAAGAGTTATTTGGAAAACTTGCTAATTGAAGTTGTGTAGTGGGTCTTTGTTTAAGCTGACTATACGGCCTATTATTTCTTTGATTTTGAGAAATTCTGTTTCTTTGAAAATTATTTGTAACATTTTGGATTTGAAAGTCGTTTGTTAACATACTAAGTGCAGAGTTAAGATCGGTCGGGTTTTTTGTCCTCGTGAGAGATCCCATGGGATCTGTTAATCCTCGCAATAAAAGTCTAAGTGCCAGATTTCGACAGTATTGGAGCCTGATTTGCAGTAATATGTGTACTAATATAAGAGACTTGAAAATTTAAAAGGCGTTGCACTTTATTAAAATATTCAAAGTGACTCGCACTACTTTGTTTCAATTCGGCCATCTCTAAATTTAAAGTGTAAATGTCGCGTTTATCCGCGTAAGCATTGAGAAGCCCTTGTTTTAACTCATCCCACGTATTAACAGAACAGGAAGAGATGTTAAGTGCAGCTTCGCCTTTTATTTTGGCTAAAATGCTTGACATTAAACATTCATTTTGAAAATCTGTTTTATTCTTTTTTATTATAAAACTTTGTAACTACTTTTTCGCAAATACTAATAAATCTTGGCAAAAGTTCTGTTCTGTTTCAACGTTGAATTCTGGGATCATTCCCAAATATTCTGGTTTCAAAGACATATTAATTTGTAAACTTAAACTTCTAGATTTCAAGGAATGGCGCCTGTTTGGCTTAGGTTTATTTTTTAAAGGAGATCTAGATCTTGTGCGGAAGACAGCGGGCTATTGTTATGCTCTAAAAGTCCTTGCATCCAATATTGACACGAAAACAGCAATAATAGCATATCATGCTTATATTCATTCGCGATTGAGGTATGGTATCATTTTCTGGGGTAGGGGTGTGGGGGCAGATAGAGTCTTCCTGCTACAGAAAAGATGCATCAGAAATATTTTCAATCTAAAATCAATTGAACCCTGCAAACCTAAATTTGTCGAAGCAAAAATTCTTACTCTTCAATCACTATATATGAGGCTGTTATATTTGTCAAACAAAACTTTAATTTATTTAGAAACTGTGGTCGAGATCACCATCACCTCACTCGACACAAGGAAAATCTAAAAGACATGAAATGCAATTTCACTTATATACAAAAAAATGTACATTCTTCAATTATAAAATTTTTTAATAAAATTCCTATTGAGAATAGGAGACAGGACATAAACTGTGTGAAAAGATACCTAAAAGGACTGCTGGTTTCGGGGGCATACTACACTTTGGAAGAGTTTTTCCGAGATAATCTATAGCGCCAAAGTAGTATCTTCTTTGTTTTGTAATATATTGTTCGTTTTCTTTGTCTATTGTGATACGTAAATTGAATTTTGAATTTTAAAAACAAATACAATTAATAATAAATCCTCTTTTATTCTAAATAAAATGTATGTGATTGATTAAATATCAAGTTATGTGAGTTTATATTTTCTCAGGTTTGTTATTTCTTTAAATTTAATCAATGTATTGTAAGTCTAAATCAGTGGGTATTACAGAATGCGCGACTTATCTGTTTGTATGATTTATGTAGTTATTGATAGTTTTGTAAACAGCTCTAGGTTAAGTTGTATTCTTCCATTTTTATTACTGACATGTTTCACGCCAACCTGGCAAAAATATATTGTTTATAACATGTAGATTATGTACTATGAAACAAATAAAGACTTATTGAATAAATAATGAAGACGTGAACACTTGTAATATTAACATATAGAGCAAAACTAGAACCCTAGACAAATTCAAAATGACTAAATGAAGATCTTATGAATGGGAACGTGAGAAAGAAGCCTTACTTTTTACAATATGTGGTTCAATATATTGAACTAAATTTCGGAAGAATAAAATGAAGAAATAAATAATAATGACAATGAACTAGTTAGATCACTCACGTCTTAAGTAACTCCTTCGAATGATGAAGATAATCTGAGGGATGACCCTATAAGAGAATATGACGAGGAAGATAGAAATGCAGCCCTAAGTATCAATATAAAATACAAAAATTAAAATGACCAGCCAAGTACTAGCACGAGTTTGATAATCCACACACATCTTTTTCTAAAAAAGTTAATGTCAAAGAGACCGGATATAGTCATGGCGGGACACTCGATTCCCTTGGCTTCATCAATTCATTTATTGGGCGTCAATTTGTATAGTCATATGTCTTGGCATAGTCACGTTGCGGCCATTGCTAAGGCTGCTTGGAATACTTTTCCAAACTAAGAACCTCTATACACCCCAACAACTTTTGATGCTCTATAAAGCCCAAATTCAACCATCGCTGGAGTACTGTTTGCATATCTGGGGCTCTGCTCTTAAACATACCCTGAGATTGCTAGATTCCTTTGTCAGGTCAGACTAGAGGTTCTTACTTTTCCCTCAGTATATATATTGGAGAGTCTACTACTCGTCGGTCAAACTATTTAATGGATTGCCACGACCAATAAAGGACTTTTATTACAATTTAAAAACACTGTTAAGTCCTTTCTACTAAGCAAGGCATTATACAGCATAGATGCCTTTCAGAAACTCAACCTTAATGATTTAATATATTTTAATAGTTTAAATGTGTTTTTAACTTTGTGATGTAGGTCAATTTATTTTATGTATTTAAATGTAAATAGTTTTTTAAGTAACCTGTACATTACTAGTATATAAGACAGTAGCCTAGAGGATTAATTTTAGTTTACACTTGAAAACGGTCAGAGATACTACTAACCGAAACGTTGTGTTTAAACCAAACTATAGACAATGGAAGTCCGAAACAATCAGTCTCTTCAGGATAGAAGGTGTTTGCGATAAAATAAGTAAAGTTAGTACAGTGACAAGAGTAGTGCGACGGAGGCTTTCTTTTATTCATTGATCTGAATTTTTTGATTCTTTCTGATGTTTATGAGGGTTTAGAAAGGCCTAGAAACGGATATACTCACATTAAAAGCATTTGTGCACTACGTGCCATCATGCTTTTTTAAGCATGCATTAATGTAAAAGTTTCCAAAAATTACCAATAATGTTCAATACACTACCAATATTTATAATGTGCCACTTTGACCTGTAATATCACAAGTTCATACACTTTGGTGTCATTTGAACTACGATTAACGAGGGTGCCAATACACGAACGTGGGAATTATTAACCTCTTTTACGATTGATTTTGCATCTCTTTCTATAGATGACATAGTCTCAATTTTGGAAATATCCCCAATTAATAAATTTAATGTGTGAGCGATACAACCGTACATAGATATATGTTGAAACTTATCGTGCAGAATACTTCTTGCTTTTACCATTGCAGATGCATTGTCCGTTACTACCGCTTAAAATTTGCTGGAACCTATTTCAGTTGGTATATCTTCAATTGTTTGAGCCATGTATCTCCCAGTATATCGATCAACACCGGTAGCTAATGTTTTATATAAAACAGGTTGAGGAGTAGTAATTATGAAATTAAGTATCGCTTCATTACGGCGGTTGGTCCAACCATCGCACTGTAAGCCCAGAGAAGTGGCTTCTGATATTTTAATTTTAATGTCTGCGTCGACTCTTTGACATTCAGAATCTAGGAGTTTATTTGACAGAGAAAGCGTGAGGGCGTTTTAAAAGACGGTCGCAATCTTTTAAAAAATAGTTGCCAATGCTTATTTTCTACTATTGCAAATGGTGTGCCACTAGCATATATAGCCCTAGCTAATAATTATTCATCTCATTTTTCTTGTTCAGGTTTAGATGAAACGTCCAAAAAATTTCGTAAAGTGGAGGGGGTAGATCTATTGCCTTCTTCCTTTGACACACAGGGTTCAGAAACATGAAGGTCTTCAACGAATTCTGCGGAACTGATATTTAAGACTGCATCGCCTTCAATATCTGAAAAAAAAATAGAAAAATTGCTAATATTTAAAAAATCATATACCCTTTCGACGGACGTGTATATCCTACCCTAACAGTTTTGTTTAATCTAATAACTTATCTATAAAACATATTTGGTCATATCTCGGCCAGCCGCGAAAAGTGTCGTTTTCTCGGCTGTGAATAAGCGGGAAAACGAAACTTTCTGGGGTGTAGGAAGAAAATAAATGTTTACAACTAGATATACTATTTACACTCTTACCGTTACTTATCGATGAATGTGCTAAAATAGACTTCTTAAATAGTTCTTTCACCGCGACAGGACACTTCAAACAATTAACTAAATGTCTTGTCATTCTAGTAGCATTTTTCACATATACGCTTGAACAGAATTTGCAATTATATACTGTCTTGCCATGAACATTTTTTGTAATAAAATATTTCCAAACGCTACTTTTTGGTTTTGTGATACCCTTTAATTTATTTTGCTCCATGTTTCTATACTTACAGACGGTCTAAACTGAGCCGAACGGAACGCCAAAATAAATCTAGTCTCACCACATCATTTACAATTCACACAGCTGTATACGTTCGCGCTTCTAGGGGATTTCTCTGAATTACTGTTATACTGGGATTCCCCTAGAAGCGCCAACGTAAAACACTGTTGCCAGAGTTATAGAATAGGTTAGGGAAGCTCAAAACTCTAAAAATCATTGCAAAATTTTTCAGAGTAGATTATGTAAATAAACTTCTCTAGAGAATATTCTCGGGTGAATTTTCTTACAGAGAATATTCTCCTCTCACATCTCTATGTACACGATAAAGATTGATTGATTGATTGAGATTCCATTCAAAGAAGAGTCATTCGCTTGATCGGTGACCATGATCTGACAAACAACCGGGAAAGCCTTAAACATCGAAGGCAGGTTGGCGACTTGAGTCTATTTTACAAGTATTTTCATGACAAGTGCTCAACTGAGGTTACCCGCTTGATTCCACCCAGAGCGGTGCATGGTAGAAATACACGACGAGCCACTGCAGCCCACCCGTACGTGGTTCAGCTTAGTTTAATTTGTCTTTATTGCCATCAAATCATTATACAATGCAAAAGCAACGTCAAAAACATGGATCTTAGATCCTTTAAAAATATAGGTTAGAAATTGACACAGTGTAATAATTATGAAAAGCAACTTACTTATCAAATCAAAATCACAAAAATCTATAAACATGCAAATGTACAAAAACACACAAATCAAGAAAGAAAGTTGAATGAGTAATATTGTTTGTCTCACTCTTTGAACAATCTATTCCTTTCAACCTTTTGCGTTTTATCGCGTGATAAGATTTTAGGTCCGGCTTCTAATTAGAAACCGCAGTATATACCCCTCACCCCCGCTTGCCCATTCGATGTAGGCAAATAACTGGCTGTGTTCATCAGTATTAGGTCGTTGGAGTCGCCATTTTATGCCACCTGAAATTGTAATTAATATTTATTTTAATCTTAATATTTTTAATTAACACAAATTTTTTTTCTAGAGAAACTAACACTCGGCCCAGAACATTGAATTCAGCTATAACCAACTATAACCAAGAATCGCATCCCTCCAATATAAAGTTAAATAATTTACTTCAAGAAACAAAAACCGCCAACGTTGATGTAGCAAAGGATTTGTCAGGATTATCTGCTGTAGAAGAACATTTAGAAGGTCGCAATAATCAAAGCCTTTCTTCCACGTTGCAACTAGAGGAAAAACATAAAAACCCTTTAAATGCTGAGTTAATCAATGTTGCAAATACTGGTAATTCAATAACTGCTGACTTTAAGATTGAAAACGTTCCGTTTGATGTTCCTGAAGGTTCTTCTGATAAAAATTTTATTAAACACGAACCTAAATTAATTGTTGTGATAAAAAGGCTGAATATATCCGAAAAAAATGGAGAACTTATCACCGATAATAATCTACATCAGATTCCATATACAGCTTCAAATGGGTAAGTGTTATCTGGGTCTAAATCAAAATTGTTTGTATTTTATTTCGCTTATATACCGGGTGACAATGGAACTACTACCCAGGCTGGCGTTTCAAAACGACTTTAGATAAAAATTTGAAATTTTGGCCGACGTCTGGGTTAAGTAATGTGCATATTTTAAGCAAAAAAACAAATGACAATCACTTCCGGTTTCACCGAAAACGATTAAAATTTTGATATTTTAAATTGCAACCCCCGTATATTTTTGCATATTTGAATGCAAACGGTGCAATTCGTACTTCATTAAAGGCACTCTAGGATAGTAGAATAAAAAAACTGATGCTAGCAATTTTCAAAAATCGATATTTTCGACAAGACGTTTTTCAGTTTTTGATGCATTTTTGTATGAAAACGGTTTAACTTACAACCATAGGACTTTCACTATCCAATCTTACTTTTTTATCTTCTATCCATCTTCGCGTGAGCAAGCCGTACTTGAAAAATTTTTTGTCTCGTAAGTATTCAACTCTCCACTCTAAAACTTTAACAGTATTTTAAAAAAAGTTTGAGTTGATTTTTTTCATTAAAAAAAAAGGAAAAAGTCATGTCCAAAGTTGAAAAAATTGCATTTGTTTATAAGTTTTCAATTTTTGTCGTTTAACAAATTACAAAATTGAGTTTTATTATACTCCATTCGAAAGCTAAAAAAAAGGCGAACATTTTATATATGTGACACATTTTTATATCTTTATTCGATATTGCTGTATAAGCGATCGGAGAAAGGTGTTTTTTACGAACGTGAAATTTGAAGAATTTTTTTTTCGAAAAATCTGTGCATTACATTGCAATAAAAAAATACGTGTCAAATATTTTTGATTGCTGAACCGTAAAAAAAATTGTTCGTGGGAAAAAATTTTGAGTTGCAAATTTTGTGTGGAATGCCCCATATACAATAAATAAAGACACTACAATTGTACGGCATATAGCTCCCTCCATTTATCACACATTTTTCACACTGCGTTATGACTTTACGGGTTAATTATACTTAGCCGCTGAAATTGTAAGGAGGTGTTTGGGACATATCCTGAGTCTAACTCCGAGTTTTCGTATTCGAGAGGATTGCGGAAGATACAATCAGTAGTATAACAATGTTAATACTAACCCAAAATCCCATAAGAAATAACATTGCGCTGAAATCTGCATTTTTCGGGCCATTTTAAGGCGTGGTCACTTGGTCCGGCGCGAGCCCCAGAACCGCGGCGGAGGAAGCCTCCACAACAGGCGTTGAACGCGCATGATGATAGAAGGCGATACCGCGAGACCCTATGCATAATTCGCGAGGCTAGCTCAGGCAGGTCAGCGACCCCGAGCGGTGGTCACCCGATGGTTACCCGATGATCGCCCGAGGGTATCCGATGTCGGTAATATAGGACTCATCTTCCTAACCTGAGTGGCGCCCCCTGGTATTATCAACCCTCATTATTTCAAGATTCTAACCCAACTTTATGACCCATGGTCACGTGTTATTACATTTATAGCGGAGGAGAGATGACGTACCACGTTCTCAATAGTACCCAAACCCAAGTACCTAACCTGAACATCTATCTAAATAATCAATATTGAACAACATAATGAATAAATAATAACAGAAAAAAAGTTTGGGCAGTCAGCGGGAATTGAACCATAAACCTCTGGGGCCGAACCTCAAAGCCTTGCAAAATACGCTACGAGAGCATATAGATTAAAACTGTTAAACAATGTTTGACAACGTGAAACCACGGGGGCACATCTGAATAGATTGCTGGAACAAAAGGTCCTTAAGTGGGATTATGGTGATATTTTATAATGTACAAAATTAGGGTAAACCAGGCTGTCTCATATACTTAGTAAAACAAACTAATTGATATCTGAGTACTACCTGAAGTTAGGTAACCAGTGTTTCACATAAAAATAAATATTATAAGCGTAGGAAAATATTAACAATCTTGTGCATTCACCCATCTGTTATGCAACGCGAGTATCAGCTTTCAATATTATTTTACAATCATTCACCCCGAAAGGGCTGCAACGTTTCTTATAGATAGATAGTATAAACTAAAAATCAGTAATTAGCCGAAGCGTCAAGTCTTTTAGCCGATAAGTAAAAACAAAGACATCAGATTTAACAAAAAAAGCATTGTAATATAAACTGCTCCGTGTGGAATCAGATTAAACGTATTATGAACCCTGTCCAACAGACCTGTTCCCCCGGAAGTACATCAAACAAATTTATTACCAAAAATATATAGCTATACACCAAACAATACATACAGGGGTGTATTAAAAGTAGTTTTGTATAAAAAAGGAACATTTTACCATGCACAGTATTAAAAATAAATTATCTTATTATTATAACCAAAAACTTATCAGTCTAACTAAAGAATGATTACATACGAATTAATGATTATAGAAAATTACCAATTGTTTAAAATCATTTAGGAAGCTTGCAAAGTTTGGCTAGCTATCCAACCAAGACAAGTCAAGTTCGGGTGTTTTGCTTTATTTAGGATTCAAAAGAATACCAATATTATTTAATAATTATTAAAAGCAAAAAAAATGTAGCATCATTATGCAAACCACTAATTATACACGAGGCTTGTCTAGATAATGATTTATTTATGCTAATTAGCTACAAGTAATTTACAACAACAAATATTGGGTCATTTATATGCAAAAATGTATTTCTTGAACAGATAATTACTTGCATAATTTTATACAAAAATCTATACAGGGAAGATATAAAGTAAGTATACAAAGACCTTCCAGATTCCCCACAAATTCCCTAAAATATATATTCACGATGAAATTGTGGCCTTTCAAGAACACATTTAACAAAAATGTTATAAACAACTGATCATATAATCAAAGTCATTAAATGCGTAAATTATAAGCCACACTGTATGTTTTTATGAAGAAGAAAATTATACATTATTGCTGTTAAATATCAATAAGATCTCGTGCTAAAAATTATTCAAACAAACGGCCAACTATCACTACTAAACACACTGTATTTTCTGCAAACATTTGATGATGTTAAAGAACCCAACATTTTGACTGGCGACTATATATTAAGTTGCAAATATTACCGAAACACACAATCACAAGCCATTACGTAGGGGCTCAGTATCTGTTTTGTGCGTTGTACAGGTCCTATTGCATGAGGAATTAAGGCATAAATGCAATTTATATTTAAATTCCAAGTACTGAAGTCTCTAAATATTCTTTTTAAATTTTTGAAAAACCTCTCAGTGACATCTTAAATAGTGTAAAAAATATAATTTATATGCTCCAGAACTAAATATATTATACCAACAAGAACAAACTTATTACCAACCTCGTATAAAATAATATAAATGATTAATATTAGAAACTTATCGACAGGGCGATTAGAATTTAGCCTAATAATACCAGTTCAACAGACCCTGGTCAACATCCCCCCCTGCCCCCCGCAACAGCCCCTGTTAAAATCACCCAACTATCCCCTGTTTCTTCACACACCTGTTTATAATATAATTACCCAATTGTAATACGTTTCCACCCATCATTCCCCTATTTTATCACCCCTGATCCCAACAGCATTCACCCCACATCGCATTGATAAAAATACCCATATAAACACCCTAGCGGAATACCATTCATGATTGTATAATTAATTAAAAATCAATCAATTTTAAAACTTTTTTATTCACAACATAATAATATCGCTTACTATCATCCTGGTATATATCACATTATAGGAATAAAAAAATCAGCGTAAAATAAAAAGACATATGTGTAATTTTATACCATCGTTTTATTTCAGAAATATATGCAGTTTTCAAGTCAAATCCACTATTATAGCAATATATAAAAGTCATATCGGAGAAAACAAGACATTTTTTTGAATTATAATAAGTTTATCACCGTGAAAAACAACTTTTAGGATATGTTTTCCTAACCGTGCAATAAAAAACAGAATACATAATTAACTATCTTTCATTAAATAATTAGATAAAATTGGAACACAACACGAGGCATAATTGGTATTATTTTACCTTATTAGCGTATTTAATATTTAAAATTTTAATAACATTTTATGCCGATCGCTTTAAATGCAATTTTGTATTTAAAGTAATTATCTTGTTAATAAAATAATTATAGCGTAATGTGCACGAATAAAATCAATTAATGGGATCTGTATACAGGGGGTATGAACCACTTATTTAAAATCAGTGCAAAAATAAGCAAACCTATTATCTACATTTTCAAAATGTCCTGTATATGACGATATTATATTAGTGTTTGAATTAATTAGTACGTACTCCAATCGACATATATTTATGCATTATAAAATTAATTCTTTTATAGCAGAAATAATTTATATAAATATAGATTGAAGTCCCGTTTAATGGTAAAAGTGAATAATAATGCCGACCGGTGAGTGCCTTTATTATTAAAATTTTTTAATTTTATAATTAGGGGTTTTTCTTTTATAGCAGCACAACAAATCATTAATTTTTTAGAATTTCTGGTGGGAGAGGTTTTTCCCGGCGAGGCGGTATGTTTTTAAAAAATACAATTATTTTTATATGCCTAATTACGGTATTTTCAGATGATATACATATTTCATAATTTTCATCCGGGGTTCGCCATGCCAGAGGACTTCATCGAACTATGGCATGGCCCCCTCCATGGGAGGGGGGTAATAGCCTGGGGAGACCCGGCTGATAAAATAGTTTATGTTTATTTTTGTAATTAAATGTTTAAAATTAATTTTTATGTTTCATTTCAAAGGGGCCGTGGGAAAATTAAAAAAATATTTTGAAATCCCAAGGTATATTAGCAAAAATAACTTTACAATTTAAAACGTTATATCAATTTATAATAAAAACTAATTTAAAGATATGGGGTTGATAAAATAGCGATTATAATAAAAGGCAGTTTGCATCTGAAAAAAGAACGGACTAATGAAGTATTGAATTGATATAATATAAAAAAACTCACCAGAACTTTAAAATCTCCATTATAGGGATAGTGCAGCCATATTTCTCTACAAAATGTTTACCAGTCCGAACAAGGGCTAATTGGCTGCAACGCATGGTAGCCACTTCTGCTTCGGTTTTGGTCATCCTTTTAGGGAGATACAACATTTTATCATCTTCTAGATAGACGATTGTGGAAATGCCAAAGGGCCCGTCCTTATTTTCGATGTCAAGAATGCGATAAAGTTTACCCTCTTCCAGGTCTAAGCCGTTTACAACATCAATTTTAGCGGCCATTTTAGTATGGTATAGTATAAACTAGAAACTAACTTTCTGAACGTTTGTTGCATATATTTATATCAACTCCCCTACCTTTTTGTTGCATCATTCACTCTATGGGGACCTCTAGTATACAGGGTGCCCAAGATAAGGAGGGCCTCTATGGGGATCTCGGTTATGGTAAGAGCTACAACTTTGATTAAATGGGGAAAAAGTTGCGCAATCAGAGGACTAATAATATGGCATAAAAAAAGTTTTAGTAATATTTGTAAGTTTTGAGATATTAAATAAAAACTGATATTTTGGATTTTTGATTTTATTTTTCTTTGGCGTTATTATTAAAGTTAGAGCAAAACTGACAAAACTCTCTCACAGCAACTTGTTATGAACTTAAAGATTACATCGCAATTTTTTTTATACGACGTTTCGTTTCCAAGCAAACACCATCAACTTCATTTTTTCTAATACGGCCCTGATTTCTTATTGTCAAATTTTGAGAGCATTTTTTATTCTTAATTCAATGATGTACCAGACAATGTTGTTTAATTACGTTTCGAGCCTTTTTAACCATCTTTATGACATTTTCAGGGTCCGGACCTGGATCCTAGAGTGTTGCATATGCTTTTTCAGCTTTTTTAATTAAAAAAATGAAAATGATGGATGTAGAAGGTAACAACGTAATCTTTTTAGTTTCATTATGAATTTAAAAAAAAATAATAAAATTACATAATAGATTTTTAAGTATTTATTTAACATTGTAAAATACTGATTCCGAACCCATAATAATTAAACTTTAATTAATTGAAGAAATAAAACTAACATTAACTCATTAAAAATTAATTTTCCAAAAGGTGTTCAAAGTGATTTCCGTCGTTCTCCAAACATAAATAGGATCTTAAAACTGTATTATTTAGGACATTAGTTAACATTTGTGGCGTTACGCTGTGAAAGGCTGCAAGCACTAGTTGTCTAAGCTCTTCTTCTGTTTCAAAATTCTGCTTATAAACACAATTCTCGATATATCCCCAAAGGAAAAAATCAAGCGGGGTTAAATCTGGGGAACGCGCCGGCCAGGGTGTTACAGAATAAGTGCTGATACTTTTTTCTGGAAATCTTGCTGAAATGTACTCTCTAACTACCCTTGAATTATGTGCAGGTGCACCATCCTGCTGGAACCAAGTGTCGCGTTGTTCTGCCAGAGGTAAATTATCCAGAGCCTCCTCTAAGTAATTTTGGAGTAAATTCAGGTAATGCTCAGATGTCAAATTATGTTGATAGAAAAAAGGTCCTATTATTCTTGTTCCCAAAATTCCAGCCCACATATTAAATCCGAAACGGTATTGGTGTCTTGATTCTTTGAATACACGTGGATTTTCCTTAGACCAGTAATGTACATTTTTTCTGTTAAAGATCTCGTTTCGATTTACCATGCTTTCATCAGACCAAATTATCTGGTAAGGAAAATTTATGTTTTCGTGGCATTTTCTGGTGTACCATTCGCAGAATGATCGACGTCTTTCTGCATCACCTGGCCTCAGTCCTTGACAAATTCTGTATTTATATGGGTGAAATTTTTGTTTGTTTAAAATAAATTGAGCAGTTGATTTCGCTACGCCTACATTTTCATCAATTTCTCTAGTTGATACTCCAGGGTTTTCAGTAACAGCTAATAATACGCTGAAAACCTTTTCCTGGTTACTATTTTTTTTTCGGGAGAGCATGGGTTTTTTAAATGCACCGTGTTCTTTAAGGTTAGTTACTAACTTACTGTAAGTCCGTTTAGCTGGTTGTCTCCTTTCCGGATATTTGTCCAAATACATCCGCTCCGCTACATTACAATTTTCTCCGCTTAAAATAAAACATGATAACATATCAAATTTTTCTTCATTTGAATAATAACCTGCCATATTTAGTTCAACTGAAGTAATGCCAAATTGTCTGACACCATACCTACTAATTTTTTTTTCCAATGCCTACTTCGCTAATTTGGGAAAAGAACAATACTTAGTTTGCAACAGCGTAGATTTGTGTTGTTTCAAAAAGAAAATAAACCCAGGAAGTTTTTATTTTTTTTTAAACAGTATCGTAAGGTTTAATTAAAAAAGCTGAAAAAGCATATGCAACACTCTAGGATCCAGGTCCGGACCCTGAAAATTTCATAAAGATGGTTAAAAAGGCTCGAAACGTAATTAAACAACATTGTCTGGTACACCATTGAATTAAGAATAAAAAATGCTCTCAAAATTTGACAATAAGAAATCAGGGCCGTATTAGAAAAAATGAAGTTGATGGTGTTTGCTTGGAAACGAAACGTCGTATAAAAAAAATTGCGATGTAATCTTTAAGTTCATAACAAGTTGCTGTGAGAGAGTTTTGTCAGTTTTGCTCTAACTTTAATAATAACGCCAAAGAAAAATAAAATCAAAAATCCAAAATATCAGTTTTTATTTAATATCTCAAAACTTACAAATATTACTAAAACTTTTTTTATGCCATATTATTAGTCCTCTGATTGCGCAACTTTTTCCCCATTTAATCAAAGTTGTAGCTCTTACCATAACCGAGATCCCCATAGAGGCCCTCCTTATCTTGGGCACCCTGTATATATCCTTTTAATTTCACTTAAAAAGGTATTTGTCTTATACTTTGAGCGGGGTAAGTTGGTTTTATTTTTATTTTATAAAATTTTTATCACTGTTTTTTTATTTTTTTATGGAAATTGAATTTATATGAACAATTTTAAAATGTTTAATTGTCATTTATGCGAAAAAATTTTTACATATAACCTTAAAAATGAGACATTATTATCGGTACCCGAGATTGATTTTGAAAATTATTTAGAGCTTTTTGAAATTTCATTTATTTATAATGATTCTATACCAGAGGGCCTAAACAAATTATCGCAAGGGTTTTCTACAGATAACTTTTTCTTAAATATTTCGTTTATAAGAAATTTAAACATCTGCTTTGAAAAGTGCATACGTTTAAAGCGTGATACCCAAAATTGTGTACCTATATGTAAAATCTGTATTAAAACACTCGAAAGTTAAGGCAACCTTTTTTATTTTGAATAAAAATTTTTTATAATATTGACCATTCATATTTATGCTATTTATTGTACTTCAACATTTATTTTCCTAAAACGATATTAGCATACCTAGGTCATTTTTTAAAACGCCCCTCATATAGACCCTCACCCACATAAGCTATTGTTTTTATTAAGAATTCATGAACCCTTCTTCGTTATTATGTAGAATACAACTACTTTATATAGGCATTTGCACCAAGTAGTTTGGGTATTAGTTTTTCAAAACAGCCCTAAAAGAAATGAAAATTGTTTTTAATTTTATTTCATACCTGTATAATATTTTGTTTTAACATTTTATCTACAAGTGGTTTTTTATCAGTATAATATCCGATACATTTAATATTATATTGCTTTTGCTTTTGATTCGGAGTTTTATATAGATCACCCGATATATCTTTTTTTAAATATTAGAACTCAATTCTTGTAACTTGAGTATATACGTTACAATATCTGTGCAATCAAACTTGTAGTTAAATAACGCATTATTTAATAGAGCCATAGACCAAATAATCCTGCAAATATAATTAATTTTAAAACAGCTGTTCTACGCCAGTGCGTCTTAAAAGTTAATTTAACAAGTGGCGGCAAGCTAGTAAATTACAATGGCCATAACACTCCGTCTGCATCGAAAAAGATATAGGGAAAGTAATTTATTTTACAACTTGTATAGGACTTGGAACATAGGCTGATTAAAGAAAAAGGGTTTGGTATAGGTTGATTAAAGAAAACGAGGGCTCTAATAATAATAATAATATATTTTTATTAGGTTTATAATAATAATATACATTTTATTTATTTTTACATAACTAAAATTTTATATTACGAGATACAATCTTATGTAATAAATCTTTATGCTGCACCAAAACGCCTACATTAGGGCAAGATATACCAAAAAATGAAAGATCCATTTTACCGGTGCGAATTAGGCCCATGGTAAATTCATTATATTCAAAAAACATGTCATTTTGAATAAAATAAAGGCGGCCGTCGGTGTAACGAAATACACTGTCTATCTTTGCGGGGATTCCGTTAAATAATTCTGACGTTATATGGTAATCTTCTGGTTTAAATATGCACTCATTTATCCCCCATACTAGAATATCATTGAAAAATAAATAGGTTTTTCCCTTGTTTGTGTTCACGACAGCTCGAACTCTGGTTTTTACATTTGTGGCAGCGAGACTATCTATTGATTCCGTTTTTATTAACGCAAACGTGCCGTACTTTACAAAGTAAATTAGATCATCAACAAACAATACAATGTCTCCATTAGGACGTTCATATATAGCAGTTATTTTCTTAAAATTTTTTGGCAAAAATTTAAAATAATCTGTTAATAGAAAAGGGGTATTCGAAATTTGTTTCGTCTCTAAATTCAACATCCAAACAAATGTTTCATAAAAAATAAATAATTTGTTTTTAACGATTAAATAAGCTTTATTTGTTTTTGGGTCCAAGTCACATAGAGTCGGAAACTGCGCCGCATTGGGTACCGAGGGCGCGTCAGGGGTCGGGGGTACGCTGGGGATTGTTGTTGTAGCTTTTGTCTGTATAGTTGTGGTTCTTGTCTGTGGGGTGGTTGTAACTTTTATCGGCATAGTTGTGGTTTTTATCTGTGGAGTGGTTGTAACTTTTGTAGGTATAGTCGTGGTTTTTGTCTGTGGGGTTGTATTCGGTGACGTGGGTATTTTTGTTGTGGTCAAAGATTTTTTGCCATAAAGGTACTCGATACCATAAATATCGTCCTGAGTTATTTTCACATTTTCCGCTTTGTAATACGGGTACATGATCGCGCTCTCGTCAGCTGTGTGGGCTAAACCTAGAGTATGCCCGATCTCATGTATTAAAACGCTTAGTAAATTTGTCCCACCATTTTTGGAAGAAAGACTCCATGGTTCTTTTGAATGCATATGAATCTCTACATTGGCACTTCCATCTGGAAAAAATGCGTGCGCTAAAGTAGGTTTATCTAATTTGTAGGGACACCAGGTGAGATCATTTTTCATTTTATGCCGTTGGTCGGCAAACGAAATTGTAATATTATGGATGTTTCTATCATATTTAAAGCGGAAATTAGAAACATCCTCCCAAGCATGGGACAATGCCGATAAAAGTTACAACCACCCCACAGACAAGAACCACAACTATACAGACAAAAGCTACAACAACAATCCCCAGCGTACCCCCGACCCCTGACGCGCCCTCGGTACCCGATGCGGCGCAGTTTCCGACTCTATGTGACTTGGACTCAAAAACAAATAAAGCTTATTTAATCGTTAAAAACAAATTATTTATTTTTTATGAAACATTTGTTTGGATGTTGAATTTAGAGACGAAACAAATTTCGAATACCCCTTTTCTATTAACAGATTATTTTAAATTTTTGCCAAAAAATTTTAAGAAAATAACTGCTATATATGAACGTCCTAATGGAGACATTGTATTGTTTGTTGATGATCTAATTTACTTTGTAAAGTACGGCACGTTTGCGTTAATAAAAACGGAATCAATAGATAGTCTCGCTGCCACAAATGTAAAAACCAGAGTTCGAGCTGTCGTGAACACAAACAAGGGAAAAACCTATTTATTTTTCAATGATATTCTAGTATGGGGGATAAATGAGTGCATATTTAAACCAGAAGATTACCATATAACGTCAGAATTATTTAACGGAATCCCCGCAAAGATAGACAGTGTATTTCGTTACACCGACGGCCGCCTTTATTTTATTCAAAATGACATGTTTTTTGAATATAATGAATTTACCATGGGCCTAATTCGCACCGGTAAAATGGATCTTTCTTTTTTTGGTATATCTTGCCCTAATGTAGGCGTTTTGGTGCAGCTTAAAGATTTATTACATAAGATTGTATCTCGTAATATAAAATTTTAGTTATGTAAAAATAAATAAAATGTATATTATTATTATAAACCTAATAAAAATATATTATTATTATTATTAGAGCCCTCGTTTTCTTTAATCAACCTATACCAAACCCTTTTTCTTTAATCAGCCTATGTTCCAAGTCCTATACAAGTTGTAAAATAAATTACTTTCCCTATATCTTTTTCGATGCAGACGGAGTGTTATGGCCATTGTAATTTACTAGCTTGCCGCCACTTGTTAAATTAACTTTTAAGACGCACTGGCGTAGAACAGCTGTTTTAAAATTAATTATATTTGCAGGATTATTTGGTCTATGGCTCTATTAAATAATGCTTTATTTAACTACAAGTTTGATTGCACAGATATTGTAACGTATATACTCAAGTTACAAGAATTGAGTTCAAATATTTAAAAAAAGATATATCGGGTGATCTATATAAAACTCCGAATCAAAAGAAAAAGCAATATAATATTAAATGTATCGGATATTATACTGATAAAAAACCACTTGTAGATAAAATGTTAAAACAAAATATTATACAGGTATGAAATAAAATTAAAAACAATTTTCATTTCTTTTAGGGCTGTTTTGAAAAACTAATACCCAAACTACTTGGTGCAAATGCCTATATAAAGTAGTTGTATTCTACATAATAACGAAGAAGGGTTCATGAATTCTTAATAAAAACAATAGCTTATGTGGGTGAGTGTCTATATGAGGGGCGTTTTAAAAAATGACCTAGGTATGCTAATATCGTTTTAGGAAAATAAATGTTGAAATACAATAAATAGCATAAATATGAATGGTCAATATTATAAAAAATTTTTATTCAAAATAAAAAAGGTTGCCTTAACTTTCGAGTGTTTTAATACAGATTTTACATATAGGTACACAATTTTGGGTATCACGCTTTAAACGTATGCACTTTTCAAAGCAGATGTTTAAATTTCTTATAAACGAAATATTTAAGAAAAAGTTATCTGTAGAAAACCCTTGCGATAATTTGTTTAGGCCCTCTGGTATAGAATCATTATAAATAAATGAAATTTCAAAAAGCTCTAAATAATTTTCAAAATCAATCTCGGGTACCGATAATAATGTCTCATTTTTAAGGTTATATGTAAAAATTTTTTCGCATAAATGACAATTAAACATTTTAAAATTGTTCATATAAATTCAATTTCCATAAAAAAATAAAAAAACAGTGATAAAAATTTTATAAAATAAAAATAAAACCAACTTACCCCGCTCAAAGTATAAGACAAATACCTTTTTAAGTGAAATTAAAAGGATATATATACTAGAGGTCCCCATAGAGTGAATGATGCAACAAAAAGGTAGGGGAGTTGATATAAATATATGCAACAAACGTTCAGAAAGTTAGTTTCTAGTTTATACTATACCATACTAAAATGGCCGCTAAAATTGATGTTGTAAACGGCTTAGACCTGGAAGAGGGTAAACTTTATCGCATTCTTGACATCGAAAATAAGGACGGGCCCTTTGGCATTTCCACAATCGTCTATCTAGAAGATGATAAAATGTTGTATCTCCCTAAAAGGATGACCAAAACCGAAGCAGAAGTGGCAACCATGCGTTGCAGCCAATTAGCCCTTGTTCGGACTGGTAAACATTTTGTAGAGAAATATGGCTGCACTACCCCTATAATGGAGATTTTAAAGTTCTGGTGAGTTTTTTTATATTATATCAATTCAATACTTCATTAGTCCGTTCTTTTTTCAGATGCAAACTGCCTTTTATTATAATCGCTATTTTATCAACCCCATATCTTTAAATTAGTTTTTATTATAAATTGATATAACGTTTTAAATTGTAAAGTTATTTTTGCTAATATACCTTGGGATTTCAAAATATTTTTTTAATTTTCCCACGGCCCCTTTGAAATGAAACATAAAAATTAATTTTAAACATTTAATTACAAAAATAAACATAAACTATTTTATCAGCCGGGTCTCCCCAGGCTATTACCCCCCTCCCATGGAGGGGGCCATGCCGTAGTTCGATGAAGTCCTCTGGCATGGCGAACCCCGGATGAAAATTATGAAATATGTATATCATCTGAAAATACCGTAATTAGGCATATAAAAATAATTGTATTTTTTAAAAACATACCGCCTCGCCGGGAAAAACCTCTCCCACCAGAAATTCTAAAAAATTAATGATTTGTTGTGCTGCTATAAAAGAAAAACCCCGAATTATAAAATTAAAAAATTTTAATAATAAAGGCACTCACCGGTCGGCATTATTATTCACTTTTACCATTAAACGGGACTTCAATCTATATTTATATAAATTATTTCTGCTATTAAAGAATTAATTTTATAATGCATAAATATATGTCGATTGGAGTACGTACTAATTAATTCAAACACTAATATAATATCGTCATATACAGGACATTTTGAAAATGTAGATAATAGGTTTGCTTATTTTTGCACTGATTTTAAATAAGTGGTTCATACCCCCTGTATACAGATCCCATTAATTGATTTTATTCGTGCACATTACGCTATAATTATTTTATTAACAAGATAATTACTTTAAATACAAAATTGCATTTAAAGCGATCGGCATAAAATGTTATTAAAATTTTAAATATTAAATACGCTAATAAGGTAAAATAATACCAATTATGCCTCGTGTTGTGTTCCAATTTTATCTAATTATTTAATGAAAGATAATTAATTATGTATTCTGTTTTTTATTGCACGGTTAGGAAAACATATCCTAAAAGTTGTTTTTCACGGTGATAAACTTATTATAATTCAAAAAAATGTCTTATTTTCTCCGATATGACTTTTATATAGGGATGGATTAAATTATATGTTTGATATTTTAATATCAATGCATATTATATTTTCCAGGTAATTTATTCAAATGCATGACAAGAAACTAAATATTCGATAAACATAATAAACGCTCGATAAATATAATGAATGCCCGATATAAAATTTACATGCTTCTTAAAATAATAATTATTCGATAAACGTAATAAACGCTCGATAAATATAATGAATGCCCGATATAAAATTTACATGCTTCTTAAAATAATAATTATACTGAATTGGAACCAAAAAGGTGGATTAGATGCCGTGTTAGCGCCTGTTTAACCAATATAAGTCTATAATTATTACAATTTTTGTCGAGTGACTAACAGCTAGAGAAACATAACCTCACTTGTCACTCTCACTGTGCTTTTCGGTCGACTACTTTCACATTTTTTTTATATTTCCAAACTATCGAACATTTATATATATTTTTAGTGCACATTTCATTAACATACCGAACAGAATTTAGCGTACGTATTGTATATTTATATTGCCATTTTATAATAAATATCAGGCATTTCTTATTATTTTATACTACAGTTTGATTTCTTTATCGAGCATATATAATTTTTTTAATCTGCAAATTGTATTAAATTACCGGGCGTTAATTACGACCCTTTTATATATTGCTATAATAGTGGATTTGACTTGAAAACTGCATATATTTCTGAAATAAAACGATGGTATAAAATTACAGATATGTCTTTTTATTTTACGCTGATTTTTTTATTCCTATAATGTGATATATACCAGGATGATAGTAAGTGATATTATTATGTTGTGAATAAAAAAGTTTTAAAATTGATTGATTTTTAATTAATTATACAATCATGAATGGTATTCCGCTAGGGTGTTTATATGGGTATTTTTATCAATGCGATGTGGGGTGAATGCTGTTGGGATCAGGGGTGATAAAATAGGGGAATGATGGGTGGAAACGTATTACAATTGGGTAATTATATTATAAACAGGTGTGTGAAGAAACAGGGGATAGTTGGGTGATTTTAACAGGGGCTGTTGCGGGGGGCAGGGGGGGATGTTGACCAGGGTCTGTTGAACTGGTATTATTAGGCTAAATTCTAATCGCCCTGTCGATAAGTTCCTAATATTAATCATTTATATTATTTTATACGAGGTTGGTAATAAGTTTGTTCTTGTTGGTATAATATATTTAGTTCTGGAGCATATAAATTATATTTTTTACACTATTTAAGATGTCACTGAGAGGTTTTTCAAAAATTTAAAAAGAATATTTAGAGACTTTAGTACTTGGAATTTAAATATAAATTGCATTTATGCCTTAATTCCTCATGCAATGGGACCTGTACAACGCACAAAACAGATACTGAGCCCCTACGTAATGGCTTGTGATTGTGTGTTTCGGTAATATTTGCAACTTAATATTGTCACGACTTAGTGCCGTTTTGGTCCTAGAGGGGGCGTGGAGTGGGAAATAAGACGCTCGTCTAAAAAACAGAGTACCCTTTTATTAATGACAAGTATTCTACAATAATTTACCCAGTAGCCCAGAGACTGCTTAGCATGTTCCGGGGGACCTTATCTGGGGGACGTGGCGGAGTCCTACTAGGGGATATTAACTAGGACAGTGGGCTCACAGTAGGGACTCAGGAGAGGGGCTTAGATCATCCGTTCTATAGCACTCCTGAGGGGTGTTTTAAAGGAAGGACTCAGGAGAGGGGCTTAGATCATCCGTTCTATAGCACTCCTGAGGGGTGTTTTAAAGGAAGGGATCAGGAGAGGGGCTTAGATCATCCGTTCTATAGCACTCCTGAGGGTATAGGAGTTGACCAGGTCGGAAAGACGAAGGTGCCTTGTCCATCCAATGTTCGGGTATTTATACACCGAAAGTGCTAAGTCTTGTTCTATTAACCTTGACATTGGATGGCACAGTGGTCCGCGACCTCAACGCACAGTGGTGGAGTCATGTGAAAGTTGGGTGCCGCCATTTTGTTGACATGCCCCCCCTTTGAAAAACATTGGACCCCAATGTTAAAGAACATGCTGGGCTTGCTTTACAACATTTTTTGAATTTATAATACATATATATTTTATATTGCTTCTTCTGTCTGTTGATTTTTCATCCCCCAATCCACCAGTTTGTCTGACTTCCAGCCGGCTATGTCCTTTTGGTTACTGGTGTTCCTGATGCTTGACTTGTTGCCGGATGGTCTGGTGTCCTTTTGCCAACTGGTGGAGTCGTGGGTGTTACATGTAACAACAGAAAGATCTTATGTAGTATCGGTAGCTTAATATCTTAAGTATAAATATTTTCATATAATAAATAAAAATGTGTATATAATAATTTGTTTATTTCTATATTTGTACCGTCCCCTGTATGTATAACGTTGACTTCCTTGTATAAATTGGTTTTTCATGTCAAAGTTATACTTGGTTTCTACTTTGATACGGTTATCCCTAGTAACTATCTTTACGTGTTACGTATTTGTGTATATGTATAATTTAATGTATAATAATTGTATAAACGTATAATAATATAATAATTGTATATATATTTTTTTTTTTGTTTACCTACGTCTATTTTTGTCTCCCTCCAGGTTTCCCCTCTAGGATTCCTTTTCTAGGCTTCCTCCGCGTCTTCGTATACTTCATCTTCTTCTTCGTTATCCTCTTCTTCTGCTTTTTCGTTATCTTCTTCTATTTCTATGGTGTCCTGCCCTGTCCATGGATCATTATAAGGAAGGATTCGGCTTACATGTACGACATCTGACTTTCCCCGTCCTTTGTCTATTTTATAATTGACTTCCCCTTGTTTCTCAGCTATAGTGTATGGTCCGAACCACTTTAATAGTAACTTCTCGCTGCGACCAACTTTTCTGATTGGTGTAAAAATTTTTACATTATCTCCAGGTGCAAACGTCAGTTCTCTGTGATTGGCGTCGTAGGCGACTTTGTCCTTGGCTTGCCTTTTGGTTATATTTTCTATCGCTATGCTTCTCATGACTAGTGCCCGTTTTCTGATTTCCACAGCATCTGTTTTGCAGTCTGTATTAGTTAGCATCGCCTCCGAGGGTAGGGTTGGTTCCCGTGCATATGTCAGCATGAAAGGGCTGAATCTTGTGGTGTCTTGCACCGCTGTATTGTATGCAAATGTTATGTATGGTAGGTAGGTGCACCAATCTGTTTGCTGAGTGTTACAATACATAGCGAGCATGTCTGCTATTGTTTTATTCAATCTTTCTGTCAATCCATTGCAGCTTGGGTGGTAGGCTGTGGTGAACTGGCTTTGGACTCCCATAAGTTTTGTAATTTCTTGTACCAGCTCGGATTGAAAGGTTTTGCCTCTGTCACTCAACAAGGTCCTTGGTGCGCCGTGAATTAGGAATATCTTTTCCACTAGGAATTTCGCTACTGGTTCGGCCTTGCCATTTGGTAGTGGTGCTGTTATGGCGTACCTGGATGCATAATCTGTCGCCACTACTATCATTGTTTTTCCTTTATTGCTCCTTCTAAAGGGTCCCAATAAGTCTATCCCTATTTTGTCTAAAATCTGACCGACTGGTATTGGCTGCAACAGTCCCGGTGTTTTCCGATATGGTTGTCCCTTTCGCGCTTGGCAATCTGGACAGCCTTTTATATATCTTTCGATGTCTTTTGTCATATTGTCCCAATAGTATCTGGTCCTAATTTTGTTCATAGTTTTTGTTATTCCCAAATGGCCACTAGCGGGAGCTGCATGAAGTTCCCATAAGATCTCTTCTATCATGCTTTTTGGGATTACTGGTACATTACGTAGGCCTGTTACAGTTGATACTGCTTTGTGTAGAATGTTGTCTATTACTCTGTACCCTTTTGCCCTCTTTCTTGTGCCTATTGGTGCGTCCAGTTTTCCTGGTTCTTCTAGTATATTTATGAGTTGCTTTAGATCTTTGTCTTGTTCCTGGAGTTTTCTTAAATCGCTGGTTAATGTGGTAAATGTTTGAATTTCTTCTGTTTCTTCTGTATGTTTGTTTGGGCACAGTACTGGGTTCCTGGACATGCAGTCGGCGTCCTTGTGAGCCACCCCTTTTTTGTATTCGATTGTGTAGTCGAATTCTGATAGTTTTAGGGCCCATCTTGCTAGTCGTTTATTATGTTCCTTTATAGAGTCAATCCAACACAGTGCATGATGGTCTGTTACAATCTTGACAGGTTGGCCATATATAAGGTGGCGCAGGTATCCTAGGCCCCATACTACTGCTAGAAGTTCAAGCTCACTTATGGCGTAGTTTTTTTCTGCGTGTGATAAGCTTCGGCTGATATATGCTATGGGATGAGCAATATCTTTGTCGTCCTCTTGCAGCAGGACTCCTCCAATGCCCTCGGTGCAAGCATCTGAGTGAAAAATGCAGCTCTTGTTAGGATTATAGTGCTGCAAGGTTGGAGCTGTAATTAGTTTTTCTTTAAGCTTCTGAAATGCGGCTTCTTGTTGTTGCCCCCATGTGAAGTTTCCTTTTTTTGTAGCTTCCTTGAAGTGGTTTTGCTATAACCGAGAATTGGTTTATGAATTTTCTGTAGAAGTTACATAGTCCCAGAAAGCTTTGTAAGTCTTTCAATTTTTTTGGGGTTGGGAATTTTTTTATACACTCGATTTTTTCTTCCTCTGGTCGGATGCCCGTGTTGCTTACTTTGAAACCTAGAATTCTTATTTCTTCTTGCAGATATTTACATTTCGATGGTTTGAGGGTTAGGTTCGCTTCTCTTAGTCTTTGGAAGACTTTGGCCAGTTTTTCCAGGTGTTCTTCTTGTGTTTCTGAGAAGATGATGATGTCGTCTAAGTAGATTAAAATTTCTTTCCATTTCATGTCGCCAAAAATTTTATCTGAAAGTTCCTGGAACGTTGCTGGCGCGTTGCACAAACCAAAACTTAGGACATTGAACTCGTAGGCGCCGTGTCCCTGTGCCACGAATGCCGTGTATTGTTTTGACTCTTCTTCGACTGGTACTTGCCAATATCCTGACAGCATGTCGAGCGTGCTAAAGTATTTTGCTTTTCCCAAGTATGTAAGAATGTCATCAATCTGTGGTAAGGGCCAGGAGGATTTTTTTGTGACGGCATTGATTTTTCTGTAGTCGACGCAGAATCTTGTAGTACCGTCTTTTTTTTTGACTAGGACTACTGGGCTGGCCCATGGTGAGTGACAGGGCCTTATGACATTACTATCTAGCATTTCGTTTATCTGGTCGTTGATTATCTCTCTTTCTTTCTGGGAGACCCTGTATGGGCGACTTTTCACTGGTTTTTCGTTTTCGACGTCTATTTTGTGTGTTGCCAAGGATGTCCTTCCCATGTATTTAGGATGTTTGGCAAATACGTCCTTGTATCGAGACAGAAGGTTTTCTAATTTCTTTTTAGTCCTTTGGTCGTGTATTGTGGATAGCTCGTGATCCTGTAGGGTGACTATATCTTCTCTGTTTTCTTGCAAGGTTAGGCAAAGAGGGTGCTTTGACTCGTCTTCGTTAGCTTCCAATAGGTAGCCTATTGCCATGTATTTTCTGATAGGTGGAGACATGGATGCGTTTGGTTTTATGTTCATGTACCAATTTTTGTTCTGGAAGTATAGTCCTGAAGTGGGGCTCCATTGATTTTTTACGAAGGCCGCTGTGTTCAGTTGGAAGTAGTAAATTTTGTCTTCAGCTAATTCAGGATTCGATAGTTTAATTGGTTGTTCGTCACGGCTGTCCAGGTTGTAGTCTTCTGTTGCAGTAATTTTATGGGTGACTGCTTGTTTGTCCACTTCAATATCGCTTAGTGTTTTTATCACGTCGTCTTCCGTTTCGGTGGCTTCGATTGTGGTCGTGCTGTCTGGTCTGTACATGGTGATGTTGATGTTGGTTTCTTTGAAGATGTGACTAATTATGTGCTTTATTCGGTCAGTGTTCATTCTATACGCTGCAATTGGTAGTGCGGCTTCTCTTTCACCTGTCTCTTGCAGTAATTTTTTGACTTCTAGTATGCATTTAAAGAAGTATGCATAACTTGGCTTAAAGTACGACTTTTTCTTAGTCGTAAGGTAATATGTATTATACCCGTCTTCTTGTATTAATCTGGCCTCGCCTCTCTGTGGCTTAAAACCAATATTTTTCCATTTTATGTAATTGTCTTTTGTGCGTGTGTTTATGTTTTTGTCTACCATTCCATCCTCGGTTAGGTAGTATATTCTGCATGTGTTTGACGTAGGTTTTTTGTCTGCGATTGATGGGTCATTTTTTGATTTCGGACATCGTGTATATTCTCTGTATAGGTATCTCCATTGTTCCTTCGTTGATTCTTCTTGGTGTGCCATTAGTATTGAGGGTTGGATGTCGCTGGTTTGAATCAGTGGTATCACGTAGTTTCTTCGTAACGTTAGTGTATTTTCTGGTAAGTTTATTTGTGCCTCGTTTTGCCGTAGGAAGTCCATGCCCAGAATGATTGCTGCTGGTGATTCTTCAATGACTCGTGCGGTGCAGCAGCTGTATAGTGGCTTTGTCCTAGTGTATATCTTGAGCGGTAATTTGGCTTGTCCCAATACTTGTATTTTATGTCCTCCTGCCGTGATAAGTACGGAGTTAGTGTTGTCCATTCGGGTCTCTGTGGGTAGTAGATTTTTCTTCACGACACTGTTTTCTGCGCCAGTATCTATTATTGCCCTAGTTCGTTTGTTGTTGATAGATAAGTCGATGCATAGGGCGGATGAATGATTTTTCTTGTTTTGCCCCGTTTGAAGCAGGACGGCGCGGGTTTTTATTGGTTTCGCCGTCCATTGTCGTTTGGGTGTAGGTTGCTTCTGCATGACATGGCATAGTGCCCCGGTTTGCGACAATTGTGACAGGTGGGCCTGTTGTCGTAGGTCCTAGGTTGTGGGTGCGTTGGTGTGCTTCTGCTGAAGGTGCGTGAACTTTGGACGGGTCTCTGTACTTCTTCGTGCGTGTATTGTCGGGTTGGTGAATATCTTCTGTAATTCGTGGGGCTTCTTGGCGGTGGTCTCCAGGGCGCTCTGTGGCTGCTATAACTGTCGTTGTGACGATATTCGTCCTGTTGACTGCGAGGTGGGTCGCTGAACCTGATTGTTCTTGTTGCTTCTGGCAGTTTGGGTGCGTTGTCAATTGTCGTGGCGATTTTCTTGAGCTCTGTCTCTGTTTGAGGTGGTGAATTTGGTGGGTTTGTGAGCCAGTAAAAGTGATAAAATGTGTCGGGCAGTAGGCCCCTTTCGAAGAAATTCGTGAATTCTTCTATGTCTATTGTGGGCTTATATTCATTGTATAGGACTCGCAACTCGTAGAAGTATTCTTTTGCTGATTCGTCTTTGTGTTGTTTTCTTTCTTCGATTCTTTTTCTATGTATTGCTTGTGTGTTTGTATCTTGAAATTCGTGGAGGAATGCTCTGCATAGATCGCCCCAAGTTTTGTCGCCGTTAGATGCTTTGAACTCGTTGAACCATATGTTTGCGGCTCCGTCCATGAATGTTCCGAAATATGCTATCTTTAGGTTTTCATCCCAGCTGTTTGCTAACGCCGTCCGTTCGTAGGTTTTGATGTAGTTCGTGGCTGATACCTTCGTCGGGTTGAATGTAGCTGGGCTCACGAACTGCGGTACAGCGGCTTGTCTGGGTGATGCCATTGCGTCCGATATTGTGATGTTCATACTTGGTTGGTTCACCGTCGCCATTATTGGTGTGGGGGTGAGGTTGTGTACTTCCCTGTCGCTGCTGCCTGTGTTTGGACTGCCGGCTCGGCGCTCTGGTGTCGTGGCTTCCTGAATTCTTGGTGGTGTGGCTTTTATCAGATTTCCTGTATTTTCAGAGGACTGGCTTCTCGGTTTCGGGATGGTCTGTTGTGTGGCGCTGCGGGGGGTATCGACGAGGACCACTTCTACTAGCGTAGGGGAGGCTGTTGGGCTGCGGTTTAACCTTTGGCTTCGTTGGAACGGGGAGGGAGCGACGGCTGTGCTTTGATGGTCAGGCCTGAAGTCCGATAGGGCGCTAGTTGACTGGGTACGCTGCTTTTCCCGGCTTCTAAGGTCGTAGTTTGGCATCGGCTTTTTGCTTTGGGACGTGGGCACTGGCTGGATTCTTCCTATCGTCGCCAATTGTCAGGAATTCGTGATGTACTGCTATATTATCGTCTTGTCCGCCAAATCGTCAAGAATTCTTGGTGAGGGGTAGTTTTCGTTGCTTGGTCCTTCACGCTTCGGGGGTCCTCCTTGGCTCTAGTGTTGACTTAATTTGGTGATTAAGCCTCTCGGGAACGGTTAGGCGCCTCCACCATGTCACGACTTAGTGCCGTTTTGGTCCTAGAGGGGGCGTGGAGTGGGAAATAAGACGCTCGTCTAAAAAACAGAGTACCCTTTTATTAATGACAAGTATTCTACAATAATTTACCCAGTAGCCCAGAGACTGCTTAGCATGTTCCGGGGGACCTTATCTGGGGGACGTGGCGGAGTCCTACTAGGGGATATTAACTAGGACAGTGGGCTCACAGTAGGGACTCAGGAGAGGGGCTTAGATCATCCGTTCTATAGCACTCCTGAGGGGTGTTTTAAAGGAAGGACTCAGGAGAGGGGCTTAGATCATCCGTTCTATAGCACTCCTGAGGGGTGTTTTAAAGGAAGGGATCAGGAGAGGGGCTTAGATCATCCGTTCTATAGCACTCCTGAGGGTATGGGAGTTGACCAGGTCGGAAAGACGAAGATGCCTTGTCCATCCAATGTTCGGGTATTTATACACCGAAAGTGCTAAGTCTTGTTCTATTAACCTTGACATTGGATGGCACAGTGGTCCGCGACCTCAACGCACAGTGGTCGAGTCATGTGAAAGTTGGGTGCCGCCATTTTGTTGACAATATATAGTCACCAGTCAAAATGTTGGGTTCTTTAACATCATCAAATGTTTGCAGAAAATACAGTGTGTTTAGTAGTGATAGTTGGCCGTTTGTTTGAATAATTTTTAGCACGAGATCTTATTGATATTTAACAGCAATAATGTATAATTTTCTTCTTCATGAAAACATACAGTGTGGCTTATAATTTACGCATATAATGACTTTGATTATATGATCAGTTGTTTATAACATTTTTGTTAAATGTGTTCTTGAAAGGCCACAATTTCATCGTGAATATATATTTTAGGGAATTTGTGGGGAATCTGGAAGGTCTTTGTATACTTACTTTATATCTTCCCTGTATAGATTTTTGTATAAAATTATGCAAGTAATTATCTGTTCAAGAAATACATTTTTGCATATAAATGACCCAATATTTGTTGTTGTAAATTACTTGTAGCTAATTAGCATAAATAAATCATTATCTAGACAAGCCTCGTGTATAATTAGTGGTTTGCATAATGATGCTACATTTTTTTTGCTTTTAATAATTATTAAATAATATTGGTATTCTTTTGAATCCTAAATAAAGCAAAACACCCGAACTTGACTTGTCTTGGTTGGATAGCTAGCCAAAATTTGCAAGCTTCCTAAATGATTTTAAACAATTGGTAATTTTCTATAATCATTAATTCGTATGTAATCATTCTTTAGTTAGACTGATAAGTTTTTGGTTATAATAATAAGATAATTTATTTTTAATACTGTGCATGGTAAAATGTTCCTTTTTTATACAAAACTACTTTTAATACACCCCTGTATGTATTGTTTGGTGTATACCTATATATTTTTGGTAATAAATTTGTTTGATGTACTTCCGGGGGAACAGGTCTGTTGGACAGGGTTCATAATACGTTTAATCTGATTCCACACGGAGCAGTTTATATTACAATGCTTTTTTTGTTAAATCTGATGTCTTTGTTTTTACTTATCGGCTAAAAGACTTGACGCTTCGGCTAATTACTGATTTTTAGTTTATACTATCTATCTATAAGAAACGTTGCAGCCCTTTCGGGGTGAATGATTGTAAAATAATATTGAAACATGCTCGCGTTGCATAACAGATGGGTGAATGCACAAGATTGTTAATATTTTCCTACGCTTATAATATTTATTTTTATGTGAAACACTGGTTACCTAACTTCAGGTAGTACTCAGATATCAATTAGTTTGTTTTACTAAGTATATGAGACAGCCTGGTTTACCCTAATTTTGTACATTATAAAATATCACCATAATCCCACTTAAGGACCTTTTGTTCCAGCAATCTATTCAGATGTGCCCCCGTGGTTTCACGTTGTCAAACATTGTTTAACAGTTTTAATCTATATGCTCTCGTAGCGTATTTTGCAAGGCTTTGAGGTTCGGCCCCAGAGGTTTATGGTTCAATTCCCGCTGACTGCCCAAACTTTTTTTCTGTTATTATTTATTCATTATGTTGTTCAATATTGATTATTTAGATAGATGTTCAGGTTAGGTACTTGGGTTTGGGTACTATTGAGAACGTGGTACGTCATCTCTCCTCCGCTATAAATGTAATAACACGTGACCATGGGTCATAAAGTTGGGTTAGAATCTTGAAATAATGAGGGTTGATAATACCAGGGGGCGCCACTCAGGTTAGGAAGATGAGTCCTATATTACCGACATCGGATACCCTCGGGCGATCATCGGGTAACCATCGGGTGACCACCGCTCGGGGTCGCTGACCTGCCTGAGCTAGCCTCGCGAATTATGCATAGGGTCTCGCGGTATCGCCTTCTATCATCATGCGCGTTCAACGCCTGTTGTGGAGGCTTCCTCCGCCGCGGTTCTGGGGCTCGCGCCGGACCAAGTGACCACGCCTTAAAATGGCCCGAAAAATGCAGATTTCAGCGCAATGTTATTTCTTATGGGATTTTGGGTTAGTATTAACATTGTTATACTACTACAATCCCCTCGCAATTTAAGAATGAGTTTGTGTTTATTCTTTAAACTTGTTTGCATTTGTTCTTACAAATATTTAAAATTATAAGAATTGGTTTGTTATGAAATTATCTATTCACTTATGGTCCAATAAAGGTCATAGGCCACTTACAATGGCCTGTGAAAGGTCAGGAATAAGGGGTGGATTTTGATATTTCTTAAATTCCGTGAAACCGACAAGTTTTTCAACGTATCGATTGCTTAGCAGAGCGGCACTTCTTGCCGCAATTATCTCTCGGCTATCAAGCTCTTTAAAGATTAGCAGTCGCAAAAGCTGAAACCGTTCAAGGCTCTACAACGTGCAAATTTATAGAACGATTAACACGGTTTAGACGCTGGCCATTTGGTTTCACCAGAGCCACAAACATACATACATACATACATAACACGGTTTCACCACAGCAGGATTCTAAAAAGGCTATTTAAGACACGTGTCAGGTCGAATTAAATTTTAATAAAGGACTATTTCTAAGGTACAAAAACTAAGGAAATTAATGATAAACTGGCAACCCTCATTAATAACCACACGAGTGAATTGCATTTCGATGACTGTTGATATTTATTTTCAACTGTTTTGGAAATATGGCGGTTCCTAAATTGCAATCAATCAATCAAAAATATGCTTTATTGTCCAAGAATACAAATGTTCTCATTGACAAAGCTACCTAAAACTACGCCTAACCTAAAATTACAGGTCAAAACAGAAACAGAAAGGGACAAAACGCCCATAAAATCACAAAAATATATAAATCATAAATATAAAAAATAAAATAATTACACTCACGACTTAAAATTATGTAGAGTCAGGTTAAGGGGGAAAAAAACCAAGATCACGACAAAAAATAAAGCTAATTATTTGTATCATTAAAAAATTCATTGACAGTATAGTACGCTTTTCTAATTAAAAAATTTTTTGTTTTGCTTCTGAATCTCCTCTCGCATTGCTGACTCCTTAGGTTAATTGGTAGATGATTAAAGCTTTTTTTGCCACCATATATTAAAGATTTTTTAATCTGATCGGACCTAGGAATAGGCAAGCTGAGGGTAAATGATTGGCGCATATTATAATGAGTAGAAACAAAGAGATTGTTCCTATATTTTCTATACATCAAGCAGGCAGTCTCAAGAATAAAAATACAGTAAACTGTCAAAATTGCGTGTCTCAGGAATAAGAGACGACAAGAATCACGAACTCCGGCCCTGCACATATATCTAATCGCTCTCTTTTGTAACACAAATACTGAATTAAACAAATATTGAGAACAAGAGCCCCAAAAACAAATCCCATATCGAAGATGGAATTCAACTAGTGCATAGTAGGAATTTTTGGCAATGGTAAAGTCTAAGTTAACGGATATAACCCTCAAGGCATAGCAACTGGAAGAAAGTCTTTTACATAGCTGTATTATGTGATATTCAAACCTAAGAGCATTATCTATTGATAGACCCAAAAACTTGCTGACATTAGGCATAGAAACAACTTCATTTTCTAAATAAATATTATCTAAGTTACAATTGAAATTTAAAATATTAGTTTTAGAAATATTGAATGACAGTAAATTTGAATCACACCACTGTTTTATTTTGCACAAGTCAGAATTTATATTAAGGCGAAGCCGATCGCTGTTTTGATCGTGCCAGAGAACAGTAGTGTCATCCGCAAAAATTGTAATTTTTCCCGTTATGGGAAGGTGGGGTAAATCGTTCACATAAATTTCAACATCCATTTTGTCTTTTAAGTGTCTCACCCCTTTAATTAATAGACCTTTTAAGCTGAAAACTCCAATGTATCTGTCATTTTTTGACATCAGTCGTATTTGACTATAGCGTCGATAGCTCGGCCACGGAAAATTATGTTACCATATAAAAAATTGGGGTTTTCAGCTGAAAAGATCTATATATTAAAGTAATGAGAAAATTAAAAGACAAATTGATTAAGGCACTTTAGGAATCCGAAAACTAGAAGAAAAACTCAGGCGACCACTGCAGTGGGTGGTATGCCAGCTGCATTGCAATGAGCCTACTGGAAAAACTGAATAGAAAAACATCTGGCCCACATGGATTCGTGAGCCCACTAGGGAAAAGTTTAACCGACCTATTGAATGTGAACTTGATGGTCTATTTCCGAACTCAATGGATTTAAGTGCGGACCAGCAATATCTCCTAGACATGTTCAATGCTGTTTCTGGCTTTGTATGTCCCACTGAACTTGCGGGAAGAAGTCCGGGCAAATTGTCTCATTCAAAATGGCTGGCAACAGCTAACCGAATTTTACGTTTGAACATAAGCACTAGGTTACCTTCTGACTACTTACAGGAGTTTACTAAGCTAAATTTACAATGAGAGTATATGCTCCAGGATGGTTTGTATAAAGTGTAGACCAACAATTAAAGATGGTACGTCTAATCTTTGGAGAATAGTATCCGCTTCGTCCTATTTTAATGAAAAAAATAGTTGTATATAAGTGTTTACAGCATAACGGATACTTCGCACAACCAAAAAATGTGTTGCCTGCAATGATGCTGATCCGCGAAAACATATCTGTCGACTAGGTTTTAGACGCATTGTGGCAGCCAGAGCAAAGAGAAATACAAATAAAGCTTTGGGACGATTTGAAATTCCAGCAATAAATTTTTCTGCTACAGAACACGTTGATTTAATACTATGGCAAAATGTCACGGTGACTAAGTCTCCACTCAACACACACCTAACAGATGACGACTTAAAAAGACTAGTAGATCCAGACGACTCAGATATTTTCTCCGAAGTGTTTCTTTCATCACACACTTAAGCTGTCGAAAGGAGAGTAAAGGTGGTAACAGCTGCATCCAAGCAAGTCGGTGATAAGGTCAAACGAGATGGAGCTATTCGTGCTCGACCATTGGACAGAAAAATACGTCCAGCTCTTGTAACAAAAAAACAGTTTAAGGCATAAATAAAGCGTCTTATTAAGGTTAGCTGGATAACCTGCTCGTGGAGAGTCCTGGTGTGGTGAACTTAGGGTTTTTAGCATTGAACTTAAAAAGAAACGACACCTTACGTGGTTCTATTCAATCTGTATTTTCTATATTCACATATTGTATGTACAAGTTAAAATTGCAACTAAAGCTTTCGTCATCAATAAATGAGTAAAATAAACTTAATTGTTGAACCTAAGTATTTTCCGTCAAGTAATAAATTAAACAATACTGAAATTAAACCACAACGTTTGGAAACCTTGGATCACTGAACTTTCAAACTTATTATTCCAGTACACTGGGTAGTTTTATGAAACGAAAATGTACGTGTGATTGAAATGTGTTTTGGTAACACTATGAGCGTATATCACAAAAAACGAAAACAATGAATTTGTTGATTTTTTGCAATATATTAAAATATTAAGTCGATTGCGCAGACTGAAGATATAATTATTTATCAACATTTTTTTTGGCTTTTTAATGGCCCTATTAGTATCATTAAGTCTTGCCCATTGTGCACTAAAGATATAATTTTAGAATTTTAGGATTTTACACAGTTATTAATGATGTACCACCACAACTTTTGATAAATACCCCATTGCCGAATTCAAAAATTCGTTTTTTTTTCACTTCACCCTACTTTACAATCTCAAACATTCAGACAACAATTTCGTAATAAGCCTGAAATCTTGCAGTGCGCAAAGCATGGTTTTGTCGAGTTGCATTAGAAGTTGCCTATCTACAGCTATATTTATTGTCAGTCGACGTGAAACAATCGATACGGAGGCAGGATTATGGTACATTGAGAAAAAGTTCAGTTTGAAAAATAAGAATTGAACCGGCACGAGGAAATATTATTAATTATTTTAAGTTTTGTTATCAATAATTAAATATTTGCGTGGAACAATTTTGCAATGTGTGTGTCGTATTTATAGGGCGGCTTAGAAGCTATTAAGAATAAATTTGACGCCATGCATACCACGCAGGGTATTGTATGTCACGTGATTCTGGTATAAATAATAATGAATCCTTATTAGCCGTCGTATTTATGAGTGACCTAAGAAGCTATTAAATAGAAGTTTGATAGTATATGGCATGATATGGATGTTGTAGGACAATTTAAAATGGAACTCGCTATGGCCCTTGTTTATATTATTCGATTATGGACTGTATTTTACTTTTTAACTTTAGGAATTTAAACAATTGAAAATATACTACTCTTTTCTATTACTTTACATTAACATTTTTTGAATTTATAGAACGTGACAATGTCGCGAGATGTAGTCATTTTTACCTGCTGTCTTTTAAGGTCAATCTGCCACAACCCGCCGGTTGGTTATCCCGCACACACGAGCTACTCGTATTTAAAGGTTTAAAGTATTTAACTTAAAATCTAACAGCCCTATAGATTACTTGGAAGGATTTCAGGGAATTCTACTGTTTTATTTGAAGTTGAGCTGCTTGAAGTCGTTAAAGTTAAGGCTGAGGAAAACTTTGACAATCACGAGCCAAACCCTGCAAGTTTGTCACATTGTGGAGGCAATCATAGTAGTCAAAATGTGTCAAGAGATTAACTTTAACAAAGTCAGTGAGTTAACAAGGGGAACTGACTTGAAAATATGTGCCAAGGCACAATATAATAATTCATAGTATATACTGGTGGTTGGGGCTTGTGACATGGCCACAGTATGCTTAAAAAACGCATGTGTATTGGAACCAAGAAATGGTAGGCGACCCAATGGTAGACGTATTTTATTATTCGCTTGCCTATTTAATCACACGAAACTTTTCTGAAAAGGAAAAAAATCAGTGGATCAGGCAGAAACATAGGATGCCTTTGCGTAACAGCGTCCAGCCAATAACTCTATGTTCCGCAAATGAGTACTGCAGAAAATATGTTGGCAAATTATGTTTTGTAATGCCGCCGTTGTTTATTCATTTGTTAAGTATATATTATTGAGAAATGATAACAATAATTGCAGCTACATTACAAAATACTGGGTTATTGCTTGGTTTCGTACGTGACAATATTCGCTGACCTACTTAAGCACAAAATTATCTAGATCGAAATCGAAACAATCTGCTGTGTATGCATTTTACCGAAGGAAAAATATTACTTCTTAAATACGAAGAAACTCGGTTATTTAGTTAGGGGAGAGGTGGGCAAGTTGACATAGGTGGACAAGACGACACAGTACCCCTTCCGTGAAAACTACAGCGCCATCATATCATTTGATATGTTGGAACTGGTCCGTACATTGGCAGTGTGCATTCAGAGGTGTTAGTGGGTGGAAGTTCTTCGCAGTGTTAGAAATATATACGATTTTACGCAATTTGTTGATCTCATTTCAATGTAAGTACTCCATTATAATGATTATAAATGAACAATTTTACAGTTTTTGTTATATTCTTTAATATTGTTTCATAAATTTGGTTGTCAGCTACACGTTGGGCCATTAAACTTTTTTTCACGTTTAATTCTGAGGACATTTTTGTCCTTCTTTTTATTTGTATTCTTTGTCGGGCAGGATGATATAGGGAGTATGTCATTTTGCCCGCACGCCAATATTGTAGGCCTAAGTTATATTTTTGTTTTTAGATGGTTAGTATTTATAAAAGAAAGAGCAACAGATGTTCATGGCGTGAAGCGGACATGCGGCAAGCCCTAATAGCTGTCGCAGAGAAGCGAATGGGTTGGCAAAGGGCTAGCAAAGATTTTAACGTACCACAAGCAACTCTTCGCCGGCGAGCCAAGAATCAAAACAAAATAGCGATTGATACAAAAAAACATCATGGTCGACACGAAGTATCGCTAAACGCTGATCTAGAAAAGGCCTTAGTGGAACACATTTTAGCTTTAGAATCCGGTTTTTTTTGGAATAACTACAAAAGATTTACGAATTTTGGCATATGAGCTAGCCGCAAAAATGAAATTAAACCACCAGTTTAATAAAGAAAAAAAGATTGTAGGCAAAGCATGGTTAATACGTTCGTTTCGTTCTCGCAATAAAAATATATCGTTACGTCGCCCAGAAGCAACGTCAATTGCAATGGCAGAAGCTTTTAATAAACCTCAAGTGGAGAAATATTTTTTCAATCTAGATAAGACCATTAACATCGAAAATATTGACTCTACTATGATTTTTAATATGGACGAGTCTGCATTAACCACAGTGCAGACTCCTCCTTCTTGCATTGAAAGGCAAAAAACAAGTTGGTTCAATTACGAGTGGAGAAAGGGGTGTTCATTCTTCGGTGGTAGTTTGCAGTTATATCCCGCCTACAATAATTTTCCCTAGAAAAAAACATAACCCAGCCTTATATGATGGCGCCCGTGCTGGAACTTTGCCGTTATACAATGAATCTGGATATATGACTGGGGAATTATTTGTCAAATGGATGCAACATTTTATTGCTCATGTTAGACCAACACCCGAAAAAAAAGCTTTACTAATATTAGACGGACATTTTAGCCACAAAAATGTGGAAGCTTTAGGACTAGCGAAACAAAACTCAGTAGTATTGTTTTGCTTGCCATCCCACTGTACACACAGGCTGCAACCATTAGACGGCTGTTTTTTCGGACCCTTAAGCAAATATTACGATGCAGCCGTGACTCAGTGGTTGAAAACCAATCCAGGTCGTCCTGTTACATTGTATCAAGTTGCTTTCCTTTTCGCTGAAGCTTATGGTAAAACAGCAACTAATGCCATAGGTTGGAGCGGCTTTAAGGCGACTGGAATATCACCATTGAATTCAAATATATTTCCGAAACACATGTTTCTACCAAGTACAGTAACCGATGTACCACAAGATCTTAATGTAGCTACAACCTTAATTATTGTAGAAGAAGCTCATTCATCCACCAAAGTGATTTCAGGGGCAGCATTGCAAGAACAAAAGTCTACATCAGAAATAGAAATATTGTTGAATATCACGCCTATGCCACATGGAAATACAAGGAAACCTACGACGCGTAAAAAAAATTGTTGCCAGGATATCCTAACAGCAACCCCATATTTGGAGAGTCTTCGTGAAAAGGAGAATAATAAAAAAGCTGAAGAATTGAGAAAAAGTCGACGTAAAACAGTGACAAAAAAAGTGTTTGACGACTCAGAATCTGATGAACCTTTTGGTATCGATGATGACGATGAAAATGACTGTCCGTGCCATCTTCAGTGCTTCTTTATCAGGAAACAGGAAACTTCATTGACAAATTAACTTTTTTCATTAAGTGTAGTTAAAGTTAATTTGTCAATGAAGTTTCCTGTTTCCTGACAAAGAAGCACTGAAGATGGCCTAAGGCCGAAAGCGCTCTGCTCTTTATAAATTAATTTTTGAAGATTATACACTTAATACACAAAACGGCTGTTGTTCCATCTTAATTCAAAAAAGTGTACACAGCCCTTACCTTATCAAAATTGTTTAAGCTTATGCCAATGCATGACCTATTTTGACATAAATACAGGGTGTCCCGGTGCTAGTGGAATTCAAAATAGACGCAATTTCAAAATTTTGGATCGAGAGGCTCTGGTTTAATAAGCTTAATTAAAGTTAAATGGGGAAATTACGTTTTCACTTGTCATGATGTCGTTAACAAAAAGTTATGGCCTTAAGGTTGAAATATCGAATAATATCAAAATAGCAAAATAATTATTCCCGAGGTTAAAATCAGCCACCCGCTGAAATATTACTTCTTTATGCCTCTGCGTTTTAGAGATAATAACTTTAAAAGCAATGAAACAATTGGTCGGTAAAATAATTAAAAACAAGTAATGTGTAAGCAAGTTACAAGATCCTCTAGCTTGGAGTCAAGTCATAAGAATTGATAAAATTAAGGGATGTGCGAGAAGGAAAAAAAAGAGAAAAACAGTAAAACATGTCGGTAACGACGTCTAACAGGGAGATTAAACGTCCCGAGAAACAAAACGGCGCCTCCAACATGTCATGGCTTACCGTTTGTTACTAATAGGAATTTATAAATTGTATTGCCGTTATTTGAGGGGTAGAACAGATGAATTTAAATAATAGGCACTAGTACAAAAGAAATACATATTTATTACAAGTTGAACAAGCTAAATTCAGAAAAACAAAAACAAAGAATTGAAAAAGTTAAATAAATTGCTAGAGGACCTTGCTTACAGTGGAAGAAAACAAGTAATAAAACATTATGGTGTTGCCGTGGGGCTCAGCTCTTTGGGCAGACCACCCAGTATCACACACACACACCGTCACGGTCCGGACTTGACTCCCCGCTCGTAGACCGATCTCTCACCGTATGTCATTTATGATTAGTCAGCAAATGCTAACTGTACGATCAACCATCATACAGGGCGGGAAATATTTAGTAAATGCTTAATGCCATATTCGTGACAATATGACAAGTCTTTGAGATTGGAGAAGGGAATACAGACATACTTTTTTCTTTAAAAAATAAAATGCGTGTTTCAAGGTTAATACATATCGTCGCTACTATTTTGTAAAAATGGAAAATGGGTATAGCTTATACATTTCGTGACGCCGACCGTCGGCCTGGGAGGGGGTAAGACATATCAATGCCCTTGGAATAAATATTAAGGGTCGGTTTAAACCAAAGGGTAGAACTAAGGTTGACGCGCACAGAATTTAATCAAGTTATACTTTCCACCCTGTATGTAAATACGTAGTTTGAAAAAATATCACTAGCACCTTAACCTTCAATTATGGCAAAAAACGGTAGCAATATCACTAGGTTTTTCTCCCATTTTTTAAAATTAAATTTCTATTGTACCAAGAGTATACCTACTGTCCCTGCTGCACGATCAGAGAATTGATGAAATTTGTCACTACTTTTACGCTAATACGTAGGGTGTTGATATTAAACCACGTTTTCCAACAAAGGTTATATTCCGATATTACTAAGTAATTTTAACGGAGCAGGACATTTTGGCGCCGGCCGTTTTGACGCTGGACTTTTTTTGCAAAAATATAGGCTAATTGGAAACAAAAAGATGGATTGGATGGTTGTGGTTAGCTCCAATTCAGCTGAATTAGTACCTACAATGTCTAAGAAAAAAGTCCGCCGTTAAAATGTTCTGGCGCTAAAATGTCAAGTACAAAATTTTAAAGTATAGTACAAAGATATATTAGCGCCTGTAATAATTTTAAAGTTTTAAATAAGTTACTTGGTTTGATTTGCCTCTGGACCTACTTCAGTATTTTGCACGGTTTTTGCCATTACTTGGTAATGATAAATTCAAAGAAAAGCAAAACACACTGTTTACGAATTCCACTATATTAAAAACTTTATTTTATTATTTACAAAATTCAACTAGTTTCGCTTGCACTATAGCTTTTTTAAGAATTAATATTTACATCTAAAGTTCAATGGGGTGCAAGTTTCGGGTTTTTTGGTAATTGTTGTAAATAGGGTATTAAAATAAATTTAACAATGGGGATCTATTTAGGTCTCTATGTCAATTCAATAAACGGTGGTAATTTTTACGTTTATTAATTTCAAAGGATTCCAACAGCTAATTTAGTTACTTTCTTCTCCGTATGTAATATTTTAAAGTTTGGGTTCAAATTATGGTTGGTTTCTATTAAATGATAAGCATAATTGGAATTGCTTTTTGACTTGATGTAGCTTGAATAATGTTCTTTTATCCTCTTGGAAAAACTTCTCCCAAATTGGCCTGTTTATGTTTATGGACAGTCTTTACAATTTAATTGGTAAATTCCAGAGTTTTCATCATTTTCCAATCTAGTTTATTTAATGAAATTACCCGTCGACAGGCTGAACAGGCATCTTGTAGAAACTAAGTGTTGCACAATTCCGTTGCTGGAATAATAATTTGTTTTTGCAACAGCTGCAGATTTCTATTTCCAGTTAGATTTTTTTCAAAATTAAAGAGCCCAATCAAATGGTGGCCTAAAACATTTGTGAGACTAGTAATCTAAGGATTTACTTCAAATTGCCTATAATGCCACACCTCACATTAAATCCAAGCCTTGTTTGCATTCGCCTTTTATCCTAAATTATGCGAATTTTCTCTACTCCAGTAGTAGTGATGATTATGTTTATTGAATATTCCACCATTTCTAAATCGCGCTTCGTCTGTCCAAATAACTTTAGATTGAAAATCAGGTATTTCTTGAGGCTCATAATGTTTAATTTTTCGTTATGTAACTGATCAGAGAAAAATCGCCTATTCGGTTAGACATTTAAAGAAATGTTCCTCTATATGGTAATATTGCTGATAAATTAACTGGTACAATTAATAATATACCTTAAAAATGTTTTTCTCTATTACAGCATTGGCCAACATCAAGGTTGCAGAGTCCAGATCCAACAGCAGCGTGATAATCGGATTAGTCAGAAACTTAAGGTAAACGTTAAGAATCACTTGGGGATATTTCGGCAAAGAAGTGTATACAAACACCGCCTTCGTAAGGGTTCAGGAGAAGCTAAGTTTAAATGTGATCAGTGTGATTATCAAAGCATTCGGAAAGGTAATTTAAGGACGCACCTTCTCCGACATAAGGATCCAGAGGAAGTTAATATGTTTAAATGTAGTCAGTGTGATTATCAAAGCATTTTTAAGTGTAGTTTAAAGACGCACTTTATCCGACATAAGGATCCAGAGTAAGTTAATATGTTTAAATGTAATCAGTGTGATTATCAAAGCATTCAGAAAGGTGATTTAAAGACGCATCTTCTCCGACATAAGGATCCAGAGAAAGTTAATATGTTTAAATGTGATCAGTGTGAATATCAAAGCATTCGGAAATGTCATTTAAAGAGGCACCTTCTCCGACATAAGGATCCAGAGGAAGTTAATATGTTTGGATGTAGTCAGTGTGATTATCAAACTAAGTATAAATCTAATTTAATTAAACATTTTCTCCTGCATAAGGCACCAGAGGAAGTTAATATGTTTAAATGCAATCAGTGTGATTATCAAAGCATCCAGAAAAGTCATTTAAAGACGCACCTTCTCCGACATAAAGATCCGGAGGAAGTTAATATGTTTAAATGTAGTCAGTGTGATTATCAAAGCATTTTTAAGTGTAGTTTAAAGACGCACTTTATCCGACATAAGGATCCAGAGAAAGTTAATATGTTTAAATGTAGTCAGTGTGATTATCGAAGCATTCGGAAAAGTAATTTGAAGGTGCACCTTCTCCGACATAAGGATCCAGAGAAAGTTAATATCTTTAAATGTAGTCAGTGTGATTATCAAAGCATCCAGAAAAGTCATTTAAAGACGCACCTTCTCCGACATAAAGATCCGGAGGAAGTTAATATGTTTAAATGTAGTCAGTGTGATTATCAAAGCATTCAAAAAGGTAGTTTAAGGACGCACCTTCTCCGACATAAGGCTCCCGAGAAAGTTAATATGTTTAAATGTAGTCAGTGTGATTATCAAAGCATTCACAAGTGTAGTTTAAAGACGCACCTTCTCCGACATAAGGATTCAGAGAAAGTTAATATGTTTAAATGTAATCAGTGTGATTATCAAAGCATTCAAAAATGTAATTTAAGGACGCACCTTCTCCGACATAAGGATCCAGAGGAAGTTAATATGTTTAAATGTAGTCAGTGTGATTATCAAAGCATTCAGAAATGTCATTTAAAGACGCACCTTCTCCGACATAAGGTTCCGAAGAAAGTTAATATGTTTAAATGTAGTCAGTGCGATTATCAAACTAAGTATAAATGTAATTTAGGTAAACATTTTCTCCTGCATAAGAAATAAGGGGAAGTCGATATGTTTACATGTGAGGTTAATATCTGGGGTTACTAATATGGTCAATTTATAACTAATATAAGATTTTATTTTTGACAAGTTTTATATTAGTTTGTTTAATTAGTATTTATAAATAATAATGCCTGATTATGGTCCAAATTATCAATGTCCTGCTAACTTTACCTACTAGATAACTTTTAAGGATAGCATTGTTGTCAAGGAAGTTTGATGTTACTGTTATCACTAACAGGACATTGATAATTTGGGCCTTAAACAAACACAGTTTGCAAAATGAAATTGGAAGAAGTTAAAATACATAAACAGACTATTTTTGTTAAAAAAAAAATGTATACACAGGGTTTCCGGTAAGTATATGGCATACTTTCGGGAGCGTATAAGGGAGGCGGGTCAACATCACCCTAATTCGTCATTGAGAAAAAATACTAAAAGACTCGTTAATGCAGATACAGACTCCCCAAAGCGGTACCCAGCGATTTACTTTTTTGGCTTTAACTTTTGAACCGACCAATAAAATTTTAATATTTTATAAAGGCCATAAAGAGTCAATTTACAGTAGATGTTCTACATCGTCAGGGAAGTCAAGAACGGGCTTGCCACCACACAGGTTGGGCCAGAATTTTGGCAGGTGTCATTTTACAGAACTGAAAGCTGATTTTACAAATACTCTCATCATTCTTCTTTAAAAAAGTTACTTTACATTTGTTTCGATAAAATTAGCCGTTTTCGAAGAAAATACATTTTTATTTTATTAATAAGTTTATTACCATAAGTTACTTAAAAACATAGTAACTAATCGATAACAACATAGCTAATAATTCGCATTAAAGTAATAAAATTTGTCATTATTACATAACTTATGGACAAGCACTCGGCAATTGTGTGGATGAAGAGGCTGAGAGGATCCTTCTGTTACAAAAGCGATGTCTAAGAACAATTTTTCAAAAAAAAAGAACAGAGAGCTGTAAAAATCTTTTCATTGAACATAATGTCCCTACAGTCTTTAACATCTATATCCTTGAATGTATAAAATTTATTTCTGAAAACCAAGATATATTTGAAGGATTGAGGTCAGATCACGGCCATTACACACGCTTTAAAGAGGACCTAAAAACTGATATTGCTCACTATTCATATATCTTAAAAAATGTCAAACATAGTATTTTAAAGGTTTGGAATACTCTGCCTCCTGATTTTCGAAGGCAGCCGCCTCGGAGAATGAGGCAGAGCCTCAAACTGCTCTTGAACTCAAAAGCTTATTACAGTCTGGAAGAATTCTTCTCCGACAACCAAGTAAAGACTTTAGTAAATTAAAACACATCCTTATAATACATAGTTTTCTTTTAATTTTATTTACATTAAACATAAGGTGGGAAAGGGAATAAAGATGCATAGGTGCCTATGCTGCCTCTCTGTGGGGACTCTGGGAGACTCTGAATCCGAGTTTTAAATGTCCAACTGAAATCGTAATGTATTGTGTTTGGAGTAGGTATAATGTATACGTTTATTTATTTATTTACTTGTTTTCGCTATTTTAACTGTCATGTAACTAGTATGTAGGTATATATGTAAGCGACTTGCGATTGTAGATCGTATGATTAAGTTTTAAGTATTGAATTGACGGGATCAACACCCTAGGGGTAGAAATTTAGTAGGAATGCAATGTAAAAATTTATATTGATGTAAACCTCTATATATGGATCGAATAAAGAGTCTAATCTAATCTAATCTGAAAAATTTATTCCGATACATTTCCAAATCACAGTGTGTCGCATAAAGGAACCATTGAAAGGATTGATATTTCGGAAATCGCTTAAACACAAGAATGTTAAAAATTCTTTCTCTAATGTTTCCCTACTTTATATTCTCTTAAAATTTGTTCCTCCCACCCTTTCTTTGATGGGTTAAAACGATAACTGGCCTCCCAATTTGATTGTATCTCATGTGTCAAAGCTTAACCCCAAACCCTGATTGATTATAATTTGAGAAATTATCTTATTATTGCTGAAGATGACCTTCTCTAAGGTCGAAACATGTCCTAGAGCAGTTAGTATCATATAAAGATCTTGTCCCCACTTTTCGTTATATTTTTTATGTATATATTTATATTTATAGATAAACTAGTGAATATTATATATATATTATATATATATTTTAATATATTTATATATATTGTTATATATTTTATTCCTACAATTTAAATCTTTCCTCACTGAGAGAATGGACGACTTTCTGCACCTTAAAACAATACGAGTAAAATTATAATTTTGCCTAAATCGTTGCAAAACCCAATTTGCATAATTGACTCTTGCAGATTGATCAGCGGGAAACATGGCATGTACCTTTTGGGCGTGATAAGGATGTAGTAGTTGTTCTCGAAGGGTCTCATGAACTTGTACCGACAGTTTTCTTATACTATTTGAGAAATTTTCAGCAATTTCATCAAGAATTTCTGAGGGTGTCTTACTCTTCTTGGAGGCCCTTTTCCAACACGATGCGGCAAATAACTTCCTAAACTCGATTAGAAAAGATTAGCTACTTTTAGCATTTTTTCCATTTCACTAGGCTTTTACCTTAAGCTACGATCAACCCCTTCAAAAGTTCTTCGGTGCGCTAAACGTCGATTTGGAAATGTATCAGAATAAATTATTGTCGCCTCCACACAATTGCCGAGTACTTGTCCATAAATTAGATGCATGTGAGCATACTCACTCTAGGAATAACCCTCCATTACTTAAGTCTTATGTACGCAATCAATCAGACAACTTGGAAAAGTGTTGTCAGTAGCGCATTGTTAACGAAATAAAAACGACTTTGAGTATTCTGATTTATTATTTCAATAACGTGTTACTAAGCACATGTATTTTCTTCGAACACGGTCAATTTGATCGAAACCAATGTAAAGTGCCTTTTTATAACGAGGAATGACGAGAGTATTAAAAGATCTGTTATCAGCTCTGTAAAACGATACCTGTCAAAATCTTGGCCCAACGAGTGTGGTGGCCGTTCCTGACTATGTAAATCATATACTGTAGTCTGTAGTTTTATGAACCTTTATGGTCTCTAAAATATTAAAATTTCATTATCTGTATCTCCGTTAAGGGTCACTTTAGGTTTAATTTTACTTTGTTACTCTCACGTCAAGACAGAATTTCTTCCAGGTCTTTGTTGACATGTGAGACTTCATGTGCATTGACCGCGTAGTTAAGTCTTCAAGTCCATCTTCTTTAAGAAGTATCACGAATATCATGTCGGCAACATAGATAAAGTTCAAATCATTAACAATAACAATTTACCTACCCGCACTAACCAACAGATGAGTTCGTCAGTAAGGACGGTCAGCTATGTATTTATATTCTGGTGTCCACATGGCGTTTGTCTCTTCGTCCGCAATGGTGTCTCTTGTCATCAAAGATTTTGATGTAATGTGGTTTAAAACATCAATGCAGAGAATCACTCGGTTCATCTGCTGCCTTTACCTGTCGCCGAGCGATACCTAATACAGGGCCTTTTTCTCATCACTTGCTAGTACTATCGACTTCTTGCCATCCCGCCATCTCAATTCTGAAATTGTCATCCTTGGCGAGCGACTGGTTCAAATACCCACATACAAACGACAAGCTAAAACTGTTGCAAAAAAACTAATTTTACAGAGTCTTTTTCAGAATGACGATTACATTACATTAGGAAATCGCACATGCTATGCAACAAAAAATTGCATGTACCGGCGTAGACGAGATACTTTTACCTCGTCTAAGGCTTGTACGCTTGCGACTTTGCAATCAGCTGTTGCAATTTTCTTTGCATTGCATCGAATTAAAACACGCGCTATTTGTATGTCACATGGCATGCAATTTTTGTGTGAAATTACAGGTACCAACGGAAAAAAATTAAAAATATCCATTGATCCATGCAAAGCAAAGTCAACCCAAGGTAAACTAAAATATTTCTTTATTTGCAAACGTGTTCAGTAATCAGTTCATTTATCTCCCGACTGGCAGCGAAAAGTGTAAAAGGTTCAACAACAACAGCAAGTCTAGTTATAGTTCTACAAATCTTTATGGTAAATCGGGAAAAACCGAGAACAACAAATATGCAACTTCAGTTTCCTTGAAGAGCGCCGAGCCGCGGTAACAAAAACTCCAGCAAATACTTTTATTGATTATTTTTCAGAAGTGGGTGAAAAATTAGCAAATAAAATAAAAAATAAAAATACATTATTCTTAAATAATTTAAATGATAAAAATAACAATATGACATCATTTTTCTTAAAGGAAACTAATTATCATGAAGTTGAAGATATTATTGATAGCTTAAAACCAAAAAAATCTCCTGGTATGGATGGAATAACCTCTGAAATTTTAAAATCTATTAAAAATAATATTTCTAAACCAATTACATACTTAATAAATAATATTTTTGAAACTAGTATATATCCAGAAGCTTTTAAAGTAGGTCTGATTAAACCTATTTTTAAAAATGGAGAATTAAACAAAACGTGTAATTATAGACCAATAAGATTAATATCTTCATTAGCAAAAATTTTTGAAAAAATTTTAAAAGAAAGAATAGATGAATATCTAAAAAAATTAAATTTCATTTCAGATAAACAATTTGGATTTCAAAAAAATAAATCAGCTGAAGATGCCATATGCTATTTAACAGAAAGATTATATAACACCATGGATAATAAAAAATCATGTATTTGTATATTTTTAGATTTGGCAAAAGCATTTGATACAGTTAGTCATACCATTTTGGTAAACAAATTAGAAAATATTGGTTTTAGGGGAAATCAACTAAAATTAATAAAAAATTACCTTAAAGATCGTCCAAATTATGTAAAAATAAATTAAAAAATAAGTTATTCAAAATATTTTAAATATGGTGTAGCACAAGGCACAATTTTAGGACCTTTATTTTTTAATATTTATATTAATGATTTATTTAATATAAAATGTGACGGAGAAATTCATAGTTTTGCAGATGATACTGTTATTTTTTACAACGACATATCTTGGGAAAATTTACATAAGAAAATAAAAAAGACGTCGAAATTATAAAAAATTGGTTTGATAAAAATGTATTAACAATTAATTTTGATAAAACAAAATATATTCCTTTTACATCAAAAATAAATGATTTTAAAAATATAAATATAAATAATGATATTCAAATAATGAAAACTAATAATATCAAATATTTGGGAATAATTATTGATAATAAATTAAACTGGAATTTTCATATAGAAAATTTAATTAAAAAATTAAGAAGTACATTGCCAATATTTAAAAATATAAAAAAAATTTTAAATATAAAAAATCTAGAAATATTATATTATGCATTAGTCAAAACTCATATAAATTATGGTATTTTAGGTTGGGGGGGAATAAATAGAAATTTAGTAAAAAGTTTAGAAATATTACAAAAAAGGTTTTTAAAAATTATTTATGATAAAGATTATTTATACTCTTCAAAAAAAATTATATACAGAAACAAAAAAAATGGATGTGAGACAAATTTACTTTTATAATATTTTAATATATATTTTTAAAAATAAAAATAACATTGAATTTAAAGAGCATAATTATAATACAAGATTTAAAAATGAAATTTCTATTAAACCAAAAATAAATAAATCTATTGGACAAAAAAGTCTCAAAATTTTAAGTTTATACATATTCGATTGTCTAATACAGCTATACTCTAAGTGTGTTCCGCGGAATCCTAGGGTTCCGCGATACCTCTGTAGGGGTTCCTCAAGAATTTAGAAAAAAAATCAAAGCACCTCTCTCTGGTCGAACGTTTTGACTCCGCGGCCGCGCGTAGGTATATTTATTTATTTATTTGTATTTGTATAAACATGTGTTACAATAGCTGGTACAATATCTCATAAGTTTGGTATCAACATGTATACTTGTATACTTGTGAGCGCACTGTCCCTTTGATAAAAGCCGCCTCTGAATTGTTTACAACGCAATTTTTATATTTCTCTTTTTATTTTTGCTTTTTGTTTATCAAAGGCGCCGACTCGAGTATTTTCGAGAATATTCGAGGTCGAGTCTAGGACTAAGTATAAAAGCGGCGATCGCGCGTCGCGCCTCGTCAGTCGGTTGACGATTAGCGTTCGGAGCGATAAGTTCCTACCTACCTACTTACAAGCTCGCTAGCGAGAAACTAGTGTTCATTGTTCTACTGCCTGCTGTATTCTGTTGTCTCAGTTTTATACATTTCTTCATTGTACTAAACTTAGTCTCTTATACGCAGTAACGATTGTGCATTATTTAGACCCCACCATCCTGACGTGTAACATTATAAATAAAGAAGAATGAAACGTTGGCTTAAAGGTGTTAAACGTGTTGCAACAACATCTTCTAATGACGCTGAATGTTCAAAAGCAGTACGCGCGGAGAATATAGCAATCACCGATCCAGACGATGATGCCACGACGTCAAGCTCGACGGTTTCAAAGACGAAAAAAAGGAAGTATGATGAATCATATATCAGTTTCGGATTTGTTGATTCCAACGGCTCACCTCTCTGCATGCTATGTAGTAAACTGCTTCCTAATAGTTCCATGGCACCTGCCAAATTGCGCCGACATTTACAAACTGTACACCCCGCGTCTAAAGACAAGAATAAAGAATTTGTTGTTCGTAAAAAAGATCAGTTATTGGAAAGTCAAAAAAATATGATGCATGTAACAAAAACTATCAACGAAAAGGCCACGGAGGCATCATATTTAGTTAGCTATCGCATTGCACAAGCAGGTGAAGCGCACACTATCGCTGAGAATTTAATAAAGCCATGTGTATTAGACATAACAAAATGTATGCTCGATGAAAAATCTGCAAAGCATCTTTCTACTGTGCCGCTATCAAACGATACTGTTTCACGGCGAATCCATGATCTGGCAAGCTACGTCAAACGAGAACTAGTTACACGTCTACAAAAAACACGATTCGCCTTGCAAATGGACGAGTCAACTGATGTCGCTAGTTTGGCTATCTTGCTGGTTATCGTGAGATATCCATATGAAAGTTCTTTTGAAGAAGACATGCTTATGTGTTCACCGCTGCGCTGCTCACAAACACTACCGGGGAAGAAATTTTTTATAAAATAAATATATTTTTTGAAGAAAATAATCTCAGTTGGAACAATTGCATTGACATTTGTACAGATGGGGCCAAGGCGATGACAGGTAAAACAGCAGGAGCAGTGTCACGAATAAAAAATAAAGCGCCTAATTGTAGTTCCAGCCATTATATTCTGCATAGACAAGCACTTGCGATGAAGCAAATGCCGTCAAATCTAAAATTAGTTATGGATGAAGCGGTAAAAATAATTAATTTTATCAAATCACGACCACTACAATCCCGATTGTTCTCATTATTGTGTGAAGATTATGGCAGCAAACATAAAACACTGCTGCTCCATACAGAAGTGCGATGGCTGTCTCGGGGTAAAACTTTAACAAGGCTATTTGAACTTAGAGCCGAGTTACAAATGTTTCTTTCAGCAGATACTTCTTTTAATTTGAAGGACCGTTTGTATGATAAAACTTGGTTGTTCCGATTGTCTTTTATGGCGGATATCTTTCAAAAACTGAACGAATTTAATTATCATTGCAAGGTAAACAGACAACAGTGTTTCAGGCCAATAATAAAATAACTGCCTTCAAAAGAAAATTAGATTTTTGGATTATTTGCGTTGGTAAGAAAGAAATAGAAAGCTTTACGCCACTCAGTGAGTTTGTTAGCGATAACGACTCAGAAATGTTTCAAGATGATGTGTTTGAAGAATTGGTCCAATATCTCAGTTCGATGCGCGCATCTTTTGAAAAGTATTTTCCCGAAGAACAGAATACAAAAATGAAACTGAATTCATGGATTCATAATCCTTTTTTACCCAACTTGGAAAAGCCCGAAAGTATGTCAAACGAGATATATGAATCTCTTTTAGAAATGTCATCAGACACAAGTATGGAGTCACTGTTCAAAACGACGCCTCTCAACGATTTTTGGTGCAGAATCCGTGATGAATATCCAGTGCTTGGCAAAATGGCTCTGAATATTCTTCTCCCGTTCCCAACAACATATTTGTGCGAAACAGGATTCTCAACCTATGCAGCCACGAAAACAAAATATCGCAATAGACTGGACGCCGAACCTGATATGAGACTTCAACTGTCTTCTATCAAACCTGATATCAACCAATTGATGAAAAATAAAAAACAGTTTCATACCTCCCATTAGTTAGATTTTTTCTTTTTTAATATCTTCTATTATTGTACTTGCCATGTGGTAAAGTAAGTAATAATTAGTAACTGTTACATTGTACTTTTATTATGCTTATTAATAAAGAATACACTTTTAAAAACTATTGTTTTATTGTAGGGTTCCATCAAGTATTTTGCTTCCCAAAAGGGTTCCGTCACCAAAAAAGTTTGAGAACCGCTGGTCTAATAAACAATATTAAAAAAATAAAATCATTTAAATTATATATAAAAGAAATTAAATGGTGGTTATTAAATAAAAATAGTTTAGATAATATTTTAGAAATGCTATAATTATTAAATAGGTATTAATATATTAATATATTAATACCAAATCTAAATAATATTAAATAAATTTATAAAAATGTTATCCTCAATTATTTACATAATAATATATTAACCAAATATTTTAATAATATTAACCCCTATACAAGTTAACCTTCAGGGGTTTTATGCCTAAGTTTATTTTTAATGTAAAATATATTAAAATGTATTGTATTTATGTAAATATTTTGAATAAACTTTATTATTATTATTATTATTATTCAATTATTGCGCTAATTTCTAATTTGTAATGTGAAAAGGGTAGGTTTTAGAAAATGTAAATCACACATGCTTTATTTATTATAATGATGTTATCCTCTTCAGACCCAAGGCCAATTCACATCGATTAAATTGTTAATTTTTTGGCTATGTGCTTGTTTCTACATACAAAGGCAAAATATCAATGCGTTTTCAAAATTTTTTTATTTAATTTTGGAAAAAACCATGTATCATATAGGTATGATACTTTGGGTCTATACTCATACAAATAAAATAATATAAACAAAATTTAAAAAATGTGAAATTACGTATGAAAAGTTGAAAAACAATTTCTTTCTATGCTACAGCATAAATACACTCCACAAGATTTACATCTGGCAAATGTTAACTTATTAGAAGTAGATAAACGGCACTTGGATCGTGATTTTTGTTTATTTTTCATGAATTCTACCAAGTGTGTATTTCCCTGACGCCTGTATCTCTTGTCAGGAATAGATCGGACGCTTCTTCTTTTGTTCCCAGATTCTATATTCTGTTCCTCGAAGTCTTCCCATTCCATATCATACTGTTCTTGATTTTTTAGTACCAGTGTCTTGGCGAGAGATAGTTTGAACTCCAAATAGTCCATAATTTCTTTTCTTGGCATTCCGGCAGCTTTTGCATTTTCCCGATACTCAAGCCAGCCTGCTACTATTGAAAAATCAACGAAATGAAAAATGGTTCGAACTGTCCACTTGTTTGTCCGATTTCTCATTGCATACTTTCCAATGACTCGGTCTAGAAGGTCCACTCCACCCATATATGCATTGTATTTTTTAACAATGGCTGGCTGCTTAATATCGATATACTTTTTTTCGGTTTTCGACCATCTTTTACAAGTGCCTTCTGGCTCCACGCCACAACATGAAGATGCAAAGTTTACAGGTTTGTTATCAAACCACTTTATAAGAATTATTTTGCCGTCGTCACGTACAAGTTGGTCATAACATCCTCTCTCCTTCTTCTTGAGTTCGCTATCAGTCCAAAAACTAGCATTTTTTGGGATTCTGTTGGCCATTATTGTTCCATCTAGGGTAAGGGTACGTGAAGAAAGAAAATCGATCAGCGGGATTGAAGTGAAGTATCTATCCGTAAAGATGGAAACTCCTACAGGAACGGTGTCTGATAATTTAAGGACCATTCTGCCCCCAACATCCAGCTTTTCGGGTGATGCCATTAACGCCGATTCCACCGATGAGCCTTTACCCTCATACATATAAAAATCAAGTGGGATTCCAGTCGGGGAAGTCATTACAAAGTTTTTGAGGTCTACTGGATTGGGCTTCCCACGAACAAATTGCCTCATTAACACCTGTCCAGCAAATGGTATCATCTGTTCATCAATCGAAACTTTACTTGTTCTATCATTCATGAGACATCCTCTCTGTACTCTATCCAGGAGGGGCCTTATCTTCCAGAATCTATCATGTGACTTTGCTTCTGCGGAAACCCCGTTGTCATCTACAATTTTTAATCGAGAGCGTAACTTAAAATAACGATTTCTGGTGATGTTATCTGACACTATGGGCACCCTAGTGTTTTGACCCCAAAACATCCGCAAACGTGGCAATGAATAAATTCCAATTAGCATCGTACAGCCAAACATTTTTCTTATCTCGGAAGCAGTAGTGTCCAATGAATGTCCCGTCATGCTGACTTCTCTCATATTTGTAAACATAGCTACACTTTCAAAAAAGTCATCACTAATATATTTCTCAAAATACTCTAAAGGATCCTTAACCTGATCGCTGTAGTTTACAGGATCTAGACTGCAGGGAAGAACAAATTCTTTGTTTCGTATCCATTTTTTAGAACTAGATGGAACTAAGCGAGCTAGAGGCACGTCATCCTCGGAATCAAAACCATCGTCGAAATGTAAGACATCTTCTTGCTGTAAATTTTGGTCGGCAGTAAACTCCTCTTCGACGTCATCATCCCCATCAAGAAGATCATCATCAATATCAGATTGATCTAAATCTAATGTGTCAGCAAGGTCATTAAGCTCTTTTTCCGTCAAAGGGCCTGAAACAAATATTTCTGTCTATAAAATTCCACTTTCCGTAGATTAGGAATTACAAAAAATATGTATTGTCACAGACCCAAAGTATCGTTATTGATACTCCTATTATTTTTGGACATTGCTAGCTTTTCCGTGAAAATATTTACAATTACACAGCATACTAACATTAAATAACATTATAACAACAATTTAAAACCATATAAGTTTTTAAATATTGAGTACTTACGTTTGTTTATGCAAAAGCCATCACCACGTGTTTTACCGTTATGCACTCATATGTAAACAAACAAATACTAACGCTGGATCAACCGGCAACTGCGCGCAAAACTTCCTGAGCATGTCTTGCGACGGTATCATAGGAGATACTCCTGGGACCAAACGAATCGGTGCGCTCAAAGTGTAACCGTGGGTCTGAAGAGGCTATGTAGTATCACATTTTTTTCTTCATTGTTGGTCATGATCCCTCCTCCTCCCTCTGAATCCGCGCCCGGTTCGGTAAATTATTTTTATTTCTTTATATAACATAACTGTTAATTAAATAAAAATAGAGCTATGTGATTCATCATAGAATATTTCTACATAAAAAAATCTAAGAAAAAAAATTGTATTTAAAAAGAATGTGTTTTTTTAAAATATAGTTTTTTTCCAACCACTCGCTAACATCTAGAAATTAATTACCATGGAAAGAATTTGGAGTTTTCCAAACCTGCTAAATAAATTCTGTACGGTGAGTTTACTGCAAAATGGTGAATTACGGCACAAAATTCAGATGTTCTTTGCAGATTATTTTGTTTTCTATTAAGTAGGTACTTGCCAATAATTATTGTGACAAACTTGACGGTCGTTCCTGGTTAATTGTATTACAAGAATAAGTTTTAAAGCTCTTTAGACACGAAAATCTTGGCTCATTCGACACAGATGTGGGTGACGGGCGAGTCAAGTCGAATAGGTAAATGTTTCGTCTACCAAATAAAATAAGTCAAGTTTTCATTGACTGAGACATATTATGCTCCTTGGAAATATCATGCTCCGAATCAGTTCGCACTACGAATTTTGATCTTATTTTTAATTTGAAATAAACTGCTTGGCCAACAATCCAACAAAACAGTTTAATTTTGGTTTCACCACAGATCTATATGTGTGCATGGTTTCTATCCCCGTAAGCCATGCATATTTTGGTTGCCATTTTTCTGAAAATGAACTAATACTCCCCTTAGCTCTCTACCGTGTTAATTAAATTCAACATTTTAGGGGTCCACCTTTTAAACTTCAAATACATTGAATAAAATCACTTTTTACCTCAGTTTCAACTTGGCTTTCCATGTCGTTACGTGCGTTACCCTCAATTTTTCGAAATGTCTAAACAGGATATTTTATTAAAACACTTAACTAAGGTCCTAATCTGAAAAAAAAAAAACAGAAAGTTTTGACTTCGATACATGGTGTTTGTTTGGTTGCCTATCTTCAAGCCTGAAATTCTAGTCTTCGTTACTTATATTTTAGGACATGCCGGGCGATTTCGGGAGTGGAGCAGCTATTCGCTGACAGTTTAAGAGTCATTGCAATTGATGTGGATAAATAATGTAAGTAATATCTTGTCTGTTTAACACTGGGTCGGCATTGCCGACTGCTAACAAAAAATGTGTATTTTTCCGTTGTGAAAGTAAATCCCAAAGTTACCTAATGTGCAGTGTGTTCTGAAGTTAGAGATTATGCTTTATTCATTAAGTGCACCTATACAGGGTGTCCGGATAAGGATACGGAGCGGCCATATCTCGGAAACGATACGTCCCACAGATCTGAAAAAAAAGCTCTCATCATAAAAACTGCCAAGAGAAATTCATTCAAAATAATTTCAAGTTTCGGAAATTGCCGCAAGAGGGCGTAACGGCTTATTTATTTTTTAAAGTTCATTTTACGGCAAAAAATGCCACTTAACCGTAGAAAAGCAAATAAATAATTAAAATCAGTAGATTGTTTACTACAACTTTTGTTATTGTTATTTTTTTGAATCTCGCCTACAAAAGGAGTGGGGGAAGCCTTTAGGACATTTTTCAAAACCTCATTATGTCGTTATCCTTCAACGGATTTTCTATAACTTGGACTTGTTTGAAAGGGAATTCCTTGGAGTTTAAATAAATGTTTCAGGAATTGTCACAAGTTTCCTGATACAATTTTAAGATGGCGCTGTTATTCAATCTAACTTATTTTTTTATTTTTCGGCAGTAATAGGAGACAATTTGCATAGGGAACGATTAGTCCAAACCGCAAATCGATATCACCAGGGGTTTAAAAGTTATTTTGATTTTTCTTTAAAAAATGATAGAGTTTCCATTTACCGGTACCCGGTATACCCCTAATAAGCAAGATAACAACTAATTTCATGGCCTACTGTTTAATAAACTATAAAATTTATAATAAAAGTTTAACGAGTCAAAGAAACATCAATAACACTGAATAAAATATGAATATTATGATAATATCATATTATGAGACTTAGACTATGAGAAAGTGCACAAATCTTAGAACTAGAAACAATTTTATTAGCAATTTAGCGAGACAACAATAATAATTACAAATGTTCAAAATGTTTTCCGTCATTTTGTAAGCACTTAATTATTCTTCTGTTAGTTGATAATACGGCTGCCTCAATTTCAGCCGTGGATAAGTTTCTAACGGCATTTGTTATCCTTACCATCATGTTTTCCCTTGTTGTTGGTCTCTCTTGGAAAACCAGATCTTTTAACCTACCCCATAGGTAAAAATCAAGACAAGTAAGATTCGGTGAACGAGCCGGCCAGGGAAACAAGCTTCCTCTTCCAATTACACGATGCGCAAATTGCTCTTCTAGGTATTGGCGTACGTTACGATAGTAATGCGCCGGACAACCATCAAGTTGGATCCACATGTTTGTTCTCGTTTGTAAGGAGACTTCTTCCAAAAGAGGTGGAAGGAAAGTGGCCAAGAAATCTAAAAATCTTGCTCCATTAAGGGTTTGGTCAAAAAAATGGGGACCGATAATTTTTCCTTCCAAGATCCCGCACCAAACATTTAAACTCCAGCGGTTTTGAAAATCTACTTGCCTCATCCAATGAGGGTTTTGCTCAGACCAATAGTGCATATTATGCAAATTCACACCCCCAGCGTTAGTGAAAGTGGCCTCGTCTGTCCATAATATCCGTGAAAGGAAATTTGGATTTTCCCTAATCATATTTAATAGCCAGTGACAGAAATCCAATCGACGATCATAATCAGTATCGTTCAATGCCTGGTGTAAAACGATGTGGTAAGGGTGCATACTATTAGTTTGTAAAATCTGGTGGACATTTGTTTTTGGAACCCCCAAGTCAAGGGACATTTTTCTGGTGCTTAAAGTGGGATCGTATTGAACGTAAGCCAAAACGTTGATAATATTTACCTCATTACGTGTCCTACGAATGCGTAAGGGTCGTTGAATGGGCTGCACATTACCAGTTTCTCTTAATCGTCGAGCTAATCTTGAGAATACTTCTCGAGAATAGTGTCTTCTTTGTGGAAATCGCATTGCATACTCTCGCGACGCTATTACAGCATTTTCAATAGATTGAAAATACATATTCAACATATCATACGCTTCTGCGTTAGTAAACGGCATACTGTTTGTAGAAAAATGCAATATAAATGTAAAAAACAATGCTTAATATTATAAGATGCTTGACGTTTAAAACTCATCAACAGCTTGTCACAATAAATTATTAATTTGTTTTTTTCCATGGCCAACTTGGAACTTGTAATTTAGGCGAAAACATGATGGAAAGGATATGAAATGCCGTTCGAAGCTTATCCACGGCTGAAATTGAGGCAAGAGGCAAGTGTGTTTTTCACTGAAAGAAGAATAACTAAGAGCTTAGGAAGTGACGGAAAATATTTTAAACATTTGTAATTATTGTTGTCTTGCTAAATTGCTAATTGTTTCTAGATTTAAGATTTGTGCACTTTTTCATAATCTCATATCATAATATTCATATTTTATTCAGTGTTATTGATGTTTCTTTGACTCGTTAAACTTTTATTATAAATTTTATAGTTTATTAAACAGTAGGCCATGAAATTAGTTGTTATCTTGCTTATTAGGGGTATACCGGTTTGGACTAATCGTTCCCTATGCAAATTGTCTCCTATTACTGCCGAAAAAAATTATACCATCCAATTTGCAAATACCGAGAAAAATAAAAAAATAAGTTAGAGTGAATAACAGCGCCATCTTAAAATTGTATCAGGAAACTTGTGACAATTCCTGAATCATTTATTTAAACTCCAAGGAATTCCCTTTCAAACAAGTCCAAGTTATAGAAAATCCGTTGAAGGATAACGACATAATGACAGTTTTTGAAAAATGTCCTAAAGGCTTCCCCCACTCCTTTATTAGGCGAAATTCAAAAAAATAACAATAACAAAAGTTGTAGTAAACAATCTACTGATTTTAATTATTTATTTGCTTTTCTACGGTTAAGTGGAATTTTTTGCCGTAAAATGAACTTTAAAAAATAAATAAGCCGTTACGCCCTCTTGCGGCAATTTCCGAAACTTAAAATTATTTTGAATGAATTTCTCTTGGCAGTTTTTATGATGAGAGCTTTTTTTTGTAAGTAAGTAGTAAGAAAGGGAAACTCTGCCAGTTGTAAATTTACATTGTCTTTGGGTGCCAACAAATTCTCGTGCTTTCTTAGTACAGCCGGCCATGAAAGGTGAAATGATGTTTGACTGGTGGTAATTTCTTTTCTCTCCTCCCCCTAACTGCGCCAATGCCGGGCAGAGTTTCTGCTATGGCAATTGAATAATTGACTAGATTTTATTTTCTTTATTTGTTCATCTTGTTTATAGCTAAAAAATATCCACCCTATGTACGTCACATATATAACGCACTTTCTTAAGATCGAGAAGCATGACGCCAGTTACATCTCGTGACAATTGGGTCACCACAGTTTAATTCAATATTGAGCGTTAAAAATAATCTTGAAAGCATCGCCACCTGTCTTTTAGGATTAAATAAACAAAGAAGAACTTCCAAACATTTCTAGAGATTAGATTGATGTCATTACTTTTGAACAAAGATGTATGAGTTCTCCCAATAACTATCTCCTACAGTAGGTACGGAGTGATTGGTTCTTTTCGAATCTTGTGGCTATCTTTATATATATATAACTTGCAATATTCTCGCATCTCGGGGTACTCATTGAATCCAATTTATAAAAGAAAAATTATGACATGCCACCGGCATTTTTAAGCGTTTTTTAGCACGTGTAGAAAAATCGGATTTGTACACTTAAGTATCCTTAAAACGAGCAAATCGGGATTACAAAATAAAACACGTACTTAATGTTTATCGCAACATGTGCAATAAAAATTAACTTTGAAGCTAGCTTAGCTTTAAGTCTTCCTTAAAAGCAGTGGTGTAAATTAGCATAGGTTTCATCTGGGTCCGCGCTAAGATGGCTGTGTGCTCTAATAAACTGATGCCAGAATGCCAAAAGCATGACGAAGTACAAAATAACCTAACTTTGAGGCAATCCAACGATATGTACGAATAAGGGGCTGTTTGTTTGATGCTTTTGCCAGCAGTTGAACCACGTTTGGTTGGATTGTTAACTCGCCTTCCTTAAAAAAATATGCTTTTGTTCCGCGGTCATGCAATCTTGCTTGACTAGAGAACTAAGAACACGTGTGTCTTGTTGTTCCGCTTAAATTGTTTATTTCTATAGTATTTACTTGGATTTAAATAAAACAAAAGTGATATGAGTGATAAAGATAGTGACGATCCGGACATATTCAGTAATTGTGGAAATCTAAATGATTTTATAGTGCAAAAACAAAGAAGTACCTAATTCTGTTGGTTCAATGCCACTCAGCAATTTTGAAGTAAAAACGGCAAGGTCGTTAAAAACATACCTTGATAAGAAAACCAAAACAAGCAATAAAAAATTTACCGCAAATACTGGAGCATCGACCTTCGACGCTAATAAACAAACTATACAGGGTCAACCAGAAGTTATGGACGTGTTAAATGCATCAAACTCTAATATTCTAATAAATGAAGTGCAAATTTTTAAACCTAGAAATTCCATTTCTAGATCACCAGTCAGGTCCTTAAATTGTATCAACTCGGAGGAGAAAAATACTAAGAAAGGCAGATCAGAATCTCAGAGTCCAACAAAGGAAAAACATAATAAAAGACTGTGTGACAGTATTATATTTGACAATAATGCAGATAATACAAATGACATGACAACTACCCAACGTGAAATGAGAGATGAGAATAAGGAAAACATGGATGAAATAATACAAATCTTAGACAGTATAAATAGTGCAACGAGTAAGAAAACTGAAGAAAATATATTGTTTTCTCATACTGAACAGGACATAATTAGAACTGCCACTTTTGAGCTCTTAAAAAAACTCACAAGAATGATTCAGTATATTGGTACTTTGGAAATCGAAAACATGAAGCTAAATGAAGAAAAAGATACATTTAAACTACGTCAAAATATTTCAGCAAATACACCTACGGTATCGTATAGTGAATCACTACAAGCTGGATTATCTAAGATGTATAATCAGCCGGGAAATAAAATGACAAATGAAACTAAAAAATGGACCACCCCTACTCAAACAAGAAAATATGAAACCATTATTAGATTAAACAATGTAAATGACTCCAAGAAAGTACTTCAAACACTTAAAAAAGACCTAGATGTAGGTCACTTAGATGGCGGACTGAAAACTATTAAAACACTTGGAAGTGGTGCAGTAATTCTGGAGAGCCATAGTGAGACGCAGCAAAATAAATTGAGATCAGCATTGAACAAAAATGAAGACCTTAAAATAAAGGAGATTAGCTGTGATCCCATGATGTTATTTACTGGTATAGATTGTGAATACAATCCAGATGACTTCATCTCAGAGTTTATTAAACAAAATCCGGATATACAATTAAAAGTTGGAGCTGATGTTAAAAATAGAATTAAATATGTGACAAAAAGAAAATGTAGAAACCCCAGGCGTGAGAATTGGATCTTTCAAGCATCCCCGGATATTTTTAAATATATTATCAAATCGGACAATTTACATCTAGATCTAACTAAACTGTATGTAAATGAATATTTTAATATGGCCTTATGTTACAATTGTTGTTCTTTTGGACATGTACTAAACTATTGTACAAACAAAACTGTCTGTTTCAAATGTGGGGATGCACATGAAGGCTGGAACTGCCCTGCCGGTCAAAGATTACAATGTCCCAATTGTAAAAAAATGGGATTTGAGGACATACACCATTCTGCTAGATCTGTTCAATGCGCAACTTACAGGAGTAAGTTAAAGCAGTATCAACAACACATAAACTATAATGGATAATAAAAATTGTAGAACTAAATCACTTATGTGCTATCATCAAAATGAAGTTTTTGGCGAACAATGGGAAAACCTCTCTTAAAACATACAAAGAATTTGGTAGCGTATACCAATGTCGAAGTAGAAACTTTAGGTGTTGCCACAGTAACAGTTAATGCGTTCAATCAAAAGAAAAAACTTTCTATCTACGTTGTGGATAAAGATGATATTCCTTTATTTGGACTGGATTGGTGTATTTCCTTTAATTTGCCGCTGCTGCCAGGTTCACGCGTGTGTAACATCAATTCACCAAAGTACAGCTAGTAGTCCTTCAGCGCATGGGAAGGTTGATAGTAACAAAATAGGACATCTGCTCTCGGAATTTTCTGTAAGCAAATTGATGCCACACATATTAGAGTAACATACACGAGCAAAATGATTTTGTTTGCCACACGCAGAGCAGTTTTTTCAATTTGCCGGACAATTACTAATGTCATCATGCGTAGCGTTTCCGCAATACAGGCACTGTTTTCTTGTGTTGATTTTTTTCAAAATATCGTGAATTGTTCTGTCTACTTACATTTTGTCTTAGCCGATTTGTGTTTGATGCTTCGTTCCTTAAAAATGGTATTGACGAAAGTCTCTGTCCAAGTGTCCCTGTATGAATGCTTGTTCTAATAATTGTACTGCATACGTTTCAACCTGTGATAATTTAGCTTTCTTTGTAGTTTATTTTAGATTTATTTCTTGTTCTGGTTGGTTAATACCGATGACTAGTTGGTCCCGCAACCGTTCATTTAAATTGTCACCGAATTCGCAATTTCCGGCCAAACCTCGTAGTGATGTCAAAAATTGTGTAATCGATTCACTTTCTTGTCTATATCGAGTCGCAAATGTCACTCTTTCCGACAAAACGTAAGTCTGTTTACTGTAATATTTATTTAAAACATTTTTCAGTTCGTCATATTCTTTTGATGTTATCGAATCCTGTTTAAAATAATCCATTAATATTTTGAATGTCTGAGCCTACCTTAGACAAAAAAACATTTCGTTGCTCTGTTGCTTTTTCCGTCTTGTTAAATCCATGTAGAGTAGATTCAATTTCAAATCGTTGTATGTAGTAATCCCATTCTTACTTGTCAGGGCAAAACTTGTCAAATTTAAATCCTAAAGACGTCAACCTCGTCCCCAAATGTGGTATGGTGATGGAATGGAAACAGAGAAACACTTAACACTAAGCTTATTTATTTAAACTCTAACGAATCGTAAAAACTGAACAAAATTAAGTCTACATTTTTGGGAACGTTCACAACACAGGGTAAAATTAGATGTGTACCTACCTACTTGTGCAATTACTACTCAAAATAACTGGTCATAAGAGTATATATTGCTTCGAAAAGGCAACTGAACGTAAATAAAAACCTCGACAAAAACGTAGAAATTTAGTATCTTTAATTAGTTAGCATATAGGATAAGTTTTTTCAAACAACTAAAATATAATCCGAACTGAATATCTTCATGCTATATTATATTGATTGTTTGTAAAAGGACTTTTTTTCAGTGTAAAAGCGATTTCAATATAAAATTTTATATGTTTTCTCAGTGTAATAGAGGACCATACTGCCATCCTTCTGTCACTGAAACTGACCCCCGGCCCCGGAGATCAAAGGGACCGACAGCTCGTGTCGCTACTGTATAGTTCCGTATACTGTGTCCGCACCTTGGCCAGTGTTACCACAACCTGAACTAACCTTAGTCTTCGTTGGTTACCACAACACGCACTACTTAATGTTTATTGCAATATGTGCAAACAAAAATTAACTTTGAAACTAGCTTAACTTTAAGTCTTCCTTAGTCTAAATCCACATGCATCCGTGATCACGGATATCCGTATGCGTATTACGGATGAGTGAAATTGGCATCATCCGAAGGGAGACGTGTGATACGGACGTAACTTGAGAACTATGTAAAATAAAAATGCCAGATAGTCGCACCTATTCGTAAAATCAAATTTGTTGCATAAACTGACCATAAATACCAGAAACAAAACTTAAGAATCTCCACTCAAAAGATATTTCAGAATACTAACCATAGATACTAACCAAACATTTTAAATATAAACGTCAAAACACGGAAAAAAGTTAAAATAAACCAACTTTTATCCGTGATGACCTTGACGGGCTGTCAGCTTCCTAAACAGATATTTGATTGACTACTGATGATCACGTGCTAATAACGGATCCGTAATCACAGATGCATGCGGATTGTGGATTCACACTTAAAAGCAATGATGCAAGTTAGTTAGCCTTAGCATCATAGAAATAAGAGGGGCAATAGAACTCGCTTCCCCTCTGCGCGGCTGGTGAGATTTGTTGGTCGGCCATTTAAAGACGAAATGTCAATTGGACAGCGCCAAATTTAAAATTCTGTTTTAAAGGTGGTAACCTAATTTCATATATTTTTTGTTTTATGACAAATTTTTAGATAGGCAAGTATATTTATAGAGCTACTAATAGAAGTCATTTTTTTTCTTCACATAGGCTCAAATTATCAATGAACTATCAGTGATAACAGCTCTATATAACTTCCATAATAACATTCTAGTATCGTTGGAATGTCATATATAGTTGACTTTGCTAATTTCTAGGGATAATCAGAAATCGTAATCAAAACTAAATATTTTAGTGTAAGACATCCACTGGCTTTGATTTTATGAAAAAATGTACTTGGTACAGGTCAGACTGTAAACAGCGTTTTGCTCTTTTTACAATAAGAATGTCTTTACCTGGTTAATTTCTTTAAAAAGAATACACCACAAAACCGAAGATTAAGAACATACACTCTCAAATTGTTTCGATGTACTATCTGAGATTGCTATTACTTTGAAGTGTTCGCAATAGTCCTCGAAGCACGAACTTAGGAACTATATGTTCGTGCCTTCAGGACTAAAGCTGTAATATTTTTATTTTGATAGGGACACAGATAATAGGACAAGGGTAAATAATTTTTAACAAAATTATCTCTCTTCAGATATATTACAGCGATTTATTTACAGACAATAATTGATGAAAGTACAAACCTACAATGCAATAATAAACATTAAGTCGTATATAAATATTTTTTTCCTATATCAGTTAGGGTTATTTGTATGCCATATACATACAATGGACTTGTAAGTTTAAACATCTTTTATGCAGGTGAGAAACATCATAGTCAATGACTCACATATTTTCCCATAATATTAGAGATTTTGTGTACATATTGTGTAATATTATAAATCAATTAATATATATATAAATCATCTATTAGAATAAAAATGAAGTGTAGCTGCAAAGGCTCGTAATGGTGCTGGGTATGTTTCATGAGTGGTGGATATATTCTGTACATTTTTTAAATGTCGAGCCATTAGCAATGCAGGCACACTGTCAAAACTTTTTTGTAAATGTTCCAAGGCATTTTCTGAAGGCAGCTGCTGTTTTTTTAATGAATAAAAGACACTTTGCACATTTGCCACTTTTTCTTTTAATTTCTTGTACCTAGCCGTGTACAGTTTCTTGCGATAAACAGCTTGTTTCCTTCTGAGAATTTCTGTGCTCTCTCTGAAAATGGAGGGCGAGGCACTGAAAATAAAAATGTATATAGATTTTTGTACATATTGCCTTCTACGAGTTTTACCCTATAAGGACCTTTTATTATTTCATATTAGTTAGGTAATTTAGTTTTTAGTCAAGTATTAAATGTTACTTACGCTTAGAGGATGAATTAAAAGTGAATATTGGTAAAAGTAATAGCAAATATTACAAAATATTACCAATTTTTATAGTACAGCATATACATTTACTAATGGTACTACCAAAGCTTGTTTTCATCGTAGGTCAATACAGAAATTTTTTTTTAAATTAAAGACATACAATGTGACAGTAATTAAAAATAATATAAACCCTTACAATACTACAATTATAAGTAAAGAAGTCTAAAAGTATAAAACACATTATTAAATAAAAATGTAAATGTTTAATAATTAGGTGTTTTGTTTTGTCAAGTCTGCAATGATCCATTATGGCAGCATGTTAATATTTGTGGGCAGTAGGATCTTTGTCAATAATAGCCCTTTGACATAACGGTGTAGTCATAATATTGTATATTGTTATGACAAGAAATGGCATAATAAATAGACAAAAGTTGTTAATAAACAAGCTAGGCACCAAAATTTTATTTTAAACACTTTGTGATTTTTATACCTATAATTGTGAATTTCTCTAATCACTCTACTCTAACTCTTCTTCATCTTGTACTGCTATCAGTGCTAGTATCGAGAATAAAGGAATGAGTGTTCTACATTTAGAGAAGCCTTCCGAGCTTGTACAAGTTGTACTTTTTGGAGTACTAAAATATTGTAAAACTTTTTGAATATAAACTAACTTGACAACCAACCTCAGTACCTACATAAAATAAACTGTTATGTGGAAAGGCTCAAACCCACACAATTTGAAAAAATCTAAATGCTTAGTGGCAAATAGGTACCTACCCACCTGAAAATGTCAGAAACTACTGCAGTACGCAATATGATCATTTTATATAGTGTGTTTGAAAATAGTGGTACCTAACTTTAAGGGCAGAGTTTATTTGCAGCCCATATCATGACATTTAAATGAAATTTTACAGCCATATTTTTTCAGGGCCCCTGCTCAATAGAAATTTCTTATCCTTAAGTGAATCATTCTCAGTAATTTTCAATTTAAATAAACATGTTAAATTATAAAGTACATACCTTCTTTTTCTCTTTACGATTGGGGGTCTTTTTGATTTATTCTTTCCTATGGCACTTGCACTTAGACGTTTAAGATGAATCTACTGACACAAAGGATGTAGTTGCTTCTATATTGCTTATATCTGAACTAGTTTCTTGTATAGCTGCAATATCTGATGGTATGTCACATTTTTTTAATAAAGGAACTACTCCTGGCTTTAAAAATTTCTTTTCTTCCGCATAAATGAAATCATTGGTGTCGAAGTGTTGTGAACACACCTTTTTGTGTTTGGCTCAAGTCCATTTCCCGAGTATACCTAGGGCATTAAGCCATTTATTTAATACGTTTGTGTCCTGTGGAAACCTGAAAAATATGGGTAATGTAATTGCTTGATTATTTATCTTAAGTATCATAAATATATGAATACCAACTTACTGAAAAAACGAAATTCCCGATGATTGTGGCTTACACCCACTTACAGAACAAGTCATGATTTTTAATAAACCAAAAACAATAATACACAATCGTCAATTCAATAGTAAAACAGCACCCTTAAAACCTACAGCAAAAAATGCGAAACACGTGAATACAGAAAATAAGGTTATTTTACTTGTAAACAAAACGAATTTGTAGGGGAAGTGACATATCATCTGACATTTCGTCTTTAAATGGCGGCCCCCTTGGCGTTCCAATAAATTTGGATGCGCAGTCGTCGAAACGTATTCTACTGTCCCCTCCTATTCTATAGTTAGCATAGGTTTCATCTGGGTCCGCGCTAAGCTGGCTGTTTGCTCTGATATACTGATGCCAGAAGACTAAGAGCATGACAAAGTACAAAATAACCCAACTTTGATATTAAACACTCTGTTCCATTTTTACACTCGTTCATGTTGTTCATGTAAAGGTCATGTAAGGTTCGAAAAATCCCGGGTAGTTCGAGATAATCAATTTTTATGCTCGGAGTTCGGAATATAACTTCAACCTCACCAACTTTTCGAAGCTCGCGAAGATAACAAATTTTTTGTCAAATTAACACGATTTTCACTTTTGATATTTTTTGCCGTCTGTGATTAACCAGGTCGCACGGTTCTCCTGAATTAAATTGTTATAAGCATGTGTGATTTGGAGGAGAAAGCAAATTATCAATGCAGCGATCCAACAGAGTTTTTTACACAACAAAAGCAAAACATAAAAACTGAGAACAGTGACGACGAGGAAACGGGGCAAATTAGGTAAGTTTGCTCATCTCGGAATTATGGATTGCTTACAAAATAATAATGTAGGTAGACCTAAGTAAAGTTTTCGTTCTATTACAAACAATCTAAAGCTAGGTAGGTATGTATTCTTTTAAGCCTTCAGGAAGTCGGTTGTAACCTCGGTTGTAACTTAAAAAAAAAAAAGAACTTCGGATTCATGATCAACAACCTCAAATTAGGCTATAAAAAAGACTAGCAAAAAATTAATCCACATAATTAGGTAGGTACCCTTTTATGTTTTACAGGAGCAAACAAATATTTCCTGATCAAACAAAACCAGAGGTTAAAGTTGAGGAGAGGGAAGCAATAAATGGATGCGATGAAATGTATAATTTGAACTATGCAGAGTGGAAATTGAAGAACGAAGAACTAGATATTAAGATAGACGAGTCTGAAACAAACGAAAACAGGTACTTACTTTGCTTATTAGATATAGGGGAAACTGTTGTATTCTGGGACAATAATTTTCTAATTGGTACAATAAGTTTGTTTAATTTTTTTTTATCTATTCTGAATTGTTTTTAATGTTTTAAGTGAACTTGTTAATTACTAAGTTAAATAATATTTACAAAGTCTTACACAATAAGAAAATATTATTGCGTGCCCCATTATAGATCATTTTCTGAGCCTTTTTTCTCAGTATGCAACCACCTCATGTTGTTTAGTGGGACATAAGCATAGCGACACGAGCTGTCAGTCCCTTTGATCTCCAGGGGTCAGTTTCAGTGACAGAAGGATGACGGTATTGTCCTCTATTACACTGAGAAAACATATGAAATTTTATGTTGAAATCGCTTTTACACTGAAAAGAAGTCAATTTAAAAACAATCAATAATAGCATGAAGATATTCAGTTCAGATTATATTTTAGTTGTTTGATAAAACTTATCCTAGTCCTACATGCTAATTATTTAAAGATACTAAATTCCTCCGTTTTCGTCGAGGTTTTTATTTACGTTAAGTTGCCTTTTCGGAGCAATATATACTCGTATGACCCGTTATTTTTAGTAATTGCACAAGAAGGTAGGTTTGGTACACATCTAAAATTACCCTGTGTTGTGAACCAGAGTGTGTTGCTTAAGAAGGTGAATAAATAGACCAGCGTGAAGTTGTTGGAAGTTATATACATACAGGGTGAGTCTGGAGGAATGGGCCTAACTATAAGGGTGTAATCTATGCATCAAAATAATAATTCCAATATTTATTTGTTTTCAAGTTATAACGGAAAAACAAAATATTGCATTAATTTAGCTTTCCTGTAATACTTAAATGTACACAGTGGTTGAGAATCCCAATTAGATGTTTAGTTGACAGTATTATTTTTCGCTTTTGAGTAATAATTGTTGTGCTGTCACTAATTTTGTAAAAAACTTGTGATGCTCTGTAGATTACACAAACCATAAATAAAAATCATATTGGCGTATTCGAGATGTGAATAAATGTGTGGGACTTTATAAAATTTAAATGATACAAATCCGAAAGTTAACGATGAATCAATGTAACATTTTATACCGACACTAAAGGTTAGTGACAGCACAACAATTATTACTGAAAAGCGAAAAATAATACAATTTAAGTACAGGAAAGCTATACTCAAAACCCAATATTATAGTCAGTGACGTAGCCTGCGTATTTTTGATTTAAATAGTCTGGGCTCCAATGATCTATATACTACTAGGCGGGGTCTACCTAGACTGTCAGTTCCTGGTAGAAGAAAACTTGCTCGACATTTGTCTGATCTGATTCTCGCCAGGTCGGACTCTTACTGTCATGAAATTCATGAATCCTTTCAGACCCGCCTAAACGCTTTAAATGGAGAGCCTCGCACTTCGGGGCAGGTTTACCTGGCATCTGAGGCTGATGTGCGGGATGCTGAAGAAGACTTGGATTGTTGGATCGCTGTTTCTCCTCTGAAGAAAACGTCAACGACTGCCTCGGAGGCTGTTGTTACTGCTGAGCACTCAACTATGCTGAAACCACCATCAATCATGTGTGGATCATATCACTCCTCTGCCACCCGAATTACGCCTAAGGTTAAAAAAACTATAATGGTGTCTAAAATTCGCTTTGGCCATATTAACATTAGATCAATTTTAAAAAAGATTCATAATATCAAATCACTTCTGGATGAATCGAATCCTCAATTCACCGCACTATGCATAAGTGAAACATGGCTTAGTACACAAATTCCTGATTCATTCTGTGCTTTTAATGATTTTACATTTGTAAGGCGTGATCGAGATGGCAGGGGCGGTGGTGTTGGAGTTCTTGTGAACAATCGTATAAAGTTTAAGCAACTTGAAGTGCCAATGGATTCTGACATAAATAATTTTGAATTTATCGCTCTAAAATTAATTTTAAATAAAAGTGCACTTGGTCTTGCAGTTTTTTACAGAACACCTGATTCCAATTATGCTAATATTTCTGTTCTAGGTGACATAATATTTGTTTTTAATGCAAATGGTATCGAAAACTTTTTATTGAATGAATGAGGTGAATGGGGAAGTGCAAGGATTGCAAGAATGGTTCAGTGTAAATAAGCTGACAATGAATCAAGATAAAACAGTATGCATGACTTTTAGTTTGAGAAAGATTCCTGAAGGCAATGGTAAAATGGTGAAATTTCTGGGAGTACATCTTACTTACTTACTTACTTATTTTCTTTATTTCAGATCATGTTACATAATTTACATAAAAATTACAAACACAAAATGGAATGACGTCATATAAAAGAAAAATCCTAAAGAATTACATATCTAAAAAGTCATTCATAGTATAGGGCTCCAACTTTACTAAAGTCTTTTTAATTTCTTTCTTAAATTGTTTTTCATTGCTTATTCTTTTTATTCTCTCTGGTAGTTTGTTAAATAGTTTTAAGCACATATAATTGGGTGACTTTTCAGTAAGGGCTAGCCTGTGTATGGGGTAATTGATATTTAAAGTTCTCGTTTGGTGTTGATGACTAGCTGGTGCTTGAAAACAGTTTTTGTTTTTAAAGAGGAACATTAAACACTCATAAATGTACAATGCATATACCGTCAATATTCCCAATTTTTTAAAAACAGACCGACACGATACATTGAAATCTAATTTTTCAACTATTCTAACTAATCGCTTCTGAATTACAAATATACTTTGAATTTGACTATCCCTTCCCCAAAACATTATCCCATATTTCAAACAGGATTCGAAATTAGCAAAATATAACATTTTCAAAGTTTTTTTATTCATGTATTTACCAGTAACACGAATACCATAGCAAATAGCATTTAGTTTCTGTGAAAGACATTTGATATGAAACGACCAATCTAGAAATTCATTAATCTGTACTCCCAAAAATTTTGTGGACTCCGAAAAAATAATTTTGTCTTTATCATTACTAAAGTTGGTTGGTTTTTCCACCTTTGACGCTTTGGTTCTGAATAGAATTATATTTGTTTTACTTTTATTTAGGATAAGTTTATTTTCTGTAAACCACTGTGTGACCCTGTTAAGAAAGTTTCTGCACTCAGTGACAAGTTGATTAATACTCTTGCCCCCCAAAAGTAAATTAGTATCGTCAGCGTAATTAACCATATCTTGATTAGCTTGAATTAGATTACTCAAATCATTGATGAAAATAATAAATAGAATAGGCCCCAATACACTACCCTGTGCTACACCTACACTGTTATATAATGTTTTGGAGTTGTAAGATTTTCCATTCTTCAGAATGCAGACTTTTTGTCTTCTGTTACTAAGGTATCCCTTTATCCACTTATGAGCGTTCCCTCTTATCCCATACTTTACAAGCTTCCCAATCAATATATCTCTATCCAAGCAGTCATATGCTTTAGATAAATCCAAAAACATTCCTACAGCTACATTACCATCTTCAAGGTGTTTCAGAACTGTTTGAATAAATTGAAAAATTGCAGTTTGGGTGGATCGTCCATTTAAATAACCATGTTGACTTTTACTAAATATATTACAGCTTGTCAGAAAATTTGTTAATCTTGACCCACTCCTGACTTTTGAGAGGCACATTGATAAAATAGCGGGAAAACTATCTAAAAATATCTTTCTGCTAAAGAATCTCTTCAAGATTCTGCCACCAGCAGTATTGCTACAGGCATTTCACGGTACTTTTCAGTCGGTTTGTGTGTATGCGATTCTGGCCTGGGGTCATTCTGCTCATTCCAACCGCATCTTTGGACTGCAAAGGAGGGCAGTACGTGTGATTGCTGGATTAGGGTATAGGGAGGATGTCCGAGGATCTTTTGTTGATTTGAAAATTCTGACTATACCAAGTAGATACATTTACGAGTGTCTAATTTATGCCCACTCTAATGTTGCCCGATATAACCAAAATAGTTTTTACCACCGGTATGACACGCGAAATGGGCACAGCATTCGATTGGAATTTCTAAGACTATATAGGAGCCGCATCTCAGTAAATTATTATGCTCCAGTTTTCTATAACAGGGTGCCTGATAACATTAAGTTGCTAGGAGATAATCAATTTAAGAATAAGATTAAGACCTTCCTTTTAAGTAAAGCCTTCTATAGCATGGACGAGTTCCTTAATAGTCCTGTGATATTGTGATTTATATATTTTAAACTCGGTTAATATGTAATATTGTTTTTGTAATTTCTTGTAATCATTTCCTGTTAAATTTAAGCGTGTTCTTATTTTTCTTTTTAATCTGTTTATGTTGGCCTACTTCGAGAGGTCATATTTTGGTTTTGATATGTTTTAGTTTAAGTATATTCTGGATATGTTATATGAACAATGTTTTTTAGTCCTTATACACGGTACCCGCTGACGTAAGGAATGATATATTTTGTATCAAATACTTGAATAAAGTTTGAATTTGAATTTGAATTTGAATTTGAATTTGAATTGATGGGTGACCTAAATATAAATCTCCTAAATAATACTCCCATGACTAGATATTTTAACAACCTTTTGAGTGTTTATGATTGTTGTCAGGTGATCCGGTCTCCTACTCGTGTTACTAGAGACACGGAATCCTTGATTGATATCATCATTACCAATTCTAACTTAAAACTAATTAATACTCTTGTTTCTGAACTAAATTTATCCGACCATAACTTAATTTCATGTATTCTTGATCTTAAATGTGAGTGTTCCGGCAAGACAGTGAAGACTGTAAGAGCCTTCAAAAACTTGAACATTGACGAGTTTAATTCTGATGCCGCCGAGATACAGTGGGATTCTTTGTATTATATATCTGATATAAACGACAAGATAGCATTTTTTAATAACAATCTTCTGTGACTGTTTGACAAGCATGCTCCCTTTGTTAATATCACTTATAAAAAATCTAAAAAAACTAATCCCTGGTTTACAGATACCCTTAAAAGGCTTCGCAGACTGACTAGAAACTCTTGGTCACAGTTCAAGCGAACCTGAAAACCTGAGCATAGGCGATACTACTGTGATCTGCGGAATACATATAACGCAGCCCTTCTTAGCGAGAAGAGGGCATATTTCTCCATGGTACTTAGGGACTGTCGTTGTGATAGCAGACGAATGTGGTCTCACTTAAAGGGTTGGAATATCCATCGGAGGGACCAGTCATTAATTCTGGATCCCGAGCTGCATGACGCTGAGGCTATCAACAATTTTTTTGTGGATAGTATTCCAAAAACGCGTCCTGATTGTGATCTTATTACTCAGCTTCTCTCATCTTCTCACTCCACCACGTCATTTCAGTTTTCCTACGACAATGAAAATTTTATAAAGCAGTCAATTCTTAAACAAAAGCCACACATTATGGGATATGACAACATCTCTGCTAGAATGCTTCAATTGGCCTTGGTGTACATTTTAAGACCCTTAACACATATAATCAATGTATCTTTTGAGACTGGAATAGTTCCGGATGTTTGGAAAGTCGCAATTGTTAAGCCGATAGCGAAGAAACAGACCAGAATAAATAACTTTGGTGATCTCCGACCAATAAGTTTGCTCTCCGTACCTCTCAAAATAGCCGAATCTGTCCTTCACCACCAGTTATCATTGCTCTTGGAACAAAATTCTATTTTGCCCAATAGGCAGTCTGGATTTAGGAAGGGGTTTGGGGCATGCACCAGCCTCTGTTCTATCGTTGATCAGTGCTTGCACGGATTTGAAAATCAAAAACTTACTTCGGTAATTCTGCTGGATATGTCCAAGGCATTTGATACGGTTAACTTTGACTGTTTGTTGGCTAAACTCAATCACTATGGGATTCAGAACAAAACTAATGACTGGTTAGCTAGTTACTTAAAACAACGATTACAGTTGACTATGTTGGATGATCTTGATTCCTCTTCCATATCAGCATTGAAAGAACTATATTCTGGGGTTCCCCAGGGATCTGTCTTGGGCCCTCTCCTGTTCTCAATTCTAATAGCTGATCTGGTGAATGTCCCGGAACAGTGTGAGATTCATATGTTCGCTGATGATATCCAGCTTATCTTTTAGTTTCCACCAAGGGACAAGGATCAAGCATGCTCTCTTATTAATACGGACTTGGGCCTTGTGAAGTCATGGGCTGACAGAAGTGGTCTGGTTCTTATCCATCTAAAACGGTGCATCTCATGGTTGGTTCTTCGCAGGTTTTGCAATCCTGCGGTGAACTTTCCTTGAGTATTTGTGGTGATCCAATTCCCACGGTAAAATCAGCCAGAAATCTTGGACTGATTATTGATTCTCACCTCAAGTTCGACAGACATGTTGGCCTTATCTGTCAGAAGGCCTATCTTAGCCTTAAATGCCTCTTCCCATTTAGGGGTCTCCTTGATTCCGAAACGAAGAAAACACTTATTGTTTCCTTGGTGTTGTCCCATTTCAACTTCTGTGATGTTGTCCATGGTCCTTGCATCACGAATGGCGCTCGCAACCAGCTGCAGAGGATGTTTAATCATGCTGTCCGCTTTATAGCGCCTGTACCCAGGTTCGCTCATGTAACACCGTATATCCGTGAACTCAAACTGCTTAAGCTTAATGAATCCCGTTTTATTCACTATGCCTGTTTCGTTCAGAGAATCCTTAATTCTGGCGTCCCAAAGTATTTGGCCACTAAGTTAAAAAGACGGGTCGACGTGCACAATAGAGACTTAAGGGGTATTGATTATCGTTTTGATACCCCCAGACCCAAAACGTCTTCGTTTCGGGCTAGTTTTTCGTTTTGTGCTCCTCTGGTCTGTAACAATCTGCTGGATTTTCGAAGTGTCTCTATTTCGACATTAAAGAGTAGTTTAAAGGCCGAGATCTCGAATGACAGTTTTAAACGCAATGTCGATTTAAATTCGTTCTAATAAGATGTAACAGGTTCACCCGGGCCTTTCTGTTTTTCTGATTCTTCATGTTATGTATAATTTATATTCATATATGCTTTAATGCACCCAAGTGATAATATATATTTAGTGAATTACTAATATTAATATGTAGTCGATCAAATTTTTTAATTGTAAATATGTAGGGCATGGTGTTTGTATCATTTTTATGTACCTTGTCCTTTTGTGTTGTTTCTGTATAAAAAAAAAAAGAAAATGTACACAATAAATTATTTGAATTGAAAAAAAAAAAAAAAGCTGGTTCCATGGGCAGGGCAAGGGCGATAAGCACATCTGCTCCTTATTTTTTCTTGGGAATCCATCGAAAATCAGCAAAAGTTCGGCACAAAAACTTAAACGCACGATAAAAACCAATAAATTAAAAAAACTAAACAAACTACAATCCACACAAGCTTTGTTTACCTTTCTGACTGACTTATTTGTCCTTAAAGAGATGGCCGCTACGCGCATTGCGCAGAGAAATTTGGGTCTGTCTAAATCGCCTCGTGTCGCTACTGTATAGTTCCGTTATTATATTATACTGTGGTAATAGTAATAGTATTATGATATAGTAAAATATTACAAACATTAAGATATAACCTGCAAGGTTGGGGAGTAATTAGTTGACAAAGGTGGATGATAATCTTGTTAGAACTTTTGATTTGGGGGAGGATATTTGATCAAATCGAGGATCAAATCAAATCAAATCAAAATATGCTTTATTATCAAAGATATAAATCTTGTTGACAAAGCTGAGGAACACAATATAACTTAACTATTTAAAACATCTCTCTATATTTTCTATATTAGAGCAATAACAGTAAAAAAAAATAGGCACTGTCAGTAATAGATAACAATAAAACAAGTAAGTGTATAACATGCTGAAACAAAAAAAATTCTATAGATTAAAGTAATAAGCATCAAAAATTATCAATTAAAAATTATCAGTCAGTATCAAGGATATAATGATATCAGTAGAGCATTAATTTATGATCAGTGTTAAAAGGAGTGTCAGGGGTTATTCTCGGGAAAAGGCGTTTATTGTTTATTGAGTAATCCTAGATATATAATGTTACGTAGTTCGAACGTTTTAGTAATGAAAATAACGGTTCCTATTTTTTGATATGTACACTATTATTTATTTATTTATTTATCAGAACATACATAACAGGCAAAGCTGCCCAAATAGTACATAATATAACAACAACAGTTTGCAAAATATATTATAAGTTACCGTGGAAGATGTAAGAATAGGAAAAACAGAAATCCATTCTCTTGCATGTTGGTAGTTATTCAAACTTACAATAGTAACGAGATACTGTCCCTAATAGAATAATAGCTCTTTACAACTATATTGCAAGCAATTTAAAATCGCAAAAGGTCATCAGGAACAGTCTCAAACAGCCTATCAATTCTATTTTTAAAAGTAATAGATTTACAATCGAAATTAAAATTGTGTATATGTTATATGGAGAAATGCCAAACGGCCCATGGCCACAGGTATTTCTATGATTTCCCAGTTACATAGTATCATTATATCAGCACGTCGATTGGCTTTTGGTCACAGCAAGAGTCTAATTTACGTGATAAAAAAGCAAAATTACTTGTCGCATACAGGTATAGCACGAGAAAGAGAAATAAAAGCCAAAGTACTCGACACAGACAGGTAATGGGTACACTACAGAGAGAGACAGACAGGTTTCAGGTTAAAATATTGGTCTTTGCATTAATTTAAAAGTTAGGATGAGATAAAAATAGAAAAGGAAACATCTGTAGGACGAAAATGTTAAATATATAAAGAAATCACCTTTTAATAAATGAGTTTACAGAACTTTTTGTTTTATTTCACTATATTGGCATAAAGGAAAATAACACTAATTGTTAAGGAAACATATAATTCTAAAGAATTCTCAAGGAGGGACATACAACTCTACAGTCGTACCAAACTTTAGAAAAAGAACTGGCAGGGTTATATGTTATTGTCTAACGATGACAGTCAGAGTGACCGAAATCAACAGGTGATGAACATACCTGCGGGTAGGTGAGTTTATTACTTTTTTTAAGGCTCTCATCTATCTACATCTTTTAAAATTTTGTCGAAAACAGCTGCATGTGATTCATAATCACACATTTCGTTTACTGAAATATCACTATCACCACTGAACTCGAATAAATATCCCTTCTGTTTAAAACCATGTAAGTAGCTTTCGAAAATCTTAATAGAGTCATCAAGAATTATTTTTTAATTGCATTTTCTGGAAGATTTTTTAATTTTAGTGCAAGCTGCAAAAAAATTTAATTTTCTGACGCCTCTATAGCAGTTAAAATAATTTACGAACATCGATTCGCTAAAACCGCTGCGTGACGTCACTATCTCTTATAGCAGTTCTGGTCGCGCTCGCTGCCGTTTATTTGCTGTTTACGACTTAGAAGACAGGTGGCTATGCACATCGCCCTTTCTCCGTTGCTGGGTAACGGAGTTGACATCGACAGGAGTAAAATAATAATTTTTAATATTCTCTTTTTCTTTTTTCTAAAATAGTTTTAGAGGAAGTATTATCAAGGTTGGTACGCCAATGAACCTTAGTTCAAATTAATGCAAAATTATCCTAGCTTTCTAATGTTACCAATGGTGTACCATATTAATGTGGATTTTTCGGAGAAATTTAGAATATTAATACGTACCTCTCAATTGTGGGCCCCTGCTGAAAATGCGTAACTTAGTAAATAATTTCCAGGATTTTCTCATGGCCTGCACTTTAGTAATGTTTTTTTTTCCTGAATTTCTATGCCCAGTAGTTTCTGAGATATGGCCACCCTTAATGAAATTCCCTGTACAAGACGGGACGGTTTTATTTTAATATAACAATAAAACTGTCTTTATTGCTAAGTAAATCATTAAAATGACAAAGCAACGCTAAAAAGTGGATCTTATGGTTATAAATTAAGCAAATTCCTACTTATTAGATACTGATAAACATTTAGTACCTACATCCTACATATGACTTAGTAACTTACCTATTAAACGATTTCACAGTAAAAATACTAGGTACCTTTATTTAATCTTCCTGATGTGGAGAAAACGTGGCGGAATAGAACCTATACTGCAATATGATTGGCCAACGGTCGGCCATATTTTAGTTTTGTTCAACTTTTTGCGGAACATCAACGTCATTTGTCAAGTTCACTTTTTTTTCTTTTTTATACAAAATTTTGTTGAGTGTTCAATCTATAATCCGAGCTAGAATCAAAACAATTGTGGTTTTGTTTATAAACACTAATATACCAAATAAAAGTTAGGTTATAGCTTTGTTTTTTATGATCAGGCACAGGACTGCAGGATACAGTGTCGTTCAAGGGACATTAAGCCGAGTGGCTGCTGAGTTTGAGTTTGAACCTCAGCGTTAAAAGCTGTTTACCTTACGCTAGCGTAAAGGTGCAATCACTTTCGGCGCTAAAAACGGCGGATTTCCGTTCTGCCTCGTTTTCCGCATATCAGGACCTGTATATGAAATGTAAAAATTTACAGATAGATAGATAGATAGATATATCTTTATGTGATCTATAAGAATTACAATAAATTCCTTTTACCCTAAGGTGTAGATCCTGTCAAAAGTTCAGTCAGTTAAAATTAAAAAAAATTAGAATTAAAATTAGAAACAAAACATCTAAAATACTTAACTACTCACAACATATTTTAAACGTCAGAGAAAGAGAAAGTCTACACTTGGCCCTAGAAGTTTACAGAGTCATGTCATGAGGAGAACAGCCCCATCATCAAAAAATTCCTGTATGGAAAGGAAGCAAACATTTTTTTAGTTTTGGAATTAAATATTTCGGCCCTCTCTGCCTAAACAGTACCGGAAGCCTGTTCCATACTTTTAGAATGTTGTAAGTGACATTTTTTTTGTATAAAACTCAAATTTGCTCTCTCTATTGAAAGGTTTTCTCTATACCTGGTATCATGCTCGTGACCGGCTCTAAGATCCAAAAACAGGGATTCGTTACCGAGTATGAATTTTGCACACTCTAAAATATATAGACTATACAGAGTGAAAATGCGTTGCGATCTGAAAGTGTGCCTTCAGCTTGTCCTTCCCCCAATCTTGAGCATTACCCTAAGGCATCTCTTTTGTATAACGAAAACAAGGCTACATAGCATGGAGTTACCCCAAAGCATATGCCATTCGTGAATGTACATAGGCGTAATATGCCAGGATGGCCGCGGCCGGTCCGACCGAGTGTGTATTCTAAGAGCATAACAGTATTTACTCATATCACATGCTACTTTTTCTATATGATATTCCCACGTTAATCTTTAATCTATTACTATTCCCAGAAATGTAACTTTGTCTTGTGTTTTTAATTCCACGTTACCATACTGGATTGATACTGGGTTACCGGGATTGAATTTAAAATTGATAACCTGTGTTTTGGAGACGTTCAGTGTTATGTTATTTTTTGCGAACCACTCATTCAAAGCATCCATACCACTCACAGCACCCCGCAGACAGTCATCCACCCGCCGTTCCCCGCTGTAAATCAGTGAGGTGTCATCCGCATACATGATTAGGTTGCTGTTCACTTGTACAAGATCATTTACATAGATAATGTACAACAGAGGGCCGAGTATCGACCCCTGCGGCGCACCGCTCGTGATTGTACCAGAATCGGATTTCAGGATTCTGCCGCTTTTATCATAATCTATGACACACTGTTCGCGATCTGAGAGGTAGGATCTCAGCAAAGCCAAGGCTGGCCCCCTTATTCCACACCTCTCCAACTTACCGCAGAGAACATCGTGACTGACACTGTCGAAGGCTTTGATAAGTCCAAGCACAAGGCCATTGTGGTTTGCTGATTATTTAGCGAGTTAATATTTTGTTGAAGTGCTAGGTAGACTGCCCTCACTGTTGACCGACCCTTCATAACTCCGTTCTGTCTATGAGTAATTATATTATATCTTTCATGAAATTGTATGATTCGTGTGTTAAGCAGATTTTCAAAAATTTTATTGATATTTGATAAAAGTGAGATCGGCCTGTAGTTACTTATTTCGTTCCTAGCTCCTTTCTTGTGTATTGGTCTTACCAAAGCCTCCTTCAGTGCCCTCGGGTAACATCCCGTCCAGAATGCGAGATTGATAATGTGGGTCAGAGGCACAGCCAAGTGCTTAGCCGTCTCCTTGAGAAGCTTGACAGGTATTCCATCCTTGCCCACAGATACCTTGTTCTTTAGGTTTTTTATACCTTTAATTACCTCATACAAAATGACGGGCTCCAGGAATATTGAATTTTTACAAATAGGCACACTTCCTAGATTTTCCTCTGAACCGTTCTTGAGATCAGGGCAGATATTTAAGAAGAATGTATTAAATTCATTAATGATATTTTCAGATGACCTAACATGGAAGTTGTCTGCAAGTGAAGCTTGGATAGCTACGTTTTGATTTGTTATATATTTTACCAGAGCCCAAGTAGCTCTTACTTTATTTTCAGATTCTGAGATGTATCGCTGGTTTGTGCATATCTCAGCTTTAGCGATGACTTTTTTTTAAAATAGGACAGTATTTTTTATAAAACTGTTCACTTACCTGACCTGAGAGGCATTTTTTATATAGTTGCCGTTTATTTTTGGCTGATGTTTTGATGCCAGTTGTCATCCAAGATCCATTTGTATGTTTAGATGTGACATATTTTTTGGGAAATATATTGATTTTATTAGTAATTAAACCTAGAAAGCGATCATACGCACCGTCAGCATCATTCATTCCACACAGACTCCCACTCCCAATCATGCAAAGTGTCACTTAGACGAGCCTGTGTAAAGGTCCTTCTAAGTGTTGCACTTTTAATATTCTGTTCCACTGTTAATGTGTTTTCTATGGATATACCTTGAGCAAAGTGATCTGACAAGCCTGAAATTATAACTTTGTTGTTAGTAAAATTGGAAAAATTTACAAAGATATTATCCAGAAGGGAAGGGGGCATATAATATACCGAATAATAAACAGTCATAATCCCCGTGGATTTAAAAATGTGTTTGCATGTCTGATTAAATTCCAAATCCTTTTATGACCCATTTTTGACTAATAAATGTGTGTTGTATGACCCCAAACGATAATTCGATACATCAAATTAACTCCAAATTAGCAGAATATAAAATTTTCTATGTTTTTTCGTTATTATATTGTCCCCCTGTCCATCTTGCATAGCATACACAGTTCAACTTTTTTACAACTTGGTTTATACGATAATTCACCTCACTTTTATTGAACCAATCAAAACGCTCATTTTCAGCAACCACCTTGGTAACGGTCGTCTTACCCGATAAGACTACCGCTAGCTCGAAAAGACGCTTGTAGCTTTTTTACTTAAATAAAAAATTAGTAACACCTCTAACTTGTATATTTACCTTTATCAGACGGCCTTCATTTTTATGTTCAGTAAATTATCCAATAAAATACACCTCTAGAGGCGGTTTCTTATCTTCATACCTTCGTTTTTCACTCGAAACTCGATTTTCCAAGAAAATTTTCACTCAATGTAATTTTTACTTATAATCAAAGATAAGACCCTCGAGCTAAAGCTCTCGGGATCATATCAGATTATAAGTAAAAATTACATTTCGTAAAAATTTGTCAGAAAATCGATTTCTTGTTAAAAACATCGGTATTACCGATAAGACGCCTCCTCTATCGGTATATTACTGTTGAAAAGACCATTCCATGTTTTTATTAACTTCCAAATATTTATGTGTTATCAGCATAGTTAATAATTATTTGTTTAGAGTAAATTTATAACTGAAGAAGATTCATCCGTCCTTTAAAAAAACTTCTTTTCTCAACTAGCATGAAATATTTGAATGTCCGGCAACAACGCTTTATACATATACCTTGGTTTAGCCAACAGTCTGTTGACGTTGCGATTTGTCTCACTCTTTGAAGTAGGCGAATAGCTGGCTATCAGTAGTAGGTCGTCGGAGCCACCTGAAATTGTAATTAATAAGTATTTAATTTAATATTAGTATTTTTAATTAGCGCCAATTTTTTTTTTCTAGGGAAACTAACATTCGGCCCAGAACATGGAATTTAGCAATAACCGACTATAACCAAGAATCGCATCCTTCCATAATATGCCCGAAAATTATCAAGATAATGTTAAATAATTTACTTCAAGAAACAAAAATCGCCAACATTGATGTAGCAAAGGATTTGTCAGGATTATCTGCTGTTGAAGGACATTTAGAGAGTCGCAATAATCAAAGCCTTTCTTCCACGTTGCAAATAGAGGAAAAACATAAAAACTTTTTAAATGCTGAGTTAATCAATGTTGAAAATACTGGTAATTCGATAGTAGCTGACTTTGAGATTGAAAACGTTTCGCTTGATGTTCCTGAAGGTTCTTCTGATAAAAATTTTATTAAACAGGAACCTAAATTAATTGTTGTGATAAAAAGGCTGAATATATCTGAAAAAAATGGAGAACTTTTCACCGATAATAATCTACATCAGATTCCATGTCCGGCTTCAAATGGGTAAGTGTTATCTGGGTCTAAATCAAAATTTTTTGTATTTTATTTCGCTTACATGGTAATACAATAAATAAGGACCCCAAAAATCGTACGGCACATAGCTCCCTCCATTTATCATACATTTTTCACACTGCGTTATGACTTTACGGGTTAATTATACTTAAAAGAGATACTTAGCGGCTGAAATTGTAAGGAGGTGTTTGGGACATATCCTGAGTCTAACTCCGAGTTTTCGTATTCAAGAGGATTGCGGAAGATACAACCCCCTCGCCATTTAAGGGTGAGTTTGTGTTTATTCTTTAAACTTGTTTGCATTTGTTCATACAAGAAAGTTACAACAATCAAGTTGATTTGTTATGATATTATCTATCCAATTATGGTTCAATCAAGGTCATAGGCCATTTACAATGGTCGGTGAAAGGTCAGGTAGATTTTAATTTTTCTTGAATTCCGTGAAACCCACAAGTTTTTCAACTTATCGATTGCTTAGCAGAGCAGCACTTGTTACCACAATTTTCTCTCGGCTTTTAAGGTCTTTAAAGATTAACAGTCACAAAATCTGAACCAGTTCAAGGCTCTACAGCGTGCTAATTTATAAAACAACTAACATGGTTTCGCTACTGCAGGATTTCGAAGAGGTTTTTTAAGATATGTGTCTGGTCAAATTAAATGAATGAAAAAAGTGTAGCCAAGAGTACTAATTTTTGACATTTTTCAAGGTTAATATCCAGTGGCTTACCTAGAACATTAAGCGCCCGGGGCAAAGAATGATTCGTAATAAGCCTGAAATCTTGCAGCGCGCAAAGCATGATTTTGTCGAATTGTATTAGAAGTTGCCTATCTACAGCTCTATTTATTCTCAGTCGACGTGAAACAGTCGATACGGAGGCAGGATTATGGTACACTGAGAAAAAGTTCATTTAGAAAAATAAGAATTGAACCGGCACGAAGAAATTTTATTGATTATTTCGTTAATCAATTATTGAATATTTGCGTGGAACAAATTTACAATATATGTGTCGTATTAATAAGGCGACTAAGAAGCTATTAAATAGAAATTTGATAGTATGTGGATGTTGTGCGACATTAATTTAAAAATATGACAAAATCTTTGAGATTGGAGGAGGGAATACAGAGATACTTTTTTCTTTAAAAAATAAAATGCATGTTTCAAGGTTAATACATGTCGTCGCTATTATTTTGTAAACATGGTTAATGGGCGTAGCAGATACACTTCATGATGCCGATCGTCGCCCTAGGAGGGGCTCCCTCCCGAAATCTCTCCGAAATCCCAAATTTGGAGCCGAAATCGCAAAATCATACCGAAATCTATGAATTCCCTACCGATTTCGTTGAAAGGCCATATTTCAACCGAGATCCATGGGAGATTTCTCCAAAATCATAATCGCCTTACAATAAGAATCTCTCTTTTTTTTGCATTATTGCTACTTGGTTCGATTTTCCTGTGAACCTAGTTCAGTATTTTGTACTGTTTCTGCCGTTACTTGGTAGAATTCCATGATAAATTCGAAGAAAAGTAAAACACACTGTTTACAAATTTCACTATATTTGTTGAATACTACTATAAAATTAATTGTGAAGGACCACCCCACCAACAATGGGGGCACTGATAAATAATTGGTTATGATAAAATTCGAATCTCACAAGTAGTGTTTAAATGGTAAGCACTTACGTGGGTTTGCTGATGGTAGGTTTTTTTATCCACTTTGGAGTGTTCAGGCGCCGATTTCTTGCCGGCCGGCTGGTATTAACGTTTTCTTAATTGTATGGCACAGGACATATCACAATGGGCAAATTCAAAACGAGACACCGTGTACGACAACACACTTTGCCGTACCGAACACCGTAGTAATGCTTTTCACACTGGCGTTTCCACCAAAAGAGGGGCAGGCAGTACGTCTCTCGCCCAGTGTCGCCAACCTAACAAAACTTGAGAGATATGCCCGCGTAAATCTAAGTATGGCGCGAAAATATCGATACTCAACATTTCCGCCCACCAAAAAATGAATACTTTATTTTTTCCGATACAAAAAACGAATTAAGACAGACAGCCTGCCAGGCTTAAAACATATTGTGGTGGTAACATGAAACACACATACCCCGTCACACACACACAGACACACACGCGATACTACTGCACTGGCAAAGGGCATAGCTTGACCAATGGACGGTCAACTAAACCCCTCACGGTACGCACTTGGGCAATGCGCACTATCTTATCGGGACTGGAATATAATTTAACAATTCTGCCCAACGGCCAGCGCAATGGGGCAGCGTTCGCATCCTTTATGACGACTAAGGTCCCTACAGTGGGTGGATTTTCTACAGTATTCCACTTCTGTCTTTGCTGCATGTTGTGAAGATACTCAACATGCCATCGCCGCCAGAAATGCTGATGCAATTGTTGGACTAACTGCCACCGATTCAGTCGATTCACCTTACACCCAATTAAATCCTCGTCAGGAGGCGCCGTAAACGGTTCAGTAGTCAAAAAATGACCTGGAGTAAGGCTAATTAAGTCGTTAGGATCAGGACTAATACTACAGAGCGGTCTTGAATTTAGCACAGATTCCACTTGTGCCAACACAGTTGACATTTCTTCAAACGTCAAAATCTGGGCCCCAATGACTCGAACAAGATGAGTCTTTACGGATTTAACTGCAGACTCCCATATTCCGCCGAAATGGGGGCTTGCAGGAGGATTAAAGTGCCATTTAATGGCCAAAGATTCACAAGATTTCTCACAATAGGAACGAAATATACTATTAGCACCCACAAAATTGGTACCTCTATCACTGTAAATGGCGGAGCAACGCCCTCGACGAGCCACAAATCGTCGAAAAGCAGCCATAAAGGCCTCGGAGGACAAATCAGAAACGACCTCAAGGTGAAGAGCCTTAGTGGCAAGACATACAAAAACACAAATATAGGCCTTCTGGCTACGACTTCCCCGATGTTTTCCCAAGGTGACAAGCACAGGTCCGGCGAAATCTACACCAGTATTAGCAAAAGCCTTTACCTGCGAGACTCTTACTGGAGGCAAATCACCCATGAAAGGAACCAGAGGAGTGGGATTAGCACGGAAGCACCTCAAGCAATTTGACAATACATGACGAATCGCACGTCTTGCCGACAATATCCAAAACTGCTGAGTGAGAAGATACTGCAGCCCCCTAGGACCGGGATGACAATTCTGAAGGTGAAATTGCAAAATTATCAAATGTGTCACGCGATGATCTCGAGGAAGAAGAATAGGGTGTTTTGCATCGTAGGACAACGCGGAATTTCGCAAACGTCCGCCCACCCTGACAACACCGGAACTGTCAATAAATGGAGCTAACTGCCGCAGGGGCTTTGCACAGGGAATACCTTTTCTCAGCTTTGCTATGTCGTCAGCGAATACTTCCTCCTGAATTAATTTTACAATCACAATCAGAGCAGCATAAAGTTCACCATAGCTCACTCCACCGCGTTCACGCTCCTCTGGAGATTTGCGAAGGTTGTTCGTGAAACGCAGACAGAAGGCCACAACACCCTGGATTTTGCGTAAAGACGAAAAACGACACATGAGGGCAGAGAACGGGCTCTTTACACTAGTGGCTAGAAGAACGGTTCTTTTCTCCTCACAAGCAACTTCTTCAATCCGATCGTCCTCTTTATGGACGGGCCACGTAGAGGAGGACTGACTTAGCCACGGTGGACCCGCCCACCACAGCGAATGTGACACAAGTTGTGCCGGAAACAGGCCCCTTGATGCACAATCTGCGGGATTTTCTTTTCCATCAACATGGAACCAACGATCAGGAGGAACCTTCTCCTGGATAAGAGACACCCCATTCGCCACAAACGTCTTCCACCTGTGAGGGGACGATCGTATCCAGGCTAAGGCCACCATCGAATCAGACCACGCAAAAACTTGACTGATGTGCACAGCCCGAATGTTAGCCACAACAAACGCAATCAAATCAGCAAGCAGCGAAGCGGCACACAACTCCAACCGAGGAACTGAGAGGCGCTTCAACGGAGCCACTTTACTCCTTGCACACACTAACGATACAACAATATTCTCACGGATAACTTGCCTCAAAAAAATAACTCAGGCATAACCCAATTCTGACGCATCACAAAAGCCATGGAGCTGGATAATGGCATTCTCATCCCTTATGATCTGGCGTGGGATGGATAGAGATGACAATAGCGGAAGCTGATCCTTATACACCTGCCACTGACCAACAAGTTCAGCACTTGGAACGTCATCCCATGCAACCCCCTGTGCCCACAATCTCTGGATCATACACTTTGCTAGCAGCACTACAGGGCATAAAAAACCAACAACATCATATATTCTGGCGATTTCAGATAGAATAGTACGCTTAGTACACTGTCGGTCAACAGGCATTACAGAATAGGAAAACATGTCCGTCACTGGACACCACTGTAGTCCCAACACTTTTATACCAACCAAATCTCTTTGGCCAAAGGAAATGGGTTGTTGATGAGAACTAGGCACACTCTCTAATAAGACTGGACAGTTGCTTGCCCACTTTCGAAGTTCGAATCGGCCCAACCCTAACAAAGTCGAAAGTTCCTTCTGTAACGCCACTGCCTTTTCTTCAGAGAAGGCTCCGCCCATTATATCATCCACATAGCAGCTATGCTTAATGGTATCACTAGCTAATGGAAACTCAGCACCAGAGTCACTCACAAGCTGCAGCAAGGTTCGAATAGCCAAGTAAGGGCTGGATGAGACACCATAAGTTACAGTATTCAAACGGTATTCCTGAACTGAGTCTGAGGGAGAAAAACGCCACAGAATTCTTTGAAAGTTACGATGACTCTCTTTCACAAGAATTTGTCGATACATCTGACGTACATCGGCAGTAAATACAATGGGAAAAACACGAAAATTCAGTAAAATAGAGCCAATGTCGCTCTGCAATTTAGGACCGACAAGCAAGGCATCGTTGAGAGATGCACCAGTTGAGGACTTACTGCTTGCATCAAAGACAACACGAATCTTGGCCTCCTCCCCTGCACCCTTCACAACACAATGATGAGGAATAAAGTAACGATCACTCGAAGGAGGCAGGTACTCACCCAATTGCATGTGTCCCTGGTCTAAATAATCCTGCATAAAGTCATGATACAAAGCCTTTAGCTGGGAATTTTTTTGAAGTTTGGCCTCCAGAGAATAAAATCTCCGAAGCGCTGAGGCACGAGAGTCACCCAAAGCTGGGGGAAACACACGAAAAGGCAATTCTACACTATATCTTCCACTTACATCACGCTCACACGTTTTAGCATAATTATTCTCACACATTTGATCCTCAACAGACAGTACTGCACTGGATGTCGGGACACAATCCACCTCCCAAAATCTCTGCAGCAGTTGGTCACTCTGAATGAGAGCACCATTCACAGATGTGAGACAGCTCAGCACATCCCCGGATGGCAATGACTCCACCGAGCCAAACAGCACCCATCCCAAGGTGGTATTCATAGCACAGGGGCCACCATTTTGCCCTTTCCGAAATCCTGGAAGGATAAGTTGGGAAAACACATCGACACCCAATAGAATATCGATCTCACCAGGAGTAACAAATCCTGGATCAGCCAAACACAATCCGCTCAAATACCTCCACTTACGAGGTGGCACAGTACCTGAGGGAAGAGCACCACAAATGTTTGAAAGCACGATACAATCCAAGTTGTAGACAGGGGTTGTTTTATTACACGGAGTCAAATCAACTTGAACGTTTCCCAATGAAGCACACATTGACATCTGGTTAAGACCATGAATAGGAATAAGCGACTCTCTCCTTTCAAGACCTAGCCGCTTTGCACAATGATCACTAATAAAGTTTGCCTGACTAGCCGAGTCAAGCAGAACCCTGCACTGTACAGGCTGATTTGACCTATCACGCACACACACTATAGCAGTAGCAAACAAGACTGACTTATTTGAAGACACGGTACTTGTTAACACATTCAAATCATCAGCACTTGTTTGATTAGAAGAATTGCCTGAGCCACCAGCACGATTACTATCACAAGAGCCACCAGTTGAAACAGTATAATTTTTATTTTGGGGAAAATGCAAAAGAGTATGATGACTCTTTCCACATACTCTGCATCGAAAGCTAGAATCACATTTATCACATCCATGAGTAGAAGAAAAACAATTAAAACACAAGCGAGAGCCTTTTATAAACGAATGTCTCTCATTAATATCCTTGCCTAAGAATTTATCACACTTTATTAATGAATGGTTACCCTGCTTACAAAAAACACACCTCTGCTCACTTCTTGTGAGGTAGGAAGGGACGAACCTATTACTTTTATCTGTATGACCAACTTTCTTTGACTTATCACTAACACTCTGAAAAGACGGTTTGACGGATTTGGAAAATAGCTGAGTATTTTCCAAGGCACGACACTGTCTGTCTAAAAAGGCAAATAAATCATTATATGTTGGTATAGCTTTATTGCTATATTGAATTTCAAACAATGTTTTAAGAGAAGGATCCACCTTTTGAATAAGCAAATTTAATTTTGTAAAATCCCACAAGTCAATAGCAGGGAATTGATTTAAGGCTGAAAGATTCTCAGAAAAACTGGCTAATAATTTTCTAAGCTCTAGGGCATTATTATTTTTCATTGATTCTGCTCTGTAAATATTAAGCCAATAATTTGTAATTAAAACACGCTCGTTTTGATATCGCTTAACAAGACAATTGTATGCAATCAAATAATTATCCTCCGTTATAGGAATATTTTTAACAACACTAGCTGCATCCTTCTCCAAGTAAGACACGAGAAATTGAAAGCGTTCAATATTAGAAAGAGAAGGGCAATCATGAATTAAAGTTTTAAACATATCAAAGAAGGTTGGCCATTTCTTTATATCACCGTCAAATTTTGGTATGTCAATCTTTGGCAAGCGTACCCTATTACACTTATCATCTTTCATGACATTACTATCAGCACTCGATAGATTTTCTGCCTTTTCATTGGCAGGTTTTTCCACCACACGCCGGTGAATAGCTTTAATGGTATATTGCATGTCATCAAACATCTCCTCAGCCGCTTCATGTTCACCCAACTTGTCAGATTCGCACAAAGACACGATCTCTATGTGAGTCGCTTCAAATAAACTTACAAATTCGAGTAAACTATCATATCTAACCAAAAAATTTTCATATTGTGAGCTTTCAGTTCCACGCTTCTCAACCTTTACTGCAAGGTCGTACAATTTTGAGACCTTTTTTGTAATAAAGTCACGTTTATTTATCAATTTTTTAATTCCTGTTTCAGGCATTTTTACAAGAGAACCAACTAATTTAACGTAATTCAAAAAAAGGTAAACAACAACAAAACTATTTTTCAAGCTGTCACTTTCAAATCCCTTGGTTAGATTTATTGAAATACGCAGGCAACCGCAGGCAACCAGGCTTACATTCAACAATACGACATACGTTCACAAATATTTTTAAATATTGCCTTTCCTATTACCACCACAATAGCACAAAAGTATATGCGAAATGCGATAAACTTGATAAACACGCAGGTAAAAAACACGCCACAAAAAAACAAGACTCTTGCCGATCTTAAACCGGTACCTGCTCCAATTTTATTATCAATTTTATCATTACAATTGCACGATTTTTAAATAATTTTAAATTTAAATTTCAAAAAATAAGAACTGTAATTTTATTTATTCATAGGACGATTCTATCCGGCTCGAAGGACCAAAATGTTGAATATTACTATAAAATTAATTGTGAAGGACCACCCCACCAACAATGGGGGCACTGATAAATAATTGGTTATGATAAAATTCGAATCTCACAAGTAGTGTTTAAATGGTAAGCACTTACGTGGGTTTGCTGATGGTAGGTTGATTTATCCACTTTGGAGTGTTCAGGCGCCGATTTATTGCCGGCCGGCTGGTATTAACGTTTTCTTAATTGTATGGCACAGGACATATCACAATGGGCAAATTCAAAACGAGACACCGTGTACGACAACACACTTTGCCGTACCGAACACCGTAGTAATGCTTTTCACACTGGCGTTTCCACCAAAAGAGGGGCAGGCAGTACGTCTCTCGCCCAGTGTCGCCAACCTAACAAAACTTGAGAGATATGCCCGCGTAAATCTAAGTATGGCGCGAAAATATCGATACTCAACAATATTAAAAACTCGATTTTTTTATTTTCAAAATTCATCTAGCTCCAGTAGCGCTATAGCTTTTTCAAGAATGAATAATTACATCTAAAGTTCAATGAGGTGCAATCAAGAGAGTCCAACAGGTCTAATTTGGTTCATTTCTTCTCTGTATGTAATATTTTAAAGTCTGGGTCAAAATTATGGTCGGTTTCTATTAAATGATTAGCATAATTAGAATTGCTTTTTGACTTGAAAAGTTTTTATATTCTCTTAGAAAAACTTCTCCCAGATTGGCCTATATTTGTTTTTGGACAGTGTTTTTTTAATTTAATTGGTAAATTCTACTTATCATCATTTTCCAATCTAGTTTATTTTATGAAATTATCCGTCGACAGGCTGGACAGGCATCGTGTAGAAAGTGCAACAGCTGCAGATCTCTATTTCCAGTTAAATTTCCCTCGAAATTAAGGAGCTCATCAAATGGTGGCCTAAAAGACTTGTGAGAATAGCAATTAAGGATTTATTCCAAATTACCTATAATGCCACACCTCACATTAGATCCAAACCTTGTTTGCATTCGCCTTTTTTCGTAAATTATGCGGATTTTCTCTATTGCAGTAGTGATTATTATGTTTGTTGAATATTCCACCATTTCTAAAGCGCGCTTCGTCTGTCCAAAAAACTTTAAATTGAAAATCAGGTATTTCTTGGCGCTGATCAGAGAAAAATTACCTATTTGGTTAGACATGTAAAGAAATGTTCCTGTATATGGTAATATTACTGATAAATTAACTGGTACGATTAATGTGACGTAACAATGTTTTTCTCTATTGCAGCATTGACGAACATCAAGATTGCACACTCCAGATCCAACAGCAACCTGACAATCGGGTTGATCAGAAACTTAAGGCGAACATTAAGAATGACTTGGGGATATTTCGGCAAAGAAATGTATACAAACACTGCCTTGGTAAGAGTTCAGGGAAAGTTAAGTTTAAATGTGATCAGTGTGATTATCGCGGCACTCGGAAAGGTAATTTAAAGCGTCACCTTCTCCGACATAAAGATCCAGAGGAAGTTAATATGTATAAATGTAGTCAGTGTGATTATCAAAGCATCCAGAAAAGTCATTTAAAGACGCATCTTCTCCGACATGAGGATCCAGAGGAAGTTAATATGTTTAAATGTAGTCAGTGTGATTATCAAAGCATTTACAAAAGTAGTTTAACGACGCACCTTCTCCGACATAAGGATCCAGAAGAAGTTAATATGTTTAAATGTAGTCAGTGTTATTATCAAAGCATTTACAAAGATAGTTTAAAGAAGCACCTTCTCCGACATGAGGATCCAGAGAAAGTCAATATGTTTAGATGTAGTCAGTGTGATTATCGAAGCATTCGGAAAAGTAATTTGAAGCGGCACCTTCTCCGACATAAGGATCCAGAGAAAGTTAATATGTTTAAATGTAGTCAGTGTGATTATCAAAGCATTTACAAATGTAGTTTAAAGACGCACCTTCTCCGACATAAGGATCCAGAAGAAGTTAATATGTTTAAATGTAGTCAGTGTGGTTATCAAAGCATTTGGAAAGGTCATTTAAAGATGCACCTTCTTCGACATAAGGATCCAGAGGAAGCTAATATGTTTAAATGTAGTCAGTGTGTTTATCAAAGCATTTGGAAAGGTCAATTAAAGAAGCATCTTCTCCGACATAAGGATCCAGAGGAAGTTAATATGTTTAAATGTAGTCAGTGTGATTATCAAAGCATTTCGAAAGGTCATTTAAAGAGGCATCTTCTCCGACATGAGGATCCAGAGGAAGTTATCATGTTTAAATGTAGTCAGTGTGATTATCAAAGCATTCGGAAAGATGCTTTAAAGACGCACCTTCTCCGACATAAGGATCCAGAGGAAGTTATTATGTTTAAATGTAGTCAGTGTGATTATCAAAGCACCTGGAAAGGTAATTTAAAGAGGCATCATTTTCGACATAAGGATCCAGAGGAAGTTAATATGTTTAAATGTAGTCAGTGTGATTATCAAAGCTTTCAGAAAGGTGATTTGAAGAGGCACCTTCTCCGACACAAGAAACCAGGGCAAGTCAATATGTTTAGATGTAGTCAATGTGATTATCGAAGTATTCAGAAAAGTAATTTAAAGACGCACCTTCGCAAGCACACGGATCCATAAAAAGACGGTGCTTTGAAATGTGATCAATGTGATCTAACAGAGTATGAAAGCCATTTAAGGAGGCCCCTTCTCCTACATAAGGATTCACAGGAAGTTGACAAATTTAAATATAGTCAGTGAAGTTATCAAAGCATTCGGAAAGATGCTTTAAAGAAGCACCTTCTCCTACATAAGGGTTCAGAGGAAGTTCATAAAATATGTTTGAATGTAGTCAGTGTGGTTATCAAACTAAGTATAAATCTAATTTTATCATCTAAATTTAACATTTTCTCCGGCATAAGGAACCAGGGGAAGTCGATATGTTTACAAGTGCTGTTAATATCTAAGGTTGTTCAAGCAATGGCTAATTAATTGAATTTGCATAATAATATGCTTAATTGATAAATAATGTAATAACATTATCACAGTTAAGATTTTATTTTTGATAAGTTTTTTATTAGTTTGGTTAATTAGTATTTATAAATATTAATGTCTGATTATGGTCCAAATTATCAATGTCCTGTTAAGTTTACCTACTAGATAACTTCTAAGGATATAATTGTTGTCATGGAAGTTATATGTTACTGTTACCACTAACACGACATTGATAATTTGGGCCTTAAATAAACACAGTTTGCAAAATGAAATTGGAGGAAGTGAAAATACTTAAACAGACTATTTTTGTTAAAATTATTTGATATACAGGGTGTCCTGTATATGGCATACTTTCGGTAGCGAATAGGGGGGGGGGGGGGGGGTGTGGGCAAAATAACCCTAATTTGTCATTGAAAAAAAATCCGAAAGGACCCGTTAATGCAGATACAGACCCCCAGCGACTTCCCTGTTTGGTTCTAATTTTAGAATGGACAGGTAATTAAAAGAAGTTTTATTATTTTATGTAGGTCATAAAAACTATACAGTTATCTATCATCATGCATCTAACTTATGGACAAGCACTCGGCAATTGTGTGGGTGCAAGAATAATTAATTCTGATACATTTCCAAATCGAAGTGTGCCGCATAAAGGAACCATTGAAAGGGTTGATATTTCGGAAATCACCTAAACACAAGAATGTTAAAAATTCTTTCTGTAATGTTAACCTACTCTATATCTATCTATATATCTAATATAGGGGCACTGTGTTGAATCTTTTCCGGTCATACTTAACAGGCAGAAAGCAAGTTGTTAAAATCAGGGATGCATGTAGTGATGCTTTGGACATCAAAATGGGGGTTCCGCAAGGAACGGTTCTTGGTCCAATTCTATTCATCACCTACATAAATTCACTAACTTCTCTTGACATAAATGGTTTAATAATTTCGTATGCGGATGACACGGTCTTGCTTTTTTCTGGGAGTGATTGGAATGAAGTGAGAAGGCTGGTATAATTGGGTTTGGTTAAAGTAAAGAATTGGTTAGATAATCACAAGTTAACACTAAATTTAAATACAACTAATTACATTGCCTTTTCTGCAACATTGGCTTACAGACCTCATTTTGCCAGTATCTCTATAGAAAGTTTTGAGGATAGTAGTAAGGAAGTGGCTAGCATGAAGTATTTGGGAATAACAATTGAGGGGTTTGGAATTGAAAGGGTATAACTACAGTGTTTTAATTATTGAGATATTGAGGTCTAAAGTTAAGTGCAGTTTAAAAATTCCCAAAGACCTACTGCCCGACTTCTGGTCGTTAGTCGGACAGATAATGACTCTAAAAATGTATATATTTATGTAGATATATGCAATATGTCAAACATCTGTCAAAAACGCAAAAATATTAGAAAAATGCACTTATACCCTTTCAATTTTAATTTACTTTATTAATCTGGAAAAATATGAAATGAAAACATTCGGAAAGGTAAGTTATTTTTATTAAAAAAAATTACAGGATTATTAATTTTCGTAGTCAGATTCAATGACGTCATCATCTGGCTCTTGTTCTTGAACTAGAATGGATGAAGCGGATGGAGTGGATGATCCAGACGGCTCTAAAGTAACATCGTTTCCTTGTCCAACATTACCTATTGTTTTCTCGATTGCTTTTTTATTCTTTTGGACGTCGTGAGGGAGATTTAGGTAGAAGTTGTGATAGAGTGGGGGGATGTAGTCCAAAAGAGATATTAGATTGTCCCATTTCAACTTATTTATTTTAAGTTTCTCTTGATTTAAATTATGTTTAAAGATTTCTTCCAATTTAAAGTTAGGACGACCGCTAATTTTGTAGGGACAAACACATTTGTTGAAAGGAAATTCTTCTTCCAAGGTCGTTTAAAAAAAAAACGAATATGTCTCGGCAGACTTTTCAAATTTGAAATACTGTATCTGCCTCCATTTCAAGATCGACTTGGTAGTGTCTTTTTTAGGATCTGAAATTGCATCGTTTAGCGTCTGAAATGAGTAAAAATCTTTTTGAGTCATGGCGTGAACTGTAAATTTTTTACAGGATGATTGTATAACTTTTATCCAATGCTCCGGAATGAAAACTTGAGGGATTTTTCGTTTCACCTTTTCAATCAGCCCAAAATCCCTATCGCACTCCATAAAAGTGTGCCCAGGTTCTAGAAATTTATGGTGTACTTCTTGTAGACGGGTGGCTTTAACACAAAACATAAACATCTTAACAATATTCTTGTTTTTATTCTGCCCACCGCAAGAATCGCTGTAAGCAATGAGCTTTGTGACAGTCTCTGGAAGAACCTTTGTAATGTAATGGATAAGGCAAGATCCTATATCTTGTGATCCTCTGGATGAAATAGTTTCATCCCATACATACATATCTGATTTTCCCGTAGTCAGGTTGTGGACGCAGAAATTGTAAGTCCACAGCTGTCTTAGATAGAACACTTTAGAAGTGGTTAATAAAGGAGTAGGCAGGGTTTGTTGGAGGTCGAAACAAATGACTTGTATTTCTGCTGAGTTGGAATGTTTTTCTACATCATTCTTTTTACAATGGACGGCTTTCTCAGCTTTTCTTTGATGTATTTGTTGTTGTATTTTAGCGCCTTGAACTTTTTCGGGGTCTTGAGAATGTTTTATTATATTTTCAAAACTGTCACATTTACTGCACGTATCTGAGTTCGGTCGATGAAATCTTAAATTGAATTTAGTATTGAAAATAAATCTGTAGTAAGAATATTTAACAGGGGCCTCTTGTTGCTCTTTGCACCACTCAGTGTACAAGGTATACATTTTAGTTAGGGTAAGGTCTGATGCTAAATAACGACTGTTTAAATTTGAGTTCCTCGAATAGTGGCTTACATATTTGGGGAACGAATTTATATGCTCTTTTACTTTATTTTTTCTTTCGGAGTCAATTTTTGGACCGGGATTATATCCTCTTTTATCTTTTCCGCATATGCCACTACCGCTAGTTTTGGCACATACAGTGGTAAACCTTTTGTTGCTGATGTCAAAGGTTTTTAGCAGAAACATTTTACAGACTCGTTTATGTAAAAGGAAAATCTCACTGCTAAAACTTTTGCTTTTTGCTGTAGCTTTTTTTCTACAAACTGGTTTTTTCTTAATACACGATGACAAGAAAGAATTTTGGAGGTCGTAAGATGACAGATTATAAAAGTCATTAAATAAACGTATCCTGTCTTCTTCTGGTATATTATCATTACAGTGATATCTACAACTGTGAATCTAAGGTTTAATAGAACGAGCCGGGTGAACCTTTTTCTTAAATCCAACGTACTCCTTACCAGAATCACGAGGCCTCTTTCTTTTTTTATCCTGCCATTCCATTTCTATTCTTACTCTCTTCTTAGTCTTTTTAGCTTTTCTCGATTTCTTATCTTTCAATTTTGGATCGTCGCTCCTTTCGCTTTCTTCCTCTGGTTCGTAGTTAGGATCTTCATCGGTTTCATAGGGATCCACTGATCCTAAAAAACATGTTTCTATTAAAATTAACTGAACTTTGTACCCGTATTAAGAGATCATGCTTCAGCAAACCAGAAGTTTTTACTTTAAAAGCTTATGTAGCCGATAGCGGAGATTTAGTCACCATCTCGTCAAATATTAACCTTAAACTTCCGAAAATGCATCGAAACTATTAATAATAATTAACAACGAAATTAAGCACTTACCTTCATCACTATAGCTTTCTTGCATTGTAAGAGAATTCTTAATCACATCAGCGGCTAAACTCTAAAGCCTTCTTTGTAATATCAATAATAACAATCAAACGTACAGAACAGAATATAAGTAAAACGAGGCAAAATAATTGACACGAACATGTTAGAATTGAAGAGATACAAGTGCACTTGCATCCATTCAAAACAAAAATTTCTGTAGCTTATTTTAACATCCTTTTTCTTAATGCCAATAGATGGCATCACATATTATAAAATCACTTGGATCCATTCTTTACTAAATAAAATATTACCTTAGGTTTCCAAATAAGTACTTAACTCATGATGTGAAAAAAGTGCACTTATACCCTTTCAATTCCAAGCCCCTCAATTGATAAACACTTGAAATGGGATGACCACGTTCTTAGATTGAAAAATAATATTAGGAAGTTAATCCATAAATTTTACCTCTTACGAGAAATATTAAACAAGCATATGTTAACAATAATATACAGAGCATTAGTAGAATCTTTGATTCGATATGGTATTGTAGTGTGGGGTAATCTGTACAATAATGCAATAAAACCGTTAAATGTCATACAAAATTTTATTTTGAAAGTTATTAATAAAAAGAAAAAGCGTTATCCTACACATTTATTGTACAATATGGAAATATTTAATGTAAGGTCTTTGTATGTTCTCACGGCATGTTCGTATGTACATAGGGAAAATAAGTTAAAGGTCTATATTAATCACAACCATGATACTAGAATCAAGCTTAATAAAAATCTTCAAATTCCAGTGAGTTATAGGGGTGTAAATCAGAGATTTTTAAATTATCTCGGTCCTAAGTTGTATAATTTATTGCCGATCAATATTAGAAAAACAGAAAATCATACGACATTTAACAAAAAATGTAGAGCTTTTATTTTTGAAAGATATAGAGACTTTATGGACATTTTTTAGAAATAACATGACCTATTTTTCTGGGATTGTTGGAGAGCTATATCTCTTCTCTGTTTCTTTCTTTTTTAATCTTTAATTTATCATTTGTTTGCTTTGATCGTACTTTACGGTAAATTGTTATTTTTGTTTTTGTTACTTTATGGGCACATACAGCTGCTAAATTAGCTAGGTGCTAAATAGGAAAGCTATTATCTTACAAATAGTTTGGTATGTTATATTATATGCTAGTATGCTAAATTTATTAATAAATTTATTATTATTAAAAAAAAAAAAACATCTCCTAAAGATACAAGACATGTTCCTCTCACCCTTTCTTTGATGGGTTAAAACGATGACTGACCTTCGACTTGATTGTATCTCATGTGTGAAAGCTTAATCCCCGAACCCTGATTGATTATAATTTAAAAAATTGTCTCATTATTGCTGAAGATGACCTTTTCTAAGGTCGAAACATGTCGTAGATCAGTTAGTATCATATAAAGATCTTGTTGCCCCCTGTTTGTGATATTAAATGTATTTGTGGTTTAGACAGACGTACTTTTATTCCTTCCATTTAAAACTTTTCTCACTGAGAGAATGGACTTTCTGCACCTTAAAACAACACGAGTAAAATTATGATTTTGCCTAAATCGTTGCAAAAACCAATTTGCATAGTTGACTCTTGCAGGATAATCAGCGGGAGACATGGCGTGTACCTTTTGAACGTGATAAGGATGAAGTAGTTGTTCTCGAAGGTCTCATGAACATGAACAACCCACTTTATGTCATATGAACTTGGACTGACTGCTTTCTTACACTATTAGAGGGATTTTTAGCAACTTCATCTAGAATTTCTGAGGGTTCCTTGCTCTTCTTGTAGGCCCTTTTCCACCACGATGCGGCAAAGAACTTCCTAAACTCGATTAGCAAAAGATTAGCTACTTTTTATTTCACTTCTTACTTGTTTCTCTTAAGCTACGATCGCCCTTTTCAAAGTTCTTCGGTACGGTAAACGTCGATTTGGAAATGTATCAGAATAGATTCTTCTCGCCTCCACACAATTGCCGAATACTTGTCCATAATACCAGCATACTCACCATAGGAATAATCATCCATTACTTAAGTCTTATGTACGCAATCAATCGGACAACTTGAAAAAGTGTTGTCAATAGCGCATTGTTAACGAAATAAAAACGGTTGCTGTTTTATAGTAGTATTCTGATTTATTATTTAAATAACGTGTTACGAAACGAATGTAAAGTACCTTTTTTACAGAGGAATGACGAGAGTATTAAAAAATCTGTTTTCAGCTCTGTTAAATTATACCTGTTTTGCCTAACGAGTGTGGTAATAAGTCCGTTCCTGACTTCCCTGGAGATGTAAATCATCTACTATAGTATCGTTTTATGAGCCTTTATTTAAAGTAAATCGCTGGGTACCCCGTTAGGGCTCTGTATCTCAGTTAAGGGTCATTTTAGATTTAATTTTACTTTGTTACTGCCACGTCAAGACAGAATTTCTTTTAGGTCTTTGTTGACAAGTAAGACTTCTTGCTGCCTATAGAGATGAGCATTGACCGCGTTTGTTTGAGCATCCAAAGTAAAGGATGAAACAAGTTTGCTGTTGTTAATTAAGCTATTACACTATTTTGAACTAAGTCTTTAAGTTTATCGTATTTAAGATGTATCACGAATATCATGTATGGCAACATAGATGAAGTTTAAACCATTAACATTTACAGTTTACCTACCCGCACTAACCAACAAGTGAGTTAGTTGTCTGCGTGTTTGTGCGTGTTTCTTGTCATCAAAGACTTTGATGTAATGTGGTTTGGAACATCAATGCACTTACTTCATCTGCTGCCTGTACCTGTCGCCGAGCGATACCTATTGCAGAGCCTTTTTGTCATCATTTGCCAGTACTATCGACTTTTTGCCATCGCGCCATCTCAATTCTGAATTTGTGATCCTTGGTGACTTTAACTTTTAAAACGTCAACTGGTTCAAATACCCACATACAAACGAGAAGCTAAATATTTTGCAAAAAATTGATTCTACCGAGTCTTTGTCAGTATGACAACATGATTCAACAACAAGTCTAGTTATACTTTTTAAATTTTTATGGTAAATCGACAGCAACAAATACAGTGAGCTCAAAAAGGTTGGAATAAATTCGTTTAAAATTCAGGTGATTATTTTCTGGAAAAACGCTTGGACATATCGATTATTATTTTTAATTGCGATTTTTTTGAAATAAGAAATGTGTATACAGGTTGTCTCAAGAAGAACATATACCGTCAACATTAATTTTTTTAAATAGAACACCCTGTATATTATATTATTTTTAAATTCTACGATACATTCTAAACACTTTTTGTATAACATACCATATTTCCAAAATCAACGGTTTTCGATATATTGACATTTTAATATTTTTCTGAAAAAATGCTGAGATCCGTGGATTTTTAGTTTTAATTGCTCATTTCTTCATTATTATTGTAACCTGTTACCTGAATTAAGAATGACACAGACATTTACTTCTTGTCAAAAAATTTTAAAATTGTGTAGGTAGATCTATTGTAGCATTTTAAATGCTCCATTGTTTCTAATAGCTGCTTGCATACCTAATAAAATAGCGCAAGTACCGAAAAGTACGTCTCGATTGTTGTTATTTTTTATAAGTTAAATGTTTAATTCTAATTCAATTTTGTAGCACGATATTAGGTGTAGCTCAGTATATAGACACATTGACATTTTACGGATTTTTATTTCCCCCCTGTAGGATATGATAGTATATTTAAATTATCGCGGAAATTAAGTAGTACCACTTTAAAAAGGTCATTGTATCACTGGTAAGTTTGGTTGCCGAAACTTCTGGAGCAAAGGCTGCGAAGGGACGCAGGTCGAGCGTACCGCGCGTGTATACTACGTGCAGCGGGGGTCGATTGCGGAATCTCGGAACGGTACGACCAGCTAGATGGTTGCGTTTCGATAAAATAACGATTCTTGGGGGATCCGAGAATAGAGGCTTCGATTTCATTCAGTTTGCTTTTGAGTTTTTTTTGAGAATTTTTGGGAGAGTGGTTGTCTCGATACCGTTGAGTAAGGAAGACAAAATTCCTTTGTGTAAAACACGTGCCTGGCCTGAGAAAGTTTTTTGGACCCTCCACCAACTACAAGGAGGTAAATCATTTTTCTTTTTTAACATCCGTGTTTCAAGCTTTCTGATCCGTAATGATCATTTTAGGGAGCACCGGCAGGTCACTACACCCCCTAACAGTAAATGTCAATGGAGCGCTTATTACACTCCAAAATAGTGCCTGATTCCAGGAGACAAGATCGTTATTTGACTGGAGGAGATTCTCCGAGGTAGACCGTTTCTGTCTCCTTAAAGGAATGTGCCAGTGGGGTTTCGTTCCAATTCCTTTGGAGGATATCGTTAGGAGGGGTCCTGTGACGTCACCGCGGCAACCATATATTAAGGCCAGTACCGATTAACCATTTTATTTCGCTTTTCTAAGTACCATCGAAAATTTTCGCTTTGATTATGCAAGCTTTTTTGGACTCCCTTGCAAATGGAGTTTTTTGAGAATTTTACTATAAATATATTATTATGCAGGAAATTTGTAAAGCCATTTAGTAGTACGCTGTGTTATTTCACTTAGCAACTTAATTTATTTTTTTTCAGGGCGGAATAGGGAAAAGATCATGATTTTTTCTGCGTCCGTTAATAATATAAGATAAACTATTTTTTTTTATTTCACCCCGTGTGAAACTACTAAAAAGTGCTGCGAGGTTTTAGTATCTGTTACCATACGTTTATACCATAATATGGCGAGTCTAACGTAACCAGACATAAATCTAATTTTGGTTTCCCAAATGTTCTATATTTCTGAGCACATAATATTACATTGCTTAATGACTAGTATTTGTATTTACTTTAGCTAGCGTTGTTCGGTTCTAATTTAAAACGGACCGCATATTATCCAAGAATAAATACTTTCTTTTGTTTTGGTGAATATTCGTTTTTGTTACCAATGCGTGTCTCGCGACAAATTAAATACCTCTCCAGTTTAACTTGGTTTCTGAGTTGACTGAGTTATTTTTTTACTATTTACTACCAACTCAGTGGCGCCCATGTGTCTTATTGTTTGAAGGAAATTTTAATAGCCCACTTAAGGTTAATTAACCTACGCCCACGAATGTCGCCGACGAAGAGCTGCCGTGCACTTGAAGAGTTTTGGGAAGTTACGATTTTCGTAACCCTAGAACGCTGCAAGTAAAGTGGCGCGCAACGTGAGGGCCCGATAGCGAATTTTCTTCCTGTTTTCCTTACAAACAAGCAGACAATTTTTCTTAATTTCATTAGTTTATAAATTTGTACACGCATAGCGGCAAGAACGAACACATTCCTTTTTAATCCTTATCAGTATTTTTACCTGTACCTATTGAGAGTTTTTATAAAAAACTTGTTCGTATAAAAATACTTTTACTGATATATTGTGTGGTTTTGGAATCTTACTCGCTTAGCTTTCTACTTGATTAATTACTATTATTTATTGTAAATTGCGGAGACAAATATTTTTAATATGGATTACGAATTTTCGCCACGACATCTCTTACTATCTGAAGTTGATTATGAGTTAAAAATTCGAAATGTCAGAAGTAGACGGGATCGTTCGGAAAAAATTAAAATTTTGGCTCGACTTCTACAAAGGGAGGCTCAAGGGGTTGTTATTATTGCCTTAGATGAATACGAAAGCACTTTTGAAGAAGAACGCGATGCGATTAATGCGACAATTGTAAATATTACGAGTCTTATTTTGGATTTTGAAGGTAATCCAGCGGACACCCTTTTTCTTAGAATAAAGTCGCGTATTGCGCATGTCACGGGTCGCGTGCAAAGGCTTGAAGTCCCTGCTGAAGGCGACAATAGGGATGAAATAAAAAGATTTAAAGAAGAAACGTACGCTACGTGTCTTGAGTTAGATGCAGACGTTCACGAAAAAATTATTAACGAGACCCCGAATGCCGACCCCAACCAAAGCGTAATGGGAAGACCTTCTATTGTGAATATTCCGCCGCCTGTGGTTGCATGCCAAAATAAACAAATTTTGCTTTCGGATTGGAACGTTAAATTTAATGGTGACCCAAAATTAGTTTACGATTTTATAGAGCGAATAACAGAAATCGCGCATGCGCGTAGTGTTACCGAAGATGATTTATTTAAATCCGCTGTAGAACTATTTGTAGGCGACGCGTTTGTGTGGTACCGCAGTATAAAAAATATAGTTTTAAATTGGCCCGATTTGTTACTAAGACTCAAAAAGGATTTCCTTTCGCCGTGTGTCGAAGACGAAATTTGGGATCAAATTAAATCTCGAAAGCAACGCAAAGATGAGTCAATTATACTTTTTGTCGCCCAAATAGAGAATCTTTTTACTAGGTTAAGCCGACCTCCGTGTGAAGCAACTAAAGTTAAGATATTGAAACAGAACCTCTTGCCTGAATATATAAGTCAGCTTGCATTAAGTGTTGTCGACTCGGTACAAGAACTAGTTAACTTAGTTAAACGTTTGGAAGAAGCGAACTATTTAAAAAATAAAAATCGCGGGTTTGTTCCACGTCAACAGACTTGTGAGATTTATGATAATAATAGATTTGATAATGAACGTAACCGAATTAACCCAAATTCGTCGTCTCGGGTTCTTGAGCGAAATGTTTCGGCACAGAACACCTCACCAGGGAATAATATTACTGTTAAGTGCTGGAATTGTAATAAAGCAGGCCATGTATTTTCCAATTGTAAATTAAGAAGAAACAAATTTTGTTTTCGTTGTGGTGCCGCTAACGTTACGGTCAAAACTTGCTCTCGGTGCGCAAAAAACTAAATTGCAGCAGCGTACGCTACGATCGAGACTGCGCTGCTAACTTAAAGGACAAACTAAAAAATAAAAATTATCCTTCCTTAGAACAAAAAAATTACCTTTTATCTCTTAAAAACATTTACGTTTCTTCCTTTTCGCAGACAAAAAATGAAATTTCGCCAATCTTAGTAAAGAAGACTTTCGACAACAGACCCTATATTTCGGTACAAATATTTGATACAGAAATAACCGCCCTTTTTGACTCTGGTGCAACTACTTCAATTATCGGCGCTGACGGCCAAACATTTTTAGACCATTTTAAAATTCAAATAAACCCACCGCAGATAAAAAATATCTCCGTTGCAGACGGTACGCCCCAAAAAGTAAAAGGTCTTGTTGACCTACCGGTAGTTATTAAGGATAGATGTAGGGTAGTTAAAGCTCTAGTCGTGCCATCAGTTTGCCACGGTTTCATTTTTGGTAGCGATTTTGCCCATCAGTTTTCTTTAGTTTTGAATTTTAAAGACAATACCTGGGATACTCAAAATAATTTGAATGCCGTACCTGAAAATAATAAAAATATTTTTAATTCCTTGGTAACTTTAGAGGAACTTAATTTTGAAAAGCGTGGCGAAGCTCAACAGGTTATCGATTCTTTTAGAGAAATTTCTAGCGAAACGCATATAGGACGTACAGACAAAATTACGATGACAATAGATACGGGTGACGCGCAGCCATTTAAGAAAAAACAATATCTTATGTCGCCTTATATGTTAAAAATTCTTAATGACGAGTTGGATGAAATGATTAAGCTAGACGTCATAGAGCCCTCAAATAGTCCTTACTGCTCACCGGTTTTGTTAGTGAAAAAATCAAACGGCACGCACCGGCTATGCCTAGACTCTCGTAGTCTGAACTCGCAGACGCGCTATGACTCATACCCGCTCCCAAATATTGACCGCATTTTAAATATGTTGAGGGATGCAAAATACATCTCAACAATTGACTTACGAAAAGCTTTCTGGCAAATACCATTAGACGAAAGTTCTCGAGAAAAAACGGCATTTAGTGTCACGGGTCGCGGTTTGTTTCAGTTTAAAGTCGTCCCTTTTGGCCTTTGCAATGCCGCTCAAGTACAACAACGCCTCGTTGACAAAATTTTCGGCCCGCGTTTCGAGCCAAAAGTATTCACTTATCTTGACGATATAATAGTGTTGGGTTCTACCTTTGAAGAACATTTATCACTTTTAAGGGAAGTAAAAGACCGTCTTAAGGACGCGAACTTAACCATAAGTATCGAAAAGTGCGAATTTTTCAAAACAACTCTAAAATTTCTTGGGTATATAGTGGGTGCAAACGGTTTGCGCACGGACCCTGAAAAAATTTCGAGTATGATTAATTACCAAAGACCTACCAATACTACCGAGATAAAACGTTTTATCGGACTCTGTTCGTGGTACCGTCGGTTTATAAAGGATTTCTCTAACTTGACCGCTCCTATTAATGACTTATTACGTGGTAAGAGAAAAAAAGAGCCCATTAGGTGGACAGACGAAGCAGAGGACGCTTTTACAAAAATTAAGCAAGCTCTCGTGTCGGCTCCAGTTTTGTGTCAACCTGATTTCTCTAAACCTTTCACGGTGTCAAGTGATGCGTCAGATTTCGGTCTCGGAGGTGTTTTAACGCAGGTTTTTGAGGGCGAAGAAAAAGTTATCGCGTACGCAAGTCGATCCCTCAGCAGGACAGAACGAAACTACACGGTCACGGAAAAAGAATGTCTCGCTTTGCTTTTCAATTTAGAACGTTTTCGACCATGGGTCGAAGGTGTCAGATTTACCGTTATAACTGATCATTACTCTCTTCTCTATTTGAATAACCTAAAAAATCCCACAGGGAGACTCGCCCGCTGGGCGATGAAATTACGTCAATATACTTTTGAGCTGGTACACAGGAAAGGCTCGTTAAATGTGGTTCCAGATGCCTTAAGTAGGACTCCGGAAGTATCGTTGATAGATATCTCTTTGGATAAGTTAGATGCGTGGTACCTTTCGTTAAAAACAAAGATAATTACCGAGCCAGATTCCTACCCAAATTTCAAAGTAGAAAATGATATTATTTATAAACTTGTCTTATCGCGGACCAAAGTAAAAACAAATGTTAATGAATGGAAAATTTTAGTCCCTAAATACTTACAAAGCAACATAATTAGTTCTTGTCATGATCCACCAACATCAGGCCATTTCGGTTTTTTTAAAACTTTGGGTAGAGTCCAGGAAAATTACTATTGGCCGCGTATGAAGAACGACGTCTTACGTTACGTTAAAGCATGTAAAATCTGCTGCTCACAGAAACTAGCTAATAGTCCACGCATGGGTTTCATGGGCGCGGAAAAATCTGTACAATTTCCTTGGCAAATAATCGCAGTAGATTTAATGGGACCATTTCCAAGATCCCCTAGGGGATATTCTTACTTACTTGTAGTGGGCGATTGGTTTACAAAATACACTCTACTTCATCCAATAAGGCAAGCTACTGCTAAAAGTATTGTTAAGTTTATAGAGGAAGAAGTATTTCTCGAAAGAGGGGTTCCTCAATTTATATTATGTGATAACGGCTCCCAGTTTGCCGGTAGAGTTTTTAAAAACCTCTCGCGACAGTACGGTGTTCAGAAAATCTGGTTAAGCCCAAGATATTCACCCCAATGTAACTTCGTCGAACGAAGTAACAAAACAGTAGGAACCACCATCCGTTGTTATATTAACGAGCACAGAGACTGGGATAAAGAACTACCTAAAATTAGACATGCAATTAATACCGCGAAACACGAAGTCACTGGTTTCTCGCCAGCCTTTCTAAACTACGGTCGGTACGTACCTATTTCCGGTCGCTATTACGGAGATATCAATTCCACCGAAGGTATCGAAATTTCAGCGGGAGATCGCGTCTCCTATGCCAAAGATATAAAAGGTCTTTCTGACATTTTTGCAGAAGTCCGTGAACGATTGCACGCAGCGCACCAGCGCAATGCCAAGTCCTATAACTTGCGAAAGCGAGATGCTGTTTTTGAAGTAGGTGAAAGGGTTTGGCGACGCAATAAAGTTTTATCGGACGCAGCGAATAGATTTTCCGCGAAGTTAGCACCTAAATACGTCCTTTGTAAGATAGAAAAGAGAATATCGCGTTTAGTCTATGCATTACGCAGCGCAGATGGTAGTTTTGCGGGTGAATGGCATATTAAAGATTTGAAACCCTATTTCGGCTCAAATTCCGACATCTCTGTCAACTAATCATTTCCCGCGTATTATCGTATCTGTACCATTTGTACTATAGACCAAAATTTTATATAAAAAAAAAAATTCTTTTTTTATATTACTGTATATTATGTATATATATTTTTATAGTTTAATAGTAATCGATTTATTGGCGAAGGTTCGGTTCCATTTTTTTCGTTAAGTTTTGTTTTTCAAAAAATGCGTATTATAGGGCTGATAAGCTTAAGTTTTTTCTTTCTTTTATTTTTGCTAACGGGTTTTGGTGGACCATACTGATTAAGACATTTCCCTATTCGAGACATTCCCTATTGTGACTCCGTAAGGACGTTTGATACGCGTTAGATATTAACCCACAACTCGTAAGCAACGCACAAATATGCTAACCATGGTTACCATATTTTTTTTTGAAGGGGGTGGTGTAGCATTTTAAATGCTCCATTGTTTCTAATAGCTGCTTGCATACCTAATAAAATAGCGCAAGTACCGAAAAGTACAACGTCTCGATTGTTGTTATTTTTTATAAGTTAAATGTTTAATTCTAATTCAATTTTGTAGCACGATATTAGGTGTAGCTCAGTATATAGACACATTGACATTTTACGGATTTTTATTTTCCCCCTGTAGGATATGATAGTATATTTAAATTATCGCGGAAATTAAGTAGTACCACTTTAAAAAGGTCATTGTATCACTGGTAAGTTTGGTTGCCGAAACTTCTGGAGCAAAGGCTGCGAAGGGACGCAGGTCGAGCGTACCGCGCGTGTATACTACGTGCAGCGGGGGTCGATTGCGGAATCTCGGAACGGTACGACCAGCTAGATGGTTGCGTTTCGATAAAATAACGATTCTTGGGGGATCCGAGAATAGAGGCTTCGATTTCATTCAGTTTGCTTTTGAGTTTTTTTTGAGAATTTTTGGGAGAGTGGTTGTCTCGATACCGTTGAGTAAGGAAGACAAAATTCCTTTGTGTAAAACACGTGCCTGGCCTGAGAAAGTTTTTTGGACCCTCCACCAACTACAAGGAGGTAAATCATTTTTCTTTTTTAACATCCGTGTTTCAAGCTTTCTGATCCGTAATGATCATTTTAGGGAGCACCGGCAGGTCACTACACCCCCTAACAGTAAATGTCAATGGAGCGCTTATTACACTCCAAAATAGTGCCTGATTCCAGGAGACAAGATCGTTATTTGACTGGAGGAGATTCTCCGAGGTAGACCGTTTCTGTCTCCTTAAAGGAATGTGCCAGTGGGGTTTCGTTCCAATTCCTTTGGAGGATATCGTTAGGAGGGGTCCTGTGACGTCACCGCGGCAACCATATATTAAGGCCAGTACCGATTAACCATTTTATTTCGATTTTCTAAGTACCATCGAAAATTTTCGCTTTGATTATGCAAGCTTTTTTGGACTCCCTTGCAAATGGAGTTTTTTGAGAATTTTACTATAAATATATTATTATGCAGGAAATTTGTAAAGCCATTTAGTAGTACGCTGTGTTATTTCACTTAGCAACTTAATTTATTTTTTTTCAGGGCGGAATAGGGAAAAGATCATGATTTTTTCTGCGTCCGTTAATAATATAAGATAAACTATTTTTTTTTATTTCACCCCGTGTGAAACTACTAAAAAGTGCTGCGAGGTTTTAGTATCTGTTACCATACGTTTATACCATAATATGGCGAGTCTAACGTAACCAGACATAAATCTAATTTTGGTTTCCCAAATGTTCTATATTTCTGAGCACATAATATTACATTGCTTAATGACTAGTATTTGTATTTACTTTAGCTAGCGTTGTTCGGTTCTAATTTAAAACGGACCGCATATTATCCAAGAATAAATACTTTCTTTTGTTTTGGTGAATATTCGTTTTTGTTACCAATGCGTGTCTCGCGACAAATTAAATACCTCTCCAGTTTAACTTGGTTTCTGAGTTGACTGAGTTATTTTTTTACTATTTACTACCAACTCAGTGGCGCCCATGTGTCTTATTGTTTGAAGGAAATTTTAATAGCCCACTTAAGGTTAATTAACCTACGCCCACGAATGTCGCCGACGAAGAGCTGCCGTGCACTTGAAGAGTTTTGGGAAGTTACGATTTTCGTAACCCTAGAACGCTGCAAGTAAAGTGGCGCGCAACGTGAGGGCCCGATAGCGAATTTTCTTCCTGTTTTCCTTACAAACAAGCAGACAATTTTTCTTAATTTCATTAGTTTATAAATTTGTACACGCATAGCGGCAAGAACGAACACATTCCTTTTTAATCCTTATCAGTATTTTTACCTGTACCTATTGAGAGTTTTTATAAAAAACTTGTTCGTATAAAAATACTTTTACTGATATATTGTGTGGTTTTGGAATCTTACTCGCTTAGCTTTCTACTTGATTAATTACTATTATTTATTGTAAATTGCGGAGACAAATATTTTTAATATGGATTACGAATTTTCGCCACGACATCTCTTACTATCTGAAGTTGATTATGAGTTAAAAATTCGAAATGTCAGAAGTAGACGGGATCGTTCGGAAAAAATTAAAATTTTGGCTCGACTTCTACAAAGGGAGGCTCAAGGGGTTGTTATTATTGCCTTAGATGAATACGAAAGCACTTTTGAAGAAGAACGCGATGCGATTAATGCGACAATTGTAAATATTACGAGTCTTATTTTGGATTTTGAAGGTAATCCAGCGGACACCCTTTTTCTTAGAATAAAGTCGCGTATTGCGCATGTCACGGGTCGCGTGCAAAGGCTTGAAGTCCCTGCTGAAGGCGACAATAGGGATGAAATAAAAAGATTTAAAGAAGAAACGTACGCTACGTGTCTTGAGTTAGATGCAGACGTTCACGAAAAAATTATTAACGAGACCCCGAATGCCGACCCCAACCAAAGCGTAATGGGAAGATCTTCTATTGTGAATATTCCGCCGCCTGTGGTTGCATGCCAAAATAAACAAATTTTGCTTTCGGATTGGAACGTTAAATTTAATGGTGACCCAAAATTAGTTTACGATTTTATAGAGCGAATAACAGAAATCGCGCATGCGCGTAGTGTTACCGAAGATGATTTATTTAAATCCGCTGTAGAACTATTTGTAGGCGACGCGTTTGTGTGGTACCGCAGTATAAAAAATATAGTTTTAAATTGGCCCGATTTGTTACTAAGACTCAAAAAGGATTTCCTTTCGCCGTGTGTCGAAGACGAAATTTGGGATCAAATTAAATCTCGAAAGCAACGCAAAGATGAGTCAATTATACTTTTTGTCGCCCAAATAGAGAATCTTTTTACTAGGTTAAGCCGACCTCCGTGTGAAGCAACTAAAGTTAAGATATTGAAACAGAACCTCTTGCCTGAATATATAAGTCAGCTTGCATTAAGTGTTGTCGACTCGGTACAAGAACTAGTTAACTTAGTTAAACGTTTGGAAGAAGCGAACTATTTAAAAAATAAAAATCGCGGGTTTGTTCCACGTCAACAGACTTGTGAGATTTATGATAATAATAGATTTGATAATGAACGTAACCGAATTAACCCAAATTCGTCGTCTCGGGTTCTTGAGCGAAACGTTTCGGCACAGAACACCTCACCAGGGAATAATATTACTGTTAAGTGCTGGAATTGTAATAAAGCAGGCCATGTATTTTCCAATTGTAAATTAAGAAGAAACAAATTTTGTTTTCGTTGTGGTGCCGCTAACGTTACGGTCAAAACTTGCTCTCGGTGCGCAAAAAACTAAATTGCAGCAGCGTACGCTACGATCGAGACTGCGCTGCTAACTTAAAGGACAAACTAAAAAATAAAAATTATCCTTCCTTAGAACAAAAAAATTACCTTTTATCTCTTAAAAACATTTACGTTTCTTCCTTTTCGCAGGCAAAAAATGAAATTTCGCCAATCTTAGTAAAGAAGACTTTCGACAACAGACCCTATATTTCGGTACAAATATTTGATACAGAAATAACCGCCCTTTTTGACTCTGGTGCAACTACTTCAATTATCGGCGCTGACGGCCAAACATTTTTAGACCATTTTAAAATTCAAATAAACCCACCGCAGATAAAAAATATCTCCGTTGCAGACGGTACGCCCCAAAAAGTAAAAGGTCTTGTTGACCTACCGGTAGTTATTAAGGATAGATGTAGGGTAGTTAAAGCTCTAGTCGTGCCATCAGTTTGCCACAGTTTCATTTTTGGTAGCGATTTTGCCCATCAGTTTTCTTTAGTTTTGAATTTTAAAGACAATACCTGGGATACTCAAAATAATTTGAATGCCGTACCTGAAAATAATAAAAATATTTTTAATTCCTTGGTAACTTTAGAGGAACTTAATTTTGAAAAGCGTGGCGAAGCTCAACAGGTTATCGATTCTTTTAGAGAAATTTCTAGCGAAACGCATATAGGACGTACAGACAAAATTACGATGACAATAGATACGGGTGACGCGCAGCCATTTAAGAAAAAACAATATCTTATGTCGCCTTATATGTTAAAAATTCTTAATGACGAGTTGGATGAAATGATTAAGCTAGACGTCATAGAGCCCTCAAATAGTCCTTACTGCTCACCGGTTTTGTTAGTGAAAAAATCAAACGGCACGCACCGGCTATGCCTAGACTCTCGTAGTCTGAACTCGCAGACGCGCTATGACTCATACCCGCTCCCAAATATTGACCGCATTTTAAATATGTTGAGGGATGCAAAATACATCTCAACAATTGACTTACGAAAAGCTTTCTGGCAAATACCATTAGACGAAAGTTCTCGAGAAAAAACGGCATTTAGTGTCACGGGTCGCGGTTTGTTTCAGTTTAAAGTCGTCCCTTTTGGCCTTTGCAATGCCGCTCAAGTACAACAACGCCTCGTTGACAAAATTTTCGGCCCGCGTTTCGAGCCAAAAGTATTCACTTATCTTGACGATATAATAGTGTTGGGTTCTACCTTTGAAGAACATTTATCACTTTTAAGGGAAGTAAAAGACCGTCTTAAGGACGCGAACTTAACCATAAGTATCGAAAAGTGCGAATTTTTCAAAACAACTCTAAAATTTCTTGGGTATATAGTGGGTGCAAACGGTTTGCGCACGGACCCTGAAAAAATTTCGAGTATGATTAATTACCAAAGACCTACCAATACTACCGAGATAAAACGTTTTATCGGACTCTGTTCGTGGTACCGTCGGTTTATAAAGGATTTCTCTAACTTGACCGCTCCTATTAATGACTTATTACGTGGTAAGAGAAAAAAAGAGCCCATTAGGTGGACAGACGAAGCAGAGGACGCTTTTACAAAAATTAAGCAAGCTCTCGTGTCGGCTCCAGTTTTGTGTCAACCTGATTTCTCTAAACCTTTCACGGTGTCAGGTGATGCGTCAGATTTCGGTCTCGGAGGTGTTTTAACGCAGGTTTTTGAGGGCGAAGAAAAAGTTATCGCGTACGCAAGTCGATCCCTCAGCAGGACAGAACGAAACTACACGGTCACGGAAAAAGAATGTCTCGCTTTGCTTTTCAATTTAGAACGTTTTCGACCATGGGTCGAAGGTGTCAGATTTACCGTTATAACTGATCATTACTCTCTTCTCTATTTGAATAACCTAAAAAATCCCACAGGGAGACTCGCCCGCTGGGCGATGAAATTACGTCAATATACTTTTGAGCTGGTACACAGGAAAGGCTCGTTAAATGTGGTTCCAGATGCCTTAAGTAGGACTCCGGAAGTATCGTTGATAGATATCTCTTTGGATAAGTTAGATGCGTGGTACCTTTCGTTAAAAACAAAGATAATTACAGAGCCAGATTCCTACCCAAATTTCAAAGTAGAAAATGATATTATTTATAAACTTGTCTTATCGCGGACCAAAGTAAAAACAAATGTTAATGAATGGAAAATTTTAGTCCCTAAATACTTACAAAGCAACATAATTAGTTCTTGTCATGATCCACCAACATCAGGCCATTTCGGTTTTTTTAAAACTTTGGGTAGAGTCCAGGAAAATTACTATTGGCCGCGTATGAAGAACGACGTCTTACGTTACGTTAAAGCATGTAAAATCTGCTGCTCACAGAAACTAGCTAATAGTCCACGCATGGGTTTCATGGGCGCGGAAAAATCTGTACAATTTCCTTGGCAAATAATCGCAGTAGATTTAATGGGACCATTTCCAAGATCCCCTAGGGGATATTCTTACTTACTTGTAGTGGGCGATTGGTTTACAAAATACACTCTACTTCATCCAATAAGGCAAGCTACTGCTAAAAGTATTGTTAAGTTTATAGAGGAAGAAGTATTTCTCGAAAGAGGGGTTCCTCAATTTATATTATGTGATAACGGCTCCCAGTTTGCCGGTAGAGTTTTTAAAAACCTCTCGCGACAGTACGGTGTTCAGAAAATCTGGTTAAGCCCAAGATATTCACCCCAATGTAACTTCGTCGAACGAAGTAACAAAACAGTAGGAACCACCATCCGTTGTTATATTAACGAGCACAGAGACTGGGATAAAGAACTACCTAAAATTAGACATGCAATTAATACCGCGAAACACGAAGTCACTGGTTTCTCGCCAGCCTTTCTAAACTACGGTCGGTACGTACCTATTTCCGGTCGCTATTACGGAGATATCAATTCCACCGAAGGTATCGAAATTTCAGCGGGAGATCGCGTCTCCTATGCCAAAGATATAAAAGGTCTTTCTGACATTTTTGCAGAAGTCCGTGAACGATTGCACGCAGCGCACCAGCGCAATGCCAAGTCCTATAACTTGCGAAAGCGAGATGCTGTTTTTGAAGTAGGTGAAAGGGTTTGGCGACGCAATAAAGTTTTATCGGACGCAGCGAATAGATTTTCCGCGAAGTTAGCACCTAAATACGTCCTTTGTAAGATAGAAAAGAGAATATCGCGTTTAGTCTATGCATTACGCAGCGCAGATGGTAGTTTTGCGGGTGAATGGCATATTAAAGATTTGAAACCCTATTTCGGCTCAAATTCCGACATCTCTGTCAACTAATCATTTCCCGCGTATTATCGTATCTGTACCATTTGTACTATAGACCAAAATTTTATATAAAAAAAAAAATTCTTTTTTTATATTACTGTATATTATGTATATATATTTTTATAGTTTAATAGTAATCGATTTATTGGCGAAGGTTCGGTTCCATTTTTTTCGTTAAGTTTTGTTTTTCAAAAAATGCGTATTATAGGGCTGATAAGCTTAAGTTTTTTCTTTCTTTTATTTTTGCTAACGGGTTTTGGTGGACCATACTGATTAAGACATTTCCCTATTCGAGACATTCCCTATTGTGACTCCGTAAGGACGTTTGATACGCGTTAGATATTAACTCACAACTCGTAAGCAACGCACAAATATGCTAACCATGGTTACCATATTTTTTTTTGAAGGGGGTGGTGTAGCATTTTAAATGCTCCATTGTTTCTAATAGCTGCTTGCATACCTAATAAAATAGCGCAAGTACCGAAAAGTACAACGTCTCGATTGTTGTTATTTTTTATAAGTTAAATGTTTAATTCTAATTCAATTTTGTAGCACGATATTAGGTGTAGCTCAGTATATAGACACATTGACATTTTACGGATTTTTATTTTCCCCCTGTAGGATATGATAGTATATTTAAATTATCGCGGAAATTAAGTAGTACCACTTTAAAAAGGTCATTGTATCACTGGTAAGTTTGGTTGCCGAAACTTCTGGAGCAAAGGCTGCGAAGGGACGCAGGTCGAGCGTACCGCGCGTGTATACTACGTGCAGCGGGGGTCGATTGCGGAATCTCGGAACGGTACGACCAGCTAGATGGTTGCGTTTCGATAAAATAACGATTCTTGGGGGATCCGAGAATAGAGGCTTCGATTTCATTCAGTTTGCTTTTGAGTTTTTTTTGAGAATTTTTGGGAGAGTGGTTGTCTCGATACCGTTGAGTAAGGAAGACAAAATTCCTTTGTGTAAAACACGTGCCTGGCCTGAGAAAGTTTTTTGGACCCTCCACCAACTACAAGGAGGTAAATCATTTTTCTTTTTTAACATCCGTGTTTCAAGCTTTCTGATCCGTAATGATCATTTTAGGGAGCACCGGCAGGTCACTACACCCCCTAACAGTAAATGTCAATGGAGCGCTTATTACACTCCAAAATAGTGCCTGATTCCAGGAGACAAGATCGTTATTTGACTGGAGGAGATTCTCCGAGGTAGACCGTTTCTGTCTCCTTAAAGGAATGTGCCAGTGGGGTTTCGTTCCAATTCCTTTGGAGGATATCGTTAGGAGGGGTCCTGTGACGTCACCGCGGCAACCATATATTAAGGCCAGTACCGATTAACCATTTTATTTCGCTTTTCTAAGTACCATCGAAAATTTTCGCTTTGATTATGCAAGCTTTTTTGGACTCCCTTGCAAATGGAGTTTTTTGAGAATTTTACTATAAATATATTATTATGCAGGAAATTTGTAAAGCCATTTAGTAGTACGCTGTGTTATTTCACTTAGCAACTTAATTTATTTTTTTTCAGGGCGGAATAGGGAAAAGATCATGATTTTTTCTGCGTCCGTTAATAATATAAGATAAACTATTTTTTTTTATTTCACCCCGTGTGAAACTACTAAAAAGTGCTGCGAGGTTTTAGTATCTGTTACCATACGTTTATACCATAATATGGCGAGTCTAACGTAACCAGACATAAATCTAATTTTGGTTTCCCAAATGTTCTATATTTCTGAGCACATAATATTACATTGCTTAATGACTAGTATTTGTATTTACTTTAGCTAGCGTTGTTCGGTTCTAATTTAAAACGGACCGCATATTATCCAAGAATAAATACTTTCTTTTGTTTTGGTGAATATTCGTTTTTGTTACCAATGCGTGTCTCGCGACAAATTAAATACCTCTCCAGTTTAACTTGGTTTCTGAGTTGACTGAGTTATTTTTTTACTATTTACTACCAACTCAGTGGCGCCCATGTGTCTTATTGTTTGAAGGAAATTTTAATAGCCCACTTAAGGTTAATTAACCTACGCCCACGAATGTCGCCGACGAAGAGCTGCCGTGCACTTGAAGAGTTTTGGGAAGTTACGATTTTCGTAACCCTAGAACGCTGCACTATCTAACTTCAAGTAATTCTGTAAAAATGGCGCGGTTAAGTGAAAAAGATAGGATAGAGGTACTAATGATGCTTGGCTATTGAGATAGGATGCGAACCCAAACAGAAGTGTGTGACTTATTTAACAATAAGTACCCAAACCGAGCACCAATATCTCAATCTGTTGTTAGTAAAATTGTAAAAAAATATAGGGATTTGGGGCATATTAGAGACAATTTTTATTCAAGGTCGACCTAGGATTTCAGAAGATGTGAGTTAAATGTCCTCTTAGCTGTCCAAGGAAACCACCATAGTGCTACTTGCGGTATTGCCACGGAAAATAATATTTGTCAAGCAACCGTATTGAATTATTTACACAAAAATAAATGGCATCCCTATAGGGTACAGTTGGTTCATGAACTTAATGAAGATGACCCGGATAGAAGAACAGAATTTTGCGAAATAATGAACAGATACATTGAAGATCCTCAAATTTTAAAAAGAATTGTGTTCTTTGATGAAGCAACGTTTACTCTAAATGGGCATGTGAATCGCCAAAACTGTCGATATTGGGCTAAGGAAAATCCGCACTGGATCACGGAGTCCCACACACAATACCCGCAAAAAGTGAATGTTTGGTAATTGGTGTAATTGGTGAATTGTTGATAACCGGATTTTAGGTCCCCTCTTTTTTGATGGTACGTTAAATGGCGAACTATATCTAGAATTTTTAGAATTTGAGTTAATACCGGCACTTGCTGTACTCTATCCAAATCCAGATTGGATACAGTCTTTTCTGGCAAGTGGATTGGTCAACGGGGTCCAATAGAATGGCCGGCAAGGTCACCAAAGTTGACCCCGCTAGATTTTTTTCTGTGGGGCTATTTAAAATCTAAAGTATACTTTAACAGACCTAACAATATTGATGAACTTAAAGCTCGAATAAGGCATGAGGTTAGATTAATAGAGCCCCAGGTAATCCATAACGTTTTGGAAGAATTCAAAGATCGACTTGCATATTGCCAGGAAGTTGGTGGCGGTCGATTTCAACATTTATTAGAATAAAATTTAATATAGTCTATGTAAATATTATAGACTAAACAGATGTAAAGAGTTCATTTTTAATTGTAGTTTTCGTACCAGAAAAAAATGTCAATATATCGAAAACCGTTGATTTTGGAGATATGGTATGTTATACAAAAAGTGTTTAGAATGTATCGTAGAATTTAAAAATAATATAATATACAGGGAGTTCTATTTAAAAAAATTAATGTTGACGGTATATGTTCTTCTTGAGACAACCTGTATACACATTTCTTATATCAAAAAATTCGCAATTAAAAATAATAATCGACATGTCCAAGCGTTTTTCCAGAAATTAATCACCTGAATTTTAAACGAATTTATTCCAACCTTTTTGAGCTCACTATATATGCAAATTAGGTTTCCTTGAACAGTGCCGAGCCGCGGTAACAAAAGCTCCAGCATATCCAGTAGTTGTGCTAATTTCTAATTGATAATGTGAAAAGGGTAGGTTTGAGAAAATGTTAATCACACATTCTTTATTCATTATAATGATATTATGTAGTATCACACTTTTTTTTCTCATTTTTGGTCATGATCCCTCCTCCCCCTAAATTCGCGCCTGGTTCGGTATATTATTTTTATTTCTTTAGATAACATAACTGTTAATAAAATAAAGATAGAGCTATGAAATTGTAACGTTATTGATAATCATTCAAATTATGTTGAGTTGCCTCGGCCAAAAATACTTTTTTTTGTTTGTTAGGTGTGGGTTTGTCTTATTATCTGACAATTTTTTTTAGGGCGCCATCCTACCAGAAATAATACAAAATCTTACAAACACTTAGTAGTTTATTAAACTATATTTGTATAATAATGGTTGTTGTTACTGGTTTCCGAAGAAACAGTTTTGACATGAAAAGGTGAAAATTAAAATGAAAATAAATAAATGGTCTACTGGTCTTTACAAAGTTATCCTTCTGACTCGACAAATACTTAGCTCTGCTTGTCATCCATGAGGTGTGTCCAAGATTCAGTCCTCTTCACCTGGAAGTTGTCTCGATGAGATGTTCCATGCATGGACTTCAGCAATGGAGAAGGTAAGGGAGACGTCAGGACTTGATTAGACTTGAATTCTTGTGACAGCGATTGATAGGAGTAATGACATCAGATGAGCTTGTCAGTTTGTCAGCCTCAGGTTTGCTCGTTTACATGTAATATTAGAAAGGTGGCGTTAGACCAGCGAATAATATTGCAATAAAAGGTTTGAAAATGAATACTAAGGTTAAACAGTACCAGTTGTAACTTAAATTTCTATAATATATTTACAGGATGTTTTAACTCCCTGTTACTCAAGTGAATATGAATAAAGTTTTAAATTAAGAAATGAAATAACCATGTTTAATTACATAAGGTCAAAAACAAATTTCCTTTCGTGTTTAAGTAGTAAGAAAAATAAATGATTTGATTGACTTGAAAGGTATTTAAGTTTTAAGTTAATCCAAGAAAAGCATATTATATTGTGCCAACAAGATAAAAATTAAGTAATTAATATAGGTACTACAAAATGTACAAATATATCATACAGATATTTACAACTAGTAGAAAATGCTGCATTCAAAAGTATCTATAACTTTGTGCAGGTACGATAGGCAAAAACGAGCAAAAGGCAATCGTTTGCAAGATAGATAAATGTGGTTTAACGAGCTACAGGCATTCGTCACCACACGATATTGGTGTTCCAGACTAATGTCTTATGACACCCAGGGTAAGATATGTACAAGATAAATTCAAGATATAGATATGGTACAAGAGAAATTTTATATACAGTGTCACTTAAGGTATTATCCATTCAGTACAAGCATGTCGCGCTAATTGAGTGAGAAGTTTAAGAAAAAATAAATGTTAAATCAGAACTGATTTCTGACAGATATCAATTAAAGGAATGGAGTGAGTTTTTCAGCAAATTCAATTTAGGTTTCAGCTTAGAAACAAAAGAAAAACTCGCCTGCTTTCCTCGATATCAGCTTCCTGGGATATTCTGTCAGTCACCAGTTCTGTAGAGCCTGGATCTGTCGGTTTCCTTGTGAATGGTCCAGTCAGGTTTACCCTTTATCTGGTTCTCACCAATGTTCATCAAGAACTTAAATAAACCACCAACTGGCCAACGATATTTGCTAAAACGTAAAAGAAACGACAGAGACCCGAAAAACAAAGTTAAATTAAGAATTTAAACATTAATTGATGAAGAAAACAAACAAAAAACCATGACCTGTTGATTGACTTAAAAGATACTTAAATTGAATGCAAAATTATGAAAATATTGATTGAAAATCCACACTGACTGAAGAAATATTATTATGACTGCGTTCTGTCTGTTAAGATGATGCTTTTAGATCATCAACAACATTATAATTGAGATGAATGAAGATTATTAATTTATGACGCCATGATGGTCGGCACGTCTTTATTTTGTTAAAACATAAAAATGTGGAATTTAGTTCGTGTAAAAATAGATTAAAAGGTCATGGGTTACTAGAAAGTAATATTTATGGTTCAATTACATACTTATTATTAGACAAAATATAAATTTAGTGAACCAGAAACTTAGCGTGACACACCTGTATCAGGACAAAACCAAAAGTGGAAGTCAAAAAATTAACCTCCCGTAGAGCCTTTCTATGCACGGAAACAATATAAACTAAATTAACCCATTAACGCCTAACAGTACCAAGTAGTGACAGGGGGAGCCACTGATTTTAAGTGGGTGGAGTTAAGACAAGTGTCGACTTGTATGGCAACAACTATTGAAGTCGTATTGTAGATGTTATATGAAACACCTGTAGCGGGGTTGTATTCTGTTTTCGCCTTATTTACGTGATTGGTGATTTTTTAAAATTAGTGGAAATAAAATAAGTGCAAAATTATGGACGTCAGATTGGTGTAAGTTGTATTATAATTTGTTTTTAAATATATTTTATATTTTTTTGTTAGAACTGAGATTTAAACATTTAAAGCAATTAAATTCTGCCCAAAAAGAATAGTTCTGAAATTTGGTTTAGTTCTTATTTTACTATAAATATAGGTGTCTCCATATGGGCCCTTTAGGCGGTTTGGCCAAAATTCATTTTTTCATACAATATATTTTATTTTAGCGGAACTACCCTTCAAGAGGCTCTAGATATAGCATATGATGATGAAAATGTTTCAGAAATATATATATTGAGCCTCCGGACAGTAATGTTCTTACCGACGAAGATTCTGGCGATGAAGATGAGGATGGTTTGGTCGATAACTTGAGTTCTAAACAACTTTCGGCTAGGGCGGAATTAGTTTTGGGCAATAATGAAAGACTGAAAAAGGTGACGATTTCAACTTTTAGGAGCCGCTAATGCAAGAACCAATTCCTAAGGTACTTCATGAGCTGAGTATTAGTACCAAACCAGAAAATCCTAAATATGTTACGGGCGATTTTATGGCAACAAATCAAGATTTTCCTACAGGAGATTACACCAAATACTCTGCTGTGACATGTGTCCAACTATTTGAGTTATTTTTTACCGATGAGTTACTAAAGAATATTATAAAAGAAACTGTAAACTACGCTTTATCGAAAAATAGTCCCGACCCAAAACTATAGATTGAAGAACTAAAGGTATTCATTGGTATACTTATTATAAGTGGATATAATATTTTACCTTCTAAAAGAATATATAGAATAATACAAATGCAATATTGGACTTTGCATTAATTGTTAAAACTTTTCATGAGCAATAAGATAGTTTATCGGACACGTCATGATTTAATTTTATGTTTCTAGGTAACGCCTAAAGGGCCCATATGGTACCACCTGTTTTTCAGTTTGTTTATATTTTTGAAAAAAAATGTTTGTATAAAAATATGTTTTTTATTTACTTGCAATTGTAAATTTCAATGAAAACGCCAGATTTCAAATTTTTGGCTTTCTCGGCGGTAATGGGTTAAATGTAAGAAATCGATAATCTATATTAAAGAATACCCTAGAAATCTATATTATAGAACGGCAAATTTACAGTTGCCCCTTTCATATGTACAAACTTAAAGAATCGATTTTAACTGCAGTATGCAGAGTTATCCATAGATGGCAGCGCCAATACCTAAAGATACTTTAAAATCCAATGTAACGAAATAACTTTATTTACGTTACAAAATCACATAATTAAAAAAAAAGTTGTGTTTTTGTAAAATATATTTTTTCTTCCAACCACTTGCTAAAATATGAAGTTTTCCAAACCTGGCAAATAAATTCTGTACGGTGAGTTTATTACAAAACAAACTTGACAGTCATTCCTGGTTAATTTTATTACAAGAATAAGATTTAACGCTCTACACGAAAATCCACGCTCATTTGACACAGACGACAGTGACGAACGAGTCGAGTCAAAAAGGTAATTGTTTCGTTTACCAAATAAAATAAATCAAGTTTTAGTTGACTGAGACATAATAATATGCTCCCTGGAAATATCATGCTTTTGAAGAATCCGAATCAGTTCGCACTACGGATTTTGATCTTATTTTTAATTTGAAATAACCTGCTTGGCCAACAGTTCAACAAAACAGTTTAATTTTGGTTTCACCACAGATCTATATGTATAGATCTATGCATGGTCTCACTCCCCGTAAGCTATGCTTATTGTTGATACCATTTTTCTGAAATTGACCTACTACTTCCCTTATTGGCTCTCTATTGTGTTAATTAAATTTTACATTTTATGGGTCCACATTTTATACTTCAAATAAATTGAATAAGATCACTTTTTACCTCAGTTTCAACAGGATATTTTATTAGAACACTTACCTTAGGTCCTAATCTTAAAAAAACCAAATCGAAAGTTTTGACCTTGAGTTTTAACTTCGATACATGGTGTTTGTTTGGTTGCTTATCTTCGAGTCTGAAATTCTACACTGACAAAAATGAATTTACCGATGTCGTGGGTTGCAGAATTAGAGCTAATTTAACGCACGTTTCTATGTTGTGCCACGCCATCTCGGGGTCGTTTATAAAATTTGGAGATATAATTAAAGCGTATGCGGTGGCATAGAATACCTCGGCTAGCTCTCACTAATATGTATTTTTAATTTAGCCTTGGGGTAGTAATAACTGAGGGTTTAAATAAGGTGAACCAAAGCCCAAAGCTAGTAAAATTTAAGGCGCCACTGGATTGTTAAATAATTTTCTTCAATAAGATTTTGGTTACCCTGTTGATGGTTGTCTAATCCTGATATCCCTTCAGTCACTACGTGAACCAACCCAGAAGAAACATCCCACTTAACCAAATAACGTTAAAAAAACGTTAGATTAACGTTGTGTTGGAAAACGTTGACCCGCTGACGATGTATAAAGTAACGTTATTTTCAACTCGAAAATAACATTTAATCGGCCGCTAAGTAACGTTAGTGTATATAACGTTAGATATTTTAACATTTTTTTAATGTGTTAATTTTGTTGCAAATAAACGATATACCAACTTATTTCTAACGTAAAATATCATTTCGTTTAAAAACGTTGTTTTTTTTAATGTTATTTTAACGTATAAAATTTTATGTAGAACAACGTTATTCTAATCTACTTTGCTCAGCCTGATTGTTTCGGTTCATAATACCTAAAAACATGCTTTAATTTAATAATTTAAATAGAACGGGTAAAAATTCACATTCAACTGAAAAGTGTACTTAGGTAGGTAGGTACTATTATGGTAATCTCCAAGAAGTATATACATACATACTAATGGTATAAAACAATAACCAAGAAAAAACTAACACAAAAGGCAATTAAAAACCAAAATAATTGTTCTTTATTAAATTTAAAATGGCGTTTTTTTTTATCTATTTGTGCTAAATAGTGATTTATAAACATTGTGAAAGGCAAAACTAAATACTTAGCTACTATTTAGGTACCTCAATTTAGCTTTAAGTATATAGAATACAATAAATTGCACACCAATCGCGCGCTAAATTTGAAAACGTTACCTAAAAGATAAAAAAAGGTTAGTTTACCTAACGTTAGATTTATACTCATAAAATAATGTGTTTGTAACATTACAAAATAAAACGTCATAATTTACAACTTAAAAACATTGATGTTGTTGCTGACAGTATTAGTATTACGTTGCAAAAACTAACGTTGTAATAAATAACTTTTTAATCACGATATTATAAGTTACGTAAAAAAACATTACCCTTTTTACGTTTTTTTAATGTTATTTTAACAAAATGTGTTGAGTGGGATATTTCCCCAAAGCACTAATTAAAAGGAAACAATGACGTCATATTAATCAATTTAATCTCAGAATTAAGCGATAAGCAAGATTATAATAGGCATACTATTATCCATTTATGAATCAACTTTATAGGTTTTAAAATTTTATAAATGACTAAATAATTCTAACAAATGAGGGGGGGGGAACGTTACCACCAATATGGATCCATATTTTACACCAACCCCTATTTTACATGCAAGCAAGTGCTAGATCGTAACCTTAGGTACATTATTTAAATTAAGATTAATTATTATTATATTATATTATTATTCTTTTTAAATCATTACTGAAATTTATTCATAAGGGTTGCTTAGGTCTGCGCTATAAAGTTATTTGTAAATAGCATTAAATTGGTTTGGCCAATGGGGTAAAATCTAAAGACATTACAACATAGATCTTATCTTAAAGTCACAGCTGATTACCATCACTGGGGTAGCCACGATCCTGGGGAGCTGCCAAGTACTGCGAAATGCTGTTCAGCACCATCCAGGCTTGGTCGAATCCTGGATTCTCCGGAGCGGAAGTTATATATACCACAATTCACTTTCCGATCACGACGTCACCTTCGAAGCCGAATTGAAATCCCAACAAGGCAACTTCCTTCTGCTCAGTCGGGCATTTCCCCTACTCCTCGCTATTTTCAGCATGACCAAATAAATCAAAATTCCCAAGGTTCAAATGTGCAATTTTCAGACTCATAGCCCTTGGTACCAAAAGACAGAGGTAGTTCGTTATCCTAGGTTTAATTAACGCATTTTCGGGACCAAAAATCCTTTTTATGCCGAGCTAGCGGGAAGCGATAACAAAAACAAAAAAATACCACAATATTAGAAGATAGGTTTGACAAAATTAGCCCAACTAAAACAACAGAACATATTCCGCAAGAATCAGGTAATGTCCAATAGATATATTTTGTAACGCCACTGGAGCTTCGATAGGAGTCGATGCGTGAGGTTCCATCTAACGCGCCGGTCTAGTTATTTTCTGGTAATAAATGGATTCTGATATATTGGCGCCAAAAGGGAAATAATTAGATTTAACACAATATTTAAGACAATAATCATTACCAAATATTAAAATAATATATCGGATGTTGCGATTGGAATCACCGGAATATTATTTTGTCACAGCGCAACCTAAATTTCAAATTAATGTGGCTTATGGAATCCTCCCAAACTTCTTGACAATTTGACGAGTATTCCGCTAATTTAAATAAATTTAAATAGCTGATTTTTGACACCACTAAAAATATGATATGGGTTCGATATACGGCTGATACTACCTGCTGAACTAACATAAATTGAAGCTCATTATGCATACGTAGTGTTTATCTAGGGTTTATTGTTTGATAAATTGAAAAACATATTATTAATAAAAAAAAACGGAACGTTACAGTTGTTCAAACTGAGCCTACGAGTTATCACAAATCGTTTAAAAACGCTACAATAACTCAGCTTCTTTTGGTTCGCCTCAACACACAAATATCAACATTTTAAACACATTTGGGATTACCACAATTCTTTATTTTGTAACCATTTTATGAGTTACTTGAACTCAGTTTTTGGATTGGGAAAACTTACTTACTGATTTTAAAGTGTCGTTTTGACCCAGACGTGCATTATTTTAACTCATTGCCATGTGTAAATTATTTTGAGTTGAAATAAGTCATAGAGTGCTCTAAAAACCCATGTCGAGGGTAAATCACCGATCGAAAGGTCACAAAAAGTTTCGAATTCACGCTCGTGCCGATTTGGCGCGGTAACTTCATCCCATTGTTATTAGTACCTCGTGCCCGTCGCGTGGTCATGGACCACATAACTGGACTTGCTATTCGCGCAATCGTTGATCGGAAGGATCTTTTTTTATTTTTGTTCAGAGTTTGTTCTCATACAGGTGCGTGAAAATGAGAATAATCCAATTTTAGTGTTGGAATATATTTAAAGTGCCAAACCTTATTGTGTCTAGCTTCGTTCGTAGATTAGTTCTTCTGCACTTGACGTTTATCATATGTTGTTAGATATGTCAGTTAACCTAGCATGTGTTTTCTGTAACAAGTGTTTGTTAATTAAAGCACATGTTATTAAATATTCCTTGAGTATCTTGGCTCTATTGAGATTTCCTGCCAACATTTAGCACAAATTAAATCTATAGTCGTTAAGTAAGCTAGAACAACTGAAAGGTCTAGTTTTGATAGCTCGAATCATGATGTTAATCTAGCCCGAGTAGTAACGCTTCACAGCTCCCATATTGGTCTCTGGCAGCTTAAACAATGAATTGCTGCAGCCCACGTCGCATGTGTTCGTCAAGCCCAGTTACGATTAGCTAAGCTAGCTAGCTAAAACAACCCATCTTCAGGGCTATTATAACTCATGAACAGTGATTTGATGCAATTTCTTCGATTTAGTTGCCGTAACTCAGAGGTCTGAGCTGTCCTCTATTAGAAACACGCGTCGGTCTAGGATAACTCATATTTGAGTTATGTCAACTCGATATTTTGCTCAGTCTAGTCTTCGTTACTGATATTCTTACGACAGGGCAGGTATGCCGGCGATTTCAGAAGTGAAGCAGTTATTTGCTGGTAGTTTGAGAGTCATTGCAGGATAAATATTGTAATATCCTGTCTGTTTGACACTGGGTCGGCACTGCCGACCCTAAAAAGTCGCCGCTGCTAACAGAAATTATTGTGTATTTCTCCAATACGCAACGGCGTAGTTATAGCTTCCGCAAGGGGGGGGGGGTCCGACACTGTCGGGCGCTGATAAAAGAAAATAGCGCCGAAGGCGCAAAAAAAAATTGCGCCGCAGGCGAAAATTTTTTGGGTGCCACGCTCCTTTTTGAATCAAGGTGCTTACTTTGAAGTGGGAAAAGTAGAAAACACAACACAAAATCCTCGAGAAAATTACAAAAACAACCCGGTGCGTTTAGGAGGGGGGTTTAATATTTTTACCTATCTTTCAGAGAATTTCTACTTTTGAGCAGTTATTGGAGTCGGAACTGAATTGACATGGTGATGGTTTAATCAAAAGCTGAATTTACAGTATTATTTGTTTTATATTTTAATCAAAGATTATAATTAGGTTTGGCATCGACGGTTCTTCCTCGTGCATTGAACTGCATTGTTGCCAGATTCTCTTGAATAGAAGAAAGGTTGCCATTGCATACAAGTTTATTATTATTTTAAAAGTTCACTTAAAATTAGCGTGGGGCATCAATGGGGGGGGGGGGGTCCGGACCCCCTAAACCCCCGCTTATATACGCCACTGCCAATACGAAAGTAAATCCTACAGATAACATAAGCGCATCTCCCTTGTTTATGCAGATAACTAAAGTGCAGTGTGTTCTGAAGTTAGAGATTATGCTTTATTCAGCAGTGGCGCAACCAGGAGGGGGGGGGGGGCTGTTCCTCCCAAGCGAGCGTAGCTCGGGTCGTCTAACTACCTGTTTAGAAGAAATGTTAACTCATCACTACCTAAGATAGGTAAAATTACACAATAATTGAAAAAAGCCTGGCTGTTTTCTTACTTGAAATCCAAGCACCATCATTGATTATAAGGTAAGTTAAGTTTCATAAATTGTCGTGTTATATTTTGCAAAGTGCAAATAGATGTTATTTACTCCTGGTGGTTCTACATAATAGCGCAGTCTGCGAGTAGCGCCACCCCTACTAATTATATTTGTAAATACTTTATTCTATTTTAATAAAGACATTTATTATTATTATTATTTTTGTAATCCTCAGTAAATTCTAAAATTACGGCAAGCTAGTAACCCTTATGCGTTTACTACCCGATTTATCAATCTGGCATCATTAGCGTAGCTATTGCTTTTTATCTGGGAGGCTTTAGCCCCAGAATTGCCATAGGCGAAAATATTTTCGGAGCCACACCCAAATTTTGTCAAGAAGTCGCGACTCGCGAGTCCTTTAGAACAAGCTAACAAAATTAATAGGAAATAATACAAAAAATATACATTTTTACCTTGCAGTTGCTTTTCGTTTAAAAGAGAAACTCGGCTTGCATTTCAGTTGTAAATTTACATCGCCAAAAATTTTTAGTGCTTCCTCGGACCTCCAGCAGGCCTAAAAGGTGAAATTATTTTTTACTGGTGGTAATTTCTTAGCGAGGCTAAGCCCTCCTTCTCCTCCCCCTAACTACGTCAATGCCGGACAGAGTTTCTGCTGGCAACTGAATAATTGACTATATTTTTTTACTTCATTTCTACGTCAGATATATAACGCAGTTTTTTGTTCTTATGGTCGAAAACCATGACCCGAGAATAGCCACCATAGCATGACGCCAGATACATCACGTGAAAATTGACTCGCCAGTTTAGTTCAAAATTGAGCGTTTAAAATTATCTTAATAGCATAGTCACATATCTTGGATTAAATAAACAAACAAGATCGAGCTTCCAAACATTTCCAGAAATTAGATTGACGGCATTACTTTTGACCAAAGAAACATGCGTTCTTCCGATAACTCCTGTGTTATTGGTTCTCGAATCTTTTTGTCGCCATCTTTAATAATTGAGTCAAAAATGCACACTTAAAAGGTCATATTTTAGTAAAGTTGTTCTAAAACTTTTCAAACTTGCATTATTCTCACATCTCGGGATACTTAATGAATCCAATTTATGAAAGAAAAATTATCACTTGCCCGGCATTTTAAAGCGTTTTTTAGTGCATAAATAGAAAAAAAACTTTTCTACGCACATTTTAAATATTCCTAAAATGAGAAATTCGGGATTACAAAATAAGGCACGCAGTTAATGTTTATCATAATAACCTGTGCAAACAAAAATCAAATTTAAAACTGGCTTTGCTTTAAGTCTTTCTTAAATGCAATAGTGCAATTCGGCGTGAGATTTTATCTAGGTCCGCGCTAAGCTGGCTGTTTGCTCTGACCTAATGCTAAAAAATGACAAAGAAGAAAATACGTATGAAATAACCTAACTTTGATTTTTTTTTAATCCCTCAACAAATTCTGGATGTTGAAAAACAAGAGGGCATCGGAACCCTAGAAGAACAAATTTTTGTCAAAAAATAAAACACGATTTTCGCTTATTGTTCTTTGGTTTTCACTTTTGATGTATTTTGCTATCTGTGATTAACCGATAAGTTTGCGTCACTCCTGAATTAATTTGTTTATGTTTTACCTATCTATTATTGATCTATAATACCTTAGAAACGGAATATGTTATGATAGCAATAATACCTGCTATCACACCTAGGGCATTATAAGCGGGCATTATGATAATGCCCGCTTATATTACCCTAATGCGCTAATATGGAAATTTTATTGCTTATCCAATTTTATTTCTCTCACAATAAAGATCAAGTTTATACAAAAAATAATAAGTAGATATCATCAGGAGCCTTCTTAATAAATTTTAATATTTGTTCTCCTTCCAAAACTTTAGACTTCTTCGGGACGTATCCTTTCGACTTAACTTTTAAAAAAGATATGAGACGATGGTATTGCGAAATGTCTATATTTTCATAGACCATCAACGTAGACCTTAGGGTAGAATACTTGGTCCAGAGAGAGTTCGGACTGTATTTTTCCGACTAAAAATAATAAAGTTTGTTAAACATATGTATTAAAATAAAATCAATAACTTACCAGTTCCTGGAAATATGCCATTAAAACGTTTTCGGTTATTTGAAGAATTGTGTTCGTATCTTTCCAAATACCAAATATGCCATACTCCCGATCATACTGTTGCCTTGATTTAACTGGCAAAAGATTTTCGGTCGCTTTTATGACCTTTTCTCTTATATTTTGTGGAATTTCTTCCATTTTGAGCAAATCGTTAAATAAAAAATGCCAACTGACTAACTGACAGAAACATCAAAGTCAAACTTAACACCAGTCATTATCTACTTACGTATACAGGTACAGGTGCAACTTATTTTTTATATTGCGAATAAATAATGTAATTAGTCATTGAAAAACTCTTTTTTAGGTAAAACATAAAGCATTGTATGCACCACGGGCTTTACTGGACTATAATGCCCATCAGGCAGAAACCTATCCCTCGGGCCAGAGGCCCTCGGGCTATTTCTACCTTCAGGGCATTATAGTCCCCGTAACGCCCTTGATACATAAATAGCTATTATATGCCCGGTTTTACAAAGTCGGGTTACCCCTGCCCCGAGAGTTAATCCAGAGTTAAGCAGATGGTGGTCGTTTTATAAACCGAAGTATGAGTTAACCCTGCCCCGGCATTGGGCTAGGGGTAACTCTAGAGTTAATAAATGGGGTTATATTAGTAGGTGTTTAGTTGTATAATTTGTTATTTTTTATATAAAAAAAGCTCAACAAAACAAATTATATTCTAGCATCGTGTACCTTTACTTTTCAACGAATGTAGTCAACGCAGACACTTCGTCATCTGAGAAGTTACCACCTCTTTTGTTACTCATGATGCCTTAAACAAACTATGAATCTAAAAATAAACGACCAAACCACATTTCAGCCACCAAAACAACTTACAAAAATAAAACTGTAAGGTTAATAACCAAATTCTTTTCTTTTCTTCTTTTATTGATACAGTCTTTGCAAATTGACTCTAGTGTTAACTCTTGGGGTAACTCTAATGGTAACTCGAGAATTAGCATTATTTTTATAAAACCGGGCCTTTTAATGAACATGTGTGATTTTGAGGAGAAAGAAGATTATGTAGGAGAAACAATAAAGACTGAGAACAGTGATGGTGAGGAACCGGGGCAAATGAGGTAAGTTTGTTGATCTCGGAATTTTATTTATTTGTGCTTTATTTAGAAGGAGGTACTTAATAGCTTCATAGTTCGAGGTAGGTACCTTCATAATAAGGGGGTGGAGAGTGTCTTTTATTTTTTTTTTGAAAACTTTATTTCTTTTAAAATAAGTAAGTACCTAATTACAATTTTTAAATTTTAAACTCTAAACTGTGCTTGCTATAACTCTGATCCAGAGAGTAATTGCACAGTTATCACTGCTCAGTAGAGTGGATTTCTCACAAACTAATTAGTTTATAGGTATGCCTAATTGAAGTTTTGTTTCTATTACAAACAATCTAAAGCTAAGTACGTATGTAGGGTGACCAGAAATTTTTTGACGAAAAAGAGTATTTTTAGTTTTGTAATGTAGCAAAATTAGGTTTAAACAAAAAAAATGCTATTGCTTAAGCATGTACTTTTTATTAATCATATTTTACAGAAGATTTAGCTTTTATTAATAGGTTTAAATCGTCCTTAATTTTTAAGCGAAATTCCTCACAACTTAAATCAATATTAAATTTTACCTTCATAACTTCTTCCAGTGTTGAAACACTCATTCGACTTTTTTCATCTGTCCAATAATTGTTAATTATACTAAAGAGTCGTTCACAGTCTACGTTTGTACCCGGTAATGTAAAAAGAAACTCAATAAGTACTTTAATAACTTTTAACTCAGATTCAGCCGCAATAAAATCCTTATAAATTGTGTTCCACTTATTTAGAACAGTTTCTTTTTGTTCAACCCACTTCTCAAAATGATTGTCAATACATTTGGAAATCATACAATATGTATCGAAAATCTCATTGTCGTTGAATGATATTGAAAACTGTTCTACATGTTTAAAGAAACAAAGAAAAGATTCTTGAAATTCTTCGTACGTAATTTTTGAATTAAGAAGAAAATGCTTCATTCCATTAATATTTTCAACAAATCGTGCCGACCAAGTTTCTAAGTAACTGACAATTTCATGGTAAAACCTTTTGGCTACAGAATAAGCATAATCCTCATTAACATGACCTTCTTTTGACAATTTTAAAAGTAAGTTTTTTGCTGTAAATGGAAAAAATGATTTATTCAATCTATCCTTATATTTTTGTAGAATATCCAAGTAGAACGATGATACTTCTATAGCTGTGATATCCTCTCTTTCAATTTTTGTAATTGTCTCATTAAAAATTTGTAATTGTGCATGCAAAAAAAAGAGCCATAATTCAGTAGTTTCATTTTGAAAAAAATTTATGAGAACAATTGGAGCATTTTCTTCACTTAAAAAGTAAGCCTTTAGTGCCTCATACTGTCGTAAAACCTTTTCAACACATGGTAATAATGATAAAAATCTGGTTTTTGAATGATATAAGAGCCCTTCAAAGTCACATCCAACAAAATCACAAAAGTTTTTGAAGTTTTCTGTTCGTACAGTAAAAATGCTAAAATGATTATAGATTTTAAAAATAATGTTTTCAACATCTATAGGGATTATTTTGCCGCTTGCTACAGATATTGTATTGTGTAAGATATGCGCACTACAACCAATTGGTATAATATTTTTTTGTAATTTTTGTTGTAAAATAACATGCACATTATGTCCTACAGATTTGTTTTTTATGGATCCAAAATTTACTGGAGCGTTATCTGCCACAAAACCCACCACCTTTTCTTCAAGTAAATAATGTCTTACCGTGTCTAGCAAGACAGATGATACAGTGTCTGCCGTTTCGTTTGACAATGAATGTATTTTTAAGACGCACGTCTTCACTAGAATTTCATTGTTTGTCAGTTCACAAAACCGCACCAAAACGGGCAAAAGTTTCGTTGCTTTCCTATTTGACGCGTCACAAGCAATGATAGCAAATGAACATGCTTCCAACCTTTTCTTTAAGTTTACGTTAGACCATTCACCTATAACATTTTTAACTAGAGCTTCGGTTTTTGTTCTAGCGCAGGAAAACTTTTTATTGGAGGTTAATTTTATTAGATTGCTTGTGCAATCCATGCTCCTAAATGAATGATTATGTTTCACATTGTGATATGACCACAATAGTTCATCCCGAATTAACGTAAATTCTTCAGAGGAGTTTTTTCTAGTAAAATAGTTGTCAAGCTTTTGAATTTCTGAAGTCGATACCAAGTTTACGTGAGTTTTTGATTTTATATGTTGCTCTATGTCGAACTTGCCTTTGTTTTGTATTGAAAAATCTTTTCTACACACTACACAGTATGCTGTATATAGATCGTTCGATCGGGATTTTTTGATACAAGGATAAGTTGTCTCAAAGGCATCAGTATATTTGCACTTTCCTCGCGCACTCATTTCCGAAAAACAATTCAAAATCTCCACAAAATAACTTTACTACGCGCTTCCCAAACGACGCACAACGAGGGAGGACGAGGTCAGATTCAGATTGAAATTAAAATAAAATGAAAAGTATCAAAACAAAAAACAACCTATCTCTCTTGGACACATATATACGCTGTTTAAGGTATGTATCTTTCTTTATCAGTGTGTGAGGTCTATGGCTGAGAGCGAACGCAAACGGCAAAGAGATATCGAAGTACTCCAACCGGTCATTATAGGCGTTTTCGAGCGACTAACCGGATTATTTGGGTTGATTTTAATTATTTTTGTGACACAATTTCATATTTGAAAAAAAAGAGTATAGTGAGCAAAATATTACAAAAAGTAAGAGTATAGAGTATTTGTTGACTCAAAAGAGTATAATACTCTTAAAAAGAGTACATCTGGTCACCCTAACGTATGCCTTTTAAGTCCTCAGAAGGTAAGTAGTAATGTGACGCGAGCACAGACTCAGGTGGTTTTTCTTGTATAAATAAAACACTTAAACAGTATTACTTTACAAAAAAAGGTTTGGGGTGAGTTGTTTATTCTTAAAAGTTACACAGTCTCGAAGTAATCGGTTATATTTTAAAAACAATGCTTGGTTTTTTGACGTGGTGACATTTTTGACTACTGGGTGAAAATTTTGGTTATTCGGTTCTTCGTAGTGGCTGTTTCCTCGTTACCGGACCTTTTGATCAAATTGAATTAGGGTGTTACAGTAACATTTAAAAAAAATATACCTCAAATTATGATATAATTCAAAAATCCAAACAATTACCATTTTATGTTTTGCAGGGGCAGACAAATATTTGCTGACCAAACAGAACCAGAGGTTAAAGTTGAGGAAAGTGAAGCAGTAAGTGGATGTGATGTAACGTATAATTTGAACTATACAGAGTGGAAATTGAAAAACGAAGAGGTAGACATCAAGATGGACGAATCTGAAACAAACGAAAACAGGTATACTTTGCTTAAGCTTAGGTATAGGTGACACCGTTCTATACTGGGACAATTATTTTCTAATTGGTACAAAAAGTTTGTTTAATTTTTTTGTCTATTCTGAATTGTAAGTGTTTTAAGTATTTAAAGTTCATTAATAACTAAAATAATATAATATACAAATTCTTACACAATTAGGGAAAATAATTGCATGGCCCACTATAGCCACCATATTCTGAGCCTTTTTCCCAGTATGCACCCCATATTGTTTGGTGGGACAAGGATTTACATACTGGGACAGTCTTTTTATATATTTTAAACAAATTAATGGGAACAAAATGCATTACTGCATATTAATGTTGCCAACATTAAAATCAAAGAGACATTGTTTAGCTACTCTTTTGGTTCCAACAGATGTATTTATTGGTTCTTTTTAGACAACTCTGATGAAATAGATTATTGCAGACGATGCAACACCAGTTGTTTTGGGGTTTATCTTTACAACACTTGAAATATAACGCCATTATTGACGTGAAACCGACCCTCGCATACCTTGAAGAAAGAAAACTCTAATCTTCAGACTACGCACTGAGACGTGGCAACCGCGCTTGTTTATTTAACGTTTACAACAGGAATTTCAGGTTAGACATGATTGTTTACTGGTTGATTTTTGAATTAATTGGCGAATCAGCGCGTTAATCTTCAATTACACCACGGTAGCTAGGCTAAACAAGTACATTTATACACTTTTAGTCTTTTGTAACACTTTAAAAACTGCAAAATTTACAAAAATATGCATGTGAACAATGCAGATTTGACCACAACGTTTGCCGTGGAAGTTTAAGAATAATTTTTTCTTTTGACACAACATTTTTGTCTTGATTTTCTGGAAACCTCAATATTTTGTTTAAAATTTTCTTCATAAAATAATAAAATTAACAATAGCCCTCTTTTTCTTGTCGTCTAACAAAGTGCTTAATGCTCTTTGTCACAGGATATTTGACAAGTATATACACTTATATTAAGGCTGAAAGACTTCGGTCGATAGCCTTTTGGATATTTTGTCCAATAAAAATTGTTAAATAAATAAAAATAAGGCTCTCCTCTATATCTACATCATTTAAATTGTTGTCAACATCTGCATGTGATTCATCATCACACATTTCATTTACTCAAATATCACTATCGCCACTGCACTTCAATAAATTTCTCTTTTGTTTAAAAACATGTAGCCTTCAAAAATCTTAATAGGGTCATTAAGCATTTTTTTTTAATTGCATTTTCTGGAAGATTTTGTAAATTCAGTGCGAACTGCGCCTCTAAAGTATTTAAAATAATTTACGAGCATTGACTCGCGGAAACCGTTTTGTGACGTCACTATTTTCTATAGCAAATCGGGTCTCGCTCGCTGCCGTTTACTTGCTGTTTATAAGTATAAGAAGACAGGTGGCCATGCACATCACCCTTTCTTCTTCGTCCTGGGCCGGGATTCTGTTATATGGTAGATAGGTATCGATCGAAACGACTATCAAGACGATTACGAATACGAGATTAGTGGAAAAGGCGATTCTGTTTTGCGATCGGATAGCATATTACAGAAGAAAGTAGTTTTGATACAAATTGACATTGAATTGTCCAAGAAGCTAAGGTTCCATAACAGAAAAGAAGATAAATTTTTTTTTTCTCCATTTTGGTTGTTTATGTTTTAAAAAGTGGTTGTTAAACCTACTTATCAGCGATGACTTACAACTCTATTTTTTATGTTAGTAAAAAATTGTTTATTTCTGACCGGTATATTATTAGCATATAACGTCTTAGTTACGCGGGAATTATAAGGGTCATAACTTCCTTGGGATATTAAGAAAAATTTGACATAAAATCAAACGATTGACATCTAATGTGAATTTGATTGTCATCTATTGAAACATTTATTCCACTTTAAAAATGAACAAAATGTTACTAAAATCGGTCAGAAATAAAATTATCTATGTATCACTGGAATTATAAGGGTCTCAATTACCTCGGGCAATTGCTGTCCCTCGGGCCAAAGGCTCTCGGGACGTAAACTTTGCCCTCGGTAATTAAGACCATTATAATTCCCTTGATACATAAATAACGATTAACCATCTCCCAATTTCAGTAAGGAAATTATCGAATTATACATCTTTTAAGATGAGCGTCAAGAAATTGTTGGTTGGAAAGGCCTATTATGGTATCGAGGAGTATTTCGCTGATCTTAGTAACTAAGTTTGCGAGCATGTAGATATGTATTTTTACTTTTTTTTCTCTTTGTTTTGGATCTTTCATGATTTTTTAGAACTTCTGTTAGTTTTGATAATTTGACTGTGTTTGTATGATTTTAATGCTGAAATTTTATATACTAAGTTTCTTCCCCTTGGATAAGAATGTAATGTTCTTAAGATAATAAAGCATATTTTGACTTTGACTTCGACTTTATATGCAAGGGCGTATTATATGGGGGGGGGGGGGTAACTACCCTTCCCAGAATATGTGATAAATTAAGAAATGTTAATACAAAGTTTGTGAAAATTTGGGCGTGGTCCAAAAATTTTTTTACCTGCGGCACTTTCCGCCTTGCCGTTATTAACTGATTTACCCCTCTTAACAAATTTTTCTAAATATGCCCTTGCTTATATGCACCTTCTATTTATAGTATTTAAACGGAACAATTCCATAAACTATACTGTTCTGGTAAGGAAAAAGCATCGCTGCTATTTCTAAGCTCTTGTCGGCGTCCCAAATTTAAATCATTATCTGCTACCAACAGACGGTTTGTAACTACAGGAAGCATACCCAATTATCACCATAAATTAAAAATAAATTTTAGAGTCAAATCAACAGAGACGATAAACCGATATCATTTGTTGTGCAAAAATCTTAGGTAAAAAAAAGGTAAATAATACCGAATACTAGTAATACGACAACTCGGAAGCTATCGAACTCGAATCGTATTTATTCGATAAATCGTAATATAGAATCGCTTTTCTTAAATAATATGGCGTATACGATACGAATCGTATAACAGAATCCCGAGGTATGTGGGTGCAGAAAACGTGGCGGAACGGAACACTGCAATATGATTGGCCAACGGTCGGCCACATTTGAATATTCTTCTACTTTTTGCGAAACATCAACGTCATTTGTTAATTTTTCTTTTTTTCTGGATTCGGTTTTTCATACAAAATTTTGTTGAGTGTTTAATCTATAATACAAGCTAGAATCAAAACAATTGGGATTTTGTTTGTAGTGAAAACTAATATACCAAAATACAGTGTCGTTCGAGGGACATTAAGCTGAACTTCGTCCGGGTGGGCTGCTGAGTTTGAGTTTGAATCTCAAATGTGTGAGCTACATTACAGGCATGGTCGCATTTGGGCTTTATAGAGCGTTAAAAGCTGTTTACATTATGCTAGCGCCAAATCGCAACCATTTTCGGCCGGTGCGCTAAAAACGACGTTCCGCCTCGTTTTCCGCACATCAGGACGTACTATTATAGGTATTGTACACACTTCAAAACGCTCCATAGTAATTTCGGCGAAATCTCCAATGGATTACGGTGGAAATATGGGGTCTTTGACGATATCGGTCGGGATTTTATAGATTTCGGAATTTTCGGATTTAGGAATAATTTGATACCACACAATCTAATGTTTGTTTTACAACTTTTTTCAAAAGTCACCTTAAAAGTAAAAGAAACTTGAATTCAAATTCAACAAATCTTTATTTCAAAGTTGTTACATTAACAATAACAAAGTAAAACCGCGTCACTGCACACTTACACTTTACATATTTAAATAATCACTCGGTACAATTGGGTTCCAAATCTACAAGTAATTTTCTAAATTCAGCTTTAACGGGTTTTTGACTCTGAATATCTTTCAACTGTTTTGGTAACTTATTCTACAGCTTTACACACCTATATTCTCGCTCTTCTTGTAGAGTTGCATGGGATGTATAGGGTAATTGAGATGATCTGATTAGAACACTAATTAGTAGGTACTGCTTAATTCAAATACATATATTCTTGTTCCTATAAATAAGCATAAGACATGTAAAAATATACATGGCATTTACAGTCATAATCCTCATAGATTTAAAGATGTTTTTGCATGTCTTATTAAATTCCAAGTTCTTTATAATCCGTTTCTGGCTAATAAATCTGTATTGTATGACACCAAACGATAATTCCATACAAGTTAAAAGTACTTTTGACAGAAAGGCTTTTTAAAAACAATTTTTATTTCTATCAACTTACAATACAAAATCTAATTCAAGACTAAGTATAATTTTTATTAATTTAAATATTCTTATGTCCAGCGATTCTGCTGAAATCACAGAATTGGCGGATTCTAGGAGCTTCGCACGGGTCATCGTTCTGGTCACTGGTGGATTGCAGGAAGTGGCATCTGTTGTAAGTCTATGGGTCAATTAGACACATAACTTACATTTAAATTGACGCAAAATTAGCAGAATATAAAATTTTCAATGTTTTTTCATTATTATATTGTCCCCTTCTCCATCTTCCATAACATACACAGTTCAACTTTTTCACAATTTTGTTTATACGAGAAGACCATTCCATGTTTTTATTAACTCCCAAATATTTAACAATTTGTTGTTAGATATTGTTGGCTCCTTGATGTTTTGCGCATTGGATTGTTTAGTTTTGAAAAAGTTAGTTTATTCTGTTTTTGTAGGTAGATTACACCTATTTCACTTCTAAATCTGTGGGTTGCCTAACAATTAAGCTTTTTAGTATTTAGGATTACGACTCTCGCAGACAGTATTCTTATTATTATCTGTCCAAATATAGATGGCGTTGCAAGACAGTGAATGTGTGTGTCATGGCTATGGAGGGCACACCTATTTCACTTCTAAATCTGTGGGTTGCCTAACAATTAAGCTTTTTAGTATTTAGGATTACGACTCTCGCAGACAGTATTCTTATTATTATCTGTCCAAATATAGATGGCGTTGCAAGACAGTGAATGTGTGTGTCATGGCTATGGAGGGCTTTAGGAAGGAGACCGATCGACAATGGCCGAATTTTAAATTTACGTCCTTGTTTTTCGTTACTTCGCTGGTTGGCCGTCGAGGGCGCCACTGCACGCTTCTCCGCTATTTTTTGCAGGTTTTGATAGGAGAGTGCGATATTTTTTTCGAATATCTTGAAAAATAAGCTTTGGAATCATTTTTTTGCGTTATTAATATAAACAATGAGTGGCGTACAGTGTTCTACAAGTACCATTTGCTTCGTGCCGGGGTGTAAAACTGGATATTCGTCTGATAGAAAGCTCAGGAAAAATCGTGGTGAGAAAAATCCTAGTCTTTTTCAAGCCCCTAAGGTAAGCAAAAACCACAAAAGGTTCACAATATTGTTTATTAATAATGTTTTCTTATTAGGATCCTGAAATATTTGAAAAGTGGCGAATAATTATTCCTAGAGCAGACAAAATATTCGGTGTAAAGGATGCTGTTTGTTCGTTGCACTTTCCAGAAGAGGACATTTTGCGTTTTTACGAAACTAAACTACCTGATGGTACCATTAATAGAATTCAGAGAGGAAAGCCAACATTAAAGAATGGGTCATTACCAACGACATTTCCTAATCTGCCTTCTTATTTGTCAAATAAGAAAAAAAGGCGAAAACCACCATGTGAGCGAACCGAGGCGCCAAAAATAAAAAAAATGAAAAATATTCACTGTCAAGCAGATAATTTAAATTCAGTTGGAGTGGAAATTCCAGAACGTACCTTAGAGGAAATTCCTAATAAGCCACTTGTCGATAATGGAATAGATGCATCATTCGCCTTGTTTGAAAATTTAAAAAATAGTTTAAACATCATTGGCACTCCAAATATGCAATGGACGGGTATATTTATTCCTGGAAAAAATGAAGTACTTTTTGCTGAATGGGATGATAGCTATACCACCAAAAAAAAAATTGTGATATGCCAGGATATGTCTTTTAAGGTAGGTATTAATAATTTAAGAAATAATATTTCTCCTTTAATTGGTATTTTATACAAATTAAGATATTATAATAGGTACCTACTTACGTCCCCTTAAAACTTTTATATAGGTAGGTGTAGGTACTTAAAATTTCAATATTTAATATCAGTTTGCCAGTTTGTCAAATAATAATCCTTTAAAAAAATACAAAATAAAACCATAAAGTGCATTCAACCTATTAATTGTATATAGAATAATAATAAAAGTTTATAATAATATTCCAAAAACAATTAAAAATACAATCAATCCCTATAAAAAAGGTTTAAATATTTATTAAAAAAACGTTTATTGAAAATATAAGATATTTCTATTTTTGTTATACTTTTTAAAAAAAGTTTCAGAAACTTATTAATATATTAATTATTTTATTGTTAAAAAAATAATTTAATTTTTTGGTTGTTAGTATACTATAATTTTTATTCCGTTTCTTCTCAATTTAATTTTAAAATCCCCATTTATAATCTTTTGTAAAGTTACTTGGAAAATATATAAATAAGTTAAGAATCTTTTCTTTTCAGGTCTGTTAAAAGGTGTACGTACTACCTATAATGAACATATTATGTTAATTTATTTTTAGTTTGAATTTAAATAAAAAATGTATGTAGTAACGTGGAGATTGTGTAATTATTTCCTTTCCAAATAAAAAGTTGTTTGAGTGTCTATAAAGACCGCCAGTGAGGAAAGTCGCCTATTTTCGGGTAGTTTCCTAATTTCGGATAGCAAGGTATTTCAGAAATTAGACTATACTAAAAAACGAAAACCCCTCCCTGTCGAAGGTAAGTCGTAAAGAAACCTGTAGAGCTGTTAATATTTTGTATTTTGGCATTTCTGTGTAAGATGGCAGCACAATAGTTAGAAATCGTTTTGTAGACTTTTTATTTGTCTTGCTTTAGTTTGTGGTTTTTAAGTGTAAAACAGCATTTTTAAATTCTGATTTTTGGCTACAGGTAAGTTAAAATACTACTTAATAAGAGTGGCTGGTCAAATTTAATCAATTAGTAATATGCAAAACATATCAAGCATCTAACCTAAAAAGTGTATGGTTGCCTTATTTCGGATAGTCAGGGGTTCCCAATTTCGGGTATCCGAAATTAGGCTGCCAAGAATATCTCGACCGTTACTTCTACCAGTAGATTTATTTTATTTTTTTATTAAGCAATCGGCAAAATACAAGTGCCGATAATTAGGTAATTGGAATAAAGTAACAAAATATACCTATAATCGGAAATAAGCGAGTAAATATTTATTTTAGGACAAAATGCCAAGAGTCAACACAAAATATAAGAAATGGGATCCTGATCAAATGAAATTGGCTATCAATGCGGTCCGAAGTAAAGAAATGGGGTACCTTAAAGCCTCTAAGCTATTTGCTGTTCCTAAAACAACTTTAGAGGATTACGTTAAACAAACCGATAAAACTCCTGATCAGCTAATTGCAGTTCCGATTGGAAGAAAGCCGATACTTTCTCCTGAATTAGAAGAAGATTTAGTTTCGTATTGCTTGGAAATGGATAGGAGGTTCTACGGAGTCGGTATTCGTGATATTAAAAGACTTGCCTACCAATTAGCCATGAGAAACGGTTTACGTCATCCTTTTTCTCATGAAAGTGGAGCTGCTGGTAAAAAATGGTTAAAAGGGTTCTTCAAACGCCATCCAAATTTAAGTATTAGGAAACCGCAAGGTATCTCAAAAGCGAGAATAAAAGGTTTTACTCCGGAGAACGTTAATAAGTTTTTCGACCTGCTTGAACCAGAAATGGAAAAAATTAATCATAATCCTGCGAGAGTTTTCAACGTTGATGAAAGCGGTATAACAACGGTGCAATCAAAAAATACTCGCGTTATATCTTTGAAAGGAAAGAAGCAAGTCGGGGCGGTTACTGCTGCTGAAAGGGGGTCACTGATGACTGTCGTTTTTTGTATGAACGCAGCTGGTGGCTTTGTTCCCCCTTTGTTCGTTTTCCCTAGAAAGAATATGAAAGCTGAGTTGTTAGATGGAGCGCCCCCTGGGTCCATCGCGGCATGTCATCCATCCGGTTGGATTCAACAACACATCTTTACCCAATGGCTACAACATTTCATTCAGTTTGTTAAACCATCCCGTGATGATTCAGTGCTTCTGATACTCGACGGTCACTATAGCCACACTCGAAATATTGACGTTATAGAGATGGCACGAACAAACTACGTTACAATATTATGTATACCACCCCATACATCGCACAAAATGCAGCCTCTAGACCTATCATTTATGTCACCTTTTAAAACCTTTTATTCTCAGCAAATCCAAATGTGGTTGAAGCAAAATCCTGCCCGAATTATCAACTCTTACCAAATTTGTAAGCTAATGTGTCCTGCCTATTTAAAAACTTGCACTGCAGAGATTTCGGTCAATGGATTTCGCAAATCTGGTATATGTCCATTTAACCGGAATAGATTTACTGAACATGATTTTGTTATTGAGAGACAACGAGAGAGGACACCACCACCAGCTATTTTACCAAACAATGAAGAACTTACTCCCCCAAGAGACGTTTTGACTGAACAAAAACAAAATGAACAAACCCCTCCAAAACAGGAAAATGCACTAAAAAGGATTGAGGCACATAAAAAAAATTTCGTAGGATCGGAGGACATCAGCCCATTACCTTGTCATAGTGGCACTTCAGGATCTAATAAAAGGAGAAATCCTAGACAAGGCTCTAGCTATATAATCACCAGCACGCCATACAAAAACGAACTTGAAGTAAGCATGCAAGAACAAGAGAGAAAAAAAAATTTGAAAGGGAAGGGCAGAAAACCAAAACTTAGTTCTGAATTAGTAGAATCCAAAAAAAAGAAGGCCGTAAAAAATATTAAAACGACAAAAACATCAAAAAAACAAGTAAAAGGAAAGAATAATTATTGTAGCGATGATGACTCATCAGATTCTGGAAGCGAGCCAGTGTTGGATGACGATTCGGATATGGACGTTGACGATGAGGACACAGAATGTATGTTTTGCAATGGTTTATATTCTGAAGACGCACAAGGCGAGAAGTGGATACGTTGCGTGAAATGCTTTAAGTGGACCCACGAGGAGTGTGCCAATTCTGATAAGAAGAAAAACTATTTGTGTGACTTTTGTCTGGAATAATATGATTTTAACAAACTACTCCTAATTTCGGATACTGTATCCGAAATTAGGAGCCTCTTTTTTATTTTGGTAAAAATGTACTTATTTTAGTTTTGACATTAAAAAAAAAAAACAATGGTAATTATAGTTGTTTGGACTATCCCTTACTTAACTACAACCCATGACATGGAGGTTGTACAGAAAACATTATTCATTTATGCTTTTTTTCTAAAATATTTTTGCTAATTTCAAACCAGTATCCGAAATATGGCAACCTTCCTCTATTTGAAAAAATTAATCCTCCTGGTAACAATAATACAGGGTCTTAGAATGCAATACACCCTTTTACATGCTAGAATTATGTATCTAGGGAGTATCCCGCACCCGCCTCTCACACATATCTCGGTCTGTAGACTGTTTAAATTAACTAATTTCGATAAAACAGTTAATTCTCCCATAAGAACCCATGAAATTTGCTATGATAATGGAACAATGCGACCCTGGCGGCAGTTTTTGAAGCAACGCAAAAGTTGGACCGGAATCGATGTATTGCGATCGGTCTCCTTCCTAAAGCCCTCCATAGTCATGGCATGGCTAGTAACAGGCAGGGTTCGGTCAGTAGAAAACTTTAGGTAGTTTACCTTGGTAGAATACAGTAGAAAACTGGTTTTCGACGTGCGTCGTTACCAGTTAGTTAAGTTACGTGTGAATCTCTAACACTGAGACTTAGATTAGAGAATGCTTGAAAAAACGAAATGACATAACAACAACGTCAAAACTGTCAACAACGACCACACATAACCTCACATTTTTTGACAGTTATAGTATTCTACCTTTTGTACATTTTCTACCGTCGAAACGTAGAAAAAGGTTTTCTACATGTAGAAAACAAAAAGGTAGGTAGATACCCAATTCTGGTAACAGGCCCAAGTATCATTACTAACGTCGTTGTATTATTTTTGTAACTTCTGTTTTATTTATAATAAAACTAATACCAAAAATATAATGCTGAATCATTCAATCGTATCAATCTTAGCATAGGTTATGGGTCCAGAATTGATCAGCATTTAAATAACAGTCTTGAAAGAAACGTGGAAGTGAAAAGGGGCTTTTCGTGGAATCGTTTGATATACGTTTAATTAAAACACGGAAAGGAAAACGTTTAAAAATGTCCGAAAAACACTCACTAATGTACGTGAAACCGTTTGATGGAAATTCATATTCAAATTGGGAATTTCGTGTTAAATTAGTGCTAGAACAACAGGGCGTTTTAAATGTATTATCAGAGGACCCTCCAGCACAAAGTTCAACGGAGGACTACACAAAGTTCAAAAAGAGCGATGTAAAAGCAAGAACCATAATAATACAGTGTGTTGCAGATAATATTCTTTAGATGCTCAAAACAAAGAAAACTGCTAAGGAAGTTATGGAAAGTTTAAACTGTACTTATGTACAAAAAGGAATCTCAACACAAGTGGTTCTACAAAGGAAGTTACGAAGCCTAAAGTTTAAGGAAAGCAGTTCTCTCACTTCGTTTTTAACCGAGTTCGATCAGACAATTTGTGAACTGAAAGGAGCAGGTGGAAAAATAGATGATAGTGAAAAGTAATCTTGCAGCTGCTCTTAGCAATGCCTGAGAAATATCAATCCGTAACGACCGCAATTGATATTATGTCTGGTCAAAATCCAACACAAATTAGTATAGTATGGCAATGGCAATCTGTTGTCTTGGACAACAGGTTGTCACTATCCGCTGACGGTAGCTCTTTATGTGGAGGCACTAGGTCGTGGTCCAATACTTACACCTTCCCCTCGTCTTTGGTTGTCTTGGGCGCCACCTGGTTTGATCGATGTCCAAACCAGGAAAAATATACCGAATATCAGTTCTATTGGAAAATCTAAGCAACAAATAAAACTAAAGCTTTCCCACACAAATAATAAAGTTTTTATTGAATAAAAAGGGGTTTAGGTTTATTGTTATGTTAAATTGTTTAAAATTTGGATAAGTTTGAATTATGAAATGAAATGAATGAATGAAAAAACAGCCTTTCTGGACGCAAGGATTTAAGTCACAATTATGTATAACCTCGGGGGAAGATTCTAGAACCTTTAAATATTTCGATGGTGTATGGTTACCAAGAGAGTACCTTCGTCAAGATGGCTTTACATAAAAAATTAGTGATTAACCAGCAGTTTATTTAAGTGTGGTGACGTACTAACTAAATTAAAAAGGCAGAATGCATTAAGTTGAGGTTTGCTTTATACAAGCCTTTTAATCCCTCGCTTCTGCTGGGGCAGCTATACTGGGCATGGACCATGTGGCTCCTGAATGCTGTTCATGATCGGCCAGGTGAAATCTAGTCCATACGTAGCTCGTAACCAATTTAATTAGTTCATAGGTGGGCCAACCGGAACCTGGTATCTCAAGGGCTATTTATGTGAATGTTAAAATCCCATGTGGTTTCTTGACCTATTTAAGTGTGAAACGGCATACTCAGCCGAAACCAACAAAACACACAACCCCTAAAAAAAAGAATACAAAGGAAAATTAACCCACTGAATACCGACAAAACGATAACTAAGAACAAAAGAAGAGAAAATAGCTTACCTCTAAAAGGGGGGTGAGACCTCGTGGTCTTTTTTCTTTTAAAAAAATGGCCCAACAGCGACCTTCTTCTCTCAAGGTATTTTTGAAAGTAAAATGGAGGCCGCAAGATCTTCCAAGTAAGACAGACCCCCTTCTCTAGCAAAATCCGCTGACTCAAGGCTGCCAACTGGACACAAACCCCGACAAGGAAAATAAGAAGAAGAAGAGAACAAGAGTGACAACATAAAGGATCCAAACGATCAGAACGAACAAGGGTCTGGGCTTTTACCAGAACCTAAATTACGTAAGGAAATGAAGAAAGTAATTCTAAACAACCCCGTCTAAACATAAAATCGCCAAAAGTAGAAATGTACGGTCTGCGACTTGACCGAGACGCGAAACCGGAATTACATGATTCACCTATGTGCGGCGCCTGATGCCATCAGCCACAGAAAACAGAAGCAGTGCGTTCGCCCCATATTTTGGCTAGTGTTATACAACTAAAGATGATACCCCACCAAATAAATAGTTAATTTTAAAATTGCTACATTATCCCTTAACGAAAATAAAATAGGCTATGAAATAGACTATTTTCCAAAAATAAAAAAATAAAAAATACGCAATGACTATAATAATAGTCAACATAATCAAGGATACAATAAAAGTAGAGATTTCTGGGTAGTTTTAGTTTGATAGCTGCGTGTATCACTCGCCTTAAAAGGGACTAAATCGGTAAGGTCAAAATCGGGTAAGTCATAATAGGGAAAAGTCTATCTAAAACTAACAGAAATGGAGATATGGTAAATATCGTGATAATATCAATAAGAAAAATATTTACCTAACATCATACGTCATGTAGTCACAACAGAACGGTAAATAAATCCCCAGTAGGATTTAGCCTACTAAAGAATAAAAAAACAGATTAAGGGAATTAATCCCAAGGGAAATTATTCTGGAATTTCCAGACAAACACTGTACAATATACACACCAAGTGTAAAAGCAAAATTCAAAATAAAACCTCTAGTACTAGACTAAAGAAAAACAAAAAAAATAATTTCAGAGAATATCTCGATGGCGAAATGCCCATGAAACCCCCAAGTGAAGGAAGAAGCACTCTCCAGGCAGCAGTGTGGCAATCCTGTATTAAGTGGTAACGAAAGTTAGCATTGCGTGACTTCAATAATGGCGTGAAGCACCTCGTCTACTAACCTCACACCGCTGGTCTAGAGAATACGCCCACCAACACCGGACGTGACCCAAACACCCACCAGGAAGGTACACTCTGAAAAGTGGAAAACCAAAAACATATCAAATAGATAATGGTAACCCAAATGTTCCACTCGTCACAAGGGACTATAGTTTGCTCCCTAAGCTTTACAAAAAAATGTCAAAGCACACAGAAAAATACAGGAACTATTTTTCTCTTCGACTTAATAAGCCGACTTCCAAAATAAGAAATTATTAGTGTACGTCTACACCACTAACCCAACAATACATGATCACTTTCGGTGATATGCAAAAGGATAAAAACCAGACAGGTAACTGCCAAAATTGCCCGAAGCAATTCATAAAACTTCAACTTACCTCAACCAAAATATATACCAAAAATATAGGTAAGTGAAGAGAGAAAAATCAGCGAATTTATTCGCTCACCAAATAACCAAATTATGCATCAAAATAAAATATATATCTGACTGCAAAATAGATAAGATACTAAACAGAAATAAAGGTTTTTAGAAATAGTGAATGCTACTAAATCAGGGATACAAATCGTAACGATTTTGCCAACAGAATACGTGGTTAGGCAAACTTCGCCCCTGAAATTTTAACATTCTCCCTAAATTCCAAAATTTAATCTGAAAATTGAGAATCCTGATCTGAGTTATCCAGATCAGTACCATCATACTTTTTAAGATCTTTGATATGCCATCTACCAGCCTTAGAACCATTAACATTTTTAAGTTCATAAACCAAATTTGAAATCTTTTTATGCACAATTGAGAGAGTATACTTTGGAGCTAACTTTGCCATGAAATGATTTGCCGCACTAGATAAAACTTGATATTTTCGCCACACGCGATCACCCTGATTAAATGAAATGTCCCGCTTCCTAAGATTATATGCTTTTGAATTTCGTTCATATGCCTCATGAAGTCGTTTCTTAACTGCTACAAAAATTTCCCTAAGACCATGCATGTTTTCAGCATACGAATCCCTATTTCCGGGGATAATTTCGATATCTTGGCTTTTGCGTTCAGATGATTGAGAATAAAACTTTCCCGATAAAGGCGGATGTCTACCGAAAGCTAAAAAAGCAGGGGTGAAGTGAGTAACTTCATGCTTAGAGGTATTTATAGCCTGTTGAATTTTCGAGATGTCTCTATCCCAACCATCGTGATCACTAACATAACTACGAATAGCTGTACCGACTGTTCTATTATTCCGTTCTACGAAGTTACACTGTGCAGAATATAGAGGATTATACCGAGTGTTTACATTATATTTTAAACATAAATCTTTGAAGCTTTTACAAATAAACTGAGGTCCATTGTCACAGATAAGAGTTTCGGGGCACCCAAATACTAAAAATATTTGATTTTCTAGAATATTCTCGATATGAGAGGACTTGGAACTACGTAATGGATATAAAAGAGTGTACTTTGAAAACCAATCCGCTACAACTAATAGCCATTTGTGCCCCTTCTTAGATCTGGGAAAGGGTCCCATAAGATCTGCAGCTATGCATTGAAACGGCAGGTCGACTTTCTTCTCTTTTCCCATAAGTCCCATGCGAGAGGTGTTTGATACCTTTTGAGCACCACAAACTAAACATGACTTAACAAATTTCAAAACGTCACGCCGCATCTTAGGCCAATAATAAAAATCCTGTACTCTATTAAGAGTCTTAAAAAAACCAAAGTGACCTGAAGTTGGCGGACAATGACAATGTTGAATGACATCAGAAATTTGGGGGTTTGGAACAAGAATTTTCCACTCAGGAATATTTACACTCATTGGAAGTTTATTAGGTATAAACTTTAGAATAAAATCTTCCTCAACTTTCCATTGAGTATACTTATCAGGAGACTGAATAATTTTTTCGCGTAGGTCATTATACCAAGGGTCAATACGATCAATATCTACATTAAATGGATTTATAAGTGAAACAATAGGTGAGATTTCTTGACTGTCATTAGGAGGTAGAATTCTACTCAATGCATCTGCCACAACATTATCTACTCCGCGCCTGTGAACAAGATCGAAATTATGCTGACGCAATCGCACACTCCAGCGAGCTAATTTGCCTGTAGGGTTCTTCATGTTGTTTAGCCACAAAAGAGAATAACAGTCTGTTATGATCTGGAATTTCGGAGCGCCTTCAATATTCATACGAAATTTATCTAAACAAAATAAAACTCCAAGACATTCCCGTTCCACAACAGAATAATTCCTCTCGGCTCTTGAGAGTGACCTACTGGCGTATGCTATCACGTGCTCCTCTCCATCTATAATTTGTGACAGTGCGCCTCCAACACCTGTCAAACTGGCATCGGACGTTATAATAAATGGTTTGCTGAAATCGGGCTGAGACAAAATTGGTGACGAGACTAGAAGTTCCTTGATTTTAACAAAAGAAGATTCTGCGGCTTCAGTCCAGGTAATAGGTTGGCTTTTCCTGCGACCTTTCAGAAGATCATTGATCGGAGACATTAATGAGGAAAAATTATTTATAAAACGCCTATACCACGAACATAAACCTACAAAACGTTTAACTTCCGTAGCAGTTTTTGGTCTCGGATAATTAACCATTGAAATAATTTTGTCAGGATCCGTGCGCAAACTATTTGACCCAACTATGTAACCCAAAAATTTCAAGCTTGTCTTAAAAAAATCGCATTTTTCTAAATTAATAGTAAGGTTTGCTTCTCTCAATTTTTCCCTAACTTCGCCTAAAAATTTTACATGATGCTCAAAATCAGGACTACAAATTAAAATATCATCCAGGTACGTGAAAATAAACGGTTCATACTTTGCACCAAAAATTGCATCAACCAAGCGCTGCTGAGCTTGTGCTGCATTACATAAACCAAAGGGTACTGTATTGAATCTAAAAGAACCACGCCCAGGAACATTAAAAGTAGCTTTGTCTTTAGAATTTTCATCTAACGGTATCTGCCAAAATGCTTTACGTAAATCAATATACGAAATAAATTTAGCATTACGTAATGAACTAAGAATTTTGTCTATACTAGGAAGAGCATAAGAATCAAACTTAGTAATATTATTTAAAAAACGTCCATCAAAAACAAATCTAAATTCTCCGCTTGATTTTTTGACTAAAAGTACTGGAGAAGACCATGGACTTTGTGAAGGTTCAACAACACCCAACTTTAACATTTCATCTAACTCTTTATTCAAAACTTGAGACATGTATGGCGACATTGGATACTGTTTTTTATGAAATGGTAAAGCATTACCTGTGTCAATTGTTAACGTTAATTTATCGGTCCTACCTAAACGATTTTTACTATTAATTAAATTAAAAGAAGCAATAACCTTTTCAGCTTTAAAACGCTCTGAATTAGAAAGATCATCTAAAGAACATAGCGGCTCAAAAACAAAATCAGAATAATTCTTAACAGTAGGTACAAAAGAATTTGCTAAGTTAGCGTGTACTTGCCAAGAATCATTCTTAAAATTAACAGAAATTTTAAACTGTTTGGCAAAGTCGCATCCAAAGATAAAACTATGTGGTAATGTCGGAACCACCAAAACTGTAATAACTTGACAAATGTTTCCTATAACAATAGGCAAATCAACTAAACCATCGACATTTTTCTGAGTTCCATCTGCAGTGCATATATTTCTTAACTTGGCTGGATAGATTTCTAAATTAAAACGACGTAAAATGTCTAGACCTTTCGTGCCTACAACAGAAGCTGTAGCACCAGAATCTAGTAAAACGGTAATATCTTGATCAAATAATTTTACAGAAATATAAGGTCTATTATCCATCGGTTTCTTTACAAATAAAGGAGAAACTTCATTTTTAGAACTCTGATAAAAATTTGAAACTGTTTTAAGCCATTTACTCCAATCATGTTTATTAAATTTACTAATTTTGACTTTACTTGAGACATTAAATTTAGAAGTAGTGTACCTGCCTCGAGGACACACTTCCTTTACTAGTTTTTTGAACAATTAGGGCAAGAAGTCACTTTAACATCTGGCAATCCACATTTAAAGCAAAAGAGTTTACGAGTTTGTCTACAAAATTGATAGGTATGATTTGGCATATTACAATAAAATTGAAACAGACTACATTATTTTGAGGTTTACTATTTTTATTACTTAAACGATTACTAGCATTTACTTTATTTTTGAATCCGGAATTTGAAGAAGTTGGAGCAGCATTAGAATTTAAGTCGACTGTTTCACTTGAGATATTTCAATTATTCCTACTAGAATGGTTATTAGAAAAATTTCCAGAATTAGTTCTACTGGAAGAATTATGAAATTTCCCCCTACCAAAACCAGTATTAGATTTACTAGAATTCGAAGGACCAGAAATATCTAAATTGGACAGTTCGCTAACTGTATTATTTTTATTTCTAATATAAGAAGCTTCTTCAAGTTTCCTACAAAGATTTGCCAACTCAGAAACTGTAGAGATATCAACTAAGGCTAACTGAGTAATATAGTCTGGCAATAAATTGTTCCGAATATGTTTAACCTTGGTTACTTCTGCAGGTGGATGAACTAAACGAAATAATAAAATTTCCAAATGTGCGATGAATACAGCTACTGTTTCATTTCGCCTTTGTTTGCGATGCTTTATCTGGTTCCACAAATCATCCTCCACATCAGAATGCAAAAAGTCTGCTTTTAATCTAGCCACCAAGGAATCCCAATTGTTTACTGAGCCCTTTACACTCCTAAACCAAACAAAAGCATCACCGACAAATAATTCGGCTGCAGAAATAAACAAGTCATCTTGCTTCACCTTACGAGATTCAGCAAGTTCGGTTACTCTTTCCAAAAAGTTATAAAGATTTTTAGAATCACCATTAAATTTAATCTGCCAATCACCTATAGCTGGAATATTGCCTGAACAATTAACTATGGGTGGTGCAACGTTAATAATTGGTGCTTGAGGAGCTGAATAGTTAGCAGTACCAGTACCAGAAGATGTAGGTATAATGCTGTCGTATAAATCTGCTTCAAGAACTAAGCAAGACGCATGAGCTTCGGTTTTAAAATTACTAGCATCAGCATTATCCTCTGGACAGTACAATCTGCCAATTCTACCCGAGAGGTGAATTAACCTGGAAGTCATTCGTAAAAATGTAGAGTCTGTTGCACTACCTTCAAAATCAGCAATAATCTCTTTAATTGATTGCATTGTTTCCTCGATTGCAATTGCCTCTAACCTAAACTCGCGATTCCTAACAAGAGCAGTCACAATTTCGGATTTATTACTGCTAGTCTCTTTAGCTAAAAGTCGTCTCAAAATTTTTTGTCTGTCTGCAACAGGTCGAGTAGATGTAACCGCGCGAATTGCTAACTCGTAGCTTAATTCAGAATCTAATTAATGATTAGGCTGCATTGACTCTGCCATGATTGTAAGTAAATGTGAAAGCTCAAAAAAAATTCTACAAATCAAAAAAATCAGATAAGCACAATGAAGTCGAGTGTTCTCAATCACAAGTCTTCAAGACTAAATACCATTAAGTAAGCTTAAAGCAGTAAATCAATATAATACTTTGACCACCCTGTATAAAAACTAATCAAAGGCTATATCTGTAGGCGGCTGTATATAAAAAAATTTGGAATTCAAAAAAAAATTTAAGATATTTTACAAGTCCAAATATTACTCAAGTTCACCCTGTATACTAAAAGGATTTCAGAAAATTATCCAAGTGTCCATAAGATAAAACTCAAAATCGAGAAATAATCAAGAAATTAAATCTTTAATTTAAAAATTATATTTGTGCCACTCTGTACACTAAATGATAACAGCAGAGCTTAGAAAACGTGTTGTACTCCTTCAGAATTATCCGGAGATATTAAAATAAAATTTAAAAAAATTAAATCTCAATTTAAAAAAATTACTACAATAGGGACACCCTGTATAGTGAATTATCCAACTATGTTGAAAAGTAATTATTTTCCCGCAACTAAGTTAATTGGACTTAATTAAAGTGAATCAAGTAATATTAGGAACAGTGTAAGTAAAATTTCAACATTTTAGACACTCTGTATAGTGATTGTTAATTAAATTGGTGATCAAGTAAAAGTCAGTTATCAAAATCACAATGTACTGCTTACAGACATCAAAACTAGAAACACTCAATGTTCAAAGAAGCCAATATAGAAAAATTCACCAAAAATGTATCGAACCTTATATTTTCTGTAAAATATGCAGTATAAAGTACGAATACCAAAAATGTAATCAAAAGCCACTAATAGAAGTTACCAAAAAACCTAGAAGCGACAGAAATAGTTCAATACACACTCAAAGTGTAAACCTATAACAATATACCAAATATCATTGAACCACTGTCCTTCCTTACACCAAAATATCAGGTACTTCCATTATGCTAGATAAAAAATACAGGTTTAACGTTCCTCAAATATAATCCTTAAAATTTGAGTTTTCAAACCAAACTAAATAAAGATATGCGTAGGTAACCACACTATATTTATTAAGGTTCAAGTTTGTACGAAGTTGCCCTACTAAAGAAAGTTAAAATTCAAACCGCATGAAATTTATTGCATAGTTTTCCAATATAAACATTAATTAAAAAACGTAGACCAAGACGAAAGAAAGTTGAAAAAATTAGAATCAAAGCCCCACGATACTGGGCGCTATTTTTTATTATGGCAATGGCAATCTGTTGTCTTGGACAACAGGTTGTCACTATCCGCTGACGGTAGCTCTTTATGTGGAGGCACTAGGTCGTGGTCCAATACTTACACCTTCCCCTCGTCTTTGGTTGTCTTGGGCGCCACCTGGTTTGATCGATGTCCAAACCAGGAAAAATATACCGAATATCAGTTCTATTGGAAAATCTAAGCAACAAATAAAACTAAAGCTTTCCCACACAAATAATAAAGTTTTTATTGAATAAAAAGGGGTTTAGGTTTATTGTTATGTTAAATTGTTTAAAATTTGGATAAGTTTGAATTATGAAATGAAATGAATGAATGAAAAAACAGCCTTTCTGGACGCAAGGATTTAAGTCACAATTATGTATAACCTCGGGGGAAGATTCTAGAACCTTTAAATATTTCGATGGTGTATGGTTACCAAGAGAGTACCTTCGTCAAGATGGCTTTACATAAAAAATTAGTGATTAACCAGCAGTTTATTTAAGTGTGGTGACGTACTAACTAAATTAAAAAGGCAGAATGCATTAAGTTGAGGTTTGCTTTATACAAGCCTTTTAATCCCTCGCTTCTGCTGGGGCAGCTATACTGGGCATGGACCATGTGGCTCCTGAATGCTGTTCATGATCGGCCAGGTGAAATCTAGTCCATACGTAGCTCGTAACCAATTTAATTAGTTCATAAAGACATTATTATTATTATTATTATTATTATAGGTGGGCCAACCGGAACCTGGTATCTCAAGGGCTATTTATGTGAATGTTAAAATCCCATGTGGTTTCTTGACCTATTTAAGTGTGAAACGGCATACTCAGCCGAAACCAACAAAACACACAACCCCTAAAAAAAAGAATACAAAGGAAAATTAACCCACTGAATACCGACAAAACGATAACTAAGAACAAAAGAAGAGAAAATAGCTTACCTCTAAAAGGGGGGTGAGACCTCGTGGTCTTTTTTCTTTTAAAAAAATGGCCCAACAGCGACCTTCTTCTCTCAAGGTATTTTTGAAAGTAAAATGGAGGCCGCAAGATCTTCCAAGTAAGACAGACCCCCTTCTCTAGCAAAATCCGCTGACTCAAGGCTGCCAACTGGACACAAACCCCGACAAGGAAAATAAGAAGAAGAAGAGAACAAGAGTGACAACATAAAGGATCAGAACGAACAAGGGTCTGGGCTTTTACCAGAACCTAAATTACGTAAGGAAATGAAGAAAGTAATTCTAAACAACCCCGTCTAAACATAAAATCGCCAAAAGTAGAAATGTACGGTCTGCGACTTGACCGAGACGCGAAACCGGAATTACATGATTCACCTATGTGCGGCGCCTGATGCCATCAGCCACAGAAAACAGAAGCAGTGCGTTCGCCCCATATTTTGGCTAGTGTTATACAACTAAAGATGATACCCCACCAAATAAATAGTGGCAATTTTAAAATTGCTACAATAGACTTTGTAAGAAATAAGTTGCTCATGGAAGAGGTTCGTCAAGTTAAAAGTAAAACAGAAAATGAGCCAAATGTTGCATTTGTTTGCCACAGAAACAGAAGAGCAAGCTGGAATAAAGGCAAAGGGGGAAATAATAATGGAAACTACTCAGGTAACTTACCAAGAAATCACAACTTTCCGTTTAGATATCTATGTAACCAGGTAGGACACAAACGCTATGAATGTCCAAGGAATACACAAAATTATAGAGGTGGAAGTAGAGGTGGTGCACATGCAACCAGAAGCCAAAGCGAACAACCTATATCCTTTTTAACATCTGAAGACGCATTAATAAATACACCAGTATGTGGAAATGACTTAACATCGATAAAATTTATTGTGGACAGTGGTGCAACTAACCATTTAGTGGGGACACAACTGTGTGACTTTTTAATGAATTCAAAGGACATAAACATAAATATAAATGTAGCAAAAATGGGTGAAACAATTGTGGCATCAAAAGAAGGTGACATTGAATTTGAAAATGAAGCTGGAAGGTCAATAAATATGAAAAATATTTGGGTATGTGATAAATTGTTTTATAACCTTATATCAGTCCGTAAACTTGAAGAAAATGGTTTAAAAGTGATATTTGAAAAGAAAAAGGTATTTATCATGAAAAGCAATGAAGTAATACTTGAAGGAAAACTGCAGGGAAGACTGTATATTGTTATACTAAAATTTAAAAAGAATTCTGCAGCAAATGTGACATATGGTGATAGAATGTTACAACATAAAAGAATGGGACACTCCGCTACATATCCGAGTCCGTCTCTGCGTGAAGTTTGCATTAAAGCAAAACAGACAAGGTTGCCCTTCATAAATCTAAGAGAAGATATAAAAGCAAAACGAATACTGGAAACTGTATCATCTGATATTTGTGGACCTATAACTCCAACCACACATGATGGAAATCGATACTTTATTACTTTTATTGACAGCTACTCGCATTTTTGTATCTGTTATCTCATAAAGCAGAAAAGTGAGGCAATAAGAAAAATTCAAAACTTATGTTGCAATGGTGGAAGCCAAATTTAACACAAAAATAGAAAAACTCCGATGTGACAATGGAGGTGAATATTCCTCAAAAGCTTTTACAGATTTTTGTAAAAAAAAATGAATTAGAATACAATACACAGTAGCTTACAATCCTGAACAAAATGGAATTGCCGAGCGATACAATCGGACCATAATGGAAAAATCAAGATGTCTTATCTATGACTCAAATTTAGACAAAGAATTATGGGGTGAGGCTGTAAGGGCTTCAGCCTACCTTATAAATAGAATGGAACCATGAACGTTGGATGATAAGAAAACACCAGCAGAAGTATGGTATGGTCAAAAGCCAAATCTCGCAAAAATTAAGCTTTCTGGCTGTACTGCATACAATTTCATAATGAAAGAAGTAAGGAAAAACAAACTTGATCCACACTGTAAGAAACTAAAAATGATTGGATACACAGATAATGGTTACCGACTGTGGGATGATGAAGACAAAAAGATAATACATGGTCGAAATGTAATTTTTGAAGAATTTAAACAGGAAAGCAAGAATGTGTTAATACATAATGATGAAGAACAAAGCCAAAAATGCAAAGAGAATGAAAAGGAAAATAAGGAAACACTGAACCAGGAAGTAGAACCAGAAAATGAAAATAATCATGAGGAAGATACAAATGAAAATAAAAATGTTAGGAAAAGTACAAGGCATAAGCGTCTACCAAACATTTACAGGACTACAATATCCAATATGATCATAAAGACAACAGTGACCTTGATGGTGATACATATTTGTTCGCAGCTCTTTCAGCAGCAAACATTCTAACATACATACCACAAAATTGCAGTGAAGCAGTAAAAATTGACATTGACTGGAAAGTAGCAGTTCAAGAAAAATTACAGTCCTTAAACGAAGCGGAAACCTGGGATCTGGTGGTGCCGCCTAACAATGTGGAAATAATTGACTCAAGGTGGGTTTTCCGTGAAAAGGAAAGTGACGGTTGTGTTAAAAAGAAACCGCGTTTGGTGGCACGCGGTTTTAAACAGTACTCTAACTGAAAATGTATGTAGTAGTGTGTCCAGTAGCACGAATGGCTACAATTAGGGTATTGTTATCTTTCTATATAGAGCAAGATTTACATGTACAACAACTTGATGTAAAATCAGCATTTCTTGGAACGCTAAAAGACCAGTATACATGAAGCAACCAGAAGATTATGTAAGTAATGATAAAAATTTGGTTTGTAAACTTAAAAAGGCACTGTGTGGCCTAAAGCAGGCACCTAAATGTTGGAATTCACTATTTAGTGAATCTTTGCTTAAACTGGGCTTTGAACGTTCTAAAAAGGATTCATGTTTGCACTTTACTTGTGATACGTTCTTACTTATTCATGTAGATGACTTAATAATTTTCTCACGCAGTATTGACAGATTAAATTTTGTTAAGAGTAATTTGTCAAAAATTTTTTAAATGAAAGAATTTAAAAATGACAACATCACATTTCTAGGTTTAGAAATAATGAAAACAAATAATATTCTTTATATTACACAGAAAAATTTACTTGGAAAAGTTTTACAAAGATTTAATATGGAAAATTGTAAACAATCTAGTGTACCGATGCAACCTAAATTACAATTAAGTTATGCAAAACTGAAAGTGACAGTAACTTGCCATACAAGGAACTGATTGGATGTTTAATGTACATCATGTTGGGCACAAGACCTGATTTGAGTTTTTGTATTACTTATTTTAGCCAATTTCAACAATGTTTTACAGTTGAACACTGGAATTATCTAAAAAGTATTTTGAGATATCTAAAACAAACTGAAAATTACGGGCTAAAATTTATTAAAAGTGATAATTCCAAAGTTCAGTATCAGTTACACTCATATGCAGATTCTGATTTTGCCAGTAATTCTATTGATCGAAAAAGTATCACGGGATACCTAATAAAATTAAATAACAATATTATTTACTGGAAGACGAGAAAACAAAGTACAGTAGCATTATCAAGTGCTGAATCAGAATATATAGCTCTTTCAGCCTGCATTAGTGAAAGTTTATTCTTGGCACAAATGTTGTCTGAAATTTTGGATAGGTATAAATGTTTTTCCTATATATGCTTATGAAGATAACCAATCTTGTATCAGAATGGCTTTAACGCTAGAAAGTAAAAGAACCAAGCATATAGATGTGAAGCATTATTTTATTTGGGATTGTGTAGAACAAGAATTTGTAACTCTACAATATGTATCGACAGACAATCAGCAGGCTGACATTTTAACTAGGGCACTTGCAGCCTCTAAGTTTAAGCATTTTAGAAATTGTTTAAATGTCGTAAACACTTGTCAATAATGCTTGCTTATTGTGAGTTGATAGTTTTTATCAGAAATATTTTGTTTTATTGTTCAAATAGAGTTCATGAAATCAGATTTTGAAAGATTGCAGAGGCGTGTAGGTAGATTACACCTATTTCACTTCTTCTAAATCTGTGGGTTGCCTAACCATTAAGCTTTTTAGTATTTAATATTACGACTCTCGCAGACAGTATTCTTATTATTATATGTCCAAATATAGATGGCGTTGCAAGACAGTGAATGTTAAAGTCCCTGTAAATTCGGCAACATTGCAAATGTCACTAGCAGCTCCGCGATAACCGCTTACATACGGATACCGAATTTTAGCTAAATCGGACAAACGGTATTAAAGATATTTAAAGCGTTCCATACTTCTGTTACACGCTGTATGGTCAATGTAATGGCCATTAGCAGCACCATCTAATCCACTTATGGCCATATAATAAGAGTTTATTTGGATTCAATAAACAATGAAGATGTGAACACTTGTAATATAACGTATAGAGCAAAACTAGAACCCTAGACAAATTGAAAATGACTAAATGAAGATCTTATGAATGGGAACGTGAGAAATAAGCCTTACTTTTTACAATATGTGGTTCAATATATTGCTAAATTTCGGAAGAATAAAATGAAGAAATAAATAATAATGACAATGAACTAGTTAGATCACTCACGTCTTAAGTAACTCCTTCCAATGATGAAGATAATCTGAGGGATGACCCTATAAGAGAATATGACGAGAAAGATAGAAATGCAGCCCTAAGTATCAATATAAAATACAAAAATGAAAATGACCAGCCAAGTACTAGCACGAGTTTGATAATCCACACACAATTTTTTCTAAAAAAATTAATGTCAAAGAACCGGATATAGTCATGGCGGGACACTCGATTCCCTTGGCTTCATCAATTCATTTATTGGGCGTCAATTTGAATAGTCATGTGTCTTGGCATAGTCACGTTGCGGCCATTGCTAAGGCTGTCTGACAGAAGCTTGGAATAATTTTTCGAACTAAGAACCTCTATACACCCCAACAACTTTTCATGCTCTATAAAGCCCAAATTCGACCATCGCTGTTTTGCATATCTGGGGCTCTGCTCTTAAACATACCGTGAGATTGCTAGATTCTTTTGTCAGACTAGGGGTTCTTACTTTTCCCTCAGTATATATATTGGAGAGTCTACTACTTGTAAAACAAAAAGGAAACCTCACCAAGACATTGACGAACGTGACACACGAAACAAAATGGACTTAGTCCCAACACACTGCAGACTAAGGAAGTGTCAAAACAGACCGGAATTCTCGTCAGTCAAACTATTTAATTAATTGCCACGACCAATAAAGGACTTTTATTACAATTTTAAAACACTGGTAAGTACTTTCCACTAAGCAAGGCATTATACAGCATAGATGCCTTTCAGAAACTCAACCTTAATGATTTTAATATAGTTTATTAGTTTTAATGTGTTTTTAACTTTGTGATGTAGGTCAATTTATTTTACGTCTTTAAATGTAAATAGTGAATTCATCAGCATTGTTCTGTATAGTGAGTAGGCTTTTAAAACTTATTTTATTGTGTATTACTGTCTTTTAATTAAGATTGATGCATTTTAACTGTAAATTTTATTTTTTTGACGAGTGTAAACAAATTTTGTATTGTACACGATTAAGATTGATTGATTGATTGAGATTCCATTCAAAGAAGAGTCATTCGCTTGATCGGTGACCATGATCTGACAAACGACCTGGAAAGCCTTAAACATCGAAGGCAGGTTGGCGACTTGAGTCTATTTTACAAGTATTTTCATGACAAGTGCCCAACTGAGGTTACCCGCTTCATTCCATCCAGAGCGGTGCATGGTAGAAATACACGACGAGCCACTGCAGCCCACCCGTACGTGGTTCAGCTTAGTTTAGTTTGTCTTTATTGCCATCAAATCATTGTACAATGCAAAAGCAACGTCAAAAACATGGATCTTTCCTTTAAAAATATAGGTTAGAAATTGACACAGTGTAATAAGTATAAAAAGCAACTTACTTATCAAATCAAAATCACAAAAATCTATAAACATGCAAATGTACAGAGGTTATCCAACCAAGACTAGACAAGGCGATTTTTTGACTTTTCCTGTACTTTTATAAAAAAACTGAAATAGCCATCTTAAGTCATTTTCTCCCGCGAATTCGAATATCTTCAGCAAAAAACAATTGAACATCAAACAAAAGTACTAGGGGCCACTTTGATATTTTTTAAATGGGATGCCGTATTTTTAATGAGCTTATCCGATTTCTCATATAAATTTTGATCTAAAATGTTGGATTTTTAATTTATTTTTTTGCTGAAGATATTCGAATTCGCGGGAGAAAATGACTTAAGATGGCTATTTCAGTTTTTTTATAAAAGTACAGGAAAAGTCAAAAAATCGCCTTGTCTAGTCTTGGTTGGATAACCCTGTACAAAAACACACAAATCAAGAAAGAAAGTTGAATGAGTAATATTGTTTGTCTCACTCTTTGAACAATCTATTCCTTTCAACCTTTTGCGTTTTATCGCGTGATAAGATTTTAGGTCCGGCTTCTAATTAGAAACCGCAGTATATACCCCTCACCCCCGCTTGCCCATTCGATGTAGGCAAATAACTGGCTGTGTTCATCAGTATTAGGTCGTTGGAGTCACCATTTTATGTCATCTGAAATTGTAATTAATATTTAATTTAATCTTAATATTTTTAATTAACACACATTTTTTTTCTAGGGAAACTAACACTCGGCCCAGAACATTGAATTCAGCTATAACCAACTATAACCAAGAATCGCATCCCTCCAATATAAAGTTAAATAATTTACTTCAAGAAACAAAAACCGCCAACGTTAATGTAGCAAAGGATTTGTCAGGATTATCTGCTGTAGAAGGAGAGAGAGAGGAAAAACATAAAAACCCTTTAAATGCTGAGTTAATCAATGTTGAAAATACTGGTAATTCAATAACTGCTGACTTTAAGATTGAAAACGTTTCGCTTGATGTTCCTGAAGGTTCTTCTGATAAAGATTTTATTAAACAGGGACCTAAATTAATTGTTGTGATAAAAAGGCTGAAAATATCTGAAAAAAATGGAGAACTTTTCACCGATAATAATCTACATCAGATTCCATGTCCGGCTTCAAATGGGTAAGTGTTATCTGGGTCTAAATCAAAATTTTTGGTATTTTATTTCGCTTACATGGTAATACAATAAATAAGGACACAAAAATCGTACGGCACATAGCTCCCTCCATTTATCATACATTTTTCACACTGCGTTATGACTTTACGGGTTAATTATACTTAAAAGAGATACTTAGCCGCTGAAATTGTCAGGAGGTGTTTGGGACATATCCTGAGTCTAACTCTGAGTTTTCGTATTCTAGAGGATTGCGGAAGATACAACCCCCTCGCCATTTAAGGGTGAGTTTGTGTTTATTCTTTAAACTTGTTTGCATTTGTTCATACAAGAAAGTTACAACAATCAAGTTGACTTGTTATGATATTATCTATCCACTTATGGTCCAATAAAGGTCATACGCCACTAACAATGGCCTGTGAAAGGTCAGGAATAAGGGGTGGATTTTGATATTTCTTAAATTCCGTGAAACCGACAAGTTTTTCAACGTATCGATTGCTTAGCAGAGCGGCACTTCTTGCCGCAATTATCTCTCGGCTATCAAGCTCTTTAAAGATTAGCAGTCGCAAAAGCTGAAACCGTTCAAGGCTCTACAACGTGCAAATTTATAGAACGATTAACACGGTTTAGACGCTGGCCATTTGGTTTCACCAGAGCCACAAACATACATACATACATACATAACACGGTTTCACCACAGCAGGATTCTAAAAAGGCTATTTAAGACATGTGTCCGGTCGAATTAAATTTTAATAAAGGACTATTTCTAAGGTACAAAAACTAAGGAAATTAATGATAAACTAAGGTACTCATTTTTTATTATTATTTAAAAGGGAAATTTTTTTAAGTGTCTCACCCGATTGGCGATTTTCCTGCTGAATATAATAATGAACAAATTACACGTTTTTCAATGATTGTGCCAATTTTTTTCAATGGCAACCCTCATTAATAACCACACGAGTGAATTGCATTTCGATGACTGTTGATATTTATTTTCAACTGTTTTGGAAATATGGCGGTTCCTAAATTGCAATCAATCAATCAAAAATATGCTTTATTGTCCAAGAATACAAATGTTCTCATTGACAAAGCTACCTAAAACTACGCCTAACCTAAAATTACAGGTCAAAACAGAAACAGAAAGGGACAAAACGCCCATAAAATCACAAAAATATATAAATTATAAATATAAAAAATAAAATAATTACACTCACGACTTAAAATTATGTAGAGTCAGGTTAAGGGGGAAAAAAACCAAGATCACGACAAAAAATAAAGCTAATTATTTGTATCATTAAAAAATTCATTGACAGTATAGTACGCTTTTCTAATTAAAAAATTTTTTGTTTTACTTCTGAATCTCCTCTCGCATTGCTGACTCCTTAGGTTAATTGGTAGATGATTAAAGCTTTTTTTGCCACCATATATTAAAGATTTTTTAATCTGATCGGACCTAGGAATAGGCAAGCTGAGGGTAAATGATTGACGCATATTATAATGAGTAGAAATAAAGAGATTGTTCCTATATTTTCTATACATCAAGCAGGCAGTCTCAAGAATAAAAATACAGTAAACTGTCAAAATTGCGTGTCTCAGGAATAAGGGACGACAAGAATCACGAACTCCGGCCCTGCACATATATCTAATCGCTCTCTTTTGTAACACAAATACTGAATTAAACAAATATTGAGAACAAGAGCCCCAAAAACAAATCCCATATCGAAGATGGAATTCAACTAGTGCATAGTAGGAATTTTTGGCAATGGTAAAGTCTAAGTTAACGGATATAACCCTCAAGGCATAGCAACTGGAAGAAAGTCTTTTACATAGCTGTATTATGTGATATTCAAACCTAAGAGCATTATCTATTGATAGACCCAAAAACTTGCTGACATTAGGCATAGAAACAACTTCATTTTCTAAATAAATATTATCTAAGTTACATTTGAAATTTAAAATATTAGTTTTAGAAATATTGAATGACAGTAAATTTGAATCACACCACTGTTTTATTTTGCACAAGTCAGAATTTATATTAAGGCGAAGCCGATCGCTGTTTTGATCGTGCCAGAGAACAGTGGGGTCATCCGCAAAAATTGTAAATTTTCCCGTTATGGGAAGGTGGGGTAAATCGTTCACATACATTTTAACATCCATTTTGTCTTTTAAGTGTCTCACCCCTTTAATTAATAGACCTTTTAAGCTGAAAACTCCAATGTATCTGTCATTTTTTGACATCAGTCGTATTTGACTATAGCGTCGATAGCTCGGCCACGGAAAATTATGTTACCATATAAAAAATTGGGGTTTTCAGCTGAAAAGATCTATATATTAAAGTAATGAGAAAATTAAAAGACAAATTGATTAAGGCACTTTAGGAATCCGAAAACTAGAAGAAAAACTCAGGCGACCACTGCAATGGGTGGTATGCCAGCTGCATTTCAATGAGCCTACTGGAAAAACTGAATAGAAAAACATCTGGCCCACATGGATTCGTGAGCCCACTAGGGAAAAGTTTAGCCGACCTATTGAATGTGAACTTGATGGTCTATTTCCGAACTCAATGGATTTAAGTGCGGACCAGCAATATCTCCTAGACATATTCAATGCTGTTTCTGGCTTTGTATGTCCCACTGAACTTGCGGGAAGAAGTCCGGGCAAATTGTCTCATTCAAAATGGCTGGCAACAGCTAACCGAATTTTACGTTTGAACATAAGCACGAGGTTACCTTCTGACTATACTTACAGGAGTTTACTAAGCTAAATTTACAATGAGAGTATATGCTCCAGGATGGTTTGTATAAAGTGTAGACCAACAATTAAAGATGATACGTCTAATCTTTGGAGAATAGTATCCGCTTCGTCCTATTTTAATGAAAAAAATAGTTGTATATAAGTGTTTACAGCATAACGGATACTTCGCACAACCAAAAAATGTGTTGCCTGCAATGATGCTGATCCGCGAAAACATATCTGTCGACTAGGTTTTAGACGCATTGTGGCAGCCAGAGCAAAGAGAAATACAAATAAAGCTTTGGGACGATTTGAAATTCCAGCAATAAATTTTTCTGCTACAGAACACGTTGATTTAATACTATGGCAAAATGTCACGGTGACTAAGTCTCCACTCAACACACACATAACAGATGACGACTTAAAAAGACTAGTAGATCCAGACGACTCAGATATTTTTTCCGAAGTGTTTCTTTCATCACACACTTAAGCTGTCGAAAGGAGTGTAAAGGTGGTAACAGCTGCATCCAAGCAAGTCGGTGATAAGGTCAAACGAGATGGAGCTATTCGTGCTCGACCATTGGACAGAAAAATACGTCCAGCTCTTGTAACAAAAAAACAGTTTAAGGCATAAATAAAGCGTCTTATTAAGGTTAGCTGGATAACCTCCTCGTGGTGAGTCGTGGTGTGGTCAACTTAGGGTTTTTAGCATTGAACTTAAAAAGAAACGACACCTTACGTGGTTCTATTCAATCTGTATTTTCTATATTCACATATTGTATGTACAAGTTAAAATTGCAACTAAAGCTTTCGTCATCAATAAATGAGTAAAATAAACTTAATTGTTGAACCTAAGTATTTTCCGTCAAGTAATAATTAAACAATACTAAAATTAAACCACAACGTTTGGAAACCTTGGATCACTGAACTTTTAAACTTATTTATTATTCCAGTACACTGGGTAGTTTTATGAAACGAAAATGTACGTGTGATTGAAATGTGTTTTGGTAACACTATGAGCGTATATCACAAAAAACGAAAACAATGAATTTGTTGATTTTTTGCAATATATTAAAATATTAAGTCGATTGCGCAGACTGAAGATATAATTATTTATCAACATTTTTTTTGGTTTTTTAATGGCCCTATTAGTATCATTAAGTCTTGCCCATTGTGCACTCAAGATATAATTTTAGAATTTTAGGATTTTACACAGTTATTAATGAGGTACCACCACAACTTTTGATAAATACCCCATTGCCGAATTCAAAAATTCGTTTTTTTTCACTTCACCCTACTTTACAATCTCAAACATTCAGACAACAATTTCGTAATAAGCCTGAAATCTTGCAGTGCGCAAAGCATGGTTTTGTCGAGTTGCATTAGAAGTTGCCTATCTACAGCTATATTTATTGTCAGTCGACGTGAAACAATCGATACGGAGGCAGGATTATGGTACATTGAGAAAAAGTTCAGTTTGAAAAATAAGAATTGAACTGGCACGAGGAAATATTATTAATTATTTTAAGTTTTGTTATCAATAATTAAATATTTGCGTGGAACAAATTTGCAATGTGTGTGTCGTATTTATAGGGCGGCTTAGAAGCTATTAAGAAGAAATTTGGCGCCATGCATACCACGCAGGGTATTGTATGTCACGTGATTCTGGTATAAATAATAATGAATCCTTATTAGCCGTCGTATTTATGAGTGACCTAAGAAGCTATTAAATAGAAGTTTGATAGTATATGGCATGATATGGATGTTGTAGGACAATTTAAAATGGAACTCGCTTATGGCCCTTGTTTATATTATTCGATTATGGACTGTATTTTACTTTTTAACTTTAGGAATTTAAACAATTGAAAATATACTACTCTTTTCTATTACTTTACATTAACATTTTTTGAATCTATAGAACGTGACAATGTCGCGAGATGTAGTCATTTTTACCGGCTGTCTTTTAAGGTCAATCTGCCACAACCCGCCGGTTGGTTATCCCGCACACACGAGCTGCTCGTATTTAAAGGTTTAAAGTATTTAACTTAAAATCTAACAGCCCTATAGATTGCTTGGAAGGATTTCAGGGAATTCCACTGTTTTATTTGAAGTTAAGCTGCTTGAAGTCGTTAAAGTTAAGGCTGAGGAAAACTTTGACAATCACGAGCCAAACCCTGCAAGTTTGTCACATTGTGGAGGCAATCATAGTAGTCAAAATGTGTCAAGAGATTAACTTTAACAAAGTCAGTGAGTTAACAAGGGGAACTGACTTGAAAATATGTGCCAAGGCACAATATAATAATTCATAGTATATACTGGTGGTTGGGGCTTGTGACATGGCCACAGTATGCTTAAAAAACGCATGTGTATTGGAACCAAGAAATGGTAGGCGACCCAATGGTAGACGTATTTTATTATTCGCTTGCCTATTTAATCACACAAAACTTTTCTGAAAAGGTAAAAAATCAGTGGATCAGGCAGAAACATAGGATGCTTTTACGTAACAGCTTCCTGATCATTCCAAGCTACATAGGTCCATTATTATTTAATCGGTATTTCCAATAACTCTATGTTCCGCAAATGAGTTCTGCAGAAAATATGTTGGCAAATTATGTTTTGTAATACCGCCGTTGTTTATTCATTTGTTAAGTATATATTATTGAGAAATGATAACAATAATTGCAGCTACATTACAAAATACTGGGTTATTGCTTGGTTTCGTACGTGACAATATTCGCTGACCTACTTAAGCACAAAATTACCTAGATCGAAATCGAAACAATCTGCTGTGTATGCATTTTACCGAAGGAAAAATATTACTTTTTAAATACGAAGAAACTCGGTTATTTAGTTAGGGGAGAGGTGGGCAAGTTGACATAGGCGGACAACACGACACAGTACCCCTTCCGTGAAAACTACAGCGCCATCATATCATTTGATATGTTGGAACTGGTCCGTACATTGGCAGTGTGCATTCAGAGGTGTTAGTGGGTGGAAGTTCTTCGCAGTGTTAGAAATATATACGATTTTACGCAATTTGTTGATCTCATTTCAATGTAAGTACTCCATTATAATGATTATAAATGAACAATTTTACAGTTTTTGTTATATTCTTTAATATTGTTTCATAAATTTGGTTGTCAGCTACACGTTGAGCCATTAAACTTTTTTTCACGTTTAATTCTGAGGACATTTTTGTCCTTCTTTTTATTTGTATTCTTTGTCGGGCAGGATGATATAGGGAGTATGTCATTTTGCCCGCACGCCAAAATTGTAGGCCTAAGTTATATTTTTGTTTTTAGATGGTTAGTATTTATAAAAGAAAGAGCAACAGATGCTCATGGCGTGAAGCGGACATGCGGCAAGCCCTAATAGCTGTCGCAGAGAAGCGAATGGGTTGGCAAAGGGCTAGCAAAGATTTTAACGTACCACAAGCAACTCTTCGCCGGCGAGCCAAGAATCAAAACAAAATAGCGATTGATACAAAAAAACATCTTGGTCGACACGAAGTATCGCTAAACGCTGATCTAGAAAAGGCCTTAGTGGAACACATTTTAGCTTTAGAATCCGGGTTTTTTTGGAATAACTACAAAAGATTTACGAATTTTGGCATATGAGCTAGCCGAAAAAATGAAATTAAACCACCAGTTTAATAAAGAAAAAAAGATTGCAGGCAAAGCATGGTTAATACGTTCGTTTCGTTCTCGCAATAAAAATATATCGTTACGTCGCCCAGAAGCAACGTCAATTGCAAGGGCAGAAGCTTTTAATAAACCTCAAGTGTATATTATTTTTTCAATCTAGAAAAGACCATTAACATCGAAAATATTGACTCTACTATGATTTTTAATATGGACGAGTCTGCATTAACCACAGTGCAGACTCCTCCTTCTTGCATTGAAAGGCAAAAAACAAGTTGGTTCAATTACGAGTGGAGAAAGGGGTGTTCATTCTTCGGTGGTAGTTTGCAGTTATATCCCGCCTACAATAATTTTCCCTAGAAAAAAACATAACCCAGCCTTATATGATGGCGCCCGTGCTGGAACTTTGCCGTTATACAATGAATCTGGATACATGACTGGGGAATTATTTGTCAAATGGATGCAACATTTTATTGCTCATGTTAGACCAACACCCGAAAAAAAAGCTTTACTAATATTAGACGGACATGTTAGCCACAAAAATGTGGAAGCTTTAGGACTAGCGAAACAAAACTCAGTAGTATTGTTTTGCTTGCCATCCCACTGTACACACAGGCTGCAACCATTAGACGGCTGTTTTTTCGGACCCTTAAGCAAATATTACGATGCAGCCGTGACTCAGTGGTTGAAAACCAATCCAGGTCGTCCTGTTACATTGTATCAAGTTGCTTTCCTTTTCGCTGAAGCTTATGGTAAAACAGCAACTAATGCCATAGGTTGGAGCGGCTTTAAGGCGACTGGAATATCACCATTGAATTCAAATATATTTCCGAAACACATGTTTCTACCAAGTACAGTAACCGATGTACCACAAGATCTTAATGTAGCTACAACCTTAATTATTGTAGAAGAAGCTCATTCATCCACCAAAGTGATTTCAGGAGCAGCATTGCAAGAACAAAAGTCTACATCAGAAATAGAAATATTGTTGAATATCACGCCTATGCCACATGGAAATACAAGGAAACCTACGACGCGTAAAAAAAATTGTTGCCAGGATATCCTAACAGCAAGCCCATATTTGGAGAGTCTTCGTGAAAAGGAGAATAATAAAAAAGCTAAAGAATTGAGAAAAATTCAACGTAAAACAGTGACAAAAAAAGTGTTTGACGACTCAGAATCTGATGAACCTTTTGGTATCGATGATGACGATGAAAATGACTGTCCGTGCCATCTTCAGTGCTTCTTTATCAGGAAACAGGAAACTTCATTGACAAATTAACTTTTTTCATTAAGTGTAGTTAAAGTTAATTTGTCAATGAAGTTTCCTGTTTCCTGACAAAGAAGCACTGAAGATGGCCTAAGGCCGAAAGCGCTCTGCTCTTTATAAATTAATTTTTGAAGATTATACACTTAATACACAAAACGGCTGTTGTTCCATCTTAATTCAAAAAAGTGTACACAGCCCTTACCTTATCAAAATTGTTTAAGCTTATGCCAATGCATGACCTATTTTGACATAAATACAGGGTGTCCCGGTGCTAGTGGAATTCAAAATAGACGCAATTTCAAAATTTTGGATCGAGAGGCTCTGGTTTAATAAGCTTAATTAAAGTTAAATGGGGAAATTACGTTTTCACTTGTCATGATGTCGTTAACAAAAAGTTATGGCCTTAAGGTTGAAATATCGAATAATATCAAAATAGCAAAATAATTATTCCCGAGGTTAAAATCAGCCACCCGCTGAAATATTACTTCTTTATGCCTCTGCGTTTTAGAGATAATAACTTTAAAAGCAATGAAACAATTGGTCGGTAAAAAAATTAAAAACAAGTAATGTGTAAGCAAGTTACAAGATCCTCTAGCTTGGAGTCAAGTCATAAGAATTGATAAAATTAAGGGATGTGCGAGAAGGAAAAAAAGAGAAAAACATGACGGTAACGACGTCTAACAGGGAGATTAAACGTCCCGAGAAACAAAACGGCGCCTCCAACATGTCACGGCTTACCGTTTGTTACTAATAGGAATTTATAAATTGTATTGCCGTTATTTGAGGGGTAGAACAGATGAATTTAAATAATAGGCACTAGTACAAAAGAAATACATATTTATTACAAGTTGAACAAGCTAAATTCAGAAAAACAAAAACAAAGAATTGAAAAAGTTAAATAAATTGCTAGAAGACCTTGCTTACAGTGAAAGAAAACAAGTAATACTTACATTATGGTGTTGCCGTGGGGCTCAGCTCTTTGGGCAGACCACCCAGTATCACACACACACACCGTCACGGTCCGGACTTGACTCCCCGCTCGTAGGCAAACCGATCTCTCACCGTATATCATTTATGATTAGTCAGCAAATGCTAACTGTACGATCAACCATCATACAGGGCGAGAAATATTTAGTAAATGCTTAATGCCATATTCGTGACAATATGACAAGTCTTTGAGATTGGAGAAGGGAATACAGACATACTTTTTTCTTTAAAAAATAAAATGCGTGTTTCAAGGTTAATACATATCGTCGCTACTATTTTGTAAAAATGGAAAATGGGTATAGCTTATACATTTCGTGACGCCGACCGTCGGCCTGGGAGGGGGTAAGACATATCAATGCCCTTGGAATAAATATTAAGGGTCGGTTTAAACCAAAGGGTAGAACTAAGGTTGACGCGCACAGAATTTAATCAAGTTATACTTTCCACCCTGTATGTAAATACGTAGTTTGAAAAATATCACTAGCACCTTAACCTTCAAGTATGGCAAAAAACGGTAGCAATATCACTAGGTTTTTCTCCCATTTTTTTAAATTAAATTTCTATTGTACCAAGAGTATACCTACTGTCCCTGCTGCACGATCAGAGAATTGATGAAATTTGTCACTACTTTTACGCTAATACGTAGGGTGTTGATATTAAACCACGTTTTCCAACAAAGGTTATATTCCGATATTATTAAGTAATTTTAACGGAGCAGGACATTTTGGCGCCGGCCGTTTTGACGCTGGACTTTTTTTGCAAAAATATAGGCTAATTGGAAACAAAAAGATGGATTGGATGGTTGTGGTTAGCTCCAATTCAGCCGAATTAGTACCTACATGCCTAAGAAAAAAGTCCGCCGTTAAAATGTCCTGGCGCTAAAATGTCATGTACAAAATTTTAAAGTATAGTACAAAGATATATTAGCGCCTGTAATAATTTTAAAGTTTTAAATAAGTTAGTGGCATATCCAAGGGGCGGCTCACTCCCGAAATCTCTCCGAAATCCCAAATTTAAAGCCGAAATCGCAAAATCATATCGAAATCTATGACTTCCCTACCGATTTCGTTGAACAAGCCAGGTATCAACCGAGATCCATTGGAGATTTTGCTGAAATCATAATCGCCTTACAATAAGAATAGCCTTCTCAAATTTTTTTTGCGTGCATTATTGCTACTTGGTTCGATTTGCCTCTGGAGCTACTTCAGTATTTTGCACTGTTTTTGCCATTACTTGGTAATGATAAATTCAAAGAAAAGCAAAACACACTGTTTACGAATTCCACTATATTAAAAACTTTATTTTATTACTTACAAAATTCAACTAGTTTCGCTTGCACTATAGCTTTTTCAAAAATGAATATTTACATCTAAAGTTCAATGGGGTGCAAGTTTCGGGTTTTCTGGTAATTGTTGTAAATAGGGTATTAAAATAAATTTAACAATGGGGATCTATTTAGGTCTCTATGTCAATTCAATAAACGGTGGTAATTTTTACGTTTATTAATTTCAAGGGATTCCAACAGCTAATTTAGTTACTTTCTTCTCCGTATGTAATATTTGAAAGTTTGGGTTCAAATTATGGTTGGTTTCTATTAAATGATAAGCATAATTGGATTTTATCCTCTTAGAAAAACTTCTCCCAGATTGGCCTGTTTATGTTTATGGACAGTATTTACAATTTAATTGGTAAACTCCAGACTTATCATCATTTTCCAATCTAGTTTATTTTATGAAATTACTTGTCGACAGGCTGAACAGGCATCTTGTAGTAACTAAGTGTTGCACAATTCCGTTGCTGGAATAACAATTTGTTTTTGCAACAGCTGCAGATTTCTATTTCCAGTTAGATTTTTTTCAAAATTAAAGAGCCCAATCAAATGGTGGCCTAAAACATTTGTGAGACTAGTAATCTAAGGATTTACTTCAAATTACCTATAATGCCACACCTCACATTAAATCCAAGCCTGGTTTGCATTCGCCTTTTATCCTAAATTATGCGGATTTTCTCTACTCCAGTAGTAGTGATGATTATGTTTATTGAATATTCCACCATTTCTAAATCGCGCTTCGTCTGTCCAAATAACTTTAGATTGAAAATCAGGTATTTCTTGACGCTCATACTGAATGTTTAATTTTTTTATGTAACTGATCAGAGAAAAATCGCCTATTCGGTTAGACATTTGAAGAAATGTTCCTGTATATGGTAATATTGCTGATAAATTAACTGGTACAATTAATATACCTTAAAAATGTTTTTCTCTATTACAGCATTGGCCAACATCAAGATTGCAGAGTCCAGATCCAACAGCAGCGTGATTATCGGATTAGTCAGAAACTTAAGGTAAACGTTAAGAATGACTTGGGGATATTTCGGCAAAGAAGTGTATACAAACACCGCATTCGTAACGGTTCAGGAAAAGCTAAGTGTAAATATGATCAGTGTGATTATCAAAGCATTCGGAAAGGTCATTTAAAAAGGCACCTTCTCCGACATAAGGATCCAGAGGAAGTTAATATGTTTGGATGTAGTCAGTGTGATTATCAAACTAAGTATAAATTTAATTTAATTAAACATTTTCTCCTGCATAAGGAACCAGGGGAAGTCGATATGTTTAAATGTAGTCAGTGTGATTATCAAAGCATTCACAAGTGTAGTCTAAAGACGCACCTTCTCCGACATAAGGATCCAGAGGAAGTTAATATGTTTAAATGTAGTCAGTGTGATTATCAAAGCATTTACAAGTGTAGTTTAAAGACGCACCTTCTCCGACATAAGGATCCAGAGAAAGTTAATATGTTTAAATGTAATCAGTGTGATTATCAAAGCATTTACAAGTGTAATTTAAAGACGCACCTTCTCCGACATAAGGATCCAGAGAAAGTTAATATGTTTAAATGTGATCAGTGTGATTATCAAAGCATTTGGAAAGGTCATTTAAAGGGGCACCTTCTCCGACATATGGATCCAGAGGAAGTTAATATGTTTAAATGTAATCAGTGTGATTATCAAAGCATTTACAAGTATAGTTTAAAGACGCACCTTCTCCGACATAAGGATCCAGAGGAAGTTTATATGTTTGGATGTAGTCAGTGTGATTATCAAAGCATTCAAAAAGGTAATTTAAGGAGGCACCTTCTCCGACATAAGGATCCAGAGGAAGTTAATATGTTTAAATGTAATCAGTATGATTATCAAAGCATTCAGAAATGTGATTTAAAGAAGCACCTTCTTCGACATAAGGATCCAGAGAAAGTTAATATGTTTAAATGTAGTCAGTGTGATTATCAAAGCATTCAAAAAGGTAATTTAAGGACGCACCTTCTCCGACATAAGGCTGCCGAGAAAGTTAATATGTTTAAATGTAATCAGTGTGATTATCAAAGCATTCAGAAAGGTCATTTAAAGACGCACCTTCTCCGACATAAAGATCCAGAGGAAGTTAATATGTTTGGATGTAGTCAGTGTGATTATCAAAGCATTCAAAAAGGTAATTTAAGGAGGCACCTTCTCCGACATAAGGATCCAGAGAAAGTTAATATGTTTAAATGTAATCAGTGTGATCATCAAAGCATTCAGAAAGGTCATTTAAAGAGGCACCTTCTCCGACATAAGGATCCAGAGAAAGTTAATATGTTTAAATGTAATCAGTGTGATTATCAAAGCATTCAGAAAGGTCATTTAAAGACGCACCTTCTCCGACATAAGGGTCCAGAGAAAGTTAATATGTTTAAATGTAGTCAGTGTGATTATCAGAGCATTGAGAAAGGTAATTTAAAGACGCATCTTCTCCGACATAAGGATCCAGAGGAAGTTAATATGTTTGAATGTAGTCAGTATCAAACTAAGTATAAATGTACTTTAAGTAAACATTTTCTCCTGCATAAGAAATAAGGGGAAGTCGATATGTTTACATGTCAGGTTAATATCTGGGGTTACTAATATGCTCAATTTATAAATAATGTAAGATTTTATTTTTGACAAGTTTTATATTGGTTTGGTTAATTAGTATTTATAAATAATAATGCCTGATTATGGTCCGAATTATCAATGTCCTGCTAACTTTACCTACTAGATAACTTTTAAGGATATCATTGTTGTCATGGAAGTTATATGTTACTGTTATCACTAACAGGACATTGATAATTTTGGCCTTAAATAAACACAGTTTGCAAAATGAAATTGGAAGAAGTTAAAATATATAAACAGACTATTTTTGTTAAAAAAAATGTATTGGCGTCGATGAGAAAGTTGATGTTTTTATTGACAGATTGGGTGAGGCATATTTGTTGTTCTTTCCTGAAAGAACGTATCGTGTTCGGTCTGACCAAGCAAATAATATTAGTTGGTTTAATAATTCCCTCAGGGACATGAGGGAAACTTTAGGATTTCTGAATTACCGAACTAAAATGAGTAGGCTGGAATAAGATCGACTTGAGTTAAAAAATTTTAAAAACAGATATAAGCAAGCTCTTAAAGCAGCTAAGGTTAGCTCCAATGATAGGTTGATAAGTACAGCTAAAAACCCTGTAAAAAGAATGTGGCAAATTATTAATCAGTTTCGGGGGAAAACAACCAATAGAGATATAGATACAAATTCTAATTTAACACCTCAGGAATTTAATAATTATTTTGTGGAAATCGCTCATAATTAGTTAAGAGGCATTGAACACTCTGATATGACCCCATTTGATAATCTGGAAGGCATCGGTTTGGGTTGTGATAAGTTTACATTTACTGATGTTTCTTATATAGAGATGTTATTGACAGCCTTATCAATAAAAATAGTTCTGACTTGTATGGCATCAATGTAAGAATGGTTAAAACTATAAAAAATATCATTTACATCCCATTAGCAAAATTGATCAATCAGTGCTTCCATTCAAGTACTTTTCCAAGTAAATTTAAGAAGACCATAGTGGCACCAATTTTTAAGGCGGGTGATACTACCTCGCCATCAAATTATATGCCTATTTCCCTACTCCCGATATTTTCAAAGGTGATGGAGAAGTGTATGGCAACTAGAATAGCAAGCTTTTTTGAAATTAATAATCTTTTCACTCCGACTCAGTTTAGCTTCAGGGCGAATAGAGGTACGGTCCCAACATAATGGAGTCATTTGAGGACCTTAGGCATCGTGCCACGACTTTCTGCGACCTTAGTAAAGCCTTTGACTTTGTCACGCATGACATTCTCCTCCGTAAACTTGAATAATATAACTTCCACCACGATACTATTAAATTGCTTCAGTCATACTTAGATAATAGGACTCAGGCTGTTCGGGTCGGAGGTGTGTCGTCCGGGGAGAGGTTTGTTGATATCGGAGTTCCACAGGAATCGGTACTGGGGCCACTATTATTCATCATCTACATCAATAATCTTCCAATCAAAGATCTGGTGGCTGGCTTTACTCTATTCGCGGACGATACATCTGTGTCCTGTAGCGGGGTTTCACTGAATTTGACTATGGAAATGAGGAATGGTTTAAGGCTAATAGACTCTTATTAAATACGAATAAAACCCACAAAATGATTTTCGCCTTGAAGGACTTGACTGGTATACCTGAGAGTCATGAGAGTGTAAAATTTCTTGGCATTCACGTTGATGACAAACTGAAGTTTGATCACCATGTGAATGCTGTCTGCAATAGACTTAGGAGTGGTGCATATGCTCTGAAACAGCTTAGTGCCTGTGTTTCTACAAATACGCTGAAAACCGCATATCATGCGCTGGTGCGCTCCATTCTTTCATATGCAGTTGTTGTGTGGGGATACTCGTGTCATGTGGGTAGAGTCTTTCGGCTACAAAGGAGAGCAATGAGAACGGTCGCTGGTCTTTCTTTTAGGGAGAATTGCAGAGATGCTTTTCGCACATATAACATACTCATATTTCCTTCAATCTATATACTGGAAACCCTTCTTTATGTAAAAAAGAATGAAGACAAGTATCTAACACACTGTGAGTTGCATGACTACAATACTCGTAATAAAAATAATTTGGCTGTAGTATATAGACGGCTGAAAAGATGCAAGAACGGGCCGGGCTTTATGGGGATCAAGCTCTACAACAGGCTTCCCACTGAATTCAAATTTAAAAACAGGGTTAAGATGTTTCTTGTGAAAAAGGCCTTTTATTCCGTGGATGATTTTTTTAATTGTAATGTTTGAAATCTTTAGTCAACCTTCTTGTAATTTTTATTTTTATTTTTTTTTATACTATTTTAATCTGTTGTACTTCTGTCTAGATTATATTTTAGATATTTAATTGCTTAACATATTTAAGTGTAACTATATCTTGACGTATGTAAGTACTATTGTACACTAACATTAATAAAGTATCTATCTATCTATCTAACAAAGTAAAATTTAACCTAAAGTGACCCTTAACGAAGAAACAGAGCCCCAAAGGGGTACCCAGCGATTTACTTTTTTTGGTCTAACTTTTGGATCAACAAGTATAATTTAATGAAATTTTAATATTTTGGAGACCATAAAGGTTCATAAAACGAGACCACAGTAGATGATTTACATATCCAGGGAAGTCGGGAACGGACTGGCCACCACACTCGTTGGGCCAAGATTTTGACACGTATCGTTCTGATAACAGATCTTTTAATACTCTCGTCATTCCTTGTTATAAAAGGCACTTTACATTCGTTTTGATCAAATTGGCCGTGTTCGAGGAAAATACATTTGCTTAGTAACACGTTATTGAAATAATAAATCAGAAAACTGAAAGTCGTTTTTATTTCGTTAACAATGCGCTACTGACAACACTTTTCCAAGTTGTCTGATTGATTGCGTATATAAGACTTACAATTGATGAGGTATTTTTTAAATAAAAGCAGCGTGTTAGTTTTTGTTCTGCTGTTATTCGTCTGCAGAACTTTTTTACTGCCTGTAGCGATTTCAGCTGAACCTGATAAGCCGTTGCTATTGCTGAAGAATATGAAAGATGAAGAAGAGGTTGTTAATCAAGCAGACAAACTAAAAGAGGTGGATAATAGTAGAGTTGCATCTAAAGTACAGCGTGCAAAAAAGAAGCCTCCTCAAAAAGTTAGCCGCAGGAGTGTAAAAAAGCCAAAGGTTATATCCAGTAATTTAGAATAGAAAGCAGGAAAAAAAATCGGTGCTATAGAACAAAATGATAGTGGTAAAGCTTTACAGCTTCATACCGATAGCATTGATAAAGGAAGGGTGAATTTGTTTGATAAGGCTGGAAATGAGGTAGAGAAAGAAGTAAAACAATTACTTCCTCAGTCTGAAAGGATTGTTACTCGCTTTGAAAGCAATAGTTCTGGTGCAGTTGTTACGTTCTTTTGGAACTCTCCTGTAAAAGCAGCCGCGTTCATCAGAAACAACAAACTTTGGATAATATTTGATCAGTATGCAGAGTTGGATTTTCAAGATCACAGCCGAAGTTTAGCAGGCAGATCATCAATACTGCCAAATAAACTTAAGTAACCTTGAGCAATATAATATTGATCGCAATGCAACTTATATAACGGCTGATATAGGGTTTACCTTAGGAGATACAAACCTTGGTGTCACCCTTTCTCAGAGTGGCAATAGTTGGATACTTGAGGTTTCAAAGCAACATCAGAGATAGTATGGAATACCTTTGTTTGTTAGACCAATGGCACTTCCTACTCCTAATATAGAGTTAATGATGGATGGAGAAATAACTTCCATCATTGATTATAGAGACCCAGTAACAGGTAATGTGATGTCTGTTATACCTGTTGATACTGAGAATAGAAGAGTTGAGGTGGACTATAAGTTTGTTGATCTTAATTTGATTAACACAATTCAAGGTACCGTTATTGAAAGAATCTCAGATGATATTAATTATCTTCAGAGGAAGATAACATATCGTTCGGATGTTCATAATATAAATATAAGACGAAATGATCAGTTGACAATCCCTCGATACCGAATATCACTATTTCGAAGGTCATATTCATATATGATATGCAAGTGTCTCAATGTCTTACCGTACAGCATTAAAAAACTTGAAGTAAAAAATTTTAAACGTACTCTAAAAATGATGCTGGTTAAGAATGAAATAAATATTAATTTTGCTATATAGTAGTAGTCTTGAATATGTGGTCTACTTTTAATGGTTTAGCTTAACTACAATTAATTAAATTATTTAGTATTTAATTATTACATTAGGATAGGCAAAAGGTACAGGGAACAAGAAAAATTGTTTTGTTAGGGCTACATGGAAGAATAAATCTGGTATGTACCATTCATATCAGATTTAAATGCCGCCCTTTTTATCAACAAACAGTGGAATTTTAGAATATTTTATTATGTTACTTAAATGAGTTATTGTACTGTATTGTTGAAAATAAATAAATAAAAAAAAAGATATCTTCATTTGATTCTAGTATAATTATAACAAGTGAAAGTGGTTTAAATGTTTCATCCACGCTATGGGATTATAGCCTTTAGTCAATAGATGATGCACGCACAAGTAGGCATTCATTATTAAATTTTGAAGATTTGCCTAAGATTCATTTTATGGATGCACAAAAATATTTTAGACATGATGTAATAACAGGAAAAGCATCTTATAGACCAATAGCAAAACTAAATTTAGCCTTATTCTACTTGGGAAATCAGATGTATCCTGAAGCAGTTGCATATGTCAAGATGGCACAAAGCGAATGCGGTCTTATAAAAATCAGCTATAGAGCTACCTTAATTAATGCTGTTGCTCAATATATGAATCTTCGCTATGAAAAAGCTTATGACTTGATTGATTCTATAGATATAGAGGGTGTGCCAATAGTGCACCGCTAAGAGGTTATGTTCTGGAAGGTAATGATAGCATATAAGATGGCAGATTCTTATAAATACTTCGGACGTTCTAATAATATAGCATTATTTGAAGACTATAAGTCGAATTTTATGCAGCATTATCCTAACTTTCTTCTCTCAAAAATCGGATTTGATATTTTGGGTGATAAGGTAAGCAATGGTTCTGTAGATATGGCTCAAAGGATAATTACTGTATTAAAAACATTCAAATTACCTGAATCAGAACAAAACAGGCTATACTCTGATACTGGAGTACTGTACGCAACTCAGCATAAGATTAATAAGTCAATCGAAATGTTTGATAAATGCATAGCTAGAAGAAATGATCCTATACATTATATAAAATGCAGCTGGCTAAAAGCAAAAGTCCTACATAATAATAACAAAATCGCAATTTACTGACCAACTTGAGCATTTGAGAGTAATATGGCGTGGACCAGGAGTCAACGGCCTCGAGATGAGTATCTTGAAAGATCTATATGCTTCTTATAATAGTCAGGATCAGCTATTGCAGGCACTTAGAATAGGTCAAATGGTTTTGCTATCAGCGAAAAATTATTAAAGTATCTGGAAGGCTCCAACGTTATTTGTGACCGCCAGTATAAATTCCGTAATTCTAGATCAACAGGAGACACTCTTACTTATGGAGAAAGGCAGATGTAGCTTTCGAGTGACACCTCTTGGCAATCAAATGCATCACCTGGCCCGTTCGACAAGAATCAGTCAGAAACGGAGAAGGAAACTCCTACAATGACCAGACGAGCCGGTCATTATTGCAGGAGTCGCCGCCAGGTGCGCAGCATTAAAAGCCAGTTCGGTTAACGGACTGAGTACCAACAATTGTAGAATTTAAAGGTTGCTTCCCTTCCCTGGCGGCGACTCCTGCAATAATGACCGGCTCGTCTGGTCATTGTAGGAGTTTCCTTCTCCGTTTCTGATTGATTCTTGTCGGACGGGCCAGGTGATGCATTTGATTGACAAGAGGTGTCGCTCGAAAGCTACATCTGCCTTTCTCCATCGACTTTTCAGGGTCAAGTAGGCTCTCAGTGTTGCTTCCTTTCGTCGGATTCTATCACCTCACTGACGAGCCGTTATACGGCAAAACGCGTCTGGGGATGAATCCGACGAAGGGAAGCAACCTTTAAATTCTACTTTCACTTATGTTACTCACATTTTGAACAACGCAATAGAACATCATGGGGAGTCCCGGGCGGTAGCACTGGACATTTCCAATGCTTTTGACCGAGAATAGCATGAGGGGCTCCTAAATAAAGTGAGAGCATACGGAATGCCCCTTCAATTTTGTTCATGTTCTCAATTTTCATTCATTCTCAATTTTCTTAAATCGTTCTCTGGCGATGGACGGATTTCTTTCCGATACATTTAACATCAATTTGATTCATTTGGAAACTTGAAAATATTTTCCAAGAATTTCTTTTGGTCGACTTAGTTAATAAATTTTTTTCCCAAAGTCGTAAGGTTTATGGGTTCAATAATATCGTACCTTGCCGACCTTAGTGGGACACCCTGTATACCACGGTGTGTTGTTTTGGTTTCGTGATAAAATTTAATTTTTTCTTGTTGATCATCTATAACAATAATATATTTTTAAAGGGTTTTCTGTATGTAGAGCGTGAAAGCGTTGTTTTTGAAATATAGTTATTATTATTATTATTATTATTACCAAAGTTAACGTGCTTTCGATTGACATAAAATTATGAAGTATTAATTAACGTCCGGGGGATATTCGGTAAGAAAATTCTTTGATAAAAAAATAAAATAACTCGCAACAAAACAATTATTTATTTATTAAAAGTACAACTGGTAATGATACAGTTATTAAAAATTAACATAACACTAGATTGGCTATGTTTTAATAGACTCAAGACTCGCATTGCCAAAGGGTGACATTTTGAAATTTATTTGGAAGATGAAGCTGTCAAAGTTCTAATGTCATAATGATTGAAGCCTTGGTGTCACAGTGATTGAAAACCACCCGGAGTGCTGTTATTAGTTAAATGTTGATATGATTGGATGATTTGTGTGACATGACAAAAGATAACACAATTTGATTGGCTGTTGGTGTTAAGTCGATGGTTGGAACTGTCAAAAAATTTTCTGTGTAATGCAGTTAAGTTTATGGAGGACTTGAGGTAGGAGGCCGATCCGCAATGGCAGTATTTTAAATTTCTGTCCCCGTTTTTTGGTTAGTTCGCTAGGTTGTCGATAGAGGCACTCCCTTTGTTAGGAATATTCGTTTTTCAATGAAAGTACAGCGTTTTTCTCGTTTTATTTATCAAAATCACTTTGTTATTAATATTTTTGTAATATTATTGATAATAAGTAACCGTAAATCATATAAGAATAGTTGTACTCATTAATTTAAGACAACTATTAGATCCCATTTTACACTCGATATAGGTAAGTCTCTTATGGTACCTGTTATTATTTTTGTATTCTCACACATTCCTTTTAGTATTCCTGAAGATGACTGTATATATAGTCGAAACATGTAGGGACAATCGTTAAAAAACATTTTCAAAATATATATTATTTGTGGAGGAAGACAGAAGTGTTGTTTTAATTTATATAAGAATAGAGTTTGCTTTGTGCCAGGGTATAAAATAGGATATTTTTCCGATAAGAAGCTCAAGAAAGAACTTAGCGATGACAACCAAAACCTCTTCCTAGCTCCAAAAGTAAGTTAAAATTAGCTTAATAATTGAGTAAAGGATATCAAAGTCATGAAAATATTATGATATCGATTTTATAAATATTTTTTTACTATATTTATTACTGTTAGGTATAAATTTTGCACAAAGCACACCCTAAAAAATATATTAGATTAAAAATTCATATACAGGGTGTAATTTAATTGAGTGCCGATACTTAAGGGTGATAATCTATGAATGATTCTAAGATAAAAAGTTCATATGGACATATGTCCTAAACCTCTTCATTTTTGAGCTACAGGGTGTTAACATTTTAAGAAAAATATAACCTTTTTATATAAATCACTCTTAGATATTTTTATGAAATTTTGTACATACCTTTTAATCAATAAGGAGCATTTTTTGACCTAACAGATTTATAAAAATTTTTACCAGTGACGTCCGTACGGGGTTTGAACTGAATATTTTTAAAGAAAAAATGGATACGCCACTGCTTTTTCTAAAAACGAAACTTACTTTTGAAATTCTCATTTATTTTAAAGCAAATTTCGTTTATAGACTTACTTTTGTACGACGCACCGTTTTCGCGTAAAAAATAAAAACAAAAAAAAATAAAAAATTTTATTTCAAAAATCGCGATTAATTTAAAATTAAAAATTCCAAACCTTAAATCGAAAGCGAAATGACAAGAGAAGATAAACAGAATAAAGAACCCACATTATTTACAGTAGTTGTTCGAAGTGTCGTCCACCCACACGTATGCAAGCATGGACTCTTCTTCCCATAGACTGACGCACATTTTCGAAGATTTCCGGGGTGTTTCTTATGGTTTGGCAGCATACTAATATACGATTTCGTAACTCTTCTTCGGTATGAATCGGCACTTGGTACACTAAGCTTTTCAGATGCCCCCAGAAAAAATAGTCTAAACTGTTAAGGTCCGGAGATCTAGGTGGCCATGGCTGCGTTCCTCCGCGACCTATCCACCGATTGCGATAGGTGTGATTTAAAAATTCACGCACTCGTAAGCTAAAATGTGGAGGCGCACCATCGTGCATTAGCCACATCTGGTTTCTTAATAATAATGGAAGGTCTTCAAGCATTGGCGGCAGATCTTCTTCAAGAAAGTGTAAATATGATTGTCCATCAAGTCTTCTTGGGAGAAAAAATGGGCCTATCAAATAATCATCAATAATGCCAGCCCAAACATTTATTGAGAACTGTTCTTGATGATTTGATTCTACAATTGCATAAGGGTTTTCATCCGCCCATAAATGGTTATTATGGAAATTTCTTATTGAGTTTCGAGAAAAATTAGCTTCGTCGGTAAAAAGAATGTGCCTGTCAAATAACGGATTTTCCATCAGGTTTTGAAGAAACCACACACAGAAATTAATGCGCATCGGGAAATCTCTAGGGAGTAATGCCTGGACTCTTTGAATGTGATATGGCTATAATAAATTTTCGATGAGAATTTTCCAAACAAGAAAATGTGAAACATTAAATGTTGCCGCGATTTTCCTCGTGCTACTTTCGGGGTTCTCCTCAATTTCGTGTAAAATTCCTTCTTCAAGTTCCGGTGTTCTTACTGTTTGATGGACTCCTTTAGCACTGTGGTCTACTTTTAAAGTTCCGGTCTCGTGGAGACGTCTATGAATCCTAGAAAATGTTCTCGGATCGGGTAGTACGCGATTTGGATACCGCTCTTGGTATATCCGCCTGGCTTCGTATGCATTACCGTCTGCAAGCCCATAAATAAAATGCATGTCAGTTAATTCACTGTTTGTAAAATGTACCATTCTTTTATTATAATTTAACGTCTTACTGTAATAATAATTATTTAATAATGCAAAATCAATGCCAGGCCTTTTGTCTTTATGAAAAGAAACGTCAAAATTGATGTAGCTTTACCCAGCCTACTGATTTTTATTTGATTTGCTTTAAGAGGGCATTTAATATGGTTACCGTTTTTTTCTTTTCAAACGTTCAGTTGAATGTCACTGGTGAGTAGAAAATAAATTGTTGTCCCAAAAAAAGTGTTTCCACTCATGGTGGGTGCCAACCAAATTCAACAAAATAAATAAAAGCAGTCTCAATGAACCGAAGAAAAAAATGTTTTTTTTGTTTTTATTTTTTTACGCGAAAACGGTGCGTCGTACAAAAGTAAGTCCATAAACGAAATTTGCTTTAAAATAAATGGGAATTTCAAAAGTAAGTTTCGTTTTTAGAAAAAGCAGTCGCGTATCCATTTTTTCTTTAAAGATATTCAGTTCAAACCCCGTACGGACGTCACTGGTAAAAATTTTTATAAATCTGTTAGGTCAAAAAATGCTCCTTATTGATTAAAAGGTATGTACAAAATTTCATAAAAATATCTAAGAGTGATTTATATAAAAAGGTTATATTTTTCTTAAAATGTTAACACCCTGTAGCTCAAAAATGAAGAGGTTTAGGACATATGTCCATATGAACTTTTTATCTTAGAATCATTCATAGATTATCACCCTTAAGTATCGGCACTCAATTAAATTACACCCTGTATGTACCTATGTAATTACTAATTAAATATCCCTCTGTATCAGGAATCCTGGACAGAAAGGAGTACTCTCAAGTTGTTCACCATGCAAATTGAATCATGGAAGCAATAAAAAGAAAACTATTAAATCGTTTATATTAAGACGTTATTCAGCCCTATGATCAAACTCACAAATTAACGCGAGTCGTTAATTTCAAAATTAAAGTAAGTGGGATAAAACCCAATGCTATTTTCCATTTTGGTATGATGCAACAACAGTTAACGGTCGTGTTAATTCTCGATCTCGTCATCCTAAACAGGAGCGACGGAATCCTTAAAGTAAGTACTTTACCATATTTGAGCCAATCAGGGACGAGTTCGGTTGTCAATCGCGGAAATTTTAAAGATTGTTTGGAAATGTCAAGCGGTCAATGAACTATTGGAAGCGGTTGACGGCCAAAACTGGGTTTTATTCACATATTTGTTGATTTTGGGCGATTTTTGCTTAAAAAATTAGTAATCGAAGAGTTTTTGGTAAAAAATCCAACGTTTGTTAGATGTATTAGCTCGTTTTTTATTAAGAAATGGAAATATATTTATAACGGTAAGTTAAAAACACAATTTTAAGTACATTGTTGGTATAGATTTTTACAAAGGATTTTACTTTTAGATTATTTTACTGTAAAAATCTTGAAATTACTGAACAAAGTTGATTTGATTTGATTTACAACTCCCTTATAGTGACTTTTATACCTTTTAGATCATAACAAAACATGAGAGGAGAGAATTTCGGGGATATTTCCTTCTATTTACCTAAATCCGTACCAGCTACTGAATTACACGTAGAAGTGAATAAAATATAAGAATTATACCATTTTCTAATATTTATTGAAGCCTTCAAATAGTTTCCTATAATTTACAAGCTAAAAAATACATGATGTTACAGTTTAATTAAGCTTTGGCAACAATTTATACCTAATAGAGGTAAGTTTTTAAACTAGGTAGCTAGATACTAGATAATTATTAAAACCTGGATCAACCAAGTATTGTTTCGTATAAATTACACAACTTCTTTTTAAATTATTATTATTATTGTTATTGCCAAATCTATAGGAGTGTTGTGTTCTATTTATAGATCTTTTAGTAATGTTTATAAAAAAATGAACCACTAGGGTCACAATTCAAAAGCCCAGGTAGGGATACAAAAGTAAGGGTAAGGGCTTTGTCCCTTGGTATTCGTTGGGCTTTGATCCATTTTTCTAAAATATTTACAAAAGTTTTAAAGTTAGAAATAGAATAGAGAGTAGATATTTTTGTTGTTTACTTACCTAAGTGCTTGTAAAATATCTCATAAGGTAAGGATTCAGGTTAGTTATCCTATCTAACCTATGCAGAGCATTCCTTTGTTTATTTTTAATAAAAATATCAACACTCTATCTTATTAAACCTTTTTTTTGCCATTTTATTAATAATTTGATTAGATCGAGATGATGTCTACTAGTATTAAAAAAACATTCAGTCCTATTTTTATACCTACCAGTATCCTAACAAAGAACATGCACCTGTAAAATTCAGAAACTAAAATATTACTATCGAGGAATGGTAGGCAAGTTCGAATGTTATTTTACTATTTTTGTACGTAGGCAAATGAGGCAGAAGCAGCTGGATGCAATACGAAGAACTAGTATAGAATGGGCAAGATTAGAAATTGAGATGTAGAAGGAAAGAATGCCAATGAAAATGAATTTAAAAATACCTGCAGTATTCTGAGGGGCAAAAATTATTAAAGCAATCAGTGTCAGAAACATGGACAATGAAATAATACCAATAGATAAACTTTAGACAGTAAAGTCGCGACAGGAACAGGGTACAGCCATATTTATAATAAAAATATTAAATTATAGAAATTACTTTTAGATAACTTTATGTATACTAAAATTCTAAAAGAATCGCTTAACATAACAGCATTGTTTAAAAACATGACTCTTTTTATATTTCCTGTATGAACGTATCTCTGAGACTTCCTTAAAATTTTATTGCAAAAACAGTAGGTATAGTATCTTTCGGTTTAGAAAAAAGTTAGTTGAAGTTACATTTTTATGGCATGTATTACATTCTAGTTACTTTTATTTTAGGTGGAAATGTATGTTGATTCAGGACCGGATTTAATATATATTTTTTGTATATTAATTAAAATGCGGCGAGGTCAGTAACGAACAAGGTCAACTCTAAATTATTAAAAACATAATAAGGGGTAAAACGCTAAAAAATAAAGCTACGTCTGGCCCCGATGGTATTCCCAGCTTTCTGGTGAGAGACTGTTCCTTTGTCATGAGCGCTCCTCTTTGTCATATCTTTAACCTGTCATTGAACAATGGCGTATTTCCAGAAATATGGAAGGTTGCCAAAGTTTGTCCCATCTTTAAAAAGGACGATCCATCTCATATTGAAAACTATCGAGGTATCTCAATCCTATGTAACTTCTCCAAGGTATTTGAGATCATCTTGCAAAAGTCCCTGTTTTTCAAAATTCGAAACCGACTTTCTATATATCAACACGGTTTTTTTTCCGAAAGATCGTGTATGACTAATCTTTGTTCGTTTTCCGTTTACGTCTGTGACGCCATTAACAAGAGGAGCCAAGTCGATGTCATTTACACGGACTTTAGTAAAGCCTTTGACCAAATTGACCACCACATTCTACTCCATAAGGCGTCTGACCAGTTCGGTTTCTCTAACAGGCTTGTCTCACTATTACAATCCTACCTTCTGGATCGTACTCAGTTTGTTGAGTTTGAGGGGTTTAGGTCGGACTTGTTTGTACCTACGTCGGGTGTCCCCCAGGGTTCTAACCTGGGGCCACTTATTTTCAACATATTTATAAACGATCTTGTCTCGACGCTTGACTGCAACAGACTCGCCTATGCTGATGACCTCAAAATATTTAACCGCATCGACGCTGTCGCGGATTGTGTATCCCTCCGCGACAGCCTCGATGTTCTTAACCAGTGATGCCTGGATAACAAACTGAATCTCAACATCTCTAAATGTAACGTCGTTTCTTACACTCGGACAAAAACTCCATTTCAATTCAATTATTCTATAAACGGATCCACACTGAACAGACTCACCACCATAAGGGATCTCGGAGTCGTTTTCGATGAGAGGTTCTCCTTTATTCCACATATTGATCAAATGGTTTCTAGCGCCTCTAGAACCTTGGGCTTTGTCTTGCGAAACTGCAAGCATTTTTCTGATGTATCTACATTTAAACTGTTGTATTACTCCTATGTGAGGTCAAAGTTGGATTATTGCTCAATCATATGGTCCCCCATTTACAATTGCCATAATCAATCTGTGGAGTCCGTCCAAAGGCGATTCCTAAAGTATCTTATGTTTAGAGAGGACGGTATCTACCCGCAACGGGGTTTCGAGCATGGCCACATTCTCGCTAGGTTTGGTGAGTTGCCCTTAACAGTACGTCGCGACTCACAGTCACTATCGATACTCCATAAACTTCTTAACTCTAAATTCGATTGCCCATTTCTACTGGAGCAACTATCGCTTCATGTTCCCCGCACAGGTGCCCGACATCGGCCTACATTTTTCCTTGCATTCGCGAGATCCAATATTTTGCCTCAAGGTCCCATTCACAAAATGTGCCACAACTTCAATCGTATCTCAGCCCTCTCCGACATATTTCATGACAGCCTCCCAACCATATTAAAACACTTGCGCAATATGTCCGGCTATCCTCATTAGTAGTCATTGGTTCCTGTTAACTTAGCTTTAGTTTCTTACTTTTTGTTATTAGATTTTAAGTATAGCAAGGTCATTACTTTTGTAAGATTTAATTTGTTTGAGTTTCCTGTAAGTGGGCTCCGGCCTGTCGGAAATAAATGGCTATTTATACGGTGCCAGGGGTTTGGATTGATCGCGGTGGTCCTATTAGTTGGCCTCCTAGATCGCCAGACCTCACGCCGTTGGACTACAATTTATGGGGTTGGTTAAAAACTGAGATTTACAAAGTAAAAGTAGATACTAGGGATGCATTAATTAGACGCATTAGAAATGCTGTACTCAAAATTAAAAAAAGGCACGAATCAATTAGAAGATCCACGTGCGCCCTTCGTAAACGAAGCAGGAAATGGTTGGAAGTCAATCGCGGATTTTTTTTAAAATTTACTAAACCAATGATTTATTTAAAACAATGTTAATTAATGTTGGGTATTTTGGTTTAACAATATTATTATTTTATTTAACGCTGTAACTTGAAAACAAATGAATATTGGATAACAACATTTGAGCTTAGAGTTAGGCCCATTCCTCCCGGCTCACTCTGTATAAACAAATAATATATAAAATAGACACACGCTCATGCAGTATCCTGAAAAGCTGAACACTTAGGTTATCATTCAAATCGAAATATTAGTTCTTTTATTGATGGAAACTTAAATTCAGTTGTTAGAAAATTAAATGTTACCCAAAGTTCTAGCTAGAAGAGATCCTAATATTAAGTCGACATGGTTTCAGATCCTTCCCCTGATGCACATGACCGTATAAGGATATTTTCAAATACCTACTATTCCGAACTGGTATATTGGCAGAAGGGGTGAAATAGAATGGTCACATCATTTCTCATTGTAACCTCTGACACACACATATAGAGACTGCAAAACAAATACTCCCCGAAGCCTGCCAACTACATCGTCTACATGGTGGTCCCATTTAAACTTGCAGTCCAGTTGGACACCCAGGAAATGGACCTTTTTCAAGTTGCCCCTAACATTGATATCGTCCCGAAGTGCAAAGATTATTTTAATTGTTTTGCCCACTAGCACCAAACCAGTCAGATTATTTATTTTTATATAACGAGTGATTTTTAATTATTTTGCTCAAGGGAGGCCATGCATTTTAAAAGCATCATGGCCGTACTGCGTAGATAAGATGACATGATTGTTTTATGACATTTACGTCTTATTTGAATTTGTGTATTTGTAAAGTTTAAAAATTGGAGAAATTTTGTAATTTTTGCAGTTATTTGAAGGTAGGTTACTATTGCTTTAACTAATATTTCTCCGGGGAGTCGTCTTTTGACTATTATAAAGTGCTATTTGCAGGATATGATTTAATTTTTTATTTTTTTTTTATTTTTCAGCGTATCAAGTTTTGGTGAAGCTTTGTTGCCGGATTGAAAGTTCTACAGTAAAAATGTTTAGTGAAGCACAAAAAAATTTTATTGTTGAAAGTTTTTTTAGAAATGGAAACAAAATAGGGGTGTGTGGAATTACTCTATGCATGACTGCTTTGATGAATTTCGAACCGAGTTTCCTGATGTTGCGGTGACCTTTCATAATTTTCGTACTGGGTCACAATACCTAATTGACAAATTTCGTCAGACTGGTTCTGTTCAACATAAAAAAGGGGCTGGAAGACCAACGAAACGATCGAATGAGGTTATTGAAGAAGCGCGACATATTATGGAAAATAATCCTTCAACTTCTATTAGGCATTTATCTCAACAAATTCAGCAAACGGATGTATGCTACAGTACATGTCAAACACTTTTGAAAAAGGATCTGCATCTATACCCTTATCGTGTTACGGCTATTCATGAACTCCTTCCCAATGACGTTCCCCAAAGACTTAATTTTTGTGAATGGTTTTTAAACAATTTTCAAGAAGAAAATAGTGGTGCTTTTGAAAAAACATTTTTTACCGATGAGGCTTATTTTTATTTATCAGGCTATGTTAATTCACAAAATATGCGAATGTGGAATACGCAAAATCCGCATGTTTTTGTAGAAAGACCTCTTCATCCTCAAAAAGTTGGTGTGTGGGCAGCAATTAGTTCTAGAAGAATAGTAGGCCCAATTTACTTTGATGGCACAATTACAGCTGAGAGATATCGGATCGAAATTCTGACAACATTTATTAATGAGCTTCACGATGATGAATTGCGGGAAGGTTACTTCCAACAAGATGGCGCTACACCTCATGTAACCAGAGAAAATTTAAATTTTTTAAGTGAATTTTTTGAAAACAGAGTTATAAGCCGAAATACGCAACAAATATGGCCACCTCGTTCCTGCGATTTAACACCCTGCGATTTCTTTTTGTGGCCTTTTATAAAAAACTCCATTTATCGAACACCAATTGAGGATATAAATGATCTTAAACTAAGGATTTCAAAAAAAATTGCCGAAATTAATAATTCTCCAAACGTATTGGTTAATGTGTCTCTGATGGTAAGAAGAAACATCAGAAGGTGTCTAGAAGTAGGAGGCGGCCATATAAAGTAGGCTTTCAAAGTAAAATAGCTCAGGATTTTATATTACATACCGTCAAAAAAGATTATTTTAGGTTTTCAACGTGACAACGCTGCTTTCTTGCAAATTCGCGCTATGATTTAATCTACGCGCTACTGCTACACTATGTGTACTGGGTCACAGCCGCCCTTGAGCAAAATAATTAATAATCACTCGTTATATTTATTAAATATTCAGCCATATAAATTTATAATGTAAACTGCTGACAACGTCAAGAATTCAACAATTAGAGATCTAAAGTGATAGGTCATAAGGCGTTTAGAGGATAATGTTATGGTATTCGCGTATGTCCTAAAAATTGTTTTCAAGAAGATATCACTTAACTTTTTTTTAAACTTTTTTACTTGAGAAATTTCTCTAAGCGACTCTGGTAACAGCAGAAAGGGCTTTTCCGATATGATGATGTTTTGTAACCTGAAATATAGATTTTATTTGAGGTTCTAGTGTTATATCTGAAGTATATTAAAACTTGTAGGAGTGTTTTTTAACAAACATCAGTGCGCTAAGAATCAGAATACCAGGAAGTGTGAGAATCTAATGCTGTCGAAAAGTTTCTTTGCATGACTCAAGTGGGCTTAAGGAGTAGATTTTACGAATAATTTTTTTTTGAAGAATAAATAATCTTTGAAGTTCTGAGTAGTTTGTCCTCAGTAAAGCACAAGAAGAGTTAAGTGGCTTGTAGGCCAAAGAATAATATATATTTAACAATTGTTTGAAGTTCATAAAGGTTTTTAAGTTGACAAAGGCATAATAAGCAGTTTAGTTTTGCAGCAACATTGTCTACATGGGCTGTTTACTTTAATTGTGAGTCTAGGTAAAGACCCAGAAACTTGCATTGCTCTACTCTTGTAATAGAATTATTATTTAATTTAAAGTATAAATCAGGAACCTGTCGCTTTTTATAGAATGCCATGTAATGGGTTTTATTTGTGTTAACAACTAGATGATTTGTTTGGCACCAAACAGAAAATCTAAGCAGAATTGTACAGGTTATTTCAAGTAGTTGATTAAGTGTAGAAGCAGGTATGACTACTTGTTGCATCATTTTTTCAAATCGTTTATAAATAATGCAAAAAGCAAGGGAAAGATTACGCCTCCTTAGGGAACGCCCTATCTGATATTTAGTTTCTCCGAATAGGAGCCCTAAAGTTTTACTCTTATTTGGCGATTAGAGAAAAATTATTCCAGCCAGTCAGAGATATTACCACGTATTCCCATAGCATGCAACTTTCTGAGCGAGATGGCAGTGTCGACGCAGTCAAACGCTCGAGTTAAATCGAAAAATAGCTATAGTATAGTAATTAGAATCTATTGTTTTATAAATATATTCCAAGAGATCGTAAGCAGCTGTGCTAGTAGAGAAGTTTGAGCAATACTGATAAAAAATTAGGTAGGTACTATATTTTAAGACAGGACCTACCTTCACATTATTAGATAATGATCATTTTATAGTGAATAAAATTGAACCGAGTTTAATCACATTGGAATCTTCTTGAGTCCTGATATGTGCTGGTAATTTTAGGTTGGTCATATCCCATAACATCACATTATATCACTGAGAAAAAGGATTCCCACAAGAGTAATTTCTATTTTCTCGTTGTTTCTTTACGTAACGTTCCAAAGTAGTCTGAGGCACAGCGAACGAAACAGATGCTCGGTGGTAACCCATATCACCATTTACTACAGCATTTACGGCCTGTTGCATACTTTCTATTCACCAATATTGTCTATCAGTCTTTCTTTTGTACTTAAACACCATCTGAAAACAAAACAAATATTATTTCCTTAAAATTTACGTATATATCGGGTAAAATGGGCTACCCTATTTTACCCTACCCTTTGGTACCCAATTTTGCCCAAACAGCAGATTTTAAGGTTAGTGTTAATTTCTTTTTACAGATGTTTATTTTGTTAACACAATTACAATTAAGTATGAGAAAAAATGTATACTATTTGTTGGTAATATTATTTTATAATAAATTGGTTTACTAGTACTTACTATGAATTCAATCTGGAGCAATTTCACAACTTACTGTATTTACTAAAAACGCCCAATGTGCCCAATAAAACTGCTGAGTAGCAGCTGTCGCTTTCAGCCGCATAGTAGAAAACTTATACATGCGTGGTGAGTAAATTCCTAAAGCGTACTATAGATGGATAAGCGCCCACCCCGTTTTACCCGCCGGTCCCCTAAATGATTCGAAATGTTATTAGAAAAATATGATTGCGGAGTGTTCAAATAAAAATAACAGTGTGCGTTCTACGAAGTTGACAATGTCAGCAATACCGAAAAAAGTATCGTTCGTAAATTCCAACACCTCTAAGAAAAACACGCAGAATAATGAAAGGTCAGTAGGTTGTGATTGTGATTGTTATTATTGCTGGTGATATGAATTTAATTCGCGCAATTCCTCATTCAGGTCAGCCATATACTGGGTCTCCCAAAAGTCCCGCATAAAATTAATATCAATTAAAGGAAAACGATCTAGGAAAAATGCTCGGACCTGTAAATTATTATTTTTAATTTTGCATTTTTTGACATAAAAAAATATTATACAAGGTGTCTCATAGAACAGTTGTCACGTCTTTGACAATTTTTATAAATGAAATGCCTAATTTTTTGTTAGGTTTTCAAATTCTACGAAAAATTCTAAATATTTTTTATGTAGGACTTGCTATCCCGATTTGCAGCTGTTTCCAAGATATTGACATTTAATTTGAAAATTGAAACAAAAAGGTTATCCATAAAAATTTGTTATGTATTACTAAAATGAAAATTCTAAAAGCGCAACAAATGCTGGAAATGTCCACCGCCTACTACCTGACACGTTCCTAGGCGATAGTAAAATCCGTTTACTGCATTCCTTATAAAATCAGGAGTTATTCTATTTGTTTCTGTCCTTATTCTTTCTTTGGGATCTTCAATGTTGTTAGGTCTGTTTCGGTACACTCTTTCCTTTAAATAACCCCAAAGAAAATAGTCCAGCGGTGTGAAATCCGGCGACCTAGGTAGTACCCCTACGACCAATCCAACGGTTTGTAAAGGTTTCATCTAGGTACCTTCGGACCTCCACGCCAAAGTGTGGAGGGGCACCATCTTGTTAAAACCATACCATCTCATTTGGAATATCTGGATCCATCTGGTTAGGAAAAAGAACTGCTAATACCGGAATTAAATCAAATGTTAAAAAATCCAAATAGGGTTCAGCGGTAAGGTTCTCTTGAAAAAAATAAGGTCCCAAAATTCTATTATTTATTATGCCTGCCCAGACATTAACCTTACCAGCATATTGAGTGTGCGTCTCAAGTAACCATCGCGGATTATCATGAGACCAGAATCGATAACTTTGTCTATTAACTTGCCCGTTCAGGCAAAATGTAGCTTCATCAGAAAATAAAATATTACTTGAAAATGCATTATTAGTATCAATCCTTATCATCATTTCTTCGCAAAATTCAAACCGTCTATCATAGTCATCTTCTAGTAGTTCCTGTACAAGAACAGGTTTATAAGGATGTAATTTTTCGCTCTTAAAAAATCGATGTACTGTAGTACAAGTAGCTTTATTATCTAACGCCAAAGTAACAACTGAAGAGTGGGGGTTTTCAGTAAGCGATACCCTACTTACAGTCGACTGAGTAATTTGGTTTTCTGGATACTTTTCGTTACACAAAGTACAAACCTCAGCTTGACTTCTTATTTTGTCCCCACACCCCAACATAATTAAAATTTCGATGCGCTGCTTTTCTGTTAACATTTTTAGGTAATTGACAAATTAGTCAAAGTCAGTAGTGACGTAATTAAGGACAGTTGATGACAGTAAGATACCTGATATATTTAACATATTCTAATATAAAATACAATATGTACTAAAAGTATTACATTTAATAGAAAAAAATTAAATGTCAATATCTTGGAAACAGCTGAAAATCGGGATAGCAAGTCCTACATAAAAAATATTTAGAATTTTTCGTACAATTTGAAAACCTAATAAAAAATTAGGCATTTCATTTAAAAATATTGTCAAAGTCGTGTTCTATGAGACACCCTGTATAATATTTTTTTATGTCAAAAAATGCACAATTAAAAATAATAATTTACGGGTCCGAGCATTTTTCCTAGATCGTTTTCCTTTAATTGATATTAATTTTATGCGGGACTTTTGGGAGACCCAGTATACTTTGTGTGTTTAAAATGTCCCGGATCACACTGAAATTTAGACAACGTTACCTCTGATAAAAAACAATTAAAATAAAGTTTCTAACGGTAAATCTTTTTTTAGTATATAAAAAAAATATTATATAAAGTAGGTAAGCACACGCTCATGCAGTATCCTGAAAAACTGAACACTTGGGTTATCATTTAAACCCAGATATTAGGCCCGTTCTTTTATTGATGGAAATTTAAATTCAGAGCAGTATTTGCTGATGTTAGAAAATCAAATATTAGCCGAGATTCTAGCTAGAAGAGATCCTAATGAATGAATTGATTCGGCTGTTACTGGGCAAAAAACAATTTTACACTTTCCAAATATATAAAGTGAGATCCTAATATTCAGTCGACATGGTTTCAGATTTTTCCCCTGATGCACATGACCGTATAAGGATATTTTTAAACCTACTATTCCGAACTGGTATATTGGCAGAAGGGGTGAAATAGACGGAAAACGTAAATTGAGCCCTATTTCCAAATTCCTACGTAAATTCAGTCCCACTGATAAAATCATACTACGTAAATTGAATCCCGGGTTTCAATATAAGCTACGTAAATTGAGTGTCAGAATATTCTTAGAAATGAGAGTGTATAAGATTAGCGTGATTATAATATTTGCATTATATATCAACAAAATTTACATGTTTTCTTACATTTTTTTAAGTTTATTGCGGTCAAGTGTTTAGACGATATCGTTTAGAATACACTATTATACAGGGTGGCGCATCGAAAACGAAACAGAGACATTTACTGGCAGCTCAGTTCTTTTCTGGAAAAACGCTCAGATCCGTCGATTTTGTTTTCGAGGAAGACACCAAATTGGCAAAAAATCACGTTAACACGTGCAGCCCCCTGAGCGGGGGTGGCACCACACCTAAAATCTTAAATGGAAATAAGTATGGAGTGATACCTACCTTCTTTTAAAGGTCTTTCAATTCCCTTTATAATGATGTAAAATTCATGTACTTCAGTTCAGTAGTTTTGGAGATTTATTGATTTAAAGCTTAAAGTAGACTTTAATAGGTACATCAGATTAGTTTGTACTACAACAGCATTTACTTAATCAGTAAATGCTTTTCTTCACTACGCCCATGGTTTGTTCATCATTTTGGTGTTGGAAATAGCGATTGGAGCGTTTTTTATGGCAAAAAAAGTTGTTTCTTGAAGATAGATAGGAAGGGAATGTCTCGTACTTATTTTAAATAGGAATTTAGTACATAGTTTGCGATTGATTCGACCAAACTTTGCTGTTAAAATATCTTTTAACGCTTTATACATAAATTAACCATGGTATATTCCACGGCAGAAAGGGTTGAAATTATTGAAATATTTTTCGGAAATAATCAGTGCGCTAATAGAACAGCAGAAATATTTAATGAGCGACATGAGAACAATAACGTGCATCGAAAATATGTTCTAGAACTTGTAGCTAAATTTCGGAAAAAATGGATCAGTCGCCAATAAAAAACGCAATATTGAAAATCCCATAAGGAACGAAGCAATGGAAGTGGGGGTTTAGGGCAAGTTTATGTAGATCCTACGTTAAGTACCCGCAAATTGGATACTGTGTGTGGTGTTAATCGACGTAGTATCCAACGGATTCTAAAGTCCCATAGTTTTCATCCGCATAAAATTCACCTTGTACAAGAACTTAATGAAGACGATTTTGATCGGCGATTACAATTTTGTGAAGATATGAGTGAACGAATTATCAAGGATGAACATTTTCTATTCAACACTTGCTTTTCCGACGAATGTTCCCTTTTCTTAAATGGCGTAGTAAATCGTCATAACTGCCGATATTGGTCCGATTCTAATCTCAGAATTTATCGTGAGGTACACACACAGCAGCCACAAAATTTAAATGTTTGGGCTGGTATTTTTGGCGATCATTTAGTTGGTCCTTTTTTCTTACCTGGAAATTTGACCGGTGAAATGTATTTGGAATTACTGCAGGACGCCATATATAGATCCTGCATTAACAGCCATAATTGAAAATCAGAATGATCGGCGGTACATTGCGAATAGGTTGATGTTCCAACAGGATGGTGCCCCACCACACGCATTACGTGTTCGACAATATTCAGATCAGACGTTTCCAGGTCGATGGATTGGTAGAAGAGGTGCAATTGAATCGCCAGATTTATCACCTTTGGATTTCTTTCTGTGGAGTCACTTAAAAAGCAAAATCTATGCTACTCAGCCAACATCGTTAGAAGATTTACGACAAAGAATTATGAAATATTGCAAAATGTGCGGCAACGTTTTGAGCAAAATCTTTATTACTGCATGGAGAGTCATGGTGGTCATTTCCAACATTTAGTTGGCTGACGGGTCAGTTCATTTTTTATTTTTACGCTACTTTGCTGCCAAGTGTATTGATCTCCACTAATGATGATGTATTAGTTTTATTTAAGCTTTAAATCAATAAATCTCCAAAACTACTAAACTGAAGTACATGAATTTTATATCATTATAAAGGAAATTGCAGGACCTTTAAAATAAGGTATCACTCGACCCCCCTTTCCATTTAAGATTTTAGGGGTGGTGCCACCCCCTCCCTGGGGGCTGCACGTGTTAACGTGATTTTTTACCAATTTTGTGTCCCCCTCGAAAACAAAATGGACGGGTCTGAGCTAGTGATGCCGCGAGACGAGACGAGACGAGAATTGGCCCATTCTCGTCTCGTCTCGTGAGGCGAGAATTTTTTTTTATCTCGTCTCGACGAGAAACGCGTTTTTCTCGCTCGAGAGTGCCATTGTCTCGTCTCGTCTCGTCTCGTCTCGTTTTTTCTCGTGAGTAGGGAATCATAAAAAATATTTTTTTATACGAATCTTAAAGGGGGTAAACATTTAAAAGTATCTGGTCGTCTCGCAGAAGGGTTTAATATAAGTCGGTTTGTTAGGCATGTGACTTAGAAACTATTTTTCTTAGATCAACAAAATATTGCAAGCGGCCATAAGACATAATTCACGTAATGTAATAGGCTTGGCACCGAGGTATTTTCAGTCCAAAATATACGGGGTGGTAAAAGATACAGAATGGAGAACGATTTATAATAATAATAATTGATTCATAATGGAACTACCCTTCTTTTATTATTTATTTCTTGGCATAATTCGGGGCATAATTAACTGCAATAGTTTGGAAAATATTCGACTAAATAAAGGGATCAGCCCAGAATGTCATCCGGGGAAAAACCTTAATTTTTTTATTACATTAATAGAAAGTGCAAGAGAAAGAACTTAAAGAAGTATTTCCGAAAATGCTCTATTTGACATATCAATCTCTCATAGTTTATGAAATATTCGGACTAAATCGCGGTAACATTAGATAATTATTGTGTCCTTCTTTTACATATGAGTTATACAATGTAAACTGGAATTGGTTTAAGATCACCGCCGCTACAACGTTTTCAATCGAAAATGCTTTCTTTCAGATTTGGTTAATTATTTAAAAATGTCAACTACTTAACCATAGACAGAAGAAAGAGGCTAGACAATTTGATTCTGTTCTCTTGAATATCTCTTTTAAGGTAAATGCCTTCACAATACGATAGAGTGAGAACGTTAAACACATTATTTTTCTGTCTATATATTAGGAGATACCTAAAATTCAGTGTTCTAACAAACGAGAAAATTCGAGAAAAAACGAGAAATTTCTCGACGAGAAAAAAGAACTGAGCTGCCAGTAAATATTTAATAAAACAAATTGAATGCTTGAAAAACTTTATTTCAATCTAATAAGAGTGTACATTATTTACATAAAAATATACATTAAAGCATATGGGACGGTTATAATGGGAAGAAATTTAAAATACCCTTTTTTTACAAATTCAAATATGGAAATGCGTTCATTACACAAATCATTTATTGCTTCTCTTAAAAATTTTTCTTTCTCAATAATTATAATGAGAGATTTTTTTGTTGATTTACTACTTCTAAGCTGAATATATGTTTCATATTGAATCCCCTTTAAAACCTCAATAAATATGAAAATATTAGGATGTGGACTATTAAATAATCTATTTAATGGAGCATGAAAAGATTCACATGAACTTGTAGTCCTGTTACAGGAACTTGAAAACTCGGCCCCTGTTTGCGGAGGAAACGTTGCCTCTTCGGATATATAATTTTCTAACACGTAGTCACAAAGCTCAGTAACTTTTTGGTCGTCAGGAAGTGCTGCTATTATATAATCGATATAAACATCTGATATGTCTTCAGGCTTTAAAAATGGCAGTCCAAAGAAAGATTTTAAAAATGTCGCTGTTTCTGATTTTGATTTATATTCCTGGGATAAACCAAGGGACTGAATCTTGCGATACCAACTTTGGCCAAGGTGAAAACGGCATCCTTTAATTTTCGCTTTTGGTAATATTGATTGTACAGCTATATTATGTAGGTATGGCCTTTTCAAAATCAATAAAAATATGTATTGGTGAAAACGTTAATCCCACATTTATGCAGCTATTAACAACATGTTGAAGATAGTTCTAATAACATTCGACAGTTTTTGTAGGGAGGAGAAAGAATGCAAGAGGCACACACGAGTCGTTATTTAAGGCATGAAAGGTGAACAATTGATAAAAACATTTAGGACAACTCTTAAACGTACCATCTACATAAACATCACGTGAACGACTAAGTTCTTTTTCGTAGAGAATCCTAGTATCTTGCATTGAGAATCATTGACGATTACAAAGTCTTCGTTGGCGTTCGTTTTGACTTCAATATTTGCCAATATACTGAGAGTCTCTTGAATGGGGGTGTTTTGATTGTCGTGAATTTTGCATGTTTCTTTTAATTACCGCTAAATCCGTACGTGTAAGTGAATGAATATTACCTTCTTGTGAAGCCAAGTGAATAAGTTTAGCAGATCTTGCACAATTATCATCAGCGGCTTTTTGCTTTAAAGAATTGCGTAACCTTTGCCGTTGTAACTTGGTCTCTTGTTCTCGTTCATGGGAGTGCGGTGACGGGCTTTTCAAAACATCTTGATTTTTTCCTAGTTTCAGAAAAGATTTGCACGTACTTTTAGAACACATCCAACGTTCACTATCGTTGGCTAATGTTTTATGGCAACGAAATTTAAAGCCGTGTATTACTAGAAGGCATCTGTCTCTTTCACTCTTAACAACTTCCATATTAAACTAAATACCAAATAGCACTAAATAAGAAGAATAATCGGATGCACACACGAAACAGAGGGGGTGCAATAAATAATCATTATTGGTTATTGTGCAAATACCTGCGTATAGAAGGGTGGTTGACATAGGCAGCAGGTACTACATGATAATTATTATCTGACCTGACAATCAGGTACCTACATATCTGGGACTACTAAGTTTACATACACGTAGGTACAGGGTTATCCAACCAAGACTGGACAAGGCGATTTTTTGACTTTTCCTGTACTTTTATAAAAAAAACTGAAATAGCCATCTTAAGTCATTTTCTCCCGCGAATTCGAATATCTTCAGCAAAAAACAATTGAACATCAAACAGAAGTACTAGGGGTCACTTTGATATTTTTTAAATGGGATGCCGTATTTTTAATGAGCTTATCCGATTTCTCATATAAATTTTGATCTAAAATGTTGGATTTTTAATTCAAAAACGCCTTTTTTCTTCAGTTTTAAATTCGGAAAATGTTCGTCTACCGTAAGATTAATACCTGATAGATGGATACCCGTTTCACCTGTTCACCCTTTAACCTGCTTTAAAGCGTCCGTCAGTTAGACAAAATAATCAAGTTTCAAATTTCTATATATTTTTCACGAATTAATTACAAATTTAGTAGTTTTTGCAAATCTATTATTGCTTACGTATAAAAAAAGTATGACATATTAGAAAAAACTATAAACTAAAGTGAATAACTTTAATCTCAATAATATAATTGTTCTATGTGTCCTCCATTATTTTCAAAACATGACCGATGCCCCCTTTTCAATCTCTCCAAAGAATCTCTTACAATATTTTGGTCCTGGTTAAGTCTATTAATTTCATTTATAATTTTTTGCTGAATGTCCTCCAGACTTCTGTTGGGTCGTTGATAAACTACATTTTTTAAATTACCCCATAAAAATGTATCCATTGGCGTGATATCGGGGCTATTTGGTGGCCAATGAATTGTTCCGTTACGGCCAATCCACTGATTGTAACGCTCGTTTAGGTATGTTACCACTTCTCGAACTGCATGAGGCGGAGCACCATCCTGCTGCCAAATGATATTGTTGTAGGCTTGCAATGGCAACCTTTTCAAGAAATCCTCGATATCGTTATGAAGAAAATGGAGGTATCTTTGGCCTGTTAAAGAGCCACGATAAAATAGTGGTCCAATAATTCGATTTTCTAACATCCCACACCAAACATTAAGTGAGCTCCAACCTTGAAACTTTATCATTTCATATCTATGAGGGTTAACTGCTGCCCAGTATCTTGTATTTTTCCGATTGTATACCCCCGATGTTGTAAATGACGCTTCGTCACTCCATAGAATTTTATTATATAAATTATAATCTTCGTCTTGCTCTCTCATCAGCATTGAAGCAACAAATCGAAATCGCAGTTCTTTTTGAAGCTGTGTTAAGTATTGAACGGGAAGGATGCAATATGGTTTTAGACCACATTTTTTTAAAGTTCTGTGAACTGTTCCATAGCTTACTCTCCGGAGCCCTGGACCATACCTTACTTCTCGTACCGCTCGCGGAATAGAACTCTTCGGATTTATAGTAAAATATTGAACAATAGCTCGAACCCTTATATTCCGTCTTTTCATCTTTCTTGGCTTATCTTTCAATGTCTTACTTTCTTCAAATAGGGTCTTAATTCTGAGAATTGTATCCACTGAAATGTGTCTCTGGAAACTCTCAAAAAATGTTCTTTGTGTTTGTCGAGCATTCTCTCCACTTTTGTAATATAATTTTATTACATTTAGCCGTTCTTCTAAAGAATATTTCATTATTTGTAATTAATTCGTGAAAAATATATAGAAATTTGAAACTTGATTATTTTGTCTAACTGACGGACGCTTTAAAGCAGGTTAAAGGGTGAACAGGTGAAACGGGTATCCATCTATCAGGTATTAATCTTACGGTAGACGAACATTTTCCGAATTTAAAACTGAAGAAAAAAGGCGTTTTTGAATTAAAAATCCAACATTTTAGATCAAAATATATATGAGAAATCGGATAAGCTCATTAAAAATACGGCATCCCATTTAAAAAAATATCAAAGTGACCCCTAGTACTTTTGTTTGATGTTCAATTGTTTTTTGCTGAAGATATTCGAATTCGCGGGAGAAAATGACTTAAGATGGCTATTTCAGTTTTTTTATAAAAGTACAGGAAAAGTCAAAAAATCGCCTTGTCTAGTCTTGGTTGGATAACCCTGTACATCATTTCCTCTGAGATCATTTGAGAAAAACTCCGATTATGCATCAAAATGTAACAAATATATTTTATTACAACACATTGTCAAGTTGTTCAGAAAGGTCATTTTAGGCCCTTTGTTAAAGGAGTTAGTTATAATAGAATAAGTATTTATTCTGCTAATAAAAATGACGTGATATCTTTTAAATTTATTAATTTAGGCATATGTAACAATCTGACTAAAACTTCCCGTAGAATTAGAACACAACTCAAACACTACTATTTCATTAAAAAAAAATGGTACATCGTTCTATACTGACTTTGTGAAGCACCCTGTATTTTCATAATTATGTTTTTGAATATAAGGCTTGTTTCAACCAGCAGTCCGGGACTAGTTTTTAATCAGAAATAGTCTGCCAAATGAATAGGGCATGTATACCTCAGAATGCCTTGTTAAGTCCTACAACTGGTTGATTGCACCTGCCAGTTTAAGACTGCCAGGGACTGATGGTTGAAACAGACCTATTGACTAAAAAAAAAGAAAAATCAAGGGTTTGCTTTTTCCTTCTGCCAGAACCATCCTCAGACGCGTTTCGCTGTATTACAGCTCGTCAGTGAGACTATAGGTTCTGGCAGAAAGAAAAAGCAAACCCTTGACTTTTGTTAACTTTTTCGGTTACTAAACCGACGCCCAGGTTGGGTATAGCGCTGCCTAGCGAGGACTCGTGCAATTGTGACTTAATGTCTTTGCAGGAGATCCTCTGATATTTGTGGCTTTGTAAGTCCATGTCAGAGGGCGCAGGTATGCTAAAGAATTGGTGTTCTTTACCAGCACCACGAGATGGAATCATCTGGCTTCATTCTCTTTCCAAAAAAAAAAGATCCATAAACTTGAACAACTTTTGAAATTTTGGTATTGTCCGAGACTTTTTGAACACAGTGTATACGCATGTTCATATTCATTGTTTTTAAAATCACATACTTTCTTTGAATTTTAACGTCTGTGTTTTTCTTCTTGCTTTATTAATAGCATGTATATCTACTTAATTACAGATTAGGTAAGTACAATAAATCATTACTGATGAACACTGTTAAATATAGGGGAAGGTAAGGCATAACGACATATTTTTATGTTTTTATTCATTAATAGCCGTTAAAAAGTTATCCTATTTGTCTGGGCTTTTTCAGCGTTAAACTCCACTTCGTTACTGTCACCCCAAGACTTCCAGGCCTCATTTGAGATGTGAGACCTCTTGCTGTCCATAGAGATGTGCATTGGCAGTCGATGTTGGAACATTCAAAGTAAAAGATGAAACAAGTGTGCTGTCATCAGCGAAGCTATACAGGGTGTTTTCAGAAGTACGGTGTAACTTAAGGGGGTGATTCCTTATGATATTCTAAGAGAAAAAGTCCATATGGACAGGTGTCCGGTTTTTGATATACAGGGCGTTATATTAAAAAAAAATCGGTTGCATTGCAATCGTGCATTTTATCAGAAGGTAGCCATTTTCAACATTTACTTTGATTAACTGTTGCATTTTTTTGTATCATTATTTACAAAAATAATTTTATTTTAAATTTAAATGGTTCAATTAACTTCGAAATACATAGGTACTTTTTTTGTACATGCAGTAAGGGTTTTTTTTTTCTCTCGAAAACGAAGCAAGATACGAAAACAATTCAAGGAACAATGAAGTTGTATTATTAGTTGGTAAATCCGAGAAAAAATATAAAAATTAGAAAAAGTCAGTGGCGTACATTTTTTTGTCAATAATATTCATTAATGTGCTCCCAGGGACGCCACTGGACTTAATAAATTTAATCTAGTTAGGGCTAATTGAGCCCCTTATTATTGTAAATAACGGTACCAGATTTCAATAAAATCGAAAAAAGGATATTTAGAAAAATTTATTATAAAATAACGATTAAAAAAAAAAAACATTTACACCCTCTAACTCCGGACACATGTTCATATGAACTTTATCTCTTAGAATATCATAAGGCATCACCCCCTTAAGTTACGTACCGTACTTCTGAAACACCCTGTATGTAGGATATTTAGTATTTTCCAAAAGATTGTTATTGTATGGTAAAAAGAGGGCGCGGGCGGCAATATAGAACATTGAGGAACGCCGGCATTGATGTTAAATGTGTCTGAAAGAAATGCCGTCTATATCGCCACTCGCAGAGATCCGTAAGGCTTGGCAACCATTAACAAAATTGAACCGGCATTGCGTATGTTCTCACCTTAGTTAGGCGCCCCTCCTGCCATACTCGGTCAATGGCCTTGGAAATGTACAGTGCTACCGCCCGGGTCTCCCCATAATGTTGCGTTATTCCAAAGCGACTAGTGTTGGGCAAAAATCTTTATTTTCGGAATCGATTCCGAAGTACTCGAGAACTTTAAAGAATCGAGTACTTATTCGAGTACCGAGTACCGAGTACAAAAGTGACCGAGTCCCATAAAATTCTTTTTCAATAGGATCAATTGTATTTTGGCAACATAGCACCGAGTCCGAATACGGGCAGCGGCAGCTAAAATACTAAAATCTAAAATGTCATGTGGCGTGCTGCTCGTTCGATGGAATCGATTCTCACCGATACTTTGCTGTAATATGACGCTAACCAATTACCGTCGGCCTCCCGCATCATGCGACAAGTTGCGTGTGGTGGGGAGAATCGGTGATGATACAATTGCAAATAAAGGTTTTATAATTATTTATTTAGGTATTGGCGCCGAATTATTTTCTGTGGTGTGGTAAATGGTAATAGTGTGAACGCAGAGGCGGCTTTAAAAGTCAAAGTCAAAGTCAAAAACCGCTTTATTGTAATAAAACAAAATGTTACTTACAAAGCGAGTTAATCTAATTTAGCCGACATAACGTTGGTCAGACCCTGGGTATAGACAATAGGAGGTAGAATAAAATCTATATTATAGTTACAAAGAGTACAAAAAATACTATATACAACAACCAGAAAAGGTAAGTTGTAGAGAATCGAAACGTCAAAAAAGTAAAAAAAAATTTCAATGTACAACACGAGTAAAAACTAATCCAAACGATCATTATAAAACTCTTCAACAGAGTAGTAGGCCTTTCCAACCAATAGCATTTTTATTTGTCTTCTAAACTTAGTAGGATTTTCAATCATTCTGATATTTAAAGGCAGATGGTTAAATAGTTTTTTGCTATTGAATATAATTGATTTTTTCGTTAAAGTTGAAGACGGAATAGGTAAAGCAGTTAAATGGGAAGAGCGAGTTGCATACAAGCTGGTAGTCTCAATTTCTTGCTTATATTTATTATGTGTGAGACAAGCAGTTTCGAGTATAAAGATAGATGGTAAAGTCAAGATGTTTAAGGATATAAAAAAAGGTTTGCAGGACTCACGCGATTTTCTCCGGCACATGGATCGGATGGCCCGCTTTTGAGAAACAAAAATCATATTAAACAGCTGACTTACAAGATCCCCAGAAGCACACCCCGTAACGCAAATGAGATTCAATCAACGCGAAATATACATTCCTCGCCATGGGCATATCCAGCTCTCGAGATATGACACGTAATGCAAAACAACCTCTAGATATTTTTTTATTTAAATGCAGAATATTAGTCTCAAACCTTAGTTTGTCATCAATATGCAAGCCCAAAAATTTAGTTACGTTCAAATTCTGCACAACTTGATTATTTAATAAAATTTCGTTTATTTGACATTTGAAGGAAATTATATTTGTTTTGGATATATTTAGAGTTAGATAATTAGAATCACATCATTCTTTAATTTTCAATACATCTGCTCTGGCAACATTGGCCTCCAACTCTTTGGTGTCGCCGCCATGCCATAGAACCGTCGTATCATCAGCAAACATTGTAAACGAACCCGATATGTTCAGATTAGAAAGATCATTTATATAAAGTAGGAATAAGATGGGACCCAGAACTGATCCCTGTGGAATTATTCTTATAGTGGATTAAGTTAATTGTTAATCTCGATTTAAAATTAAAAATATCTAAAGTACCTATTGAAATATGAAACCGGGAGGTAAAAAATCTGTTGTATGGGACTATTTTAAAAGGAAAGAAAATAATAATAAAGTATTTTGTGCTTTGTGTAAAAGAGAATTTAAATACTTTAGAAATACTACAAACATGAAAAAGCACTTTAAACGTATTCAACCTATTGAATTTGTTGATTTGGTAAATTAAAAGTTTATTTTTTCGTTTTTATTTATATTATTATTTATTTTTTTATTTTTATTTATTTATATTATTAAAAAGTTAAAAATAAAATATTACTAATAAAACGAATCCTCAATCCATCCCTGCTCTTTCAGCTGTTAACAAAACATAATCCTACCCACTAAACATAGTACATTAAAGCAATGTTTTGTAATGTTAATCCAAAGTAGAAATATTAACGTTGTTTTGCAACGTTGTTGTTTTGTCTTGGTAACGTAGGTAAGTCTACAATGTGAATCATTGCTCTAACAACATTTCTTAAATGTATATATTCCGTTAATTATTTATTTGCCCTAACGTTACATTAATGTACAAATAAACGTTACATTTTTGTTACTGATATGTTTTTGGTAAACATGTTATATTTGTTACGTACTTTGCAAATATAAACATTTAAATAATGTTAACTAACATTGCATTTATGTTCATGAAACATTTAAATATTTCGTTACAATTTTGTTCTCGACACATTGCTCTCAGCAGAAAAAATAAAGGTTAGGTTAATTATGAATAGTTAGTTCTCGTTGTGTCAGTTTGTCTGTAGGAACGCTTTTCGTGGTGGCGACCTCGTTTTTGTATTTTGAGTGTTTTAGTTCTAACTGTGAAGATTGCGAAAATGGCTGAAGCATCAGTTACCAAAGGAAAGTAAGTAATAAATATTTACCTAATATCTAGCAACAAAGGCTAGTTCAGGTTCACGGTTCTAAGGTCAAAAGGAAAAATGGCGTCCGACACTTTCCAAAAAAATAAAATATTTTACGTTGCACCACGACAAAATCTTGTTTTCTAGGACTTTTCATTATGCATGTAGGTGCCACAATATAATGCTTATAGCAATAAACTGTGCATGCACCTATACCTACTTGTATTTTGGGTTGTATTTAAATGTTCATATTATTATTATTGTCTGGAGATTATTGAGAAAAAGTGTGTTTATAATTTAATTTTTATTGCATCCTTCCTTTCAGACCTTTCGAAAAACTGGCAAGTCATATTCTTCTAAATATTTAAAAAGACGTCTAGAGTTAGATTTAGGTACTGCAAAAACCTAGTTAGGGATGCCTCCTTTGCCAAGTATTATAGCGTATTCAGAAGCAAATAATAGACCCAGTATCATGCCATGTAATGATGGACTATTGTACAATTCACCATGTTATCCTCCCCTGATTCCAGCATGTCCTTTTAGCTCTAACAGCGTGCCTTCCACCAATACCACCTATACCTATTCTGTAAATAATATTTCGAGTAAACAAAATTTAGATATCTTTAAAACTAACCCTAATAGCTGGGCAGTTGACCATAATATTTCACATAATGCTTTCTCTAATTTGCTTAGTATGCATTTTACTGAACCGATTAGACACTAATACAAACTATAACCCATAATATTTTATTTCAAAATATAAATAAACATCAACAAGTTTTTATATTATGTGCATCAGCTAAGCACTGCCGATGTTTCGCTGACAGTGACTAAACAAACTAAACATACTATTTAGAATCAATATTTTTTTTCTAGGTGCAGTAGGAGAAGCTTTTCTAAAAATGACGGATAGAGAATTTACAACGGCGATAGGAGATTGGCTATGGTTCGCCAACCAACGACAAAAAATGGAGATGTAAAAAAAATATATATATACAGTGTGGCCGATTAAGTGTGTAACAAATTAAAAAAAATTTTTATTATTGGTTTCTCACAAAATTCTATTCTATATAAAAGTTTGTGCATGTCCCATAACCATTTCAGGTGCACTTAGGATGGCTTCAACTGAAATAGGATACATGGTAGGGCAAAAAATATGAAAATCGTTCAAGACTAAAGTACCCTTATGTCGAAAAATAAAGAAAAACGGTATTAAGAAAAGTTGTTTATGATTAAATAATATGCCTAAATACAAAGTCATGGTCTTTATTAAAAAAATAATAAAATTTTCAAAACTTTAAATTAACTCTGTATAATGATTTTTTTTAAAGCAACTACAACCAAATCACTTCTAGACAGCTTTTATCAAATTTAAAAAAAAATTGTAATAAGTATTTGTTTAGATTTATATCTTTTTAAATAACCAAAAAGTTCATGTTTGTTGTAAGGATACTGCAAACAAATTTTGAATTTCGCAAATACTCCTAATAATAAGCTAAGCACTCTAATCGAAACCTACTAAAACTATCCCTAACATGGAAAAATAAATAATAAAATAATCCGCGTGTAATGATTTTTATTATATTCAGCTTTAAGCCGAATTTTGGTTTATATTATTTTATAGGGATCGACTTCTATGGTCTTTAGATTTTTACTATGTAGGTACATTAATATTAGAAGAGAAGAGTATTTAACTTATTTTTAGGAATATTTTCGAAATTTGTTTGTGGTATCCTTGCAACAAGCATGAAGTTTTTAGTTATTAAAAAAAAATATAAATCTAAATAAATTTGACCAATTTTCCCCAATTTAATGAAAGCTGTCCGGAAGTGATTTGATTGTGGTTATTTTAAAAAGGTACTGTACCTAAATATAAAAAAATCATTGTTATATAATGTAATGTATAATGTAGATTTCAAAAAAAAAAATGTTTTTAATAGAATGCTTTGACTTGAATTTAGACATATTTTTGAATTCTAAACAACTTTGCATAATAACGTTGTTCTCTATGTCTTAAACGATTTTCATATTTTTTGTGGTACCCTCTGTATCCTATTTCAGTTGAAGTCATTGAAGTGCACCGGAAATGGTTATGGGACATGCTGGACATGCACCAACTTTTATAAGAAATACAATTTTCCGAGAACCCAATAATAAAGTTTCCCATTTGTAGCACACTTAATCGACCACGCTGTATAAAAATGCGAATGGGTTGTTTTATTTCTGTTGCAAACTATACATCTAAATAACGTTGCCGATACCTAATAAAATCAGCACGGAAACATTGATGTCTTGAAAAATAAATGTTATTTTCAAGTATGCTGTAATGTCAAAATTAAGTAACGTGGACAAAACATTAACGTTACAATCATATAGCTATAAACGTTAGGTGTTTGTAACTTTTACGTTGCTGAAATGTTAGTATTTGTTCTAATGTTACATTACAGAAACATGATCTCTATGTTTTCTAAATAGAATGTTACAAATGCAACATTTATAAGGGGGACATAAGAGGTAACATTGATGTTGAATATAATAAATAAAGACACACCAAGTCTCGGTCTCAGTCACAATATAATTTAGTTAGGTGGTGGTGGTTACATGTTTCGCCCAAACAATGGGCATCATCAGACCTAAAACCATAATCGTACGATAACATCCAATCTACACATATAAAGTTTAAAAGCCTAACCTACCTTAGGAATAATAACTTAAAAATCCATGGAAACACAATCACAAATGACACATAACAGATTAAAAATTTTTAAAAAACGTTACTGGACCATTACAAAATATGAAACGATACGAAAAAATAAATAAACAATCTAAAAAATGATTCGACAACTATGGCGGGTTCGGGAACAAACCAGACGCTTGCGGAATAATAATTTACCTCTCAGGCGCGGAACCCTAAAAATATAAGTGGCAGGTCGTAGTGCAACAGTACAACACGCCACTGTGTTCTATCACCTTAAACTGAAGTAAGAAGAAGACACTCACCTGAACGTTACTTTATGATCGATAATATAATCAATAATGTCAATATCCACACCAAAATAGTAGGAAAACAGAAAAAGGTTATAGGGACCCAAGTTAATTATTCAAGTTATTAAAGATAAAATATGGCTCAAAATTAAACACTTCGTTTACGCAGTTAAGTATTGGACTCCTCTTTGCTTTAGTTATTTCTAGTTTTTCTAATAAATCCAACCGTCTACCCTTTTGGCACTCGTGAAGAATGTTTACATTCGTAGGTGTTGAGAATTGATGTCCAGATTCCAATAAATGGTTTGCGAAAGCTGAGTTGGTATTAGTTATATCTGTGTTCTGATATTTGTGGACAAGACTAAGATGTTCCTGAACTCTGGTGGCTATTTTTCTTCCCGACTGCCCTACATAAATGGCAGAACAGTCCCCACAATTTAGGGAATACACCCCGGATCTCGACAGAGGATTTACTTTATCTTTGGTTTTAACTATGTGTTGTTTCAAAGTATTTGTAGTTTTAAAACTTAGGGAAATATTAAAAGGTTTAAAAAATTTTGCTAATTGTAGAGAAATGTTACCAAAAAATGTTAAAGATCTGTAATTGTTCATCATATTTTGTGGATTGAAGTGTAAAATATTATATGATAGTTTATATTTGTTGAGGAATTTGTAATAAAGTTTATTAATCAACCTCAAGGGAAACCCGTTATTAATAGCTATTTGTTTTATTATACCTAATTCTTTATTAAAAGCTTCTCGAGACAACGGTAATTTAAATAACCTATAGAAAAAGGAGTTGAAGGAGGCAAATTTATGAGAATATGGTGAATTAGAGCTAAACTGGATGACATTGTCAGTGGATGAGGGCTTTCTGTAGACTTCAAGCATTATGTTATTTCCATCCCTAATTAATAGAAGGTCTAAGAAGGGTAATTTACCTTCTTCTTCAATTTCGAGTGTGAATGTTATTTTTGGATGTAAATTATTAATAAAATTAAGGAAATCTCTAAGATTATTTATTAATAATTTACATCCAAAAATAACATTCACACTCGAAATTGAAGAAGAAGGTAAATTACCCTTCTTAGACCTTCTATTAATTAGGGATGGAAATAACATAATGCTTGGGGTCTACAGAAAGCCCTCATCCACTGACAATGTCATCCAGTTTAGCTCTAATTCACCATATTCTCATAAATTTGCCTCCTTCAACTCCTTTTTCTATAGGTTATTTAAATTACCGTTGTCTCGAGAAGCTTTTAATAAAGAATTAGGTATAATAAAACAAATAGCTATTAATAACGGGTTTCCCTTGAGGTTGATTAATAAACTTTATTACAAATTCCTCAACAAATATAAACTATCATATAATATTTTACACTTCAATCCACAAAATATGATGAACAATTACAGATCTTTAACATTTTTTGGTAACATTTCTCTACAATTAGCAAAATTTTTTAAACCTTTTAATATTTCCCTAAGTTTTAAAACTACAAATACTTTGAAACAACACATAGTTAAAACCAAAGATAAAGTAAATCCTCTGTCGAGATCCGGGGTGTATTCCCTAAATTGTGGGGACTGTTCTGCCATTTATGTAGGGCAGTCGGGAAGAAAAATAGCCACCAGAGTTCAGGAACATCTTAGTCTTGTCCACAAATATCAGAACACAGATATAACTAATACCAACTCAGCTTTCGCAAACCATTTATTGGAATCTGGACATCAATTCTCAACACCTACGAATGTAAACATTCTTCACGAGTGCCAAAAGGGTAGACGGTTGGATTTATTAGAAAAACTAGAAATAACTAAAGCAAAGAGGAGTCCAATACTTAACTGCGTAAACGAAGTGTTTAATTTTGAGCCATATTTTATCTTTAATAACTTGAATAATTAACTTGGGTCCCTATAACCTTTTTCTGTTTTCCTACTATTTTGGTGTGGATATTGACATTATTGATTATATTATCGATCATAAAGTAACGTTCAGGTGAGTGTCTTCTTCTTACTTCAGTTTAAGGTGATAGAACACAGTGGCGTGTTGTACTGTTGCACTACGACCTGCCACTTATATTTTTAGGGTTCCGCGCCTGAGAGGTAAATTATTATTCCGCAAGCGTCTGGTTTGTTCCCGAACCCGCCATAGTTGTCGAATCATTTTTTAGATTGTTTATTTATTTTTTCGTATCGTTTCATATTTTGTAATGGTCCAGTAACGTTTTTTAAAAATTTTTAATCTGTTATGTGTCATTTGTGATTGTGTTTCCATGGATTTTTAAGTTATTATTCCTAAGGTAGGTTAGGCTTTTAAACTTTATATGTGTAGATTGGATGTTATCGTACGATTATGGTTTTAGGTCTGATGATGCCCATTGTTTGGGCGAAACATGTAACCACCACCACCTAACTAAATTATATTGTGACTGAGACCGAGACTTGGTGTGTCTTTATTTATTATATTTAAATCAGGTCTCTTTGAGAATGGCGGACTATTTCTTTGAAATTGATGTTGAATGTTACATTACAGTTGCATTTTAAAGAACATTACTTTGTACTTTTGCTACATTATCTAATCATTAATGTTACGTTTTTATGTTTAGTGGGTAGTGGCGTGTCCTTGCAAACGGCAGAAATTTTATTCTTAACCGTCCGCCCGAGTCCTATCGCCTACCGAGTCCTGACGATTTACGCTTGCTCTTTTCGTACCGAATGGCAAAACTCTTTCAAAAATAAGACGTTCTGATTGGCTGTGCCGCTGCTTTCATTCTACTGTTACTACATTAACTAAACCTTATCAGTTATTCTGTGGCGCAGTGTACATAGCGTTTAGGTTCCATGCTATAGGTCACAGGATCGATTCAAGAGAAGGCAGACTGCATAGCGCAATCGCTAGCAGCAATCTGCACTTCTCCTGACAACAACCAACTAGAACAAAACAACATAACAAACAGAGTCAAAAACATAACAAGACAAAAATACCCCATACCCCCCCCTGCCCTATCGAAACTGCTCGTCACGCACAGGGAGCTTAGAGAAATAATTAAATTTATTCCCCTGCGGAAAGCCCCTGGACCTGACGGGCTTCCTAATATTCTCATAAAAAATTTACCCCGAAAGGCATTTGTGCAACTCCTATACATTATTAATGCAATATTCACTCTTCAGCACTTCCCAGTGCGGTGGAAGGAAGCCATAATCATACCATTACTAAAACAAAACAAAGACCCAAAACAACCTAATTCTTATAGACCTATCGCACTGACAAATACTCTTTCGAAAATAACTGAAAAGACGATTTTACTCAAACTTAAAAAACACAGACTACTAAACAAAATCCCGGACGAACAATTCGGCTTCAGACCAGGACACGGAACAGTCCAGGCAGTGACGAGAGTCCTGACTGATGTCAAGAATAAATTCAATCAAGGTCAGAATACAGTCCTTCTGTCCCTAGACATCAGTCGGGCTTTCGACACTGTCTGGCACGACGTACTATTATACAAACTACTAACAATTCACGAATTTCCGACTTATTTAATTACATTACTGCACACCTACTTACGTGACAGAACATTTTTTGTCAAGGTAGAGGGTGCACTGTCAGCTGCAAGAGTGGTTAATGCGGGGGTCCCTCAGGGAACCGTGCTATCACCACTATTATAAAGGGTGTTTCAATAAGAACGCAATATTTTAAGTTTCAATAAGACATGATTTTTAGTAGTAAAGTATTGAAATATTTATTGTGTTATAATGTAGACATTCGGGAATTATGTATGGAACAACACATCAGGTAAATGACCGCCAAGGCTTCGCTGGCACATGCGTACTCTTTTGTCGAAATTTTGAATAACGGTGTTGCATACATGTGGCGGTATTTCAGTGATGCAGCGTCTAATTTCGGCCTTCAATGCTTCGGTGGTCGCAGGCTTGTTGGCATAAACCTGTGACTTCAGATAACCCCATAGCCAAAAGTCCAAAGGAGTTAAATCGCAAGAGCGCGGTGGCCAATTCTGGTCACCAAACCGGGAGATGACACGACCAGGAAAAGACTCGTGCAAGACTGTTAATGTTTCACGGGCGGTATGGCAAGTGGCACCATCATGCTGAAACCACATTTCGTCGAGAGCAATATCTTCCAATTGAGGTACAAAAAACTGGGTTATCATAGCACGATAACGTTCGCCATTCACGGTTACTGCATTACCAGCCTCATCTTCAAAGAAAAACGGCCCAATGATTCCTCCAGACCATAATGCACACCAAATAGTGACACGTTTTGGATGCATTGCTTTTTCATGAATCATTCGTGGATTTTCTGCGCCCCAAATGCGGCAATTCTGCCTATTAACGAAGCCATCGAGGTGAAAATGGGCCTCATCACTAAAAATGATCTTGTCTACAAAATTGGCATTCGCTTCTTGTTGTTCAAGGATCCAATTGGTGAACTCTCTTCGCTGATTATGGTCTGTTGGCAGAAGTTGTTGAGTCAGTTGAACTTTATAGGCGTGGAGTTTCAAATCTTTAGTTAGAATACGCTGAAGAGTGGGTGTTGTAATGTCCAATTCTTGTGCACGATGACGAATCAACGTCCTTGGACTCTCAGCCACACTCTCGCGAACAGCCGTGATGTTTTGTTCTGAACGACCTCTACGAGCTCGTGTCGTATGTTTCACATCACTAACCGAACCAGTACTTTCGAATTTTTCGATTAGTCTTTTCACAGTAGACGACTTAGGAATATTATTCCGACCGAAAATTGGACGTATTTTACGAATCGTGGCAATCAAACTTTCACCATTTTGATAATATTGTTTAACAATCAGGACGCGTTGTTCCATCGTGTAATGCTCCATGTTGACTAACTCCTATCTGTCTCCTATCGACCTGACATATCATATAAGGTTTTCTCAACTGACAGCCAAACTGGCGCGCAATTCAAATCTTGCGCTCTTATTGATACACCCTTTATAACTTGTACACTTCCGATTTCCCGAGGTACCCCCTCACAAAACTTACACTGTACGCTGATGATGCACTAATCTATGCACAATCCTTTTACGCGGAAGCCGCTAAGCGACAAGTCCAGTCGCACATAAACATCCTGGACCCCTATTTTAAAAAATGGAAAATAGCGGTCAATCCAACTAAAACGGTTTGTGCAACCTTGACTAAAAAATTTACAAACAACCAAATTTTCATCCCGCTTAAAATTAACAACACCCCAATACCTCCCCAAAGACGACTTAAATATCTTGGCTTCACCATAGACGAACGACTTTTCTTTAAGCCCCATATTACCGAAACCCTAAAGAAAGGCTTTGCAGCAATGCAAAGTCTTTATTCCGTGCTATCCAAAAATTCCTACCTATCCCCGACGAACAAATTACTCATCTACAAGCAGAATATCAGACCTATACTGACATACGGCGCTCCCGTGTGGTGTAGTGCTTCCAGCACTCAGCAACAACGTTTGCTGAGGCTGGAAAATAAGATCCTGCGATGCGTGACGTCATCGAACAGATACGTCACGGTCGCGGACCTGCATCACATGGCAGCAATTACTGACATAATAACTCACATACAAGACATTTCAAACAAATTTTATACGTACAAATTACAAAACTCACCACTAACAAGACATATAACAAATAGACGTGCTGACAACGACGCACAAACAACCCACAAACCCTTATACTATAAACTACCTATCTATCATACACCACTACAAAACATACAATGACAAATCTAAATAAACAAACAAACAAACAGACAAACGAGTAAACAATCAAAGAAATAAGACAACATACATTTAACAACAAAATACAAATAACAGACTAGCAAACTAGGCACAAAAAGGCTGTAAGGATTACGCTAGACTTCCCGCATCACAGGGTTGTTTGGAGACTTTTTGCAGCCCGAAATGTGCTCCACAATTACAACAAACGACAGTGGGACGGACTACTGACACACTGACAAAGACACGCCTCCTAAAATTCGGCTGACTCCACCGCCTGGGCGAAGCTTGCCGATATACTCATTTAGATCATCCGCTGTGGACGGATTATGGTATGGACTGTGATAGTTAATCTGACTGGGTTTTTTGCACTTTTTCCCAGCGTGCTTGTCATTACTTTCTCGTTTCCTACATATCTGTTTTTATTGGTGTGGTTTGTTTGGGCAAATCAATTATTATATTCTTTCAGAATAACAACATTCCCTTAACACCCGTCAAGGTATTTACCGGTACGGTGTGATCAGTGCATAAGCAAAATTAAAATCTAACGCTCCACCCAAGGCCATGTACATCGGCCGCCTGGCTTACGCCAGGTCTTTGGGCGCATTTTGGGCCGTATGCTTACGGCCCATATGCGCCCAAAACATTGTAAATAATATAGGCTAGGTTAGGAAATGTAAATAGACTAGGCTAGTATATATTTAGTGGATAAGTTAGATTTATAACCAAATAGGTAATAAAGAATTTTAAAATGGATCGATTCCCACATTGGGCACTTTTTCTTATAATGACTTTTTTAGTATTTTCATGATTTTTTTTAGTTTTTTTTATGACTCAGTATTTTTTAAAGTAGATCGAATCAAAAAGGGCTGGTAAATAATTGGCCGGTGAACTTGAAAAAAGCGAATTGGAACCAAAAAGGTGGATTAGAAGATTAGATGTGTGTTAGCGCTGTTTAACCAATATAAGTCTATAAAAGGGGCAAACAATTAATAATAATATTCCCTGGTGAACTTGAAAAAGGCGAATTGGAACAAAAAAGGTGGATTATAGATGCCGTGTTAGCGCTGTTTAACCAATATAAGTCTATAAAAGGGGCAAACAATTAATAATAATATTCCCTGGTGAACTTGAAAAAGGCGAATTGGAACAAAAAAGGTGGATTAGATGCGTGCTAGCGCTGTTTAATCAATATAAGTCTATAAAAGGGGCAAACAATTAATAATAATAGGGATTCCGTGTGTAGGTAAACCGTAAACAAAATTTGAGAACAAATCACGAACAAATAAACAAATTTCTTTAAAAAGGTTAGGTTAGGATTGTCGTGAGAAAGAGTTTTGCCATTCCGTACAAAAAGAGCAAGCGTAAATCGTCAGGACTCGGTAGGCGGTAGGACTCGGGCGGACGGTTAAGAATAAAATTTCTGCTTGCAAACGCAGGTCCCGCAAGCTCAAATAGCAAAAACAGTTTGGGCCGGGCCGGTAAACTCAAGTAAACTGACTAAACTCGTCGATCTCGTACTCGGAACGCGTGCGGTAGTAGTCGTAGTTCGCACACGCACTGTTCGTAAAATCATCTTTTGGAGATCCCGTCTTTTGTCTTTGCATTTGTGTACTCGTACTCGAATGCCGTATGCCGTACTCGAGTACAGCGAGTACTATTAAGAATCGAGTACGTACTCGATTCTTGGACTCGAGTACCGCATCACTAAAAGCGACAGTAGACACTTCAAGCAAGGCCAGTTATCGAACACGTCTACCTATATATATCAATCTGCAACTGCGCACAGAGGATACGAATATACGTCGAACGTATCACTACGGGATCCTGCGATCACGTATCTCGTTACGGCCGGTATTATAGGTGTAGTTTAAACTTTTTAGTTTAAACTTCTAGGTTAAACGGAGATAATCTTGAAGTTAAACTGAGATCGTCAAAGGACCGTTTTATAGTTTCCGGCCCGTGCCTAACTTTACTCTATTTGTTTTTTTGGTTATGTTATGTGTTTTGTTTTTATGCCGGTTTATTCTTAGTTCTTAGTTCCTATATGAGGGTTTGCGATTACGTAACTCCGAGCTAGATTGCAGTAGGACTGCGACAAAGCTTAAAACAAAATGGGAAAACATGAAGAAATTAACAAAAAAGAAATTTGCCCAAGAAATGTGTGAGCTGTTTAAATTCTCGAAGGCGACGAGGTGCCTCTACAATATTAATTGCATCCAAATTGTCTTCATCGTCAGAAATAATCTAATCTACCAAATCAATTATTTCTTCCATAGCTAAAACGGCCAGGAGTTACACCACCTAAAGACAAATATTATTACAGTATCAAAAATGTTACTCGTATGTATAAATAGAGTAGGTACAACTTCCAAAATTCAACCTCAGAAAAAAAACTTTCTTTTATTACTTGCCTTGAAATATGAATTAAGTACCAAAAACACCAAAAAACAAAATAAATCCATAAGCTACAAACCACAAAATTATAGGTTAGCTCCCATAAAAAAGTCAAAATAAATTGACGTTTGGCGGGTTAAACCGTCCTAACGGACGAATGATCCGACTGTTAGCTTAAACCAAAATAGCAAAGTTTAAACTCGGCAAAGAACCTGAAAAAGAAGAAGAAACGTAGTTTACTTAAACTTTTAGTTTAAACTCAACCTATAATACCGGCCGTTAATGCAACGTGAATATTATTTCAAAAATAGGTATAAACTTGGAGAGGCATAACCTAAAACAAAAAGTATGGATCAGAAAATGAATACATTTTAGTACCTAATGATGACGATTTATATTTATCAAAAGATGTTGCGGGACAAAACCTCTATGGGAAGCCCTCAAGATGGGGGCTCATACAAAGAAATATAACACAGGTTACTGTTTTACGTTTACGACTTTTTTACGGAACAACTTTTCTAGACGTAACCCCGATTTGTTAAGGTATACGTAGTTGGGATTCTGTTCTGTTGTGTGTTGGCTTTAAGTGTCTAGTGTCTCCCGTTGATCTAGACTTACGAATTCCATACTGCATGGCGGTCACTGATAAAGTTAAAGCCTTCCATATACTTTAATAATTTTTCGTTGATAGCCTTCTCCATAACTTTTGATATAACCGAAACTAATGCGACTGAACGATAGTTGCTTGGCAAGGTCTTCTTGTCTTTTTTGGGTATGGGCTGGACTCGCACAGTTTTTCAACATAAAGGAAGTATTCCTTTTTTGTGAGATAAGTTAGAAAGCCTGCAAAATACCGGTGTCATTTCGTCAGCGCATGTCTTAATTACGATGACTGGAATTTCGTCAGGACCAGAAGCTTTTTCGGTGTCGAGACTCGAAGCATCATTCAACAGTTCGCTGCCGGAAAACAATCTCGGGCATTCTCGATTCTACAGGTAAAATGTTCGATGGATGAACGAATTTTTTAATTGGTATCATGCATGGTATCAAAAATGGCCAGCCCATGCATTAAAATACAGTTGTTAGGCTTTTTTTGTTTTCATAGGTTGTTCTTGGCAAATTTGTATTAAAGCCGTATTACAGTCACGCAACTCGATGCAAGTCAATGCAAGACGCAACAAGAATTGCCCAAAGGCATGCGCAGTCGAAGCTCAGCTGATCCCTTGGTGCAACTTAGTTGCACGGAAATTTTATCGGTCTGAACCGATTTTTATTGCATTGCTCGTGCAAGTCTGGGGAGAAAGTTAATTACTTTTGTGTCACCTACAGCGCTAAAAGCTTCTTTCTGTCCGTTCCTGTCCATTAACGTCTAGCAAGGCAGAAGCAACAATAATGGTGCATAATGATGCAGCGAGTACTTTTCTCCGCTTTAATTTATTTATTTCAAACAAAAAATATTTCACAAACACCAGAAAGTCACAAAATAAAACAATAACAATAACAACTTTGAGGTTAGAAGGTTTGATGAAATTTCGCACAAAGTTCTAGAGGTTGGTACCTATACTCTTGTTGTAATTAAAAAAAAGTTGCATGGACTTGCACGCTGTTTTACACTGTGCAACTTTCTTTCATGCAATACTTTGACCTTACCATTTATTGCTGCAATTAGTTGCGTGACTGTAATACGGCTTTTAGCAACAGTCGTTGTTTTAAAATAGTCAATAAAAAGGGCTGGCCATATTTGTAGTGACTATCGTGGCAGATTTTAGGTTATAAGAAACGGAATGCCAATGCCAATACATTGTGAAGAGAATATAAATCCCCAACGCGACTCCAATGTACTGCTGTACTGTCTTGAAAACTGCAGGTCTAATGGGAAATCGGCATTCTACTTTTTATGAGACGCACTCAAAAAAATCCCCCATAATACAACTCTCATCTTAACCCGAGTATATTTGTGGTTATACAATGATGTATACCCACTAACAGAACTTTATATAAAGATAGAATACGATCAGATTGTGGCAAAACAAACTATTTTTTCGAGGAATCTTACCGTTATACAATAGTTCTATTGAAGATATAAAAATATCTGCTATATAATTATTTTATACATCTAATCGAACAAGTTGTATAGGAGTATGTCTTATCCATGATAAAAAATTGTATATAGATTAGACACCAAATGTTTCATTCCAAAATAGCATTCGTTTTATGGCTATACAACGGCTCCAGGAATTCTAATGTCAAATAAACGGTCTTATACAAGTAGAAACCCCGTTATATTGCTGTAAAACACTTGTTGCCTGAAATTATTTTTACATTTATACTAGATATTTCAAAATACGCGCCCAATTTTTGTCGTTACGAACCAATGGGACGACAGAGGAATCATAACCTGATTCGCGTCCGTTTCCGTATGATGGCTCACGGTCATGTTGCTTTAGTTTGGGGTAGCGTGAGCTTGGCGGCGATCAGCGTGTGTTTATCGTTTGTTTTTTATATTATGTGCATCTTAAAGTACTGTTTGATTAAAAATGGAGTCCTTTCAGTTATCAGAAAACGAATTGGCGAGGTTTACGGGTAAGTAGGAAGGAATATTCTATTTAATGTTATTTCTCTTACTGGCTTTTTGACCCAATATGGCGGCTTTTAAGACTAGACGGTATTCAACATTTAATTTAAGAAAGAAATGAAGGTTGAAGTTGTACCTTATTTGGTACAATAAAATTATATTACCATTACCATTATAGTTTGCAAAGATAGAGTTTAAGTTTTGTATTCCTATATAACCGTTTTCTCTGTTCCATGCAAGCTCAATGGTTTATATGTTTTTGTAGATTTATATTCCTACCAAAGGTTTTTTTTTTTAAAACTTATGAAATATATACCATAGCAGTAGTACATCGTTTCATTTTTTATTGTTGATTTATATTATATGATATTATTTATGTTGGTACCAGTTTTTGCTCAATGGGGGCACATGTTTTGTGAGTTATAATATTTATAAATATAATAAATACGTCACGTTTTTGAATTGGTCTTTATTTTCAGCGGATCATTAAAGCCAATATTTGGGTAACCTATTCGTAATTTTTTTTTAATAATATTTTTTGTTTTATCCACAACAGGCCTTTATAAGAAGCAAAACAGTGTAGTATATATAATGTCACATTTCATTTTTGGCGACCGTGTCTGAAGAAGGTAAGTATTGGCAATGATACAACTTAAATATAACGACAAGCAAATAGTTATATAACAGTGATACAACTAGAATATGATGATAAGCGAATAATTATATAACACTAATACAAATAGAATATAACGATAGGCGAATAATTATATGACAGTGATACAACCAAGGTATTACCGTTAGAAAAATCTATATAATCCGTATTATTGTTGCTATACAAAGCGTTCCTATTGGTATATAATGACCATATATCAGTTAAACAATGTTTTATAATGGTTATACAACAAAAATACCATATAATACAACCCTTTATAACTAGTTCTAACCGATATACAATGGTAATTTAGTGGTAAATGTAAACTTCGTGTAATTTTAGAAAAGCGAGTTGTATAACAACAAAAAACAGTTAATCTGTCACCACTTTTGTATACACCTGGATATACACCTTTTGTATACCCAATATGTGATTTTCCTATGATGGCTATTTTTTCTTCTCTCAGTGCGTGCGGAACAATCTAACAAAAATCTGAGCGTTCACAGAGTTTCTGTATAAGGCTAGTTTAAAGAATGATAATCCGATTTTCAAGAATTTTAAACATTTAGCTTCACCGACCAGTATAAATATCAATACATATTTTATCTACACTTATTAGTTTAATTGCTTTCGTCTCGGTCTAAGCATGTATCAAATACGTATAATAAGTGTGTTGCTGTTTGCATTTAAATTATTACGTGTTAATTCACAGTCCTGTAATGGTAATAATATAAGTGTCTATTATCAGGAACAAGGACCCCCAAACGGTAGTCTGTACGATGGAATGCAAGTAAAGGGCTGTATCAGTGACGAGTCTTTTCCTGGAAAGAAAATAGTTAAACTTTGGATTGTGAATGAAAGTACACCAAACCTACAAACAAATTTTATCAGTCACATGCAGTATTTACAGGAAATTGATATTGATAATTCCAATTTGAAGACCATAGAACCAGGAGCTTTCTCCGATTTGCCACAGTTAAAATATATCTATATATCTGATAACCCAATTCGAAATATATCAAAAGGTGTTTTTAATGTCCTCCCCAGCCTCCAGTCAATCCAGATATTTCTCAATAAAATATCGTTCATCGAGGAAGGGGCATTCGCGAATTTACCAAATTTAGAAGAAATTATACTACAAAGAAACAATATCGGTTACCTGAAAAGAGAATGGTTTACTAATACGACTAATATTAAAACTTTCGATGTGTTCCGTAATTCGATTCGGAAAATTCCATTTGGTATGTTCCACGGTTGGAGAAAACTGAAAGAACTATATTTAAATTCCAATGCTATTTCGCTGATTGAAGGCGAATTATTCAGAGACAATCCTAAACTGATCAGTCAGGTGACCTTAAGCCAGAACCGCTTGGAGTCAATTAATCCGATTACCTTTACGGATTCAGTATTCATTTCTAATCTGAGGATAGACGCAAATCTGTTAAATTACGTGCCAGAAGAAGTTTTAAGAACAATTCGAGTGGGTAGTGTCTTCATCTATGGCAATCCGTTAACCTGCTCCTGTTTGAAAAAGATCAAGCGAATCTTCCTGGAAAGGAGCGTGATAGTTGACAATCCAGAAGATAAGTATGTCAAATCTTGTAAAGATGGCAACGTGGGCGTGCCGATTTGTGCGGAGAATTTAGAAACGTGCGTTGACGCAGTGGATAAGGACCAGACGCGACGATTCCTTACCTACTTGAAATCCATTCGATATGACGCAGTGCGGGACGAGGCAGGAGAACAGTGTGCAATGTTTGATTATCTGGATTAGGGTTAATTCAGAAAGTTTAATAAATACAAAGTTGCTCGAAGTGCTTTTAGTCTACTTATGTGCCCATCAGTATAGCTGGTTGGCCATTGGGCAAAATTTTATTCTTATCTATAAATAAATTTAGGTGTTTTTAATTTAGGTGTTTATTTGTTTTAAAAATGTACAGCACTAAGGCTTTATACTTCTGTGAAGAAACTTAAAATCTAATAAATAAATGTATATGTACCAATTTACGACGAGCGAAAACAATAAATCTCCTCCCCTCTAATTTTTGGTTCATAAATATAAACCGTGTGGTGCACCGCCAGACTGACTATAGGAAATTCTATATAAATTTTGCTATCCTCAAATCTTGGCTCCTCTATTAATTCTACATCTAAATTGTGTTAGACTTTTTTGAAGCCAATTAGAAGATATTTATCTATTTCCTTTTAAGTACTTGTGTTTATTAAATTATTTTTTCTTAAATACTGTAAAATATATTAAAACTAATAAAAGATAAATAGTCTAGTAACATTTAATATTATCCAACCTTTAATTGATGGTTTCATTAAATTATTAGAATTTTAAGATGAGATTTCTAAAAAATTACTTTTGGCTTACTAGAAAAGAATAAAATTTGGTGTGCAGGTCCATCATACCAGGACCTTCCGAAAAAGTATAATATAATTTTGATGTAAAATTAATAGGGGAGCCAATATTTGAGAGTAGCAAAATTTACTTGAGATTTCCTACGGTCAAGTGTGGCGGAGCACCATCCAAGATCCCAAACATAAAAATTACATACACATTAAAATAAGATTGACCTAATCATGTCTTGAAAAATTGAAAAAAATAAACTTTAAAGAGTGGCCAAATGATTAACAAAAATATATCAGTTATTATTTTATTATTCTTCCCATAGTAATACAGTATAGTATACAGAGTAAGCAAAAATACAGGAATAATCGCTAGTTGTGTTTTGTTAAAAATTATTTTGATATGCCTTTTAAAAATATTGTATGCTAAATAAAAGATTGGATTAGAATATTAGTGTTAGTTTTATTTTCGGACATGGTTTTAGTCTTACAATGTAACCTACTAACCTGGACCACACAATTCAATCATGTTTCAGAAATATTTCATATTAGTTTCTTCGAAAGATTTTGAATATTCCAAAACATTTTTGATATATTGATGAAATGTTTCAGAAACCCAAAAGTGTCCCATAAGAGTAATGTGCACAGAGAGAAATTTCTTTCTTGCGCTATTAAACAACTTAGTTGAGAAAAATGTATTTACTAAAATAAAAGTTTATTTTACTGAACTAAATCGAACTTGAAACAATATTTTAACCTGCTAAAGTTGGACCACATGTAAAAAAATCACTTATTTTTGTATATTAAACAGGGTGTCCGGTAAGTACCTCCTAACTTCTCGGAAGCATATAGAGGAGGACAAAATAACCGTAATTCGTCATAGAGAGAAAATTCCTAAAGTGCCCCCTTAACAGAGATACAGAGAGCCCCAAAGGAGTACCCAGCGATTTACTTTTTTGGCTCTAACTTTTAAACCGACTTGTATAATTTTATGAAATATTAATTTTTTATGTCCTACTCGAATATTATTGTTTCATAATACCTACCATAGTTACCAGACACTTTAAATGGTATACAGACTGTCCACGGATAGGGTTTACAATAGCACAAATGGATAAAATATTTCATTTTTCGGGAAAAAGTCATTCTTGATAAAAAGTTTTGCTTGTAAAAAAAAATGCAATTCACTAGGAGAAAATTTTGATTTTCTATACAGGGTTCGAAAAAACTTTAAAAACATGATTTTTCTCCAAGAGTAAACTACCTTTATTTTTCATTTTTGACCCAAATGCCAATTAGAAAACTTATTTAGAATAACGTTTGTAATTTAAATCCGAGATTTAAAATAAATCTTTGAATTTTTTAGTTTTTTCAATTTTTAGAGGTAAATGTTTTTTTTTTTTGGATAGCATTAGCGGTCGAAATACATACATTATCAATGACTTTATATCTTACAGAGGGGCATCAAAAAATTTCAAAAACTGATTTGTGGTGTTACCAGAAATATGTATTTTAAATTTCATAAATGAAATGACCCCGGAAATATCACAACAAAGTCTTAAAATAACAACAAATAATAATTTTATAATTTGCTATTCAAACACACCCCCCCCCCCCCTCCATATTCAACACATTTTTCCAGCTGTAAACAAATGTGGTTCAAATTTTTTCGAATTTCTTCAATGGAAATTGTTTGAACAGCTTCACCAATTCGCTGTTTTAGAAGATGTACGTCGTTCTTAATTGGACGAGAGTACACTAATTGTATGAGGCGCCCCCAAAGACAGGCATCTGAAATAGTTAAATCGAGACTCCTTGGGGGCCACAGAACCGGACCATTCCGACCAATCCATCTGTGGCCAAATGTATTATCAAGCCATTCCCTCACTTGTTTCCAATATTTCAAGATAACTCCTACGGTTACATGTGTTTTCAAAAAAGTATGGGCCAATAATGCCATAATGTAAAATTGCACACCAGACATTTACTTTTTTGTAATATTGTCTTCTAGCAGGAATTCTAAAACGGGGATTATTTTTGCTCCAGTATCTAATATGCGCAGAAGACACTTTCCCGTTTGTTGAAAATGTCGATTCATCGGAGAACATGATAAATTTATGAAAATTACTGTTTCCACTTACAATTTTGTCTCCGACCCAAAGACAAAAATCCAAACATTTGGCTTCGTCTCCTTCTTCCAACGTTTGATTAAAAGTTGGCTTAAATGGGAATATTTTGTTTGCCTTTAAAATATTCCGAATGTGAGATTTTTTTACTACATCAAGTTCTTGAGCTCGGTTTCTTAATGAAAGGGTAGGATTGTCAGCAACAGACTGCAATACGATTAGGGAAGCTGCGTCATTCTGATCATAGTTTTTTTTTTTTAATTGGAAACTGAACCAGTTTGCTGAAATTTTCTTAATATTTTATGAAGTCCCATTTTTGAGACGTAAACGTTAGGGTGTCTTTGATTAAATTTCTCTATCACAAAGTTGTAACAACAGTCGCCTGCACCGTAACATTGAACTAAATAAACCCTTTGTTCTAAGGTCAACATTTTCAAAACACATCAAATTCTATTTGACAACTTCAAATTTGCCCCATACGTAAAGCAAAGTAATAAAAAGGTAAAAAAATTCCTTGTTTTTACAAAAGGTGGTAGGAATGTAGTTAAAATTTTAAAATAAGATACACACCACCCATTATGAAAATAGAGTTTAATAAAATGTTATATTAATATTTTTATTGAGCAGCAAAATTTTCATTTACCTCTAAAAATTGAAAAAACTAAAAAAATCGAAGATTTATTTTAAATCTCGGATTTAAATTACAAGCGTTATTCTAAATAAATTTTCTAATTGGCATTTTGGTCAAAAATGAAAAATAAACTCTTGGAGAAAAATCATGTTTTTGAAGTTTTTTCGAACCCTGTATAAAAAATCAAAATTTTCTCCTCGTGAATTGCATTTTTTTTACAAGCAAAACTTTTTTATCAATAATGACTTTTTCCCGAAAAATGAAATTTTTCATCCATTTGTGCTATTGTAAACCCTATCCGTGGACAGTCTGTATAATACCCTAGGGCATTAAGGAAGTTTCTAATGCCCCCGTGCATTAAGAGAAATAAATAGGAAAAATCAAAGTAACAATTTTTTATTAACGAAAAAACTTATTTATCATTTATATTAAATGAACAGTTATGAAAAGACCCGATAAAAACGAATTTACCGGCTTTTGATAAGTCAATGTTTTCTATTATTTCGTGATTTTCACTAACAGAAATTGACGATGATTGAACGTTTTTTGATGTTGATGGCCTCGTTGATGGTACTCCAGCTATCAATTTCGAAATTTTGTTTTTAGAAGACATACTGTCTTCCAAATATCCCTCAACCACAGTTGAACTTTTCCAACCGCCATGTCTTTCCAATGTGGTCATGTTTGCCCCCGCGTCCGCCAACAAAGTTGCAGAGGTTCTGCGCAAACAATGCCTATGGTGTTCTTCCCAACTGGCTGTGAAGAACTACGACCGTTACGGTAACACAAAAAGAATCTATTGATGTTGCAATATGTTTCACATTGTAGACTAACATACGTTACCAAAACAAAGCAACAACGTTGCAAAACAATGGCAATTGAACGATACATGTGCGAGATGTTGCACGTGGCGACATCTGGTTTGGTTAGGTGGATAGCCCAATTGCCACGAGGTGTCGCCACGTGCAACATCTCGCATATATATCGTTACATTATGCATTGAAATTCACTGTAAGGGCCCTTTGCTTTTCATCAGGCTCTATAGCCTTGCCGATGAGCCGTAATACGGCGAAACAGGTCCAAGGATTGGGTCTGTCGAAAAGAAAAGGGACAAACTTCTTTCTTTTAATGCTAATATATTTACTTCAAATAAACGCTACAAAACATTGCTTTAACCTATTATTTTCAGTGGATACTGCAGCTCAAAAAAAAATACTTACTAAGAAATATTATTTAGTGCGTTATTGCTTCAGAAAAATATAAAAATAAACTTAATCAAATTACCAGTTAATTGAACCGAGATGTTATTAGAAAAATATGATTGCGGGGTGTTTAAATAAAAATAACAGTGTGCATTCCACGAAGTTGACAAGGTTAGCAAAACCAAAAAAAAATCGTTCGTAAATTCATTAAGAAAAAGAAGCAGAATAATCAAAGGTCAGTAGGTTGTGATTGAAATTGTTATTATTGCCAGTAAATTTTAATTAATTTACGCAATTTCTTATCCAGGCCACCTATACAGGATGTTTCAAAAAACATGTGCCATCGCTCGTATAGTGATTCCTTACCAAAAAATAAGACAAATGGCTTCTATCAACATAGGTCCGCAGCCGCTTTAATTTTGAGATACAAGGTGTTGAAAATTTGAAAAAAAAACTATTTTTTCCTAATATTTTTGGGACCGCTTTAGATATCAGTTTGAATTTTAGTAGGTGCTAACTAGGCATAAAAATACATTTATTTTATAAAAAAGGTACGCTCTGCTTCTACTAGTGGCGTCCGCGCTGACATGTATTTTGATATCTTTAATGAAAAAAATTATACGCCACTGTTTTACTTTACAATAAATATTATTTTTAAAACTATGCTTTATAACTTAGCAAAAATGGTCCCGAGACTTTTCTTCGTGTTACCAACGGTTTTCGATTTAAAAAATAAATGACATTTATTTGCATATCGCTGTGCCCATATCAGAGTTTGATAAAATTGCATTTATCACATAAACAAAGTCAAAACCAAGAAATTATCGAAGGGTACTTCGCATTAGACATTTAACTGCCTACATAAATGTGCTATCAAAAGAGAAAACGGCAGTGGCGTACATATTTTTTGCCCAGCTAAAAAATCGTAACCCCTTTATCTCAAAAATAAAGTGGTTGCGGACCTATAGTGATTTTTTGATATTGGTCTTATTTATCGGTAAGGAATCACCACACAAGCGATGGCACATGTTTTTTGAAACACCCTGTATACTTTGTGTGTTCAAAAAGTTCTGAACCACACTGATATTTAGAAAACGTCACCTCTAATAAAAAAAAATCAAATGTTTCTAAAGGTACCTAGATCTTTTTTTAGTTAGAGTCGGGAGGAATAGGCCTAACTCTAAGGGTGTAATCTATGCATTAAAATATTAAGAAAAAACTCAAATGTTGTTATCCAATATTCATTTGTTTTCAAGGTACAAGGCAAAAACAAAATATTGCATTAATTTAGCTTTCCTGTAATAAATGTTATTATTGTTTGCCTTTGATTGTTACGCTGTCACTATCCTATTAGTGTCAGTATAAAGTGTTACATTGATTCACCGATAAAACTTTCGGATTTGTATCATTTTAATTTTATAAAATGCCACACATTTATTCACATCTCGAATACGCCAATATGGTTTTTATTTATGGTTTGTGTAATGGAAATGCTACAGCTGTTGCTGAAGAATATCGTGAACGATTTCCACATGAAAGAACACCGAACAGAAAGGCCTTTATCAGAGTTTTCAACAAACTCTGCGAGAACGAAACACTTCCAAGTGCTAATGTAACATCCGAACGAGCCCTTCAACAGGATTTAGAAGAAATAGAAAATGTTCTAGCTTTAGTAGAAGAAGATGCGACGACAAGCTCACGAAGAATTGGAATTCAGTTGGGGATCCCCCAAAAAAGAATGATCAATACGCTTCACGAGCAAGGCTTATACCCGTACCATGTACAGGGTTATCCAACCAAGACTAGACAAGGCGATTTTTTGACTTTTCCTGTACTTTTATAAAAAAACTGAAATAGCCATCTTAAGTCATTTTCTCCCGCGAATTCGAAAATCTTCAGCAAAAAACAATTGAACATCAAACAAACGTACTAGGGGTCACTTTGATATTTTTTTAAATGGAACACCCTATATCTTCGAATATTTTTGGATTTAACATAAAATAGCAATTATTTTTTAATAAGTGCATTATAAGTCTAAACCTAATAGTTTCCGAGATATCGACTTTTGAAAAATGACATTTTTCAACTTTGACAGCTTCTAGCTTTCTAACGGTACGCTTTAGAGTAAAACGGCTTACATGTCCCTATCTTACTTTTTTATGATCTTTACAAAAACATGAACTTCCGGTAAAACCGGAAGTACTGTATTTCCGGTTTTTGAGTTACATCCGATTTAACCGGAAGTTGATGTTTTTGGGAAGATAATAAAAAAGTAAGATAGGGACATGTAAGCCGTTTTACTCTAAAGCGTACCGTTAGAAAGCTAGAAGCTGTCAAAGTTGAAAAATGTCATTTTTCAAAAGTCGATATCTCGGAAACTATTAGGTTTAGACTTATAATGCACTTAATAAAAAATAATTGCTATTTTATGTTAAATCCAAAAATATTCGAAGATATAGGGTGTTCCATTTAAAAAAATATCAAAGTGACCCCTAGTACTTTTGTTTGATGTTCAATTGTTTTTTGCTGAAGATATTCGAATTCGCGGGAGAAAATGACTTAAGATGGCTATTTCAGTTTTTTTATAAAAGTACAGGAAAAGTCAAAAAATCGCCTTGTCTAGTCTTGGTTGGATAACCCTGTACAGCGTGTACAGAATCTTCAACCTGGAGACCAGGGCCGTAGATAAGGGGGGGGTTTAGGGGGTTCAACCCCCCCCCCCATAACAACGAATGTTCAATTCTACCTTGTTAACCACCGTAAATTTTAATAATAATTCTAATAAATTGCCAGAGTTTTCTTACCTAAACCCCCCCCATGGGTAACGCCTAGCTACGGCCCTGCTGGAGACTACGGCAAGCGTATGCAATTTTGTGAGTGGATAATTAATAATCGTCATCTTTTACCGCACATACTTTTTACTGACGAAGCTACATTCACCCGTGACGGCATCAATAATAATCGAAACTCCCATGTATAGTCGGACGAAAATCCTCACGCCATAGTCGAAAGAGTAATTTTTAACACAGGTTTTTAGTAAACGTGTGGTGCGGCATGATCGATAATAATTTAGTTGGCCCCTTTCTTTTGAAAAAATCGCCTTACAGGGAATCACTACTTAAGTTTTTTACAAAATGAATTGCAAGGACTACTGGAGGAGATTCCTTGAAACATCAGAATTTGAAATGTATTATCAACACGACGGAGCGCCTGCCCATTTCGATCGTCGGGTCAAGCAATATTTAGAACAAAGGTTGCCAGGGGCACCGTATACGAACAAGACAAGTAGAACCACTCAACCACAGCTTATAGTTTATAAGCTGTGACTCAACGTCGGGCCTTTGATGTCTCGGGATCTAAAGCGGTTTGCCGACGCACCGGCTGGTCGGGGTATGCATCGAAATACGGGGTCGGCATAGGGAGTAATGACATGTATTGATATCGTGTCAAGGAGCGCGTCAGCTACCGGGGTTATATCCAAAGTACATTCTTTCTAACATATTATAAAATATTAATAAAATTGATTGATTGATTAAAATTGAATTATACTAAAATATATAGAAAGCGGAAGTATGTTATTATTACATTAAATCAAATTATTTATGTAGTTTATTTTTTTCCTCTATTACCTTATTATTTTTATTAGTTTTTATCTATGAGGTTTAACATTTATTCAGGGCATATTTTATAAGTTGTCTGAAATAAAACTCAGATGCATATTGAGAATAATAATAGTTCTAACGACATAATAATATAACAAAATAACGACGTGATAACAAAAGCATACTTTTATATAATATTTAATACGATTTTAAAAAAATAAAAAATCTTAATACCTATACCTATAGGTAGGTATATAGGTAGGTAGTACAAATACTTTAATAAAATACTTAATTAAAAATCTTGAAAGCTTACCAACTATTTTGTATTTAAGTTACCAGCTCTCTATTCTACAATTCAAACATTTTAGAGGACACAGGGTGAATTGTTTTCATGAAAACAATATAAAATGCATAGTTAAGAAAATAACTAGGTATAGTATTAGCTGCTGAAACATATAAGTATAAAATATTAGCATGATAATAAACAGTCTTAATTTTTGGAATTGTTTCAAATTATGAAAAGAAAGCTTTCAGGGCGAGTTTTTTTCCAATAAATTCTTTTATTTTTAACTAGGTATATTGTTACGACAGAAAAATTTATAATTTTTCAAATTATAAGAGAGTAATTTTAATGGGTTCAAGTTGAAGAAAATTATTTTATTTTTTTAATAAAATTAATTAAATAATGCTGTTCTAACTTTGTATACTATGTAAAAAACTGCTAGTATTAATTAATTCGAAAATGCCTATGTATCTATAAGTTTTGCAAAATTTTAAGTTTAGGATTTCGTTTAGACATTTTTTTAGTCTTGATATCTCTATTAGCAAATTTAAGGGTAAAATATATACGCACTCTAGTATACAATGACAAGAAATAGTCATAGGGAAAATTTTCACACGGATGAACAAAAGTAATGGTTTTAAATTTATTTTTTAATGCTTGACCAATGCGATTTTGAGACGCAAGTTCATTAAAATGTTCAACAAATATATTTTCTAATTTTATAACATATTCAACAAAATGGCACTTACTTATAAGCCACCAAACTTCAGTTTTTCACTATTATAGTCCTTTAGTTTGCAAAACACAGTGGCTTCCATTTGTAAGGCATTCGAATTAACAAAGTTAGTGCATACGTCACAAGAGTGCTGCGCCAAACATTTTTTTAAAAGATATCCTGTGACGTAGGTATACAAGTGCATTTCCTTCAACGCTTTCAATATTCCTATAGTCGTTCGTAAAAACCTTTAAAGAAATATGGTTAGATGAAGGGGATACCATTAAGTATTTACATTGCTCTACGAGGTCGGCAGTAAGAGTAATTAAAACTTCATTGATGTCCTTCATACAATTTGCCCCGTCAGCCTGATCATGATCAAAGTATCGAATGGCAAGTAGTTTTTTAAAAGCACAAGTGAACTGAATAGGTGTGGGATTTCTCGCATTACCGCAGCAATTTCGGACCTGTCCAAAAAAATTTTCCAAACAATATTGATTTAGGTTTCTGGTCAATAAAAATGTATATCCCTTACTTTTTAATATTTCCCACAAAACCAGAATACCTTTAATTGTTGACCTCCAACCAAATACAAACTTCATCTGATTAGTTACAACTTTTCCTTCGACACTAATGACTGTAAGATTATTAAACAAAGTATCCATTTATTTTAAAAAGGCTGTTTTTTTGTAGCCATGAAAGCATTAAAACGACTTAAATTACTTGAATTTAATAAGTCAAAAAGATCGTTCATGTTTTGTATAAATGAAGCTGTTGTTTTTGCATCAAGCGGTAGAATTTTTAAATCGATACAGGTACTCAAAGCCACTGCCACTGAGCGGCTGAAAACCTGGGTGGCAAGCTTAACCTTCATTTTTTGAAAATTGTTGGGGCATATATTATGATCGTTAGTTAACTTAGGTGCTAATCTAAACTCCTTTACCTTATCATAGTGGTACATAGTATCTAGATATGTTTTTATTGTTTGCCCTGTTTGTAACCTAAAAACATATTATTATTTGAAAAAATTATTTCGTGTAGATTTTAGAAGATGAGGTACATCAAACAAATAGACAATTTTTTCCTCCATCGACGAAAAAGAAGGGATATGCTTCGGTCATTTTCAGATCGTTTTTGAACAATTTTACAACATTGGATCCTTGATCCTATACCGCCCCTAAAACATTTAAACCCACAGAATCCAAAGTCCATTTTAACACGACGACCACAAATAACAAGTTAAGCAACAACAATTAATAATAAATAAATAAAAATCAAATCTACGCTTTAAAAAATTAGTAATATTTAGACCCACTGTGTATAAAGCGCTGAAAATAGGTCGTTTGGGATGACTAGCTCTACCCGACACGCTCTGTATCGTCAACTAACCAACTACTTACTGGCGTGCGGGCGGGGCGCGGGCCGAACGACGGCACGCCGGATTTCAGGTTCGTTTTGGTTGTAAAATAAGGATTGATTCCAAGTAGTTCGAGAACTGCGCAGAACTCGTTGTGCAATAAAATAAATCCTTGAACTGTTTTAGAATGGTTCGTACTTAAAAGAAACCGAAACAGTTTATTGAAGAAGGGTAAAATTGACCATAACCTCAAATATTTCAAATTTCAAAAATATCGCTAATCTACCTATGATTGCTCCGAGGACTTTAAAATGGTCTATAAACTGAGTGTCCGAGTACACCTTAGTCTTCGTTGCATACATGTTGACAATATTCTCAGCATGTAACTCGCTTTTTTGTTGATACTGTACAGCTTCTGGTATTAATAAGTTATTAAATATATGTTCAACTTCTGAAGACGACCTAAAGCTGATTCTACAAATACACTGATAAATAATGTTTCAATACTCTCAAAAACTGTTATTTACTAAATTCCATGTTTCGATTAATTTTTTCATAGAAATTTGTACTTGCCATAACTATTGGGTTATCATCCCATCGTAATTTTTATTGAACAACCCGTTTTTCTGTGCTTTTTAGTTTCAACAAATCCAAAACAATAAAATCAGCTGATGAGCTGAAAATACTGCGCGTGCGTTAACTAAAAATCCCGAATCGATTCTATCATAAAGCTGAAACTGCATTGATAGTTCAAGAACGGTTACAAACTGGTTCGAAATATAACCAAAACGTTTAAATTTCAGTTCTGAATCGGTTCTAACTGAACCAAAACAGAAATATCTCGATGCGCATGTGCGGACTGTTCTAGAACGGTTCTAAGTTCGAACCAAAACAAACCTTTCGTCTCGAGCGAGAGTGGTTCTACTTGTCTTTGTTCGTATACGGTGCCAGGGGTTTGGATTGGTCGCGGTGGTCCTATTAGTTGGCCTCCTAGATTGCACAGACCTCACGCCGTTGGACTACAATTTATGAGGTTGGTTAAAAACTGAGATTTACAAAGTAAAAGTAGATACTAGGGATGCATTAAATTAGACGCATTAGAAATGCTGTACTCAAAATTAAAAAAAGGCACGAATCAATTAGAAGATCCACGTGCGCCCTTCGTAAACGAAGCAGGAAATGGTTGGAAGTCAATCGCGGATTTTTTTTTAAATTTACTAAACCAATGATTTATTTAAAACAATGTTAATTAATGTTGGGTATTTTGGTTTAACAATATTATTATTTTATTTAACGCTGTAACTTGAAAACAAATGAATATTGGATAACAACATTTGAGCTTAGAGTTAGGCCCATTCCTCCCGGCTCACTCTGTATAAACAAATAATATATAAAATAGACACACGCTCATGCAGTATCCTGAAAAGCTGAACACTTAGGTTATCATTCAAATCGAAATATTAGTTCTTTTATTGATGGAAACTTAAATTCAGTTGTTAGAAAATTAAATGTTACCCAAAGTTCTAGCTAGAAGAGATCCTAATATTAAGTCGACATGGTTTCAGATCCTTCCCCTGATGCACATGACCGTATAAGGATATTTTCAAATACCTACTATTCCGAACTGGTATATTGGCAGAAGGGGTGAAATAGAATGGTCACATCATTTCCTCTGAGATCATTTGAGAAAAAAACTCCGATTTTGCATCAAAATGTATGAAATATATTTTATTACAACACATTGTCAAGTTGTTAAGGGAGAGTTAGTTATAATAGAATAAGTATTTATTCTGTTAATAAAAATGACGTGATATCTTTTAAATTTGTTGATTTAGGCATGAGATATGTAACAATGTTCTTATGCTATAATTGTAAATTATTTTATTAGATATACATGTTTTTTGTTTTATCATCTGACTAACTATCTTGAGTTTGAACACGATAAGGACTATGACTGAGCTTTCTTAATTTTTTCGCTTTTTAGCATACTGATATTCCTCGTTTTATAATATCCACCTTATTGGTCGGTTACTTATCTTTAACTGTCAACGGTCAACTGTCAATTGACACAGAACACGTTTCTGGTTTTCCCATTAATTGTGTTTGTCTCCTTGTTTTACATCTTTAAGGGTATATAAATCAAAGTTTTTACGTTTTTAACAAGTTTTATTTTTTGTTTAATTCTGATTAATTTCTCTACAAAATGTGGTTTTCTTAATTAGGGGTTACGGGGCTTTAGGTCTCCAGTACCCCCCCCAAAAACCTTGGAAAACATTTTTTAAACTTTTATAAATGGGACTTCAACAAAATGGAGTAAGCACAGACCTTATTAATAATTTTAGCTAATGACTAATTACACTTTCTTTTCATTTTACAGAATCGTACTTAAATTCTAACAAAATCTTGCTTCCATTCTATCAAACAAATATCATGATATGAATTAGAATGTCCAACAAATCCTCTTTATATACCCCTTCAATAAAAGCTTCATAGGAAGAACTCCATTTTTCTTTATAATCTGCCAAATGTCACAAACCTTATGCAAATACATTTGTTATCTAACATTTTGGTATGCTGATTGCTTTCACTGCTTAATACATTTTCAAATTCTAAAGCTCCATCACCGTCAAACTCCACCAATAAATTTTTTCTTTACTGCTAAAACTAACAGCAACATTTCTTTTGTCTCCTGAGGATGAAGATCACTACCTTCGAAACATGTAGACTTTTCAATATAAAATTGAGCCTTTGATTGCTCTTCGATTAATATAGTAGATAAAGACTTTTTGACTTTCTTTCCTTTCCCTATAAAGAAAAACTACTAGCGAAAATAACACAGGATTCTAACGAAGTCCGTTATAATGCCGGACTATTATTTGCAGTGTAGCGGGAAAATATGAGAGAATGTATTGAAGTACGTGGAGCCCATATTGAGCATTTGTATAAAATGTGAAATAAATTAAGAGTACCTTTTATGAAGAGGAATAACTAGAGTATTTAAAAAATCAGTTTTCAGCTCTGTCTAATGACACCGGTCAAAATGTTGGATCAACGAGTGTGGGCAATACCGTTCCTAACTTTCCTGACGATGTAAAACATCTACTGTAGTATGGTTTAATGACTCTTTATGACTTCTATAAAACATTAATATTTCATTAAATCATGTAAGTCGGTTCAAAAGTTAAAGCCAAAAAAGTAAACCGCTGGATACTCCCTTGGGGCTCTGTATCTCCGTTAAGGGGACACTTTAGGAATTTTTTTTCTATGACAAATTAGGGTTATTTTGACCTCCTCTGTATGCTCCTCAGAAATTAGGAGGTACTTACCGGACACCCTGTTAAGTATACAAAAATAAGTGACTTTTTTACTTGTGATCCAACTTTAGTAGGTTACCTACATGGTAAGTCTAAAACCAAGCCCCAAAATAAAACTAACACTAATATTCTAGGCCAATCTTTTATTTAACATACAATATTTTTAAATGGCTTATCAAAATAATTTTAAACAAAACACAACTAGCGATTATTTCTGTATTTTTGCTTACTCTGTATACTATACTGTATTACAAATTATCTATGAGAATAATAATAAAAAAATAACTGATATATTTTTGTTAATTATTTGGTCACTCCTTAAAGTTTCGTTTTTGCAAGACATGATTAGGTGAATCATATTTATATGTAAAAAGCACAATTTTTATATTTGGGAACTTGGGCGGTGCTCCGCCAGACTTGACCGTAGGAAATCTCAGGTAAATCTTGCTACCCTTAAATGTTGGCTCCCCTATTCATTTTACATAGAAATTCGATTAGACTTTTTTGAAGGTCCTTGTATGGTAAACTTGCACACCAAATTTTATTATTTTCTAATAATCCAAAAGATATTTTTTAAAAAACTCTTCGTAAAACTCTAAAAATTTAATGAAACCACCAGTTATAAGTATGATACTATCAAATGGTATTAGACGATTTATTTTTTATTAGTTTCAACAACGAAATAAATAAGTTTTAATTGGCTTATTAGAAACTAATAAAATTTGGTTCACGAGTTCATCATATAAGGACCTTCAAAAAAGTCCAATACAGTTATTTTGATATACAGCCAAGATTTGAGAATTGCAAAATTTACATGGGATTTCCTATGCCCGCAGTCTGGCGGAGCACCACCCGGTTTATTACGAACCAAGAATTAGAGGTAGAGATTTATTATTTTCGTTGGTCGTAAATTGGTATATATAAATTTATTTTCTAGATTTTGAGTTTCTATACCGAAGTGTAAAGCCTTAGTGTTGTACATTTTTAAAACAAATAAACAATTAAAATAAAAACACCTACATTTATTTATAGATAAGAATAAAATATTGCACAATGGCCAACCAGCTAGACTAAAAGCACTTCGAGCAACTTTGTAACTATTAAACTCTGAATTAACCCTAATCCAGATGATCAAACATTGCACACTGTTCTCCTAACTCGTCGCGCACTTCGTCATAACGAATGTATTTCAAGTAGGTAAGGAATCGTCGCGTCAGGTCCTTATCCACCGCGTCAACGCACGTGTCTGAATGGTTTGATGAAATTCCGCAACTCGGCACGCCAACGCTGCCATTTTTACAGGATTTGACAAACTTATCTTCTGGATTGTCAACTGTCACGCTCCTTTCCAGGAAAATTCGCTTAATTTTTTCCCAACAGGAGCAGGTCAACGGATTACCAAAGATAACGACATCACCCGCTCGAATTGTTCTTAAGAATTCTTCGGACACGTAATTTAACAGATTTCCGTCTATCCTCAGTTTAGAAATGTATACCGAATCCGTAAAGGTAATCAGATCAATTGACTCCAATCGGTTGTGGCTTAAGGCCACAAGATCAATCAGTTTAGGATTGTCTCTGAATAATTCGCCTTCGATTAGCGAAATAGCATTGGCACTTAAAGCAAGTTTTTTTAGTTTTCTCCAACCGTGGAACATACCTAATGGAACTTTCCGTATCGAATTACCGAATATGTTAAAACTTTCAATATTAGAGGTATTGGTGAACCATTCCTTTTTTAGGTAACCGATATTGTTTTTTTGTAGTCCAATTTCTTTTAAATTTGGTAAATTCGCAAATGCCCCTTCCTCGATGAACGATATTTTATTGACCAATATCAGGATCGTCTGGAGGCTGGGGAGGACATCAAAAACACCTTTTGATATTTTTTGAATGGGGTTATTAAATATACGGATACGTTGTAATTGTGGCAAATCGGAGAAAGCTCCTGGTTCTATAGTCTCCAAATGGGAATTTTCAATATAAATTTCCTGTAGATACTGCATGTGACTGATAAAATTTGTTTGTAGGTTTGGTGTATTTTGTTTCGTAATCCACAGTTTAACTATTTTCTTACCAGGAAAAGACTTGTCACTTATACAGCCCTTTACTTGCATTTCATAGTATAGAGTAGCGTTTGGGGGTACTGGTCCTTGATAATTGACAATTATATTATTAGCATCACAGGACTGCGAATTAACACATGATAATTTAAATGCAAACAGCAACACACTTATTATACGTATTGGATACATGCTTAGACCGAGACGAAGGCAATTAAACTAATAAGTGTAGATAAAATGTGTATTGATATTTATACTGGCCGGTGAAGCTAAATGTTTAAAATTCTTAATAATCAGTTTTTCATTCTTTGAACTAGCCTTACACAGAAACTCTGTGAACGCTCAGATTTTCTGTTAGATTTGTCCCGCACGTCTTATAAAAAAGTAGAATGTCGATTTCAAATTAAGCCCCCCAGGGACTTCGTTATTTCTCAACCGTTTGTATCACCGCGATTCGAAACGTCCGTCGTGTCAAAAACCGATGTGTGTGTGCAAACCGTCGTGTCACATCGCTCGTAAAAATTTATGCTAGCGTTTGATTTTTGGAACGACGGTTCGTCGGGCAGTCGGTTTTTTCACAGAAGAGTAGCCGCATGTATTAGAAATTAAAGGAGCTTACCTCTAAAAGGGGAGTGAGACCTCGTGGCCTTTTGACAAAAAAAATGGCCTAACGGCGATTTTCAGAAAGTAAATTTAAAGGCCCCGAGAACTCCAAAGAAACTCCTTCTCCTTTAACAATCAGCTGACAGACAGTTTGCCAACTTAACCTAACACCAACAAAAAAAAAAGAACAGAGACACACTACAAAAGGCAAGAATTATACGAGAGTCTGGGCTTTTACCAGAACCTAAATTAAATAATGAAATGGAGAAAATAGTTCCAAGCAACTTTGTTTAGACATAAAATTGCCAAAAGTAAAAATGGGCGTTCTGCGACTTGACGGAGACAAAAAAACGGAAATACATGGTCAACCTATGTGCGGCGCCTGGCGCCATCAAACCACAGAAAAGCAGAAGTAGTGCGTTCGCCCCATACTCTGACTAACGTTCTGTAAACAAAGATGATACAACCTAATAACAATTTTTGAATCAAATAACTATAGAAGATGCACTTTGTAGAAATACGACCGTAAGAATCAAAGGTAAGTCGAACATTTCCCACAAAGTCAATAGTGGCAATTTTAAAATTGCTACAATAGATTTTTTTTTCAGTCAATAGGTCTGTTCACTCTGTTCCAACCATCAGTCCTTGGCAATCTCAAACTGGCAAGTATAATCAACCAGTTGTAGGACTTAACAAGGCATCCTGGTGTCCACCTGCAATATTCATCTGGTAGACTCTGTTTCTGATTAAAACCCAGTTCCGAACTGCCTGTTGAAACAAGACAAGCCTTATATTAAAAAACATAATTTTGAAAATACTTACTGCTTCACAAGTCAGTACAAAACAATGTACCATGTTTTTAATGAAATAGTAGTGTGTTCTAATTCTAAGCGAAATTTTTATCTTATGCCTAAATCAATAAGTTTAAAAGACACACATCCTTTTTATTAACAGAATAAATACTTATTCCATTATAACTAACTCTTTTACCAAAAAATTAAAATAGCTTTCCCGAACAACTAGACAATATGCCAAATTGTAATAAAATCTATTCGATACATTTTGATGCATAATCGGAGTTTTTTCTCAAATGGTCTCAGGGGAAATAATCCATCGGCGTAAGGTCAAATCTGTATGCGTGACCATTCTATTTCACGCGTGTGCTGATTTTATATAATATTTTTTATATACTAAAAAAGCTTTAGAAACTATTTGAAATTCTTTTTTATTAAAGGTGACGTTTTCTAAATATTACTGTGGTCCGGAACTTTTTGAACACAGAGTATATAGGTGGCCTGAATGAAGAATTGCATGAATTAATATCATATCACCAGCAATAATAACAATCACAATCACGACCTACTGACCTTCGATTATTCTACTTCTTTTACTTAGTGGAATTTACGAATGTTTTTTTTCGGTTTAGCTGATCTTGTCAACTTCGTGACACTCCGCCATCATATTTTTTTTAATAACATTAAATGAATTAATTGGTAATTTGATTAAGTTTATTTTTATATTTTTCTGAAGCGATAACACAGATATTTGCATATATAATATTTCTTAGTATTTTTTTGCGCTATAGTACCCACTGAACATAACACATCAAGGCAATATGTTGTAACGTTTATTCGAAGTAAATATATTAGCATTAAAAGAAAGAAGTTTGTCCCTTTTCTTTTCGACCGACCCAATCCTTGGACGCGTTTCGCCGTATTACGGCTCATCGGCAACGCTATAGAGCCGGACGAAAAGGAAAGGGACCTTACAGTGCATTACAACACATAATGTAACGATACACATGCGAGACGTTGCACGTGGCGACATCTCGTGGCAATTGAGCTATCCACCCAACCAGACCGGATGTCGCCACGTGCAACATCTCGCATACGTATCGTTATATTACCATTGTTTTGCAACGTTGTTGCTTTGTTTTGGTAACGTACAGGGTGTCCTATTTTCGACACTTTTATAGGGTATCTCCGTAATTGTTAGTGCTATCAAAAAAGTAATATAGGCGTAATGTGCTCTTTTTGGGTCAAACTTAAAATCATTTTTTGAACATTTTCACTCGCTTATGAGATACGGGGGAAATAAAAAAATTGACAATTTAAAAAGTACCCTATATTCTCTTAGTTAAAAGAGATACAGAAAAATGTTTTATACAAAAGCTTTATTATAATTGTTGATTAATTTCCTGTTTTCAGAATTAGCATACGGGGTCAGGTAAAAAAGTTATCGGACTTAACATCATTTTTTTAAATGGAACACCCTGTATATTTTAATCTATAAAGATAGGATTTTAAATTTTCTTTTCAAACATATAACATACCATGGATGATATTGGATTCCTAGGCAATTTATTTAAACTTTATTACTTTGAAACGAAATAAAAGATTCAGATTAAGGTAAAAAATAACGGGAATCATCGCAAATGTTCGAAAGCTCCTCCGTTGTTTTCAATGCACTCTTGACATCTTTTTCGACCGGATTTTAAGGCATTCATGATGTGTAATGGTTTTATTTCTGCAAAGGCCTCATGAATTTTATTTCGTTTCAAAGCAATAAAGTTTAAATAAATCGCCTAGGAAACCAATATCATCAATGGTGTGTTATATATTTGAAAACAGAATTTAAAATTCTATCTTTATAGATTAAAATATACAGGGTGTTCTGTTTAAAAAAATGATGTTAAGTCCGATAACTTTTTTACCTGACCCCGTATACCTATTCTGAATACAGGAAATTATTCAACAATCACTATAAAGAAGCTTTTGTATAAAACATTTATCTGTATCTCTTTTAACTAAGAGAATATAGGGTAATTTTGAAATTGTCAATTTTTTGATTTTCCCCCGTATCTCATAAGCGAGCGAAAATTTTCAAAAAATGATTGTAAGTTTGACCCAAAAAGAGCACATTACACCTATATTATTTTTTTGATAGCACTAACAATTACGGAGACCCTATAAAAGTGTCGAAAATGGGACACCCTGTACGTTAGTCTACAATATAAAGCATATTGCTCTTGACAATGTTTCTTAAAGACTACGACTATGGGTAGGTTTGCTTGTACGGTCGCGGCGAGGGGCGAAGCTACTCGTCGGGGAATAGACGGTGACATATTCTTCCAAGTCCGATTCTCTCGCTGTTTGTATTTGGCTTGATGCGTTGCAAGGCGCGATTCCGATTACACATGAGTAAAACTCATAAGGGCCACTTTGCAACAAAAAAACCGTTACGAAACTTAGTTTGAATATTGAATAGTTAGGGTCACTAGTCCACCAAAGGACTCTTCGAAAAATCACTATTATGTGCTTCTTTCCGACACATCAGACTTTCATATTAGTCTGTCGACTATTTCTCTCTCTCATAATCTATAAAAAGAGACAGACCTAGTTAAAAACACAATACATATTCGCCAACTCACTTGAAGGTTTTACTATCCGTTTTTTAGATAAAAAATGGAAAAGAAAAGTTCTGTCAATTTTATGAATTGTGAACCCCCGAACGAATACTTGGTAAGGACTTGATCTTTTTTTAAATTTCTATATCATAATTTACCGTTTTAAGTCTTTGTTTTAATCCTTTAAAAAGAAACATACCATACCATTTAAAATTTCCAATAAAAATCGTAAATACTATTAGGTTGTCAAACAGCGCCCTCTAGCGGCCACTGTAAACATAATTAAGACATAGTTTATAATGCAAACGATGAAATAAAGAAAGCTCTTTTCAACGAGACTATGTTTGCCAAATTCGGTTAAGCCAAACCGAAGTTATCAATCAAAATAACAAAAAACAATTGACGTTCCCTCACCACTTTATTTGAGGAGATACAAAAAAAATTGCCCGAAAAAAATGTATTGCAAATTTTCCAAGTATTAAGATAGAAATATTTTCAATACATCTTTATTGGTCAAATTCCGGAAATAAATTATCTTTTTTAATTGGCCATGGGTGTTACGCCCCCTAGCGGCCGTCGTAGGAACTTTCTCATCTGCGATTTTATCATAAAAAAAAAATTCCGCAAGCTGTGCGACTAACGGCTTCCGAGATACAGCTGGCCGCCTTTTTTATTGACTCACCCGGTATGTGTATTTATTAAGTTCTGAAATTTAGTGAATACATGGTATTTTATAGTGAATTAAACCAAAAAAGCGATGAAACGTTTTTAAAAATCTCAAATCTTCGGCTTACTATCATTACCTCCTAAGTTTTAGTGACTTTGGAATTTTGGTATTCTTACATTGTTCGAAGCTTTCTCCACGTCTATACAAAACCCACCGTAGCCCAGAAAAAATGAAGTGACATCCATGAATATATAATATACAGGGTCGTTGGTATGTATGGAAACGGTCGATTATTTCTTAAAGCACAACAGCTAGAAAAAAAACTTCCAGATAAAAGATTTAGGGTTATTTATAGTCTATTAGAATTTTAAAAAATTAAGTATACAAGATGAAACACCCTATATCTTAGAATATTTTTGGATTTTACATAAAATTGCAATTATTTTTTGTTAAGTGCATTATAAGTCTAAACCTAATAGTTTCCGAGATATCCACTTTTGAAAAATGACATTTTTGAATTTTGACAGCTTCTAGCTTTCTTACGGTACGTCTAAGAGTAAAACGGCTTTCATGTCGCTATCTTAGTTTTTAACTATCTTTCTAAAAGTGTCAAATTCCGGTTAAACCGGATGTAGCTCAAAAGCAGGAAATATAGTATTTTCGGTATAACCGGATGATATTTTCGGGAAGATAATAAAAAGTAAGATAGGGATATGCAAGCCGTTTTACTCTAAGACGTACCGTTAGAAAGCTAGAAGCTGTCAAAATTCAAAAAATGTCATTTTTCAAAAGTGGATATCTCGGAAACTATTAGGTTTAGACTTATAATGCACTTTGTAAAAAATAATTGTAATTTTATGTAAAACCCAAAAATATTATAAATAGATAAATAAATAATTGTAATTTTATGTAAAACCCAAAAATATTATAAATAGGGTGTTCCATTAAACAAAAAGTAACTTTATTTCTCTACGGCTTTCTGACTCACCCTGTCTACTTATCTTTTTTTAATTTTAATAGACTTTACAAAACCATAAAACTTTTGTCTTGACTATTTTTTGTTAGCTTTTTTATTTTAAGAAGTAATCGACCGTTTCCATACATGTCAACGACCCTGTATACATCCCATGTTTAAAAACGTTAAGCAGAACCTCTTATGTTTGGTTGAATGCAACGGTAACTTAAGTGCTCCCAGTAAATGGTGATTTTTAAAAACATTCAATAGATAATAATTAAAGAGATGGATAATTTTGTGTGTAAGTAGAATATATTTGACTATTTTTTACATTTCTTACTAAATGATCTAAAAGAAGAACTCAGAAGCTTTTGAAATTCCAAATTTTTTGTTATAGCGAGACAGGTGGATGTGTCTTATTTTTTTTAAAATTGTAACGGCCTATTCACTGTTTTTAACAATAATTATTTATTTGTCATTAAGCCAAATTTTAATACTACCTAGTAAAAGACTTTTTTTTTTTCGAAAAGCTAATAATAATTGTGGTTCGTAGGCATATAATAAGTATACACATACAAAAAATATCTCTAACAGCTGATTTAAATAAAAAAGAGGCTTTCTTTCATCCGTATTGCCAAGATTTTAAAGTAAAAAATGGAACACAAATTTTATGTAGCTTTACCCCCGGGAACATTAAGAGGTAAATTTATAACCAATCTTACCCTCCATAAAGATGACGAACCGTTAGTCTATTCAAGGAATGAGGTAAGCGTAGCTTATAACGTCCTCTCCAAAGAAATTTTCGAAAATAAAGTTGACCATAACAACGATTTAGATTTAGGGCTAATGGAGTCAGAAAACGCCGAGGATATGGAAGTGATAGAAATCGAAGATGCAGGGCCAATAAAAAATAAACAAGATGAAAAAGTGGATGAAGAAATGGAAAAGTCGATGAAGGATGATATAGTCCTAGAATCAGAAAACGAAAACAATTTGGAACCAGACAATGAAAATGGAGTAGAACAAAGTAATGGTAACGGTGATGATGACTATCAACCTGGTCAACACTCGGCAAGTGGCGAGTCCGAACTTTCGTTTGTTAATAACTTAAATGAAATAAAATAAGGAAAATTCAGCGACAGCACGAAAAGGAAAGAAACCCAGATAAGCACAAGTGGAAAAGGAAAGAAAATAAAATGAAGCGATAGAAAGGAGACAAGTATCACGGGGTGCGAAAAACTGACGAAGGAAAATGGGTAGTCGACGCTGAACGAACAGCAAAAAAGCTTAAACCATATTGTAATTGCAAACTTAGTTCGCAAAACATGAAACTTTAATATCGCATGTTCTCAGAGGTTGATAGACAAAATATATATAAAAATTTTTGGACACAGATAACTTGGCCCGAGTGAAAAGTTTTCGTGCATACGCTTGTTGATGTGATTACTGCAAAAGATAAAAAAAAAACATCAAGTGCGTGAAATATCGCATACCTTTGTGTGCTACCTGAAAAAAGACTGAAAACGCTTACGAGTTTACCGGACAATGTTGCTATATACATTATTAATTGGATTATGGTCTTAGCAAAACGGGTCAAAATCCCGAAAAGAAAACGAAATTATTATTATTACTATTATTATTATCGTAATCAGCAGTAGGCGGATGTCCGATGAGACTGCTGAATCTTTTCAAGTAGGTATCACAATCCTATAAATCTCAGCATTTAAAATTAATCACAGATATTATATAGTTCTGGTGTAGTCCTATTCCATCTCTTAACCAATCTACAGTCTACATAGAGTAATGCATAAAGGATACACTCTAATTTTTTATTTCTTGGTCCAGGCGGTTCTTAAATTGATTCTTGCTAGTGGAGTTTACAGTGTTGCTACTTAGACCATTCCAGTAGTAGACAACTCTATTAGTCAGAAAATTTCTTCGGAGCAGCTTGTTACACTTTTCCTTGCATAGCTTTATATTATGTCCCCTTAAATTGATGTTGTGGTTAAGGTGGTAGATTTCCCTCAAGTTACATGCATAGTCATTATTTAGTATCTTAATTATCGCTACAAGATCACCCCTGGATCGTCGTACTTTTAAGGTTGTAAGTTTATATTGTTCCAGTCGTGCCACATATGTTAGGTCTTTAAGTTCTTGCGGTAATTTGGTTATTCGTCTTTGCACTCTTTCTATCTGCTCTATATCTTTCACATAATATGGACTCAAGATAGCCTGGGCATACTCAAGCTTCGGTCTTACGTATGATCTGTATAACTTTAAGATCATTTCTTTTGAGAGATCTTTGAATAATTTTTGTATTAGGTATATCATCGAATTTGCTTTTTTGCACATTTGTGGTATGTGAGTTTCCCATTTTAGGTCAGAAGAGATAGTGATTCCCAGATCTTTTTGCTTTGTTACTGATAATATTTGTGTTTGTTCAAAGTGATAGTTCAGTTTAGGGTTGTTTTGACCAATATGCAGGACAGTGCATTTGGTATCATTTAAGGGCATTTTCCAATCCAGGGTCCATCTTTTAATGCTGTTTAAATCGGTTTGTAGATCCTTATATTCAAGTAGTGGGTTCGCGTATACATTTTCATCGTCTGCGAATGATGCATTCTTGGTTTTTAGCCCTTGGTAAAGGTCACTTAAATATACAATAAACAGAAGTGGCCCCAGGACTGATCCCTGAGGGATACCACTGTGTACTCTGTGATCTTGTGAGAGCGTAGAGTCCACAGGTACCAGGAATGTTCTATTCCCAAGGAAGCCCTCTGCAATAAGCCTTAGTGGATTACCCCTGACTCCAAAATGGTTCAATTTGTAGCTTAGGAACTTTGTTGGTATTTTATCAAATGCTTTTTCGAAGTCCAGGTAAATAACATCAGTTGGACTTTGATCATTATCAGCTAATGTCCATTCGTTTAGTCTGGTTAAAAGATTTGTAAAAATGTTGACTTTCTCTGGAGAAAACCATGTTGCTGATCAGGGATAGCGTGTGTCAGTATGAAAAATTCTGTGAGTTCTCTGGTTATTATTTTCTCCATACATTTACACAGAACATTTGTTAAACTGATTGGTCTGTAATTTTGTAATTATTTTGGTGCAACAATGGCTTTCTTCCATATGTCGGGAAACTCTCCTGTGCTAATAATTTTGTTAAGCAGGTCAGCCAACGGTTCTTTAATAGTTTCTACACAGTCCTTGAGAAATACTGCTGGAATTCCATCAAACCCTGGACTTGAGTTAAGTTTTAGTGATTCAATGGCATTTTTCAATTTTTGACTTTTGCTGATCTAAAGTAAGTCTCCAAAGGAAGTGTGGGCGTGGCTGTGTTCTGGTCTAGCCTTGTAAAGACACTTTCAAACTGCTCGGCAAAGCATTCAGCTATTTCTAGACTTGATTCGATTGGCTGGTGGGTTGTTTTGTCAATTATGCTGAAATTGTTGAGTTTGGTGTTAAGTGTGCGATTTATGTATGAATAAAACTGTTTATTATTGGACAATAGATTGTGCTCATAGGTCTTTCTAGCTGATACTATACACATTTTAGTCTTGTTGTTTTGTTGTTGAAACTTTCTGTAATAAAAGAACAAATCCAAGCTATACCTGAAAGGAGAAGCTCAAAATTGGTACAAGAGAAGGCAACTTTAAGATTCTATTTGCACAATCTTCCAAAATCTCGTTACTGTCAAGCATCTTCTACAATATTATATTTGGAACCGGTATAGCAGTCCAAAAGTGCCGTCTATGATCAGTACAAAAAATACTGCGAAGAAAAAGCAATTAATCCATTATCAGTTGAAATGTTTTACGATAAGTTCGCTAAATTAAATTAAAGCCTGTTCCGTCCTAAGAAAGATCAGTATAATGGATGTATAAGTTGTAATGTAGGGAATACCTACTGCTGAAGAAATTTACAGAAGACATATTGAAAAAAAAGTATAGCAAGAGAGGAGAAGTCTATGGATAAAGAAAATGCTCAGCATGTCTACACATGCGTCTGCAATTTACTATAAAAAAAAAATTAATCGTACATAACTTTTCCCTGTATCTATTGTAGCAATTTTAAAATTGCCACTATTGACTTTGTGGGGAATGTTAGACTTACCCTTGATTCTTACAGTCACATTTTCACAAAGTGCATCTTTTATAGATATTTGATTCAAAAATTGTTTTAAGTTTATCATCTTTGTTTACAGAAAATTAGTCAAAATATGTGGCGAAGTCACTACTTCTGCTTTTCTGCTGGTTTATGGCACAACCCGCCGCAAATAGGTTGGCCATGTATTTCCGTTACTGTTTCCCGTCAAGTCGCAGAATGCCCATTTTTTACTTTTGGCAATTTTATGTATAAACAAAATTGTTTGGAATTATTTTCTTTATTTCGTTATTTAATTTATGTTCTGGTAAAAGCCCAGACTCTCGTATCGTTTGGATCTTTTATAGTTATTCACTTCAAGTCAGATATCATTATGTAGAAACAGTAAGAAGAGATATAAAAAGATGTTAACAGTTTTAATAATAAACGTAGTTAAATATAAACATGTAGTATTAATAAGTAATACTACAAAGTGTATTAATAAGGCCCACTTTTATAAAGTAGGGTTAACCTGTACCCTTGGAGTTAACCCATGGATTAATAAACCTCACTTTTTATAAAGTCAGGTAATCTGCCCCAGGTAAATTACCAGAGCTTATGCCCGAGTTAGTGACGTCACCTTGGGATTAATTCCTACTCTTGGATAAATTAGGAGTAACCCAAGGATACTGCTTGACATAACCTTGTTTATTGGTTTGTTGTTTGTTTTTAAAATGGATATCATAAATGACTTTAATGATATTTTTGAGAATATCTTAAGTGATGATGAGGAGGATTATGTGGATATTGTGGAGCAACCTAGGCGAAATCGACTTTTTCGTAATCGGCCCAATCATATGGTATGGTGGAATGATAATGAATTTGTTCATCGGTTCCGAATTTCTAAAGCATCAGTCGAAATGATATTGCAAAGAATAAATGGTCTGTTGCAGCGCCAGACAGATCGGTAAGTACATTTGGCCCCTTTGGGGTGGGGGGTAGGTATAGCTGTATAGCACATAATTTGTACATAAACAAGAAATTTTAGGAAATCATGAGAGTTTGGTTAAAATTGTTCACTGGGATAATCTTTTTACTTTTAGAAATCATGCACTTAATCCGCAAACTCAGTTATTGATAACACTTCGCTTTTATGCTTCTGGAAGTATGTTAATAGTATCAGCTGATTTTGGAGGCATTCATGAATCGACAGCTTCGGTCATCATAAAAAAGGTATCCGAGGCAATAGCAGGCTTACGACCAATATTTGTAAAATTTCCACAAACAGCAGAGGAAATATTGCTCATTAAAAATGAGTTTATTGAAATAGCAAGATTTCCAAATGCGGTAGCTGCCATTGACTGTACAGGGTTATCCAACCAAGACTAGACAAGGCGATTTTTTGACTTTTCCTGTACTTTTATAAAAAAACTGAAATAGCCATCTTAAGTAATTTTCTCCCGCGAATTCGAATATCTTCAGCAAAAAACAATTGAACATCAAACAAAAGTACTAGGGGTCACTTTGATATTTTTTTAAATGGGATGCCGTATTTTTAATGAGCTTATCCGATTTCTCATATAAATTTTGATCTAAAATGTTGGATTTTTAATTTATTTATTTTTTTTTTATTTTTAACATTTTCCGAATTTAAAACTGAAGAAAAAAGGCGTTTTTGAATTAAAAATCCAACATTTTAGATCAAAATTTATATGAGAAATCGGATAAGCTCATTAAAAATACGGCATCCCATTTAAAAAAATATCAAAGTGACCCCTAGTACTTTTGTTTGATGTTCAATTGTTTTTTGCTGAAGATATTCGAATTCGCGGGAGAAAATGACTTAAGATGGCTATTTCAGTTTTTTTATAAAAGTACAGGAAAAGTCAAAAAATCGCCTTGTCTAGTCTTGGTTGGATAACCCTGTACACATGTAAAAATTCAGTCGCCAGCTAAGTGCAAGAATAAAATTTGTATAGTGTCTTGCAGAACATGTTTTACTTATATAAAAATTTCGGCAATCAAAATGAAAAGTGTAGATCCCCCTCAAAATTAGGTTCATACCAATTTTGAGGCACAAAATAAATAGAGCACCTAAAGTAATAAGTACCTATGCAAATTTTCAGGAGATTTCAGAAATAACTGTGGTCACAGTTCAGAATAATCAAGCACTAGAGATTAAATTTATACATATTATTATGTAAAATTGTACTGGGCACTAACGCGCAAATTTTTAACGTATTATAAAATATGACAAGCTCTAATTGAAGGGCATCCTTACATTGTCTGACATTGATGGATTTAGAGATATCCTACCCATCTTACCTTTATTTGTCTTTTTGCATTTTTACAAGATTTATAAAATACTAAACACTTTTTGTGTAAAATTTATTTTTATATTAATTTTTAGGTGGAGAGAATGCAGAGTTATTTAGAAACAGGAAAGGTTGGTTTTCTTTAAACGTACAAACATTATCGGATGCAAGACTAAGAATAATAGATATCATAGCAAGATGGCCTGGATCTACCAGTGACAGAACTATATTTCAAAACAGTAGGGTAAAAGCAGCCTTTGATGAAGAAAGGTTTCCTAATTGTTATTTACTTGGTGATTCTGGCTATACCCTCTCTAACTATTTAATGACGCCTCTTTTAAATCCTCAGACTCAACCAGAACAGTTATATAATGAGTCACAGATAAGGACAAGGAATGTAGTAGAAAGACAGTACGGCATATGGAAGCGAAGATTCCAAGTTTTACGGTTGGAGATGCGAGTAAAACTGCAGACTATAATGGCCATAATTGTTGCAACGGCCGTGCTACACAATATAGCAATTATAAATGATGATCCTCTACCAGAGGAAGAAGAACATGAACCTGATGAAGATATTGATGAAGGCTTCGTGATTAGAAATATATATGGTGAAGGTGAACGGCAAAACTTAATTGATAATTATTTTGCTAATTTACAGTTTGAGGAATAATAGAGCACATAATATATTATTATATATTAATACATATTATAATATAAAACATTATAAAACAGTTTATATGAAACTTGTTTCTAATTTCTTTTTAAGAAGTACCATTTCCAAGTGATGTTTCTCCATCCTGATCCCATGCCCTTCTTCTTTCATTTGCAGTTCCTTCTCTTTTATCACCATATCCTTTCTTAAGATATCTTTCTGTAATTCTATCAACTCTATTTTTGCCATTGCTAAGGTGTTTATTTTGACTCTGCAGTCCCTTGTTAATTCTCCCTTTTTCATCTTAGCTGGAGCTAAAAATTGGTTTATTTATTAGTACAATTAAATTATTATTGTCATTCTTTATATAAGTGCCTAATGTCAAAATGATTCTGTAGGATACGGTCCGCTTTTAAAAAATCCTTGTAAAAATACTTTCAAATTAATAAAAGGTGGCTTATAATTTTTGATTTATTAGAGAATCTATTACCTCTCAGTGATTTTGAAACAGGGGCTTTCAACATCGAAGGGTTCCATTTTTCCCAATTATCTTCACCTAAAAGTATTTTTTAACTTTAATAAAAACCTTCTAGTAAAAAGGACATTTTTAAAATAAAATTACTTGTCCTTTCCTGTTTATGACAAAACACCCTACTCCATTATGTTAGTCTGTTGCTGAGCAATAATCACAAAACGGTAATAGAAAGTTACTTTGCCGACCTAGGCCAACAATGTAACATATTCCCATAATTAATTAATTTTTATCTTTATTTATATTTTGATATCCAGAAATAATAGTATGTGCACCTCGTAGGAAAATCATATCCTCAACCTCGGACGCTTGACCAATATAGATCCTTGTCCGAGAACTGCTAGATATAGGTACAATATTAGTTTAAAATAAGACATTGTTAATTTTAAGTTTATGGAACTTCCAAGCTTACATTTTTTATTCGCAGTAAAAAAAATGTAACTTAATGTTATTTTTTAAATACTAAAAACTACCTATGTTGGTTTACCAGAACTTAAAATTTTTCAAAAAATTATATTACAATAGCTTACCTATAACTTTTTCCCTTTCTTTTATCATAACATCACCTTGATTTTTGTCTTGATATATCTTCTCATCTTCAGTATTCTCTTCACTTAGTATGTTGTTTTTCAACACTTCCGATTCATTTAGAGGTTCTGTACTTTCCATCTCATCTAAAATAAAAATAATTAATATTAATATCAAATAGCAATTAGCATTAGATTTCTTAAAAAAATTTAAACTTACTCTCTGGATTATCATCAATAATGAAAGTTATACATTCATCGCTGTCAAATGGATTATCAAGTCCTGTAACTGAACATCCCAACATCTCTTTTATTTCCTCATCAACGGAACTAATCTTAACCACAGATGGTGTTCCACCACCTGTCTAGAGTTTCACATTTTTGGATGGCGAATTTTTCTGGTCTCTTTTTTTAGGTTTTTGTATTTTTGCGTAACACTTGTTCTGGTATTGGATTTTACTATAAATAGCCGACAATCGTGCTATTGATTCAGTCATTCACGGGGGTTCAGACAAGAAAGATCTAATTAGCTGCAGTCATCATATGACGTCATAACTCGAGTTGATGAGTTATTTTCACAGTAAATAAAAAGTGTTTTTATATTTAAATAAAAGTTTCCTAAAGCATAATCTGGGACTTTTCTGGCAGTAATAAAGCATCGCAAATCGGATGAATAAAAATTTTACAAAAATTATAAAGTTGTTTATTTTGTGTTTATAAGTTAGAAAAAATACTTAAGCATAAAATAGTTTCAAGAAATAAAATATTATACAGAGTTAGAATAAAATCTCTGATATTTTAACTACGTTTTAACTAAGCTGTTGGAAGTCAGACACATGGCCTTAAATTTCGCAACAGTCTTAGACCGAATGCAAGACGTGCTGCTACCGTCTTTGCCGAGCGGCTTCCTGGAGGCCTGGATCATCGATGCCATGGGCGTGTGCTCTCCCAATGGACAATCAGAACTCCAGGGAGTTAGCTACGACTCTTCCGTCAACGATGCGGAGGTGGCAAAGGGCCCAGACCGAGATGCCAAGTCTTCCATTGGTGTCCAGGACCTGTTAGGGTTCCCTAAACCTCCGTCCGACTGCCGGCCGAGTGGCATAGAAGTGGCAAGCGACCCAAACCCCGTGGGTGGCTCAAAAAGGGCATTAACATCGAAGCCTGAAGAAGAGGATCTCTGGTCGTGGTGTGAAGATGTACAGCCGTGGGGAATGCTGGGTGAAGAGGAAGAAAAAGACGTTTACGTCGAACTAGCTGATCGTCAGCATATTAGAATTTGTGGTGAACGTGCGTTGGAGCTACCTGGGAACGTAACTCGCACCTGTCACTACACACTATTGGTGCTTCTTGTAATTCCAGTGATATTATTAAACTCTGTGGTTATTTGATTCCAACATTTCATTTTTTCCTTCCATGTTACCGTATCGCTTTTCTTACACTCAATAACGTTTGAATATTTTTTCACAATCTTTATTAAAATATTAATGTCCTCGTTAATAAAATTCGGACTTCTTTTCTTGTCCTCCATTTTACTAGCAATAGTGTCCCTTACCTCGTCTAAGGTCTGTCCACTAGACGTCCACGTCCACTACCTGAAACCCCAAGAATAGAAAACAATCTATTCTTGTGCCGAAACTACAGAAGAAAAAACCGCCTGAAACGTTTAAATCTCACAAAGATTGGATTTAAGCATAAAATACAGAAGGATTTGAACAACGTTTTAAAACGAACAAGAAAAGTAGTTAATCTTTTAGGTTAGGTTAACTTCTACTTTTATTTTATTGGCATCTGCTTCGAAAGAAAGTTATCCTTGGATTTACTTTGATTTATAAAAGAGCTATTTAAGAGTGATATTTTACCGCTGGATGAATCCCAGAGTAAATTGAAAGTTAATCTCAAGAAAACTCTTAGAGTTAACACCACTTTATAAATGTGGGCCTAAGTAATATTACACTCTTCCCTTTTTTTTGGTTATGTTAAGTTGGCAACGCTTTGAGTCAGCTGATTTTTGTTGGAGGAGAAAGGGATTTCTTCAGAGTTCTCGTGGCCTTTGAGTTCGCTTTTCGAAAAATACCTTCAGACAGGAAGATCGAGCCTGTCGCCGTTAGGCTATTTCTTGTTGCCAAAAGACCACGAGGTCTCACTTCCCTTTTAGAGGTAGGTAAGCTTTTTTAATTTCTTTTGGTTTGTTGTTTATTGAGAGTTTAGTGGGTCATTCTTTTTGTCATTATAAGAGGTTTGGCATGGTTGGTTTGGTTTTGTTGGTTTGGTTTTGGCCAATCTGCCGTTTTCCTGCCGTTTGGCACCTATGTAAGGTTAGGAAACCACCTGTCGGTAGACTTTTAACACGAGGAGCCACATGGGTTTTAAATCCAAGTAAAGATCACGTCCGGAGGTGCAGTGAAACAGCTGATGCATGAAAAGATCAATTACTGGGCAGTATTAAGTCATCCAAATATATTTTTTAATAATTTAATTACCTTTTCTTCAACTTAATTGCCATAGAAAACTATTCAAATCAATTTTACCATTTTAAGATTTATTGAATTTAAATTTAACCCTAATGTAAAGCTAGCTATCTTGGCGAGAGGTAACAGTTTTGATAACCCAGTACATTATGGGAAATGAAAGGTTCTAGAATCTTAGTAGGTTTTACCTAATTTTTTTTGTAACCCCTTGCGCCCGGAAAGGCCCTATTTTTAATCATTATAACTAATAATGTAAAGTCTATTAAATTGAAAGATTTCTCCAATCATAAAATTAACCTAAACCCCCTTTTTTTGTTTAATAAAAAAATTATTGTTTGTGTGAAATTCTAGTTTTATTTATGGCATAAATTTCCAATAGTACTAACATTCGGTATATTTTTCCCGGTTTAAACTTCTGTTAAGCCATGTGGCGCCCAAGGCAAACCAATGACGAAGGGGAGGTGTAAGTATATTGGACCACGACCTAGTGCCTCCACATAAAGAGCTACCGTCTTCAGATAGTGACAACCTGTTTTCTATGACAAAAGGTTGCCACTGTCATAGTATAACCTTAAAGCAAAATATGGCTACTGTTTCATATGGAACGAGGTGGAAGGGCAAGTTACTGATGACTTGCTTCCATAATTTATCACTTTTTATTACTAACGAAAAAGTTATTTTTTACAGTGACGGCTGTTTTTACCAAAACAAAAACTGCACACTTTCCAATGCCCTTTCACATGTAGCAAACGTAAAAAGCATTCCAATAACTTAAAAATATTTAGTATCAAAACATACGCAAATGAAATGCGATAGTATGCATTCCTGTATAGAGCAGAAACTTAAAAACAGGAAGATTTACTCGCCAGCCTGTTACATCTCCGCTGCTAAAATGGCCAGAATTAAACCGCGACCATTTCAGGTAGAGTACCTTCGTCATAACTTTTTCGGAGATTTCTCAAACTTAAAGTATTACAACTCGATAAGACCCGGATCAAAGCCAGGCGACCCGACGGTTACAGATTTGTGTGCATTACAATACTCTCCTGGTTGTGAAAATAAGTACAAACTGGAATTTTCATCAGAATATACGGTTTTGGAAAAAAGAACAAGAAGTAGAAACTTCATCCCATTGTTATTTGTACATCATGCACGTCGCGTCGTCATGGACCACATAACTGGACTTGCTATCCGCGCAATCGTTGATCGGCGGGATCTTTTATCTTTGTTCAGAGTTTGTTCTTCTTACACAGGTGCGTGAAAATGAGGATACTCCAACTTTAGGAGGGATTAAATCTATAGTCGTTAAGTAAGCTAGAACAACTGAAAGGTCCAGTTTTGATAGCTCGAATCATGAATTAATCTAGCCCGAGTAGTAACGCATCACAATTCCCATATTGGTCTCTGGCAGCTCAAACAATGAATTGCTGCAGCCCACGTCGGCGTCGCATGTGTTTGTCAAACCCAGTTACGATTAGCTACGGTAGCCTTACCTTACCAAAAATTTAAGTCGGGTCCAGTGCATAAAATAACCGATCTGCAGGGTTATTATAACCTACGAACAGTGATTTGATGCAATTTCTTCGATTCTGTTGCCGTAATTCAGAGGTCTGAGCTGTCCCCTATTAGCACACGCGTCGATCTAGGACAACTAATATTTGAGTTAATTATATCAACTCGATATTTCGCTCAGTGTAATAATGCCGGATATTATTTGCAGTGCAGCTGGAAAATATTCGAAGACTAAGAAAATGTATTGAAGTACGTGGAGCCCATATTGAACATTCGCCAATATAACATTTAAACGTTTTCATTATTTTTGGATTTTAACAACATTGTAAATTAATTAAGCTCCGATCGACCCTTTGAAAGGTTTTTAGACTTGACAATGTCTGAGCTAGAAATCTTTCAGCATAAAGTCTTCTTACCTTCGAAGAGTTGGAAAACGCTTCCCAAAATTAAATGCAGATCAGCATACCCTGCTTATTTTACTTTTACCTGTTTGTGTTTAGCATTAATAACTTTTGACTGTTTCGCATAGAAACCGATTTGTCTTGAAAACCGCCAGTTTTATCGAAATAAATTAAGAGTGCCTTTTTATAAGAGGAATGACCAGAGTATTTAAAAAATCAGTTTTCAGCTCTGTCAAATAAATGACACCGGTCAATATTTTGGACCAACGAGTGTGGTGGCAAGTTCATTCCTTACTTCCCTGGCGATGTAAAACATCTACTGTAGTATGGTTTAATGACTCTTCATGGGTTCCATTAAAGATTTATATTTCATTAAATTATACAAGTCGGTTCAAAAGTTAGAGCCAAAAAGTAAATCGCTGGGTACTCCTTTTGGGCTCTGTATCTCCGTTGAGGGACACTTTAGGAATTTTCTCTCTATGACAAATTAGGGTTATTCTGATCTCCTCTGTACGCTCCCCAGAAATTAGGAGATACTTACAGGTCACCCTGTTTAATATTCAAAAATAAGTAATTTACTTGTGTTGGGCTACATTATTGGTGAGACCGTATATGCCTCAAAGTATATGAATGAGAGAACATTGAGAATGTTGTATCACTCTAATTTTGAATCTGTTCTAAGATATGGCCTGATTTTCTGGGGATCAGCAAATGTGCATGATATATTTGTTTGTCAAAAAAGGGCGATTAGATTATGTTTTAAAATGGGATATAGGGATTCTTGTCGAGGGATTTTCTAGGAGAAGCGCATTCTCACGGTTTATGCTCTATATGTGTTTGAATGTCTCATGTTTCTGTATAAAAATAAACATCTATTTCTACAAAATAATTTAAATTTTACGTATGAGACCAGAACACAAAACATCACTTTTCCACAGCACCGATACACATTGTTTGAGAAAAATCCTGTGTACTCTAGCATTAAATTATTTAACAGGTTACCAAATAGTGTCAAAGCAGTAAACGTTTACAAAAGATTTAGAAATAAGGTGAAGAAATTGTTATTAGATCTAGAACCATATAGTATGCAAGATTACTTTGACAATATTAAGTAGTGTTAAAAGACTATTGTGACGCAATTTCATTTCCTTTTTGTATGTATATTTATATACCTATGTATTTTGGTTCTGAAATATAGAAGATTTATTATTATTATTATTATTATTATTATTATTATTATATCCATTACGGGTAGAAATAAAAACTTCTTCACAGTCTTTGTACTTCTTTGAAAATGACCCGAAAGGGCCGAAATACGCGTGTCATGTAACTGAAGATTAAAACTGTGAAACATAACAAGTAGTTTTTATTTCTACCCATAAAACAAAAATAATTTTTTTTTTCTTACTTGTGGTAAAACTTTAGTAGGTTTCATGGTAAGTCTAAAACCAAGACCCAAAATAAAACTAACACCAATATTCTAGGTCAATCTTTTATTTAATGTACAATATTTTTACTGGCATATCAAAATAATTTTAAATAAAACACAGCTAGCCATTATTCCTGTATTTTGGCTTACTCTGTATACTATACCGTATTACAAATTATCTATGGGAAGAATAATTAAAATATATTTTTGTTAATCATTTGGCCACTCCTTAAAGTTAAGTTTTTGCAAGATATGATTAGGTGAATCTTATTTTAATGTAAAAAGCACAATTTTTATATTTGGGAACTTGAGTTGTGCTCCGCCAGACTTGGCCGTAGGAAATCTCAAGTAAATTTTGCTACCCTCAAATATTGGCTTCCCTATTCATTTTACATCAATATTCTATTAAACTTTTTTAATTGTCCTTGTATGGTGGACTTGCACACCAAATTTTATTATTTTCTAATTAGCCAAAAGTTATTTTTTTAGAAAACTCTTCGTAAAATTCTAAAAATTTAATGAAAACACGCAGTTATAAGTATGATTATATCAAATGTTACCAGACCTTTTATTTTTTATTAGTTTCAACATGTTTGACAGTATTCAGGAAAAAATAATGTTTGCTTTAATTTAATGAACGCAATTACTTAAAACGAATTAAATAAATATCTTTTAAGTAGCTTATTACAAAATAATAAAATTTGATGGGCAAGACCATCATACAAGAACCTTCAAAAAAGTCTAATACAACTTTGATGCAAACTTAATAGGGAAGCCAACATTTGAGGGTAGCCAAATTTATATGGGATTTCCTATGGCCAGTCTGGCAGAGGGTTAGAGTTATTGTTATCGTTTAAATTTGTACATATAAATTTATTTATTAAATTTTAAGTTTCTATACAGAACTTATACTTATATACGAGCCAAAAATTAGAATGTGAGATTTATTGTATTCGTTTATATTTTTTCATATAAATTTATATATTAGATTTAAGTTTCTAAACAGTATAAAGCCTTAGTGCTGTGCATTTTTAAAACAAAAAACACTTAAAATAAAACAACTAGATTTATTTATAGATAAGAATAAAATTTTGCACAATGGCCAACCAGCTATACTAATGGGTACATAAGTAGACTTAAAGCACCTTGAGCAACTTTGTATCTATTAAACTTTCTAAATTAACCCTAATCCAGATAATCAAACATTGCACACTGTTCTCCTTGCTCGTCGCGCACTGCGTCATAACGAATGTATTTCAAATATGTAAGGAATCGTCGCGTCAAGTCCTTATCCACCGCGTCAACGCACGTTTCTAAATGATTTGATGAAATTCCACAAATCGGCACGCACACGCTGCCATCTCTACAAGATTTGACGAAGTCATCTCCTGGATTGTCAACTATCACGCTCCTTTCCAGGAAGAATCGCTTGATCTTTTCCCAACAGGAGCAGGTTAACGGATTGCCATAGATTATAGATAAAGACATTACCCACTCGAATTGTTCTTAAAAATTCTTCTGGCACGTAATTTAACAGATTTGCCTCTATCCTCAGACTAGAAATGTATACTGAATCCGTGAAGGTAATCGGATTAATTGACTCCAAGCGGTTGTGGCTTAAGACCACATCATTAATCAGTTTAGGATTGTCTCTGAATAATTCGCCTTCGATTAGCGAAATAGCATTGGAATTTAAATATAGTTCTTTCAGTTTTCTCCAACCGTGGAACATACCTAATGGAATTATCCGTATCGAATTACCGGACATGTCGAAACTTTCAATATTAGACGTATTGGTAAACCATTCCCTTTTCAGGTAACCGAGATTGTTTTCGTCTAGTCCACATTCTTTTAAATTTGGTAAATTTGCGAATGCCCCTTCCTCGATGAAAATTAGTTTATTGCGATAAATCTCGATCGACTGGAGGCTGGGGAGGACATTAAAAACACCTTTTGATATGTTTTGAATGGGGTTATCATATACCTCGATCCGTTTTAATTCTGGCAAATCGGAAAAAGCACCAGGTTCTATGGTTTCCAAATGGGACTCTCCAATATAAATTTCTTGTAGATACTGCATGTGACTGATAAAATTTGTTTGTACGTTTGGTGTATCTTCTTTCGTAATCCAAAGTTTAGCAATTTTCTTACCAGGAAAAGACTCGTCACTGATACAGCCCCTTACTTGCGTGTAATAGGACACACTAGCGTTTGGGGGTTCTTGTTCCTGATAACTGACATGTATATTATTACCATTACAGGACTGTGAATTAACACATGATAATTTAAATGCAAACAGCAACACACTTATTATACGTATTTGATACATGCTTAGACCGAGACGAAAGCAATTAAACTAATAAGTGTACATAAAATGTGTATTGATATATATTATTATACTGGCCATTCTTGATAATCGGTTTTTTATTCTTTAAACAAGCCTTATACAGAAACTCTGTGACTGCTCAGATTTTTGTTAGATTGGTTCCGCAAGTTCTAATGTCTTTGGTTCCGCACGTCTCATAAAAAGAATGCCGATTTCCCATTAGACCTGCAGTTTTCAAGACACTACAGCAGTACACGGTTTTTGCTTATATTTAGACCCCTATCTAGAGCGAAAACAATAGGAGAAAACTTTAAATACGAAAGTTTTAGGACTTTTACTAAACCATCAGAATCTTAGCAAACAATTTTCAAAAGATGATTACAATGCCGAAAAAAATAAGCAATCTATGTTTTTTTAAATGGAATACCCTGTATCTATTTTATTAGAACTATAGATATCTATTTTCTGATTACAAAAATATATAGTTTGTCTATATTAGCTCAAACCGTTTTTAAAATATTAGGAATCAGAATTTTAAAAAGTTTTATTTATTTTCGTTTATAAGTCTAAAATGCCTTTAAAATCAAATGATAAAGTCTGCCGGCCTTTTCTTATTGCAATTAATACGTCTAGAAAGCCATGGAAAACAAATGTTAATATGACATATTTGACATTGCTTACTTGTTTGCTTGTAATGAACTAATATTTTTCTTCGTATTTATGATAATAAAATGGGGTATTCTGCAGCATAAGAATTTGATGCTATTCGTCTATATTATTCAAATAATAGAAATTCATTTACAACTCGTAATGAATACCACAGGTTATTTCCCAAAAGATTTTTACCTTCCAAAAGCACTATTAAATATGTTGTAAAAAAATTTGAAGAGACCAAAACCTTAGAAAGGAAAAATAGGACAGCAATGAGGGATGAGGAATTAGACTTAAATGTCTTGCTGTTCTCTGAAGGTGATTATTTCCATTATTTGTACTTATTATGAAATCCTACTATAATTACGGAAAATGCTGAGTATTCTGTATCAGATGTGGCGGGGCATTTTAACAAATCTTTATCAAAAAGTCACGAAATTGAAAAAAATACTGTTACTATCCCTATAAATTTTTACGTCCAAAAATTAACAGAAGATCACAAGAGACAGCGGTTAGAGTTTTGTTTGAATATTTCAAGAAAGCGTAAAATTGATGAAAACCTTTTAAACAAAATTTTATTCACCGGCGAGGCAACCTTTAGCACAGCTGGTATGTTTAATCGAAAAAATAAACATTTTTAAGCAACTTCTAATCCCCACAAAATTCAGCCTATTAGAATTCAGGACCGTAGGTCTATAAATGTTTGGTGCGGCATTATAGGAAATAAAGTCATTGGTCCAATAATTAAAAATAGGACTATAACTGGCCTAAGATACTTGGAATTTCTTGAGAATGAGATTGAAAACTTTTTAGAAGAGCTTCCCCTCAACCAGCACGCTACGCTTATCTGGCAGCAGGACGGTGCGCCAGCCCATACCGTTGCCCCTGTTACAGGGTATTTAAATAAAAAATATAATTTGTGGATTGGAAGAAACAGGTCAATAATGTTGCCGGCAAACAACCCCGAATTGACGGTGCTGGATATATTTCTTTGGGGCTATTTAAAAAACAAAGTTTATTACAATAGGCCAGAGGACATTCAAGTTTTGGAACAAAGAATTCGAGAAGAAATTTTGGTGCTAAATAGAGACTATCGAGGGTCCATTATGAACTCAATAAATCATAAATTATTAGGAAATATTTAAAAATGTATAATAAATCATGGGAGTTACGTTGAAAATCAGTAAATTTTTGTTTATGCTTAATTATTTTTCTTTTTAACATTGTATTTGTTTTCTTTTAAAATTTAAATGACAATCATAAAAGTAAATTATTTATTTTAATTAATTATTGTTACTAAAGTATTAACACTTAATGATTAAATAAAAATTTTGATGGCAAACTACAAATTAATAGATATCAAATGGAATTAAACTTGTTGCATTTATTTTTCAACGCCTCCTAAATGTTACTTTAATAGTAAAAGAAGCATCACCAATGTAGACCATTTGATTTTTAAGGCATTCTAGAAATATAAACGAAAATAAGTACAACTTTTTAAAATTTTGATTGCTAATATCTCAAAAACGGCTTGAGCTAATATAGACAAACTATATATTTTTGGAATCAGGAAATAAATATCTATACTTTTAATAAAATAGATACAGGGTGTTCCATTTAAAAAATCATAAGTTGCTTATTTTTTTCGGCATTGTAATCATCTTTTGAAAGTTTTTTGCTAAGACTCTGATGTTTCAGTAAAAATCCTAAAACTTTTTTATTTAAATATAAAATAAAACAATGCAGTCTTCCTCCACAGTTTAATTGTTAACATAAAAAGTTTTTTAAGCTCCCGACATGTTTCGAGTACTTAGGTACTCATCTTCAGGGGATACTGAAAGGATAATATAAATTTGAGAATGAAAAAGAATAAGATTAAGAAGGACTTACCCAACATCGAGTTTAACATCGAAATAAGTTGTCTAAAATAAATGAGTACAACAGAAAGGCTGGAGACTTGGTGTATTAGATGGTTAATTATATAGAATGAGAAGTAAAGTTAAGTTAAGTTTGTAATTTAGATAAGTGAAACATATTTCAGTAGGATAATAAAAGAGTATGACCTCTGAAGGAGAGAAGTTTTCTTTAATTTTGTTAAGCAATTGAAGTATAGTTTATGATTATTAAAATTTAGGAAAAGTTTAAAGGAAGGTTTTTTGAAAATTAAGAATCATGAGCTTATATGATTTAGTTTAGATGAGTGAAACATATCTTAAGTTCAAATAACGAAAGATTGTGACATCTGGAGGAGAGAAGTTTTCTTCTAACTAATTTAACAGTTAAATTATAGGTTTTATTTGTAAAAAATTTTTGTTAAATATTAAAAAAGTTTTTTAAATTATGAATGGTTTTTCTTCATTTTTCATTTGTTAGCTTATATGATGATATGGGGCTTTTATTTTTCATTTAATAGCAAAATGAATTTTGTTAATAATTGAAAGAATTGAACTTTTACAATAATAATACTTTGCATAATGTGAATGATCCCTTTAACTTTGTGCTGTCTACAGAAAATTAAATATTTAACATAGTAAAAAACATAAAAACCAGAGCGACGGGAAATGATAAAATAAATATAACCTTTATTCTCCTCTGCTGTCCATATATTGTTCCCTATATTACTCATATAATAAACGAGTGCATTTTAACCTCTTATTTCCCAACACTTTGGAAACAAGCCCAAGTTATTCCTCTACCAAAAATCAATAATCCAACTGAATTCAGTCAATTACGTTCTATAAGCATATTGCCCACATTATCGAAGGTTCTTGAAAGAATTATGAATAGACAAATCGTACATTTTTTAAACTTAAACAATATTTTACCCGTCAAACAATCAGGATTTAAAACTGGTTATAGTTGTGAGAGTGCTTTGTCTGATATCACTGACGACATCTTAAAAGCTGCAGATCAAAATAAAATCAGTGCTTTAGTTTTGCTGGATTTTAGCAAGGCTTTTGACATGCTAAATCATGAGGTGCTCTTAGCAATACTTCATTACGTGGGTTTTTCTAATGTTGCTGAACAATTTGTAAATTCATTTCTATCTAACAGGACTCAGCAAGTTATATGTAATCAAAAACATTCATCTTTCTTAGATGTTCGCATAGGAGTTCCACAGGGTAGCATTTTGGGTCCCCTTTTGTATACTATATATACCTCGAAATTCCTTAATGCACTCCAACATTGCAATTACCACTTTTACGCGGACGACAGTCAAATTTACTATTCGTTTCGCGAGGATGAACTAAATGCGGCCGAAATTGCTATTATGTCAGACTTAACCAACTTCTATAATTTGGCCACAGATCATCTCCTAAAACTCAATCCTAGCAAATCTTCGGTAATTTTATTCGGAAATGAAAGCCAAATTAATTTTGTGAAGAACAATATGACAATCAAATTAAATAATGTACCGTTACCTTACTGTGATTCGTGTAAAAGTCTGGGCTTAACGATCGATTCTAGATTGCGCTTTAAAGAACACGTGACAGCTAAATTAAGATCTGCATATGGCAATCTAAAGCTTATTTATGGTAATAGACATTCCCTTCCTCACGAAACTCGGAAATTGTTGTGCGATACTTTGGTTCTGTCACAGTTTAACCATTGCAGTGGAGTATATGTACCCTGTTTGGATGCTGCCGATCGTTACCGAATCCAAAAGGTTCAAAATGCATGCCTTAGATTAATATACGGTATAAAGCGAAGAAACCATATTTCCCCTTATCTCGCTACTTCAGGATGGCTAAATATGAATAACAGATTTAAACTACATTTCACCACATTTGCGTTTAAGATAATTAAGTTTAAAACACCCGCGTACTTATACCAAAAAATTAGGTTTCGAACAGACGTACATAATTTAAATCTACGCCGTAGGCACTATCTGACCGTACCCCAACACCGCAAAGAAATTTATAAAAGGTCTTTCTCCTATGGTGTCGCTTCTTGCATTAATGCTGTAAGGGCCTTAAATACAGACCAATCCGTTTTGAGTTTTAAAAAAAGTATTAGAAATCATTTATTTTCGCTGCAATGACCATGCAGAGTTAGTACCTATAGGATAAATTTCGTTTTTTTATTTTATTTTCTGCTTCTCAACCCCCCCCCCCCCCCCCCCACCCATCCTATCTCTAGTTTTTAGCCAAATCATTAAACATATTTATTTTTAAATTTAATGTTCTTCGCTTGGAGTAATTAATATATTAATTTGTAGTTATGTATTATATGAAATTATAATATTAAATTAAGGCCTGAACAGTATCTGGGTCCTCTGGATGTCTGCCTTACCAAGGCCTATTGTTGCCATTTTTTCATTTTTTGCCATTTTTGTAAAATGTTTGTACTTAACTGTCGAATGGTTGAAACAATAAATGTATTATTTATTTATTTATTTATTTATTTATATAATTTTTAGAAATTTTTTTATAATTTGTTATAAAGGAGATTCCATACAACCTTTGTGCAAACACAACCGCGGTACTTCCGCAAAACGTGGGAATTGAAATGAGGTTAGATATAAGAGAAAAAGTGACAACCAAGTCATACAATCCGGTACTACCATTAGAAATGTCAAAATTAAAATTGATTGTTGAACATAGGAAAAGAATATTTCAACTAGCTCGATGTTAGGTTTACAAAATCCATACAGAATCAATCGATCTGAACTGTTGTCATGACTAGATGTATAATGTATTTGAGAATAGTTAAAGCAGACATCTTTCAACGAATGACTAAAATATATGGTTATGTCGAAAGGGTTTTTTTTTTAAATGTTTATCAGAGGGAAATGTAACGTTGCACTGAAAATACACTTGTGAGGCTTGGTGAAGACACTGACACTTATTGACACTGTAAAATATAGGGGATGTGGATATTTTGTACAAGTTGAAAAATGAAAAACTCATCAACCCTGCATAATGTTTGGACACAATGGGACTTTATAAGGGTTGCTGAAGGGTCATGAGCAGAGATAGGAAGATGTATATATTATGCAAAAAATAATATTGTAATTATAGACTATCTAGATTCAAAGCATTAAAAAAGTTAGTACTGCTATGAATGATTTAGTCGTTGACACAATCTATGTTTGGATTTTTAATTATTTTGTTTATTTCAAGTATTTCAAGGAGGTCTAATTTATTGCTTCTGTTGCAGGAATGTAGGAATTTTGTATTTGTGTCTGGATTAAAATTGTGTTTATTTGTAGATACATGTCTAGAAAAATTGGATTTGATTTTGGAAGGGGATACGTTAAGATTAGAAGCTCTTACTATCTCTTTACAGTGCTCTGTGATACGGGTTTTGAACTTTGTCCCTGTTTGGCCAACATAGGAAGTAGAACAACCCTCGGTCGAACAACTTATCTGATAAACACCTGACCTGTCAGACGGAGGTATGTGGTCCTTGGAATTACAAATGAGTGAGCCTAATGAGTGTTTCGTTTTACCACTGATGTTGAAATTGAAGGATTGGAAAATGTTTTTTAATTTGTATGAAATGGGACCCCAAAAGGAAAGAGAATGGAATTTCTTGTTTGTTTGTTCTTTATATAAAAGTTGTTTGTTAATATGTTTATTTAGGTGTTTGTAATAAATTTTATTAATTATTAATCTTATGGGGTATCTATTAGGAATGCCAATATGGTTTATTATGTTTAATTCGCATTTGAAGTAAGTTTGATTAAGTGGTATTGAAAAAAGACGTGAAAATAAAGAGTGAAAAGCTGCAAACTTTTGAGTATGAGGATGGTTAGAGGTAAATGGAATTATAGAGTCAGTGTTAGTAGGTTTGCGATATATGCTGAATTCTATTTGATTGTTAGATCGGGTAAGTCTCAAATCTAAGAACGGAAGTGATGAGTTTAGTTCCAGTTCTGTGGTAAAAGTAATAGAAGGATGTAATGAATTGAGAAAATTAGTAAAATAAGTAAGATCTTGCTAAGTACCATCGAAAACAGCAAAGATGTCATCCGCATATCTCTTAAAGACTGAAATATGTGAAAAGAGAGGGTTTGATTTAATTTTGGTTCCTAGGTTAGACATGAAAAGATCAGCTAAGAGGGGAGAGAGAGCTGATCCCATAGCTAAGCCTGAGTTTTGTTTGAAGAATTTATCGTTAAAAAGAAAGAAGTTTTGTTCCAATACAAGATTGACTAAGAGACAAATGTTATTTATGTGTTCATCAGGTAGAATGGTAGAATCTGTGAGTAATGTTCTGATAAGTGGGATACATTCATTTGTAGGTATACTGGGAAACAAATTTGTCACATCAAAGGATACAATGGCTGTTTTGTTGTGAAGATAGGGTATTGATTTTATTTTTTAGTCTTTTAAATTTAATGTTTTTATGATAGAAAACTTGACTCAACAGGGAATCGCTGAGAGTGTCCCACTCTACAGGGAGTAGAATGGAATTAATTTTAAAATATAAGAATTTAAGTTTAAGATCAATTATGTTGTGTTGTGTTTAAAATAATGTTTTTTCACCTTTTCTCTTATCCATGTAGTTGTAGCAGCATTCATGGCTCTTCTGGCTGATGAAGTGTTGTGGTTGTTATACAATAACTCTAATAAGCCAAACAATAAAGAAAATTGTAAGATTTCAATAAATTTAAATAACTATTTTCCAAACGGCACATGGCTTACTTCATTCAGGACCTCAACTTTGATAACTCACTCTTTAAAAATTAACTAAACATTTCAGATATGAATAACGCTGATTCAAATGATTTTAAGTTTCATGACCGCACACTAAACCTCAGTAATACTGAGTTTAATCATGATGAACTTCAGTTGCTTGACTTGGGATTTAACTTTTCCACAAATCCAAAGACTGAGGATCTTGAGGTAATAGCCGTCGAATGCGAAAATAACATCTCTTTCTATACTGACGTGACTCTAAGGAAGGCTGTGAGGTCCCAGTCTGCAACATGTATTAACCTTTATCACAAGAACGGCCCTCGGTCACACCATAATCCCTACATTAAAACCCTCAAGTCTGTTAGAGAAAAGATCAAGTTAAATAATTTGGTAGTTTCGAAGGCAGACAAGGGGAATTGCCTAGTTGCCCTAGACAGATTGCAGTCTGTGGACAAAGTTGAACTATTTTTATCTACTCCAGACTTCACATTAATCCAAACCAATCCCACTGAAAAATGTATGATCAAATTTAGAAACACCCTAAAAACAACATATTACACACTTTCATTTTTTAACACCAATAAATTTAAATTAACCCCAATAAACCCAGCCACGCCTCGTCTCTATGGTCTACCGAAAATACATAAACCAGACATCCCTATCAGACCGGTTGTTTTATACTGCGATTCGCCATGCTATAAATTGAGTAATTGGCTCAACCATACCATTCTTTCGTTGACAAACTTTCATAGCTACTTTTCAGTCAATAATTCCACACAACTGGCAAATGAACTGCAAAGTCTACATATACCTGACTCTGCATTTTTTGTTTCCTTTGATGTGACAAATTTGTTTCCCAGTATCCCTACAAATGAATGTATCCCACTTATCAGAACATTACTCACAGATTCTACCATTCTACCTGATGAACACATAAATAACATTTGTCTCTTAGTCAATCTTGTATTGGAACTAAACTTCTTTCTTTTTAACGATAAATTCTTCAAACAAAACTCAGGCTTAGCTATGGGATCAGCTCTCTCTCCCCTCTTAGCTGATCTTTTCATGTCTTACCTAGAAACCAAAATTAAATCAAACCCTCTCTTTTCACATATTTTAGTCTTTAAGAGATATGTGGATGACATCTTTGCTGTTTTCGATGATACTCAGCAAGATCTTACTGATTTTACTAATTTTCTCAATTCATTACATCCTTTTATTACTTTTACCACAGAACTGGAACAATTCACTTCCTTTCTTAGATTTGAGACTTACCCGATCTAATAATGAAATAGAATTCAGCATATATCGCAAACCTACTAACACTGACTCTATAATTTCATATACCTCTAACCATCATTCTTAAAAGTTTGCAGCTTTTCACTCTTTATTTTCACGTCTTTTTTCAATACCACTCAATCAAACTAACTTCAAATCCGAATTAAACATAATAAACCAGATTGGCATTGCTAATGGATACCACTTAAGATTACCAAATAAAATGTATTACAAACATCTAAATAAACATATTAACAAACAACTTTTATGTAAAGAACAAACAAACAAGAAATTTCATTTTCTTTCCTTTTGGGGTCCCATCTCATACAAATTAAAAAACATTTTCCAATCCTTCAATTTCAACATCAGTTTTAAAACGAAAAACTCATTAGGCTCACTCATTTGTAATTCCAAGGACCACATCATACCTCCGTCTGACAGGTCAGGTGTTTATCAGATAAGTTGTTCGACCGAGGGTTGTTCTACTCTACTTCCTATGTTGGCCAAACAGGGAGAAAGTTCAAAACTTGTATCACAGAGCACTGTAAAGAGATAGTAAGAGCTTCTAATCTTAACTTATCCCCTTCCAAAATCAAATCCAATTTTTTTAGACATGTATCTACAAATAAACACAATTTTAATCCAGACACAAATACAAAATTCCTACATTTCTGCAACAAAATCAATAAACTAGACCTCCTTGAAATACTTGAAATAAACGAAATAATTAAAAATCCAAACATAGATTGTGTAAACGATCACATCATTCATAGCAGTACTAACTTTTTTTATGCTTTGAATCTAGATAGTCTATAACTACAATATTATTTCCTTTTGCATAATCTTCTTCCTATCTCTGCTCATAACCCTTCAGCAACCCTTATAAAATCCCATTGTGTCCAAACATTATGCAGGGTTGCTATGTTTTTCATTTTTCAACTTGTACAAAAATATCCACATCCCCTATATTTTACAGTGTCAATAAGTGTCAGTCTTCACCAAGCCTCACAAGTGTATTTTCAGTGCAACGTTTCATTTCCCTCTGATAAACATTTAAAAAAAAACCCTTTTAGCATAACCATATATTTTAGTCATTCGTTGACAGATGTCTGCTTTTACCATTCTCAAATACTTTATACATCTAATGATGACAACAATTGAGATCGATTGATTCTGTATGGATTTTGTAAACCTAACATCGAGCTAGTTCAAATCTTCTTTTCCTATTTTCAACAATTGTAGCATTTTTTTTATGCTTTATCTGAATGGACGAATTTATTTATTTTGGTGTTGTTCAGTAGTGTAATCCACTTCCTAAAGGTAGTCTAACCTTGATTCATTAATCCAAAAACCGTGTTTTGTTAGTTGCCTAAACATAGCATTTGCGAAAAGACGTTATGTTGAAACAGGGGTAATTTATCGAAATAAGTTTAAACAATACCCTTCCTTTTTGTCCAGGGACGGTGTTCCATTCGTTACTTTTGTAATCTTAATACTTTCTTTTGTATAGTATCGAATGTTAAAATATTTTTATAGGGCCTGGCTTCATAGTTTTGTTTTTAAAACATTGTTGCCAAATCTGTCAAGACTTTCTTCTGAAACTTGCAGTTCGCCGCCAAATTTAAACCAATTAGATTCAAATCTGGGTGATACGACTTCCGCTTCGAGTGGCGCGCTACGTACTTCCTAGGCCGTCGCCATTCCGGTACAAACACTAGTGTAGCACATTGTGTTCCAATGCTGTTGTGAAGAAAAAGGGACTTATTTTCCCCAAAACCCATTCGGGTGATCGGATTGCGATTTTCTCTAATCCAGCAAAGTGTTTGTAACAGCCATTTGTGGACAACTGGTTGAATTTAGAAGCAACCCTGGAATATTTCCAGATTGTCTGGGCGTACCGGAATCAGCTTTTTGTTTGTTAGTCGGAACCCTTTTATTTTATTAAAGGTGAGTGCCTCTTTGGTTTCTATTTTACTTATAACTTTTTGTTCAAACCGCTGGTAGTCTACAGTTTGGCAAGCAAACCTATTTTTTTAGCCTTGTAGGGTTCTACGTAAGAGTTTCCTCACTCAATCTTTAAGATTTCTTCAATCTATATTTCCTTGTTCAACAATGGGCCCTAGCAGATCTTGATTAGGTTCCGGAGTCTACGAGGTATAACTCAGCAGAAGTTTCCCCATGGACTAATAGCCACTTATCCAAAAATTCCTACATACGGTGGAGGCTTCCTGGAGGATCCTACCTGGATATAATAAGGCCAGATTTTTTTTATTTATTATTTATTACTTTAAAAACCACCCTGTCGCAATATCCCACTAGCTATACCATTAGGTATCGCCTACAGCGACAAATAATTTTATTAATTTATTGAAGTTTTTTTTTGTAACCTTGATACATAACCACAACACCCACCAGGGTATAACATAGTGTGAACTATAGTCGACTATGGGGTTAATTTTTTTTAATTTTTTACTAATTACATTATCTTTATCATTTATTTAAACTTTAGACTATGAATTTACTAGATCATCAACCTACCTATTTTTTTTTTAAATATATTTTACTTTTCCTCTTTTACGAAATCCGCAGCAACGTAAGTTGAGTTTGCCACTGTTATTTATTAAAATAACCGCTTTAATAAACGGTTCTTGGTAGTATTACGATGTTTTGTTTTTAGTACCTACTTGCTCCCGCAACTAATTATTTTAATTTGCTCTTCACGTTCCCGATTTAGAGCTGACTAGTTCGGAACTACCAACATATTTTTTTTTGACAATTTGGGTTTCGTAATTTTTCTGGATTGTATTCCTCATAGGATAAAGAAAGATTACGTGGTGCCCAATATTTTTTTATGTATGCTCATCGGGTCACGACTACATTATTTTAATAATAATAAATAACTAGTTTTGTGGGGATTATCATCCCTAACTTAATCAAATCCACGACGCTCTCCAGACGAAGAGCTGCCGGAGGCTGTGAACCGTTTTTTTTTGTTTCTCTTTATAAATTTCCAAAAAAAAAAAAATAAGAAAGGTCACACAATCAATTTTAATTTTGACATTTTGAATGGTAGTACCGGATTGTATGACTTGGTTGTCACTTTTTCTCTTATATTTAACCTCATTTCAATTCCCACGTTTTGCGGAAGTACCGCGGTTGTGTTTGCACAAAAGTTGTATGGAATCTCCTTTATACCCAATTATAAAAAAATTTTCTAAAAATTATTAACAAAATTCATTTTGCTATTAAATAAAAAATAAAATGATCATTCTTTATAATTTTTCTAAAATATGGGGCAAAGCCCCATATCATCATATAAGCTAACAAATGAAAAATGAAGAAAAACCATTCATAATTAAAAAAACTTTTTTAATATTTCACAAAAATTTTTTACAAATAAAACCTATAATTTAACTGTTAAACAAGTTAAAAGAAAACTTCTCTCCTCCAGATGTCACAATCTTTCGTTATTTTAACGTAAGATATGTTTCACTCATCTAAACTAAATCATATAAGCTCATGATTCTTAATTTTTAAAAAACCTTCCTTTAAACTTTTCCTAAATTTTAATAATCACAAAGTATACTGCAACTGCTTAACAAAATTAAAGAAAGCTTCTCTCCTTCAAAGGTCATAATCTTTTATTATCCTACTTAAATATGTTTCACTTATCTAAATTACAAACTTAATCTTAACTTTACTTCTCATTCCATATAATTAACCATTTAATACACCAAGTCTCCAGCCTTTCTGTTGTACTAATTTATTTGAGACAACTTATTTCGATGTTAAACTCGATGTCGGGTAAGTCCTTCTTAATCTTATTCTTTTTCATTCTCAAATTTATATTATCCTTTCAGTATCCCCTGAAGATGAGTACCTAAGTACTCGAAACATGTCGGGAGCTTAAAAATATTTTTATGTTAACAATAATTAAACTGTGGAGGAAGACTGCATTGTTTTATTTTATATTACATTGACTCCACTGAAAGTACAACTTTTTATTTAAAGTTTTTTTTCTATCTCTAATTGTTTTCGCTCTAGATAGGGGTCTAAATATAAACGAAAACCCTGTACATTGGAGTCGTGTCGGGGATTTGTATTTTCTTCACTAATGTATTGGCATTAGGCAATCCAAACCAGGGTATGTTTGCCTGCCACGTTCATATTGGAGTCACAAGGTGCTTCCAATATGGCCGTCGACGGCAAACGTCAAAAAAACTAACCTTTATTTTTGCGTGTACGTCAGTTTGGCGTGTAAACCGCGATTTTGGTTTTGTGTATTTTATTAAGTTATTGTTGTTCAATATGTGTTTTTTTTTCTGTTATTTATATTTAATAATACTTAAAGTTGATGATGCTACAGTTGTATTCATAAAAAAAGCGTACACGAATTAGAATGAGAGGAAACCTTACCCATATTTGCGTAAATCCGGCTTATCGCATGTTAAAGATTATTAAAAATGCAAAGCATTGGCGTTGGGCGTTAGTTCAATAAAATAACAAAAATTAATTTTCTTATTTTATAATATATTTTAACAGTTTTACAAAAATTACAATAGAAACAAAAAACGTTTAACAATAATAAATAAAATCTAATATTTGGTCATATATCCCTGCTTTTCTATTACTTGAGCCAGTCTATTCGGAATTGACTGAGTTATATTTGATACAATATTTGGATCAAGCTCTTCCCAGCACGCATGTATTATTTGCCATAAATTTTCTGAATTTTGTGACCTAAAATTTCGATTATATATTTTTTTTACAATTATTGTACCCCGAATATTTTGGATTGGATTTATATCGGAACTATAAGCGACCCAAGGCAGCGCTTCCACATTATGGGTTTGAAACCAGTGGGTTACAGCATTGGCAGTGTGGACTGGCCAATTATCTTGTTGAAATATGAAAGTATTATTGGGATATATTTGCTCAGCAGATGGTAACAATATGTTTTCTAAAATGTTAATGTAATTTCCGACAGTAAATCTTCCCTCTATTCGCCAGCAAACACCAGGTCCATGAACACTTATCCAGCCCCATACATTTACAGAAAAATGCCCATGTCTAGAAGTGAGGGGGTTAGTATATCGCTCTTCAAATCTGGTATTGTTTGGACGGTACACACAAATTTGTCCATTATAAGTTAACTGGAACGTCTTTTCATCAGTAAAAATGACCCTGTTCCAAAATTGAGAATTGCGGTATATATAATTTAAAGCAAAAATAATTCTTGATTGTCGCTGTTCTTCAGTAAGAAACATTTTTTTCGCAGGTGGGCGACATTTTAGTTCAGATTCCTTGACTCTCCTGCTAGCGGTAAGTTGGGAGACAGGAAATGCTGTATCAATAACAGCATCCCTTGCAGTTGCAAATGGATTATTTCTTAAATATCCCAAAAAAGCAGCATCCTGTTCAGGGTTGGAACGTTTGGGACGAGCTGAACCAATTTTCCTCTTTAGGGATTCTTCTTGTTCCCAGCGTTGCTTAATTTTCAAGATAGTTTTTTTATTTCTATTATACAACTGCGCTACAGCACGGATTGACCATCTTTCTTCGATTCTCAATACAATTTTAGCCTTTTCAACATCAGACAACTGACTAGGCATTTTTATGTTCTTCTGTCGAAGTTGATCAAACGTTACCACCATGCAGTTTCAAAATTAATTACACCGACGCTACTGCTTTGCATTTCTGATAATCTATGACGTGTGATAAATAATAAATAAACAATCATTTAGACAAGCCGGTTTTACGCAAATATTACAAAACTTACTTAAGTGTATATCTATACACAGCACAGAACTCGACTGTAAACTAAGCATTGAATCCGTGTATATTAGCCTTCAACGGCCATTATGAAATAAGAAGGAATTCTGTAAAACATGTTGATACCAAAGAAAATTATAGCTATAATTTCTTTGGTCCGATACAAGATGGCAATGTCTCCGCAACCACTGGGCAGCTAGAAATTGCCTGTACGGGCAAGGCCTTATCCAAGTTTATATTTAAGTAATATTATTGTTATACACATACAGTGTGTCCAAAATTCGAGTCTTCATATTGGAATCTTAATGTGGTAGATAGAAAGTTGGTTAAATAGGGAATATTTTAGAGAAATTAACGCTGATAAGATCCTTAGAAAAATCTAAGTTTTCTATGTATGTAATAATCACTATGGCGGCAAGGAAGTTTAATAGGTTAGATTTTAAACTTCCTGATATGACGGGTTTTAGTATCCCGACATGTATTCGGTAGTAACATATTACGGGTTCCTTTTACTGTGTATATGTCGTAGGCTGATAGTGAAATCCGTCATTTCATGAAAAGCCTAGTCACTATCAGCCTACGACATATATATTGTTACAATTAAAACAGAAGATATATAGACTTATATTGGTTAAACAGCGCTAACACGGCATCTAATCCACCTTTTTGGTTCCAATTTTGGTATTTCAAGGAAGAGGATTAAGTAATTATGGTACTCATGAAAAATATAGAAGAATTTGCGATGAATTGACGTGTTTTTACACAATCTGCCGACGCTTCATGAAGTGACTAGGCTTTTCATGAAATGACGGATTTCACTATCAGCCTACGACATATTAAACACAAACACAATCAACAATCTAAATGTACTAGGTATGTTATATTTTACTTTTTATAAATTGCATCTACTTACCTTGATGGAGAAAATGAAGAATACTCCGCAATTGTGATCGCTTGCACGTACAGGGTGTCCAGTATTTGATGGGTTTACGGGGTATCTCCGTCAATAGTAAAGATAGGAGGATACGGTTTTCGCAGCACTTTGTTACTTTTTTGTGAAACAAAAGTTGCCCCAATCAGAAATTTTCTAGCTTGTAGCTTATCAAAGAGAAAAATATCTACTTTCCGTGGTTCTTTATGTAGAATCTAGTGACGTTCTCAGATTTTCTTTACGTTCAATAGTTTCCGAGTAAAAAGAAACTTGTTTTTTTTTAAATGAGTCACCTTATATATTTTACTTCTCTAATACGTATAACGTCTAATATAATTTAGTTTATATAAACAAGCTACTCAGAAATACCGGGTGTCAACGAATCTATTAGACAAGTCGCGTGTTCTACAGCGTTAGGTGTATCAAAATGAGATTTGGTATAGGTAAACGGTATAGGAAGAGGAGAGTTTTCGCATATTTTTTACTTTTCGATCACTTCCGGTTTCACCGGAAACGGCTCTGGTTTCGAATTTTTAAATGGAACACCCTGTATATTTTTACATTTTTGGATTTTTGAGACAATTCTGGATCAGATTATGACGTTTTAAAAAGGTTTTACGCCTACTTGAATTTTTTAGAGTCACTTTTAATATTGCATCTAGGTGGCCACGATCGGACGCAAACGAATCTAAGGACCTCCGGTGTTGTCAGAAAATTACAATCGCAGCGTTTTAGTTGTTAGTATGATAGATAGGAATAAGACAAGTTGGCAAAATCACATTTTTGTGCCTAACTATTTTTTTTCAAATGGCGATCCTTTTTTGACAACCACTTTCCGAAAAGAGGATTTTTTGGCGGATCGAACGATACTAATTTATTTGCGATTGGATTAAAAATAAGGTCATAAATTAAATATTACTAAGCAAAATACTGGATGTTAATTTATTTACTTTCGTCAAGTGTGCCATGGATAGCCATGATGCATAATATTTTACAGTTGTTTTTATTAAGTCTTCTTTGGAAAACAAAACACTCACTTAGGTAATGACAGTGACAAACGCTTTATGGTCAGATGTAAAAGTTTCCTATTTTTTCATTGAATTTCAGTTTAATTTTTCGTCAAAATAATGTATACTCAAAGTGAAAAAGTGGATATGTTATTAATATTTGGAGAATGTCATAGAAATTCAAGGAATGCTGCTGAACTGTATGCTCAGAGATATCCCAACCGGCAACATCCAGCCCATCAGTATTTTCCGTATGTTGGGAATCGTTTTAGGCAAGAAGGAAATCGGGCGCAAGAGGCGATTATCACAAATGAAGAGACTGAGATTAACGTTCTTCTTATGGTTGAGGTTGATAAAACGGTTTCTTTAAGAAAAATTAGTCAAGAACTGCAGATAAGTCACGAATCAGCAAGAAAAATACTGAAAAAGCACGGATATCGAGCATTTAAATATCAGTTACACCAACATTTGTATGCTGACGATGGAGATAGACGGGTAGTGTTTGTGATTGGCTACTTCAAAATCATAGAGTTAACTCAAATTTTATCAACCACATTTTATTTTCGGATGAATCAAGATTTACAAATAATGGTATTGTAAATAAAACGACAATGTCTTCCTCCACAAATTTAATAAAGGTAAAATTCTTGTTCCCTACATGTTTCGGGCGTCTAGACGTCCATCTTCAGGGGATACTAGAAGGAATTTCATCTTTACAAAGCTAGTTAGAATCATGGTGAACACTGACTTACCCATAATTAATTTATAGTCAACTCGATTATGGGTAAGTCAGTGTTCACCATGATTCTAACTAGCTTTGTAAAGATGAAATTCCTTCTAGTATCCCCTGAAGATGGACGTCTAGACGCCCGAAACATGTAGGGAACAAGAATTTTACCTTTATTAAATTTGTGGAGGAAGACATTGTCGTTTTATTTACATTACGTAAACTCCACTGCAAGTATGGACTACTTTTTCAATTTCAAATAATGGTATATTTAATAAGCAAAATACTCGGTACTGGGCCCAACAAAATCAACATGAAATGAGAGAGGGCAATTTTCAAGAAAGGTTTGGCGTCAATGTCTGGGCTGGTGTCGTTGAAAACAGAATAATTGGGCCGATATTATTTCAAGGTCACTTAACACGGGCTAGATACTTGAGATTTCTTCAAAATGAAATCGAGCATCATCTTGATAATCTACCTTTAGCAGTAAAACAGCGAATTTACTTCCAACAAGGTGGGGCACCGCCTTACAATACCAGAGAAGTTATTAATTACTTAATGGAGCATTTTAATAATAAAGTTATTGCAACCAATGGTCCAGTACGGTGGCCTGCTCGCTCACCGGATCTCACTGTGCTCGATTTCTTTATTTGGGGGTATGTTAAAGAGAGGGTCTATACCACAGCCTCAGTCACTCTTGAAATCTTAGAAGAAAGAATTCTACGGGTAATTAGAAGTATAACGCCTGCAATGTTACAAAACGTGTTGAGAGAAACAATTGAACGAGCTGAAATATGTCGTGAACAAGGAGGAATGCACTTTGAGCATTTATTACAGTAAAATTTTTACCTTAATAAAAACAACTGTAAAATATTATGCATCATGGCTATCCATGGCACACTTGACGAAAGTAAATAAATTAATATCCACTATTTTGCTTAGTAATATTTAATTTATGAGCTTATTTTTAATCCAATCGCAAATAAATTAGTATCGTTCGATTCGCCAAAAAATCCTCTTTTCGGAAAGTGGTTGTCAAAAAAGGGTCGCCATTTGAAAAAAAATAGTTAGGCACGAAAATGTGATTTTGCCAACTTGTCTTATTCCTATCTATCATACTAACAACTAAAACAACAACACCGGAGGTCCTTAGATTAGTTTGCGTCCGATCGTGGCCACCTAGATGCAATATTAAAAGTGGCTTTAAAAAATTCAAGTAGGCGTAAAACTTTTTTAAAATGTCATATTCTGATCCAGAATTGTCTCAAAAATCCGAAAATGTAAAAATATACAGGGTGTTCCATTTAAAAATTCGAAACCAGAGCCGTTTCCGGTGAAACCGGAAGTGTTCGAAAAGTAAAAAATATGCGAAAACTCTCCTCTTTCTATACCATTTACCTATACCAAATCTCATTTTAATACACCTAACGCTGTAGAACACGCGACTTGTCTAATAGATTCGTTGACACCCGGTATATAACACCTTATTATTATTTTTAATATTAAGCACGAAATTTACGTTTTATTAAAGAATAAACATTTTTTGTTAGTAGGCCATGACGGGTATTTTAAAATTATTATTATTATATATTAGAAACAAAAACTGAACATTTATAGAACTTTCTCATAAATATTGCTCAAATCGTTCTCCATTATGCTTTAGATATGATTCACACATAGTTCTTATTCGTTTAATGAATTTAAAAATAATAAAAGGCCGCGTTTGTAACTCCCTAAATGCTCTTTCAGTGGCATTCCTTAAATCTACAATTGTTTGATATTGAATAGAATAAATTTTATTTTGAAGATATCCCCATAAGAAGAAATCCAAGACCGACAAGGCGGATGACCTTGGTGACCATCTTACAGGTTCATTAGTTCCAATCCAGTAGCCTGGGAAATTATTGTTTAAAGTAGACCCTGATAATTAGCGCATTGTGAGCGGGTGCTCCATCTTGTTGCAGATGCAAGTTATTGAGACCCGCTAAGGGCGCCTGTTCTATTATTTCCGGAACAACGTTTTCCAGAATTTCCAAATATTTATTTGCATTAAGGCTGCCTTCAAATATATTATAAATTATTTTGCTTCCTAGTATAAAACATGAAACGTTAAAGCCAATCCTGCCTTGCCGTTCGAGTGGAAACTTTACATGCTGATTTCCCTAAGACAGAAACGAGGTCGGTTTTACGAGGGGGGGGGGGGTATAGGGTAATAGACAGCCTAAGTGATGACGTCACAAGGGGCGTGGTATTAAAAACCTTTCCAAACAAAAATAAATTGCATTAAAAATCCCATAAGAGATTTTTGCAAGCGTTGGTACTCATTTATAAGCGATAAATAACCAATTTCTTCAAATTATTTATATATTTGGTGATATTATTGACCTATTTACAGCTACAGATAGAGGTAAGTGTTTCGTGAAAATATTTTATCGGCGTCTGAATAAGTTTGAGGTTATGTTAGTTTTGTTTATGTTATTAGTTATTAAAACATAATTGTTAGTTTTATTGTAAAATATAGCTTATGGTAGTGTTTATATACTAATATAAAGTAAACTCAGTCTATAGCCTGAATAATTTTTATTATAGATCCAATATCTGCTAAAGTGGTTATGTGTTTTGTTAACCGATTGAAAACAGCGAACAGAAATTTTTTAAGTTTGTTGTATTCCCTGCAAAGATAGAAGAGAGGAATGCCTTGTGATCACCTATAAGCATCTTATAAGGTACATAATAGAACAATTATTATGTTAAAAAGGGATAAACGCCTTGGAGTTAAACCATTATTTGCTTTACAATGGTAGAAGTCAAGATAGAGCAGAGAACCTTCCCAACATTCTTTGGCTTGTACCTGCCATTTTGGGCACAATGACAGAAAGAATAGGGCTACAATATTTGAGTTCAGCGCTAAAAGGCAACTTGGCATTACATCTCCAGAAAAAAGGTATGTTATAGCTTTTATTACACAAAATGTATTCATGTTCCTGAAAACTAAAGTAAAAAAGTGAACATTTAATAGTTTGATTTAACTTTTAATAGAAAAGCAAGGCCAACATTATATTAAATTATTTTTAAAAAAAGAACCACTAGGGAGCAGGCAGATGTTACCGAAGATATTGACTCATGCTTTAGGAGCATCGTTAGAAGCAGAAAAGTATTTTTTAATGCAAGATTTGGAAGAAAGCCAAAAAACCTTTAAAAACTTTTAGTACACTTTAGTTACAACTATTCTCATGTCCTTATGCATGCACAGGGATATCAATGCTATACCTAATACAATTGGAAATCGAGTTTGAAATATATATTATGTAGATCATAAAACAATGTAATAAAAATAATAATACCTAAATATTTATTCGAATTTTTATAATTTCAGTACATCAAATGTTGTTAAGGTCTACAGTATTTCTAAAATTGCTGATCAATCTGATGATCCACAGCTGCATGAATAAGGCTTACTGGAATATAGCTCCTCAGCTGTTTTAACTTCGCTGGATTTAGTTTTTCGGGCATTTCGAAGGCACTTCTTATCAGTGACTTATAGGTAGTAGTGTCCAAATAATGCAGTTGATGATATTTTATTCCTGCTAGAACACAAACAGCTGGCAGATATTATGTTGCATTTTTTGTTTAGTATAATCTACAATTAAAATATTATTTTGCATGAAGTATATAAAAAAATTTATGACTCCAAGGCATTTACCCCTTTTTAACATAGTAATAGTTGCTCTATTAGGTACCTTATAAGTGATGTCCGAGCTTTCCTTTCTTTTATCTTTGCAGGGAATACAACAAACTTGAAAATTTTCTGTTCAGGTAAGAGAACACGTAACCACTTTAGCCGATATTGAATCTATAATATAAATTATTTAGGCTATAGACTGGGTTTACTTCATATTAATAAATAAACACTACCACAAGCTTTATTTTACAAAAAACTAACAATAAGAATAATATAAACAACAATAACACAATAACTTTTTTAAAACACGCCCCTTGTGACGTCAGACTTAGGCTGTCCATTACCCCCCATGAATTTAGAATTTTAAACAAGCGAAAAGCAAAAAGATTAAAAAAGCAGAAAAACTATAGGAAGGTACAACCAAATGCTGTATGCAGCGCCTCGATGACACGACGCGACCGCGACGCCCGTTTGGCTTCGCATTGCTTTACTGCCGTTCATACTCAGGTGAATACGCGCGATTTACCCTTACGAGGTTACGCGGCTAATTATAATTATCTTGCCTTCGCGGATATTGTGGCAACCAAGCATTACATTTTCTTCTTGTTTCTGTTGAACAGCATCCGCTGCCCGCTACCATACGTCATGGCTTGTCGCCGATTAAACTTGTTTCATATTATTGCTTAATAGGTGATGCGCAGTGGCGCAACAAATGGGGGAGGGGGGCTACCGGGCTGCGGACGGGGGGCTACCGGGCTGCGGACGGGGGGCCCCCCCGAGCGAGCCTAGCTCGGGTCGTCTAACTACCTGTTTACAAGAAAAATAAACTCATTACTACCTAAGATAGGTAAAATTACACAAAAGTTGCAACGAGTCTGGCTGTTTTTCTAATTTTCTGTTGTTTTTTAATTTTCTTACTTGAAAACCAAGCATCATCATTGAAAAAAGAGCGTGGCACCCAAAAATTTTTCGTCTGCGGCGCTATTTTTTTTCTAGCCCCCACGAGCTTTTTTTTTGGTTACTTTAGGGCTTTTCTATTTATTAATGCATGCTTGTTAAAAAAAAAATGTACCTATCTAAATGCATAGGTAATTGATACCATTTTTTAAAAAAATTGGGATTTAAGAATACCCCCCCCCCCATGTTGAAAAGCTAAAACCTCGTATTGTACCGATTAAATATGCCAGCACTGGTAAAATGAGCCCCATCGGACCATATAGCGGTTCTTTCAAAATTATTTTTCATGTTTTTTTTGTAAATACCAATTACAGAACTCTATACGGCGCTGTGCATCACCAGAGTGTAAGTTTTGTAGAAGTTGGAATTTATATGGCTTAAAATTGTGTTTGTTTAGGATTGTTTGAACTCTTGATTTAAGTACTCCGACTGAACCTTCAACCGTTGTGCAAGAACTAGTTGGATTTGTTTCAATTGAAGCAAAAACATTTATTTCATCAGTCTCGCGGTTTTCCTTGTCGTAGATTTTAGGCCGAGGTTAAAAAAATGAACCGTGTTCAATTAAATTTGATTTCATCCTTAGAAAAATTCTTTTATCCGACTGCCGTCTTTCGGGATATCTACAAGTAATTTAAGAAATTTAATAAATCCTCATAGAGATACTACAAAAAGGCGTATATTTACCTATTGAAATACACTTCTAATGCTTTATCTGCATTTTCATTACAATGGACACAGCAAACGAGCATGCCATATTTTTCATTATTTTCAAAGTTTACATTTTCTGCCATAATTAGGACACACTGATTTTTTACTATTAATTAGATATTTTAAAACAATTAAGAGAACCTGAATACTCTGACAGAAACTAAAGAAGTTTTTAATAGGACATAAATGACTGTGTTCTTTCTTTTTTTAAATATCCGTCATGGCCTAATAACAAAAAATGTATATTTTTTTAATAAAACGTAAATTTTGTGCTTAATATTAAAAATAAAAATAAGGTATTATATATTTCTGAGAAGCCTGTTATATACCAAATTATATTATTAAAAAATATATAGGATGACCCTTTTAAAAAAAAGTAGTTTGTTTTTTTCTCGGAAACTATTGAACGTAGAAAAAATCTGAGTAAGTCACTGGATTCTACGTAAAAAACTATAAAAAGAACATTTGTTTTCTCTTTGATAAGCTACAGGGTAACATAAATAGGGGGGTGTCCCAAAATGTAAAATTTTCAAAACATCCCGTATAACAAAAACAAGGAGAACTAGAAAAATTCTGATTGCTGCATCTTTTGTTTGACAAAAAAGTAGCATAGTGCTGCGAAAACCGCATTATCTATCTTTACTAATAACGAAAGTACCCCGTAAAACCATCGAAAACTGGACACCCTGTACTTAAGTATCGAAAACAACAAAGACGCGTGTCGTCTGTTAGTGCCGCTGTGGTCACGTATACATTATAGTTTTGGAGTTAGAACTCGGCGATTGAAAAATAACGTAGATTGGCATCAAGCTAACAACTAGTTTCTCAAATCAAGTTCTTACAGTTTTTAAAAAAGATATCGTTGCGATTTCAGCGTGAGAGAATATTTTTTTTGTTTTCAGCTCGAACTATCTAAGCAAGAGAAATCTGAAATTTTAAACGATCTTTTGAACGTTCTTAATTCTTAAATATGATAATTTCAAAGGGATAGTAAAGGCACGGCAGATACAACATATCTGCCGTGGTAAAGGTATTTCCGTTTGAGGAAATGTCTTTAAATTGAACACATAAGTTAAAATATTTTTTCTCATTTTAAAATCTTATTGTTTTTTTAAAGTAAAGAAGTAAATAAATATTTCTTCATTTTTATGTGTGTACAGAAAATTGTTTACAGTTTCTGGCCTTATAGCGCTCTAGATGAAACAATTGCCTGGGACACATTTTTTGAATATATGCGAACGAAGAAAAATTGAAAATAAAATAATGGTTGGTGTTGAGATAGTCGATTTTTTAAACGTCCATGTTACATCAGCATCTTATTTACATCTGCCAGTATTCTGATATTATGAAGGCATTTTCAAAAATGTTAACCAAATAAGAGCGTATTTATTTTATGCAATATTACGGCATTGGAAATGTGTCTTATTAATACGCCATAGATGTTTTCCATGAAAAACTTCCTAATACGCCTGTGTCGAAAGAGGCATTACGAAAATTATTTTAAAAATTTAATGATATTCACCTTGCTTAAGTCCACTGTTTGTGCACGCTTCCCTAAAAATAATTTCGGGTTATCTACAACTGACCCTAATGCTAATAATGTTGCTGCGTCATTTTAGTCGTATGTTTATTTATCATCGACCCAGTTTTAATGAGTTTTTTAAAATAATTTTTGCAGTGCTCCTTTCGACACAGTCGTAATACGAATTTTTTTATGGAAAACATCTATGGCGTATTGATAAGACACATTTCCAATACCGTATCATTGCATTAAATAAATATGCTCCTCTTTGGTAAACATTTTTGAAAGTGCCTTCACGAAATCAGAATACCGACACATGTAAATAAGATGCTCAGGGCTGTTTCTAGGATAGTTGCCGCTCCTGTGCGAGAATAATTTTGTCCCTCCCCCCCCCCCTCATACCATATGGATGAATTTTTTCGCTGAAATATTTTTACCTTAAATGAAATAACGAATTACAGAAAATATAATAAATTCAGTTCATTGTTTGATTTTACAACCTAATATAATAATTACTATTTTATTGATATAATTCGCTCGTCATACTGTTAGTACTTGTCGAGATAGCTCTGAAGAGCTTTTACTCCTTTTATCGCTGTTGATTGCTTATCCTTCCACTATTGTGCATTTTCTTTAGGTGTTTTTTCATTCGCTTTTGTTTTTCGTTTCTGGGTTTAAACTGTATGTTTTATTATCGTGTTGTTTTCCTCATTTGATATTTTTTCTCTTTATTTATGGTTCTTTTTCTTTGATGTTTTTTCTATGTTTTAATTTTTGTAATAAGTTGCATTCTGTTGTTTTTTATTGATTTCAGGGTGGGAACCAATCCTTGGGGTATTTGTACTTGTTATGTCTCGTCGAGCGTATGTGGGAGTTTTGTATTGTTAGATTTGTTGAAATGCGAGTCTTTTCAAAGTATTTGGTTATTAGTTTTGTTATGTGGTCCGAAAATGTCTCCATATAATAACCAAATGAATACGTTATATTAAATACATACGTACAGAAACAGAGAATGAAACTAGATGGCTCCATCTCGTGTTGCTGGTAAGTAACACCAATTTCTCAGCATACCTGCGCCCTCTGACATGGACTTATAAAGCCACAAATATCAGAGAAAGGAAGAAAAAGGAAGAAGAATTCCTCTGATATTTGTTGCTTTATACGTCCATGTCAGAGGGCGCAGGTATGCTTAGAAATTGGTGTTACTTACCAGCAAAACGAGATGGAGCCATCTGGTTTCTCTGTTTCATCCCGATTTTTCTGTTTTAAAACAGACGCCGATGCTTTTTCCTTTTGTCAGAACCTATAGCCTCACTGATGAGCTGTTATACAGCGAAACGCGTCTGGGGATGGTTCTGGCAGAAGAAAAAACAAACCTTTGTCATCACATACGTACAGTCTGTACGGTCGTTCTTTGCATGTGCGTCATTACTTCCACGTGACTAAATCCATATGAATCTAATCAAAATTACGAGGTTAAAAAAGTCGAAACAAAGTCTAAGTTCATAAACATCAAAATGTTCGTGGCTAGCGTTCTGATTAAAAAAGTAATAAATAATAACAAAAATATTCATAATTACCACCAACACAAAAGTACGATAAAAATGGCTCTGAAAAGAACAGTTTTTAAGATTTAATTGAATCTCAAGGCACAAAAACGTTTAAAAACAAATTAAAGTTGACAGATCAAAACCAAGACTTTGACATCAATCTTCAACTCTCCAAATATCTTTTATCTCTATCTACCACGTTGCTTTGAATTCGAAACGTATTGCGCAACCCCGGAGACGCTCTAATATGTTTTTATTCACTTTTAACGCTATAATAAAGAGAGTTGGGGTTTTGTAAATCACGTTGCCTCTTGATCGATTATCGCTTACGCACCGGTAAAGAACGACCGTTTTGTTTTAAGTGTCTCACCCATAGGCATCGTAGCAACTATAGATCCGACACGCCATTCATAAAAGCTATAAAATTGTGATGCCAAAATCGTTTTGTGGCGAGACGCCGTGAGGAGCTAGGTGGGGTCGGGAGTGGGGATTACGCTGCCTTTACATATGCATGCGACAAAACCACAGAACAATAAAGGTTAGGTTAACAAAATTCCAGGAAAACCCACAGAAAAACGCTGTCACAAATCCGAGTATTGCCGAGTCGATGCGGATGGCCACGAGAATGATGGGATCTGGGCGGATTCTTTTTTGCTGCGTTGCCATACTACAGAGTTTTACAAGGTTTTAGGCAATGTTATATATTTCCCACATCATGTTATTCTAGTAAATCATAGAAGTTAATACTTTTAACAGAGTAAGCCCAGAAAACTACGTTTTCTGTGGCGTAAGTCTGGCAAACCAAGTAGAGGGGAGCAGCTTGAATGTTGATTTACTTTACACTGGAATACAATGATGACAACACGTTTATTTGTTATTGTTCGGTCTAATAGTTATGGTCTCACCCGATTGACGATTTTACTGCTGACTATAATAAAAAACAAATCGGATATTTCATAATGATTTTCGACAACGATGCCAAACTTAATGTCAAAAAATATATAATATGTTCACAAATTTGACAGATACGACGCCATTTAAAATTTTTTTTAAATGACAACCCCCATAAATAACCACACAATTAAATTGCATTTGGCGATCCGATTTCAAAAACATATAGTTGTTGATAGTTATTTTCAGCCGTTTCGGAAATACGGGGGTTCCTAATTTGCCTTCATCGATTTTGTCTTTAAAGTGTCTCACCTCTTTAATAACTAGACCTTCCAAGCTGAAAACCCCAAATTTTTTACAGTAGCATAACTTCTCGCGACCAAGCTATCTATACGCTATAATCAAATCCGACAGATGTCAAGAAGTGACAGATACGACGCCATCTTGAACTTTCTTAAATGACAATCCTCATAAATAACCGCACAAGTGAATTGCATTTTGCGATCCCATTATTAAATTTCTCATTCCCTTTATCATGGATCTTTTTTCTTGTAACAACCTGAATGTTTCAAGATGGGTTCAAATTGTGCTCATAAGATGTCTGCACTTACATTAATCTTTTTTTCATGTTTTCCATAAAGACCTTTGAAACCAAAAAATAATGTCAACACATGAGAAAAAATTAAATAAATATTATTGATACGGCATTTTCCTGAAACTTAATTATTTGGATGATGTAGCAAAATTGGTTCCATTTCTTTAAAGGTGGCTGTGAGCATTTCTTACAAATAGATAAATGCATTTGTTTGGTTGCTAGGCATTATTTCTTACGATTGATCTGTCACTTTTAAAGGGGTGAGACACTTAAAAGACAAAATCGGTAAGGGCAATTTAGGATCCCCCGTATTTCCGAAACGGCCGAAAATAAATATCATCAACTACTTATACGTTTTTGAAATCGGATCACCAAATGCAATTCACTGGTGTGGTTATTTATAAGGGTTGCCATTTAAAAAAAATTCAAAATGGCGTCGTATCTGTCACTTTTTGTCATCTGTCGGATTTGATTATAGCGTGAATAGCTTGATCACGGGAAATTATGCTACTGTGAAAAAAATAGGGGTTTTCAGCTTAAAAGGTCTATTCCTTAAAGGGGTGAGACACTTAAAAGACAAAATCGATAAAGGTAAATTAGGAACCCCCGTATTTTCGAAACAGCTGAAAATAAATATTAACAACTATAGGTTTTTGAAATCGGATAGCCAAATGTGTAAGGGTAGGCAACCCATAAATATTATATAGGTTAAGTGTGTTGAATGCCTTAGCTTGGTGGAGCAGGGTTGTTCCTTCTTTAGATTTTGCAGTGGCAACACTGACAGTGATTTAAAAGATAGTTAAAATGGTTGACGTCTTTTCCGAGAAGAGCCAACAACGAGAAGCGACAAAATTCCGAGTTTAGCATTGATTAAATTGGGACCAAATTATATGTCATTCACCTTAAAATTTTGACAGTTGGCCGGGTTATTACACTAAAAGAAGCAGTAAAACGATGAAGAAAATGCTTTACACTGAAATAAAAATGTGGGTACCTAGTAAGAAGTAATTTGTTTATGAATATCTTCTGTGTTTCATGTAATTGGCTTTCCAGCAAATTTCGTAAAATTAAAAAAAAAATAAATAAAATTAAAATATTATTCAAATGTTTTATTGATTGCGCGAGTAGAGAGATATAGACAGAGCGAGGCCAGGTGGTGCTGGTGGTGCAATTTACGATCTAACCCAGGTGGTTCGGTGGTGCGTTTTATGACCTAACCCGGGTGGTTCGGTGGTGCGTTTTATGACCTAACCCGGGTGGTTCGGTGGTGCTGTTTACAAAATAACCCGAAATTAAACCCGACTTTTTACGACCTAACCCGGATGCTTTCATGAGGCGGCTTCTTATCTAACCCTAACTTGAACCTTAATATTTATGAACTGACCCGAGATAAAACCCGACTTTTTACGACCTAACCCGGATGCTTTCATGAGGCGGCTTCTTATCTAACCCTAACTTGAACCTGAATATTTATGAACTGACCCAAGATAAAACCCGACTTTTTACAACCTAACCCGGATGCTTTCGCGAGGCGGCTTCTTATCTAACCCTAACTTGAACCTGAATATTTATGAACTGACCCAAGATAAAACCCGACTTTTTACAACCTAACCCGGATGCTTTCGCGAGGCGGCTTCTCATCTAACCCTAATTTGAACCTGAATATTTATGATCTGACCCGAGATAAAACCCGACTTTTTATTATTTCCCCTTAGTTGAAACGCCGCTGCTAAAGCGGGATAATTAAATCCCAATTTTTATAAGCCATCCTTAAACCCAACTTTTTACGATCCGACCTGAGCCATCCTTAAACCAGACTTTTTATTATTTTCCCTTAGTTGAAACGCCGCTGTTAAAGCGGTATAGTAAAAAACATTATTTATATTTTCTAACTTAGTGAAACGCCGCTGGCGGGTAGTAAAGCGAAATAAATCCCTAATTTATATGGTCTAACAAGATAAGTATATTAAGGCGGCACATTTGTCACCCCGCAATAATTATTTATACCTAAATAACCCTCTCAAACCCTCTGCCGACTCGATTTAAAAAGAAAGGGACATAAACCTTTATTTATTATTCCGAAGGACCCTCATTAAAATTCAGTAGCATATCTAATAATTGTTTTCAATTTTTGCACCACTTATATAAAATACAATAAAATAATTACCATCTAGAACCATTAACTAGCGATTTCTTTGTACTGGAAATGGATAAATTATAGGACTATCTTGTAATGAGAACAGAGTAATAAAAAGTAAATAAAACTTAAATACGTATAAAATACCAAGCAGGTATAGGTACTATACAACTTGTGTTCGCCATCAGGTAAAAGCCCTCATAATGCTTTTATAAAAATTTCGGATAATATCATAATATAAGTAAATAGGCTACAATTTCAGGAAAAAAGTAAAAAAAATTAATTCACAGTGTAAAATTGTAGTTAAATGGATTGTAAATACGAAATAATATAAAAAGCTACCTTTTGTTTGCGATGATGTATGCACAATAACTCTATATTATTCGGTCCTTAAACTGAAAATACCCACTAGATAGGTATCATAAGCTGTATTTGTCATCAGGTAGAACCCCCAATAAAATTATGAATATCAGGCGTAGGCAACAATAAGCAAATCACGTTGGTTTTTTAATTTATTATTAATCTGGCTAACTTAAGAAACTCACAATATAACGACCATCCAAAAAAATCATAATACATTACTGGGTGTGAAAGCAATTGCGCTGCAAAATATAGTGTATACCGACTCTGAGGTAGTTAATTAAAATCCCAATTAGCGCTAAAAAAAATCAATTAGATATTTACTTTAGATATTTTAATAAAAAAATTCAATATTCTCACCAACATTTAACTTTTGAAATTAGCATAATAACAAATCCTTTACAATGAATTAAACAAACGCATACAAAATTTTAAAATCACATAATAAGAATATAAGCTAAAATCTAACAAGTTCAGACTACTCGAATGACGTCAGTTTACATCTGTAGAGCGAATCATAAAAAATGGTCAAACTTTGTCGGCAAATACCCTTCTATGATGCAGGGGAAGGACAGGTAACTCGAGATGTTTATAAAGAAACGTTAAAGAACATTATTTGCTTATTTCTAGACTCTTAAAAATTAGATGCAATCGAACAATAAATGTTTTCATCATGTATATTTATGAGTAACACATTACCTTCGACATACATAAATTCAAATTGATAATTACTTGCCTTAGTACTTTTTTAGAAGCTTGAATCATTGCATATAACCGTCTGAGGATACCCAAACTTCCCCTAACATATTTCTCCGCAACCGGGGAAAAAGAGGTAGAAAAAGTAAAATAACAACTCCAAGTGTCTTTGCGAACAATCGGCAATAAAATAGAGTATTTCAGTTTTTAATTTTTCGTAAATAAAAGTTGGTTAGATTAATAGTCTCTGTGAATATAATAACATAAACAAAGTGATATGTCGTAAATTTAGGAGTACAGTATAAATTATGCCTCTATTAAAATATACCGCAATAACTAACTACCAAAGGATTTTTGATATTTTGAATATATTTGATGCTCATAGCATTATCACATTTCCAAAGGCTCTAAATTTTAGAAAAATGTTCTAATAGAATATGTCTATCAATATAAAGTAAAGGTATTGTTAGGTTTTTTTAAAAAATACGACCTACAACAGTCTCTGCTACAGCATGGCTGACTCTGTAGAAACTTCTGTGAAACCATAATAATTATATCAATAATCGAGTTATCCTTATGATAATATTTTCTTCCAATATCCGACTCCACTATCCATAAAAGTTATGTTAGAAAATTCATAATTGAGCGCATTGTAATTTTTTAAAAAGAAATTCACTTCACACACAAAGATGTAGCCATTCAATCCATGAAAATAATGCAAGTCAGTATGCGTATGTTATGGCTAACTGTTTAAATGTCTATTCCTTCCACGTTTATCGGAAGAAATACTTTTTTTATACTAGTATTTTAGTTGAAAATAAGATCATAAATCATCTATACAAAACAAGCGCCCCTTATGGATTTGAACGAAAATCATAGATTCGACTATTTTCATGAAAAATAAATCTAAGTACGGAATAATGCAGGAAGATTATCTATTTTCTTGGTTTAGAAAGTGATGTAGTTAAGATTTATAACTTAGGAATAAATAAATTATTATTAATCTTTTCGACCTATTTCTCTTGCATATTTAATTTCTTTGTTAGTAAGAACTAATCTTTTTATTTTACAAAGTAAAAAAAAAAGCTAAAGATCGGCGTTGTCAGTCAGGTATAAGAACTGATTTAACACGATGGTTTTTGTACAAACGTTCACATACAATTGTATGCTTTTTAACCGATTGTGTCGGAAAAAATGACGATTTATAGATTAGATATTTAGACGAAGAGCTAACCTTCTCAATAAAGTATTGATTATTGCCCTGCTAGCTAGACAACACTTTTTATGTTAGTCAAAAAAAAATTTTTTTTTTCGGACGCTATTACAGATTTCATCGTTAACTAACAAACATTAAGACCAAAAAATTAGCGTGCAAGATGAAATGTATAGGTTCACTTCATTTCTACATTATTTTACAACTCTCAATCGCATTAAAAACAAGATCGAATAAAAAATAACTTATGACATATGGACGAAAAATGTTTTTCGGGCTATTTAGGTTAGCGACCGCATTACGTCTGAAATACTACATTTTTCGAGCTTATAACATAATTTACTATTTTAACGTTAAAATAGGGGAAATGATGTATCGAAATGGATACTTTTTTTGTCGGTCACGAGATTATAGTTTCTTTTAAAATGAACTCTAATATTTACAACACAAATTATCCTTTAAGCCACATTAGTTTAAAACTCGTCTGTCGCTTTCCCTCTATTGTGAGTTTGATTAAAGTATAGCGTAGTATATATTTAGATGAATTTCGCAAATGTTGAATACTTTCAAAACTGAAAAAGCCGCCCTTTGCAATAAATATCTCCGTAGAGTTAGGTACCCTGCAGATTAAGGGTATTTCAGCGGATAATCATATACAAATTCAAAGATTTTGTCTATTTTAATGGATTAACAAACAATATCTATAGGATGACTTTACTGATAAAAAAAAAATAACAAAAATCCATAAAGTCTAGGCTCACATGAAATTCCATAAAGAGCAGCTGCATAGCTTTATCACATCAAACTATATTTTTATTTCGTTCTATTGTCAAAAGTCTGTGTTTAGGAGATTATCGTTCATTTTAAAATGAACTCTAATATGTACATCACCATAAACTACCTCTTAAGCCGTCGTAAAAATACACTTTTCGATTTACCTCTATATTGATTTTCTAATATTAAATATCTACAATAGTCGAAATTCGCTCGCTAATACCTATGTATGCAAGGTTTCTTCAAAAAATGACAATTTTGTTGTTTAATGGCTTGAAAAAATGGAAAAAGGAGGTTTTTTGCATCCATTTATTTCCAGATGAGTGTTAAAAATACTTATAAAACTCGGTATACCGAAGATCAAGCATTAATGAGAGGGTTGAGTCCTGTTTGCCAAATCCTGATTTTTAATTTGACGTTGGCAACGGTACAATTTTTTAACATTTATCATAAGAGGCGTATATTTTTGGGGCTTAGATCTACCAGTTTATCCACACCCCATTTATTGTTAGTGCTTTAGTAATTTTACTTTCCAATTATTTTTTACCAAAACGCGTAGTTGAAACAGTGTCTATATCAGACGATATAATAAATTTTAAGGATTAATTTGCTTACAAATACACTTCAATTTATTTAGGCTAAAGCAGCCAGACATATACTGGAACTACGAAAACCCTATTACAATTTGGTTGCCTAGAGAAAATTTTGTAAAAAACATAGCTTTCTACACAAATGCTTGCACATTATGTACCTATCATTTTAAGATACCTGGCGACATCAATGTAAGCATTGACATAATGACGCAAGATATAGGTAGGTACTAGAATATTCAAGATTTCTATTAACGATACACTTCAGCATACATGCGAGATGTCATTAATGTCTACGGAAGGCAACAGACATACCAGCTATTTTTACATGGGATTCCATAGACTTGGACGCTTCTTGTTTAGAAATATTTGATGTCATCTTGAGGAGTTCCGTATTGAAGCATCAAACCTACCTGCCAAATAATTGACGAAATATGGGATATCATAAAATATGCCCCCCATCGAACTAAATGATCCTATAAACCAGCTTCACAGACCGTAATTTGTGATGCTAACACGATTAATACGCAATAGAACAAGATTAAGAAACAAAATTTAAAGTAGCTCTTTATCACACGAAAATAATTAAATAATTTACGGTTACAGAACAATAATTATTTTAAAAAGCTGTATAACTAAATATATTATGTTATTAGGAATATTCTGTCTAAAGTAACAGCTGATCTTAGTCGAAAATGAGATCGTATTATTGATTGTTGAATTCGTTAGGTATGAAATAAAATTAGAGATTTCGTCTATTTTTTCACGATTAAAAAAGAATACCTCTATTTAGCTAAAAATGAAACGATTACAGTGGTAGATTAATTCACTTTACCAAGCATGTAAACTACTAATTTTGCAATAAATATCTTCTATATTTCTAGGTAGGTTTACTCGAAAATGTTGGGCTATTTTCATCAAAAATCCCGATACGAAATTGAAAAATTTGCCTATTTTTGTCGGTTTACAAAGTGATAGTGGAATATTGGTTTGATCAAAGAACAATATTTATTTTAAAAATGTTGTATAATTAACTAAATGTCGGTGTTATCAGGCAGGCAAGAAGTTATTTATCTGAATCTTATTTGTACCATTAGCGTTTATATACAAATGTTAGTGGTTTTCAAAAATTGATATCTCGGAAATTATTAGGTTTAGACTTATAATACGCTTATTAAAAAATAATGACTACTTTATGCAAAATTCAAAAATATTATAAGATGTAGGGTATCCCAGTAACTTAACCAAAGATTTTCGGTCTTCGTAAAGCTTTACACGTTTCTTCAGCGTACCAAACATTCACTTTTTTTAAATATTGACATCGGGTTAGGATTCTGAACATAGGATTAACATCACTCCAATAGTGAACATGTTGCGTTGTCACAGTTCCATTCGTTGAAAAGTAAACAAAACCGTTTGAGCTACGTGGGGAATAAATAAAGTTGGCTTGTTGAAAAATTTTAATATTTATTAAGGTAAAAGACTATAAATATATCGATACAACACTTTGGCATTTCTAATACTACAAACATGAATATCTAAAATGTGATATTTACAACCATCAACTCTCTCTCCCTTCTCTAATTTTGGTACACCAATGCTGTCTTCTAAGTTTATAATATATGGCGTCCTGCAGTTTAATTCCGAAAATGTTTTAACTAAAAATTCCTCTTTAACACGTCCTTTAACGTAAATAATGTCTGCGTCTATCAGATTGTTGGATATGATATTATGTAGTTCCTTGTAATCGGTATCACCATAATTATAAAGGATACCATGATGATTTCCAAATAGATATTTGACTTGTTTCTTGCAAGCCTTACTTAAGGTGTCGAATGGTTTAACTGGTTTAAAAAAGTAACTTTTCATACTATTCCCATCATAAATAGCCAATTCTTTCGCGCAAAATTCAGGTATGTTAAATCCTTGAATATCGACTACAACGAACTTCATTGTCTGAAGACTCAAATCAAACAAGTATATTTTCATATTTTTATCGCTCTTAAGTTCGATTTCAAAAGCACACCCCCACTTTTCGATAATTTCACAGTCTTAGCACATAGATCTTATATTTTTATTTACGATCAATTCATCTTTATTCGCCAATCGTCTCAAACGAGTCTGCTTTTGAAAGTAATATAGCCTTAGTATTCAGAAAATATTAATGATATCGGAGCCTAAAACATCCTTGACACTAAAAAATCATTGTGTTTCCTAACAAAACCCATCATCTTGTCTATTTAGCTTGCTTTCCTATTGTTTAGCAGGTTAAATAAAATTATTATTTCGCTCTTTTTGTCTGTACTGAATCGTTAGGGGAATACGTTTCTAGTTCTATAAGAGAGACAGTTAAAATTTATGTAAGCAATCAAAAATCCTACACTATGAGCTACTTAGTTAAAATTTCATATTTCCTTCCTGGGTCAGGCAAAATTTGTGATGTGTCGGACAAAATTTATAAAAATACAAAAAAAAATGCTGGATGCATTTTTAGCGTGACTTTCTATTTAATACCATCTTATTTCAAGGTATAATTCGGTTGTCAAAATGAGAATAAAATAATTTTCCCATGGTTTATGTCATCTTAAAAAAGTCAAAAGGTTATATTCTGTAGAGGGTCAGATACATTCAAATTTAAATATTTTCTCCAAGAAGAATTTTAAGATAGTATTATAGTAAATAAAAATTCTATACCTCCAATATTTCATGGAAACATATCGTGTTCTAGCGACATAACCCAAAAGTACCTCTATTCAGAAACGCATCGTACTTTTCTTGTCAATAATTGTCTCATTGTCCCATCCATTACATTATTATAATCTTAAAGCACCTGTTACCAGCATTATCTGTTTTTATGGTTTTCATAAAACATAGCGATTACCGATGAAAATTAAACGAAAACTTAATAAATAACTTTTTTTTCAACTGAAATAGACTGATTTTCGATGGAAAAATGTTACTTATAACTAAAAATGAATATAAGACATATACGCAATGATATTTAGAATAAATCAATCTTTTCTAAAATTACTATGAAATATTCACAAAATCGTTTCGTTATAACCAAAGTAGCAAGGCTTGCAGATTTCGTATAGAGTTCAAACGCGATACTGAGATGATCTTTTTTTTTTTATATTTTTGTAGGATAATGCACCACTACGTTGTAAGTACTTGAGAGAGGACTTTCTTGAAAAATCCTCAAATTTCTCTGCAATTTTGTTCCTTCTAGAGTTAAATTCACACAGAAAACCCCGTATTCTTATCTTTCAGGTTGGTATATTAAAAAGGGCTTATTAGTATGGTTTAGAAAACAAGCAATATTAATTAACGGATGTTTTTTCGTCGTATGAAGAGTTGAAAAATTTTTTTTTCCACTCCAATGGTTGCGATGCAGAGAGTCGGGTTTCATCATAATCTTTCAGGGTAGCTCAGGTTTGATTGCATGTAGAGAGTCGGGTTTCATCATAATCTTTCAGGGTAGCTCAGGTTTGATTACATGTACTAAGGTTAGTGCTCCTTGCAATCGGTTTCAGGTTTGACGCGCCCCCCTCAGGTTTGTTCAGGTTTCTCAAACGTTTGAGAAACCTGAACAAACCTGAGGGGGGCGCGTCAAACCTGAAACCGATTGCAAGGAGCACTAACCTTAGTACATGTAATCAAACCTGAGCTACCCTGAAAGATTATGATGAAACCCGACTCTCTACATGCAATCAAACCTGAGCTACCCTGAAAGATTATGATGAAACCCGACTCTCTGCATCGCAACCATTGGAGTGGAAAAAAAAATTTTTCAACTCTTCATACGACGAAAAAACATCCGTTAATTAATATTGCTTGTTTTCTAAACCATACTAATAAGCCCTTTTTAATATACCAACCTGAAAGATAAGAATACGGGGTTTTCTGTGTGAATTTAACTCTAGAAGGAACAAAATTGCAGAGAAATTTGAGGATTTTTCAAGAAAGTCCTCTCTCAAGTACTTACAACGTAGTGGTGCATTATCCTACAAAAATATAAAAAAAAAAAGATCATCTCAGTATCGCGTTTGAACTCTATACGAAATCTGCAAGCCTTGCTACTTTGGTTATAACGAAACGATTTTGTGAATATTTCATAGTAATTTTAGAAAAGATTGATTTATTCTAAATATCATTGCGTATATGTCTTATATTCATTTTTAGTTATAAGTAACATTTTTCCATCGAAAATCAGTCTATTTCAGTTGAAAAAAAAGTTATTTATTAAGTTTTCGTTTAATTTTCATCGGTAATCGCTATGTTTTATGAAAACCATAAAAACAGATAATGCTGGTAACAGGTGCTTTAAGATTATAATAATGTAATGGATGGGACAATGAGACAATTATTGACAAGAAAAGTACGATGCGTTTCTGAATAGAGGTACTTTTGGGTTATGTCGCTAGAACACGATATGTTTCCATGAAATATTGGAGGTATAGAATTTTTATTTACTATAATACTATCTTAAAATTCTTCTTGGAGAAAATATTTAAATTTGAATGTATCTGACCCTCTACAGAATATAACCTTTTGACTTTTTTAAGATGACATAAACCATGGGAAAATTATTTTATTCTCATTTTGACAACCGAATTATACCTTGAAATAAGATGGTATTAAATAGAAAGTCACGCTAAAAATGCATCCAGCATTTTTTTTTGTATTTTTATAAATTTTGTCCGACACATCACAAATTTTGCCTGACCCAGGAAGGAAATATGAAATTTTAACTAAGTAGCTCATAGTGTAGGATTTTTGATTGCTTACATAAATTTTAACTGTCTCTCTTATAGAACTAGAAACGTATTCCCCTAACGATTCAGTACAGACAAAAAGAGCGAAATAATAATTTTATTTAACCTGCTAAACAATAGGAAAGCAAGCTAAATAGACAAGATGATGGGTTTTGTTAGGAAACACAATGATTTTTTAGTGTCAAGGATGTTTTAGGCTCCGATATCATTAATATTTTCTGAATACTAAGGCTATATTACTTTCAAAAGCAGACTCGTTTGAGACGATTGGCGAATAAAGATGAATTGATCGTAAATAAAAATATAAGATCTATGTGCTAAGACTGTGAAATTATCGAAAAGTGGGGGTGTGCTTTTGAAATCGAACTTAAGAGCGATAAAAATATGAAAATATACTTGTTTGATTTGAGTCTTCAGACAATGAAGTTCGTTGTAGTCGATATTCAAGGATTTAACATACCTGAATTTTGCGCGAAAGAATTGGCTATTTATGATGGGAATAGTATGAAAAGTTACTTTTTTAAACCAGTTAAACCATTCGACACCTTAAGTAAGGCTTGCAAGAAACAAGTCAAATATCTATTTGGAAATCATCATGGTATCCTTTATAATTATGGTGATACCGATTACAAGGAACTACATAATATCATATCCAACAATCTGATAGACGCAGACATTATTTACGTTAAAGGACGTGTTAAAGAGGAATTTTTAGTTAAAACATTTTCGGAATTAAACTGCAGGACGCCATATATTATAAACTTAGAAGACAGCATTGGTGTACCAAAATTAGAGAAGGGAGAGAGAGTTGATGGTTGTAAATATCACATTTTAGATATTCATGTTTGTAGTATTAGAAATGCCAAAGTGTTGTATCGATATATTTATAGTCTTTTACCTTAATAAATATTAAAATTTTTCAACAAGCCAACTTTATTTATTCCCCACGTAGCTCAAACGGTTTTGTTTACTTTTCAACGAATGGAACTGTGACAACGCAACATGTTCACTATTGGAGTGATGTTAATCCTATGTTCAGAATCCTAACCCGATGTCAATATTTAAAAAAAGTGAATGTTTGGTACTGAAAATTGACGCGCCCCCCTCAGGTTTGTTCAGGTTTCTCAAACGTTTGAGAAACCTGAACAAACCTGAGGGGGGCGCGTCAAACCTGAAACCGATTGCAAGGAGCACTAACCTTAGTACATGTAATCAAACCTGAGCTACCCTGAAAGATTATGATGAAACCCGACTCTCTACATGCAATCAAACCTGAGCTACCCTGAAAGATTATGATGAAACCCGACTCTCTGCATCGCAACCATTGGAGTGGAAAAAAAAATTTTTCAACTCTTCATACGACGAAAAAACATCCGTTAATTAATATTGCTTGTTTTCTAAACCATACTAATAAGCCCTTTTTAATATACCAACCTGAAAGATAAGAATACGGGGTTTTCTGTGTGAATTTAACTCTAGAAGGAACAAAATTGCAGAGAAATTTGAGGATTTTTCAAGAAAGTCCTCTCTCAAGTACTTACAACGTAGTGGTGCATTATCCTACAAAAATATAAAAAAAAAAAGATCATCTCAGTATCGCGTTTGAACTCTATACGAAATCTGCAAGCCTTGCTACTTTGGTTATAACGAAACGATTTTGTGAATATTTCATAGTAATTTTAGAAAAGATTGATTTATTCTAAATATCATTGCGTATATGTCTTATATTCATTTTTAGTTATAAGTAACATTTTTCCATCGAAAATCAGTCTATTTCAGTTGAAAAAAAAGTTATTTATTAAGTTTTCGTTTAATTTTCATCGGTAATCGCTATGTTTTATGAAAACCATAAAAACAGATAATGCTGGTAACAGGTGCTTTAAGATTATAATAATGTAATGGATGGGACAATGAGACAATTATTGACAAGAAAAGTACGATGCGTTTCTGAATAGAGGTACTTTTGGGTTATGTCGCTAGAACACGATATGTTTCCATGAAATATTGGAGGTATAGAATTTTTATTTACTATAATACTATCTTAAAATTCTTCTTGGAGAAAATATTTAAATTTGAATGTATCTGACCCTCTACAGAATATAACCTTTTGACTTTTTTAAGATGACATAAACCATGGGAAAATTATTTTATTCTCATTTTGACAACCGAATTATACCTTGAAATAAGATGGTATTAAATAGAAAGTCACGCTAAAAATGCATCCAGCATTTTTTTTTGTATTTTTATAAATTTTGTCCGACACATCACAAATTTTGCCTGACCCAGGAAGGAAATATGAAATTTTAACTAAGTAGCTCATAGTGTAGGATTTTTGATTGCTTACATAAATTTTAACTGTCTCTCTTATAGAACTAGAAACGTATTCCCCTAACGATTCAGTACAGACAAAAAGAGCGAAATAATAATTTTATTTAACCTGCTAAACAATAGGAAAGCAAGCTAAATAGACAAGATGATGGGTTTTGTTAGGAAACACAATGATTTTTTAGTGTCAAGGATGTTTTAGGCTCCGATATCATTAATATTTTCTGAATACTAAGGCTATATTACTTTCAAAAGCAGACTCGTTTGAGACGATTGGCGAATAAAGATGAATTGATCGTAAATAAAAATATAAGATCTATGTGCTAAGACTGTGAAATTATCGAAAAGTGGGGGTGTGCTTTTGAAATCGAACTTAAGAGCGATAAAAATATGAAAATATACTTGTTTGATTTGAGTCTTCAGACAATGAAGTTCGTTGTAGTCGATATTCAAGGATTTAACATACCTGAATTTTGCGCGAAAGAATTGGCTATTTATGATGGGAATAGTATGAAAAGTTACTTTTTTAAACCAGTTAAACCATTCGACACCTTAAGTAAGGCTTGCAAGAAACAAGTCAAATATCTATTTGGAAATCATCATGGTATCCTTTATAATTATGGTGATACCGATTACAAGGAACTACATAATATCATATCCAACAATCTGATAGACGCAGACATTATTTACGTTAAAGGACGTGTTAAAGAGGAATTTTTAGTTAAAACATTTTCGGAATTAAACTGCAGGACGCCATATATTATAAACTTAGAAGACAGCATTGGTGTACCAAAATTAGAGAAGGGAGAGAGAGTTGATGGTTGTAAATATCACATTTTAGATATTCATGTTTGTAGTATTAGAAATGCCAAAGTGTTGTATCGATATATTTATAGTCTTTTACCTTAATAAATATTAAAATTTTTCAACAAGCCAACTTTATTTATTCCCCACGTAGCTCAAACGGTTTTGTTTACTTTTCAACGAATGGAACTGTGACAACGCAACATGTTCACTATTGGAGTGATGTTAATCCTATGTTCAGAATCCTAACCCGATGTCAATATTTAAAAAAAGTGAATGTTTGGTACTGAAAATTGACGCGCCCCCCTCAGGTTTGTTCAGGTTTCTCAAACGTTTGAGAAACCTGAACAAACCTGAGGGGGGCGCGTCAAACCTGAAACCGATTGCAAGGAGCACTAACCTTAGTACATGTAATCAAACCTGAGCTACCCTGAAAGATTATGATGAAACCCGACTCTCTACATGCAATCAAACCTGAGCTACCCTGAAAGATTATGATGAAACCCGACTCTCTGCATCGCAACCATTGGAGTGGAAAAAAAAATTTTTCAACTCTTCATACGACGAAAAAACATCCGTTAATTAATATTGCTTGTTTTCTAAACCATACTAATAAGCCCTTTTTAATATACCAACCTGAAAGATAAGAATACGGGGTTTTCTGTGTGAATTTAACTCTAGAAGGAACAAAATTGCAGAGAAATTTGAGGATTTTTCAAGAAAGTCCTCTCTCAAGTACTTACAACGTAGTGGTGCATTATCCTACAAAAATATAAAAAAAAAAAGATCATCTCAGTATCGCGTTTGAACTCTATACGAAATCTGCAAGCCTTGCTACTTTGGTTATAACGAAACGATTTTGTGAATATTTCATAGTAATTTTAGAAAAGATTGATTTATTCTAAATATCATTGCGTATATGTCTTATATTCATTTTTAGTTATAAGTAACATTTTTCCATCGAAAATCAGTCTATTTCAGTTGAAAAAAAAGTTATTTATTAAGTTTTCGTTTAATTTTCATCGGTAATCGCTATGTTTTATGAAAACCATAAAAACAGATAATGCTGGTAACAGGTGCTTTAAGATTATAATAATGTAATGGATGGGACAATGAGACAATTATTGACAAGAAAAGTACGATGCGTTTCTGAATAGAGGTACTTTTGGGTTATGTCGCTAGAACACGATATGTTTCCATGAAATATTGGAGGTATAGAATTTTTATTTACTATAATACTATCTTAAAATTCTTCTTGGAGAAAATATTTAAATTTGAATGTATCTGACCCTCTACAGAATATAACCTTTTGACTTTTTTAAGATGACATAAACCATGGGAAAATTATTTTATTCTCATTTTGACAACCGAATTATACCTTGAAATAAGATGGTATTAAATAGAAAGTCACGCTAAAAATGCATCCAGCATTTTTTTTTGTATTTTTATAAATTTTGTCCGACACATCACAAATTTTGCCTGACCCAGGAAGGAAATATGAAATTTTAACTAAGTAGCTCATAGTGTAGGATTTTTGATTGCTTACATAAATTTTAACTGTCTCTCTTATAGAACTAGAAACGTATTCCCCTAACGATTCAGTACAGACAAAAAGAGCGAAATAATAATTTTATTTAACCTGCTAAACAATAGGAAAGCAAGCTAAATAGACAAGATGATGGGTTTTGTTAGGAAACACAATGATTTTTTAGTGTCAAGGATGTTTTAGGCTCCGATATCATTAATATTTTCTGAATACTAAGGCTATATTACTTTCAAAAGCAGACTCGTTTGAGACGATTGGCGAATAAAGATGAATTGATCGTAAATAAAAATATAAGATCTATGTGCTAAGACTGTGAAATTATCGAAAAGTGGGGGTGTGCTTTTGAAATCGAACTTAAGAGCGATAAAAATATGAAAATATACTTGTTTGATTTGAGTCTTCAGACAATGAAGTTCGTTGTAGTCGATATTCAAGGATTTAACATACCTGAATTTTGCGCGAAAGAATTGGCTATTTATGATGGGAATAGTATGAAAAGTTACTTTTTTAAACCAGTTAAACCATTCGACACCTTAAGTAAGGCTTGCAAGAAACAAGTCAAATATCTATTTGGAAATCATCATGGTATCCTTTATAATTATGGTGATACCGATTACAAGGAACTACATAATATCATATCCAACAATCTGATAGACGCAGACATTATTTACGTTAAAGGACGTGTTAAAGAGGAATTTTTAGTTAAAACATTTTCGGAATTAAACTGCAGGACGCCATATATTATAAACTTAGAAGACAGCATTGGTGTACCAAAATTAGAGAAGGGAGAGAGAGTTGATGGTTGTAAATATCACATTTTAGATATTCATGTTTGTAGTATTAGAAATGCCAAAGTGTTGTATCGATATATTTATAGTCTTTTACCTTAATAAATATTAAAATTTTTCAACAAGCCAACTTTATTTATTCCCCACGTAGCTCAAACGGTTTTGTTTACTTTTCAACGAATGGAACTGTGACAACGCAACATGTTCACTATTGGAGTGATGTTAATCCTATGTTCAGAATCCTAACCCGATGTCAATATTTAAAAAAAGTGAATGTTTGGTACGCTGAAGAAACGTGTAAAGCTTTACGAAGACCGAAAATCTTTGGTTAAGTTACTGGGATACCCTACATCTTATAATATTTTTGAATTTTGCATAAAGTAGTCATTATTTTTTAATAAGCGTATTATAAGTCTAAACCTAATAATTTCCGAGATATCAATTTTTGAAAACCACTAACATTTGTATATAAACGCTAATGGTACAAATAAGATTCAGATAAATAACTTCTTGCCTGCCTGATAACACCGACATTTAGTTAATTATACAACATTTTTAAAATAATTATTGTTCTTTGATCAAACCAATATTCCACTATCACTTTGTAAACCGACAAAAATAGGCAAATTTTTCAATTTCGTATCGGGATTTTTGATGAAAATAGCCCAACATTTTCGAGTAAACCTACCTAGAAATATAGAAGATATTTATTGCAAAATTAGTAGTTTACATGCTTGGTAAAGTGAATTAATCTACCACTGTAATCGTTTCATTTTTAGCTAAATAGAGGTATTCTTTTTTAATCGTGAAAAAATAGACGAAATCTCTAATTTTATTTCATACCTAACGAATTCAACAATCAATAATACGATCTCATTTTCGACTAAGATCAGCTGTTACTTTAGACAGAATATTCCTAATAACATAATATATTTAGTTATACAGCTTTTTAAAATAATTATTGTTCTGTAACCGTAAATTATTTAATTATTTTCGTGTGATAAAGAGCTACTTTAAATTTTGTTTCTTAATCTTGTTCTATTGCGTATTAATCGTGTTAGCATCACAAATTACGGTCTGTGAAGCTGGTTTATAGGATCATTTAGTTCGATGGGGGGCATATTTTATGATATCCCATATTTCGTCAATTATTTGGCAGGTAGGTTTGATGCTTCAATACGGAACTCCTCAAGATGACATCAAATATTTCTAAACAAGAAGCGTCCAAGTCTATGGAATCCCATGTAAAAATAGCTGGTATGTCTGTTGCCTTCCGTAGACATTAATGACATCTCGCATGTATGCTGAAGTGTATCGTTAATAGAAATCTTGAATATTCTAGTACCTACCTATATCTTGCGTCATTATGTCAATGCTTACATTGATGTCGCCAGGTATCTTAAAATGATAGGTACATAATGTGCAAGCATTTGTGTAGAAAGCTATGTTTTTTACAAAATTTTCTCTAGGCAACCAAATTGTAATAGGGTTTTCGTAGTTCCAGTATATGTCTGGCTGCTTTAGCCTAAATAAATTGAAGTGTATTTGTAAGCAAATTAATCCTTAAAATTTATTATATCGTCTGATATAGACACTGTTTCAACTACGCGTTTTGGTAAAAAATAATTGGAAAGTAAAATTACTAAAGCACTAACAATAAATGGGGCGTGGATAAACTGGTAGATCTAAGCCCCAAAAATATACGCCTCTTATGATAAATGTTAAAAAATTGTACCGTTGCCAACGTCAAATTAAAAATCAGGATTTGGCAAACAGGACTCAACCCTCTCATTAATGCTTGATCTTCGGTATACCGAGTTTTATAAGTATTTTTAACACTCATCTGGAAATAAATGGATGCAAAAAACCTCCTTTTTCCATTTTTTCAAGCCATTAAACAACAAAATTGTCATTTTTTGAAGAAACCTTGCATACATAGGTATTAGCGAGCGAATTTCGACTATTGTAGATATTTAATATTAGAAAATCAATATAGAGGTAAATCGAAAAGTGTATTTTTACGACGGCTTAAGAGGTAGTTTATGGTGATGTACATATTAGAGTTCATTTTAAAATGAACGATAATCTCCTAAACACAGACTTTTGACAATAGAACGAAATAAAAATATAGTTTGATGTGATAAAGCTATGCAGCTGCTCTTTATGGAATTTCATGTGAGCCTAGACTTTATGGATTTTTGTTATTTTTTTTTTATCAGTAAAGTCATCCTATAGATATTGTTTGTTAATCCATTAAAATAGACAAAATCTTTGAATTTGTATATGATTATCCGCTGAAATACCCTTAATCTGCAGGGTACCTAACTCTACGGAGATATTTATTGCAAAGGGCGGCTTTTTCAGTTTTGAAAGTATTCAACATTTGCGAAATTCATCTAAATATATACTACGCTATACTTTAATCAAACTCACAATAGAGGGAAAGCGACAGACGAGTTTTAAACTAATGTGGCTTAAAGGATAATTTGTGTTGTAAATATTAGAGTTCATTTTAAAAGAAACTATAATCTCGTGACCGACAAAAAAAGTATCCATTTCGATACATCATTTCCCCTATTTTAACGTTAAAATAGTAAATTATGTTATAAGCTCGAAAAATGTAGTATTTCAGACGTAATGCGGTCGCTAACCTAAATAGCCCGAAAAACATTTTTCGTCCATATGTCATAAGTTATTTTTTATTCGATCTTGTTTTTAATGCGATTGAGAGTTGTAAAATAATGTAGAAATGAAGTGAACCTATACATTTCATCTTGCACGCTAATTTTTTGGTCTTAATGTTTGTTAGTTAACGATGAAATCTGTAATAGCGTCCGAAAAAAAAAATTTTTTTTTGACTAACATAAAAAGTGTTGTCTAGCTAGCAGGGCAATAATCAATACTTTATTGAGAAGGTTAGCTCTTCGTCTAAATATCTAATCTATAAATCGTCATTTTTTCCGACACAATCGGTTAAAAAGCATACAATTGTATGTGAACGTTTGTACAAAAACCATCGTGTTAAATCAGTTCTTATACCTGACTGACAACGCCGATCTTTAGCTTTTTTTTTTACTTTGTAAAATAAAAAGATTAGTTCTTACTAACAAAGAAATTAAATATGCAAGAGAAATAGGTCGAAAAGATTAATAATAATTTATTTATTCCTAAGTTATAAATCTTAACTACATCACTTTCTAAACCAAGAAAATAGATAATCTTCCTGCATTATTCCGTACTTAGATTTATTTTTCATGAAAATAGTCGAATCTATGATTTTCGTTCAAATCCATAAGGGGCGCTTGTTTTGTATAGATGATTTATGATCTTATTTTCAACTAAAATACTAGTATAAAAAAAGTATTTCTTCCGATAAACGTGGAAGGAATAGACATTTAAACAGTTAGCCATAACATACGCATACTGACTTGCATTATTTTCATGGATTGAATGGCTACATCTTTGTGTGTGAAGTGAATTTCTTTTTAAAAAATTACAATGCGCTCAATTATGAATTTTCTAACATAACTTTTATGGATAGTGGAGTCGGATATTGGAAGAAAATATTATCATAAGGATAACTCGATTATTGATATAATTATTATGGTTTCACAGAAGTTTCTACAGAGTCAGCCATGCTGTAGCAGAGACTGTTGTAGGTCGTATTTTTTAAAAAAACCTAACAATACCTTTACTTTATATTGATAGACATATTCTATTAGAACATTTTTCTAAAATTTAGAGCCTTTGGAAATGTGATAATGCTATGAGCATCAAATATATTCAAAATATCAAAAATCCTTTGGTAGTTAGTTATTGCGGTATATTTTAATAGAGGCATAATTTATACTGTACTCCTAAATTTACGGCATATCACTTTGTTTATGTTATTATATTCACAGAGACTATTAATCTAACCAACTTTTATTTACGAAAAATTAAAAACTGAAATACTCTATTTTATTGCCGATTGTTCGCAAAGACACTTGGAGTTGTTATTTTACTTTTTCTACCTCTTTTTCCCCGGTTGCGGAGAAATATGTTAGGGGAAGTTTGGGTATCCTCAGACGGTTATATGCAATGATTCAAGCTTCTAAAAAAGTACTAAGGCAAGTAATTATCAATTTGAATTTATGTATGTCGAAGGTAATGTGTTACTCATAAATATACATGATGAAAACATTTATTGTTCGATTGCATCTAATTTTTAAGAGTCTAGAAATAAGCAAATAATGTTCTTTAACGTTTCTTTATAAACATCTCGAGTTACCTGTCCTTCCCCTGCATCATAGAAGGGTATTTGCCGACAAAGTTTGACCATTTTTTATGATTCGCTCTACAGATGTAAACTGACGTCATTCGAGTAGTCTGAACTTGTTAGATTTTAGCTTATATTCTTATTATGTGATTTTAAAATTTTGTATGCGTTTGTTTAATTCATTGTAAAGGATTTGTTATTATGCTAATTTCAAAAGTTAAATGTTGGTGAGAATATTGAATTTTTTTATTAAAATATCTAAAGTAAATATCTAATTGATTTTTTTTAGCGCTAATTGGGATTTTAATTAACTACCTCAGAGTCGGTATACACTATATTTTGCAGCGCAATTGCTTTCACACCCAGTAATGTATTATGATTTTTTTGGATGGTCGTTATATTGTGAGTTTCTTAAGTTAGCCAGATTAATAATAAATTAAAAAACCAACGTGATTTGCTTATTGTTGCCTACGCCTGATATTCATAATTTTATTGGGGGTTCTACCTGATGACAAATACAGCTTATGATACCTATCTAGTGGGTATTTTCAGTTTAAGGACCGAATAATATAGAGTTATTGTGCATACATCATCGCAAACAAAAGGTAGCTTTTTATATTATTTCGTATTTACAATCCATTTAACTACAATTTTACACTGTGAATTAATTTTTTTTACTTTTTTCCTGAAATTGTAGCCTATTTACTTATATTATGATATTATCCGAAATTTTTATAAAAGCATTATGAGGGCTTTTACCTGATGGCGAACACAAGTTGTATAGTACCTATACCTGCTTGGTATTTTATACGTATTTAAGTTTTATTTACTTTTTATTACTCTGTTCTCATTACAAGATAGTCCTATAATTTATCCATTTCCAGTACAAAGAAATCGCTAGTTAATGGTTCTAGATGGTAATTATTTTATTGTATTTTATATAAGTGGTGCAAAAATTGAAAACAATTATTAGATATGCTACTGAATTTTAATGAGGGTCCTTCGGAATAATAAATAAAGGTTTATGTCCCTTTCTTTTTAAATCGAGTCGGCAGAGGGTTTGAGAGGGTTATTTAGGTATAAATAATTATTGCGGGGTGACAAATGTGCCGCCTTAATATACTTATCTTGTTAGACCATATAAATTAGGGATTTATTTCGCTTTACTACCCGCCAGCGGCGTTTCACTAAGTTAGAAAATATAAATAATGTTTTTTACTATACCGCTTTAACAGCGGCGTTTCAACTAAGGGAAAATAATAAAAAGTCTGGTTTAAGGATGGCTCAGGTCGGATCGTAAAAAGTTGGGTTTAAGGATGGCTTATAAAAATTGGGATTTAATTATCCCGCTTTAGCAGCGGCGTTTCAACTAAGGGGAAATAATAAAAAGTCGGGTTTTATCTCGGGTCAGATCATAAATATTCAGGTTCAAATTAGGGTTAGATGAGAAGCCGCCTCGCGAAAGCATCCGGGTTAGGTTGTAAAAAGTCGGGTTTTATCTTGGGTCAGTTCATAAATATTCAGGTTCAAGTTAGGGTTAGATAAGAAGCCGCCTCGCGAAAGCATCCGGGTTAGGTTGTAAAAAGTCGGGTTTTATCTTGGGTCAGTTCATAAATATTCAGGTTCAAGTTAGGGTTAGATAAGAAGCCGCCTCATGAAAGCATCCGGGTTAGGTCGTAAAAAGTCGGGTTTTATCTCGGGTCAGTTCATAAATATTAAGGTTCAAGTTAGGGTTAGATAAGAAGCCGCCTCATGAAAGCATCCGGGTTAGGTCGTAAAAAGTCGGGTTTTATCTCGGGTCAGTTCATAAATATTAAGGTTCAAGTTAGGGTTAGATAAGAAGCCGCCTCATGAAAGCATCCGGGTTAGGTCGTAAAAAGTCGGGTTTAATTTCGGGTTATTTTGTAAACAGCACCACCGAACCACCCGGGTTAGGTCATAAAACGCACCACCGAACCACCCGGGTTAGGTCATAAAACGCACCACCGAACCACCTGGGTTAGATCGTAAATTGCACCACCAGCACCACCTGGCCTCGCTCTGTCTATATCTCTCTACTTGCGCGTTACTTACTGATAGTACATTTTAGAAAGGAAATGAAATTGTATATTACATACCAAGAGTGGTAAAAAGCCTATTACACACTATTTCGAAAATTACGGTACGAGCGTTAACGAAAAATGCCCTTGTTAATGCAGACATTATAATATTACGTAACTGGTTTTACGCACAGCTTGGCTTATTACAAGGTAGTGTGTGTAATAAGAGTTTTACGGATAAAGTAGGCAGTGCGTAAGTAGCTTCTTACTAATATAGAACTAGAAAAACAGTTTATGTATGTTTAACATTTGTAAAATTCTTAAGTTACTGGGGTCGTTAATTACTCTTGAGGGTGAACCTATCTAGAAAAAGGGTCAGTATACCGACATTCTGAACCATTATGCGGCTTTAATTTGATATGTATGCAGGTAGAAATTATTTCTTAGTCCACTCATATAATGCTACAAACCATTTTTTTTTGTAATGAGTATGTTGGGTATTTTCTACAGATAAATCTGCTATTTTTCAATTCTTCCATAGGTACATGGACAATAATTATAGGCACTTAGAATTTAAACGGTAGGTAGATAATATGATATTTTGTTTTTTTTAAACAAAATAAGTTGCAAATTTCGTATAATGTATCTATTACTACTTACTCTTTACTTATTTTACCTGATCTACGCGTAGAAATATGATATTATTCGATAAAAACTACTAAATGAGAATAATTGTGCTTTCAGGAATATTTTTCAGAAAAACACAAGATCTGTTAGGTGAATAAAAATATTTTCTTTTAGATTAGGTTGATATTTTTTCCTTGCCGTCGCCTTTCCTTAAAAAGGTACTTGTTTTTATACATTTCATATTATATTTATTTATATCAACTTTACTTGAATAACATAATAAATAATGGTAGGTATTTTCCATATACCTTTCACATTCCTTGACCTTCTTTTGAGTAACACTGTTGAATACTACTATAAAATTAATTGTGAAGGACCACCCCACCAACAATGGGGGCACTGATAAAGAATTGGTTATGATAAAATTCGAATCTCACAAGTAGTGTTTAAATGGTAAGCACTTACGTGGGTTTGCTGATGGTAGGTTGATTTATCCACTTTGGAGTGTTCAGGCGCCGATTTCTTGCCGGCCGGCTGGTATTAACGTTTTCTTAATTGTATGGCACAGGACATATCACAATGGGCAAATTCAAAACGAGACACCGTGTACGACAACACACTTTGCCGTACCGAACACCGTAGTAATGCTTTTCACACTGGCGTTTCCACCAAAAAGAGGGGCAGGCAGTACGTCTCTCGCCCAGTGTCGCCAACCTAACAAAACTTGAGAGATATGCCCGCGTAAATTTAAGTATGGCGCGAAAATATCGATACTCAACATTTCCGCCCACCAAAAAATAAATACTTTATTTTTTCCGATACAAAAAACGAATTAAGACAGACAGCCTGCCAGGCTTAAAACATATTGTGGTGGTAACATGAAACACACATACCCCGTCACACACACACAGACACACACGCGATACTACTGCACTGGCAAAGGGCATAGCTTGACCAATGGACAGTCAACTAAACCCCTCACGGTACGCACTTGGGCAATGCGCACTATCTTATCGGGACTGGAATATAATTTAACAATTCTGCCCAACGGCCAGCGCAATGGGGCAGCGTTCGCATCCTTTATGACGACTAAGGTCTCTACAGTGGGTGGATTTTCTACAGTATTCCACTTCTGTCTTTGCTGCATGTTGTGAAGATACTCAACATGCCATCGCCGCCAGAAATGCTGATGCAATTGTTGGACTAACTGCCACCGATTCAGTCGATTCACCTTACACCCAATTAAATCCTCGTCAGGAGGCGCCGTAAACGGTTCAGTAGTCAAAAAATGACCTGGAGTAAGGCTCATTAAGTCGTTAGGATCAGGACTAATACTACAGAGCGGTCTTGAATTTAGCACAGATTCCACTTGTGCCAACACAGTTGACAATTCTTCAAACGTCAAAATCTGGGCTCCAATGACTCGAACAAGATGAGTCTTTACGGATTTAACTGCAGACTCCCATATTCCGCCGAAATGGGGGCTTGCAGGAGGATTAAAGTGCCATTTAATGGCCAAAGATTCACAAGATTTCTCACAATAGGAACGAAATATACTATTAGCACCCACAAAATTGGTACCTCTATCACTGTAAATGGCGGAGCAACGCCCTCGACGAGCCACAAATCGTCGAAAAGCAGCCATAAAGGCCTCGGAGGACAAATCAGAAACGACCTCAAGGTGAAGAGCCTTGGTGGCAAGACATACAAAAACACAAATATAGGCCTTCTGGCTACGACTTCCCCGATGTTTTCCCAAGGTGACAAGCACAGGTCCGGCGAAATCTACACCAGTATTAGCAAAAGCCTTTACCTGCGAGACTCTTACTGGAGGCAAATCACCCATGAAAGGGGCCAGAGGAGTGGGATTAGCACGGAAGCACCTCAAGCAATTTGACAATACATGACGAATCGCACGTCTTGCCGACAATATCCAAAACTGCTGAGTGAGAAGATACTGCAGCCCCCTAGGACCGGGATGACAGTTCTGAAGGTGAAATTGCAAAATTATCAAATGTGTCACGCGATGATCTCGAGGAAGAAGAATAGGGTGTTTTGCATCGTAGGACAACGCGGAATTTCGCAAACGTCCGCCCACCCTGACAACACCGGAACTGTCAATAAATGGAGCTAACTGCCGCAGGGGCTTTGCACAGGGAATACCTTTTCTCAGCTTTGCTATGTCGTCAGCGAATACTTCCTCCTGAATTAATTTTACAATCACAATCAGAGCAGCATAAAGTTCACCATAGCTCACTCCACCGCGTTCACGCTCCTCTGGAGATTTGCGAAGGTTGTTCGTGAAGCGCAGACAGAAGGCCACAACACCCTGGATTTTGCGTAAAGACGAAAAACGACACATGAGGGCAGAGAACGGGCTCTTTACACTAGTGGCTAGAAGAACGGTTCTTTTCTCCTCACAAGCAACTTCTTCAATCCGATCGTCCTCTTTATGGACGGGCCACGTAGAGGAGGACTGACTTAGCCACGGTGGACCCGCCCACCACAGCGAATGTGACACAAGTTGTGCCGGAAACAGGCCCCTTGATACACAATCTGCGGGATTTTCCTTTCCATCAACATGGAACCAACGATCAGGAGGAACCTTCTCCTGGATAAGAGACACCCTATTCGCCTCAAACGTCTTCCACCTGTGAGGGGACGATCGTATCCAGGCTAAGGCCACCATCGAATCAGACCACGCAAAAACTTGACTGATGTGCACAGCCCGAATGTTAGCCACAACAAACGCAATCAAATCAGCAAGCAGCGAAGCGGCACACAACTCCAACCGAGGAACTGAGAGGCGCTTCAACGGAGCCACTTTACTCCTTGCACACACTAACGATACAACAATATTCTCACGGATAACTTGCCTCAAAAAAATAACTCCGGCATAACCCAATTCTGACGCATCACAAAAGCCATGGAGCTGGATAATGGCATTCTCATCCCTTATGATCTGGCGTGGGATGGATAGAGATGACAATAGAGGAAGCTGATCCTTATACACCTGCCACTGACCAACAAGTTCAGCACTTGGAACGTCATCCCATGCAACCCCCTGTGCCCACAATCTCTGGATCATACACTTTGCTAGCAGCACTACAGGCCATAAAAAACCAACAACATCATATATTCTGGCGATTTCAGATAGAATAGTACGCTTAGTACACTGTCGGTCAACAGGCATTACAGAATAGGAAAACATGTCCGTCACTGGACACCACTGTAGTCCCAACACTTTTATACCAACCAAATCTCTTTGGCCAAAGGAAATGGGTTGTTGATGAGAACTAGGCACACTCTCTAATAAGACTGGACAGTTGCTTGCCCACTTTCGAAGTTCGAATCGGCCCAACCCTAACAAAGTCGAAAGTTCCTTCTGTAACGCCACTGCCTTTTCTTCAGAGAAGGCTCCGCCCATTATATCATCCACATAGCAGCTATGCTTAATGGTATCACTAGCTAATGGAAACTCAGCACCAGAGTCACTCACAAGCTGCAGCAAGGTTCGAACAGCCAAGTAAGGGCTGGATGAGACACCATAAGTTACAGTATTCAAACGGTATTCCTGAACTGAGTCTGAGGGAGAAAAACGCCACAGAATTCTTTGAAAGTTACGATGACTCTCTTTCACAAGAATTTGTCGATACATCTGACGTACATCGGCAGTAAATACAATGGGAAAAACACGAAAATTCAGTAAAATAGAGCCAATGTCGCTCTGCAATTTAGGACCGACAAGCAAGGCATCGTTGAGAGATGCACCAGGTGAGGACTTACTGCTTGCATCAAAGACAACACGAATCTTGGCCTCCTCCCCTGCACCCTTCACAACACAATGATGAGGAATAAAGTAACGATCACTCGAAGGAGGCAGGTACTCACCCAATTGCATGTGTCCCTGGTCTAAATAATCCTGCATAAAGTCATGATACAAAGCCTTTAGCTGGGAATTTTTTTGAAGTTTGGCCTCCAGAGAATAAAATCTCCGAAGCGCTGAGGCACGAGAGTCACCCAAAGCTGGGGGAAACACACGAAAAGGCAATTCTACACTATATCTTCCACTTACATCACGCTCACACGTTTTAGCATAATTATTCTCACACATTTGATCCTCAACAGACAGTACTGCACTGGATGTCGGGACACAATCCACCTCCCAAAATCTCTGCAGCAGTTGGTCACTCTGAATGAGAGCACCATTCACAGATGTGAGACAGCTCAGCACATCCCCGGATGGCAATGACTCCACCGAGCCAAACAGCACCCATCCCAAGGTGGTATTCATAGCACAGGGGCCACCATTTTGCCCTTTCCGAAATCCTGGAAGGATAAGTTGGGAAAACACATCGACACCCAATAGAATATCGATCTCACCAGGAGTAACAAATCCTGGATCAGCCAAACACAATCCGCTCAAATACCTCCACTTACGAGGTGGCACAGTACCTGAGGGAAGAGCACCACAAATGTTTGAAAGCACGATACAATCCAAGTTGTAGACAGGGGTTGTTTTATTACACGGAGTCAAATCAACTTGAACGTTTCCCAATGAAGCACACATTGACATCTGGTTAAGACCATGAATAGGAATAAGCGACTCTCTCCTTTCAAGACCTAGCCGCTTTGCACAATGATCACTAATAAAGTTTGCCTGACTAGCCGAGTCAAGCAGAACCCTGCACTGTACAGGCTGATTTGACCTATCACGCACACACACTATAGCAGTAGCAAACAAGACTGACTTATTTGAAGACACGGTACTTGTTAACACATTCAAATCATCAGCACTTGTTTGATTAGAAGAATTGCCTGAGCCACCAGCACGATTACTATCACAAGAGCCACCAGTTGAAACAGTATAATTTTTATTTTGGGGAAAATGCAAAAGAGTATGATGACTCTTTCCACATACTCTGCATCGAAAGCTAGAATCACATTTATCACATACATGAGTAGAAGAAAAACAATTAAAACACAAGCGAGAGCCTTTTATAAACGAATGTCTCTCATTAATATCCTTGCCTAAGAATTTATCACACTTTATTAATGAATGGTTACCCTGCTTACAAAAAACACACCTCTGCTCACTTCTTGTGAGGTAGGAAGGGACGAACCTATTACTTTTATCTGTATGACCAACTTTCTTTGACTTATCACTAACACTCTGAAAAGACGGTTTGACGGATTTGGAAAATAGCTGAGTATTTTCCAAGGCACGACACTGTCTGTCTAAAAAGGCAAATAAATCATTATATGTTGGTATAGCTTTATTGCTATATTGAATTTCAAACAATGTTTTAAGAGAAGGATCCACCTTTTGAATAAGCAAATTTAATTTTGTAAAATCCCACAAGTCAATAGCAGGGAATTGGTTTAAGGCTGAAAGATTCTCAGAAAAACTGGCTAATAATTTTCTAAGCTCTAGGGCATTATTATTTTTCATTGATTCTGCTCTGTAAATATTAAGCCAATAATTTGTAATTAAAACACGCTCGTTTTGATATCGCTTAACAAGACAATTGTATGCAATCAAATAATTATCCTCCGTTATAGGAATATTTTTAACAACACTAGCTGCATCCTTCTCCAAGTAAGACACGAGAAATTGAAAGCGTTCAATATTAGAAAGAGAAGGGCAATCATGAATTAAAGTTTTAAACATATCAAAGAAGGTTGGCCATTTCTTTATATCACCGTCAAATTTTGGTATGTCAATCTTTGGCAAGCGTACCCTATTACACTTATCATCTTTCATGACATTACTATCAGCACTCGATAGATTTTCTGCCTTTTCATTGGCAGGTTTTTCAACCACACGCCGGTGAATAGCTTTAATGGTATATTGCATGTCATCAAACATCTCCTCAGCCGCTTCATGTTCACCCAACTTGTCAGATTCGCACAAAGACACGATCTCTATGTGAGTCGCTTCAAATAAACTTACAAATTCGAGTAAACTATCATATCTAACCAAAAAATTTTCATATTGTGAGCTTTCAGTTCCACGCTTCTCAACCTTTACTGCAAGGTCGTACAATTTTGAGACCTTTTTTGTAATAAAGTCACGTTTATTTATCAATTTTTTAATTCCTGTTTCAGGCATTTTTACAAGAGAACCAACTAATTTAACGTAATTAAAAAAAAGGTAAACAACAACAAAACTATTTTTCAAGCTGTCACTTTCAAATCCCTTGGTTAGATTTATTGAAATACGCAGGCAACCGCAGGCAACCAGGCTTACATTCAACAATACGACATACGTTTAATTTCCAAATATTGCCTTTCCTATTACCACCACAATAGCACAAAAGTATATGCGAAATGCGATAAACTTGATAAACACGCAGGTAAAAAACACGCCACAAAAAAACAAGACTTTTGCCGATCTTAAACCGGTACCTGCTCCAAATTTATTATCAATTTTATCATTACAATTGCACGATTTTTAAATAATTTTAAATTTAAATTTCAAAAAATAAGAACTGTAATTTTATTTATTCATAGGACGATTCTATGCGGCACGAAGGCCAAAATGTTGAATACTACTATAAAATTAATTGTGAAGGACCACCCCACCAACAATGGGGGCACTGATAAAGAATTGGTTATGATAAAATTCGAATCTCACAAGTAGTGTTTAAATGGTAAGCACTTACGTGGGTTTGCTGATGGTAGGTTGATTTATCCACTTTGGAGTGTTCAGGCGCCGATTTCTTGCCGGCCGGCTGGTATTAACGTTTTCTTAATTGTATGGCACAGGACATATCACAATGGGCAAATTCAAAACGAGACACCGTGTACGACAACACACTTTGCCGTACCGAACACCGTAGTAATGCTTTTCACACTGGCGTTTCCACCAAAAAGAGGGGCAGGCAGTACGTCTCTCGCCCAGTGTCGCCAACCTAACAAAACTTGAGAGATATGCCCGCGTAAATTTAAGTATGGCGCGAAAATATCGATACTCAACAAACACCCTTGAAACGCACAGGTATTACCAGTCATAGTTTTATAATAGCACAGCACTGACAAAAATAAACAGTTAAACCATACACTTCTTTCAACAAAAAAGACAACTAAACTCGATAACGATAACTCATCGACTACCGGACTAACGGGCCACCTTAAACTTATGACAGTTTTCCGGGTTACCTCCTACTACATTGATTTCGCCAAATGTCATATTGTCGCTTCTCGTTTGACTCTTCTCGGGTCTTTTATTATTCGCTCACATAATTAATTACACGAAACTAACGCAATTCATTCGTGTGGTTATTTATGAGGGTTGCCATTTAAAAAAATTTTAAATAACGTCGTATCTGTCAAATTTGTGAACCTATATATTTTTTGACATTAAATTTGCTTTCGTTGTCGAAAATCATTAAGAATTATCTAATTTGATTTTTATTATAGTCAGCAGAAAAATCGTCAATCGGGTGAGATATTTAAAAAAATGTCCCTGTACACATATCTATTAATACATATACTAAACTTAATAAGCTAGTCAAAAAGCTGAAATAATCTGTGTTTTCTTGCCTTTTTTAATGCAAATTCTATTATAATATCTGATACATCTATATCTTCCGAAATGTCCTTTTCGATACTAATCATAGATAAGTCTGAAAGCCTTTCATGTCCCATTGTTAATCTCAAATAATTTTTTATCTTTTAAGTTTTGAAAAGCTTCTTTCCCCGCTAGCCACAGTCACAGGTAATGTTAAAAATTTTCGTATAGCAATCACTAAATTTGAAAACAGATAGATGAGGTTATTTGTAAATAGGTATTGAATCACATTTAAGGCTGCGGTTACAGTGCAAGCAATTTTGCGCGAATCATCCTTCGCGCGTATACGGGCGCGAAAATGTAGTGGTTTCTGCTGATTCTAGGTTTGTGCGATTTAAAGCGATTTTATTCATATTTTATTATTTTTAAGCGCAACTGGCGAGAGCTAGTATTAAGAATTCGATATGGATATTGAAGACAAATTTTATCTTGCTGAAAATTCCGTATTGCAATTATTTCCATAAAAAAAAAGAAAGAGGCGGTTCTGGGTGAACGAAATATGTGCAAACCGTCGTTTAAGTAAATATCATCAAATTTTCGAAGAGTTAAAAAGGCAAACGGTAAAGTTCTATTAATATTACCGAATGACTTACGACGTACTCTTATATATTGAATGTTGTTAAAAGGAATTATCGTCTTGTCTTGGCAGCTTAAAGTTAAACTGAAAACTCTGGATTTCTGACACAATCTATTTTTTCATCCGTCTTGTTTTCCTGACAATTTTTATCAAAAACGTCAAAACTATATACAAAATGACTTAAAACTAACATTTTCCCCCGCTGGTGTAGAATCACATCATCATAGCAGGTGTAGAAATGCATTTCTTTGTTCATTTTTTTTTATTCTTCCATCTTTAGTCTGCATATTATACTAACTGGTCTTCGCATAACTCCGCTGTTGGTTTTTACATCAACCACCCTTATTCTTTTGTCTCGTCCAGGAATGCTATAATCTTTCCAAGCTTCCAGCGGTTTCTGGGCAGATTATCTTCCATTATAATTACTATCTCATTTTCTTTTATGGGATCTGTTTCATCAGTCCATTTTGTTCGCCGTGATAGTATTGGTAAGTATTCTTTTACCCATCGTTTCCAAAAACTATTTGAGATTTGTTGACATCTCTGCCATTGTTTCCGGAATAATTGATTGTTAGGACTCTGGAAGCATGTTGCTTCATCAGGCTCAGTTTTCATTATAAAGTGGTTCAGAGTAAGAGCTTCTAGGTCATTCGAATCACTGGATACATAGGTCAGTGGTCTGCTATTTACAAAATATTCAATTTCAGAGAAAAGTGTCAATAGAAGTTCGTCATTTAATTTTTGTCCATTTAGGATGAATGAAAAGGTAGTTTTTACGGATCTTATAAGTCTTTCCCACGAGCCGCCCATTTTTCTCTTTGACATATTCTCGGCTACTGCTTCCTTATTCATATAATAATAATAATAATAATAATAATAATAAATAGCCTTTATTTATAGATTTAAAAAAATATATACAAAATAAAAGTGAAAGAGGTGGCGAGATCTAGCACAGCTACTCATCTAACCACCTGGATTAAGAGAAAAAAAAAAAAAGTGGGAAATAAAGAAGACATAATAATGAGAAATAGTAGTAGTACATTAGACTTAACTATAAAATACTAACTAAAATATATAATTTAATGGTATGTAGCGATCAACCATGTATCAACGCTCAGGCCGTAAAATTCACCAAGCAAGAATTAAATATATTACAGAATACAAAGCTAGTTTTAACATGATATAATAAAGCGGAACAGTGTATTTGATTTAAGAACCCCTGAGGTAAGTTTTAAGATGTCTTTTAAATGTTTCGGTACTTGAGCAGTCTTTGATATTTGTCGGAACATTGTTATAGCATTTAGCAGCATTATAACTGAAAGAGCGCTGAAACAAAGCAGTTTTATGCCTAGGAATATTAAACACATTAAAATGTGAAAAATTAACAAACCTATCAATTTTGTCATGCATTACTATAGAGTTCAGCATGTATTGCTCCATATTAATTAATGAAGAAATGATTTGTATAAACCCATGTGCATATGTACATACATACAAACATACTACCATAAGTAGGGTAGAGAAGGGTACGGTATTAACTTCGTTCCGTGTTGTACGTAAATAATAATAGTTTGTTTGTGAAAATATTTGTGTGTTTGACATCATTGTGATCACAAAAAAATAGCGCATTTAACTAAATTTTATTGTGCTTTCTTAAAGTATTACATAAACTGGTATATTAATCAAAATAACTAAATACATGCTGTGAAGCTCTGTCACTTCAACAACAAAAAGTGTAAAAAAGTGTAAACAAGATAAGTTCTGAACTTCTTATCAATCCAGTACCTTCGTATTTTAACAATAGACCCATAAAAGTTATTTATACTAAAGGTGTTCCTACACGGTATGATATGTATTTGGTTGGCTGATCGGCAACTAATTTTTAACTTAAAAATCTTTAAAAATCCTTACTTCTCAGATGGAGTAGAATAAATATAATATACTAGGTAGGAAAATATTTCCTAGCCATCTGATTTAAAAACCTTATACTATAAGGCCGTATTTGGCTAACACAGTTAGCGCTACAATACTAAATTGATTGCTTAAAACTACCAAGAAAGGAAGACCTTTCTGTCAACGACAAATGGCGCCATTTGTCGTTGACTGCCTGAGCAGGACGATAAAACTGGTTATAAAGACTTGAGGCCTTTCTGTTGTTAGGTATGTCTGCGCTTACCCTATGCTGACGAGAACCAATAAGTTCGAAACCGGTCCATAGGTAGCAGCATCCTACCAACAGAAAGGTCTTCCTTTCTTGGTAGTTTTAAGCAATCAATTTAGTATTGTAGCGCTAACTGTGTTAGCCAAATACGGCCTTATAGTATAAGGTTTTTAAATCAGATGGCTAGGAAATATTTTCCTACCTAGTATATAACTAATTTTTAATTTTTCAACACCATACATCTGTGAAACAATCGTATAAAATGGGCTCTAAATCAGTAAATATAGAAAAATGTGGTGAATGCGGCGAAGTAATTAAACGCAATGCAAGATGTATTGAATGTTCATTATGCAGGGCTTGGTATCACAAAGGTTGTACTCAACTATCGGATGGTGAATTTGAGGAGATACATGCCAAGTCAAAGAAAAATCGGAAACACAATTGGGGTTGTTGCTCTTGTAAAATAACAGAGGTTAGCAAGAAGCGTCTGTCAATGACGTTTACCGACGACTCTGGCACATCAAGAAGCGCCGCTCAGGGCTGTACATCTGATTCTCAAAATCGAGTCAACAGTGACGTGCCTCGGAAGGGCACGGTTGAGGATCGTGATGTTATAGTGGCGGATCCTGCTATTTGTGGCATCTGCAATCATGCGATTGACTCTGGTCGTCTTGAGATGCTGTGCTCCATATGCGATAAACATTTCCATTCTCATTGTGTATCGAATAGAGAAAATCTTGCAATCTTGGTACATGAGATTAATGGTCTATCGTGGAGATGCGATGACTGTGTGGGTGTCTCTGTCAATCGGGAGGATATTAAGGCGATAATTGAAAATCAACTTCATGCTGCAATATCGAATCTAAAGAGTACTTTTGAATCTCTCACTGATGATTTTGCTAAGTCAGTTGAGCATAGGCTGCAGTGTGTTATGTCATCCAAAGTGCAGTCTGTTATCCCAGGGCAATCATGTAGCTCTCAGGGTGCTTCACAAAAACCCAACTATGCGAGTGTTGTCCGTAGCAGGGCCCAACCGGCGGTGATAGTTAAACCTAAATCTCACCAGGAGTGCTCCAAAACCAAGGCTGATATGATGGGGAAAGTTTCCCCTGCTAACTCAAATATTCAATTGGCGAAATTAAAACCTGTCAAGGATGGAGGTATACTGCTTGGTTGCAGGAGTGTTGATGACAATCGTCGATTGAGAGAAATGGTGCAGAGGGAGATGTCGGATGGATATGAGGTTGTTGAGGTGCGTGGGATCAGTCCGAGGATTCGTATCGTGGGAATATCAAAGAAGTATGGTGATTCCAAATTGCTAGAACTTATTAAAAACTGTAATCGCGGTATATTTGCGGAATCTTCTTCTGTTTCATTGCTTAAAGTTTGGCCCACTAAAAATAATCCAAATATTTTTCAGGCCATTTTACAAGTGGATAAATGTACTTTTGAGAGCGCTCTGTCTTTTGGTAATCTTTTTATTGACCTGGACTGTTGCAGGGTATATGATGCCATTGATGTTTCTAGGTGTTTTAACTGCAACGAATTTCATCATTTGTCTGCTAACTGTAAAAACTCTGTCTCCTGTCCCCGCTGTGGTCTGGATCACAGAGTACAACAATGCTCCGCACGCTCTCTAAAATGCAGCAACTGCGTGAAACTCAACGGGAAACTTAATGGAACTATTAATACGGAACATGCCGCCTGGGATTTAAAGACATGTACGGCTTACAAGCTTGCTTGCGATAGGCTCAGATCGGACGTTCTTACCGAACAATAGCAATCACTTCCCATCATCCCTGCGGTACCGTCTTCATCCCGCAATATATCCGTAAGCTCTGTTAATCGGTCGAGCAGCAATGGCATATGTGTTTATTATCAAAATACTCGCAGTATTAAGAGTCGTACAGCCGATATTTACAATTGTTTAAATTATTTTGAATATGATATTGTTGCGTTGACCGAAACATGGCTTGATTCCACGGTAAACGATATCGAAGTCTGCCCTAACAATTTTAATCTGTTTCGTCGTGATAGAGATTTTGCAGCTGCTGGTTGTGGTCGCGGCGGTGGTGTGTTGCTGGCGGTAAGTGAACGATTTTTTTGTGAGCCTCTTAATTTGGATCAGGTTGTCGTGAATATATCGAGATTAATTGATTTAGTGGGAGTTAAGGTATCTTGTGATAGAAAAAGCTTATATATTTTATTGTTGTATTTACCACCGAATCTAGGAATTGATGAATATCATAGATTGTTTCAATTTTTATCTTCATTAGATTTTTTAAATAACGCTGACACACTCATTTTAGGAGATTTTAATATTACTAATTACGCAAATTTTTTCATACGTAATGAAAGATCAGATAATTTTGTAAATGCTATAAATAACTTCTTTAATCTGACACGACTAAATCAGTTTAACTATGTCTTAAATACTGATGGCAGACTGTTAGATCTTGTCGTTTTTAACAGGCACTGTAGTGTCAGTGAGTCGGATATCATTCTCACTAGGATCGACGACCCTCACCCTCCTTTATCGATTTTATTTCCCTACAGCATCAGTATTAACTCTAATGCTCTCATCCCTAAAAAACAGGCAGGTCAGTATAATTTTCGTCGAGCTGATTACCCGGTTATGTACGAGTTACTGCTGGATATTGATTGGTCTTTTCTGAACCACTTGGCCGATGTTGACCATTGTTGTAAACTATTTTACGATAAAATTTATAATGTATTTGAGATTTGTGTCCCGAAGTTCGGCGTATTGAATTGTCGTACCTACCCCCCATGGTTTACGATTAACATTAAACGCGATATCCGACTTAAGACCATTGAATGGCGGAAATATAAGCGAACTGGCGACGGTTTAGCTTATGAAAATTTCTCTCGATTAAGGCGTCAAATTAAGACTGAAATTGACGAATCGTATAGGGTGTATATGCTTGGAATCGAGCATAGCGTAAATCAGGATCCTAATAAATTCTGGGCGTTTGTTGACTCTAGAAGGGGCTCTGTGAGAGTTGCTCGTGGAATGCATTTTGACAACACTACGCTACAGAATTCTGAAGATATTGTCAATGCGTTTGCTGATTTCTTTGGTCGCTCATTTCTGGTATCTTCTGGCTCCTCCACAGATGATGATGTGTCGAATATATCCACATCTACTATTAATATTACCAGTTTTAATGAGACTGAAGTTTTTAACGCAATTAAGCTGATTAAACCCAAATTAACCGCTGGTCCGGATAAAATTCCTGCGTTTGTCATCAGAGACTGCGCGGGAGTCTTCGCACGTCCTCTATCAATCATATTTAACAAGTGCCTTAATCTATGTAAAATGCCAAACATCTGGAAATGCTCCAAGGTTTGTCCAGTCTTCAAAAAAGATGATAAAACTGATATCTCCAACTATAGACCAATTTCAATAATTTCAAATTTTTCCAAAGTTTTCGAGTTACTGTTACATGGCGTTATCTTTTCAAATGTTAAAAATTCTATATGTCCTGCTCAGCATGGATTCCTTAAGGGTCGATCGACAACCACTAATCTAATGTGTATTACTCAGTTCGTGGCAGAGGCAATTGACCAGCGCCGCCAAACAGACGTTATATATACTGACTTCTCTAAAGCTTTCGATCGGCTTGATCACACCATTCTATTGCAGAAACTTCAAACTTTTGGATTTTCAGACCCATTACTGTTATTCTTTAAATCATACCTGGAGGATCGACAACAGTTTGTGGCTTATGGTGGTGTTAGATCCACAGATTATATTGCTACTTCTGGAGTACCCCAAGGCTCTATTCTGGGACCACTATTTTTCACGCTGTTTATTAATGATATTGTCGATAAACTCTCAGTTCATTGTCTGCTTTATGCTGACGATTTAAAGTTATTTTCTGCAGTCTCTAATGAGGCTGACTGCCAGGTCCTACAGCGTAATCTGGATATTTTAAACGACTGGTGTATTGAAAACAGATTTGAGTTTGAATGCCTCAAAATGTAATGTTATGACGTTCACGAAAAAAAATGTCCCTCTTTTGTTTGGCTATAACATCAATGGTAAAAATTTAAAGCGACCCGAAGTGTTTAAGGATTTGGGGGTCGTCTTTGACAGTGAGTTGTCTTTCATTCCTCACATTGAACATACCGTCTCCGCTGCATATAAATTACTTGGTTTCGTTTTACGCACAACAAAAGATTTTCAAAATACGGTTCCACTTAAAACTTTATTTTTTTCTTTCGTTTTATCTAAGCTGGAGTACGCATCACTTATTTGGTCTCCTTATTATAATATCCACATAAATTCTATAGAGTCGGTGCAGAGGCGATTTGCTAAGGCTCTATGGTTCAGAGTCGATGGTGTCTATCCGATTCAGGGTTTTCCCCATGAACAGCTGCTGCAAAGATTTTCGCTTATAAATTTGGATAGAAGACGTGATTACCTATCTCAGTCGTTTTTGAGCAAGCTTGTCAGCGGTCATATTGTCTGTGAGGAGTTGTTGTCTAAACTAAATTTTAGGGTTCCTACTTTAAATTCTCGCAACACAGATACTTTCTACCTACCACCGTTCCGTACCAACGTTTTTAAGTTTGCACCTATTAACTCGATGTGCGGCTGCTATAACTCCAATGCTAATGCCTTCGACATTTTTGCCTGCAGGTTGAGCGCAATCAAGAGTCACTTTTATCGATGACTGACTTTTTGATGTTTAATTTTCCTTTTTCTTTATGATTTTGTTCTGTATAAATCTTTTGTGTAATATTGTGTAATAAATCATATTTGTGTAGTTATGTAAGTAAATTAGGTAGTTTGTAAGTTTTGTTCGTACCTACCTGTTTTGTAATTGGGTAACTGTTAAACAGTGTATGTATAAATAAATAAATAAAAATAGTATCTGATATCCTACTACACAATATAATGGTCATAATGGTCAGTATATACTACATAAACATTCCCTAATAATAAATTCCTTCAATGTAACTAAACGCATCCAAGACAAAAGAATTAAAGAAGTTACTTTAGATCAATTATTGTAATGAATACATTCAAATGATCATTCTTATATGCGTATCAAGTAGTAAACTAACAGAACATTCTGCCGTATTGAGACATTTTATGTAGGGAAAAGCTAACTTAAACATAATTAATAATAATTTGCAACACTAGATTATCTATGTTTTATATATTAGGTTTAACTAAATAATTAACCAAATTGTTAATAAGCATTCTTTATCAAAATAAATGTTCTGGCTTAGAACCCACAAGGAATGCAAATAAATAAAGAAGGAAAAAAAGGCAATATTTTTTACCGTACGAAATGAATATAGATCTACCATATAAATTGAATCGTGTGCATATCAGCGATACTATCAATTTTCACTATCGTTTCTTAATGGCGTCTTTCTATTTTTAACAGAGTCCCAAACGAAAAGTCTACCACCAGAAGATCAGACCTTATTACTCCCGTATTTCTTTTTGGCTTGCTCCAGAATTTTATATCGTTTAGGAGTAAGATCTTCGAACATGGAAAACGGTGTGCCTTTTAGAACCTTTTTAGTGTTAATTACCTCACTCTTTTTCCAATTACAAAGGAAGTTCACAATAGTGGTGCGCGGCTTGTCGTCTTCAGATGTCGAACCGACCCGGAAACAGTAGTCAAGTTCATTTTGTGAGCAGTTAATTTTAAGATAGTCCTTCATAAAGCCAATAATAGTATCCATAAGGTTTTCGTTGTTGCTCTCAGGAAGACCACAGAAGCGCACGCAATTCTTTTTGTGGTTCTGCGCGATACTGTCAACATTGTCCTCCAACTCGACGAGTTTTTTCGTATTTTTTTCAATGCCGGCACTAAGAATATTAATTGAGTCACATACCTGAGTGATTTTATCTTCCAGCTTTTGTAACCGCGTATCCAGTTTATTTTCAAACTGAACTAGAAAGTTATTACAGATTTTATTCATTATTCTTTCCATGGTTTCTTCCTCGGATGACGATCCTCTAGTGGAGCGAGTAGAACCACCCATTTTGCTTGGCACTACTATATCGCCGTGGAACACACCCGACTTATTCAGAAACACACGTAAAGCACTGATTGCCAATTAATATCTAAATCAAGCGTTATATCTGCCACTGCTGGTTTCATGTGTATGATAACTCCTCATCGCACACGGGGATGAGAGAAAAAATGCAGAAAGCTTGAAACAAACCACTATTTTTAAAATTTTAAGTGGGAGCAATTTAAACACGCCTACTCACATAGCATTACAAACACATGAATGTGTATCGTCTACCGCTTTCTTTAATTCTTCTGCCGCTGCTCTGAAGTTTGTACCATTATCAGAAAAAATTACTTCTGGTGTTCCTCGTCTACCAATTAATCTCCTTAAGGCCATTATGGCAGAATCCGCATTTAAGGAATGTGCTACTTCCAGGTGTATCGCTCTTAAGGTCATACATATAAATAGGACACCCCATCTTTTTTCTTGTCTTCGTCCTACTAAGACCATGATAGGTCCAAAATAATCGATACCAACGTAAGTGAATGGTTTTACATTTGGAATCAATCCTTCTGGTGGTAGCTGTCCCATTAAAGGAACTATAGGTTTAGATTTTCTTAATTTACATTTGAGACAATTTTAAAAACATGATTTTACTGCTTGTCTCCCGTCAATAAGCCAAAATTTCTGTCTAATTTTGTTAAGTACTGTTTCTACCCCTTGATGACCGAAAATGTCATGGTAATGTTGAATCAGAAATTTTCTTAATTTTGGACCAACGAGTGTGGTGGCAAGTTCATTCCTTACTTCCCTGACGATGTAAAACATCTACTGTAGTATGGTTTAATGAATCCTAATGGGTTCTTCATTAAAAATTTATATTTCATTAAATTATACAAGTCGGTTCAAGGTTAGAGCCAAAAAGTTAATCGCTGGGTACTCCTTTTGGGCTCTTTATCTTCGTTAAGAGGCACTTTAGGAATTTCCTCTCTATGACAAATTAGGGTTATTCTGATCTCCTCTGTACGCTCCCCAGAGATTAGGAGATACTGGTCACCCTGTTTAATATACAAAAATAAGTAATTTACTTGTGTTGGGCTACATTAAATATATTTGGATAATAATATTGGACACCGAAAAGATACTACTAACATGGAGAGAATACACCACTAGTCTTTTCCAAGACGACAGACCAGGGAACCCCGAAAATGAGATAACAACGCTATCAGGACCAAGTATATTAAAGAGTGAAATTAGACATGCCATAACTCTAATGAAAAATAACAAGGCTCCAGGCCCTGATGATATGCACTCAGAAACGTTTCATTTGATTAGCGAACAAAACCTGGATAGCATTGTCCGACTCTTTAACAATATTTATGACACTGGACAAATTCCCGAGGACTGGCTCCGTTCTACATTTGTCGCCCTTCCGAAATCAAACAACGCAACCGTATGTAAAGACTATCGTCTCATTAGTCCAATGAGCCACTTCCTTAAACTCTTTCTTCGAGTTCTACACACGAGACTATATAGGAGGTGCGAGGAAGTAAGTGGTGCTAGTCAATTTGGATTTAAGAACGGTTTTGGAACAAGAGAAGCCATATTTAGTCTCCAAACATTAGTGCAGAACTGTCAGGACCAGAGAAAGGACGTCTTTTTGTGCTTTATCGACTACGAGAAAGCATTTGACAATGTAAAGCACAATCTCCTCATGTCATACCTTAGGGACTTGGGATTGGATGGAAAGGATATCAGACTTATAGGTAATTTATACTGGAATCAAAGAGCGGAGGTCCGAATTTAAAATGCAGGAACAACTGAGGATTTTGAAATAAGAAAAGGCGTCCGTCAGGGGTGCATCTTGTATCCGATGTTGTTTAACTTGTATGTGGAAAGAGCTTTCACCGAGTCAATCTCAGACAGTACAATGGGCATTAAGGTAAACGGAATTCCCATCAACAATATTCGATATGCGGATGATACCGTAATATTAGCGGATAGTGCAAGTGATCTACAAACTCTACTAGATAAGGTCAATGAAGAAAGTCAAAGATTGGGACTGAAAATTAACATCCGTAAAACCAAATGTATGGCCATTAGTAGGAACGATACTCCAAACACCACAATATCCATAAATGGAGAGAACATTGAACAAGTCACTCAATTTAAATACTTGGGATGCATTATCAACCAAAAATGGGACCCAGATCAAGAAATAAAATGTAGAATTGAGCAAGCTCGAACAACGTTCTTAAGACTTGGAAAATTTTTGACGGACAAAAACTTGAATTTCAGTCTCAGATATAGGATGGTAAAGTGCTACGTCTGGTCCGTTCTCTTGTACGGAGTCGAGGCATGGACGTTGAAGGCAACAATTATCAACAAAGTTGAGGCCTTCGAGATGTGGACCCTGCGACGGATGCTGAGAGTATCGTGGGTTGATCATGTAACGAACGAGGACATACTGAGAAGGGCTGGTGTGGTGGACCGTGAACTTTTCGAAAACATCAAAAGAAGAAAAACTGGCTACCTTGGACACATATTACGCGGAGAGCGTTATCACTTCCAACGTCTTATTCTCCAGGGTAAAATAGAAGGAGGAAAGAGAGGAATAGGTAGAAAAAAACTATCCTGGCTACGAAACATACGACAATGGACAGGAATACGGGACTTCCAGGCACTGCAAAATGCTGCAATCAATAGGATCATATGATGAGAGAAACGATGGACGCCTACGCAGGAATCTGCATGGCACTTTAAGAAGAAGAAGGGCTACATTATTGGTGAAACCGTATATCCATTACGGGTAGAAATAAAAACTACTTGTTATGTTTCACAGTTTTATTTTTTTTATTTTTTATATTCTTCACAGTCTTTGTACTTCTTTGAAAATGACCCAAAAGGACCGAAATACGCGTGTCATGTAACTGAAGATTAAAACTGTGAAACATAACAAGTAGTTTTTATTTCTACCCATAAGACAAAAATAAGTGTTTCTTTTTACTTATGGTCCAACTTTAGTAGGTTACATGGTAAGTCTAAAGCCAAGACCCAAAATAAAACTAACACTAATATTCTAGGTCAATCTTTTATTTAACGTACAATACTTTTAAATGGCATATCAAAATAATTTTAAATAAAACACAGCTAGCGATTATTCTTGTATGTTGGCTTACTCTGTATACTATACTGTATTACAAATTATATATGGGAAGAATAATTAAAATATATTTTTGTTAATCATTTGGCCACTCCTCAAAGGTTAGCTTTTGCAAGATATGATTAGGTAAATCTTATTTTAATGTAAAAAGCACAATTTTTATATTTTGGAACTTGGGTTGTGCTCCGCCAGACTTGGCCGTAGGAAATCTCAAGTAAATTTTGCTACCGTCAAATATTGGCTTCCCTATTTAGTTTACATCAAAATTATATTAAACTTTTTTAATGGTCCTTGTATGGTGGACTTGCACACCAAATTTTATTATTTTCTAATAAGCCAAAAGCAATTTTTTTAGAAAACTTCGTAAAATTCTAAAAATTTAATGAAAACACGCAGTTATAAGTATGATTATATCAAATGTTACCAGACCTTTTATTTTTTATTAGTTTCAACATGTTTGACAGTATTCAGGAAAAAATAATGTTTGCTTTAATTTAATGAACGCAATTACTTAAAACGAATTAAATAAATATATTTTAAGTAGCTTATTACAAAATAATAAAATTTGATGGGCAAGATCATCATACAAGAACCTTCAAAAAAGTCTAATACAACTTTGATGCAAACTTAATAGGGAAGCCAACATTTGAGGGTAGCCAAATTTATATGGGATTTCCTATGGCCAGTCTGGCAGAGGGTTAGAGTTATTGTTATCGTTTAAATTTGTACATATAAATTTATTTATTAAATTTTAAGTTATTATACAGACCTTATACTTATATGTATACGAGACCCAAAAATTAGAATGTGAGATTTATTGTATTCATTTATATTTTTTCAAATAAATTTATATATTAGATTTAAGTTTCTAAACAGAAGTATAAAGCCTTAGTGCTGTGCATTTTTAAAACAAATGAACACTTAAAATAAAACAACTAGATTTATTTATAGATAAGAATAAAATTTTGCACAATGGCCAACCAGCTATACTAATGGGTACATAAGTAGACTTAAAGCACCTTGAGCAACTTTGTATCTATTAAACTTTCTAAATAACCCCTAATCCAGATAATCAAACATTGCACACTGTTCTCCTTGCTCGTCGCGCACTGCGTCATAACGAATGTATTTCAAATATGTAAGGAATCGTCGCGTCAAGTTCTTATCCACCGCCTCAACGCACGTTTCTGAATGATTTGATGAAATTCCGCAAATCGGCAAGTCCACGCCGACATCTTTACAAAATTTGAGAAACTCATCTTTTGGATTGTCGACTGTCACGCTCCTTTCCAGGAAGAATCGCATGATCTTTTCCCAGCAGGAGCAGGTTAACGGATTACCATAGATAAAGACATTACCCACTCGAATTGTTCTTAAAAATTCTTCTGGCAGGTAATTTAACAGATTTCCGTTCAATCTTAGATCAGCAATGTATACTGAATTCGGAAAGGTAATCGGATTAATCGACTCCAAACGATTCTGGCTTAAGTTCACATATATAATCAGTTTAGGATTGTCTCTGAATAATTCGCCTTCGATTACCGAAATAGCATTGGAATATAAAAATAGTTCTTTCAGTTTTCTCCAACCGTGGAACATACCTAATGGAATTTTCCGTATCGAATTACCGGACATGTCGAAACTTTCAATATTAGACGTATTGGTAAACCATTCCCTTTTCAGGTAACCGAGATTGTTGTCCTTTAGTCCACATTCTTTTAAATTCGGTAAATTTGCGAATGCCCCTTCCTCGATGAAAGATAGTTTATTGTTATAAATCTGGATCGACTGTAGGCTGGGAAGGACATCAAAAACACCTCTTGAGATATTTTGAATGGGGTTATAAGATATCTGGATAAGTTTTAAATGTGGAAAATCGGAGAATGCTCCTGGTTCTATGGTCTCCAAATGGGATTTTTCAATATCAATTTCCTCTAGATACTGCATGTGATTGATAAAATTTGTTTGTAAGTTCGGTGTAATCTCTTCCGCAATCCAAAGTTTAACTATTTTCTTTCCAGGAAAAGACTCGTCACTGATACAGCCCTTTACTTCTGATATATAGTACACATCAGTAGCGTTTAAGGTTTCTTGTTCCTGATAATTGACACTTATTACTATATCATCATTACAGGACTGCGAATTAACATATGATAATTTAAATGCAAACAGCAACACACTTATTATACGTATTTGATACATGCTTAGACCGAGACGAAGGCAATTAAACTAATAAGTGTATTGATATTTATACTGGCCGGTGAAGCTAAATGTTTGAAATTCTTGATAATCGGTTTCTCATTCTTTAAACAAGCCTTATACAGAAACTCTGTGAACGCTCAGATTTTTGTTAGATTGGTTCCGCATGCACGTCTCATAAGTCAGTAGAATGCTGATTTCCAACATTGATATATACAGGGTAGAGATTTTTAATGGAACGCTGCTTATAGCAGATCTGGAAATAATATTTCTCTAAAATACAAAAATACACCCTCAATGATTTTTTATGGGCTTCGCTTTTGTCATGTAAAAAAAAATTGGGGCCCCAGAGAGGGGGCGCAGCCCTAACCAACTTTTTTTTATAACATTGCATGACACCACTTGTGGCACCAAACCATTGGAAAAGGAATTACCCTGTTGGCACAGACCTAACCGACGGAAGAACTCTACCGAACACTTCTGGCGTAATTAAACGTATCTCTGCTCGAATCATTGCCTTCAACTACTTTTTTAGGTTTGGTGACATAGACTCTTCTATTTATATTGCTCCATAAATAAAAGTCTAAAGGTGTAATATCCGGGAATCTGGGCGGGTCACTTTATTTTTTTTTATGAAAACACAGCACTGTAGGATTAATCCTTTATAGCGCTCCAAGACATATGACTATCCAAATTGAAGCCCAATAAATGAATTGATGAAGCCAAGGGAATCGAGTGTCCCGCCATGACTATATCCGGTTCTTCAACATTAACTTTTTTAGAAAAAACTGCCGCCTGGGTGTTTTAGCGTTAAATTCTTCTTTGTTACTGTCACCCCAAGACAGAATTTCTTCTAGGTCTTAGTTGAGGTGTGAGATCTCTTGCCGCCTACAGAGATGTGCATTGGCAGCCGATGTCCGAGCAGCCAAAGTAAAAGATTAAACAAGTGTGCTATCATCAGCGAAGCTATATATGGGATTCTTAATTTTTTTCTAAAAGATCGTCAATGTATAGTAAAAAGAGGGTGGCCGACAATATAGAATCCTGAGGTACTCCGGCATTGTTGTTAAATGTGTCTAAAAGAAATCCGTCCATCGCCACTCGCAGAGAACGGTCTTTAAGAAAGCTCGGCAGCCATGAACAAAATTGAACCGGCATTCTGTATGCTCTCACTTTAGTTAGGAGCCCCTCATACCATACTCGGTCAAAGGCTTTGGAAATGTCCAGTGTTACCACCCGGGACTCAGTGCAGTTTTCCAGCAAGAAGAAAATATTCCTTTTTTGTAAGATAAGTTAGCATACCTTAATTACGATGACTGGAATATCGCCAAGACCAGAAGCTTTTTTTGGTGTCAAAACTCCTCAAGATTTGTTTAACATGGCGCTGCCGGAAAATAATCTCGGGCATTCTCGGTTCTACAGGGGGATTGTTCGGTGGAGTTCGTCCCTGAAAATTAACTGTTGAATGTGAAGGGAATAGTTCCGCCAGTAAGATTGCGATTTCCTGTGCTTTCGTCGCAATGGTTCCATCAGAACGTGTTAGAGGTGGAATGGTTGACTTGGTAATGTTCTGACAGCCTTAGCTATCGACCAAAATGATCTTGAGCCCTTAGGACATTCAAGAAGTTTGTCTTTGATACTCTGTTTGTGTGCTTCTTTGCTTTGGTTTTATCGTTTGCTTGCATTGATTTCGGGCGTTAACAAGGATGGTACGATTTGGACTCTTCTTACTATAAGTACATTAACGATCTTTTAGAAAAAACTAAAAATCCTATACATAGCTTCGCTGATAACAGCACACTTGTTTCACCTTTTACTTTGAATGCTCGGATATCGGCTGCTAATGCACATCTTTATAGGCAGCAAGAGGTCTCATATCTCAACAAAGGCCGCTAAAAAGACCAAGGCGGCAGTTTTTTCTAAAAAAGTGAATGTTGAAGAACCGGATATAGTTATGGCTGGACACTTGATTCCCTTATTAGCTTTATCAATTCATTTATTGGGCGTTAATTTGGATAGTCATATATGTCTTGGCATAGTCACGTTGCGGCCATTGCTAAGGCAGCCTCGCAGAAGCTTGGAGTACTTTTCCGAACAAAGAACCTCTGTACACCCCAACAACTTTTGATGCTCTATAAAGCCCAAATTCGACCATCACTGGAGTACTGTTCGCATATTTGGGGCTCTGCTCCTAAACATACCCTGAGATTACTAGATTCCATTCAAAGAAGAGCCATTTGCTTGATCGGTGACCATGGTCTGACAAACAACCTGGAAAGCCTTGAAAATCGAAGGCGGGTTGGCGACTTGAGTCTATTTTACAAATATTTTCATGGCAAGTGCTCATCTGAGGTTGCCCGCTTGATGTCACCCAGAGCGGTGCATGGTAGAAATACATGACGAGCCACTGCAGTTCACCAGTACGTGGTTCAACTTAGTGTCCCTCGAACAACACTGTTTCAAAATTATTTCATCTGGAGAACGTCACCACTCTGGAACGACCTCCCTGAGATCGTGTTCCCCAACGAGTATAATCTCCAAAGATTCAAGACCAACGTGAATCGTTTCCTGCGCACACGCACCGCTCCCAGAGCGCGATAAAGGATTTATCCTGCAGTGCTGTGCCTTATCATAAAAAAAAAGTAACAAGAAGCCACCTCGTCATCTGCTTACGCCACGGATTTATCACAAAGTCAAAGTAAGTTGGAACATGCGGGTGACGCGGTGGCCTCTTCCTAGTTGATTTTAACTTTACTCAAGCAGTTTCATTTTTTCTTCAAGTGAGTTTAGGTTAGCTTCGCTTAGTTGGAAACCTTTGCTGGAGCGCGCACAACAACTCACGAAAGTTTCATTGCAATCGGATGAATGGGGTAGGAACAAACAAAGAATCATTCATATTTTTATTAATCAAATTTAGTGTTAAAAATCCTGTGACTACCTCCTAATTCCTCGGGAGCATACAGAGGTTCATATAACCCTAATTTGTCATAGAAAAAAAATCCTAAAGTGCGCCTTAAGAGCGCAGTTGAATTGCTCAAAATCGCACACAAAATCAGCTATAAGTAGAATATTCTAGAGCAAGATCTCAGATTTATTTGCCAAAAGGGGAGTAAATTGTCTTTACGGTGGTAGTGAGTAAATTCCTCTTATTTGTTTCGTGGTCGAAAGTGTCTCCACAGAATAAAATTTATAGAGAAACTTAAAATTAGGTTAGGTTTAATTACTGAAAAGGCATGTGTAAACTATCTGACAAAGTATTTACTCTGAAAACCGAAAAAAACCCAAAAAAAACCGTTTTAATTTTTGGGGTTCGGGTTCTGCAACTAAAATTTTCTTTCAAGTAAAGTATGTGTTCGGTTTCGATTCCGGTCCACAAAAAATATCTGTTCCGGTCCGGTTGACTTGATGAGTGGTGCACTTTTTATTATTTTGCTATACGGGGTGTCAAAAAAGTCTGGTATATTGCAAATATGTCTTCAACTACTTAAAATATTTTTTGGAGATTGGTATGTTGATATATAGTTTAAAGCTACATACATATAGGGTAGTATAATACGCGACTTTTGTAATAAAAAATAAAGTTGAGGTAGGTACGGATTTAATTATTAAAACAAAATATCGTTGTGAGAGGTTCCTCCGCAATTATTTTATTTAATAATTAAATTTAGTTATGGAATGTGTGCGTTTCCTCATTTTTTGAATATTTTAATTAATTTTGAATACTGCATATTATACCTTAAACACTGTAAATTTTAGTACAATTATATGTAAAGTCGGGTAACCAAGAAAAGACTACTATACTTGAGACACCCGTGCTGCTCTCTGACATGTAGGTGCTGAACTAAGTTATCCATGCGATGGTGGATGTCGAAGCTAACCGCTCGCCTAAAACTTCAACATGGCAGACAAAAATCGTCCCATATGATATAATATTTACTTAAATGAGATCACTGACTGCAAACCGACGTTTTTCTTATTGAAACTATGCAAATATGTTTGTTGTAATATTACCTAGGAGTTCCACTATTTTTTATTTCATTTCGTGACAACAGATTTCAGATTGTTGCTATTTTTGTTAATTGATAACTGGACTATTTTGCAATATTTTGTAATAAAAAATAAACGAACTCCTAGTTTTATGTTTTATCTTTAACCCATTTTTGCCCAGTGTTCCAAAATCGGAACATTCAGCAATTTGCTGTCTATTTTGGCAACAATGTGAAAGATCGTCAAAAATGTTTTCGGGGCGGATAGTATTATGTCCTAGCGAGTGACAATTACAGCGGCAGTTGCTTATAAGTCGTTTAACTGTGCACAGTGAATACGTGAACAACGTGTTTTCAGATTGTCAATATGGCGTCAAAAAGGTAACTAAATATTTATATTGAAATATCAATTTTTATCGAGTTAAATATAAAATATTGCAAATATATAAACCTATTGAAATAGTAAAATGCTTGACTTCAATGAACTTTGGTAGATTTTACTTTTAAACAAGAGTAAACATAGATGTTCCAAAATTGAAACACCGCGCCTGTTACGGGTACTTATTAGAACTTTTCTTTTAGTTCTTTAACAACTCAGCAGCTGATTGAAATGGTGGAAAATGAGGTTTTTTGGGAGGATTTTGACAGGGCTGATGTTTATATAACCCCTCCCAGTGATGACGAAAACATAAGTGGTGAAGATAGCGGGGACGAAGATGCAGAAGTAAACATTGATCACCTCAGTGGACCCCAACTACGAGCTCAAGCCACGGCTACATTTCATGGCCCTAATGGAAAGGAGCGTTTGAGTGATGATGAATCCGAAGAGGATAATATACCGCTGTCGGAATTACAAAAAAAATTGCAGGTTAGGAAAAAACGTATTTGGGCTAAATCAGTTGAGATTATTCCTCCAAACATTGACTTTCCGAATTTAGGCAAAAATATTTTGTGCTCAGATCCCGTTGAATACTTCGAACTTTTTTTCGATGATGAAGTCTGCACATTTCTTACGAGAATGTTTATAATTTATGCAAGGTCTATGGGTGACTTTTCGTTTGACCTTTCGGTTGAAGAGTTAAAATGCTTTCTTGCAATTCTTATATAATCGGGACACATCGACGTTCCAAGATGGCGAATGTTATGGGAATGTGACACCGAATCATATAATCCTTTTGTAGCAAATGCTATGCGTCGAAACCGGTTTGAGCTTATAAAAAGATATGCTCATTGTGCCGACAATGCAAATTTACCAAAAAATGATAAGTTTGCGAAGCTTCGACCCCTATTCGATTTACTAAACTGCCGCTATCTAGAATATGCCTCTTTTCAACAACACCTTAGTATAGATGAAAGTATGGTGCCATACTTTGGGAGACATTCTGCTAAGCAGTTTATTAGGGGCAAGCCAATAAGGTATGGCTATAAAATGTGGTGTTTGTGTGAGCCCCTAGGCTACCTCATGCAATTTGAGCCATACCAAGGAAAACAGGATGGACGTAAAAACATGGACCTTGGTGTTGGAGGATCTACTGTCATGTTTTTGGCTTCAAAGCTACCAAAAAACGTTTATTTTAAAATTTACGCAGACCGCTACTTTTCATCTTTGAAATTGGTCAATGCTCTCCAAGAAATTGGATATGGATATACGGGAACGATAATGGCTAATCGGATTGAAAAATGTCCAATTACTCCAGCGAAAGTTCTGGAAAAAACAGAAAGGGGAACTTACGATTTTTGCACCGATACTGCAACAAAGGTAACTATAACAACTTGGAACGATAATAGAGCCGTTGTAACAGTAAGTTCATGCGATACCGTCACACCTATCCAAAAAGCGAGCAGGTGGATACCCAAGGAAAAGAAAAAAATGCCGGTACCGCAGCCATTGGTAATTTCCACATATAATAAGTACATGGGTGGTGTAGACCGCATGGACGAGAATATCGACCGTTATAGAATTTCAATTAGGTCAAAAAAATGGTGGTGGGCAAATTTTGCATTTGTCATAGACACGAGTGTTCACAATGCCTGGCAAGTCTATCGACGATCTGCTGAAATCAGAGGGATGGACTACCTAGCTTTCCGTCGGTACATCGTTTAGGTTTACTTGAAAAAATATGCTACCCCTGTTATTGGAGGAGGACGACCAAAATCGTCAAAGGAAATAGGTAGTCGAGTTTTAGACAATATTCGTTATGATCGCTATGATCACTGGATTGTAGTCGCAGAAAAGCAAAACAGATGCGCGCTTTGCAAGAAGAACGCAACAAGGAAATGTGAAAAATGTAATGTCAACTTGCACGATTTTTGTTTTAAAGCTTTTCATGTTAAATAGGAATAATTATTATTATTTTAGTACTTTGTAATGTCAATAACATTATGCGAATTATATGCTTTTCCATTAAATTTTTTAATTTTTTTTCTTGTATTTAGTGGGCCCGGTGTTCCAAAAATGGAACAACGTCTAAAATGTAAAAATTAATAAAAAAATAACTTAAAATCCTAAATATGGCTTTACTGACACAACATAAGTCATTTAGACACGAAAATATGTGTTTTATTTAGAAAAAAATAATTCGGGCAATAATGGGTTAAACGTGCGCCATCAAAATGCTTTAAAAATTGGTAGTTTTTGAATTGATCTCTTTTAAGTGAGGCTCTGCAATTGATTTCTTATTTAACTCCCCTCTTAACGGAGATACATGCAGAGCCCCAAAGAAGTAGCCAGAGCGATTTCCTTTTTTGGCTGTAATATTTGAACCAGCTTGTATAGTTTAATGAAGTTTTAATATTTTATACAGGCCCTAAAAGTCATTAAACCATACTACAGTAGACGTTTTATATCGTCAGGAACGGACTTGCCACCCCACACGTTGGTCTAAAATTGTGACCGGTGTCATTTGACAGAGATGAAAATTGATTTTTAAATACTCTGGTAATTCCTCTTCAAAAAAGATACTTTTGATTTATTTCGATAAAACTGGCGGTTTTCGAGATAAATCGGTTTTTATGCGAAGCCCTCAGAAGTTACCAATGCTAAACACAAACAGGTAAAAATAAAATACGCAGGGTATGCTAATGTGCATTTCATTTTTAGGAAGCGCATTCCAAGTCTTCGAATGCAAGAAGACTTTATCCTGAAAGATTTCCAGCTCAGACATTATCAAGTCCAAAACCCTTTCAAAGCGTTGGTCGGAGCTTAATTAATTTACAATATTATTAAAAAACAAAAATAATGAAAACGTTTAAAGGGTATTTTGGCAAATGTTCAATATGGGATCCACGTACTTCAAATACGTTCTCTTAGTCTTCAAATATTTTCCCGCTGAAAACGCGCGGTGTGGTCGCGGCGGCTGTGTCTCGTTTTATGTGACTAATGTATTTAAATCTACAGAGCCAAACTAGCGTCACCGCTGGAAACTCGCCGCCTGATATAAACAGCTTGCTTGTAAAAATTATGCGGCGTCGCCACCCCGACCATGACGCGCGACTTCACCGCAGGTATGTCGCCGGCTTTATAACGGACTTCGTTAGAATGCTGTATTATTTTCGTTAGTATTTCTTCTCTGGTATTTACCGGTGTTGAATAAACTAGTTTTTTTAGATGTCGCCAGAACTAAAGGTCTAAGGGATTTAGGTCTGGAGACTATGGTGGCCATAAAACAGGCCCACCTCGATCTATTCATCGAGGGCCAAAAAGTTTTGTTAAGGGTTGACGTACTATACGGTTATAAGGTGGAGCACCAACATGCATGTACCACATTTGCATTCTTCTATCAAGAGGCACGTCTTGCTATAAATTATTTGAATTTTGCTGCAAAAATTGTAAATAACTTTCACCATTGAGTCTTTCTTCCAAAACAAAAGACCTCTAAGGTAATTTCCGATAGTGCCCAGTCCACACATTTACCATAAACCTTTGTTGGTGTTTGTTTTGAATTATGTTTTTATCGTCGGTACGCGTAGCTTTTTTTCAATGTTTTGCCGTTTGGACTGGCCAATGCTGTTTCCTCTTTTACGAAATGTATTGACCAAATCTTTGTGGCCGAGTTTTGAAGTTTTTTAATCCCATACATAGACATTTGAGAGCCATTTAAGTCACTTGGATCTAGTCCTAAACCGTTTAAACACCGCAGGTTTGACATTGAAAATTAAAAAATGTTAATTGTATGGCGAAGAATTTTTTGGGGTATGTTTTGAATGACGGGGGATTTAGGCCCGATTCGGATCGCATTCAAGCAATTGTTGATTATAGACCTCCCGAAGACATCTGTCAATTGAAAAAGTTTTTAGGGCTATGCCAATATGACCGTTTGTTTTGCCCAAGGTTTTTAGCAGTGGCCGAGCCGCTGACACGATTGTTGAGAAAGAAAACGGCATGACATTGGAGTGAAACGCAGGTGCGGGCTTTTATTTTTTGAAAAACGAACTAAATGCGGGTACGATACTGATCTAAACCTAACTTTTTATGTGAAGACCGACGCTAGCGACATAAGGGTCGCCGCGCAACTTTATCAGATGGCCGATGAAGAACGGAGAGTCGTGGGTTAGCTTGCCTAACGCACACTACGGGACCGAAAGCGGCGCTACGGTATTTTTGAAAAAGAAGTTTTAGCTTTAGTTCTTGCGTTGAATAAATGGCGCGTATATTTGTTGGGACCAGTGGCGTGTCCAGACTTTAACACAATGGGAAGCTGTAACCAGAGCCGGCGAAAGTGTCGCGTTCTCTTGGCGCGAAGGCGCTGTTTCTTGCGCCGCAGGCGAAAATTTTTGGGATGCCACGCCCTTTTTGGGTAAATCTTGACAAATTATTACGCATATGAAGTGCATCAATTTAAAATATATTTTTAAATATTTTAATAACAAAAAATTTGAAATTTTTTCCCCATCGGGGATGATATTTCGAATTTTCCTCAAAAATATAAGTGTAAAATCCGTTTACCACTATCTGATACACAATACACTCACACAAAAGTCTATTTTCACTTTCAGCCGAACTTGAACTAGCAACAGGATCCATAATAATAATAATAATCTGTTTAAAAACAGCGTACTTTTCCCAATATTTACGCACGGTTTTAAATGTCGCCTAGACACGCGCAACTATAATTTGTTTGATACATTAAAACAATATACGGCAGTACGCTGCCTTCCAATCGCTTCCAACAATCCGCGGGAGGCGGCCAGCGCGAATGGCGCGTCGGTATGTCCAGGGGCGTATATACGGGGGGGGGGGGGGGTAATGGGGGTAATTACCCCCCCCCCCCAGGAATTTTATAGACCTAACCTTTCACTGAAATTATAATATTCCAAAAAGTATTATCTCTGCGGCGCCTTAAAACGTGGCTTCGTTCAACAATGGGTCAGGATAGATTAGTTGGGCTATCACTTCTGTTCATACACAGAGACATCCAAGTAAATGTAGGCCACGTCATAAAAAGATTTGCTAATAATAAAAATAGACGACTTGATTTCACATTATAATTTTTTTTTTAATTTCATGTTTTCTAGCCTTGCGAGTAGGTACTTATGTTTTGCTCAAGGGAATATTAAGTTATTTTTTGCTTTAACATGTTTTTATTAAATTTATCATTTTTATAAAAATATATTTTTTGATAACTGTGTTAAGTATTTGCTATTTCTTTCATATGTATTTATATATATTTATTAATATAGTATATATGTAAAAGTTATGTTATATTTAATTTTACTTGTTTTATATGTTTCTTACACAGAATAAGAAAATTAAATTATATCTTGTCTGCATTTCTGTTACCTATACACTTGTTCAATGCAAATATTAGAATTGTGGACAAAAACGAAATTTGGGCGTGGCTTCTAAAATTTTTCGCCTGCGCCGCTATTTTTGCGCCTTCGGCGCTATTTAAACCCTGTCACAATTTTTCCCTGGATCCGCGCCAGTACCCCACCCAAACTGAAACTCTGGATGCGCTACTGGGTATGTCTCGAAATCAATCGGGCATCACCGTGAAGTGGTCATCGAGGCAGAGAATTAGATTATGGAGTTCTTTCATCAAGGGTGCTTTATGAAAATGCGGTCGGATTCGCCCGATTTACAAATAAAATTTAGGGCAATTTTAAAAATTAATTGTAAGTTCTAGTAGGATTGTATTGGATTATTTCTTTTTTTAAGTAAATCGTTTAGGGGAAGCTGTGCTTCCCTAGCTTCCATGGTAAACACGCCACTGGTTGGGACGTTTATTCGCGGTTTATACTGACAATAAGGCTGTATCCTACTTGAACACGTGCAGGCTACTTTCTCCTCGAGTTGCGCGGTGGACTTTATCACTTAAGAGTTTGATTTTGGTATATAACACATCAAAGGAGCAGAAAGCATCATCTCTAACGCCTTATCGCGTGTGTTAGGCCTCCTACGCCTAATGAAAGATCATTGGCCGTCCTTAGCGTACTTAAGCTCCCGGAGGATTTTCTTAAATTATTACAAAAACGAAGCAGTTTCAATTAGAAGACAAAAAAACTGCAAAATATCTGTGTCATAATGTTTAGTATTTGTACACGATACATTAGCAGTAGCCACTACTATGTTATGAGTGTTATGATATAGCAACGCTGGCTAGAGCGTGACAGTTGTTGAGTCTGGAGTCCGCTAATAATTGTTATAATCTTTGATGTAGTGTTTTTTAATAATTAATAAACGTATTAAAAGCTACTGATGTTGTCTAAATGATACATGGTGTCAGGTATACTAGACTGAACCCTGGATTTTTGTGATTGTGTCACCTGGAAATTGGAGAAACAGCTGAAACATGGAGTCTTTATTTAAACCGCCAGAACCGCTAAGCGCACAAGGTAACATGGCTGACAATTGGAAGAAATTTGAGCAGCGATTTGATTTGTTTTTATTGGCGACGAGTCTTAATGAAAAAGAGGAGTCCAAACAAATTGCAGTATTTTTGAGTGTGATTGGAGAAGAAGGACTGGATATTTACAATTCGTTTACGCTAAGTACAGCAGAAAAAAAGTCGTTAGAGGCTGTAAAGGGAAAATTTGCAATGCACTGTGCACCCTTGAAAAATGTGATTTTGAGAGATACGTGTTTAACTCAATTATGCAGAAGGAGGGGCAAAGCTTCGATAGTTTTGTGACAGAATTAAAAATAGCCGTCAAACTAACAGAATACAAAGATCCAAAGGATATGGTGAGAGATAGGATTGTGATAGGAGTACATGACAAAGGAATACAGGAAATATTACGTCATGGGAAAAATCACTTTGACAGCGTTTGCAAGAAAAAAGAAGTTTTAAGCAAGGGAATAAAGAGACCTGGTAGAAAGGTTTATGAAGTAAAGGTAGAAGAAAGCTCAGAAGATGAAAGTAGTGAGAGTAGCGAGTTTTTTGTAAGTTCATTGGTCAAAAGTATTGATGGCCTGCGGTCAAAAAATGAGGCTATGTGGAGCAAGAGGATTGAAGTAGAAGGTAAACCCATTGAATTTAAGCTTGATACTGGAGCTGAGGTGAGTGTTATACCGTTCAATATTTTGAAGAATATTGGTATGCATAATGAGCTGAAAGAATTTCAAATGACTTTAATTTCTTATGGTAGCCCGGACTTTAAGATAAAACCTATGGGCGAAGTTATGTTAAATTGTAAAAGTAACAACAAGTCTGTGTGTATTATGTTTGTAGAGTAGATAGTAAGAATCAAATGCCTTTGCTAGGTTTCACAGGGTGTTTAGATTTAGAATTAGTTCAGCGAATTGATAATGTTGGTAAAGTTAATTTTAATTCAGTGAAGGAAATTGAACATATGTATCCTACAGTCTTTTCTGGATTAGGTCAGTTTCCAACTGAACATAAGATTATTTTAAAAAAAGATGCTGTGCCACGTGTGCAACAGGTAAGGCGTATTCCACAGGCTTTGCTAGAAAGAGTAAAAATTAAATTGAATGACCTTGAAAAGCAGGGTATTATCAGAAAAGTTGAGAAACCAACTGAGTCATTGTAGAGAAAAAAAATGGTGATTTAAGGTTGTGCCTTGACCCGAAATATTTAAATGAAAATATAAAACGTGAACATTTTTGATTCCGACAGCCGACGAAATTGCAAGCAAACTTAGCAATAAAGCATATTTTTCTGTCTTAGATATGAAAGATGTCTATTTTCAAATTAAAATTGATGAACAGTCAGCTGATTACTGTACATTTGGTCGCTACCAATTTTGTCGACTGCCTTTTGGGTTAAGCTCTGCACCAGAAGTATTTCAGCGTAAGAATTTTAATATTTTTGGTGACATTAATGGAGTAGAGATTTACTTCGATGATTTGATTATATCAGGTGAAACTGAGGCAGAGCATGACAAGAATTTAAAGAGTGTTCTTGATCGAGCTGTGAAGTACAATGTTAAATTTAATCGAGACAAAATACAATTTAAGTCCAGAGAGGTTAAGTTTTTAGGTCAGGTGTTTTTAGAAAGTGGTGTTAAACCTAGTCAATCACATATTGATGCTATCTTAAATATGCCTAAACCTGAAAATCGAGCAGATCTTTTAAGGCTACTTGGCATGGCCACATTTTTGGGTAAATTTATACGTAAATATATACCTTAGAAATTTGACGCGTCAAGATGTTGATTGGCATTGGACTATTGAACATGACGAATCACTTGCGCATCTTAAACATTTGTTAACAAGAGCGCCTGTATTAGATTTATTTGATCCGTCAGTACCTATAGAAATCGAGACAGATTCTTCAAAGGATGGCATGGGGTCTTGTTAATTACAGAATGCTCATCCAATTGCGTTTGCATCGAGAAGTCTAACTAAAAGCGAAATTAATTATGCGCAAATAGAGAAAGAACTCTTGGCAATTTTGTTCAGTTGTCAAAAGTTCCACTATTACATTTATGGTGTAAAAAATGTAAGAGTTTGTTCTGATCATAAGCCATTAGAGTGAATTGTCAAGAAAAGTCTACAGACTATTTCTCCTAGACTTCAACGTATGTTACTAAAATTACTAAATTATGACTTAAAAGTGACGTATAAGCCGGAAAAGTATTTGTTTATTGCAGATACATTATCGCGTGCTTTTCTTACAAAGTCTGATGATTCATATGACTTAGACCTGGAATATAATTTGCATTCTCTCACAAACTATGTGCCGATGTCTGATGAAAAAAAGAAATTGTTTAAACTTACTACAAAGAATGACGATCAGTTACAAAATGTAATGAATTTTGTTAAAACTGAGTGGCCATCCAACAAGAGTAAAATTCCAATTCTTGCTCGTCATTTTTATAAGCTCAAAGACGAACTATCAATATCTGATGATTTGTTATTTTTTAATCATAAGTTAGTTGTGCCGAAAGATCTTAAGAAAGATATGCTTATTAAACTTCATGAAGGGCACCTTGGCATTGAAAAAATTAAAGCTCGTGCTAGGCAAATTTTTTATTGGCCCCTTATGAGTCAGGATATAGAAAATTTTAGTAGGCAGTGCAGGGTTTGTGAAAAGTTTGCCAGACAAAAATTCCAAACAGCGATTGCAGTCTTATCCCATTCCAAATTGTCCTTGGGAAAGGTTAGGCGCAGATATTTTTTCCTACGGTGGTAAATCTTATCTTGTCGTTATGGACGCCTATTCGAATTGGTTAGAACTTGTTTTGTTAAACAATAAATCTGCTTCTGATGTGATTTTAAAGCTTAAGTCCATATTTTCCAAGTTTGGTTGCCCTGAAATTCTTGTATGTGATAACATTCCATTTGGTAGTTTTTCTTTTAAAGATTTTGCTAGAGAGTGGAATTTCAATATTAATTGTTTTACGCAGTCCAAACCATCCAAGGTCGAATGGCCTAGCAGAGAAAGCTGTTGGCATTGCTAAGAGTTTACTTAAAAAATCGTTAGAGGAAGGCAAAGATATATTTGAAGCCTTACTACAATATAGAAATTGTCCTCTCAAATTTTTAGGTTAGTCTCCTGGTCAGTTACTAATGAGTCGCATGTGTAAAACCAAGTTGCCAGTGTCAGCAGATTTATTGATACCTACCTTATGTAAAAATGTTAAAGATAATCTTGAAATAAGGCAAGGCCCTAATGAAAACTATTTCAATAAAACTGCTACTGATCTGAAACCTTTAGATCCTGAACAAAATGTAACAATGTTCAATCATGTTTGTAATAATTGGGAATCTGGGAAAATATTAGATTTGTCTGAAAATCCCAGGGCTTATAAGGTTTTGGATAGCCATGGCAATGTGGTTAAAAGGAATAGGTTTGATTTGAAAGCGTCATCTAATATGTATAAGCCAATAACCAGGGATTGTGGTAGTGGTGATACCGATTGTGACTTTTGTGGACCCAGTAGTGGCCCACCAAATAGTGTTGGATTTAAAAGTGTTAAAGTGCCTAAAGACTCGATGTGTAATACCAGTGGCCAGAGTAAAGTAGCCACTGAGAATTCTAATATTAAGCTTCCGATTAAGGTTCAGTCTAGTAGTGAATCCACAGTAGTCCAACCTGTTGATTGGCATAAGTCTAGATCGGGTCGTATTGTTAAAAAACCCAATAAGTTAGATTTGTAGTTTTAAGAGGGGAGATGTGTCATGTTTAGTATTTGTACACGATACATTAGCAGTAGCCACTACTATGTTATGAGTGTTATGATTATGCAACGCTGGCTAGAGCGTGACTGTTGTTGAGTCGTGGAGGCCGCTAAATTGTTATAATCTTTGATGTAGTGTTTTTTAATAATTAATAAACGTATTAAAAGCTACTGATGTTGTCTAAATGATACAATATCCATGGGCAACTCCAAAAAGGGGCTCTTAATGACAAATTTGTTTTGTTTGACGACGTCCTTTATCTTTGGCGATGTTGATGTCGAGATGAACTAAAGCAGAGATGTATTAAGGCTTTTCACGTGGCCCTGAGACATTTTGGCACCTATAAGTATTATTGGTCAGCGTTACGAAGAAAGGTGTGGTGGACCAATATGTCACGCGTCATTAAACGGTTTATTAAGGCATGCGATATAATTATGCCACAAGACAAAAAGTTCGATTTTACCCAGGGCAGCGCAGCAGGCTATAATTCCGGTATTTAGGGACGACCTGATTGCCCTCGATCTTTTTTGAACCCCTTATTCGTAGTCGCGCCTATATTCTTGTGGTTCTAAATGTTTTTACCAAACGCGTTCTTGTTTAACTCGCCTTACGGTTGATTATTTTCCTATTCTTGGCGTTTCCAAACGTTGTCGGACCGAGGCACACAGTTCTCTCTCTTCAGCGCGCTAGAAAGAGGCTCCTAATGCTTATAATATTCGAGTAATCTATAGCTCGGTCCGCCTCGTGGCTAACCCTTCGGAACGCGTAATGAAGGAGTTAGGTAGGTTATTTCGCGCCTACTGCCATGAAAAACATACGAGGTGGGCCTTCGAAGTGGTAAAATTTGTAAACTTTTTAAACAACGTTATCCACGAATTAACTGGGTTCACTTCAAACGAATTACGGTTCGGTAAAGATCGCTTGAGGCTCCTCCTGAACGATTGCGGCCACCTGGTGCAGATTTTGTGGATAGCCCGGAAACACTAATTTTGGCTAAAGCGACACTATCGGGGAAGGCTGCCCGTAAAAAAGAGCACAACCCTGGGAGACGCTGACTTTGCGCCTGGGACTTAAGTTCTCCTAAGGGCCAACCCCAAACCTTCCGCCATAACTTCAAAGACCAACAAAAATTTCTATTGCTTTTTGAAGGGCCTTACCGAGTTAAAAAATCTGTAAGTACAGCTAGTTTTGTTTTGGTGGACCCTGACACTGAGGTTGAACGTGGTTTATTCCACGCCAGCCACTTAAAGGTTTGGGTAGGTTTTGAAGCTGATTATCCCTCTTCAGAAATCCCGCCAGCTTCGGGGGGAAGCTGACGCGGAATATTAGTTTTCTGGTTCTGTGGTAGCACTCTTGTATGCATGAGGCAAACAACATTTATTTGCCGGAGTACCATACCGACGTTCGTTTATTCGGACTGTACTGTTTTTTTGATCATCTTAAAAAAAACGGCTTACTTGATCCATTGGAAACGTGAAGTTCATTTCGTGAATTAACGCGGTGCTAGCCATCTTGGTGACAAACATTGGGGCTGCTGTAAGGAGTTTGGTTTTATTTCTAGATTACTTTCTGTTTTAGGTAAGTTATGCATATTGAATCTTGTTATATGCATATTTCTCTCGTTTAGCGAAGGTGCGGTATCAAACTTATGTTACTTTTTGTTTTAGCCCGTTCGTTAAATCAAAAAAACTTAGGGTTTCACGGCGTAAGAGAACTTTCAAAATAGAAAATGTTAAAAATATAAGCATTGTATTCTTCATAAAATTATGCAACTTTATGTTAGGAATCGTTTTTTTCTATTTTCAATAATAAAGTGGCGTGAGAAGGTCAAACTTTTTTTCTTTCAAACGCTCATATCTCTGCTTTGGATAAACCGATTTTATTCAACTTAGTCTTGAAAAAAAGCCCTTCTTTTCCTCTACACGTAGATCTATTAATTATACCATATTGATTCTGATGGTGGCCACTAGATGGCGTTTTTCCGTAATTCCTCAATGCATAAGGATTTTCTCAAAAAAATCAAATGTTATGATATGATTTTTTCATCATATTTTATTTTAGGCTTATAAAGGCTATTAAATAGTGGAATAAAAAATCCAGGTCCGTATTTAAAATAAAAAAGTTGATGATGGTCGCTCGAATCAGAAACGTCGGATTAAAAAACTAACCCCATCAGCTTGTAGAGGAGGAAAAGTTACTATAAGGAACTGAAAACCGCAACGTGATATCTTTTGTTAAACGTTGACCTTCTCCCACTACTTTATTATTGAAAATAGAAAAAAAACGATTCCTAACATAAAGTTGCATAATTTTATGAAGAATACAATGCTTATATTTTTAACATATTTTTATTAAAAAAAATCAAGAGAAAATCTGCATTTCTATTTTGAAAGTTCTCTTATGCGGTCATTTTTCGAACTTGAAAATAATTTCCAGCACTTTCTCTTGGCCGCTTTTATCGATATATATTTTTCCCCAAAGTCCTAGTGTTATTACTTTCTGAGATATAACCGATTACCTCCATAGGTGGAACCACCCGGTCCCATTTTCGACACTTTTATAGGGTATCTCCGTAATTGTTAGTGCTATTAAAAAAGTAATATAGGCGGCATGTGCTCTTTTTGGGTCAAACTTAAAATGGTCAAATCAAAATTTAAAAACTTTCGCTCGCTTAAGAGATACGGGGAAAAATCAAAATATTGACAATTTCAAAATTATCCTATATTTTCTTAGTTAAAAGAGATACAGAAAAATGTTTTATGCAAAAGTTTCTTGAATTGCTGAATAATCTGCCGTTTTCAGAATAAGCATACGTGGTCAGGTAAAAAAAGTTATCGGACCTAACCTCATTTTTTTAAATGGAACACCCTTGTACATTCTAATCTGAAAAGATAATATTTTAAATTTTATTTTCAAATATATAACACACCATGGATGATATTGGTTTCCTAGGCGATTTATTTAAACTTTATTACTTTAAGCCACAGTAGGCTATGAAACAAAAGCTAATATCCGAGAAACAACTATCTTGACATTCTAGTTGTTATTAACATTTAACGTCAATTTGATTTTTACATATTCGTTTGTACGTTGACATTTTGAAAAATTTGTGATATGATATCAGTTTATACTGAGAGTGGAAAAAATGAAGAAATGCCGTAAAGTTTATATTTTGTTCGCTATCCGGAAAGACGGCAACCATTTAAGGACATATTCCGACGACTGGAATATAATTTAAAAACATACGGCTCTTTTACGATGCCGAGATTAAAAACTTATAATATAGAAAACAAGGAAAATGAAGAAATAAGCGTGTTAGCTTTGAATAGTAGTAGCTCAACTTTTATTGACGTGAAAACTTCTTTACGCGCGTTTAGCACTTTTAGTGGGTATTGAATGAGACTGAGCCGTCAGATTCGGCTATGCAACGCTCATGATGCAGTCGGGGAAAAAAGCAATATACTAAAATATGATCAAATGAATAGTGTATTTGCTTTTTATGGATCGATCCTTTTATCGTCTTGAATTTGAGATTTGCGGATGTTAGATTGTGAAAGGTTAATGGAGAATCTCGTCTTAGTGAGGTTTCCACTTCTGTCTTGTGGTCTTAAGCATACGTCCTAATTTTATTCTCTAAAATCACTTTGTAATTTCAGGAAAAAAATTCTACGTCGATCCGTCAGAAACGTAGAAACTGAAACTGAAATTACAAAATCTAAGGCGCAAAGAATTTTGACGTCCAATAAATATTTTCCATATGTTGTTAAAATTACACAATATTTACATCCTGGTGATGACGTGAGACGACTGGAATTTTGTCACTGATTTTTAAATAAATCTAACGAGGACCGTTTTTCACCAAAAAATAATTTGGTCAGATGAATCTCGAATTACAAGTTGCGGTATTTATAGCCGACATAATGAAAGACATTGGAACTCCACAAATCCCCACATGGTACGACCTGTTCGCCAACAAGGTCGATTTGGGGTAAATTTAGGTTGTTTTTTGTTTCAAAACAAACTAGTGTATCGCTTCTTTGAAGAAAATTTAAATGCAGATAGATATCTAGACATACTCCAATCAAACCTTTTCGATATCCTTGATGATGTTCCTTTAAATGAAGTAATAGAGATTTGCTTTCAACAAGATGTCGCCCCTACTTATAACCCTCTTCGAATAAGAAAGTATTTAAAAACCCACTTTAGAAACCGTTGGATAGGAACACATGGACCTATAAAGTGGCCACCACGACCTCCGGATCTAACACCTCCACATTTTTTTTTGGAGAGTGTTGGAAAATAAAGTTTATAAAGAAGTAATTTTAACCCGAGAACAACTTGACCAAAGAATTCATGTTGCCCTTGCAGAAATAAAACCATTACACATCATGAATGCCTTCAAATCCGTTCGAAAAAGATGTCAAGAGTGCATTGAAAACAACGGAGGAGCTTTCGAACATTTGCGATGATTCCCGTCATTCTTTACCTTCATCTGAATCTTTTATTTTGTTTTTCAAAATGTTGATAAGTCATTTTCACAACCAAATATGTAAAAATAAAATTGACGTTAAATGTTGATAACAACTAGAATGTCAACATAGTTTCTCGGATGAACCTAACTTTTGTTTCATGGCCTACTGTGGCTTAAAGTAATAAAGTTTAAATAAATCGCCTAGGAAACCAATATCATCCATGATGTGTTATATATTTGAAAAGAGAATTTAAAATGCTATCTTTTTAGATGTAAAATGTACAGGGTGTTCCATTTAAAAAAATGAGGTTAGGTCGGATAACTTTTTTACCTGATCCCGTATACTTATTTTGAAAACGGAAGAATTTAGCAATCATTATAAAGAAACTTTTGTATAAAACGTTTTTCTGTATTTCTTTTAACTAAGAAAATATAGGGTAATTTTGAAGTTGTCAATATTTTGATTTTCCCCCGTATCTCTTAAGCGAGCGAAAATTTTCAAATTTTGATTTTATCATTTTAAGTTTGACCCAAAAACAGCACATGACACCTATATTACTTTTTTGATAACACTAACAATTACCCTATAAAAGTGTCGAAAATGGGACACCCTGTATTACTGTTTGGTTTATTGACTCTTTATGGCCTCTATAAAATTTCATTAAATTATACAAGTCGGTTCAAAAGTTAGAGCCAAAAAAGCAAATCGCCCCTTAGGGGCTCTGTATCTCCGTTAAGGGACACTTTAAGAATTTCTTTTCTATAACAAATTAGGGTTATTTTGACCTCCTTAACACCCTGTATATCTATATAATCTAAAAAATTGAACAGCATCTTTATCTCTTGTTTATAGAAAATAGAAACACATTACTATTGATACGTTTTTCAGAACAAAAAGATTAGGTAAGTGGAAGTTAATTAAATCTAATATTACTGGGGGATAATAAAAGAGTATTTAAGTAACAATCATTATATCTACTAGGTTTAATTTAATCATCTGCTTTCAGATGTCTCGCCCACTTCAACAACCATTTACACCTTCGTTGCCTTCATTTTCGCTCTCTCCGCTCTCAGAAGTGTCCCTGTGATCGTCTCGATTGGAATCTAACCTTAAATTGCTGATTCTTTCAACGGTAGCTTGCAGATCTTGTTCTTGATTCGGTGATTCCCGACCGCTGGTGGGGCTTTGTGGAGTATTCGATGGAGTGATTGGTGTTATATTATCAGTACGACCTTCGTTTGGACTGGCCGGTCGTACTTCTCGCGGACAGGGATTATCGGAAGCTGGAGGATCCGTTCTAATGCCGGCAACACCTATAAAGAGTAATAAGCAATTTTTAAAGAAACTTACGGAATCACACGCGTAGGCGATTCCTAAACTTAAGGGAGTATAGTCTATCTTTAAATGACACGAGGTGATAAATCAATCAAAACCGTCGTCTCCATGGGCGAGCAAGATTTTTCGGCATGTATAAATTTAAATAGGCCTAAATTTTCAAATTGGTGAAGAATTCGTACAAGTATCGACATTGAATTCAAGTTTTGTCTTCAAATATATAATTGTAAATAGTAAAATACTAATTAAAGTCTAGGTACTTATTCGGTCTCTGCTCTAATCATTTTATTCCTTTTTTTTTGTGCCCAATCCTGATTACCTGCTTTCTAATTATGTGGTTATTTATTATGCCTTTATGGGTGCATCTATTGGAATAATACACCTATTTATATCTATACATACCTACCTTGGGTTTTCTCAGTGAAACTAGTCAAAGTGTGAAGTTTTTTAATTAAATATGGAGAATTTTCAACAATTGCCTAAACGCCCTAGAATCGGTCCATGTACAGTAAATGAAACAAAAAATTCTTAACTGTTACGATTCTATTAAAAGGAAGAATGCGGACTTGAGTGCTGACAATGCAGTGCAATGTAGAGCAGATATGCTTAACGTTGGGAAAACAACAATATATCAACTTTTAAAAGAAGAAAACAGTGTTGGCGTCAGACCTCCAAAAACTTCTCCAGGTCGACCAAAACTTGAGCTGGATGACGTTTTAATGCGGAGAATAAGGCGAAAAGTTCACATTCTTAAAAAAAAAAAAAAAAAGAAATTCCGAGGCTGAACAAAATTTTGTCCTCAAGAAGATCAGGGCTACCCATTTTTGCGGTACGTGACTATTGGACAAAGGCGTTTTGGCGTCGTCATTTTGGCGCCGGCGTATGGGCGCAAGGCATTCGGGCGACGTCCATTTGGGCGTAAGGAAACTTAGGCGCCCATGAATTTGCCCCTGTCGAACTAAATGAATTAAAACCAGAATGTATTATTTTTTATTATATTTATTTCAACAAAGTTAAAGAATATAATAGGTATCTAATGCTAGGTACGGTATATTATCATGAGGTTTTGGAAAAGGTATTGACAAAGTTATTAAATGTTCTGAAAAGGTACATTCAATGTTATTAATATATACATTCATTTATTCTATTAAGAAATTATGCGCAATTCCACAAAGAAATTCTAAAGTTGTTCTATTATTATAATTTTGTACAATATTTTTTATTCTTTCATCGGCCAACAAATATTTTCTTCTTTTAGCTGGTGGTGCATCTCCTCTTAAAAACTGCTCATAACTGGTATCTCTTCCTTTTTGGACCGTCCTCAGCCCGGAAATAAATCTCCATATGGAAGGGTGGTCCATATCTAACTCCGTTTGAAATCTCTTGTGGGCTGCTTCTGTAAAGTTATTGGTCCTGAGTTGATCTGATAAAACTCTGCGGTACACATTCCAGATTTCTGGTGGGAATAATGGTCTCCTTCTGCCTCCAGTTCTGAGAGGTCTGCCGATATAATTATCTTCAAACCAGTTTACTAACGACAGGAGGTCTTCGGGCACTGTTTCTTCTAAAACTCCGATAGCTGCTTGAAGATCAGCTTCCGGGACAAATGCAAGGGCAGCAACACATCTAACATTAAGTGCAAACTCCGGTTCTTCATTGTATTGACGTGTCAGATGCAATTCACCTAGTTTTTTCTTAATGTTTTTCATTAGATGGAAGAAACATCCATGGATCTCTGCGTTGGGAAACACTGAAGTTATAGTGCCAAAAACCGCCGCTTCAAAGTCAATGGATACTGTTTCAGGGTTGAATTCTGGCTACAGCTCTCTAAGGCATGTAAAAAGTTTCTTATATGTGTCACGCTGTTTGTTGGGTAAAAGCGCATAACAAATTGGTAGCACAAATTCATCACGTGCAGCTAAAATTACATAGATTTGGGAGAAGAGTGGTGGTGCTTGTCTGAATGTCCCATCCATAAAAATCGATTTTATATGTCGGGTAAAAGTAATGTTACATTCTTTTCCAAATACCGAAAATCTGTTTGGATCATCACGACCTGTGTCCAAGAGCAAAAATCGTTGAAATTCATGTGGAGCATATTCATACCGTTGGTAGGACTCTGGGATTTCTAACAAATGTAGAGTTGTTGGACAGGGTGGAACTGCATCTGATTTTGATCGTATTCGCTGAACACATCTTCTAAATGCGTCCTTGTTTGGTAGGTCTCCTTGAACTGCAGGTCCAGTGCTTAATAATACGTGGTTAAGAATTTGTATAGGCGCTTCAACGGTTTCTAAGGTTCTTTTTCTGATGTCTTCTCTAATTTTTGAAACTTCAAAACTTGCTGGATCAACATCATGATTATGATTGCGAATAATTGTTATAAACGTATTGTCTCTCCCAGTGTGAATTCTTCCTAAGCAGCCAAGATTTTTCTTCAAACACCTCCAGAACTTCTTTGAATTATCCTTGCTTTCCTTATCGAAGATATAGGAAAAACCTTCATAGAAAAGTCTTTCCTTTCCTCTGTTCGTTACGGAACTTTTGGTTGTAGCCATGATTTAATAGTAGTGTTTGCTCTAACAAATCGAGGCAAAAACTAAATATTGACATTGACATCATTGACAATATTGAAATGACATAAAATACCTAAACATTCATTGTGACTTTTAATTATTATTAAGGGTAAAAAATAAAATATTATTTAGGAGCTTATGCTATAAACACATGAATTAAAGCTTATGGTTAAGTAAATTCTTGGTATAATTTGTATTAATAATAATGGCAAGTGAAATTAAATACCTAACTTTTAGGTAAATTTGGTTTATTATTTATAAAGGACAATTCACAGATGCATTTTTTCAATGCTATTTTCTGTAGTAATATATTAAGGGATAGGGAAATTATCGAAAATCATTCCGAAGATTTTTTGCCGTGGAAATCGCTCGAGGGCTTGCCCGAGAGCGATTTCCTAATGGCAAAAAATCTGAGAATGATTTTCTGATTATTTCCCAATCCCGAAATGTATTTTGAAGATTATTTACCAAATAAAAAACTAACGATTTCTGACGGGTGAGATTTTCACTTTTGACAAGGGTGATTTTCACCGGAGAGCGGGAGATTATCGCTGAATAATCAGGTGAAAATCAACCCGCTTTTATAATGGATGAGGTAAATAATCTATGAAAGTCATAACCTAACGGTAGGCGCCCAAAAGTCCCGGCGCCAAAAAAACCTAAGCCGAAATGTACCGCGCCTAACCGCCGGCGCCCAAAAGCCTAAGCCTAAACGCCTGCGCTCAAAAGTCCTGCTTCGCCATTTTTGTGTAGAAATATGCTTTGGGAATTATTAAAAAAATGTGTTTTCGATGGAAAAAAACATAATAGGCGATCGATTTTAATAGACAGAAGCGATATCGTCTGTTGGAGAAGAAATTGCTTAAGAAGCATCCGAAAAATCAGAGCAGAAAACAAAAAAATATTTTACCTAGACGAAACATGGCTAAATATAGGCCACCCTGCGACTATATTTTGGCAGGATGGAAATATTAAAAGGTTAAGGCAAGCTTTTTTGCTAGGATTATCCACAGGATTAAGACCGCCATCTGGAAAAGGATCTCGACTTATCATAACCCATATTGGAAATTCTGAAGACTTCGTTAAAGGTGGTCTACTGATGTTCCAATCTGATAATACAGGAGACTATCACGAAGATATGAATGCCGATGTCTTCGAAGAATGGTTCGAGCAAATGTTGAATCTTATAGTATATATATTACGTCAGGAATTACACAGTAATTTTACGATCGTCAATAACTCTGGTTTTTTTACATAAAATGTGCCAGCACACATACCTTTAAAATCCTAAACTAAAAATGTAAACATATGCAATAACACTAACTTAAAATTAACATACATATTAAAACCTGTTAAAATTAACACACTATACAAGTTGATGTAGTAAAAACTCGTCTATACTATAAAAAGCATTAATCAACAAAAATGTCCTTATTTTTACCTTGAACCGTCTAAGAGGCAGATCTCTCAGAGTAGCAGGAAGTTTGTTATAGAAAATAGGACCATAGTAGTTAAAGCACATACGTGTTTTGTGGAGTCTCAGAAAATCTAATCTTATTTGATTTCCATGTCTAGTAGGATAATGATGGTAGTAATTATTTGTATTAAATTTGTCCAAGTTGTTGTGACAATAAATAATACATTCATATATGTATCGACAAGGAATAGTCATAATGCCAAGCCTTGAGAAAGCAAGCCTAGCATCCTCCCTGTAACCAAGGCCAGCAATGATCCGTACTGCTCTACGCTGCAGTGCAAAAACTCTTTCGAGATGTGCTGAGTGTCCCCACGTTAAAATGGCATACACTGCCACAGACTGGAAAAGGGCATGAAAAGTCTGCAAGAGAACAGCCTCCGGCATAATCCTAGAAAGGTTCTTTAGCAAATAGATATTTTTAGACAGGCGTGAAGCAGTGTACTCTATATGAGCTTCAAATTTTAAAGTTGGATCGAGGTAAATGCCCAGAAACTTCACCCCATCAGAATCACCCTCCTCAAGCTCTCGTAGTCCAAACACTATATTTTCCGTTTTATTTTCGTTAAGTGTGAGCTTATTCGATCTAAACCACACATTTAAATCTTTAACTCGTTCATCCATACCAACTCTTAGATTCTCACGGCTCTCCCCACTTATTGCCACCGACGTGTCATCCGCAAACAACAAGGTCTTCGCCCCCGGCACTGCTAGGCCGATATCGTTAATGTAAATGAGAAATAGCAGTGGCCCCAACACCGAGCCCTGTGGGACACCATGCTGTACAGCCGCCCAGGTTTCAGAGATCCTGCCGTTGTATACTGTTTTTTGATTTCTGCCATTCAAATAAGAGCCAATCAAATCCACACTCACTCGGTCCACACCATACCATCCCAGCTTCTCCAGCAAAATTTCGTGTGATACACAGTCGAATGCCTTTGAGAGGTCACAGCATGCCGCGCTAACATAGTGCCCCCTCTCAAAAGCCTCCGCCACAAACTCCAGGAAGTCCAGAACAGCCAGGGATGTGGATCTACCGGGCCTGAAACCATACTGGCTGTCTGTGAGCAAGTTATTATTTTCAAAGTAAGCATACAGTTGACTTTTAAGCAAATACTCGAATACCTTTGACATTATAGGAACCAGTGCAATGGGGCGGTAGTTAGATAAGTTGTTCTTATCCCCTTTTTTAAATACTGGTACAACCTTTGTTTTTTTTAAGCATGTTGGGAAAACACCATGTCCTATACATTGATTTATTAGTTTAGTTAGAGGCAAAATCAACAGATTCTTTAAAGACTTTAACATAGATACACTCATATCAAATATATCTTTACTTTTTTTGTTTTTTAGTGCGTCAATGGCATCCCTCACCTGGTTAAAACTCACCTCCTGAAAACTAAATGTTACACCTATATCAAAGTTTGAAGCAGTTACATAATCACTTGGTTCAATCCCAGTAGCCGAGACTTTAGATAACGTTTCTTCTGCTATGTTAGCAAAAAAAACGTTAAAATCATCAGGTGATAAGCCCTCACCCCCTGTACAGTTGTTACAACCCCTGATATTGTTTACCACATCCCAAGATGCTTTCACAACATTGGATGATCTCAGTATAAAGTCAGAATAACCTTTCTTTTTTGCTGTTTGAATATTTTGCCTATATTCCTTTTTAAATGTTTTTATATAATCTCTCAAATTTTCTGAGGGTTTATTTTTATAAAAATCCTGCAAAAACTTCAGAGTTTCCCTCATACCCTTTAGGTGATCATTAAACCAAGCCAGTTGAAAATACAAGGGCAAACTGACTAAACCTTGAATCAGCATCCATCCCCTCTGTGCTTACAAAATTCCAGTCAACATTCTCCAAGTAATCATACATTTTACGCATACCACGTTGGGTGACCGGTCTGCATTCATAGTACTCAGGCTCCACACTCATTCTACTCACACTCAGGCTTACCTCGATTGCCCAGTGGTCTGACAAAAATGGGTTAAAAACACCTATATTAAAATCCAAAAGACCTTCAAAATTTATAAATACATTATCAATACAGTTCACCAGGTTTGTACTCTGAAAGACCTGCCTAGACAAACCAAAGCTTCCCACTAAATCAATAAAATCGTTTTTTCTCTGATTGATAGTGTTAAAAATAATGTTAAAGTCTCCATTTATTACTAAATACTTATATCTATTTTGACTTACGACTTGTAGTAAATTTTCAAATACATTTAAAAAAACATTAAAATCACCAGTTGGTGGGCGGTATACAGTTAAAATTGCTGTATTAAAGTCTTTCAACTCCATGGCTGCAATCTCAAGGTGGGATTCGACTGAAAGTCTGTTTATATTGTCTATACCCTGCCCCTTCAGAGTAGGCTCTGACAAAATCGCCGTTCCCCCACAATTTCTATGGCATCGTGCAAAGTGGGATGTCACTTCAAAATTCTCCACAGTATGACATTGTATTTCATCATTTTTTAGATGATGTTCACTAAAACACAGGACATTGTACTTGCTATCAGACTGTAAAGTGTGAAGAAATAACTCCAATTCCTCAACTTTATTTCGTAAAGAACGAATATTTATATAAAAGATTCTTAAGTTACAGTCACTTCCATTTATTATATTTGCGTTGCCATTTTGGTGTGAATTTTTTACCGCTGGTCTTTCACCGATTGGTTTTCCACGCCCCTGGTTGTTCCTGGACGCCTTTGCAGATTGAGAAAATGGTTTATGGTGATACCACTGGGCCATAAGTCAGGTGACATGATCCTGTCTCGGTTACCCAAGGGTACACAGAGTTTGAAAGAACTTCGTATTTTGTCCTTTTGTGTTCTCATTTTGTAGGATGTGCAGTCATCATACCCATTATCCTTCAAATAATTGGAGATCGTTTCCCCCATTGTGGCAGGTGTAAAACCGGATACAAATAACCATGCCTGGCTTTTTGGAGTTGCTACTGTTAACTGGTCCACATTTTCCTTTGTGCCTTTGGTCGGTTCTGGACGTCTAGTCCTGCGTTTTCGGTCAACTCGTTTCCATCCATCCCCGGTGTGCTGGTTTTGGTTGAATTTACCATCATAGGTAGGTTTTAAGTTTATTTCTCCTCGGTCAGGTTCAGGTACGTTGGCTTCCCGCGCATTCTTTGATTGTTGGGTTATGGTTTTCAACGGCTGGCAAAGTTACGAGGAATATCTGTGCTCAGGCTCCCTCCTTACCACTGCGAATTAAACCCGATCGAACTTATATGGGTTCAAATAAAGACAGACGTCGGCGTCGCCAGGAAAAACACGACTTATAAAATGGTGGATTTAAAAAGACTCTTTAATGAAGCTATGGGTAAAATCAGTGAGGAAAAGTGGAAAAAGTGTATCGATCATGTAATAGAAGAAGAAGCCAAAATGTGGCAGGTAGATATAATAATCGAAGAAATGGTTGAACCGCTCATTATAAACGATGTTAATAAAAGTTCATCTTTCGAATCGGACTATGATTAAGCCATAACGACAAAGTACTATTCAATTTTTGAAAATGCTTTGTTTGTAATATTCTTTATTATATCTTGTTTTTGTAATTATATTATGTGAAATAGTAGCATCCTTTGTTATTTATTAGTTAATACAATTTTTTAAAGGTTTTTATATGTTATAAATACCTACGAATATAATATAATATAATATAATTTTAGGAGAATAGGCGTCTTTAAGATTTTTAATTTAAAAACTTTCTCAATGACCTGCTAAAGGATTTTTCCAATAACAATGGTAAATCCTCAAATATAACAATAGCTTGCGATAAATTCAGGGTGGACCTACCTAAAGAATGCTCATTATTTGGATCCTTAAATGTAAATACAATAGATTTTAAAGGATGGTGTTTAAATTGTTCTTGATACCCTGGTATGCGTTTTGCATATTTAATGAGCATTTGTTACCCCGCGCCAATTAAAGGGAGACTATAGTTACTGGGTTTTCATTTATTAGATTAGATTAAAATTAAAGAGATCCTATCTCCTATTCATAATAATGGTGATGTTTCCTTACTATTAAAATAGGGAGTGCAACATGTTTGAATACGTCTAGAATGCATTGGAAAACAATAAAAAGTAGCATCAGCATAAAAGTTAGGAAATTATTGTCATACTAAGTAAATACTTATACAGGGCTGCCCAGAAGTCCGGAATAAAATTAATATAGCCTTAACCTGTCACTTTTGGGGAAAATGCTCGGACACGTCAATTTAGTTTTATACAGGGTGACTCGGATCTAAATGTACATACATCACCAGGAGATAGTGGACATCTTGGGGGTTCTAAATAATCTATCTTTAGTGGGTCCATCTTTCCTCGTTACTTAGATACAGAGTGTTTTATAAGGTTCGGCTCACTTTTGTTTTTGCCATAATTCTTTTAGCACAAGGTATAAAATGTTCATATTCGGTAGAAATATTTTGAGTAGGTAGCTATCGCTTTAAAATGCCGTATGAAAATTTTTTGAAATTCAGGTCCGGACTTTAAAAACAAGACTGATTTCATTTTTTTAAATTCAACACCCTGTATATCATATTTTTGTCAATTTTATTTTTTATTTGAAAAACACATAAAAAACTAATTCTAATGACATACTTATCAAAGTCCCCGCACTCGCCGCTCAGCCATAATAAATTGCTCTTCTTTAGATGTTGAAACACATACAAAATAATAACTGTTTTTATAACGACAATAATACCAATAATAACAAAAATAACAAAAACATAATTATTTGAGAATATTTTCAAAATGCTCACCATTAACTTCTTCACATTTTCTTCCTCTGATATTTAAATTTGAAACTGCACTTCTGATTACACCTGGTCTATTTTTTATTTCCTGAAATGAAGTGATAATGCGTTGCAAGAGCTGGTCCCGTGTGTTAATTTCTTCCTCGTAAACTAAATTTTTCATATACCCCCAAAAAAAGAAGTCCAGCGGGTTAAAGTCGGGAGATCTTGCTGTTGGGATATTTATTGTTTAAAAGTTCGGAAACAATTCTTGCATAATGTGGAGGGGCTCCATCGTGTTGGAAATACATTCCTCTTAAATTAACATTCTCATTTTGGAGAAGATTGGTAAACTGGTAAACTGAGCTTCATCGCTCCACAAAGTCCGGTGAATATCTCTTTGGTGCCTCCTAATCCACTGACAAAAAACCAAACGGTTAGCATAATCACCTGGTTCCAACCTTTGTACCTCTTGGATATGATAAGGATATAAGCCTTCATTTTTTATTGTTGAATGGGTTAATTTTTGCGTTATATACAGACGTCTAGCAATTTTCCTTGTGGATGTTTTTGGATTTTCTTCAATCAAATTTAAAATGCCTTCTTCCTGTTGAACTGGGTGTCTTACAGGCTGATCAATATTATTTTGTGTCGGAAAATGTCCTTGTTCACGAACAAAAGAAAATACATTTGAAAATGTTTGATGGTTTGGACATCTTCTTCCAGGAAACCTTACTTCATACTGTCGAGAAGCGGCTCGCCCGTTACCATCGCAAAATCCATATACAAATATTATATCAGCGTATTATTGGTTTGAAAATTGATGGGGCATTTTAAACGAGAAGTAAATGTTTAACAAAAATATCCTCTTAATGCCCAAAAATCTGACAGGTTACAACTGACAATGACTTATTATGTTTTGTTGCCCCCCAATATTTCGTTGTTCTGAGGTGCCGAGCCATGGAGTCAAATTGAATTGAAAATTTTCAAATTTTAACACGCCGCTATTTTATTACTTTGGTTTATTTCTTATTATTGGTATTATTGTGGTTATAAAAACAGTTATTATTTTGTATGTGTTTCAACATCTAAAGAAGAGCAATTTATTATGGCTGAGCGGCGAGTGCGGGGATTTTGATAAATATGCCATTAAAATTAGTTTTTTATGTGTTTTTCAAATAAAAAATAAAATTGACAAAAATATGATATACAGGGTGTTGAATTTAAAAAAATGAAAACAGTCTTGTTTTTAAAGTCCGGACCTGAATTTCAAAAAATTTTCATACGGCATTTTGAAGCGATAGCTACTCAAAATATTTCCACCGAAAATGAACATTTTATACCGGGTGCTAAAAGAATTATGGCAAAAACAAAAATGAGCCAAACCTTATAAAACACTCTGTATCTAAGTAACGAGGAAAGATGGACCCACTAAAGATAGATTATTTAGAACCTCCAAGATGCCCACTATCTCCTGGTGATGTATGTACATTTAGATCCGAGTCACCCTGTATATGCTCACATTTTGACGTTATTCATTTGTTTTTTTATAGACATTTGTCAAAGATATGACGACATCGATCTTGTTTTTTAATGGAAACATACAGCTTGTGATACATCATTTGATAGCTAATATCTCGTACAGTATGCTCATAAATTTTGGCGCGATTCAGTCAAGCTATTTCAAAATGGCGACTGTTAAAAGTTAAAAAAAAAACCTATTTAAATAAGCGCAAATGATAAATCATTGATGTTTTTTTTTACCTTTCAAGGTAAGAAATCTTCATTGTTTTACGTTCTGACATTTTCTGACATTGTGAACTTGTAAAATTAATTTAGGTATTTCCGAAGTATTATTTTACAATTTTCTAAACAAAAATGGTTTTGTCGGAAAGGCAGCGTATCGAAGTCTTGATATTGTTAGGATGTGGAGATAAAATAAGAAGTCAAAGTGAAGTAAGCACTTTATTTAATACTAAGTATCCGGAAAATCAAATTTCACAGGGCACTGTTAGTAAAATATTCCACAAATTTAATGAACATGGCACAGTAAAGGACTTGCCTAGGAATGGACGGCCACGTGTTTTAGGCGACGATCAAAAATTGGATATTGCATTATCTCTGCAGGATAATCCGCATGTTTCAACAGTGTCATTGACTCAACATCATGATACATCTGAAGGTACTATTGGAAGATTTTTGAAAGCAGAAAAATACCACCCTTATAAAGTATGTCTTGTCCAAGAACTTTTAGAAGATGACTATGATAGGCGGAATTTTGCGAAGAAATGATGAGACGGTGTGACGAGAATAATAGGTTTCCACAGAACATATTACAAAGCTGGCCAGTTGGTTTAAACCAGTGCCAATAAACTCAGATACACACACACACACACACACAGAACATATTATTTTCGGATGAAGCTACTTTCTATTTAAACGGGGTGGTTAACAGACATAATTATCGTTTCTGGAGTCAAGAAAATCCACGATGGATATTTGAAGCGCATACTCAGCGGCCCCAAAAAGTAAATGTATGGGTGGTATCATTAATAACCGAATTTTAGGGCCATTCTTTTTTTTTCTTAACCTTCGAGTTGAGGCCTGCTCTAGCTGTAATTTTTCCCAACGAAGTAGATCCAGATATACCTAATGAAACAATTTGGTTTCAGCAAGATGGTGCTCCCTCGCATTTTGGTGTCAATGTGAGAAGATATTTAGATCAGATATTTCCAGGTCGCTGGATTGGACGACGTGGTACAATTGAATGGCCACCGAGGACCCAAGACTTAACGCCTCCAGACTATTTTCTTTGGGGATATCTAAAAGAAAAAGTTTACCAAAATAGGCCAGATAATATTGAAGATTTAAAAAACAAAATTAAATTGGAGACACATAACATACCGGCTGAAGCCATTCGAAATTCCGTCGACGGATTTTACCATCGTCTGGGAGCATGCCAAATAGAGGGTGGAGGACATTTCCAGCATTTGCCACGTTAAACCACCTTTTTGTTGTGTTTTGTTTTGCTTCGTTACATTTTTTTTTTTTTTTACAAAATAAATAACAAATAAACCATAACCATTGTTAAGTCACAATGTCACAAAATATCAGAACGTGAAACAATGAAGATTTCTTACCTTGAAAGATAAAAAAAACATCAATGATTTATCATTTCCGCTTATTTAAATAGGGATTTTTTTAAAACTTTTAACAGTCGCCATTTTGAAATAGCTTGACAGAATCGCGTCAAAATTTATGAGCATACTGTACGAGATATTAGCTTTCAAATGATGTATCACAAGTTGTATATTTCCATTAAAAAAAAAGATCGATGTCGTCATATCTTTGACAAATGTCTATAAAAAAACAAACGAATAACGTCAAAATGTGAGCATACATAAAACTAAATTGACGTGTCCGAGCATTTTCCCCAAAAGTTACAGGTTAAGGGTATATTAATTTTATTCCGGACTTCTGGGCAGCCCTGTATATAAATATAAATAATATTTTCACCTTCAAAAAACAGCAGCACATTTAAGTCTAATTCCTCATCTCTCTACTGTTCTCTTTTTCCAATCTCAGCTTTGGTCTCTTCGATTTTTTGTTACTGTATATTTAATAGTGCTTTGGAAAGATAAAAATCTATTGAAAATATTGTGACCTGCGGCAACTCTTCGTCTGGATCGTCGTATCCTCTGAGAAATACAACTCAGAAAAATTACGAAACCCAAATTGTCAAACAAATATGTTGATAATTCCGAACTAGTCAGCTCTAAATCGAGAACGTGAAGAGCAATTCAAAATAACTTAGTTGGGTGAGCAAGTAGGTATTTCAAACAAAATATTGAATTCTACAGGGTGTCCGGGAAAATGTGGGAAATCTCTCGGATTCAGATGGAACATGAAAAAATAAGATGAAAAGTTGCTATAAAATTTTCTCTTACATGCCCTTCCTACGGAGATATGTGCCCCTGAAGGACGCCGCTGGAAATCGGCTTTTCTTGAATAACTTTTAAAGTACTTAATATAATTTAATAAAAATTTAATGTGATGGACACTAGTAAGGACCTCTTAAAATAGTGTCCTTGAAACATATTTAGCTTTTTTAGTTTACCAGGGGCGGACTAAGCTTTACCACTTAATGCTTACATTTTTAACATCCTGTATGATAAAGACTTAAAAAAATAAATCTAGGTAGCTTGTACCTTAGACTAAAAATACTCCTGTTTATTATCGGTAAAATAAACCGTTTTCGAGAAAAACAATAATAAACGGATAGTTGTAGAATGCCTATGTTCGCAAAAATGTGCGTTTTATTTATTTATCGGCACCAAAAAAGCGTATTGTTGTTGCAAACGTTACTGTGGTACGAAATAAATAAAATATTCTGCATTTTAGAACTTGACATCTTTCACACAGAACAATAAAGGTTAGAGAAATGTTACAACAATGTTAAAGTTTCGAAACATGGGCCATCTATGAACCAACTGCATGGCTAACCCACCGGCAAAACAGAATTATATTTTACCGATAATGCCATGATGGCATTATAGAAATCTGACATACAGACTGAAGAAATGCGCGGGAATATTTGAAAATATATTATAATTTTTAAATAAATTTTAGTTTTGATTCGATTTGACTGTAACATTACAGTTGGATTTCAAAAAATATATGTTTGGCAGGAATACACAAGCTGCTCGCCTTATAAGTAAATGTGAGCAGCTTGTACTAATTTCTAACCAATTTAAAAATATATCTTCTGGAACACAATTATATAGTAATGTTACAACCAAATTGAATCAAAACCTTAAAATTTATTACACATGAATTGTTTTTATTACTGTTTTTTTAATTATAAAACAATGTCTAGTGAATTATCATAATAAAAGAAAATATGATCAAAATATATTTATTTAGAATATTTAAATTAAAAAGATACCTACATATGATTTAAGAATACAATATACACACTAAAGTCATGATATTTTTAAGAAATTAGATTTTCTCACTGATAATTATTACAGCTAAGGAAGCCTAGGAGTGTGGTTAGACTGAAACAGAAAAAAAAATTCTTTTCAATTAGGATATAAGGTACAATAGGTACGAAAACTTTTATATTTTGCCCAATTAGAGTGAGGAGAGAAACATTGGCCAGTTAAATTGCATAGCAGGTGCAATGTAGTAATGCTGGTATCAGCTGTACCCTCCCCGAGACACATGTAAAAGCTTACACTCTCAAGGACTACATTCGAGGACACTGTATATTCTACTTATAAGCCTATACTGTACGAAAACAAGTAAAACCCAATTAAAGGAACATATTCCAGTAAATACTCTTCATACCTATCACTAAATTTGCAAACAAATCCATGGAAAAAATATAATACCTATGTTATTCTTCCTATATTGGATTTTAATTTATTAAATGTAATTTTTTTATTAACTCATTATAGAGGTTTATAGGTTATAGTTAACTTCATTATCCAGTTCATCTCAGGCTAAACTGTATTTTTGAAAATAAACCGAACTAACCTAACCATAAGTAGACTAAAGAATATCAATAACGGTATACATATATCCAATGTTTAACTACAAACAAATTGTTTGTCCTGTACCTAGACACAGACTAATTTAATAGTATTTAAACCAAAAACATTTTCTAAACTTGTATTTTATAGAAGGCAATGCAGTAAGTACTTAAGTGAGTATTTATTTATTACAGTTAGTAGAGTAGAGTAGTTATACAGTTATTAGAAACTACAAGCTACAGAAAAATAAGGATTACTACAAGCTGTTAAACATAAGAGAAAGTGTAGGTGTATGTAAAAATATTTACTTTAACTGCAAGCAAGGTAGCTAAACAGAAGTGACTCACCAGTTTTGAAAAATTAGGAAGGAACTAATTAATATCATTTTTACCCAGACACACTTCAAAAGATCATTATTAGAAAGTTGTGAATCTAAAACTATACTTATCAACTTACTTTAGTATAATACTTACAATAAAAATATACTTCCAAAAATCATCAATCCCAAAGCATGGTCGACAGCGAAGTTTCAGCTAAAAAATATCCGAAAAAAGAACTTACTTGCTCATGAAAAAATAAACTAAGGACTTAGATATCACTATAAACTTACCAAAAAGCCCCACTAATTCATTCCAAGATCAAATTAAACCCATTTTATAAAGAAAAAAGTCGTGGAAAAAATCACAACAAACGCGTCAGAAGACCAGACGAGAAGTAAACTGTCAGTCATAAAATAAATCAGTGTTACAAAAAAAAAACACTAGCTTTTTAATGTTTTTGTAAGATTTTAACCGAAAATGATGATAGTATGAACTTAAATTAATTACATATCCAATTAAATCATTAAAACTTATTAAAAATATTCGGTTAGCGAAGATTATTAATGAAATCTTACCTCGAAATAAGAAAACCAAAAGTTACTAGCAGATATGTCAAACCCTCCCGCCCCCCTGACATGAACTGCCCATAAATTGCTTGTTGCCCTACTCTCGTATTTTAGTGACACCCCCCTGCTTTCACATCGCTGACACATTGATCCTTTACTTCGATATTAATTTACTGATTTTTGGATTTCGTGGTGAATTAAATTGTGAATTAATTCGAACTATGAAATATACACATTTCTTGAGTATGCAGATATGCATCTGATGACAGAAGGTTTTTTCCTAATCGTTCTATGCCAAACCAGAAGACATTTCAATCAGTTAACCAACGTCTAAAGGAGAATGGCGATTCCAGTTAATAAGGTAATACATATTATTGACCTTCTTCATAATTTTAGAAAAGTTTGGAAACAATAGTACTGATGCTGGTCTGAGAAGAATCGTACGTACGCCACAATTAGAGGAAAATATTTTAAATGCTGTAGATGACACTCCATCAACGAGCACTCGAAAATTATTTGCACGTTTAATACATCGAAAACAATACTACATGAAGTTCTTTAAGAACAGCTGTTATATCCATATTATTTGCAAAAAGTACATCAGCTGATTCCTGAAGACTTTCCTCATTGGATCAGAAACGAAATATTGTAAGCTTCATTAGCATTATTCTTTTCACGGATTTACAAAAATGATATCACCAATTTACACAACACACGTGTATGGGCTGATGAAAATCTTCATGTCACTATTGTTTCGCATCATCACCATCAGTTCCAATCAATTAATATCTTGGCAGGAATCATTGGCAATTTTTTGATTGGGCCATTCGTTTTGCCAGAACGCTGGAATGGACAACTTTATTTCGAGTTCCTCCAGAACGCTTTTCAGGATTTAATAGAGCACTTACCGGTTGAAACCCGCCGAAACATGTACTTCATGCACGATGGGGCACCACCTCATTTCAGCGTTGGTGTGCGGGAGCACCTGAATAACTTCTATTCAAACCGCTGGATAGGTAGAGGAGGACCTATTGCCTGACCTCCTCGATCTCCCGACCTAACGCCGTTGGATTATTACCTGTGGAGACGCCTAAAAACTGCATTCCACTCCGGTCGGCACTAGGGAGGAACTTCTCCAGAGAATCACGCTTTATTGTGATATGATAAGGAACAAGGCTGGGTTATTGTGGCGGGTACATCAGTCCTCAATTCGTCGTGCCCGTGAATGTATCAGACTTCACAGAGCCCGTGTCGTACCCTCTTATGAAGTTTTTGAATAATGTCGTTAAGGTGTCCCCTTGTGTCCACTGCGTTTTTCAAATTTTTGAATTTTTTCGAATTGAACAACTTGAAATGACTTTCGTATCACACTTTGTTGTCGAGAAAAAAAATAGAAATCATAGTTCTTTTTATTAACAATAAACCATGAATTCGTTTATTATTATTTTTCTCGAAAACGGTTCATTTTATCATACGTAAAACCACAGGAGCTTTTTTTTATCGGATAAACTTTTATTTTTTCCGAAATAGTATATTATGTTACAAGGACGAAAAATGCAGTATTTCGGACGTATTGCGGGAGATTACTGGACGAGGCAAAGCCGAGGCCAGTAACCCGCATAGTCCGAAATACATTTTTCGTCCGTATAACATACGTTATTTTTTATCCGATTGTGTTTTTGCTCGGATTATAAAATAATGTAAAAATTAAGAAAACCAATATATTTCATCTTGCATTGTAATTTTTTGTCCCTTGAATGTTTGAACAATGAAACCTGTAATATGCGTATCCATGGATCTAACAAATAATTAAATTAATATTATCAACTGACGTTTTATCAATCAGGCGATAGTTTTAACTAATCTTTCGTGTTCTGCTAGTTTTAAAACCTGAAAAACACAATTAAAAATGGAAATAGACGATGATCTTATAGAAGGTACACCACCTGACATTCAAGAAACTGCCAAGGAAGTAATGTTACATTTGTTGCCACAAAAATCTAAGGAAATATATGAAAGAGCTTATAAAAAATTTATGGATTACCGGCAAGAAAAAAATATACAGTCGTTCTCCGAAAACGTCTTCTTGGTCTATATGGCGGAATTATCGAAAACTATGAAGTCATCTACTCTGTGGTCGCAGTATTCTATGCTACGTGCAGTGGTAAATGTAAAACAGAATATTGATATATCTAAATACATGAGATTACGAGCATTGTTGAAACAAAAAAGTGTTGGATATTGTCCAAAGAAATCAAGGATCCTAACTAGAGAAGAGGTTCACAAATTCCTTTGCCATGCTCCAGATGACAAATACTTAATGTTGAAGGTAAATGTAACTATATAATAGTATTTTAAATTTCTGACTAACAATTTTCTTAATTACAGGTTGCTTTTATTTTTGGAATCGCGGGCGCATGTCGTCGAGAAGAACTGGTTCATATGAAAATTGATGACATACAAGATTTGGGAACGGCTTTGTTAATAAAAATTCCCTATAATAAAACAAACAAACCGAGATCATTTACGGTGACTGGAGAATATCTAAAGTATTATAGAAATTATCTGGCTTTACGTCCAACAAATATGAGTGATGGGCGATTTTTGTGTCTTATCGCAATGGAAAATGCCATAAGCAAGTTGTCGGTATACACAAATTTGGCTCTATACCTCAGGAAATAGCATCTTACTTAAAACTGCCGAATGCCAAGGAATTCACGGGACATTGTTTCAGAAGAACATCGGCCACATTACTTGTAGATGCGGGAGCAGACATAACATCTCTAAAACGGCATGGAGGCTGGAAGTCTTCGGGAGTAGCCGAGGGCTACATAGATGATTCCTTAAGTAATAAGTTAGAGCTGACCAAGAAAATATTCAACATTCCACAATCTGACCTGCAGTCAGTCTCGACTCAGGTGTCGCAATCCGTCTCCCAATCGAGTTCAACATTGGAGAATAATATCATAACGGAGACCAAAAATAATAACACATCCTCAAAATCAAATTTACATCACCCCGTTCTTGTTCAAAATTGTTCTAATTGTACATTTAATATAAATATTGTAAATAATTGAATAAAATAAACTGTTGAAAATATTTTAGCGTCCGACAAAATGTTTTTCGGACTAGGACGACAAAGGTTGCCTAGCTACCAGCGCAATAATCAATACCTTATTGAAAAGGTTACCTTTTCGTCCAAATATCTGATCTATAAAACGTCATTTTTTGACACAATCGGATAAAAACTAGATTGCTTAGAAATTTAACGAGAATAAACGTTTTTATCTATTACCGTTTGTTCGAGTTTAAATTGCTAAAAAGTGATCTAGTTAGAGAAATTCACGAATTTTGACATGAATAGACAGGTACTAAAAAAAAATAATACTTCACTAAAAATCAAATTGTTCTTTTCGGAGCCATATTTATAGTAATTTCGTGTTAGCGGTAAGTATTAATGGATATTTGTTATTGTTTCTTCATTTTAAACGAAAGCCACGAAAATTTTGACGTTTATGAATTTAGACTTTGTTTCGACTAATTGAATCTCATAATTTTGAATAGATTCATATGAGTTTATTCATGTGCAAATAACGACTCACCGGCAAACATCCACCGTACCTATCGACTTTACCTATTCTTGCCTTACTATGCTCATAAAAAACTCTTAACCTTAGGGAGAGCGCCCACCAGAGCAGTGAATTGCTTGGGGTGAAGTGTCCGTGAAGCATACCTGAAACGCACTTCATGTGTGCTTGAAGTACGCGCATATCAAAACAGTGTACGAATTGCGTGCAGTGCGTAGAGCAGCAAAGGTTAATTGTCATTGTCAAAATGTTATCGTGCGATGATGAAGATGTTTTAGCATTCTACATGATTCTACATGTTGCTCGAATTCAATATTAAATTGGTTGATCATCATTCATTTTTATTAAAATTGTAAACAATAAAATAATTGTCCAAGGGTACACCGTCCTAGAAATGTCAATGTCAATCAGTACGGAACACTGCAAGACGTAACCTAAAAAAGTATAATTTGGCGCGCGTCCCATTTGTTAGCACGCATGCCGTGCGGCACTGCATGGTGAGGCGACTCACTTCTTTCGCACGGCTTCTGTGTGCGTCATTGCATATAAAAGCATGGTACGTACTATGCACTTCATACCAACCTCATGCGCACCTCATATCTCACTTGAAGTGCACATCTTTGGTGGGCGCTCTGCCTTACAGACCTACACTTACCCTTTTTAGGAATCGTTGCAAAGTCTCTTTTAACTTGTCTCCTTCTTGACGGATCGTTTCTTCTCATCTGCAGCATGTTTTCAAAATCGAGGATATACAAGAATCCTGCAATGAGTAGCTCGACACTTTTTTCGCCTTTCTTATAGGAGTTTTCCAGTTCTTTACTCGTGCGCTCGTCATACTGCCACCAACCTAAAAAATTAAAATACACCACTATGGATTTTTTTGTGCCAGTGTATGTATATCTCACCTTTCCTGCAGCCGATCCTTTAGTTAAAATACAGGATTAAACGAAATTAAAATGCCATACTAACAGAGCGCCTCCCAAGGAAGGTACAACCCCCTAAATGGGGTATACTGATGATGGCTTTCTTTCATTATCGCCGAAACCGTTCTAGGTAAAAACTTGAAAGTATAGTATTTGTAATTAGCTGAATATCATTCAAAAGTCAAAATTGTTCAAATTTAGGGCATTACATTCGGAGGCATAGTGGGAATAAATAAGTCATAACTTTTTTGTGTACAGAGTTTTAACTTTTTTGAAATTAACTTATTAAGCCCTGACTTTTTAAATAGAAAGATGTACTTTTGCTTTATGTCATTAGGATCGTTTTTTATTTAAATTTACTAAAAGGCCTTCAAACAAAGAGTATTCTTGCAATAAAATTGTCAACTTGGAATAGAATAATTATTATGTAGAAAGCTGGCTGAATTCCGTAACGGTAACTTACAGCCTCTTAAATAATAATAATAATAATAGTGAAGCATGCTGAGAAGATAGCGAAGTATCGAGACCTCCAGGAGCAAATAAGAACACAGTGGAATATGGACAGCATCGAAACCATGCCGATTATTGTTTCAACAACAGGATTAGTCCCAAACAAGCTTTTGAAAATCTTTAGAACACTAGACGTACCTCAAGATCTCTACAAGGATATGCAGAAAGCAGTGATACTTTCAACAAACCGAACAGTCAAAAAGTATATGGGTAATCAAAGAAGAACCCCACGGGCCCAATAACACGGAAAGGGCCCCCACAGAGCTCAATCCTTTTGATATCGGTGATATCTAGGATGAGTGAATCTTCCCCGTAGAGGGAGTGCATGACAGGTCTCGCGACCTGTCAGAAAATCATAATAATAATAATAAAAATAATAAGACAAGATGCAGAAAATGTCTTCCCACAACAAGGCTTTGATACATTAAAACAGAAACTGTCCGTATACGCAGGCCGCTTGAGACGATACAAAGCCAGTAATGCGCGCAGACAAGACAACGCCCTATTCCAAAGATCGGAAAAAGCTTTCTACAGGGCACTAAATGATGGAGATAAAGAGGAGGGAAGCACCTATCCAATAAAAGAAGCAATAGACCAATTCTGGAAGGACCAGCTAGCCAGACCTACAAGCTACAACGTTAACGCTAGTTGAATTCGCGAAGAAAATGTAATCTCCCAGAACTACAACGAAACCCAACACGAACCATTTACAGCGGCAGAAATATCCGCCATCACCAGGGAGTTACATAATTGGAAAGCGCCTGGCCCGGATGGAGTACATAATTACTGGATTAAAAAACTCTGGTGCGCGCATGGGAAACTGGCTGCATTAATTAATAAAACTCTGAAAGACCCCTTAAAGCTGCCACTATTTCTCACCCAAGGAACAACGTATATTCTGCCAAAAGACCGCAAAAATACACACGATCCATCAAAATATCGACCAATCACTTGCCTCTCCACATTATACAAGCTGATAACATCCTGTATTACTAAGAGAATGTCTTCCCACTGTGAAGGATATAACATTATAGCCCCACAACAGAAAGGGTGCACCAAAGAAGCCATGGGATGCAAGGAACAATTAATAATTGATTCAGTCATCAGCAATCAAGCTTACTCTAAGCAAAGAAACCTCTATACTGCCTTTGTAGATTACAAGAAAGCCTTTGACTCCGTACCGCACGAGTGGCTCCTTTGCATATTAAAGATCTACAAAATCGATCCTTACTTGATAAAATTTCTACATCACGCAATGCAGCTGTGGAAGACCAAGATCCATCTTAATGAGGGGACCACTAATATTTCCACCGATATAGTTCCAATAAAACGAGGAATATTCCAGGGTGATTCCTTGAGTCCTCTGTGGTTCTGTCTAGCTATGAACCCTCTCTCCAACCGACTTAACTCCACAAGATATGGATTCGCTATCAAAAACGGCAACCAAGAAGCAAGTAGGGTTAACCATCTTCTATATATGGATGATCTTAAACTAATGGCCGCTACTAAAAACCAAATGGGTCAGATGCTTAAAATAGTGGAGGAAGTCTCCAGTGATGTCGGAATGCAATTTGGCCTGGATAAATGTCGTACTCTCACCATGATAAAGGGAAAAATACAGCAAAACCCGTTCGTTATGCAAGATGGCCAGGAGATTCAGGCAATGGGAGAAGGCGAGAACTACAAATACTTGGGGATAAAGCAGGCTCAACGCATTAGTCATGCAGCGATGAAGACTTGAAGAATATACACCACAGAAAATCTTAGAAAGCAACCAGTATAAGATGTATTGGGATCGGACTATTCTTACTGATCAGACGGTGGCCCACAACAGACCGGACCTTGTAGTGGTAGACAAGAGGACCAGGAAAACCACTCTGATAGATATAGCTATACCAAATAACAACAACCGTCTAGTGAAGCATGCTGAGAAGATAGCGAAGTATCGAGACCTCCAGGAGCAAATAAGAACACAGTGGAATATGGACAGCGTCGAAACCATGCCGATTATTGTTTCAACAACAGGAGTAATCCCAAACAAGCTTTTGGAAAACCTTAGAACACTAGACGCACCTCAAGATCTCTACAAGGATATGCAGAAAGCAGTGCTACTTTTAACAAGCCGAACAGTCAAGAAGTATATGGGTAACCAAAGAAGAGCCCCACGGGCCCAATAACACGGAAAGGGCCCCCACAGAGCTCAATCCTTTTGATATTGGTGATATCTGGGATGAATGAATGTTCCCCGTAGAGGGAGTGCATGACAGGTCTCGCGACCTGTCAGAAAATCATAATAATAATAATAACAATGTCTCTATTTCCACATTACATTAAGATATACGTATATACAGATTAATATATGAACTAACTTAGAATCTCAGGGGTAATGTAGAAAATGGCGAATAATCAATTTAAGGATCCTTCCTTTCGTTGTAACGCAGCAAACTTTTTATAATATATAAAATTAACTTTATAGGAAAATAATATAATCAGAATAAATGAATTTTTATCAAATACATACTACTGACACAATCTAATTATTGTCTTGCCTGTTAAGATAATGTCTAAAGGCACGACGATTGAATTTTAAAGGGTGCTTCAACTTTTACTCTATGACTCACCCTGTACTTTCACTTCCTCCCTACCATTGCGAACTAAGCCCTATATAATTAAAATGGACTCAAGTGAAAGGTTCTGTAGCTAGAAAAAATACCACATATAAAATGAAGGATATTCAAAAGCATTTTGAAGAAGCACTTAAGGAAATAAATGCAGAGAAGTGGCGGGAATTTATAGAACACGATTTAAGGAAAAGCAGAAAATGTTTTTTTTTTAAATGGGACACCCCGTATATAATAAGATTTTTAAAATCTTCTTGAATTCCCCTTTTCAAAAATATATATAATGTCTATATTTGGACCAACGGTATTCCAGTTATTTGACTGCAAATAGTTTCATCTAGTTAGCCGTGCCTGGCCATTCGGAATAATATATTATGACGTTTTATCGCTCTTGCAATGGAAATCAAAACGAAGAAATTATTTGACACAAAATCTTTTTCTTCGTCTGCCGTGAAAATGCATTTCACCGAGGAAGAGAAACTTCGTATACTTCAAGTTTATTATTCAAATGAAAATAATGCGTCAAAAGCGAGGCGTCAATATAGAACTACGTATACAGGCGATCGAGTTCCAGCCAGAAAAACAATAGCATTTGTTGTAAAAACTCATGCCGATAGAAAAACTCTTCAAAGGAAAAAGAGAGTTGCTAAAGAAAATGCAGATGAAGATTTGGCAATTTTATTATATTTCGAATGTAAAATATTTTATTTAAATGTAAAACCTATTTTACAAATAAATATTTTTTAGAAAATCCATATAGATCAATACTAGAGGTTTCACGACTTACTGGAAAATCCTGGAAAAAGGTATATATAACATAAAAACAATACGGCTATCATCCTTTTAAAATCAGACCAGTCCAACATTTGACAGAAAGAAATATTATGCAAAGGCACCTATTCTGTGAAGATATATTAGGGCGATTGCAAAATGATAACCAATTCCTTGATAAAGTTCTGTGGTCTGACGAAGCAACTTTTACGACAGCTGGCATTTTCAATTAAAAAAATAAACATTTCTGGGCAACCGAAAATCCACATAAAATAGAGCCAATAAGAAAGCAGGGCCGTAGGTCGCTACATGTGTGGTGCGGTTAAATTAAAAACAAAATTATAGATCCAATTATTTTTGAGGGGCCTTTGACAGGACAGCAATATTAAGAGATTTAGAGTTTTTAAGAAATGAAATTGAACATCTGTTAGAGGAGCTTCCAGTCTCTCAGTATAATCAAATCATTTGGCATCAAGATGGCGCACCGCCCCACAGTATCCAAGCTATAACGACTTATTTAAATAATCGGTACAATTTATGGATTGGTAGATACGGCCCCATTCAATGGCCAGCGAATAGCCCTGATCTCACACCATTGGACAATTTTTTGTGTGGGTATTTAAAAAATAAAATTTATTATAATAGAACAGATAATTTATTAGATTTACGTCAAAAAATTGAACTAGATATTGATACTTTGAATAGCGAATACAGCCATTTTATTAGCAATGCAGTTTGTAAATTAAGAGGATTATTTCAAGATTGTTTTAATAACGGAGGTACTCATATAAATTAAGACATTAATTATAATATTTTAATTGTTATTTAATATGGACCATACATAAAAACCTTTTGTAATTTTTTAAAATATAATGTTATAATATAAGAATTTCTTTGTTTTGATTTCCATGGCAAGAACGATAAAACGTCATAATATATTATTCCGAATGGCCAGGCACGGCTAACTAGATGAAACTATTTGCAGTCAAATAACTCGAATACCGTTGGTCCAAATATAGACATTATATTTATATATTTTTGAAAAGGGGAATTCAAGAAGATTTTAAAAATCTAATAATATACGGGGTGTCCCGTTTAAAAAAAAAATATTTTTTTCAAATTTGTTGGTTATGTGACAGACACACATTTTTTTAATTAGCACAATAAAAATGTTCGTGTAAAACCCTGAAACTTTTATATTCACTTTTTTGCTGTATCTCGTGAAATAAAGTCTTTAAAGGGGTGGCAAATTATAAGGAAAAACCCGGTACCAAAAAAATACCTATTATAAACAATTATTAATTTCAATGTTATAACAATTTAATAAAATACGACCTCAATACGATCAGTGTATTCTCAACGAAATGTAAACAGTGAGTAATCCCTAAAATAAATAATAAGGTGCCTCCAACTGCCGATTGATCTGATTCACCTATTTTGCCTTTTGTTGTACGTAATCCTGATGTGTGGTTTCTTGCTTTTAACAGGTTACTTTTTCTCTTAGAATATCATAAGGAATCACCCTCTTTCTATTGTATTTGGGCCTTTTATCACCTGGTGAGCATTTTACATATTAAATAGGGTTTATTATTCTCTCCCAATCTCAGACACAGTATAGACACAATATGACTAATTTATTCACATTATATCCCCCTGACTAAATTTTAACAATGTTGATAATATTAGCGTTTCAAATTTTTATCTTGAACTATTTTGACGATCATTTTGATAATGTTTATAGCAAGAATATGAGTTCTGGAACGTTCGGAAAGAATGGCACCTTAATTTCGGGACATGCTGTATCACGGTTGAAAGGATTTAAATCATTTGATTTAAAACGTACATTTAAACTACGGTTGATTTTTAAAATGTGATAATAATTAGGGGTAATAAAACCTTAGATTTAAATTATAAATAAAGGTTTATTTTCGAAAGTGGGTAACATAGTAAAAACGAACTTCTTTAATCTTTAATCCCAATATCGTTTAATATCTTCTAGTAGACTAACCTAAACACAAATACATCTAAGACATTTGGTATAATATTTTATAAACATGATCTATAAACAATTCAAGATTATATAAATAAAATATTTTTACAAAAACAACTTTAGAAGAATAGATACAACTAATGTAATTAATGTTTAGTTTTAAGTTGTTTGCGCAAAAAATTCCTAAATCGATTTCTGAGTTTAGAGTTGATCAAACCCAATGTTGAGAATATTCTGGCTGAAGCAGAAGCACAAAATAACTCTATAATTATAGGAAAGTCTTTTCTAATAATGAGTATGTTTCGTTGGGATTTAGAAACATAATTAGCCCTATGATTAAAGACACAAGTTAACTTTTAACGTACCGTTTCCATGACAACAACCGAAAAAAGCATACTTGTTCATTTTTCCAAATGGTTGAAAAACAGGGTCATTTTAAAATTAGCGTCTAGAGTTAACTTGTGTGTTCGATCATAGGGCTAAATATCAGTAAAAGGTTCTGATCTGGCAAGAAATTTGGTTATACTTCAATTGGACACGTCCTCCTTATCACCCTGTAGTAATACCTTTATCGCTGTAGTGCGCGCAAGTTTAAAGAAACTGATTGATCATCACCTTTAGCCCAATTCCCATGAGTCATTATACTTTTTGCGTTGTGTGCAGCCAGTTCTTTCTTCGCAGCAAACATAAGAAACAGAAAAAATGTCAAAGGGAAAAGAGAGAAAAAGAAAGAAAAGTAGTGTCCAAATTAAGGAAAAAAAATGCTAATTCCTGTATACACATTCTCTACCCACAGTCTAACTTACTGTCACCTTATAAATAACTGAGGAATCGTCCTGTAAAATATCGGACACTTATTAAATAACACTTTGTATAGTTTGATCTAACATGGCAAACGTCTTTGTTAAAAAGTAACTGTGGTAGATATAATATATTCATTTATGATCTTGAGGATATATTTCTGAATTATGTTCAATTTGTATAAGGTATTGTTATAGAGTACACCCCACACTAAAATTCCGTATCTTATAATACAACAATTGGTTTATACGCTAAAATTAGTATTTTTCTGTTTAAAATTGCCTTTAACAAGTAGAATTTATGGATGAGTTTACGTATTTTGCTTGAAATGTAATCAATATGCGGTTGCCATTTAAGAAATTTGTCAATGACAATGCCAACGTATTTTATGGAAGATGTTTCTTTAATAGTATAATCATCAACCATAATACTATCATACACTGGCCTATTTGCGCTGGTAAGTGAGAAAGCTTCAAAGTTAATTCATACGCCTGTAGCCAGTTTCTTACTGTAGTTAAACTATTTATTGTATCGTAGCATTTTTATCAAAAATTGTTTCTTTTTCACTCTCCTGTATCTAAATTTTCATTTTCCGACAATTCATTATCGAGCACAGTAATATTTAATTCCACAACCGAAATTTCGAGCTTCACTCTTTTTGAAAAGATATTAAATTTTATTTTAAAGGTAAAAATATGAGAAAAACAATTTGTTTCTCAGAAACGGATACAAGTACAAGTACGAGAGAACCGCACCCTCTATGGCGCACGCTTACCCTGGGAGTCGCAATATTATCACGGAAACGTACAGAAGAAGAAATATCACAGAAACGGCAGCGGACCTTCTGCTCGCGGCCTTAAGTACAAACACATTAAAACAATACAATTTAACCTACTCCAAATGGTGGATCTTCTGTCAAGAATGCAGAGAAAAAATATATCGACCGAGCACGCAAAATATTTTGGATTTTTTAACCAAGGAATTTCACAAAGGAACAAAATACTCTACAGTTAATGCTGATAGATCAGCCCGTAAATCCCTTAGCGGTACATGAAAGGGGGTTTTAAAATACGGCCGTAATTTCTAAGGTATGAAGAAATCTGGGATCCCCATCCTGTCTTACTTATGTTAGAAAATCTCTATCCCTTAGACCCTTGATTTAGGAAACTTAACAGTTAAACTAATCCTACTGTTGGCATTATGTACGGCACAGAGGGTACAAACTCTATCGAAAATAAGGTTAACTAGTATAAGACACACCGAAGAAGAAATGGAAATAAATATCACCGACATATTAAAAACATCTGCACCAAAGAAAGCCCAGTTTAAAGAAAAATTTACAGTCCTTTACAAAGATGCAACCGGGGAAGACATTGAAAATGCCGAAGCAGAGTGCAACGCTTGTGCCTACTGTGAGATTTGAGATCTGCGAAAACTCATAGATTTGAATGTAATATTTAGGTAGTTGATATAAGTTTTATTGTTTCATAATATAAAAAATAGTAAAATAAAGGTTATAAACTCTAACGCGCCTCTAAGGTATGGTTTCGCTGGAGCAGTCAGCGGCCGCGGCTGGCGTTCGCGATTGGTAGCTCGGTACTGGTTTAATGCGATTTGTATGTACACGGTTTCAATGCCGCAGCTCAGCGACACGGCGTTCGCCGTCAATTGCAGCGGCTGTGTTCGGACTGCTAGAGAGACCAGTCCAGCCGCGATCGTTCAGCAGAATGCCACCGTTCTCGGCAATTGCTGACGAGTGTTTGATAGAGGAGGTGCAAAAGTAGTCCCTTTTATACAACTACGAGAACGAAAATTACAAAAATGTTGTAATGAAAGAAAATGCATGAAAAAAAGTGGCAGCAAGTGTAGGGAAGAACGGTAAAGTGTACAAAACCATTTCGTTTATTTTTCAGCATTACATTACAAAGTTTATAATTAGGGTAGACTGGGACAAGTGCGAAGCCCTTTTTAATAGTTCAAGTTTATTTCCTTCCTACTTTAAATATACAATATTTATAAAAATGTATTTGTAAGAAAGTAATAGTTTAATTTGTTTACTTTTCATACTGCATAGGGCACACATGAATTATTTTTGAGATCTTGAGATTTGAATAATTATTTTTTTTTGATTATTTATTCTGAAAAATAATAAGTAATCCAAAATAACACTCAAAAAAGTCCTAATAACAAGAATAATATTTTTATAAACGTATTTATCCGTTCAAAACCCAATGTTTGGCTTTAATCTCTAAAACAGTAGGAATTATTCCCAAGGAGAAACTAGAACAGAAAAGAAACTTAAAGTTTAAAAATTCGAATAATTTTATGGAACTTGTTAAATATTGTAACCCGCAAATTTCACATTAAAATGAAAACCTCCTCGGCGTGTTACTACCGGTTCAGGTAAACGAGTCACTATATCGTCTAGCTGTACTACATTGACATTATTGGTGAGTGGCCATAAAAAAATGTCTTTTAATTTTCTAGTAAACTTGATTTCAAAGCCGTTGTCAACAATGTTTACCTGGCCAATGAAATGTTTGTTTGCTTTCGGTAATGTGTATTTAACCAGTACCCAGTCTCCAATGGAAATATTGTCTTTGTTTATTTCAGAAATCTGATCTTCGCAATGCGATTCTAAAGTGAAACTTTGATCCGATTCCATAAAAGGTACACTTTCATTATCTGATTCACTGGAGCTGGATTCAAATTGATACGGACTTGGCCGACTTTGTTTACTCTTTCGGTCAATTTTCATAGCTGGTTTATATATAGTAGATGAACTTGTAGAGAGTTTTTACTGACTACTTGCGATAGTACCTGCAATGGTTTGGCCACCTTGAATTAAGCGCTTTCGTTTCCTTGGATTAGAAGAAGGACTCTGTCGAAGCGAATCAAGTAGTAGATCATCAAAACTTCTCTTTTTTTCTTGCCGATTTTCGGTTGTAGCTGGTAATACAGCTTCAGTTATAGGATCCTGATGATTATTGAGTATATTTTCTTCATTTTGATCAGAGCTGACAATTACTTTGAGATTGGTGGCACTATTAGATGCTGATGAAGGAGCTGTAAGTAATTCTGCATTAGATGCTAGTTTCCTTTTAAGTGAAGCGCCAGATGTAGAAGGCTTTGCTGTTTTTAACATTGTCTGTTCGAAAGTAGCGGTTTTTTTTCTGTTACATTCGGTGCTACAGCATCATGTTCATTCCTTTCAATATCAATGCGTCCTGACCTCGGTTGTAAATCTGTTACAGATCCTTCATTTTTCAAGTGGTCCTCCCATCTTTTTAGGGCATCGATGTCATACTTCTCTTTAGGAATAACATGTCTATTAAATGGAACAATACCACCATTTCTGAATTCTGTTTTTATGATTCCGGAATCTACTTCAGCCCAGGTTTTCACTAGCAATGTGGCAAATTCCCTTTTTGGTAGTCGTTGTCCCTGATGACGTCTTTGCCATGTTATTACTTCCCTCTCCCATATTGCCTTAAAGGATCTAAACACACCCAAATCGAGAGGTTGAAGTAAATGACTTGTAGGGGCTGGCAGTTTAAGTATATGAATATTCTCTTCTCTTGCGGCTTGAATTAATAAGCAATCCACATGCGAGACATGCCCATCATATATAACAATAATTGGTGCCTGATCACGAACCAAAGGAATAAAAGTCTTTAGAAAGTAATTTCTAAATATTTCGGAGGTCATCTATCCATTGGCGCTGGCTGCATATACGGTGTCTTTGAAGAGGTCTTCATTTCTTTCTGAAATCCCGGAACTCCATACATTATTGCCTTTAAATATTATCAATGGTGGCAATTTTCTACCACTAGCACTTGCTCCTGCCAGAACGGTTATATATTCTCTGCCCGATCCAGCAATAATTCTTGAAGAGGGTTTGCCTTTCTCGCCAACAATTTTAAGACGAGAAGGATCTGTACACAGTGAAGTCTCATCTAAATTGTAAATACATTCAGGACGATCCTGAAGACCCAACTCCAATATAGCCTTTTCCAATAAAACAAAATATTGGTCTATTATGAATGGGTTCGTAGATTTCTTTCTGCAGTACTCTAAGCTTTGTGGTTTTTTCATACTCAAAGAGTGACGTTGTTTCATGTTGAACATGTGTCCGGAGTTGCCCCGTTTTTGATGTACAGGGTGCGTAAGATTTTTAAAAAAATCGTTTTTTTTTATTATTTTTGTAAATATCCTTTTCCCGATTTTATTGCAATTTGGTACCGTCATTCATAATCATAAGAGGCTTAATTAGCCCTAACTAGATTAAATTTATTAAGTCCAGTGGCGTCCCGGGAAACACTTCAACATATATTATTGACAAAAAATGTATGCCACTGACTTTTTTCTAATTTTGATATTTTTTCCGGATATACCAACCAATGATACAATTTTAAAATGTTTTGATACTTTGACGTCTTAATCAAATTGATTTGTTTACTTGGTATGCTGCAGCTCTGATTTAAATATGGTAGGTATAGTATAAATTCAAGTGTTAATATGACGCTTGTCGAAATGGAGGAATTTGGGCTAACATCTCCTCTTCATCTTCTTCCTACAACAACAGCATGCAACTTATGTTATCAGCGTTCATTATAAATCATACACATAAGCGCTTGCTCTACGAGATGCGAATATGATCAGAAGCGCGCTACTCCAGCCAAACCACCCTGCAGCGACGTCCGATTGCTATTGCTACACTCTCTACGCTCGATCGCGAACGCCAGCCGAGCCGCACCCGCTGACTGCTCCAGCGAAACCATACGTTTACTCCCGACTTGGTCGGATCCCAATCATTTTAATTCGGTGTGACGTCAGGGACAAATGCAACACAAGAATTTCGAATTCGGTACCCATACTTACGTGCCCGTGCGATAATATAAACATTTTCAATGTTAAAACCAGAACTTTGTACTGCCACCACCATTATTCACTACATAAAACGCACGAAACCGTTAAGAGGATATTCTTATTTTAACAATAAAGAAACCCCACCCCAAACTTTAAGTCGCTGGATAAGAAATGGGTTAAAATCTAGTGGAATAGACACTGAAAAATTTAAAGGACACAGCACTAGACATGCAGCGTTCAGAACTGGAATATATATTGAAAATATCAGGAAGGCAGCTGGAGGGTCTGCAAAGTCAAACACGTTCTGTAAACTTTATAATAGACCTGTAACTACCAAAAAACCCATATTCGGAAATTATATAATGGCACTGGTACTTATTTCTCTAATTTTTATTGTTTAATCGTGTTAAGAGGGGAAATTAATAGCACACAAGCTAGTCCTTATGCGGCTTAGGCGAAACTCTCACCCCTTCGTTTTATGGTGGTTATTTCTTGTAATTTAGCAATTATTAGTTTAGTTATTTATTGCAGACCATTTAATAATTGTAAGTATACCAAATCGTACACGCGTCAAATTGTGTAGATTGTAAAATTGAATTGAATGGACTAAATAAAATGAATAAATGAAAAAAAATATATATTGCTGACATCGATTTAAATCAAATGCAAAAATGTCAAAAAAGTGATAAAACTCCACATCATTTACTAGCATTTCTCTTTGGGCCAATAAAACAGCAAACATAGAGAGTACAAAAAATCTTGCTCTAGAAGCTGCCAAAGAATTTTGATAGTGGTTTGCTTATAATCAAATTTCTTGCCAGATCAGAACCTTTCACTGACATTATGTTTCTAAATCCCAACGAAACATAGCCATTATTAAAAAAGACTTTCCCATAATTAGACAGTTATTTTGTGCTTCTTCCGCATCAGTTTGGAGAATATTCTTAATATTTGGTTTGATCAACAAAGACATGCCTATTCTGTTTGCGACATCTTTTGTTTTACGAAAAAGTATCGCAGTAATGTAAAAACCGTAAGTCTCTATATTTACTAGTAACCAAGATACCCAGTAATTACATCGAAAAATGGACACCCTGTACCGGGTGTTCCACCTAAGGAGGTAATCGGCTACCTATATCTTAGAAAGTAATAACACTGGGACTTTGGGAAAAAATATATATCGATAAAAGCGGCCAAGAGAAATTCCTGGAAATTATTTTCAAGCTCGAAAAATGACCGCTAGGGGGCATAAGAGAACTTTCAAAATAGAAATGCCGATTTTCTCTTGATTTTTCTTAATAAAAATATGTTAAAAATGGGTTAATTGTACTCTTCATAAAATTATGCAACTTTATGTTAGGAATCGTTTTTTTCTATTTTCAATAATAAAGTGGTGGGAGAAGGTCAAACTTTTTTTCTTTCAAACGCTGATATCTCTGCTTTGGATAAACCGATTTTATTCAACTTGGTCTTGAAAAAAAAACCCTTATTTTCCTCTACACGTAGATCTATTAACTATACCATATTGATTCTGATAGTGGCCACTAGATGGCGTTTTTCCGTAATTCCTCAATGAATAAGGATTTTCTCAAAAAAATCAAATGTAATGATATGACTTTTTCATCATATTTTATTTTAGGCTTATTAGGGCTATTAAATAGTGGAATAAAAAATCCAGGTCCGTATTTAAAATAAAAAAAAGTTGATGATGGTCGCTCGGATCCGAAACGTCGGATTAAAAAACTAACCCCATTAGCTTGTAGAGGAGGAAAAGTTACTATAAGGAACTGAAAACCGCAACGTGATATCTTTTGTTAAACTAGAGAAATTAGGGATAATAATAATTAATATGGAAAAATAGGCCATTTTTTAAAACATTAATTAATCAATTTCTCTTGGCCGCTTTTATCGATATACATTTTTTCCCAAAGTCCTAGTGTTATTACTTTCTGAGATATAGCCGATTACCTCCTTAGGTGGAACACCCGGTACAGGGTATCCTAAATTCGATGGTGCATTAGGAGAATCTACAAAACGAACATAAATATCGTGCTGAAATTTTGGAAGTGGCGATAAGACATGCTGGCCTTTTAAAATATTTTTGAAAATGCGGCGTTGCCAGTTTTACCCCTACTGGTTACTAACTTTACAATTTTAAATACACATCACTTTGGTATAAAAGAAAGAAAGAGAGAACACGAATACTTCATCTTAACAACCCTAAAGCACTGCACCGAGATACCGTTAGGATTTCGTTAATTTTTAGCGTAGAGAATTAACCAAACTTCAATTAATTAATCACGAGGGTTATTTGAAAGACATGTTCTGTATAGAACGGAATATTTCACGTATTTTCGCGAACTGCAAAACACTAAGATGCAACTTTGTGCACGTCTTAACTAAACACAAAGAATGTAGTCTATTTAACTGCGAAATTCACGGTACTTTTACTATACGTTTAAAAGAATTGTAACCTTTGTTACCGGGCACGCATCCCCAAAATATCACTTACTTTAACATTAGAAAATCACTTTACCTGACACACGTCAGATCAAAACACGTGCTATTATTCTTGTAGCCACGTGGAGCATCTGCTAATGTTCAAGTTTAATGGGATAGTAAGTTGTTTACGGCGCTACAGCGCTCTATTCTGAGAGGTCCACCAATCACATGTGACCACGTGGACCCTTTGACCAACCAACGAGAAGCGACCGTTGTAGCATTATATTTACAGAAGACGTTTTACTACAATTAGAATTACATAAAGTGGAAGATGTAAGAAATAAGAAATGGAGCAATCCATTCTCTTGCGTCCTGGTAGTTAGTTATCAGGAACATTCTCAAACAGCCTATCAATTCTATTTTTAAAAGTAATAGATTTACAATCGAAGTTAAAATCGTGCGGAATAAACTTATTGTGCCATGTCATAAACCTATTGAGAACTTCGTTCTTGCCGACATCTGTTCGGTTGTGTTGCAGAGAAAATGTTTCGAGTAATCTTGTTGTTCTTGAAGGAACTCTAAAGTTTAATAGACCAAGTAGGTCAGGGCAGTCTATTTGGTTTGTGACACATCGGATAAACTTTTATTTTTTACGAAAACTAGATTGCTTAGAAATTTAACGAGAACAAACGAAATGCTTCGCTGTCGCGTTTTTATCTATTACCGTTTGTTCGAGTTTAAATTGCTGAAAAGTAATCTAGTTTGAGTTTAAAAAATAAAAGTTTATCCGATCTTAAAAAAAAGATCGAGTGATTTTTAGCTAGAGAAATTCACGAATTTTGGCATGAATAGATACTAAAAAAAAAATATTACTTCACTAAAAAAATATTTGACAGCATCAAATCATCTGGTCTAATAGTATATTACGTGCCGAGGTGGAAAATGTTTCATTACTATCGAGAGAGTCAATAATAAAACTTTACACCGAGGTTTGTATATTATTTTATTTACAACCACTTCATCCACTTCTTATTATTTTAAATTAAAATTATCAATATTATTATTAAAAGCCAAATGTCATTTCGACTTTTTCATTTAAAAACTAGACAGGCATTAGAATTTCAAATAACCGCAGGTGGTAAAATAATAATTCACATCACGATGGCAAATATCATTTTTTGAATATGGTTTCCATGTCACTAAACAATATATTATTTAAAACGTATGTAGTGTCAAAAATTTCACAAAACATCGAAAAAAATGCTATCAGATGAGGAATGTCGGTTTGCTGCTACTCCATCAGAAATTCGGGAAGCAGCAAAAATAGTAGAAGAAGATTTTCTACCAACTAAGAGCCACCCGAGACATGACAAGGCATACAACAGTTTTAAAGAATGGTGTACGAAAAACAAAGTTCAAAATTATGCTTCTGAATCGGCGCTACTAGCTTATTTTAGCAAAAATGCCAAGACAAAGAAGATATCAACGCTTTGGTCAGTATATTCAATGCTAAAGACCACTCTATCAATTAGGGAAAAAGTAGACATATCTAAGCACGCAAAGCTATTGACATTTTTAAAAAGGCAAAACAAAGGACACAAGCCGAAAAAATCGTCTATGGAAAATATTGAAACTTTCTTGGAGCAAGCACCCATGGAATTTCTTGTTCAAAAGGTATTTTAGGCCAAAAGGTTTACAATTTCTATATTAAATTGTTATTTTATACATTTGTAGGTCAAATTAGTTATTAGTGTCTCAGGCGCCTGCCGATCAGATGAATTATACAAAAGGAAAACAACAGACATCACTTTTTAGAAGCAAAGGTCGCGATTGAAATACAGAATAGCAAAACGTACCAGCCACGATCATTTATGATAACTAATAAGAAATAGATTGCACTACTTAAGGAGTACATACCTTTTCGGAAAAATATACAGGATGGAAAGCTTCTCATGCAAATCAGATATGTAAAAATTACTAAACAATATATTGGGCACAACACTTTAGGTCAGTTTCCAAAAAAAAAAATTGCAGCTTTTCTGAAGCTGAATATTGAAAGTTTTACTGGCCACTGTTTCAAAAAACAGCGGCTACTGTGCTCGCAAATAACGGTGGCGACCTCATGCAAATTAAACGGTTAGGAGGCTGGAAATCTATCACAGTAGCTGAGGGATACATAGATAGTTCTGTCGCTACTTAAGCTAATGCGACAAAATCGATTTCAAAGCCGGGTCCGGATATGTTGACAAACTTGTTTTTGAGAGAATGTGCTGTGTCACTTTGTGAACCTTTGTTATTTGTGTTTAATAAATCTCTTTCTCAGGGTATTTTTCCTGCTAAATGGAAACATTCCTATGTTACTCCCATCTTTAAGTCGGAGGATAAATGTGATGTCGCTAACTACAGACCTGTATGCCTACAGTCGGCTATTCCAAAAGTTCTAGAGATGATGGTCATACCCCTTATGGATCACTGCCTTAGGAATGTCATTATAGAATTCCAACATGGATTTGTGAGCGCTCGCTCAACTGTGACAAACCTCTTCGCTTACACTAATTTCATATCTGATGCATTAGACAATGGATATGAGGTACACTCTATTTACACTGACTTTAGTAAGGCTTTCGACCTTTTGGATCAGGATATCTTGGTGGATAAGCTGAAGAACATTGGAATTGGTGGGTTGTTTTTGTCATGGCTGAGTTCTTATTTGAGAGATCGCACGATACAGGTAAGGATGGGTTCTACGCTTTCATCTGGTTTTGAGGTTGTGTCGGGTGTCCCTCAGGGGTCTCATCTGGGTCCTAAATTATTTCTGCTACTGGTGAATGATATAGGAGAGCATTTTCAGTCAAATTACTTACTCTTTGCTGATGATCTTAAGTTGTTTCGCTGCAGTAAATCACACGATGATTGTGCAAGTCTGCAGGAAGATCTAAACAACTTAATGAAATGGTGCGATATAAACAACATTCACTGTGTCGAAGTGCTCTTATATTCGTTTTTCTCGGGGTAAGTCACCTATTGAATAAAGCTATAGACTGGGTAATGCAGAATTGCCAAGGGTAACACTGGTGAGAGACTTGGGTGTCCACTTTGATGGCAGGCTTCGCTTTACTTATCATGTTCAGCACATTATGGACAGAGCTAATAGAGTTCTGGGGATTGTCTTAAGAATGTCATATGATTTTGAAAATTTAAACTGTGTTATTATGCTTTATAATGGGGGAGGGCAATAATATGAGTACTGACCAGGTGGGAAGCCGCTTAGGACTGCACACGTTGGAGGAACACAAGAAGTACCTGGATTTGTGCTTTATGTTTAAGGTAATTATTCCTTTATTGATGCACCGCATATCTCGAGTATGGTAAAATTTCAAGTTTCAAGTCGCAATTTGAGAAGGTGCCCTCTGCTGTCCTCGAATGTGTGCAATACGCGCCATGCACAAAATATGCCTATGAATAGGCTGGTAACATGTCAATGATTGCCCAGACGTGGATTTCATAGGTGTGTCCATCGGTAAGTTTAAATCTCAGATAAAACAGATTGTTTTCTCTTAAAAAGTCATGTATTACTGTAAGTTTTTATTATGATGTATGCGGTTCTCTGCAAATGTAATGTATATATATTTTCACATTTTTTTTTCTCTCTTCTGGGCAAGTTTCATCTGTGTTATTCTGAATTGGCCAACAAACCTTATAATGTTATTTTAAACTTTATCAATATTATTTTAAATTTTAAATTATTGTTAATATATTACAGGTATTTGTTATGTAAAAATGGTGTAACCGTTGAATTAATAAATAAATAAATACAATAATTAATTTAAATAAGTGAAACATAAACCATGTTAATTTTTTGTTTTTATATAATATGTCATTAAAATTCATTTCAAAAATAAACATTTATTGTCGTTAAATTTGTGTAATGAGTGTGAGCGTATTACAGTATATATGTTGGTGTGTTCGTATATTATTTCGAGATATCGATTTTTAATAAAATTACAAATAGTACATTACATACCGAAGAGGGAAGTGTTTCATTACTGTCTAGAGATTAGTTAGTTATCCGAGACGCGAAGCGTCGAGGTTAACTTTAATCTCGAGACAGTAATGAAAACTTCCCTCCAAGGTATGTATACTATTTTATTTACAACCACACCGTTAATTGAAAATTAGATATTTGATTTTTTCAAATGTAAAAACAATGTCAAAATATGCCATTTATTGTTTTGACGCCATACAAAAATATGCTGGTTGTGTCATTCAAATATGTTCTGGTTGCAGTGCCATAGTAATGGAGCATACCTTTAAACAATGAGGGAAATGAGTGAGGGAAATGGAAGAGGGAAGTAGACGTAGGTAATGTGACACTTTCAGGCCTTTAATAAGGTTAGTAATGTCAACATTACATGTATGGTTGTAAATAAAAAATAATAAGTTTGATTTCCACCCGGGTGGAAAGTAAAAGTCAAAAAACGTCAACTTTCCACCTTTCAAAGATAGGTGAAATGTCATTATTACATGCATGGTTGTAAATAATAATATATTTCATTTGAAAAAAGGGACTTTTGGTATTATTTTGGAAAGACCCACCGAAACAAATTTTTTGGGCAACCTCAGTCAATTATTTTCCGAATTTTTTATACAACCAACATACTTGTATACCTATTGTTTAAATATATCGAAAATTTGAGATCGTTAGATCCATATTTGGCCGCAAAAAATAACAAAATAATTAATATCTAAGGAACAATGGGAGATACAGGAGATGGTTAATACAAGTTACTCAGATTTAACCTCGAATTATATACAGGGGATTGAATTAAAAACTGTAAAGTTAGTATCCGGTAGACGTAAAACTGGCAAAGCCGCATTTTCGAAAATACTTTTAGGGGCCAGAATGCTATGCCCACCTTTACTGCTGCTGTATAAAGTTCTTTCAAATGATTTGTGTATAACTGTTTAAGAATATCGAATAGGTAACTCACAGTACACAATATTTAACGAGGTAGGGAAATGAATGACTTTTTGGCCTGCCATGCAGGGGGGAAAAAATGTATAAGTACTTCAGACCACCCCTTTTAACATACTTAAAATTGATATAAAAAAGTCTTTAAAATAGTAAAATACCTAGGTATGTATAAACAAAGAAAATCACATCGGAGAATACACAACTTTTTCAAATTTATCTTAATCCCGCAACCCCTTTCACAGCCACATTGTCTATTTTATCTCTCTTTATGGAACGTCTTTTGGAAGGATGACTTTTTGGGTATTGAAATCCATTTTCGAAATCGATTACGTACAATTCACCACATATTATGAGATCGAACTGGCGATGGTTCAATTTAAAGGCTTCTTCAATTTCTTCCGTTGCTCTGGCGTCGTATTTCCACCAACCTTGGTAAAATAAAAGCATTTTGCAGATATAGTATTACCCCTAAATAATTGGGAGAAAGGTCAAGGGGTGAGGCTCTTTCTTTAACATTTATAAATTTGTTTTTTAAAAGGTCTCCTTCCGAAGTTACACTGCTTTATAGTCAAAAGTCGCACAACAGCTTAAAGTGATAAAAATTGGTATACAGGGATTTCTAATTATGCTCGATTTAACGATGACTTACATTTTGCCAAGTTTATAGTTCTTTCCCTCGAAATCTGAAAACTTTTTTATTTTAAAAAAACACCTGATATATTACGGCATTTTTTAAATCTTCTTAGTACATGTCATGTCCTATACCTAATGGAACGTTAAAAAAGGTAAAAGGCCATAGTTTTGACAAGAGCAATTTATTATACATGGTGTCTGGCAAGTATAGGGCAATATCTCGCCAGCGTACAGGGTGTCCAGTTTTCGTGTGTTCTCATATATCAGCTCTTTTATTATAGGAGATAGAAATATGGTGTTTCCGGCTTACTTTTTTATTATTTTATGAAACTTTCATTGCCACAAACGAAATTTTCATAGCCGTCTTAGTTTCTGACATACAGGGCGATTTTAAAAACTTGTTATTTTTATTTGATTATTTGATAACTTATCAATAAAGTAAATTCGGGTTATTATATAGTTTCTTATGTAGAATTCAGTGGCGTAGTTAGTTTTTTTCTAAGAAGTTTTGTTTTTGAGTTAGGACCCAAACTTGTGTTTTTTTAAATGGGACACCCTATATATTATTTCTTTGTCTTATCCCTCTTTTTAGGGGATTTTTAAAAATATATAATAGTCCATATTTATTTCTTTTAAAAAGGGTTAATTTTAACATTTTTTGTAAAATTAATCATTTTTCGTATAGAAGGCCATGGTCAATCACGGATAGCCATGACAGAAAAACAAATTTTGTAAATGCGCCATTACGGATTGCTGTCAAATATTTTTGGTATTTGTTTGATTTTGTCAGTTTATTTTTATTTCTGTGAAAAATTGTTTAACATGGCACAAAATAATAAATACAAAGATTATGAAAAACACGATATGTATGTTATGTAGGTATCCAGTATCCAAGCTAATGAAGACGCGAACGCAGCCTCGGAGCTGTATTTTAATCAAGCGCGGATCCAGGGGGAGGGTCATGGGGGTCATGACCCCCCCCCCCCCCCAAACAAACAGAGGAACACAAATTAATATTATATATTATAATTACTTTGCTGTTTTGACTAACGCCGCAGCTTTGTCACAATCAAAGCACCTAATGTAAGTATTTAAATTTGGTCTATCCATTGAATTGAAAAATCAATAAGAATAATATAAACATTTTTGCAACTGATTTATTAGTATTATCGCCGTATTATTAGCCTCGGTCGTCTTTGTTGGTGTCGGCAACTCCGGGGCGGCAAGCTTGAGTCTTGAGCGGCGATATCCTTTGTCAATGCCGGGCGCGCAAAAAAATAATAAAACAGGGGCTTTCATCGGAACTGCGTTGAACTGTTGAAGTCGTTTTAGTCCTTTGTTTAATTATTGTTTTTATGCGAATAGGGAATAGAAAAATGTCTTTTAGTTTGGTATTAAGCCCTAAAGCATAAAGGATTTAGAAATTTTGTGGTGAATTACTCTATAATTTTTAAAAGCGTAAAAATTGAATAGTAATGGTAAGTAACAAAATGCATTTACATTTTTACCTATTGCTTCTCTATCAACGCAGTTTGTAAAATCTTAAACAGTAATGCCTAGGGGAATGCGTTCAGCGGACTTAATAACCTATTATTAAAAAAAATAAAAAAAACAACAGTTTTTTGTAAATTAAACCAATTATATTGTCTAACTGTGTACGGCAGCTTATACTCCACATTTTAATCAAATTGGCATTATGATACGATATTTTCGCTGGAAGCGCCAGCGTATGTCAACGTTGGTTAATAATAATAATAATATTGGAATAGAGATAACAGAGCAGCTGTAAAAAAAATGTTACTTATATTTTGAGGCGTATGTATTTGTAGGTATATGTCATGTTTGTAACTGTTTCTATGTCTGTCTGGTATTTCACATGGTTTTCCACTTCATTGAGAATATTTTTAATGAAGGGTGTTAAAAAAGTGGGGGATCATATATTATTTTCCAATGCATGATAAAATTTAATTATATTGATCCGTAATAGTACATTACGTATCAAGTTTAGAAAAGTGGAACTTTACTTGACTAGTATGGTTAGTTTGAATCCGAGCGAAGCGAGGATTTAATTTCCATACGAGTCAAGTAAAATCACTTTTCTGACGAGGTGCGTATACTATTTTTTCGCATTTTGTAAGTAATTAATTATTTTGCATTTCATATTAAAATCTAAAAAGAATAGTTACTGAAGAAAATCTACAAAAACTTAGTAGTATGACTTCTCGGTAACTTAGCAATATAAACAAGATGTTTTTTTGTGTTTGACGACTATTGACAGCATCCAAATAACATCATATTTGAAGAGTGAATGTGAATTGTGGTGAATGAAAAAAATGTTCAGCAACAACTACTTAATACGGCGAGGTCAGCAGTTGCATCCTTTTCTAACTTAAATAATTGTTCTTTTAATATTTATTGTAATAAGATTTAAAATAAACGAATTTCTTTCTTGTAAAATTGTGTTTTTAATGACATTGACGTTTTATGCAGTAATAGTTGCTATGCTGTAAAGTGACCCATTACTGTACGATTTTGAGGTCATTAATCTAGTGCATTACTGTATAAAATGCGAAAAAATGTATTTATGACAACTTCTTTTATTATTTTAGAGATTTATTATATAATAATAGTATTAATACACAAAAGTGAAATATATTACTTTTCTTTACTATCACGAGGTTCTGGATCCGCTCCTGATTTTAATAGGTAAGTTTTAAAATCATTTGTTAGGTAAAGCCTAACCAGAGATATAAGAAAGTTACACTTTGCCTTTAAATGGGATTACCCAAGGGTGGCCATAAACAAACAATGAATGAATGAATAAATGTAGGTAAATTATGGTCCGTATCTGCAAATCCGGAAGACGTAATTTCATTATTAAAGTAATAGTTTGGTGATTTTAAACCGATTTTTACCTGATTCAAAATGAGAGGGTTAATCCCATAAAACAAATTATGTTCTAAAGACTGTATATATAGCAGGGTTGTTATGTTTAAAATAAAATGTTTAAAACAAATGTTTTACTACACTACACTTACTAGTGTTTTAAACAGATTTGTTTAAAACTCTTTAAAACAGTGTTTTTTTTAAAGTTGTTTTTTTTTGTCAAGCTTTACTGAAAATCACATACAACTGTTAAAACAAAAAAAATATTAAATTAAAAACAAAAATAGTAATATTTATATCTAACGTTTAATAATAAAAGTACATAATTATAAAAACACGTTTAAGACTAGCTCTAGGTCTTAGTTTATATACCTACCTACAGTCTGTGTACCGGGTTCCAATAACATAAGCAAATAAAAAGTGTAAACATATAAAAGCGCGTTATAAAAGTAACAAAGACAAACAAACTAAAAACTAAACCAAAAGTCTCCTAGTCATTCTACTAAACTCTACTCAGTTTAAATTAAGCTGCTTAAATATGGTTACAAGTTTCGCGGCATTTTCTGTTCCTAATCGATTTTGAAGCTTACTATGAATTATGCCAAATGTCGAGAGAAGGCGTTTGAGTCCTGCAGATGAGGCTGAAGCTGAGTGAAGATAATAATTTAGTAAAAAATATTATTTTTTCCGATGAAGCTACATTCTCCTTGATTGGTAATGTGGACAGAAAAAATTGTCGTTGTTGGGCAACAGAAAATCCGCATTGGATGATGGAGGTTCACAGCCAGTACCCTCAAAAACCAAATGTGCGGTGTGAAATAGTGCGCGGAGGAGTAATTGATCCATTTTTCTTTAACTGGACAAATATATCTCGAATTTCTCCAACTTGATTAATTCCAGCATTAGTGACTTTTATTTCCGAATCCATTGAACCCAGACTCCTCCGACGAAGAACTGATGTTCCAGCAAGATGGTACTCCTCCGCACTATGCTGCCACTGTGCGTACATGTTTAGATGAAACCTTTCCCAATCGGAAGAAGAGGACCTATCGAATGGACTGCTAGATCGCCAGGCCTAACTCCGCTGAACTTCTTTTTGTGTGGTTACCTCAAATCGAAAGTGTGTGTTGACCGGTCAAACAATTTGCAGGAGTTGAAAGAGATGATCTGAAGGGAACCATAACTCCGGAATTGGTTGAAAACGTGCAAAAAGTTATTGATTGCGTTGGATATTGTCAAGCCATAAATGACACACATTTTCAACATTTAATTCGATTTGTTGTTCTGTTATTTTTAAAAGAACGGATCTTACTAGATGGATTTTTTTATTCAAACCTTAAATTACTTTTGGATGTGTTTAAAACACGTTTTAAACATGTTTAAAACACGTTTTAAACATGTTTTTTCTTGAACAGTTTAAAACAGTTTAAAACAAAAAAAAAACAGTTTCAAACAAAAAAAACATGTTTTTAAGTTTTTTTTAAAATAAACATGTTTTTTTTCAACCCTGATATAGCCGCTCTAGTTAGTTTTAAGCTTAGTAATTATTTTTACTTCGTGTGTAATATAGCGTTTGTCTAATCGTGTGTGAGTCATGAAAAATATGTGCGTGCCCAATGTATCCCAGGAGATAACTCCGTCGAGAAGCAGAAAACACTTTTCGGTGGAAACTAAGGAAGTTACAAACAATGTTTATTCAACTCTCATTGAACGTGCGGTCAGCAAGCAAGCAGCGTTAGAAGAAACGGCCACATTAACACGAACTCCAACATCAACTGTATGGAAAATTGTGAATAATCCCATTTTAGCGAGGAAAACAAGAACCGATACTGGCATTTTCTCGAAGGTAGATAGAAGTGATCAAGATATAATACGGCGTAAAATTTACAAGTTATACGAGGAACAAAGCGTGCCTACATTAGATAATTTAATTAAGAGGCTTGAAAAAGATGAAACCGGCGTTAAATGTAGCAGAACAACGTTATGGAAATATTCAATGGATGTAGCCGTTACAATATAGAGCACACTCCCAAGTTTAGGTACCCTAATTTATGCTTAACAATAGAATTATGTTATTAAGGTATAAAACTTAAATTATGAATACACACCTTTTCCTAACTATTTTTACAAATTATATTATTGAACTATTGTTATGATTACATCTGGAAATACCGGCTGATTATAAATTTAACAGTGGGGAACTATTTAAGTCGAGCTGATCGTTTAATAAAATATCTAATTTTTTACATTTGTTTATTTCCATGCTTTCTAAAAAATTTAGTTTTATTGATTTGTTTTCTACGTGCAATATTTCAAGATTATCGTCAAAATTGTGTTGTTCGGTATTAAGATGTAACGCGTAATGGGAGTTGTTATGTTTTTTATTATAGCTTGTTTTGTGTTCTTTAAGTCTTTTTTCAAAATTTCTACCTGTTTGTCCTATGTAAATTTTAGTACAACTGCCACATTTTAGTTTATAAACTCCACATTTATGTTCTTTTTTAGTTTTGCTTTTGTTATTTTTGATTAGTTTTCCTAACTTATTATTAGTTTTATATGCGACTTTAAAATTTCGTTTCGTTGCGTGTTTTTTAGCAAGTAGTGTAAGTTTACCTGTATATGTTAGGGTTTTATAACTTAAGGTATCATTTTGTTTAACTATTGGATAAGCTAAGCTAATTGCTTTATTGTATTGTTTTTTGTTTATTATTCGGTCTATTATATTAGGTTGATAACCATTATTTATTGCTAATTGTTTAATTATATTTAACTCTTGGTTATAACTTTGCTCTGATAACGGAATGCTGATAAGCCTATGCACAAAAGAGGTAAAAACGGCCATTTTATGAGAATAAGGATGACTAGAATTATTGTGTATCGTTATGGAAGTGTATCCAACACATGGGTTTTAGGTTTAAAAAAATTAACAAAAGTTTTAATGGAATCCAGTAGAATTCGGGAATGGCGATCCGAATATCTACAAAAAAAAATAGGATTTACAGAGATCAGCAAAGGCCGATTATTTACTTGGATGAAACCTGGTTCGACACATGATACCCCGGAAAAGGGTTGGGTTGACTCAAGCGGCAAGTGTAAAACAAGCGCACCATCAAAAAGAGGTAAACGAATTACGATTTTGCATGCTGGATCTAAAGACGGATGGATTCCGAATGAACTTTCTCTGTCTGCAAAAAACATTAAAGATTCTTCTCAGGATTACCATGAGGACACCACTGCTGATTTATTTGAAGATTGGTTTTAAAACAAGCTAATTCCAAATATACCTCCGAATAGCGTAACTGTAATGGACAATGCAAGCTACCATAGTGGCCAGTTGACCAAGACTCTCTCCTCAAATGACACAAAAGCAACAATCCAAAACTACATGTATGATAATGACGTTAATTTTCAGGAAGATTACACCAAAAGGCAATTAATTGAGGTGTTACAAAGTTTAAAACTACAAAAGGAATACTTCTGTGAAAATTATGCAAAAAATCTAGGGCATACCTACAGTTTTAAGGCTTCCACCATACCATTGTATATTTAATCCCATCGAACATGTTTAGCACCAACTGAAATCTGCCATTCGTCGTAACAATATTTGCCCTACTATTAACTCCAGTGTACTTGCTGTACACATGTTCAAAAGTGGAAAAATCCTATATCCATATAAACAATATAGCACAAATAATAATTAAAACAGATGATGATAGCGATAGTGATATTGATATATTAAGTGAATAATTATTATAAGTACCGAATAGTTTGTATATTTTTGTAATCATAAATATAATTTTTAATAATAAAATAACTTGTAATTTCACATTTAAACATTAATAAAATATTATTTAATGTCTTACTTATGTTTATTACAAACCATGATTAAATTCTAAGCAAAATACGGACCTGTTCGGCCATATTTCAATTTTACAGCTGGCCCGGGCCTTTCCTAATAGGGATCAGTTAGTCACTTTCTTATATCTTTAAACAGACTTTACCTACAAATGTTACAGGAAAACGCAAATTTGGAAAGGGTGGTATGGTCCGACCAGGCTTATTTTACGAGTTCTGGTATCATAAACCGAAACAATTCAAGGTACTGTCCCCAAGAGAACCAATACGTAATATTTCCACGAAAATGTCAAAATCGGTTTAAATTTAACGTGTCATGCTTTATTTTTGGTACTGAAATTAAGTTGTTTATCTATGAAGGAAATTTAACCGGAAATAGACACCTAGATATAATGCGAGATGCACTAATAGAAATATTAGAGGATAAACCTTTGGTCGATTTAAATAATATTTATTACCAGCAAAATGGCGCTCAAAGTCACAATTCTCATGAATATTTAGAAACCACATAGTAGTGTCTCCCCTCTGTTGTTTCTATATTTCGGGCTAGGATATAGAAACAACAGAGGGGAGACACTAACTAACTTCATAAATTCCGAAAAACTGTTCTGCTTGAATACGTTCTATAAAAATCAAACGCAAAGGAAGTGGACGTGGTGTAGCCCAGATGGTCAGTTTAAAAATGAGATAGACTATATCCTCTCAAATAACAGAACAATATGCAAAGACGTTTCTGTATTAAACCAGTTCAACACAGGTAGTGACCATAGGCTGGTTCGTGCCAGTATACACATCAATACAAAGATAGAAAGAAAAAAACTATTAATGAAGTGAGAGAATATTTAGAAACCACATAGTAGTGTCTCCCCTCTGTTGTTTCTATATTTCGGGCTAGGATATAGAAACAACAGAGGGGAGACACTAACTAACTTCATAAATTCCGAAAAACTGTTCTGCTTGAATACGTTCTATAAAAATCAAACGCAAAGGAAGTGGACGTGGTGTAGCCCAGATGGTCAGTTTAAAAATGAGATAGACTATATCCTCTCAAATAACAGAACAATATGCAAAGACGTTTCTGTATTAAACCAGTTCAACACAGGTAGTGACCATAGGCTGGTTCGTGCCAGTATACACATCAATACAAAGATAGAAAGAAAAAAACTATTAATGAAGAACTCCTTTCCAACAGCAGAAGTTATAGCACACAATAAGAGTATCAGGGAGAACTAGCACGGAAGTTTACAGTAAATTCACTAGAACACAAGAATATAGATGAATTGGCCGAAAAAACAACTAAGGACATACAGATAGCCACAAAGAAAATATGTAGTAGAGTAAAAAACCAAAAAGAAACTAGACTAATGCCACAGACGATAGAACTAATGGAAGAACGGAGAAGGACCGAAAGAGACCATCCTGATTATAGAGCCCTAAATGTATCAGTTAAGAAAAATATAAGGAAAGATCTAAGAGAATACAGAACGAAACAGATATTGGAAACTATAGAGAACAACAAAAATATGAAAGTTCTGAAAGCAAATAAATCCATTGGAAGACAAAAAATCATGAAAATAAAGAACGAACGAGGAGTATTACTGTCGCACAAGGAGGAAATTGCAAAGGAAATTCAAGAATTTTATGGAAAACTCTACCAGTCCACCATTCCAAACCCCAGAAATTACTCCAAACACATCATAAATATAGGATCAGAAGATCTTCCCGAAATCATACCATCTGAAATCAAAGTCGCCCTTAAGCAAATGAAAAACAGGAAAGCCCCCGAAGAAGACAGAATTACTGCGGAAATGCTAAAAATGGGAGGAAGCAAATTGGAGGAGACGATAAGGCTATTGCTAAATAAATGCCTATTGGAAGGAAAAATACCCAAACTTTGGAAAAACGCGGAAGTCATTCTACTCCATAAAAAAGGGGATATCGCAAATATTGAAAGTTATAGACCCATAAGCTTGCTGTCCCACATTTACAAGTTACTAACTCGAATAATAACAAATCGATTGGGAGCGAAGCTAGATGCGTACCAGCCAGTAGAACAGGCAGGCTTTCGTAAGGGATTTAGTAGTACTATCGAGCATCTACAAACACTCCGGACAGTTGTGGAAAAAACAATTGAATACAATATACCTTTACACCTAGCCTTCGTCGATTACCATAAAGCCTTTGACAGTGTCGAGACATGGGCTTTCCTAACAGCTCTGGAAGACGCCAGAATTGATTCCACATATTCAGCCCTCATTAAGGACATTTACGACGAAGCTACTTTCCACATAAAGATTGACGAAGACCAAATAACCGAAAAGATAAAGCTTGGCAAGGGAGTGAGACAGGGCGATACAATCTCGCCCAAGTTATTCACTTTGTCCTTAGAAAGTGTCTTCAAAAAATTAGACTGGGACGGAAAGGGTCTAAAAATCGATGGATCGTACCTTAGCCACTTAAGATTTGCGGATGATATAGTATTGATAAGCACAGACATCCAAGAACTAAAATCAATGCTGCAAGACCTAAATGAAAAATCAAAAGAAATAGGGTTGAAAATGAATCTTGACCAAACTAAAATAATTAGCAACAGCCAAGAAGATACTGCTATAGAGAACATCATCATAGAAAAAGTAGAAAAATATATATATTTGGGACATATAATTAAGAACGAAAAGGAAAATCAAACCTTCGAAATTAAGAGAAGGATACAGCAAACATGGGCGGCATTTGGCAAACTTAGCTTCATCTTTAAGGATAAAAACGTTCCAATATATTTGAAACGCAAAACGTATGACAGCTGCATATTATCAGTAGCAACTTATGGACTGGAAACCATGGCAATGACAAAAAAGGTAGCAAAACAACTGAGGGTAACTCAACGAGCCATGGAAAGGATTATGCTGGGCGTAAGATTGATTGACAAAATCCCCAACACTGAAATACGTCGGAGAACCAGAGTAACCGACATCATGGACAGAATAGCGAGGCTCAGATGGCAGTGGGTGGCACACATAGCAAGGCAAAATACAGAAAAATGGTCATACAGGGTAACATTTTGGAGACCCCGAGAAACGAAAAGAAGCGTAGGAAGACCCAGAAAGAGATGGATAGATGATATCGTAACCATAGCGGGAAAACAGTGGATGAGAACAGCCAGAAATAAAAAAGCATGGAAGCAACTAGAAGAGGCCTATATCCAACACTGGATGAATGATGGCTGAAAGAAGAAGAAGAAGATGAAAACACACGTAAATTGGACATCCTGTACATTTTAATTTGTCCCACTTTTACATGACTGTAAAATACTTATTTTTTTAAGCTCGATTTTTATTAAAAATTATTAGTCAAAAATTTTAAAACATGTCAAATGTCAAAATCATTGACAAAACTTACTAATTTTTTAAATGGAACGCCGTATATTATTAAATACATTGTTTTTCTGAATACAAATATATACCACACATGCCATTTATTTTAATTAGTTTAGCCTAAATTAATATAAATATCATTAAAATTGGATTAATATTTTTGTTTCCTATAACTAATTTATTGTCATAGTTTTTATAGTTTTATACTTTTGAGGCATTTATTAGATAGATGGAAAACTTTCTGGGTTAGTTCAGGTTAGTTCAGGTTAGTAAATTAACGTAAATTGGACATCCTGTACATTTTAATTTGTCCCACTTTTACATGACTGTAAAATACTTATTTTTTTAAGCTCGATTTTTATTAAAAATTATTAGTCAAAAATTTTAAAACATGTCAAATGTCAAAATCATTGACAAAACTTACTAATTTTTTAAATGGAACGCCGTATATTATTAAATACATTGTTTTTCTGAATACAAATATATACCACACATGCCATTTATTTTAATTAGTTTAGCCTAAATTAATATAAATATCATTAAAATTGGATTAATATTTTTGTTTCCAATAACTAATTTATTGTCATAGTTTTTATAGTTTTATACTTTTGAGGCATTTATTAGATAGATGGAAAACTTTCTGGGTTGTAAACTCACAACATTTTTAGTTAATTATTCAAGCCTAGGAGCAACAAATTTAAAAATAAAATACACTCCCCGACAATAAATTCCGGACAAAGATAATTTTAGTCAGGTTCATAGTCCTGTAATTGTTCTAATTGTTTTCCGATTCCGGTGGAACTTTAGCGAAGTGTAGGCTTGTGTCTTGGAATGTTGGCCTCAATTTTAATTCCCAAAAAATACTGATGGCTTGATCATTATACAGGGAGAAACAAAATATACTTTTTTACCCTCAATTTCTAATCGCCCTGTGGAATAATTGAGCCGCAAAATTTGGGTTTATTATATTTTCGTTTGATTGAAGTGTGATCTTTTATTAACACAATGTTTTTTGGTTCACGTCATTATCTGCTTCTTAAGAAAAGATACAAAATATTAAAGATAGTGTTGCAGTTTTTCTATTTTATTAACAATTCAAAACATTTCATTATCTCATCTAGGGAGCCTAAATAATTATCGAAAAATTATTGCGCGTATTGCCACCTCTTGCTCTTATCACTTCTACCATGCGGCGTGGCATGCTTTCAATGCAGTTTTTAATTGCTTCTTGGGGAATCTTCAAGAAGGCCTCTTCGTAGAATGTTTCCGGGTGTCGATTCCGAACACGTCTACCTAACATATCCCAAACGTGTTCAATAGCATTTAAATCTGAACTACAATAATACTATAATAAATACTCTATTACAACCCGTGCAACGTGGGCGCCTAGCGTTGTCTTGCATTAAAATAAAGTTCTGTCCAACCAAGCTGGCGAAGGGTACCCTGTGATCGGCTAAACATTGATGAATAAAACGGTCGGCAGTTAAAGAACAATTTTCAATTAATACTAGCTCTGTACGGGCATATAGTGATACCCCAGCCCACACCATGACACTACCGCCTCCAAAAGGCGTCCTAGGAGATATGCAACATTGTGCAAATCGTTTACCTGGTCTCCTCCAGACACGTTCACGTCCGTCAGGTGAGCGCAGAGAAAACCGCGATTCATCCGTGAATAATACATGCGCCCACATTTCTGCTCCCCAGTTTCTGTGTTCATGTGCAAAATGTAATCTTGCTGTACGGTGCGCTGGAAGTAAAGCGGGACATGCAACTGGTCTTCTGGACCTTAAACCCCCTTCTTGTAACCTACGCTGGATGGTTCGTGCAGAGGCTATGGTACCACGTACATCTTGAAGTCTACGGCTAATAACGGTAAATGGTACGCTACGATCTCGTAATGCAATTAGGTATATGAAATTGTTATCACGTTGATTGGTAACACGCGGTCTCCCTGGTCCCTCACGTCGGCGTCGTATGTACTCACCAGTCCCGGGAAACCGACTGATTGCATTTTGTACAGTACTTTTTGCTTTGCCTAAGAATTCCGCAATGTACCGTATATTGCGGCCATCGTCATTTAATGTAACAGCTCGTGCAACATCTTTTGGTCTCATTTTCTTAAACGAAAAACTTTAAAGAGTGTATTCTGCAATGGCAGCATAGTGACACTTTAGTAAACAATGCTCATGCAACCAAAGGCTAACTAGATAACATAATGAAATGTTCTGAATTGTTAATAAAATGGAAAAGCTGCAACACTATCTTTAAAAATCTGTATATTTTCTTAAGAAGCAGATAATGACGTGAACCAAAAAAACATTGTGTTAATAAAAGATCACACTTCAAACAAAAATATATTAAAGCCAAATTTTGCAACTCAATTATTCCACAGGGCGATTAGAAATTGCGGGTAGAAAAAATATATTTTGTTTCTCCCTGTATAATGATCAAGCCATCAGAATTTTTTGGGAATTAAAATTGAGGCTAACATTCCAAGACACAAGTCTACACTTCGCTAAAATTTCACCAGAATCGGAAAACAATTAGAACAATTACGGGACTATGAACCTGACTAAAATTATCCTTGTCCGGAATTTATTGTCGGAGAGTGTAAATCAAATTTAGAAATATAAAACAATTTCAATTTTTTTTTGACAAGACCATTGTTTTTTTGTTTTTTTTAATTTGTTGTTCCTTCCTAGGTTGGAGTAATTCGAGGAGTAATTAACTAAAATGTGAGTTCACAAACCACAAAATCTTTCATCTAGGTATCTAATAAACACCTCAAAAGTATAAAACTATCACAATAAATTAGTTATTGGAAACAAAAATAATAATCCAATTTTAATGATATTTATATTAATTTAGGCTAAAATAATAAATAGAAAGGGCGGGCGTAGCCAATCTCGACACCAAATACCTGCCATTTTTAATCCTATAGCCGATCTCGACACCAAACGTTAAGGTTTTAGGTAAACTAATAGCCTTTCTCGACACAAACAAGTAAGATGAATTTTAGTGAGCTTGGGTAATGTCCATTTCAGCCCACAACGAAAAACTAATTAAAATTAGAGCAGCATGGAACTCCGCAGATGCATTCCGCAGAATCCTTACGCAGGTATAAGGTTTTATAGACTTATATTGGTTAAACAGCGCTAACACGGCATCTAATCCACCTTTTTGGTTCCAATTCGTCTTTTTCAAGTTCACCGGGGAATATTATTATTAATTGTTTGCCCCTTTTATAGACTTATATTGGTTAAACAGCGCTAACACGACATCTAATCCACCTTTTTGGTTCAATTCGCCTTTTTTAAGTTCACCGGCCAATTATTTACCAGCCCTTTTTTACTTTTGTTTATTAGAATATCGATTTTAATATTCATGGTGTCGAGAAAGCCTATCGGCTTAAAGGGCCCTTTCTACAGAGTTAGGTACAAGACAAATTTGGTGTCGAGAAGTGACCCGCCGGAAAGGGCATGTGTGACGTACTCGTATTTAGAAAAACAATTATTTATTATTTAATATTTAATAATATACAGGGTGTTACTTAATTATAGGCCGTACGAGCAGCCATTTTTTCCATTTATAAAAAACCTGACGAGCAGTGCCTCACCACTTTTCTACCTAGCAAGCCGTTACTGGATCCTAGTACGAGTTTATTAGTCCATATGAGCTGTACAGGGTGTCCCATTTTCGACACTTTTATAAGGTATCTCCGTAATTGTTAGTGCAATCAAAAAAGTAATATGGATGCCATGTGCTCTTTTTGGTTCAAACTTAAAATGGTAAAATCAAAATTTGAAAATTCTTGCTCGCTTAAGAAATACGGGGGAAAATCAAAAAATTGACAATTTCAAAATTACCCTATATTTTCTTAGTTAAAAGCGATACAGAAAAATGTTTTATACAAAAGTTTCTTTATAGTGATTGTTGAATAATCTGCCGTTTTCAGAATAAGTATACGGAGTCAGGTAAAAAAGTTACCGGACCTAACCTCATTTTGTTAAATGGAACACCCTGTATATTTTAATCTAAAAAGATAGCATTTTAAATTCTCTTTTCAAATATATAACACACCATGGATGATATTGGTTTCCTAGGTGATGTATTTAAACTTTATTACTTTAAAACGAAATAAAAGATTCAGATTAAAAAATAAGGGGAATCATCGGAAAGGTTCGAAAGCTCCTCCGTTGTTTTCAATGCACTCTTGACATATTTTTCGAACGGATTTTAAGGGTATTCAAGATGTGTAATGGTTTTATTTCTGCAAAGGCCTCATGAATTTTTTAATCAAGTTGTTCTCGGGTTAAAATTACTTCTTTATAAATTTTATTTTCCAACACTCCCCAAAGAATAAAATCTGGAGTTGTTAGATCCGGAGATCGTGGTGGCCACCTTATAGGTACATGTATTCCTATCCAACGGTTTCTAAAGTGAGTATTTAAATACTCTCTTATTCAAAGAGTGTTATGGGTAGGGGCGCCATCTTGTTGAAAGTAAATCTCTATCCATCTGCACAGTACTGAATAGATATGCTCCTGTAAAAGAGAAAGTTATCAAAACTCAATGGGCTGATAAAAAATGGTGGACAATAGATATTGATGTGAATATGAAAAGAAGGGACCAACTATACCGAAAAGCTATAATAACTAAGAACAATGATGATTTTAATGAATATAGAACCCAGAGAAATAGAGTAGTAGACATGATCCGACAACAGAAAAGTAATTATTATAATTCAAAAATAGATCTTAATAAAAATAACTCAACAGAAATGTGGAAAACCATTAAAAAACTAGTAGGGGGAAAAACAAAATAAAAAAAAACAGGAATATACTTTGAAAACAACATCGAGAGAGAGGAGAAAGTCATAGCAGAAAAATTTAACAACTATTTTATTGAAAGTATAGAGGCGATAACCATGAAGATAAGTAACCAGGACATTATGGAGGTAGTAGAAAAAATAGAACGCTTCGACACAACAATGGATAAATTTAGACCAACATCACTAATGGAATTAAAAGATACTGTTAACAACCTAAAAAAGAAAACCAGTAGTGTAGATGGAATAACAACACACATTACAAAAGGCATTTGAGGTTACAGGTAACAGATTTTTACAGTTGATAAACAGCAGTTTGGAATATGGAACATTCCCAAAACGATGGAAGAAATCTACAATCATTCCCATAGAAAAGAAGACACAGACAAAAGTGAAGAATTTCGGCCTATTAATATGGTTCCTATCTATGAAAAACTATTAGAAGTTACAGTTAACAGACAACTTATAGAATATTTTGAAACAAACAAACTACTTAGTGAATACCAGGCAGGCTTTCGAAAAAATAATTCTTGTGAGAGCGCTCTACAAACTGTTTTAATGAGCTGGAAAACAGCTTTAAGCGAGAAAAAAGTTATAGAGGTAGTCTTCTTAGATTTTCGAAGGGCCTTTGAAACTATAGACAGGGGTATGCTCATAGAAAAATTAGACAAATATGGTGTTCAAGATGTTGTGCTCAAATGGTTCAAAAACTATCTATCCAATCGTACCCAGGAAACAAGATTTCTAAACAGCACATCAGCGCTAAAAGAAAATCTATTTGGGGTCCCCCAGGGTACAGTGTTAGGCCCAAATCTGGTTATTGTTTACATCAATGACATAGTAAGAAACTTGAAAAAATGTAAAGTTCAGCTGTTTGCCGACGATACCTTGCTGTATTTTGTGGGTCAAGATGTTGAACAGGTTGTGCAAACCATAAATGAAGACCTACATGTACTGTACAAATGGCTGACACAAAATGGATTAAGTCTAAATACAGAAAAAACAAAATGTATGATAATTAAAAGTAAATTCAATGCTACACCTACTAGGAATCACAGAGGAATTTTTATAAATAACCAAGAGATAGAACAGGTTGAACAGTGCAAGTACTTGGGAGTTGTGGTAGATGAACATTTAACATTTTCTGCACATGCAAAATACGTAACCAATAAAATTGCAAAGAAAGTAAATCTACTACGACGAATGAGTAGATATCTTAGTGACTGGTCAAAGAGAACAATTTACAATTCGATTATTTTACCACATTTTAACTACTGTTCATCTATACTATTTTTGTTGAACATGACAGAGAAAAGTATACTTCAAAAAAAGCAGAATCAAGCCATGCGTACTATCATAGGGTGTAGTCGCTATACAAGGATTGAAACTATGTTACAAGCAACAGGATTCCTGAGTGTTAAACAAATATTATTTCTCAATACAATGACTATCATATATAAAATAAAACACAGTTTACTTCCTGAACATCTATTGAGAAACACCAGGTACATAACAGATGTACATAGCTATCCAACCCGAGCCAGAGAAGACTTCTATGTTTCAACGGTTACCACTAACTACAGTCAGAATGATCTTTTCCACAGCGGACTTATTGAATACAATAATCTACCCCAAAGTGTAAAGAACTCAAATTCAGTTAAAATATTTAAGAGAAAATGTATCATATTCTGTAAAGATAATATAGGCTTATAGTTACAATATGCTATTATCAGAACTACTTAATTGACGATTTAAGTTTGCTTAAAATAATTATTGCATTATATTGTTCACAATTGTTTGTAAACTCTTAGCGTAAGCTATTAATCATTAATAAATAAAAAATAAAAATATTACTTCATTTAAAGGAACATCATCAAGGATATCGAAAAGGTTTGATTGGAGTATGTCCAGATATCTATCTGCATTTAAATTTTCTTCAAAAAAGCGATACACCAGTTTGTTTTGAAAACAACAAAAAACAACTTATATTTACCCCAAATCGACCTTGTTGGCGAACAGGTCGTACCATGTGGGGATTTGTGAAGTTCCAATGTCTTCCATTATGGCGGTTATGAATACCGCAACTTATAATTCGACATTTATCTGACCAAATTATTTTTTGCTGAAAAGAACGATCCTCGTTAGATTTATTTAAAAACCACTGACAAAATTCCAACCGTCTCACATCATGTCCAGGATGCAAATATTGGGTAATTTTAACAACATAGGGAAAATATTTATTGGACGTCAAAATTCTTTGCGCCTTAGATTTTGTAATTTCAGTTTCAGTTTCTACGTTTCTGACGGACGTAGAATTTTTTTCCTGAAATTACAAAGTGATTTTAGAGAATAAAATTAGGACGTATGCTTAAGACCACAAGACAGAAGTGGAAACCTCACTAAGACGAGATTCTCCATTAACCTTTCACAATCTAGCATCCGCAAATCTCAAATTCAAGACGATAAAAGGATCGATCCATAAAAAGCAAATACACTATGCATTTGGTCATATTTTAGTATCTTGCTTTTTTCCCCGACTGCATCAAGAGCGTTGCATAGCCGAATCTGACGGCTCAGTCTCATTCAATACCCGTGCTAAACGCGCCTAAAGAAGTTTTCACTTCAGTAAAAGTTGAACTACTACTATTCAAAGCTATCACAGGATATATTACCTGATTATTGGCCTCGACAAATCCTAACATGCTTATTTCTTCATTTTCCTTGTTTTCTTTATTATAAGTTTTTGATCTTTGCATCGTAAAAGATCCGTATGTTTTTAAATTATGTTCCAGTAGTCGGAATATGTCCTTAAATGGTTGCCGTCTTTCCAGATGGCGAACAAAATATAAATTTTGCGCCATTTCTTCGTTTTTTTCACTTTCAATATATCATATCAAATTTTTCAAAATGTTGATAAGTCATTTTTACAAACGAATATGTAAAAATCAATTTAACGTTAAATGTTAATAACAACTAGAATGTCAACATGGTTGTTTCTCGGATATTAGCTTTTGTTTAATGGCCTACTGTGGTTTAAAGTAATAAAATTTAAATAAGTCGCCTAGGAAACCAATATCATCCATGGTGTGTTACATACTTGAAAAGAGAATTTAAAATGTTATCTTTTTAGATTAAAATATATAGGGTGTACTATTTAAAAAAATGAGGTTAGGTCCGATAACTTCTTTACCTGGCCCCGTATACTTATTCTGAAAACGGCAGATTATTCAACAATTATTATAAAGAAACTTTTGTATAGAACATTTTTCTGTATCTCTTTTAACTAAGAAAATATAGGGTAATTTTGAAATTGTCAATTTCTTGATTTTCCCCCGTATCTCTTAAGCGAGCGAAAATTTTCAAATTTTGATTTTACAATTTCAAGTTCGACCCAAAAAGAGCACATGACACCTATATTACTTTTTTGATAGCACTAACAATTACGGAGATACCCTATAAAAGTGTCGAAAATGGGATACCCTGTACAAAGTTACACAATTTCATTAAAATATTGCTTCAAAGTTATAATCGCAAATGTAAATCTTCAGGAGCGTCTTTGGGGCCCGATATCTTTGTCAGGAGGATCATTGGGAAAAATGATTATATGAACTACTAGTATTTTTTTATCTCCCCCGTACGCTGGCGAAATATTGCCCTATACTTACCGGAAACACTGTATAGAGTGAAAAAATTATTCGTTTAGGCCCTAAAAATGACTAATAATGATCAAAATCATTAACTGCAAAAAAAAGCTTAATTTTAAAGTAATTAAATGTAGACTATATTTAATTCTTTGGTTTTAGTTTTTTTTTTAATAAATACTTTTGTTAAATTTAAACGTTTCTCATTTCATGTGAAACTAAGCTTCCCAGCATAATTCCTTCGGTCATAGATGGCATGCAAGGAACTCTGTAAGCAGGCCAATTTTAAACACGGTATCGGTAAGCGCCAATGCAAACGTCGAGTTTATTAAATTGACTAACTCTGTAACTTACCATTTCGACCTTCATAAAACCACTGATAGCCTCCATCGAAACCTTCCGCCCGCTCCATCGGTTCTGGTATGTCTAAAAGATGCGGCTGCTCTACGAAATCCCGAGGAATTTCCTGTCGACACATGGCACATCGTTTATTCTGATTGGCGAAACCTTTGACGCACAAATAGCAGAAAATGTGTCCGCAGGGCAATTGGGCTGGATGGACGCAAGGCTGGAGACAGACTGCGCATTCTGGACTATCAGCTGAAAAATTATGATATATAAAATAATACATTACGCTGATCTGAAACAGTCCCGAACCCCAACGATATTTTGAAAACGTCGCCTCTGTTAAAAGAGAGAGCTTTTTTAGTCTATATTAAAAAAAAAACTATGGTAAACTATACTATGAACCCGTACGACAATTTACAAGAACTGCTTCGGGCTATCCAAAAGTACAATATTTCAAAGGAGCATATTCTACAGTCAACTAAAACTTCATCTATTTGGTAAACAAAACACATTAAACACAAATTATTTAGAAAATGACGCAGAATATAAAAAAAACTTCCGGTATAAAAGTTGTAGGCCTTTAAAAAATCTATAAAACTAGGACACCTGTAATTATACAGGGTGCCTCAAACAGTCATGGTAAACAAAACTTTGGTGTATTTAAATGGAATGATTTCTCCAAACACTCTAAACAACAATTATGAAACATGTCATATGGTTAAACCCATTAGTTTAAAAAATAATTTGAGTTAAAGGACATAAATACGACAGGTAAGATACTACCTACATTTTGCATTTTTACAAGCTGGAAGCTGGTACCAGGATGTTTTGCGTCACTGTCATATTAATTTCTGAAAATGTCTCTCAACGAAAGGGAACGTATAACTTTACTAATGATCAGAGGTTTTGGAAATCAACAAAGATCATTTACCGAAACAAAGCGATTTTTCAATATAACTTTTCCAAACCGACAGCCTATATCAAAATCTACAGTTGTGAGAACAGTTCAAAGATTCGAGGAAACCGGGTGTTGCAGAGATAAAGTTCGTTCCGGAAGACTAAAATCGGCAACTAGTGATGAAAAAAAATTAGAGACATTGCTTCATTTTGTTCAGGATCCACATTTGTCGTTGAGACAAGCTGCTACCCAAGTTGATGTGTTTTAAATCAGTTGAAATTATTTTAAAAAACAGTAATTTTTACCCCTATAAAATAACTTTAGTCCAGGAATTATCAGAAGACGGTTTCGAACGTAGAATGGAATTTTGCGAAGTAATGATGCAAAAACAGGAAGAAAATAACAATTTTTTTAATCAAACAGTTTTTTCGGATGAGGCAACATTCATGTTAAACGGGAATGTCAATCGACATAATTGTCGTTACTGGGCTGATCAGAATCCACATTGGATGAGAGAAACACACACTCAACACCCCCAGAAAGTAAATGTGTGGGCCGGTATTATTGGCAATAGATTAGTGGGACCTTTCTTTATTGAGGGGAATTTGAATGCAGAATATTATTTCCACATGCTGCAAAATCAAATTGTGCCAGGAATAACCAATACAGTAGGACCACTATTACGACATACGTGGTTTCAGCAGGACGGAGCTTCGCCTCATCTTGGGCGAGCTGTAAGAGTTTACTTAAATAATACTTTTCCTAACCGCTGGATAGAGCGATGGGGCCCCATAGAATGGCCCGCTAGGTCGCCAGACTTAACGCCCCTTCAATATTTTCTCTGGGGACAACTAAAAAATAAAGTGTATGTGACAAAACCTGCAGATCTGAACGAATTGAGGAGAAGAATTATTGAAGAATATGAATCTATTAACCAAGAAATGTTACAAAACGTCATCGACAAATTTTATTATAACCTAGCCCATTGTCAAAATGTGGGAGAGGGGCATTTTCAACATTTAATTAAATAACGACTTACTTAAATTTATTTTTGTTCTTGTAAAGGACCCCGCACTTTTCTTATGGAAAGTGGGTTTCGGCCAATTTTTCTGAAACTTGGCACAATGATAGTTCATAGCAAGCTGATCAAAAGCCTTCATGGACCCAAAACCCCAACCCCCCCCCAACCCCTCCAAAACTACCCCTGAAGGGTCCGAGGATATCCTGTGAGGAGGGGAATTGGTTTCGGCCAATTTTTCTGAAACTTGGCACAATGATAGTTCATAACAAGCTGATTAAAAGTTACAATGGACCCGAAACCCCAAAACCCCCCAACCCCTCCAAAACAAGAGTCCGAGGGTATTATGGGAGGAGGGGAATGAGTTTTGGTATTTTTTTCATATGGACACATTATAGATTTCCTCTTGAATCTTCAATATATTGAAGGAGAGTCGTTGGTGGGTATTTTATATTTTCCAGATGACGAGCGTACCCGAGGAACCACATTACCGCTGCTACATGTGCACAGCATCCCAGTGTCCGAGCTCCCGCTTTACAAGTACAATAATAATGGAAGTTTTGTGCTTCATCTTCAAACATTTCGGCATCTACTGGGTACGATATCCACAACTGATGTTTTGTGCCCCTTGAAAAATGTGAATAGAGTCTTATCCTTATCGCTCTCGGTTCAGCGAATCGCCGATCAAATTGAAAAGTATCGTCCTCGTCCCTCATGATTTTATCCTGAACGTATGCAGGAGCTAACGCAACTTGGTAAACTTCCACAGTTAAGTTCTCCAAATCATCCAAATCAAGGTGTGGGAAGTCTGGAAATGTATTTTCGTTGAGGCGTTCCCACCCAACAATTCTTGATCTTAATGCATTATCTACTTCAAGTCTAGCTTGCATAATGTTCGACTCTAATGAGCGATTAAGCAAGATTTGTGCATATTGCACATTAGCACCATTCATATAAATCAGTTCTTTGTACCTATTTATAATTGCTGCCGCTATTTTCAAAAAGTCTTTTAAATTCTTGGCATGTTGTATGCATATGGCGTTTTTGAAAAACTTGAATATGCTTTTCAAGTGTCCATTCCGGGATTCTACTATCCACCGCGTTTTTGTTATCAGTCTAGCAGCATTAGCTTCTTCAGTACCTATATTGCTTTTGATTCCTTCCGAGAGATGGAGGTATTTTAACTGTTATGCCTCTGTTTTCCAAAAAATCCTTAACGTCTCGGTAACCACGATCAAGTATAACAATATCTTGCTCCTGCAGCCATTCAGCTATATTGTTTTCACCTTCTTTTTGCATTTCATTGAGCAACATAGCGGCATCATTATTAGCATTATCGGAGAAGTAAGGACCTTGCACATCAAGTATATATCCATCTGATGCTACTAATAAAGCCGGTTTTACAAGATTATAATTTTTATAGGTACTGAAAGACTGTCGAGCCACTTGGAAGTTACTACTTTTATCTAACTCAAGGTACGTTCCGTCTATGTAAATAATTGATAAACGATTATTCGGATTTGGATTGTATAAATGATTTGCAAAGTCAGTTACATGGTTATCAACAAACGTTTCGTGATCAATAGCTTGTAAACCGACATTTTCGGGAACAAACCGTTGCATCAAGGATCTTCGTACAACACATATAGCCATGCTTACAGACTGTCGACTATTATATCCAAATATGCTAGCAAGAAATTCATCAGTTGCTTCTTGTCGAAGTTTGCAAAGGAATGTCAGTAGATCACGTTTTGTTACATTCCTAAATTGATTTCCCTCAAATACTGGATCGCAATAAGTAAAAAGTTCTCTAAATTGTTCTTTTGTAATTGGACTAAAGCTAGACAAATCACTATCAGAGATTTTGTCTTCATCGTCGAATTTGGTACTAGATTGATCATTTGCAACAGTTCGGAGTTTCGCAAGAAAAATACTCAGTTGGTTTCCTTTCAAACGGTAGGGTCTATATATACAATTCAATACGTCATAGAACTGGTCGAGCAAGATACCTGATTCATTCAAATGTATATCACACGATTTTGTGTTCTTCGAAGCATAGATATTTTTTTTTAACGAGTGATTTTTAATTATTTTGCTCAAGGGAGGCCATGCATTTTAAAAGCATCATGGCCGTACTGCGTAGATAAGATGACATGATTGTTTTATGACATTTACGTCTTATTTGAATTTGTGTATTTGTAAAGTTTAAAAATTGGAGAAATTTTGTAATTTTTGCAGTTATTTGAAGGTAGGTTACTATTGCTTTAACTAATATTTCTCCGGGGAGTCGTCTTTTGACTATTATAAAGTGCTATTTGCAGGATATGATTTAATTTTTTATTTTTTTTTTATTTTTCAGCGTATCAAGTTTTGGTGAAGCTTTGTTGCCGGATTGAAAGTTCTACAGTAAAAATGTTTAGTGAAGCACAAAAAATTTTTATTGTTGAAAGTTTGGTGTCTAGAAGTAGGAGGCGGCCATATAAAGTAGGCTTTCAAAGTAAGATAGCTCAGGATTTTATATTACATACCGTCAAAAAACATTATTTTAGGTTTTCAACGTGACAACGCTGCTTTCTTGCAAATTCGCCCTATGATTTAATCTACGCGCTACTGCTACACTATGTATACTGGGTCACAGCCGCCCTTGAGCAAAATAATTAATAATCACTCGTTATTAACATTATTACCGCAAATAAAACAAGTATTGGACGAAGATTGACGTAACACATTGAGTTTCAACGCCAAATGATCTGCTTGAAGTGCTGCTATTTCGTTTACAATTGATACATTGCAATTGTTACATAATCGAGTGTTAGCATCGACAACTAAAGGACCCCGATTATCAGCATTTCGTCTCAATATAGCTATTTCTCGTTTTAATATATCTTCATCGCGATCAACTCGAGCCATCTGTTGTGGTAACATTCGCCTATTGCAAGTTACGCAAGATAATCGATTCGCCATTTTAAGGAAAGGCCTAACTAAGTTAATATAATTACAGTAGAACTTTGGCAATTCGGATACCCTGTAAACCGGATACTCCAGTCAATCGGACACCCCGTAAACCGGACACTACTCCAGTCAGTCAATCGGGCACCTGCTACAGTTCGGACACTTTCAGATTTCTACCTCTATAATCCGTATACTGCCAAAAAGCACGACAAATCACAACGACTGAATGCGAAATAGTAAACAATAGTAGGTATATTACGTTACAACACCGGAAAGCACTATTTTAAAGGACAAAAACAATCGACACACTTTCTTTCAAATCTAAAATAAGTTTCTTACCTGACGTTTAAACACTTCAACACAATTTTTAATAAACCATAAATAGTATCTGACAGTACGTTGCCATGTAAATGGATAGGTTTAACTTCTTGTTGGAGGATTCTGTGTTTGAGTTTTCAATGATTTTTTGCAGAGAGTCTAAGCTGTATATCTTGTGCCTGTATCGCTCTCCCTCAGCAAATGTCAATGTTTTCTTTGAGAGGTTGGATGTGATTCTCTCACAGATTCCTTTAAATTGCAGACTTGTGCTGGCTGGGGATTTTAACGTGAATTTTACTGACAGACGATCCTTAAATAGTCTTTTGATGGAGAGCATTCTTGATTCTTATGGCTTAAAGATGCACGTCGACTGTCCCGACTCGTGTAACTAAGAATTCTTCCACAACGATTGACTACATATGCTCGAATTTTCAGAATGCTTCCTGTTCGGTTTTGAATGCGAGATTGTCCGACCATGAAGCGGTAAGCTGTTCTTTTGTTTGCGCTACGAGCGGAGCCGGGTCCCGCCGGCGGCGTCGGGGCCGGATTTTCAATGCGGCGAGCTTTAGGGTGTTTCATGGGATGAGTCTTGGTGTCAACTGGGAGGGCATGTGTCGGTCTCCGGAGCCGATATCCTTGTTTCATTCAGTCGTGTTGGACCTGTTTAACACGGCATTTCCTATTAGATGGATAAAAACAAAAAAAAGGAAAACTAAGCCTTGGCTTACAGTAGGCCTAAAAGTTTCAGGAAGGAATCTTCGCTCTCTAAATCTACTTAAGAAATTTACTGACAATGCTGGCTTTCTCTCTTATTGTAATAGGTACCGTTGCATCTATCGCAAACTTGTCAAGTTAGCTAAGTCATCCTTCTATAAGAAAAGGATACTTAATTCTAGGAATAAGCAGAGGGAGAGTTGGTTAATAATAAATGATCTTTGCAATCGTTCCTCTGCGTGTGGTCAGGAGGTTGGCATTGATGCTGACACTTTGAATTCTTTTTATTGCTCTGTGGCTGGAATCCTGACGCAGGGTTTGCCTATGGTTGGAGATCCACTCGATTTTATGCGGGATGTTTCAGTTCCAAATTCCTTTTGTTTTATGCCGGTGCTGGTGCGGGAGATCTGTGATGCTCTTGCGGAAATTAAAAACAAAAAATCCAGTGGGGACGACGGAATATCAGCAGAGGTTCTTTTGAGGTTACCGGTTGCTGCTCTCAGAACTCTTGCAGTTGCGATTGAGCACTCATGGTCTAGCGGGGTGTTTCCGTTGTGTTTAAAGACGGCAATTGTCATTCCGCTACACAAGGGAGGGGATCCAAATATGCCATCTAATTTTCGCCCAATCTCTCTTTTGTCTACGTTGTCAAAGGTTTTTGAGAAGGTGATCAGGAAGAGGATGTGGAGTTACCTCGACTTGCATGGGCTGATTGATGGTTTCGGAGTTCTGTGGGGACTCATGATGCCATATTCAGTTTCCTGGATAGAGTTTATTCTAGCCTGAACCGAGGAGAGGCTGTGGCAGCGGTGTTCTGTGATTTGTCAAAGGCATTTGACTGCGTTGATCATAGAATACTGCTGCTGAAGCTGGAGCGATACGGGTTTAGGGGCTCTTCCCTCTTTTGGTTTGCATCTTATTTGGAAGGCCGCAAACAGTCTGTGCTCGTCGGGGATACCAGATCGACGGCTTTAGATATTAAATGCGGTGTTCCACAGGGGTCTGTACTGGGGCCGCTACTCTTCCTCATTTATATTAATGATTTAGTACGTGTTAGAATATCGGGAAAATTTACCGTTTTTGCTGACGATACTTCCATCGTGTGGAGCGATGGATCGGTGATTCATCTGAGAGAGCGGATGGCTGTAGATCTGGTGGAGGTGAAACACTGGTGCGATGCAAACAGGTTGTGCTTTAACACGGAGAAGACTCATGCAATGGGTTTCAGATGTGATTTGGGGGGAGATCCAGTTGGGCATGATACCTGTTCAGGGTGGACATGTGTGCAGGTTTCTTGGTGTCACTGTTGATGACAGCCTTCGTTTTGAGGATCATGTGTATGGACTTGCCGGGAAGCTCTCTTCTGCATGCTTTGCGGTGAGGGCCGCCGCTAAAGAACTGGGTTCTGAGACGGCTCGCACTGTCTATTTTGCCCTATTCGAGTCACAGCTTAGGTATGGGATTCCTTTTTGGGGTGCGGGTGCTCACTATCTAACTAATGCCTTATTTATTATTCAGAAAAGGGCAGTGCGTTTTATTGCGGGGGTCAGTCAGAGAGAAACATGTAGACCCTGCTTCCTCTCTCAAAGGATACTGACCCTTACCTCTTTGTTTATACTTGAGACAGCCAACCTTATCTATAAGAATCGTAGAGCATTTCTGGGCTCCACCCCCCACTATGAGACTCGCCGGGCTCTTGACCTTCCTCTTCCACTGCCCATTCCATCAAGGGCTTTCATCCAGAGATCTCTAATTTACCAAGGAAGAAAAATCTTTAACAACTTACCTTTGAATATTAGGACTGTTTCCTCGGTACGGCTTTTTCGAAGGTCTCTTACAGCACTGCTGCTGGAGAGAGCATATTATTCTTTGGACGAATTTTTCGAGTGACGACTAGACAGTGCGCCTCCGGGTGTTTGGAGTATAGTTTTTCGGCTACCTTTATGTATTGCATCCTTACCTCTCGCTTATGATTAGGTACGCCTAATGATAATGCACATTATATATACACATTTTTGACTTGAAATTTGATTTCTAATAGTTTTCTATGTTTGTCATTAAGTTCTCTGTCCCCTTTTATGTTTTTTATTGGTTCTTTACTTTGCTTTGTTGTTTAGTTTCTTTTACCTACTTTAGATTTTAATATTATTTGTATGTTTTTATTCAAATGTATATTTTTTTAATATTTAAGTCTTATTTATTAACAATGCTTTGTCACATAAAACTTTGTTTTTTTTTTGACAATAAAGTATTTTTGAAATTGAAATTGAAAATTGAAAATGAAGCATGAAAATAAGCAACAGTCAAAGCCTACTTATTTATGGTTTTGTTTAATCGCGACGAAATGAAAAAAACGATTTTTTGAAAGAAAAATCGATGGAACAGTTTCTAACTATCCTAAAAAGGACCGGTTTTGTAGGGGTTGGGGGGGTTTTGGGGTTTCGGGTCCATTATAATTTTTGATCAGCTTGTTATGAACTATCATTGTGCCAAGTTTCAGAACAATTGGCCGAAACCCACTTTCCATAAGAAAAGTGCGGGGTCTTCTGTTATTAATTTTACTGCTTGTATTTAATTTAATTGTTATTAAATTTTTGACAAACTACATTTAGTACAATTTTTATGTTTTTTTACAGTTTTAACGCAAAACATTCTGGTACCAGCTTGTAAAAATGCAAAATGTAGGTAATATCTTACCTGTTGTATTTATGTCCTTTAGCTCAACTTATTTCTTAAACTAATGGGTTTAGCCATATGACATGTTTCATAATTGTTGTTTAGAATGTTTAGAGGAATCAGAAAACGTGATTAAAAAGATGTCATTTCATTAAATAAACCAAAGTTTTGTTTACCATAACTGTTTGAGGCACCCTGTATAATTACAGGTGTCCTAGTTTTATAGATTTTTTTAAGGCCTACAACTTTTATACCGGAAGTTTTTTTTATATTGTGCGCCATTTTCTAAATAATTGACCGGGACTTTTTACACACTGTGTAGGTTAGTTCAGATGTGCTCACAACGAAATCGTTTAAAACAATCACTGTTTTGCGCGGATATTGAAATTTTAAGATTTTTATAAAGAATATATTATGAAATTATTGACACAATTACGATGCATATTATAACACGCTTTGCTATTTTTAAAAAACTAATTTTTTTCGATATTTTCAATAAAAGCAGGTTTGAAGGGTTCTCCGAAGATTTTGGAAAATTACCAAAAATAACAAAAGTAACAGAATCAATTGCCAACCAAACTAAAGTTTCCACCCACTTTGTGGCATCTACTGCTTTGGATCCAAATAATACCAAATTTATCACAATATCCGGGATCGGTTTTAAAACTACGATTCTAATTCGCCGGCTGCCTACTTCTCTCTCTCCGGAAGTCGTTCTTCTTTTTTTATAGCCACAACAAAGTTGACAAAATTCCGTGGCAAATTTAAATATGAACTTAACGCAGTAAATTTAAAATGAAACGTTATTTTAAAATAAATGCTATGCTTTATGTGTATATTGCAACGATCGTACTTTCAGTACTTACTCAAAGTATTTAAATTTAACATATTGATGCAGGGAACCGTGAGGGTGTGCTTCCCTGGCGGGTAAGTGTTGGCGAGGGCCCGGTTTGATCAGACTGCACACTGAAACCCTTTTGCAAAGTCTTGAGGGCTGTTCGACGGTGACATAAGTAATCTTATTAATTCTTAAAGTAAATTGTATTTTATTTTGTAAGTTAATCAATGTTTACATTTCCATCTTTGACACTGTCAATTTCCCCGATGTCACTTTAGACAAGTAAGTGACATTTCAAACGTCAGAATTAAATGTTAGAAATATTAAATCTTAAAAATCACTGACAGGGATGGTGATATGGATTGAGAGAGAGAGGTAGTTTGAAATTTAAAAAAAATGATAGAAAAAGTGTGGAACGCGGATTAAACGGCGCCTTACTGATAACGCCCGAAATTTAGATCTTTTCTGTCCTGATAGCTCTACATGTAACACGAAATGTGATTAAAGTTTAAATTTTTCAACTTATTCAAGTTTTATTAGCCTGAAGACATATGACACGATCGTCAAACATTCAGGGTGAGTGTGGTTTATTTAATCATATAAATTTGAATTAAATTTGAGGAAAAATAACTTTAATTAAAAAAAGAATACATCTATACCGCGTGTTTCGACTACTGGGGAAAACTAATTGGGTTTTATCGTTCTAGCTAATGGTAGTAACTTGATAATGATATTTGCATATCGATAGACCAAGATCGTGGGCTTATAAGAATTAAATTTCGATAACTAAGGAAGAAATATTACTGGGGTTTAATGTTCAACCAATGCAAGGGACCGTTTGAAGGACAAACAAGGTCAACACTCGTTGGGTTTTTCGTGTAACGAACTACTGGTACTGGCTCCTCTCATCATCTCCTCATCATCATTACTGCGTCTGGACCAGAGTCGTCTTCAGCCAGTAACACTAACAAGATAAGTGCTTAATTCTATTAATACATTTCGATACCCCGTGATTTACTTTGTAGAGCTACGTCCTTCGTCCTAATACCTGTCCTACGTTTTTATACATTTATATATTTGTTTTTTCTCTTAATCGTTAAGTGTTATATATGTAGTTTGTAGTATAGGAATAGTCCAGTAGATAAAATAATCTAATTTAACCTGATAGGGAGATTTTCGTGATACCGCATAGGTATTTATTATTATAAAATTGATACCTGAAAACTTAAAGGAAACTGTGATATAACATATAACATATTTAACATATTTTATATATAATTTGATCAATCAAATTGCGCAAGGGTTGCAATTCATATAACCTTAACTTACTAATTTATTCTTTATACAAGGCTCATAAATTGTAAAGTGCATAACGTATATTAATAAACCCTATCAGTAACAAACAAGTGAGTCCTTATTGAACTTCGTTGTAAATAACCCCTTGGAACGTTACAACTGGCGCCCGAGCTTAAATAAAATCACAGGTTCTTTGACTTTCTGGGTAGAATTGGAAGTGAAACATTGTATAAACTAGGAGTTACTAATAAGCAATTCTTGTATTTTTTTTTTAAATGCAAAAAATTTTTTTTTGTCTTTCAAATAATTCTTGTGCAATTGTACAGGGTTATCCAACCAAGACTAGACAAGGCGATTTTTTGACTTTTCCTGTACTTTTATAAAAAAACTGAAATAGCCATCTTAAGTCATTTTCTCCCGCGAATTCGAATATCTTCAGCAAAAAACATTTGAACATCAAACAAAAGTACTAGGGGTCACTTAGATATTTTTTTAAATGGGATGCCGTATTTTTAATGAGCTTATCCGATTTCTCATATAAATTTTGATCTAAAATGTAAAAAAAAAAAAAAAATCTTACGGTAGACGAACATTTTCCGAATTTAAAACTGAAGAAAAAAGGCGTTTTTGAATTAAAAATCCAACATTTTAGATCAAAATTTATATGAGAAATCGGATAAGCTCATTAAAAATACGGCATCCCATTTAAAAAAATATCAAAGTGACCCACCCCTAGTACTTTTGTTTGATGTTCAATTTTTTTTTTGCTGAAGATATTCGAATTCGCGGGAGAAAATGACTTAAGATGGCTATTTCAGTTTTTTTATAAAAGTACAGGAAAAGTCAAAAAATCGCCTTGTCCAGTCTTGGTTGGATAACCCTGTACAAGGCATTCAATGTATTGGAACTAATTATTGGATTTTTTTAGGAATATTCAGTCACAGTAAGTGGCAAATTATAAAATAAAGGAGACGAGACGGACGTACTAGTGTTGTTGGCTGAGGGTCGCAGAGTAACGCGAGCTGGAAAGACACCCTTGGTACTTGCGAGGAGCGAGGTGGTAAGACAGTTTTGATTATTAACTGGGTCTGCGGGTGCACTGGGCTTGTGCAGGGAGCACACCTTTATACGTTTGATTTTGAAAATATTGAAATCAATAATTTATTATCAAGCAAGGTATAGTCATACCAACAGATAAAGTAAAAATAAATATAAAATATCATTAATTTATGATTATAATTTTTTTTGAGAAATCAGTCTCGCGTATGTTGATCATCGCTGCAGCCACATTATTACACAACTATTTGTTTATTTATTAAATTTATTTATTTGCTACATAACTGTAGGGGAAACACTCAGCACATAGTTATATTTCCTTATACCCCTTGTATATTATTTGTGTAGATGAACATATTGGGAGTGATAGTGCAGTTAAGGTGATTATACTAGGGTAATAGTGTTGATATATATATTTATTTTGTGTGGCCTTGAGCAAATTCTGGAGTGATTGTGTGAGTTAGTGTACAAGAAGTCAAGAAGATGGCAGATAATGAAAAAACAGAAATAAGTAATGAAGACGAAGCATGCGGTACACAGAAGAGGAATTTAAAAAATAGTGGGGCTATCCCAAAAACAAAAATAAACCGAAATGAGGAAAAGCATAGGAAGACTTTAAGATACGAGGAAGTAGACCGACTGAGAAGAGTGTCAGATATGTCTACCACGTCCGAATTTAGAGGGTTCGAAGAACAAACACTGCAGACAACAGAGAATCACAGACTAAATCGTTTGAACGAACTGATAGACGAATCTGAAAGAGAGTTCCAAAAGCAGAAAAAACAAAATCAACACAACGAACAGCGAAGCAGAAAGTCAGTCTACGAACTGTCTGACAGTGATGATCTCTATGAGGGGACAGTCAAGAAAAATTATGAATGCAACAAAACGCTACCTATGAACGACACGGCAAGAAATTGCAGAAAAAGCCTCGACGCAATGTTCGCACATGACGATGAACAACGCAGGACCTCACATATGCCAAGTCACCATGAGGAAAGGGACGGATATGTATACAATGACACGTTATACAGACAATTCAGATTTCCTGAACCACAAACAAGGGATGCAAGGATTCAAGGCAACAACACTGTTGTTTATAGGTTACCCATAGATGCTAAGAGCATGCCGATTTATAATGGTACAAGTGGCATAAATCCAATAGAGTTTTTAAAACGATTAGAAACCTGGATGGAAGATAACCAAATACAACCTCCAGAGTATACCAGCTGGGCCAAAAGAAGCCTACGTGGCGCGGCAAAGCTATGGAACGAGCTGTTCTGTGAAGAAATCAGAATATATGCTACTTGGAAACAACATTTCCTGCAAAAGTATTGGAGTCGCAATAAGCAACAAAGTGCATTAATGGAAATTTATAATGGAAAATATTGCCAGACAGAAATTTCAGAAATGGCTACGTATTTCCTGAGAATGGTAAAGAAAATAAAGGAAATTGACCTAATTTCTATTAAGGAAGGAATAGAAATGCTGATAAACCATTTTTCACTGAACGTAGCAAGAATACTGATCAGTCTTAACCCAAAAACGGCAGAGAACATCTATGAAGTGTTGGAAAATTTCGATGACCTAGAAAATCACGCAAGACAAAGAAGATCTGCGACACTCAGAAATGAGTTTACAAGGTATCGACCAAGATATACACAGGATGAAGACTTTGACAACAATTACAGAAACACAACAAGAGAGAATACTACGCACACTTCAGGAGTCAACTCACAAAACTATAACAATAGACACCAATATAAAAATGATAATTATTATAATGGAAATAAAAGTAAAACAAATGATGCCTTGCGAGAGTCACCAAACGGGTTTAGAAGATATAACAGACTGAACCAAAATGAAAAACAAGAAACTCCGCCGAGGCAAAGAGATTCAGAGAACATACAGTATGACAGAAGAAAACAAGCAGAGCGCAGCTACACACATAAGCCAAGACAGTATTCAACAAGGGAGAACACAAATAAGTATGAATACAAAACAAAATCTCAATACAATGTCAACGCCATACAATTAGACAGCACCCAAGAAGAATATGACAAAGGTCCACGGGATGATGAACATAATGAGCACGAAAATTATGACACGGAAAACATGGACACAGGAGCTGTGTTAGCAAAAGAAAAGAGATTGGAAAGAAATAAAGAACAAGGCACAATAATATCAACAGTAGCACAAATTCATATAGCAGAAAAGCAAAATGAAGAAATAGATAAGACAGTAATTTGTAATACCATGTTCATAGAAACTGAAGAAGAAAAAATTGAAGAAACAAAACATAAAATGCCAATAATTCAAGCCAAAATAGAAAATGTACCATGTACAATTCTGGTTGACACTGGATGTCAAATAACATGTATTTCAAAAGAGTTTTATGAACAGATAATTAAAAATAATGAAAACATTTTGGCACTGCCAGCTACAGGTATTAAATTATTAGGTGCTACAGGAGGAAAGAGCAAGAATGTTCTGTGCCAGGTTTACCTTAAAATGGATATTGGGCATGTGGAGTATTGCCTTGTGGCATTGGTCGTAGAAAATTTAATATACAGGGTTATTGTGGGAATAGATTGGCTGTATAAGATGGAAGGAAAAATAGATTTTTGTAAAAAGAATTTACAAATACAAAGTAATGCGATACCATTTGTACACATGAAGGAGAGCTCTGAAAGTAGCAAGGTTATGGTTATCCAAGATGAAACTAATTGGAAAATACAAGATACCATACCAAAGAATACTGAAGACATACCTGAGCAAATAAAGCATTTGGTCGCAGAATTTGAAGACATCTTTACAAATAAACCAGGAAGAACTGGAAGATACACACACAAAATAAGACTCATAGACAATAAGCCATTTAAACCAAGATCATACCCTGTACCACTAGGCCACAAAGAAAAAGTAACAAGGAAAATTGAAGAAATGCTAGAATGGGGCATAATAAGATCAAAAACGCCGTATATCTCACCAATAGTTCCAATATTTCTCCTCTACGAAGGCCCTTACAGAATCAAGGACATTGCAGGGCATAATGCCTATATTTTACAAAAATCAAAAAAAAAACTAATTCAATTCGAGGAACTTTCAATGCAGTTAGTATAAAACCATATATTTAGTGCGTGACCAGAGAATGATCAGGTTTAGTGGGGCTATGTAGGTGTAGGGATTAGCTTGTGACAGGTATGGACTGAGGTAGTGCATAAGAGTGAAGAGACAATTAATTTCTCAGAGCAATTTTTTTTTCCTTTCAATAAAAAACTGATTTCTCCTCTAAATTAATTAGTGGGGCTATGCAACGATCGTACTTTCAGTACTTACTCAAAGTATTTAAATTTAACATATTGATGCAGGGAAACGTGAGGGTGTGCTTCCCTGGCGGGTAAGTGTTGGCGAGGGCCCGGTTTGATCAGACTGCACACTGAAACCCTTTTGCAAAGTCTTGAGGGCTGTTCGACGGTGACATAAGTAATCTTATTAATTCTTAAAGGAAATTGTATTTTATTTTGTAAGTTAATCAATGTTTACATTTCCATCTTTGACACTGTCAATTTCCCCGATGTCACTTTAGACAAGTAAGTGACATTTCAAACGTCAGAATTAAATGTTAGAAATATTAAATCTTAAAAATCACTGACAGGGATGGTGATATGGATTGAGAGAGAGAGGTAGTTTGAAATTAAAAAAAAATGATAGAAAAAGTGTGGAACGCGGATTAAACGGCGCCTTACTGATAACGCCCGAAATTTAGATCTTTTCTGTCCTGATAGCTCTACATGTAACACGAAATGTGATTAAAGTTTAAATTTTTCAACTTATTCAAGTTTTATTAGCCTGAAGACATATGACACGATCGTCAAACATTCAGGGTGAGTGTGGTTTATTTAATCATATAAATTTGAATTAAATTTGAGGAAAAATAACTTTAATTAAAAAAAGAATACATCTATACCGCGTGTTTCGACTACTGGGGAAAACTAATTGGGTTTTATCGTTCTAGCAAATGGTAGTAACTTGATAATGATATTTGCATAACGATAGACCAAGATCGTGGGCTTATAAGAATTAAATTTCGATAACTAAGGAAGAAATATTACTGGGGTTTAATGTTCAACCAATGCAAGGGACCGTTTGAAGGACAAACAAGGTCAACACTCGTTGGGTTTTTCGTGTAACGAACTACTGGTACTGGCTCCTCTCATCATCTCCTCATCATCATTACTGCGTCTGGACCAGAGTCGTCTTCAGCCAGTAACCCTAACAAGATAAGTGCTTAATTCTATTAATACATTTCGATACCCCGTGATTTACTTTGTAGAGCTACGTCCTTCGTCCTAATACCTGTCCTACGTTTTTATACATTTATATATTTGTTTTTTCTCTTAATCGTTAAGTGTTATATATGTAGTTTGTAGTATAGGAATAGTCCAGTAGATAAAATAATCTAATTTAACCTGATAGGGAGATTTTCGTGATACCGCATAGGTATTTATTATTATAAAATTGATACCTGGAAACTTAAAGGAAACTGTGATATAACATATTTAACATATTTTATATATAATTTGATCAATCAAATTGCGCAAGGGTTGCAATTCATATAACCTTAACTTACTAATTTATTCTTTATACAAGGCTCATAAATTGTAAAGTGCATAACGTATATTAATAAACCCTATCAGTAACAAACAAGTGAGTCCTTATTGAACTTCGTTGTAAATAACCCCTTGGAACGTTACAATATACACCAGAATACACCTACATCTACATACAGGGAGGTCCAACGAAAACTTAACACCTCGATTTTCCTGCTTTAAAATGAAAATGTGGAAAATCGCTCGGACCCGTCAATTTCTGATTCGAGGGGGAATAACTTTTCCACATTTTTCGTCTCCGTAACTTCAACCCCCTAACGGGGGTGAGTACAACCCCCTGATTTTGAATAGGGATGAAGGGTGTTGCGATACCTCATTTTGAAGATCTTATCGAGTATGTACCATCTGACCCTAAAATTTCGCTTCAAAATTTTCATCTTTAACGAAATGACAGCTAAAATAGTGGAAGACTAACTTACTTTTGTGATTAGTTTATTAAATGCTGAAAATGGCCACCATTCACTTCCATGCAGTAAAATAAATTTTGCTCAAAACGTTCACGTACATTACTCAACATTTCTGGTGTAATTTGACGGCATTCATTAATGATCCGAATTCGCAAATCATCCAGTGACTCAGGCTGGGTAGCGTAAATCTTAGATTTCAGGTGACCCCATAGAAAAAAGTCCAGTGGAGCCAGATCAGGTGATCTGGGTGGCCACTCAATATGTCCCCTTCTTCCAATCCAGGCCTGAGGAAAATTTTCATCTAAGAACTGACTCATAGGTTGAGCGAAATGAGGTGGTGCGCCATCTTGTTGAAAAATGATCGTTACATGGTCTTCTTCATTGTCCAATACTTGAACGAGGGCTGGATAAATAGCGTTCTCTAATAGTTCTAAATAAATTTGGCCAGTGAGATTACCGGGTATAAAAAAAGGTCCGATTATGTGATTTCCATAAATACCCGCCCAAACATTTAACTTTTAGGGATGCTGAGTATGCACTTCACGAAATAATCTTGGATTTTCATTTGACCAATACCGACAGTTATGCCTGTTTACAATGCCATTAAGGTAAAATGAACACTCATCCGAGAAACAGATATTGAACATGTAGTTAGGATTATTGTTAATAATTCCACTGACCACTTCACACAACTGGAGTCGGCGATCGAAATCATCCTCATTCAGTTCCTGAACCAGTCGTATCTTAAAAGGATAGAACTTATGTTGTTTAAGGATTGTCATGATTGTTGTGCGTGAAACACCAGATACATCGAACAATTTCCTAGTACTAAGGGTCAGATCCATTGCTACTTGACCTAAGACAGCCACTTTCCTCGCTTCGTCTCTTTCATATACCCTCTTTTTGTTTCCGGCTGAACCAGTAGCGTCAAATTTGGCAACCAGTTGCACAACGTAAGCAGCGGATACATTTTTTTCAGGATGTCGTTCATTAAATAAAGCCGCTGTTACTCGCGCAGAGTCGTGATTTCTAAAAAATAATTTTATCATTTCCACCCTTTCTTCTACGGAATACACCATTTTAATTCTACTACAAAGTTACAATCGCTTTGACACAGTTTTAACGTTCTTAAAAATTCACGATAGACTAAGGTAAATCAAAAACATGGTCCGTCTACTTTTTTGGACAAAAAAATGAACAAATAAATAAATAATTCAAATGCGTCTGATAAGAGAAATATCCTCGAGGTAAATTCCACATTCTCTACTCCAGCGTTCTTTACTGCATGCAAGTGAATGGTGGCCATTTTCAGCATTTAATAAACTAATCACAAAAGTAAGTAGTCTTCCACTATTTTAGCTGTCATTTCGTTAAAGATGAAAATTTTGAAGCGCAATTTTAGGGTCAGATAGTACTCGATAAGATCTTCAAAATGAGGTATCGCAACACCCCTCATCCCTATTCAAAATCAGGGGGTTGTGCTCACCCCCGTTAGGGGGTTGAAGTTACGGAGATGAAAAAAGCGGAAAAGTTATTCCCCCTCGAATCAGAAATCGACGGGTCCGAGCGATTTTCCACATTTTCATTTTAAAGCAGGAAAATCGAGGTGTTAAGTTTTCGTTGGACCACCCCCTGTATACAGGTTCTATGCACACTGGGTTTATATTGGAACTATATATAGAGACTTTCTTTCCTCATATACACATAGATTCAAAAGCTTTGCATCACTCTGATTCTCGAATAATTAATTACGTCATGGTGAAAATAGACTAAATATTAGTTAATTGATAAGTTTAAAATAAAATTCAATGAGTTTGGACATTTTTTATTTTATCACAACATTTTAAACGTTCCAAAAAAAAACTTAACAAAAGTAAAATTAATTTGTATTGTATAATTTGAGAAATTTTAAAAAATATAGCTTCCAATAAAGTGTATTTCCTCCTTTGACCTCAATGCAAGCTTGGAGACGACGCCGCATGCTGTGCGTAATGTTAGCAATCCGTTCTTGTGGAATAACCTGCCATTCCTCGGTAGCAGCGACGACAAGCTCCTGGAGAGTTCTAGGGGGATTTCTTCTAACGCGAACTACCCTAGAGAGCATGTCCCAAGCATGTTCTATCGGGTTCATGTCAGGGGACAAAGCAGGCCATTCCAAGCGATTGATTCCTTCACTTTCTAGGTATTCATCCACAGCTCTAGTACGATGGGGCCGGGCATTGTCGTCCATAAACACAAAATTGTTACCAACAGCCCCTTCTCCACGTTCTAACTGTTAACTTCACCAATTACGAGCCATTTGAATTTTCGCGCGAGAACTAGTGACTTTTAGGAGGAGAACTATCATTTTTAGGTTTGTTAATGGCGTCTTGCGATAAAGGATGTAGTTTATACTTTGAGAGTTTTGTGCTCATTACAAGAGTTAAAAGCTGATGATAGTATTATTTATTTTGACCCTCTCCACTACCCTGAAGTTCCAACAATCTCAGGTGTGGGGTCACAGTGGACTTAGGGCAGAGGATTCCAGAGATAAAAGTGGATTAGAAAAGTACAGTGTGTCTCATTTGGGTTACATACGAAATAATATGGAAGAAAACGAGAAGGCCACGGGAACGGAGAATACAAAAAAGATTTCGATCGATGATTTAGTTCAGGCTACTGAAAGAGCTATGATGCTGTACGACAACAGGGATAAAGCACCCAGGGAGCAACCGAGGCCCAAATTATGCACACTCAGAACGGGTAGGAAACGTTATAAGTTGTGTGGCGTTTATCTCCTTGTATCCATTTAAAAAGTCACAAGCTTGGAGTGAGTTAGATGCTAGGCATAGAGACGACCAGTCTATCTCAGGGTAGTTGAGGTCGCCAAAAATATTGTAGGGTAGATTCTATTAAGGGCAGACTTAAGGTGGGTAATCAACGATTTATTTTCTTGTTCAGTTGTGTAACTTGGTCTATACAAACATGCTATTACCAAACTGATGATCTCGATGTTAATGTTCAGCCATAGGGATGCTGTCGGTGGAGCAATATTGTGGTCCATCAATTTGGAGGCGAGGACGTCTAGGTTGTTGAGTTTATTACGTATGTAGATACAAATTCCCCCACCCTTTTTGTTATGTCGATCGAGTCGAAACACCCTGTAGTTGTCTATGGTAATCAGCGCATCAACAGTTTCCTCGTGGAGCCACGTTTCGCAAATCAGGATGATTGTTGGCTGGTCTCTAGAAGCTATGGCGCGCATCTCGTCCATTTTGGACATGAGTGCATTAGCGTTAGTATAAAGAAACGTTACTTCAAGCATCTCTGTCATCAATCGTCGATTTTCATTGTTTAGAATTTTGTTGCTGCTATTTAGTTTTTTGATTTAACAATTTTGGTTTCTCACCTCTATGCTGAAGTGCGGTGGTGCACCATCGTGCATGAACCACATTTGGTTTTTGATAAGAATTGGTACCTCTTCTAGCAGCCCTGGGAGTTCCTCTTCAAGAAATTGACGATAATATTGTCCGTTTAGCCTTGCTGGTAGGAAAAATGGTCCTATCAAATAATCTCCAATAATGCCGGCCCACACATTTACTGAAAACTGTTCCTGGAAATTATTTTCGCGTATCGAATGCGGATTCTCTTCTGCCCAAAAATGGTTGTTCTGAAAATTGTTTATGGCATTCCTTGAGAAATTTGCTTCATCGCTAAATAAAATCGTCTTTTCAAATAACGGATTTGATGGATGTGGTAAGGATATGTATAATGTATGATGTGTGATTGTATGAGTGCACGTGTGTACGTAGACTTCCCGCTTAAAATCCGTTTTACTTGTGTAAAAGTGGTTACAGAAACTTTATTTTTGTGCCAGGCCTTGGTTACTGCCTTGTGGGACTATTTCGTGAATTTCGTTCAAAACCGGTGACGCAGAGCTTAGTAAACCTTATAAAATCCATTGTTTAAACGGCTATTTATACCTGTTTGTCTGGCTCAGTACAGAGAAAAGATATTTGAACCTATTAAATATTAAATATTAAAATTCCTTATCAGATACTTTTTATGCTGGGCTTGCCATTGCGAACATAAACACAGGCCCGAAAATAATGATGAAGGCCTAGCAGACTATAAACAGGCCAGAATAAGTATATTATCCCAAGACAAGTTTGAATATGGCGACTTTTAAATGCTGCAAAAATAAAGAATCGTCATTGTTTTTCTGCGTGGTTTGCAAGAGTATTTTTCACAAGAGTTGCTGGAGAAGATCTAATGGGCAATTTACAATAATAATAATTTACATAATCCAGAAACATTCGACATTTTAAAGGCAATCATTGAAGACCTAAAAGCCGAGAATAATGAAAAGGATGTATACATTCAAAGGTTAAAACGTAACTCAACGACAATGATGGAGGACGCCACGAAACTTGAGGAGGAATATTTAAAAGAGGCTGAGGGGAAGGATAATATGATTAAGGCACTTAAGAAAAATCTTAAAGATCAACGGGCTACTGCTGATAGTCTAAAAAAGAAAGAGGTAGCGTCAAAAGCTGTTCAAGTGCAACCTATTGTTAAAAATTCAGCAGGTCAAACCGCAATGTCGCCAAAAATCGTAGTTTCAACTCAAACAGATGTCTCTCCTGGCCTGGTTGGCATACACATTGAGACACAAACTGACGTATCCTCCACAGAAACTTTGGACAGACCCCCATCCACAGATATGAACTCTGACTTGTTGAGCAAAGTCCAGGCTCTGGAAGTCAAAAATGCTGATCTTCGTGGTAAAATGGAGGATAATCTCATATTAATGGAGAAACTTAGCACAGACCTAATAGACTTGAGAGAGGTTAAGGACAAGATGGCCTCTGCCATGGACATGCTTCAGGCGGATAATAAAATTTATGCGGAAGAGCTGAGATGCGCAAGCAAATTAAAGAACGCAACGAGGCTACCAGAATCTGAAATAGAGCTAATCACAGGCAGCAGTGTAGAAGACGGCGATGAAAGAAAAATCTCAACTGGGGAAACTACAGACTGGGTGAACAGAAATAAGCAACCGCATGGCGAAGCCATTGAAGGCTCGGTATCTAAACGGGTCCTTTTTCTGACAGATGGATATGGTAAATTTATGTACAATTATCTTCGAAGGAGCTTGAGTATTGACTATTCATTACAGGTAGTTTGCAAACCCGGTGTTTCGTTTGACGTTTTGGTGAGGGATCTAGACTATCATATTAATAATTTTACAAACGTTGATTTCGTGATAATGTTAGTGGGGCCTAAAATTAAAAATCTTTCAAAGAGGTCATTGCTGCTTCTGTCAAACAAGTGTTTTCTCACAAATTTGCTTGTGTGTACATCCCCGGTCAACAGTTCTTGTTCGCCGGGATATTCTTACTCGGCTAAATGTGAATTGTATAATAATATACTTAATTTATCTTACTTTAATAATAACATTAAATTATTGACTTCCAATACAAATTTAACTACTAAATGTTTTGTGCCAGAATCTCCATATCTGAATAAGCTGGGTCTGAGTATCTTGGCGAGGAAGATTAGTGACGCGGTTGAGAGTTTCTCTGTGGTAAATGGTGTGCACGACAACCTGATTTACATTGTCAGCAGTGATGGTTGTTCAAATTCGGCTAAATATAATGACGACTGCATAAATTGTGAACCGGTAGTGGTGCTGAATGATGGTGGCGCAACTAAGGGTAGCGACGCCAACACTAACAATTTACAAAACAACTGTCAGTTTTTTCGAGTCGTCTAAGGACAATGTTAATCTGTTCTGTTTAAATTTAAGAAGTATTAGGAATAAGGTTAATGAATTGAATGTATTTTTGCATGAGATTAGTCCTGACGTATTTTGTGTGAATGAAACATGGCTGGCGATTGATGAGGTTGCTGTCTACGCCCTTGATAATTATAGAGGTATAAGTTATTTTTGTCGCGAAAGGTATAAGGGGGGAGGTACAGCTATATATATTCGCGGGGAACTAGCTGGTAGCTCTTTGAAGGTAAAAAAATTGCCTATTGAAAAGCAATGTGAATTTTGCTGTGCTGAAGTATCTTTGGATAATGATATAATCATAATAGTTAGTATTTATAGATCTCCAGATGCTGATATTGAAGTTTTCTGTGAGACGCTCGATGGACTGCTGACTGAACTATTTCGCTTAAATAAAAGAATTATACTGTGCGGGGATTTCAATGTGGATTTTTTGACCGATGGTTGTAACGACATTGTGAGCATGATGATATCTTATGGCATGACTTCTCTGGTGAGGGGCGCAACAAGGGTGAGTATACATGGTGTTACACAGATCGATAATGTCTTCTCTGATATAGAACCACAAAGCCTTAGGTGTAGCATAGAAAAGTGTGATATTTCTGATCATTATGGCTTGTTGCTAACAATTCAAAATTTACAGTTAAAAAAAGCTAAGGTAATTACTTGTAGGCGAAGATTCAATGAGTTTAATTTAAGTAACTTTAGAAATCAGATTGGAGATGAGGGGTGGCAGCCTGTGTATGAGGATGAGGATGTTGACTCTAAGTATGATATATTTTTTGAAACTTTCTTTTACTATTTTGATACAAACTTTCCCCTATTGAATACAGCATTAGCAGTTGATAGAGGCAAGAAATGGGTCACTCCAGAAACGCGCGATTGGGCTCAGAAAATAAGAGATTGGTATGACTTGTATAGGAGAACTAGAAGTGATATAATATTAAGAAAATATAAACAGGAAAAAAAGGCTTATACGCAGTATATCAACCAATACAAAATAGCTTATAATGATAACAAGGTACAAAATTCAAGGAATAAGAGCAAAACAATGTGGTCAATAATAAAAAATGATCGTGCCTCTACTACATATGATAGGGAAATAAAATTGTCCACTAATGGTAATATAGTTACAGAACCACAGTTGGTGGCAGAAATATTTAATGACCAGTTTACGATTCCAGCCTCTTCCAGTCAAGTTAAAAATAACAGCAGAGGCAATGAAACAATAATTGAAAAAAGGGCTTCCAGTATATTTTTGGTACCATACACTCCAGATGAGGTAAAAAACATCATTATGCAGATACCAAATAAGAATTCTAGCGGTCTGGACCAAATACCAGCAGTGGTTTTGAAGAGGGTTTCTGATTTAATATGCTACCCATTGACTGACATTATAAATAGTTGCTTCAATCAGGGCAAGTTTCCAGACCAATTGAAGCACGCAAAAGTTGTTCCCATTCTTAAAAGTAGTGATAAAACTGAATCAAAAAATTATAGGCCGGTTTCTCTATTGTCGGTTTTGTCTAAAGTTGTTGAGCGTGCAGTGTATGTTAGGTTGTTGGATTTTTTTATGAGAGAGAGAATCTTTACAGTGAATCAGTTTGGCTTTTTACCCAAACGATCAACACAAGATGCAATTTTTAAATCATTAAATATAATTATGAAGGAACTGGACAGTCGCAGGCAAGTCAGCGGTCTCTACTTTGACTTGTCAAAAGCCTTTGATTTAATAAACCACGACCTGCTTTTCCAAAAACTGGATGCATATGGAATTAGGGGGGTTGCAAATAACTTAATTCAATCTTACCTATGTAATAGAACGCAAAAAGTATGTATAACGACAAGTGGCACATCTAGTTTCTCTAGACCGGGCACAATTTCCACAGGAGTGCCACAGGGTTCTATTCTGGGTCCCATTCTGTTTTTGATTTTTGTTAACGAATTGGGAGAATCCCTGGGTACAGATTTTGTTTTCCAGTTTGCGGATGATACATCCTGCACTGTTGCAGAGGCTAATATTCTGTCTGCGTCTAAGAAGTCTATTGATATTGTGTCAAGAATGAATGAATGGTGCAATAAAAACTTCCTAAAACTGAATATTGAGAAGACATGTTTGGTGAATTACAAAAATCATAATCAATCTTTGTATGTAGCTTTAGATGGTAAAACTATACCCCAAGTTGATAAAACGAAATTTTTGGGAGTGATAATGGATCAGTCCTTGGCTTGGAATGACCAGGTTGATGTGGTTGTTAAGAAGATTGACAAGACGTGTTATGTGGTAAGGTACCTACGTGACCAGGTAAGCTTGGAGAGCCTTAGAGTTTATTACTTTGCTTATGTTCAGTCAGCAGTGCAGTACAGTATTCTGTTCTGGTACTATTCCGTCGACTCACATAGAGTATTTGTCTCACAGAAACGTATATTAAGATTAATGCTAAAGCTTCCATATAGAGAGTCTTGTAGAAATTATTTTAAATCATTACAAGTGTTAACAGTTCCATGTCTCTATATATTGAATGTTTGCTTATTTGCAAAAAAAAGAATTAATGAATTTCCAAGAAATGAACATTTTTACAACAATATGATTACGAGGGGGCACAGCGGCCTTAGTATCCCCCAGCACAGAACTACAAAGTATGAGAAAAGTCCTTACTACAATTGCATTAAGTTATTCAATGCACTTCCACTCGATATTAAGGTTATTGCCAGTGATATATTATTTAAAAAAAAGCTAAAGACATTTTTAATAAACCATACTTTTTATTCTATTCAGGAATTTTTAAATTATAGAGAGTAGAATGGGCTTTTCTGATCAAGAATGAAAGAATAAATAAATAACTTACCATTCTGTTTTTAAATTGTAATGTAATAAATTTTGTTATATTTTGGTATTGTTTAAAAAGTAATATGGGATGAACTGCTGTGTATGTCTGTATGTAGGTATGAATGTAAATGTGTTTAGATTATGAATATTTATTCTCGATTTTATTGGTATTGTCATTATTATTCATTATTTTTTTTTTTTTACTTGACGTTGTAATGTTTCGAGTATGAAACTATGACAATAAAACGAATTTTTATTTTATTTTTTTATTTTACATTAAGTTGTCTATTAAAATTTTCCAGACAAGCACAAATGAAATGTTAAGTGTTGCGGCAATTTTTCTCGTACTAGTAGCAGGATCATTTTCTACTGCTTCCTCGACTTCAGAAGTCCTAACCGTTCTGTTTGCTCCTGCTAAATGAGTGGATTTCTTGAACGATCCATTTTCACATAGTCGATTATGCAGATTTGCGAATATCCGTGAATCAGGCAGTATTCGATTTGGATACCTTTGTGCATACAGTCGTCTGACTTCATAACAATTTCCATCGGCAAGTCCATAGATTAAATGCATCTCTGCAAATTCTTGATTTGTGAACTCAACCATCATTAACCAGTTCAAAACAACTCCGGAAACGTTAAACAAAAAAAAATTGTTACAAAATGTCAGAAGGACAATAAACAGAATTAACAATTGCCTATCCCAGCCTACTATTTTTTTTCTCATATTTATTATTGCGCTATTTCGCCTACACTTCATTTCCATCAATGGCTATTTTTGCCTCGATTTTTGCAAATAAATCGAAGTCACAGATACGAGAATAGTGCAAGAGACCAGAACGCTAAACAGAGGAACAGAGAGTTCAAATTTCATACCGGAATTCGTACAGGAAGCTCCAAAAAAAGTTCTGAAAGATAAAATTGTAGCCGATTCAAGAAAATGTTGTAACACCCTGTATACTGCGACCGACAATTTTGATACTTTATTGTAGAGATTCTAAAAAATGGTTGATGTTCCAAATTTGAAACAATTATAACAGAATATAAGAGAGAAAACGCAAAATACGAGAAAAAAAATTGAAACGTTGCCACCCTGTATAACGAAAATAACGCGTTTTAGACCATGCATATATTTGCATTTTTTTCTTATTTTGACGAGTACTATCACCCCCTGTATGGATGTATGTTTATAAAAAAAACCTAAAGTAAAAAGTTATGTAAACCACCTTTACAAAACTAAAATCAAAACCAATCAACATCTGATAATTTCAAATATTAACAAAAATTCAAAATTAAAAAGTATAAACTGTCTTACTCCTAAGATTTATAATGTCATACCAACTGATATAAGGTACCTAAGTGTGATGTATGGCAACAAGGCCAAGAGCACTGCGCAGGTCCAGGGAACCCAACAGTGGGGAAACCATCCGGGCAACCCTGATCTTCCTCTACATCCCGACCCTTTGTCCGAAGCAGTTCGAAGTTCGAATATTGTGATATTATCATGTAGTTAAGTGTCGAAATAAAACAAGTAATCAAAACGTGTCTAGCTTCTTCCTGAACTAAAGTAAACGAACCCTTAGACAAAACAGTAAGGATATAAATCAGGATAATATGCAATCATAGGTTTAAAACTTATATTGCCTTTTAGTTGATCAAAACCTCAGGGATAGTTCTGGACATATAGGCGAGCATATAGGTATAGTTTATTTATTTATTTAGCACCTTACTAAGCAAATATTTTCAGTTACAAAGTACTGACTTACTGCCTACCACAATCATAATACTAATTACACCACTATATCCTACACTAATAATAAATTAATTTAAAAGTTATCATAATAGGTATCATGATAAAAAAAGAAATATGTACTTTTCTGGTGATTATAGGTATTAAGTATATTCTCTCAATTTTTTCCTTCTGGACATAAGTACCTACAGTTGTGTTAAAAGTATCTAGGTGCAAAATTAAACCAAGTTTATAGAAAGTAGAATAACTTGTTCTGGATATGTAAAAATTGGAAGTGTAATTCAAAGTGGTCAATAAATTTGTATTTGTATTATGTATCTATTTTGTAACTATACCCCTTAAAAGTATTTAGATTTTTCCATTCACTGCCTAAAAAATGCATCCAAAAACCGTTGTCTTTAAATATTCTTATCCAAAACCCCATTCCATTACAGGACTTTCTGGCTAGGTTAATTAAAAACTAGACATGGTTATATATATGTACACCTATTATGTAACTTAATATCGAATATACACTCATTTACTACTGGTTAACTGTACTTAAATGATTCATTTCGATACTGCTTATTTACATTAGTTATTATTGTTGATATTAGGACAAAAATGTGCAACTTACTTTTATCCTTAACTTCTTTCTCGGAGTTTAATACAGCTTCAGCCATATTCGTAAGATTCACAATAGTTTTAAGTTTAAAAATATTAAATTGTATTTATTTTTAAAAATATTTAGGAGATTTTGAATTATCAGAAAAGCTTTTTATATTGCTAATTTATTGAATGCAAGAATGTAATGTCACATACATCACACCTGTTTACCAAAGTTTAATACAGAAATACACGTTACCGCTATCAACTTTCAACAAAAGAAATGATATTTTTTAAATCTAAACAGGTAGTAACAAAAATTAACTTAACTTATAAATAAAAAATACACCATTGTGATTAAATTCTCAAATGTCACAACAAAAACAAAGTTCTTTTGACATGAAAAATTCGTGGACATGATCCACCACAGAACAATATAGGTTAGTTTCTTTCAACCACCGATAAAAAAATGTTGTTCAGCCATGAACTTAGGAACAGTTATATTATGTAATAATATACTAAGCTTTATTGTTCTGTGATAATATATACCTAATCTTGGAAGCGAACCACATTGTTGTTGCTAATTGCTAATTTTCTAAATTGACTAACGATTTATTAAAAAAAGTTACTTACTTTTAAACTCATTTATTTTCATATTCAAATATTTTTCTACAACTTTACACTTAACAAACACTTAACTACTTTCCATACATAAGCGTAGTTCATATAGATGCGAATCAAGAATTGCGAATAGTGCTCTGATTGGTCAATTTCAAATATTTTCCCTTGCGGATATTTGAAATTGACCAATCAGAGCATTATTCGCAATTCGCATCTATATGAACTAAGCTAGGTCCTTATTGTAAACTTATTCAATGATTTTTACATTGGTCAGTTAATTTTATAAATTTTACAGTAGAAAAAGGAAACATTGTATGAGGCTAGCTAAATCCATAGAAATAAGAGGGGCAAAAATCAAGTTTTAATTTGTCCTCAGTCGTCAGAGAATTTGTCATATAATTATATTTACTCTTTGATATTATGATAATACTTGGCAGCAGTGTATGACAACTTTCAAAATAAATAGATTTTTTTTAAAACAACTAACCTTTACTTTTCTGTGATTTTTAAATTTCTAGTGTTTACGTTTAGCCGGTGTTTTGAGTTTATTGTTTTAGGGCTATTGGATTGCAATAATATTACAGACTGGACCTAACAAAACCGAAATTTAAGTTACATAGACTCCCTAACAAGAAATTATTGAAATGGACACTAAAGATTCAGAAGCAGCAATATTGGTAAAAACAACAGATGTGTCCCTTTTAAAAGAAAAAGTGTCTGGGTACGATTGGTCTCAAGGCTTAGACTACAATAAAATTCTGAACAGTTATTTGCATACAGGGTTCCAAGCTACAAACTTTGGTTTAGCGGTAGAAGAAATTAAAAAAATGATAGAATGTCGGAAATTGCCAATTCCGAAAGAGAAATACATCGATACTGAGGACGAGTATACGACAGTTCGGAACAGTTGTACAATATTTCTAGGGTATACTTCTAATTTGGTATCGAGTGGCCTTCGAGAAACCATCAGGTTTTTGGTGCAACACAGACAGGTAAGGAAACTATAATTAAATTTCAATTAAATATGTTGATATATTTGGGTTCAAATTCAAATTCAAAATAATGCTTTAAGAAGATAATTTTCTCGTTGACAAAGCGGTCTAGGACAATAAATGTATTACATTAAACCCGAAAAACTAAACCAAATACAGGCAATAAGCAGTCATCAAGCATAACAAGCATAAAATAAAATTAAAAAAGAACAGGACAACAAGCATAAAATAAAATTTAAAAAGAACGGGTTATAAACAAAATATATGCAGTCATCAAGCAATAACAAGCATAAAATAAATCTAATAAAGAACAGAAACATTATAAACATAATATATTAGGTACATTACACAGCCAATCATAGTAATTTCGCAAACAAGACAACAAACAACAATTTATTCCCGAATTAAACACGTACATCTTCAAAGTATTCGTCCACCGAATAATATGTCTTTGAAACCAACAGGACCGTTACTTGGTTTCTAAATCCTCTGTGAGAATTAGATTTTCTTATGTGCAAAGGGAGATGATTAAATATCTTTTTACTATTATAAACTATGGAGTTTTTAGTTAAACTAGAAGGTAAGTTTATCTTATATATTTGGTGGGTGTTGTACACTGATGCAGAGTTAATATCAATGTAAAATTTTTTGAAAATTAAGCAGCAAGTTTCCAACAAAAGTAATGTTAAAATTCTATTTGCCAAAAACAACGGTCTAACAGAGTGTAAACAGAGTCCATAATGTCACATATGTAATATTAACCTCAGTACTGTGTCTCCGCCACTGCATGGTGCGCATACTCATTATAACCTTTGTGAGAATAAAAGCAACCGAGATCGCCAGGTTACCTCTCTCTACTTTTCTCGACGTGAACTAAAACAAGCCTCGCGATCACGGCCAAGTATAATGTGAATCATTGTTTTATTCAGCAACCTCCAACCCCCTAATAATATAAGCAATCAAGACATATAACATGGCGCAGGCGGTAGGATAATTCCTACTTTAAACATATACCTACTTGATGGCTCTTTTTTGCAGACGAAACAGTCCATTAAAAAGATAATTTGGGCAATTTCCCCAAGCAGATTCCGTATCTTAAATGAATAAAATATGCACTCCTCTAGCATTCAAATCCAGACCTTTTGAAATAACTCTTATTGCATAACAATTAGATGCCAGTTTCTTGCTAAGGTATACCGTGTGTGCTTTAAACTTCAGTCTGTCATCCATGTATATTCCCAAAAATTTATTTACACTATTCCTGGACACAATCTGGCTCCCTAGACATACTTCCCTAAGACAGCATTTAAAAGTAAGCACGTTAGTTTTAGAAATATTTAGCGACAAGAGATTTGCATCAGTCCATTCCTTCACCTTGACCAGGTTCTTCTGGATAGCCATCTCTAGTTCTTCGGTATTTTTTCCTGTCCAAAGTATAGTAGAGTCATCTGCAAATAGCGTAAATCTACCCGTAACATTAATACTTGTTAAGTCATTAATATAAAGCAAGAAGAGAAGCGGTCCAAGCACAGATCCCTGCGGCACTCCATGTTGAATCTCCATCCGCCCAGAAGATTTATTATTAAAATTAACTGTTTGATATCGCGTTGTCAAGTAGTATGAGCCAAACCACTTCAAAGCTCGTCCCCTTATTCCATATCTTTCCAGTTTTCACAGCAGCACTCTATGACTGATACAGTCGAATGCCTTTAACAAGTCACAAAACACCGCTGCGGCCACCTCACCCTCATTCATAAACCCCCTGTAAAAATATTCACTTGAAAACCGGAACATTACATTTTTCAGAAGCAGAATAATGGGGTCATTTGGTCGAATCTCAAATTACAATCTTTACTTAATTTTTATGAAGCATTTATAAAGTGTATGGTTAGCCCTGAAAATTTGATGTCAATCCGATAAGTAGTTTTTGAAATATAAAGTTTATTCATAAAGTTTACATTTTCTCAACAATGCCACAATACAATATTCATGTTTGAGATCCAAAGCTACAGGCAGCTTGTCTGGATTTCAGGTTATGAATAGTTCTTTACCATCCGGATACCCAAGAACAAAAAAAGAGAAAAACAAAACAAAGAGACTACAATGATATGTCAAAAACAAATCACATAGCACAAGTTAAATTAGTCCAAAGACAATATCACTAAAGTTAGAATAATTTACTGAAAGTTATTATTAATATCAAATAGAACTTCAAAACACCCTCTAGTACTCATTCAATAAAGGCACCGTACAGGTTATTTGCTGATAATTTATCTTTATCCATCCAGAAATGCCCAACAGGAAAGTATGTAAATTTATAGCAGACTTTAAATTGAAGGGTAACATATTGAACAATTTAGGGCCGATATACATAATGTGCCTCTGCGAGGCAGTATATGAGGCTAGTGGTATATACAAGCACAAAATCAAATAAAATTCTCGCGATGCGGTGACATCCTAACCAAATAGTAAAACACTAGTTACTCTCAGTGAACTCTATACTAACTGGAAAGGACCCGCTAATCGACAAAAGTGAGGCAAATAGAAATCTAGGCAACCCGCAGTTATGACGGATACCTGTCTCTTTTTAATTTGTAGCGCTTAATGGGGAAAGTACAAAATATTGTTAACTTTTACGAATTTTTAGTTTATTTTAAATTTAATATTAAGAAATTGCTCCGTAATATAGTAGAATAATCATTTATGTGCAATTGTAATGTAAACTGATTTTAAAATATATTACAAACTGTTTATACTTTTAAGATTAAATAAAATGCAAGGACAAGAAATTGGCAACACCATTTCTTTTTTGTCAAAAAACAAATTATTATTCGTTTTCTATAAAAATTGTATATTGTTGTAAACTCCTACAGAAAAATGTTTCTTTTTTTTTAAGTAACTAACGGAATAAATTTGGAAGATATATAAAGAAAAACATAAATAAAAATTATTTTTATCTTTTTTATTTAGGTAGTGACAAATATAAAAAAATAAAATGTTTACAATATTAAAAACTCAAACTAACATAAACATTAGATACTATACCTACAGTAAATAGCATGCACAAATTTTACATCTTGGAAAAAAAACGAAATTAACAGTTTTTAAATAAAACAAGTTTTGTCATTTTTTGTCTTACTGTCGCTGCGTTTCCATGTAACTTTAGGTTCATCAGTTTAGAGTGGTGATGCATTCTGCAAGTCAAAAATGTTTGAAGAACTTTTCTTACTAACTGAATTTCATGACACTCTTCACTGATGAATTCTTCAGTTACAATCAAATTAAGTAGCATTTGCAGCAAAATAATCTAGAGCCGAAACTGTCTTTCTGCGAAATGTACAATTTTATACACAATTGTCGATGGAAATATCAAATCACCACGAGACTCAATATTTGTAAATCTTTTATACGATTCGGGGGGTGCACTATACAAATGATCGTGATATTTGTTTGCTTCTCTATTTATTAAAATTTCAATGCAGTGATGGCATGTACTTTCTGTTATTAAATTACGGACTATGTATCCAGATATATAAAATATAATGTTTTCTTGAAAGTCACTTAATTTTCTTTCCGCTAAGCACTGAACATAAGTTGCAATTTGTTCAAGGTCGTCACTTACTGCCTGAACAATCTTGCGTCTCCCTACCCTCAGAACGGAACTCAAAAGCAGGAGTGCAATAACTTTTAAAATTGGAGCAATTTGCACTGACACTGGAAGAGATTGAATTCCTGTACAGTAATTGCCTTAGTGCCCATTTTAACTGCTGAGCATTTGGATTGTTGTTCCAGCCACCCCTGGATCTAATGCAGGAGAAAAAAAGTTCTAAGTGATCCTGGGAACACTTGTATGGCAAAAAGTACTTTAGGGAATTTTCCTCAAGTAAAAACAAATCTTTTACCAACCCCAGTGTGCTTTCCATTGTTAGAATAAAACCTACGGCAAAGGTTTTGCGCATGTGGCTTAATAATGGTATATTTTCAATTTTCAAAGTTTCCAAATAATTTTTTTGTTTTTGAAAATACTTTTTCAAAATAAGTTAAGGTACTTGGCCTAATAGGTGCTTTAAAGCCTTTTCCATATGGATTCCTACAATTTAATATGTCAAAAATTCTATCTATTATGCGTAGAAACTCCACAGTAGCAAAACTTTCTTTAAAATCGCTAGCTCCGCATTTTTCCAAATACTCAATAGCATCTGCTACACCACTACTTAGCGTTTGTGCAGCTAATCGTACATTCATTATTTAATTTTTGTAGTTTACATGATGACCAGTAAGTGAATTAGCTAAGCTTAGTTGTTCTGCATTTTGAATTTTATCTAAAGCTTTAATAAACGCCCAACTAATTTTGCCTGAATCTGAATGTAAATTTTTCTCTGCAAGTGCATTTCTTGCCAATTTTATCATATGACATATGTCCAACATACAATGCACATTTATTGTAGATTTACATGGATGGGCAAAATAAGAAACTAAGTTGTCAGGTGCAATATTACAACCCAAATTGTTGTAAGTTGCTATATTGGTCTGAGCACCATCTGAAGTTATTGATCTTACTGTAATGCCAACATCAAATAAACTTCTTAAGCAAGCAGTTAATAACTGTGTTTGTAAATTGAAAAAATAAAGCTTCTGAAGCTAGCATTTCAAAATCTACATCAACTGTTCCACCATAATTGACATTCCCTACAAAACGCTACAAAACGTCCTTCCTTCATGTCCCATAACACTTGTTTCCCTATGGACATGCTATCAATGATTAAGGCACAACTTTTTATATGTGGTTTAGTCTTAAATTTATTTTTTAAATAGTCCAGAATATACCTGGCTCACAATTTAAACTACTCAACCATTTTCGAATAGTCCTCCCATTAGGTAGTACAAAATGTTGCCGTAGGAACTGGTAAGCTTTCGGGGAATAGAAGTATAAAGTATGGGCAAACTGCTTCATTATTGCAGAATAACGACGTTGCCCAGGATGGGATTTAGCTTGTTGCTTTTGAAGAAGAACAAGTTCCAAAGGTAAACCTGAAAGAAAATAAAATACATTACATACTATTTTTAATAATCAGTAATTTTGTATTTACCTTCAAAATAGTATCCAGGTTTTCATTGCTATTTCCACTTTTTGAAATTGCATTGATGACATATTTCATGTTTGAAATCTTAATATTCCTTCTTCTTACCTTCTGTTTCAGAGTTTTTACCTTTCAACAAGCATTTTCTTGACATGTGCAGTCGATGTTGAAGGTACATCAATGTCCATGAGATCACTTTGAGCTTTAACCTCAGTCTGAACCTCCTAAAACACAAGCATTTTTATTTAAGATATTTAAAATATTTCAATCATATATATTGATGTAGTTTCAACTGTATTAGGTACCTGTTTTTGAATTTTCCTACGAGGTCCTGTCACTTTGGACAAAAATGCATTGGAAATGAAAAAACACTTGGCACAGCATCTAGTTTTAATAATTTGGCAGTCAACCCTGGTTTAGCAATATAGTCGATTGGAAGAAAATGCTCTCCACAAAGGCGGCTTGTTTTTGACGGAGCCCAGTTTTCCCTGCGAACAGCCTGTATCCAAAGTTTAAGGATTTCAGGCCGCTTGAATGGAAAACAAGAAAAATTGAATTTTAATAAATTTTAATAAATATACCGGGTGTTGCATCGTCGAGCGGGACATAGGAAATCCCATGTAATTTTAAATGGGGTCAATTATTGGCTTCCCTAATGATTTTAGAGAAAAATTCTATTTAGGTTTATTAAAGAGCACTAAAACCCACATTCAAAAGAATAACTTTAGATATTTTTGATGAGCCCGTTTACGGGTTATCGCCGATTTCTTTTTAACTATTTCTCCTTTTTATGGCCCCGTATTTGCGGGCACCAGTCAAGGTAAAAGATGACTGTCAAATAAAGTTGTCATTTTGAAATGTGTGCTTTATTGTTATAAAAACTCGTACATCGAAAATATTAGCCATGAATTACACTTCTGAAGAAAAAATATTGATGATTAAATGGTATTATCAAGGAAATAGTTATCAAAATGTGTCAGACATGTTTGCTGCTCTGTATCCGAGTAGACCGATACCTGCAAAATCTACAGTCGAAAGGACTATCAAGAAATTTGAGACAAAAGGCACTGTAATAAATAACTGCAGATGTGAAGAAAGGCAGGAACAAAGAAGAGATGCAAGAAATGATAGGGACTTGCAAGTTTTATTGTGCGTGGAAGAAAATGATGGGAAGATCAGCACAAGGAAACTTGAGGATGACATAGGATTAGATCACACCACAGCGTTACGAGCTTTGAAACGACATAAATATTATTCATACAAATATGAAAAGCACCAAGAGCTAAGAGATAGGGACGAAATACGACGACAGGATTTTTGTTTTGGTATGATGGAAAGAGCAAACATGGATAGGGAATTTTTAAAAAACATTTGTTTCACTGACGAATGCACATTTACCTTAAGCAATGAACCCAATGTTCAAAATTATCGATATTAGAGCAAAGAAAACCAACACAGGTTTGTGGAAACAAGGACGCAATATCCACAAAAAGTTAATGTATGGGCTGGGATTTTCGGAGAAAATATTATCGGGCCATTATTTCTTACACGAAATTTAAATGCGGAATATTTTTTGGAACTACTTGAAGATCATATTTTACTTACTTTACATGATGCCGCCAGGGAAAATCAGGAAGTTTGGTACCAAATGGATGGCTGCCCGGCACATAGTACCCTGGCTGTCCGGGAATATTTAAACCGTGCTTTTAATGGAAATGTTATTGGCTTAAATCATATAGTAAATTGGCCAGCCAGGTCTCCTGATTTATCGCCAAATGATTTCTTTCTCTGGGGCCATTTAAAAAACAGGATATACAAAAATAAAAAATACCCAAATCTAGACGAGTTAAAAAATGCTATTTCTGCCGAATGCAATAGAATTTCAGTTTACCAACTAGCGAATGTAAGAAGAGAATTTTATGATCGCCTCAGTTATTGTCTAGCAGTCAATGGAGGAATATTTGAACATCTTCTTAAATCCTAAAGTTCTAACAATTTAATAGTACCTACCTATTAATTAGTAAAATATTGAAACATGTAAAATGTCATAATTAACCTTGTAATTGGATACTTTATTTTAGTTTTATTCAGATTAATTTGTACTCATAAATACACCTTTAATATTTTCGATGTACAAGTTTTTATAACAATAAAGCACACATTTCAAAATGACAACTTTATTTGACAGTCATCTTTTACCTTGACTGGTGCCCGCAAATACGGGGCCATAAAAAGGAGAAATAGTTAAAAAGAAATCGGCGATAACCCGTAAACGGGCTCATCAAAAATATCTAAAGTTATTCTTTTGAATGTGGGTTTTAGTGCTCTTTAATAAACCTAAATAGAATTTTTCTCTAAAATAATTAGGGAAGCCAATAATTGACCCCATTTAAAATTACATGGGATTTCCTATGTCCCGCTCGACGATGCAACACCCGGTATACTTACACAATATGTAGTTAAAACATTATAAAAAATAATAAAGTGAAACTCAATAATAAAAACACTTCGATAACTCCATGCTTTAAAATGTAGGAATTAATATTTACATAGGTACTACTAATAAATATTAAAAAAAAAAACTTACCTATGAAAGGGAATCTTTCTTTCATCTTGCTCATTTTTACAGCCATAAGCCACACAATAAATTACCATTGTGGCAGCAACAGTGGTAAACAACTACAGCAAACAAAACACACAACACAAAAAATTTTTGAATAGAACACAATTTCGTCTTTAAAGAATACTTTGTCCAAGCCAATTTACTCAAGAATAAGTAGTAAATACACAGTAAATAACCTCAACTAGGTATATTTTTCCTAATTTTCTCCGTTTTTCACCGAAGGGCAAGCCCAAATGACCGAAATTCTTACCTGAAGATAATTTATGCAAGAATAAGCAATTTATTCAAACGAGTCAAAAAGAGACAGGTTACCGTAACATACTGCTATCTCTGTCTGTTGCCCCTGACACAGTTTAGCAAGCCGTGGACTACAATCGAGGCCGTTCCAGTTGTTATAGAGTTCACTGGTTACTCTTTGTCATAACCTCCCACAGTTCGTCCGCTTTGAACTTGTGCAACGGCGTCTTGCTGTTCATATAGAAAGGAGATGCGCTTACTGGTTCATTGTTCAGTTAAAGCAGAAGCTTATTATTATTACTTTTAATAGTATATATTCTATAACAAGCAGGAAATGCCATTCCATACTTTCTCCAACACTATTCTAGAAAAAAGAAAAAGGAATCATTAAAAATATTTTTTTGTCCTGTCGATGTCAATTCCATTACCCAGCAACGGAAAAAGGGCAATGTGAATGGGGCGACCCCGCTTGCTATAGGAGATAGTGACGTCACACAACTCCGCGAGTCGATGTTGGTAAATTATTTTAGAGGCATTAGCACTAAAATTATAATATCTTTCAAAAATATGTCAAAAAAAAAGCTAAATGACCCATTGACAGTTTTAAAATATGCATACAATAATTCAGAACAAATGTTTTTTTATCAAGTCATACCAGAAAACACTGCCGCCAACAATTTTTTTCCTTATAAACATAGAGGGAGATGCGCTTATGGTAGGGATAGATAGGCAACTTAACATACTAAATTGGTTCCCTAATAGCGCCAATCGTGACTGGTTGAAGAACTAAATGTAGCAATGGTGGAGAGGGGCGGGGGTCGGCGCCACGCATGAAAATTTAAATTTTAGAACTTTGAATTCAAATTTTTGCGCTTCTAACTCTGATGGAAAAGTTAGAAGCGCAAACCTTTTGAATTAAAGTCAATATATTTTGGGAGAATAAAAGGAAGTTGTAACAACGTTTCTGATATGGCGACAAGCTTTATTAATATTAGATATTTACATAAATTAATATAATAACAATGCAAGTTTTACCTAGGATTGCGCTGTAAAGGTTTAACATAGGAACAGCGCTCAGCTTTAAAGACGATCCTCTTCTGCCATGCTCAATTTTCTTCATTCCAAAATGTGTGTGACAAACTCTATAAGTTTTTTAATGCCAATCTTGTCTTTGCCACAGAGTAATGGATTTTGAATAGCATTTACCCAAAGTTTATGCGTCTAAAAATACACGGACATTATACTAAGATCGTAAACTGTCATAACTCTAAGAAAATCAGTATATAAGTAATGTTTATGATTATTCAGGATCAAAAAGTGTTTTCCATACATTTTTTTTAGATAGCAACAATATCTTGTATACAGTATAGGCGCAAGGTGCCTTTTTGGCTCTTCACAATACACCCTTTTTATTACTTCGCTAAAACAACAAAAAACTTACCTGGTCGCTTTTTGGAAACCTGTGCATTTTCACACGTTTCCCACTTTGTACTTTACATCCGGGAACGCAACAATAAATCACCATTTTAGCAGAATAAACTTAAAGAACTAATACGTCGCGCCGCTTCGTTTAAAAATTTAATTTTAAAATGTCAATGTCGCTTGGGTCCGAATCCGGAAGATGTTTTTATTATGGATTATCTTTATCGCACCTTAGTAGCTGATACGGTTGAATGCAGAGAGAGAAAGATACAGAACGTTCACCACGCTCATTCTAAATACATGTTTTGTCGCTACCAACGTTAGGATATGAACAACCTTATAAAACAAAATCCCTACAATAGCGCCATCAGCGTCTGGTTGAAGAACTAAACGAACGGGGAACGATCTTCACCATTTAAGTTATCGTAGCCTACTTATAAATACACCAGTATACAGTTAGATCCAGTACCCAAGTAGGTACATTTGTTTGTTCACATCACACTTCAAGCAATTTTAGGAAGCGCGTTGATCTACAGTCAGCAGGGTGGATCTTTGCCGGCGCGTCATTACTTGCATGTGACTAAAACCATATGAATCTAATCAAAATTACGAGATTCAAAAAGTCAAAACAAAATATAAACTCATAAACGTCAAAATTGTCGTAGGTAGCGTTTAAAATTATTAAATAATAACAAATACTCATAGTTACTTACCGCCAATACGAAAGTACAATAAAAATAAATCTGAAAAAAACAATTTTTAGAATTAAATTGAAATTCAAGGCACAACAACGTTTAGAAACAAATTAATGTTGACATGACTTTGAAATCTAAAATTTAAGAAGTCTCGTATGAATTCAGATTACCTATAACGTATACTCAGATGTTCGTCGTGAAGTTAAATACGGAACAGAGATGTGTTAGTTGCTATACTATGTAAAACAAGCAGAACACCTAATTCCTGAAAATATCGTACACTTCTGGACTTTCATAAACAATCTCAGAAGGGATTCTAGTTTGCCAAGTGTTATTAGATTTCAAAATCAAGAATAAGCGGAAGCAAGTTTTATAGCTAACGCTTTTACCAAGCACTTTCAATCGTGTTATTTATTCCATGATGACAGCGTTGAAATCAGAAATGTACATCCAGTGGAATTTTCGAGCTGGCTATCTTTTCACCGCTTCACTGAAGGCAAAATCCTCAACAAGTTAAATAATTTGGACACATCAAAAAAGAATGGTCCTGTTGGAGTTCACCCAATTTTGTTAAAGAACTGCAGTATATCCTTGGCGGCGCCCTTATGTGCATTGTTCCAGAAATCTTTCGACAGCGAAATTTTTCCAGATTTTTGGAAATACTCAAGCCTGGTTCCCGTTTTCAAGGCAGAAGACAGGGGAAACATTGAAAATTATCGTGGAATTTCTCTACTTTCCATTATCCCTAAAATATTTAAAGTAATTATAGATATTGATAGAGCTTACGCAGCAGTATCCAGGAGCTGACACAATCGAACGCCTTTGACAAGCCACAAAACGCCTCCACGAAAGGCTGTTCAAACCTCCAAGAAACTTAACATAGCATCGTTGGTGCTTTTATTGTCTTGGAAACCCAATTGATTTGGGTTTCAAATATTGTGTCCAAGAAATGAGACGATCCTGCTATTAGTAAGCTTCTTAATGATTCTGGAAAGGGTAGAGAGCAAGGAAATCTGCCGAAAGTTAGATGTATTATTAGGATTCTTATAAAGAAGAATAATGGATAATAATATATTATATTTAATTAGTTAACTAGAAGATTATTATTTTTTTAATAACGACATTCGTAATTGAGAACACTAATTTTTAAATCCATATATCAAAAGTCAATGGGAAAAAATGAATATCATAAGTCAAAGTCAAAGTCAAAATATGCTTTATTATCAAAGATATAAATCTTGTTGACAAAGCTGAGGAACACAATATAACTTAACTATTTAAAACATCTCTCTATACTTTTTATATTAGAGCAATAACAGTAACAAAATAGGCACTGTCAGTAACAGATAACAGTAAAACAAGTAAGTGTATAACATGCTGAAACAAAACAATTTTATAGATTAAAGTAATAAGCATCAACAATTATCAATTAAAAATTATCGGGTATAATACCACTAGTGCATCAAAATTACCGATAATTCTGATTGAAAGCGTGTTTTATTGTAACTGAAGTGAGTTTATTTTCATTTTTGATTAAATCCGAAAGAGCCCGACTTCGAAGAAGGAGGGCTTTTTCGAGATTTAATCAAAAATGAAAATAACCGAATGCAGTTACAATACTACAACACGCTTGAAAGCAGAATTATCTGGTTATTTTTGATGCACGAGTGGTATTCGGTGGAATATTTCCCGAAAAATTGTATTGTGCTGTTGGTAATGCTTGTATAAATTTCTTTTATAGAGTGACTACCAAAACGTTCCATATCTTTAAAGAAATCTTGATTTGTAATCAATTCACTTTTTAAATGTCGCAGATTGACATAAGTAAGTTCAATAATAAAAGTTTTTGCGGTAACCGTGGTTACACTTAAATACCCATATACCAGGATATGCAAAAGACGCCTCCAATGTTGGTAAAGAAAATATAATATTATTATTATTATTTTTTAAATATATTTATAAATATAATGTAAAGTATTAAGTTAGTATTAAAATTAAAAAAAGTACATAATAAATAATATATTTATTAAACAGTCAAAAATTATGGATTTGTATGATTGTTAGTACACAGTAGTAGTAAAAACTTGATTATGATTGATAGCTACCTACTGGGGGATTATCGCTTCTACTGTGGAATTATCGCTGTAATTCTTGCGAAAGACCACACTTCTTATGAGATTTTTTATATATGAGGGAAATATTCAGAGTAGTATTCCTGTAGAGTATAATAGGCCTTATCAACTAAAAGCGATTTTACTCTTGTACGGAATACACTGGGATACTGTTCCTCTCTGGTAGCCATGGGTAGGTGGTTATAAATCTTTTTACTCTCATAAATAATTGATTTTTTCGTTAAAGTTAGTGCTGGTATTGGGAGAGGAATATCTAAACCCTGTCGCGTAGCATAGTGAGGTTGCGGATCTATAAACTTTGTCCTATTTTTAAAGATCAAGGTAACAGTTTCCAGTATAAAAAGTGACACCAAGGTTAGAATCTTTTCAGAGATAAATATGGGCCTGCAAGATTCACGCTGCCGAAGGCGATATAGCGAGCGGATGGCCCTTTTCTGTAACACAAATACACCATCAAACAGACCCCGGCCACACATCCCCCAAAAGGCAATGCCATACCGAAGCCGTGATTCGACCAGAGCATAGTGTACATTGTTAGCTGTTGGGGTGCCCAGCTCCCTCGCAACAGTTCTACATATCCGAAAGTAACATAACAAAACGTATATGTAACCAACTATTTTTAAATAGAGAAATTTTGCAAAAGTGTTTTTATATTATAGTATGTTGCTTAATGCGAGAGAGTAATAGATCAATATTGAACTATAAACCACAGTGGTCTTCGCCGTATTTCTTAAGGTGCGTATCCACCAAAAAATCATTGGGAACATACGTTTGTAAATAAATATAACATACTAATTAGGAAAATATTTCCTAGCCATCTGATTTAAAACCTTATACTATAAGGCCGTATTTGGCTAACACAGTTAGCGCTACAATACTAAATTGATTGCTTAAAACTACCAAGAAAGGAAGACCTTTCTGTTGGTAGGATGCTGCTACCTATGGACCGGTTTCGAACTTATTGGTTCTCGTCAGCTAGAAAATATTTTCCTAATTAGTATGTTATATTTATCTACTCCATCTGACAAGTAAAGGATTTTTTAACGATTTTTAGTTTTTAATGTACCTAATGGTACAGTCCTCTCTTCTGATTGCTTAAAACTTCTAAGAGATGGCGCCACTTATCGTTCACTGCCTGAGCAGGACGATAAAACTGGTTATAAAGACTTGAGGCCTTTCTGTTGTTCGGTATGTCTGCGCTTACCCTATGCTGACGAGAACCAATAAGTTCGAAACCGGTCCATAGGTAGCAGCATCCTACCAACAGAAAGGTCTTCCTTTTTTGTAGAGGTGGGAAGTTCGATTCTTTTTGGTGACTCAATTCATTTGATTCATTCAGTTAAAAAGATTCGTTCAGAAAGATTCGTTCTTAAATGATTCACTTACCTACCAACTTTTAAATAATTTTACGTTTTAAACGCGAAAATGCTAAATCGATGTTTGTTTAAATAACAGCCAGTCGTTTATGAAGATTGTCGCTATAAGTGGTAACAAAATACCCAAATGTTGAGCCCAATGTTTACGTTCTTGAAATGTCTTCAATGAATAATAAATAGATTCCTATCCAAAAATAATATTCTTCTCTTGTTTATTAAAATTTGTTCAACCATTTGTACAGTTACACTATAAAAAAATAATCTAATAAATACCAAACAAATCAAATATTTCATCCCATACATTTATCTCTTTTCCTTCTACTGTACTTTGCGTATCTAATTAAACTGCTGTCTTTCTCTACATCATGAAAATGGAAGACGGCATCCCGCATCGCCGAGCGACACGACCGTCAGGCCAACACTCGAGCTCAATCGTTCGAACTGCGGACTTGCGAACGAGTGAATTACTGAACTGGTGAATTGCTTTCGAGTTTCGGGTAAAGTGAACGAAATGCGACTTTGATTCATCAATTCTTTAAATTATTCCTGACTTGGTGAATCAAAAAAGAATCGAATCTTTTAGGAACGATGAATTAATTCTTTCGAGTCAGTGAAGTGATTCGTTCGTTTTGAACGAATCGTTCGTGAACGACACACCTCTATTTTTGGTAGTAGAGGTGGGAAGTTCGATTCTTTTTGGTGACTCAATTCATTTGATTCATTCAGTTAAAAAGATTCGTTCAGAAAGATTCGTTCTTAAATGATTCACTTACCTACTTTTAAATAATTTTACGTTTTAAACGCGAAAATGCTAAATCGATGTTTGTTTAAATAACAGCCAGTCGTTTATGAAGATTGTCGCCATAAGTGGTAACAAAATACCCAAATGTTGAGCCCAATGTTTACGTTCTTGAAATGTCTTCAATGAATAATAAATAGATTCCTATCCAAAAATAATATTCTTCTCTTGTTTATTAAAATTTGTGTAACCATTTGTACAGTTACACTATAAAAAAATAATCTAATAAATACCAAACAAATCAAATATTTCATCCCATACATTTATCTCTTTTCCTTCTACTGTACTTTGCGTATCTAATTAAACTGCTGTCTTTCTCTAATGAAAATGGAAGACGGCATCCCGCATCTCCGAGCGACGGCCGTCAGGCCAACACTCGAGCTCGATCGTTCGAACTGCGGACTTGCGAACGAGTGAATTACTGAACTGGTGAATTGCTTTCGAGTTTCGGGTAAAGTGAACGAAATGCGACTTTGATTCATCAATTCTTTAAGTAATTCCTGACTTGGTGAATCAAAAAAGAATCGAATCTTTTAGGAACGATGAATTAATTCTTTCGAGTCAGTGAAGTGATTCGTTCGTTTTGAACGAATCGTTCGTGAACGACACACCTCTACTTGGTAGTTTTAAGCAATCAATTTAGTATTGTAGCGCTAACTGTGTTAGCCAAATACGGCCTTATAGTATAAGGTTTTAAATCAGATGGCTAGGAAATATTTTCCTAATTAGTATGTTATATTTATCTACTCCATCTGACAAGTAAAGGATTTTTTAAAGATTTTTACGTTTGTAAATGTTTGCAAATATTTGCGATTGTATGTTTGATATTTGTCTCCACCAGCCAGCTTTTCCCAAACAACTGTACGTTTGGAAACATTTCTCATCGATCCGACAGAAAACAAATATATCCGAAATAATCTGTGCCGAAATAGCTCCGAGCAGAAAATGTAGTGCTTGTGCCGCAGCTTTCATAATTATGCGTGTTTTAATTGAAAAAGAGAACAGTAAAAAAAGAAACAGAAGAAAACATAGGTTTTGGATATCCCATTTTTTGAATACAAGACAGTCAACGCCACTGTTAACTGATTTGTGAACAGCTGATAGGAGTGGTCTATTTAAAAATTTTTGCCCTATGTCGCAGGAAGATTTAGAGTTTCTAATTTCGTTAATCGGCCCAAGAATATGTAAACCAGATACAAATTACAGATACTGCATTCCCGCAGAAATTAGATTGGCGATCACACTTCGCTTTTTGGCTACAGGAGATTCCTACAATAGCCTTATGTATCTATTTAGAGTTTCCAAGCAATTAATTTCCAAAATAATTCCTGAAGTATACATACAGGGTCGTTGGTATGTATGGAAACGGTCGATTATTTCTTAAAGTAAAACAGTTAGCAAAAAGTATTTAAGACAAAAGTTTCAGGGTTTCTTAAGGTCTATTAGAGTTAGAAAAAAATAAGTATACAGGATGAGTCAGAAAACCGTAGAGAAACAAAGCTACTTTTTTTTTAAATGGAACACCCTATATCTTAGAACATTTTTGCATTTTAAATTAAATAACAATTATTTTTCATGAAGAGCATTATAAGTCTAAACCTAATAGTTTCCGAGATATCGACTATTGAAAAATTACATTTTTGAACTTTGACAGCTTCTAGCTTTCTAACGGTACGTCTTAGAGTAAAACGGCTAACATGTCCCTATATTAGTTTGTTATTATCTTCCTAAAAGTGTCAACTTCCGGTTAAACCGAATGTAACTCAAATGCCGGAAATACAGTGCTTCCGGTTTAACCGGAAGTTATTGTTTTTGGGAAGATAATAAAAAAGTAAGATAGGGACATGTAAGCCGTTTTACTGTAAGACGTACCGTTAGAAAGCTATAAGCTGTCAAAGTTCAAAAATGTCATTTTTCAAAGCTTGATATCTCGGAAACTAATAGGTTTAGACTTATAATGCACTTATTAAAAAATAATTGTTATTCTATGTAAAATCCAAAAATGTTCGAAGATATAGGGTGTTCCATTGAAAAAAAAGTAACTTTGCTTCCCTACGGCTTTCTGACTCATCCTGTATGCTTATTTTTTCAAAATTCTAATAGACCTTGAAAAACCCTAAAACTTTTGTCCAAAATATTTTTTGCTAACTGTTATACTTCAAGAAATATTCGACCGTTTCCATACATACCAAAGAAGCTTTGGGGGAATACATGAAAGTAAGTACACGATTGTGCATTATCTAACTCTTTATTTATATACCGAGGTATGTACATACTTGTAAAACATATCATTATAATGTAAGTTAATACAATATACCTAATTCATATTTGAGAAAAAGATAAATAATCTGGGTTAAAGTTTTGTATATAGTTCGCTGCTGCTGAAGGCAGGATCTGGATATTTTCTGTAGTGTTCACCACTAACATTGATGTTTCCTGTGTATGATTGAGTTGTTTGCGGAGAACAAATGGGAGGATATGGTGATGGCGGTTGAGTAAACGGTGTAGTTATTTCAGAACATAGTAACGGAGATTGAGAAACCGGTGTAGATGTTTCAGAACAAGAATTGTTACTTGTAACGCCTGAATGTGGTGAGGGGTGCGGAGATGGAACTGTAGATGTGGCTGGTGATCGTGGGTGACTACAGGAGGCCGCGTCATAATAATTGACATTTATATTGTTTTTATATACTGTCCCATATCTGCGTTAAATAAAATGTTATTGCATAAATGTTGGACCAATACTTGTGTTCGTTTACTGTAACTTCATAGTTTCATAGCAATGTGCTTCCCATATATCTCACAGGCATTACGTTCGGCACACCCTTATAGAATGCTGTAAGCTTTATCAATACGAGGATCAGATGTGGCCTCATGTTTGCGTTTTTTTTTTATTTTTGGCTGTACACACTTAGGCTGTTGTGCTACTGTTTCTCGTGAGACAGTTTGATTAGTAGTTGCCTGAGGATCGCTATTAATTCTTAATACTAAATCTTCTGTATCTTTAGAAGCTTCAGCTTCAGTCGGTATTTGTAATTTATTATCTACATCGCTAGCCTAAAAAAAAAACAGTCAACAGCAGTGGCTGCAAGTGTGTGAACAATTTGAACAGCAATGAAATTTTACTCATGTAATTGGCGCAATAGACGGAAAACATGCAGTTATACAATGCAATCATTCTTTAGTATAGTGTTATTTGCGTTAGTGGATGCAAATTATAATTTTATCTTTGCGAAAGTCGGCTGTCAAGGAAGGATATTCGATGGAGGTGTGTTTAAGAATACACGGCTATATAAAGGTCTACAGAATAGTCATTTCAGTGTACCACCACCAGAAAAATTGCCAGGACACGAAACTCCTCTCTCTTATGTACTTTTGGAAGATGAAGCTGTCACTTTAAATGATAATTTGATGAAACCCTACTCAGGATTGAACGAAAAGGGCTCAAATGAACGAATTTTTAATTACAGATTAAGTCGAGCGCGCAGAGTGGTACATAATTTTTTACGCAAAAGAATGTATATTGTCCCGACGGTGCATTAAACAGCGAAGTAAATGGACAAGTTATTTCTGGTACTTGGAGAAATGACAACAAGACGCCATCTCTATTTAATTTAAGGAAGGTTCCAAGGAAATCATCAATAAATGCTCAAGAAATTCGAAATTAATTTTCTACATATTTCTTGGGTAATGGAACTGTTCCTTGGCAAACTGAATATGCTTAAAATGTAACTTCCATTTGTGTATTGAGTTTTTTATCTATTTTTTTTTTAAATAACCCACCAATAAAATAAAATAATGAAAATGTTTCTTGCCCTCGCAGTTTTCTCGTCTAAGTTAATTTTAGTTGTGTTAAGTGTTTTTCGACATTTACTTTTCTCCATTAAGAACTGAAAAGCCTTATATCCAAACCATTTAAGGCTCTAGTAGACCTCATCTCGACCTACGACAGTACGATACCATAATATTATTTTAATATTACGAATGGAATGGAAAACACAAAAGAAATAATTTAAAAACATATACATACCACTCCCAGTCTTCATGGCGCTTTCTTGTTTCGCTTTTTCAGTTTGCAAATATTTGCTAACAATCACAAACGTTTTGCGCGCTTGGTGGATACGCACCTAGATGTAGTTCAATTGTTATTATTGTCAGGGGTCCCGAGATCGGGTAGGTAGTTCTGTTTCAATAATTTGAAATGTTTAGTTACTTTCCGGCAGTTGTTGGAAAACTTCGTTCTTGAAAATGGCTAGTGTTTCTCAATTTGTTGCTGGGAAACTGATTAGTAAAACTGCGCTATGGAACTATGGAAAGCTTTAAAGGAAATTAATTTTTGTTATGAAAAAATTCAAAACAGAAAATAACTTTTAATAGAGAAAGACGAGATAATCTGCTGGCGGCGACGATATTTGAGTGCTATTTCGACAGGGAAAACAGGAATATCTATTATATGGACGAAACTTGGTTAAATGAAGGATATGCCATTGGTAAAGTATGGCAGGATAAACATATAAAAGGCGCGAGGCAAGCTTTCACGGAAGGATGGTCCACTAGAATAAAAGCACCCTCGGGAAAAGGTAAGAGATTAATAATTACTTACATTGGTAGCAAAAATGGATTTATCGATGACGGCTTACTAGCATTTAAATCAAAACGGACTGGAGACTATCATGAAGACATGAACGCTGATGTCTTTGAAGAAAACTTTCAACAAATGCTAGATCTTATTCCTCCTGGGTCTGCTATAGTCATGGATAATGCCAGCTACCACTTAAGAAAATCCGAAAAATACCAACGTCTTCTTGGAAAAAGAAATTACATCATTCATTGGCTTACTGTATATAAGAAGCCATTTTATAAAAACGTCCTGAAAAGGAGCTACTGGAGATTGTAAAGGTGAATAAACCTCTTTATACGAAATTTGTTGTCGACGAAATTATATTAAATAATTAATAAATATACTCTAATAAATTACCTGTAGTAACGCCGCTGTCACATTACTTTAATTTACCAAACTCCCCTTTCTATCGTATGCAAATTAGGGTAACCCTAATTTGGGACCGATTCGGGGTGTGTAGGTCCTAAATATCTGAAATACGGAATTTTTAAAAACTATTATTTAAATTTACCTGAAATTTACAATGCAACCTTTTTTTTTTTTTTTTTTTTTTTTTTTTTTAACTTTATTTCCGAATATAAAATTACATAAAAAAGTAAAATTAACCTACGTTAAATATAAATGGCACTTCATATTAAATCTACACTATTAAATTTCTTAGGCAAGGGCCTAGCGACACTTGAAGCACCGGTTCCCGTCAGATCACCGAAGTTAAGCAGTGTCGAGCGCGGTTAGTACTTGGATGGGTGACCGCTTGGGAAACACCGCGGGCTCTTGTCTTAGGGAAGAGTGTAAAATGAATCGACATCAAAACCATCCTATTCACGCCGGACAGGCCGGATGAGATCGGATATCTCGTAGGATGAAGGTGCCGTTTCACACTCCCCAGTCGGTAGACCGCACGATTAAAAACCGTACGGTCGATGACCGGTTCAAGATGGCCTCTGATACGCCGACGACCGTAAAAAATAGTAAATAAAAAAAAAATAAATTTCTTAATATCATATGAATCAGAATGTATCTTATTTTAATCTAACGCACTTGGTCTTTATTCTATCCTTATAGTCGCACAAGGTCGCATAAACTCCGCAATTTAGAATATATTCGATAGTTTGTATTGTTATGTACAGTATACAAGTATTTTTTTCTTTGTCTCAAAGTAAAACGTTAGATATAGAATTGTGGACAGTTTATTCTGCGCGTTTGTTATTCTATTGACAATTTTTATTAAAAGTACTGCAATTAATCGTGATTGTAACGTGCATAAAAATCTGTGCATTAAGTTGTCTTTGTTAATACTATTGCAATATTGACATGTATCCGAAGGAGCTTTATTAATTTTTTTAAGATTTGTAAGAAATGGGTATGCTTGATGCGTCAATTTGAATGCTAAGCTGCGTTGTTTGTGATCCAGTATTTTGTTGTTCAGGTGAGTGCAGATGTTTTTTATTAGACCGTCATTCATAATTTTTTTAAATGCACTGGGTGTTTCTCTATTCTGCCTAAGAAGACCTAAATAAATTTGTCTCGCTTGTGGATTATCGAGCTGTAAAATATCATGGGATACGTACGCCGTTTCTAATATAAATCTCCGTATATGTGGGATTCGGGGGATTGCACACTTGTGACAGATCTATATTTTGAATGATCCTTTTTTCAGTATTGATAATGGTATTCTTTATCAAGAGGGCATTGCATTTTAACCACGGATCAATTAATGCCAAGCCACCTTCTTTTTTTGGCCGTGTTGAAGTAGCCCGGGCTGTCTTTCCACAAGATCCAGCCACATATTGAATCCAGCCTCTGGGCCACCCCCACAGGAACTGGCAGAACTTGTGCTAAAAACCAGACTTTCGAAAGTGCGTATTATATATTATTATAATATTCACAAAGGCTGCTCGCTGTAATAGGCTAAGGTTTCTATCTATATTTGCCATAATTATGTTACGTACTTGATTTACCTTAGTCTACCAGTTATTTTTTATCATTGCATGAACTGTTAAGTAAAAATGAATGCCCAAAATTTTAATGTTTTCTACAATTTTAAACCACTCATATTCTTGATTTTTAAACTTGTGTTTACATTTTGGTCCTAACTCAATGGCTCTACATTTTCCTGTATTTAATACAGCTCCGCTATATCTGCAAAACATATCTATTTGGTGTTTTCTTCCGTTTAATTCCTGCACCGAGGATATAAGGAGAGTTATGTCGTCGGCATATGCGTTTACATTTATATTACGGCTCTTAAGGAGAGAAATAAAGGTTTCTATGACTAATACAAACAGAAACATAGACATGGGGGCAACCTTGGCGAACTCCCCTTTCGATAATAATTTCTTTGTTATGTTTTCTGTTCACCTGTATAACGGATCGAGCACCACTGTATAAGGATTTTAAATTATTGATGATTTGCAAATCAAAATTAAATTTTTTCATTACAAACCAAAGAACCTTTAAGTTGTCCACCCTGCTTAATGGATCCTGTCATTGCAAATTTTTATTTCATTACTCTCTGGCATTAAGCAACAGAATGTCTTGCAGCGAATTCGGTGGTAAACAGAAATATTTTTTTTTAGGTTGATTGCATTGTTACAACCGCCGGGGGAATAGAGGAAGACTTTATCAAATGTCTAGCACCAACATTTTTAGGAGACTTTAATTTAGATGGCAAAACGTTAAGAGAAAATGGCATAAACCGAATAGGCAACCTGTTAGTCCCGAACGATAATTACTGCAGTTTTGAGAACTGGGTAATTCCCATTTTCGACAGAATGCTCGAAGAACAAAAGCAAAAAGGTGTTTTGTGGACACCCAGTAAAGTTATAAGTAGGTTAGGAGAAGAAATTGACAACGAAGAAAGTATTTACTATTGGGCGAATAAAAATAAAATTCCTGTATTTTGTCCGGCTTTGACAGATGGCAGCATCGGAGATATGATGTTTTTACATTCGTTTAGGAATCCCGGACTCGTCGTCGATATAGTCCAAGGTACTGTTGTTGAAATGCATTACGTTTTTAATTTGTATTGAATTATTTTTGCTATTAGTTTATTTCCCAAAATTAAAATAAAATATACAGGGGATTCACGGTGGATGGAACATTAGACGTTTCTGACGAACCAGTAAAGGAATCGTTGCGAAAATTTGGTTGCTTACATAAACGGACATGCTCTACCCATCTAAAATATTTTTAACAATACAGTGATGCCGCTTCCACACAAAAATAATAGTAACTTTGCTTTTTCAACTGGAACACCCTATATTTTATTTTATTTTCGAAACACCCATTACTTTTCTTACAATTTTTGTTAACTCTATTCTACACTTATCTCTTACCGTTTCTAAGATATAAATTAATTTCCGTTTTTTTTGGCCGAAAACTTCACTTTTAAAAATGCTGATAATTTTGAACTCTAAAATACTGAAACCCTGAAATTTGGTAAATAGTTAACTAATACCATAGGGCTCTTTGCCCTACCCTCAAATCTTAGTTGCAATATACAGGGTGGTTAAAAAATACACTTATTCTGGTAACTTGAAAAAGTGACCATAAGTCCTTTTTTTGAAATGTAACACCCTGTATATTATTACGTATTTGAAAAGCTGCTGAAATTTCTCCTAATTCTTGTATATTCATACCTGTACCTAACTAACTCGTTTAACCATTTTTTTGACGTATTAAGCATGATTTGTAAAATTTTCTATACAATTCAATTTTCATTCGGTTATTAGTAAGTTAGCCATGACAAAAACAATGATGTTGACTTATGTTACTATGGTTATCGTTTTGACATTTCATTAAGTTTAGATACAAGATAGTTACAGTACAAGACAGTTTAAAATCATGGAAGAAACCTATACAAATGCAGTTCTTATGAATTTATTTATTTTATTTGGACAATGTGATAGAATTATCACCAGGACATGTATAAAGTTTAACGAAATGTACCCTAATTTACAGCCAATGTATCTCAGAAAATTCATAAGGATCCAGAACAATTTTACTGCCTTTGGTTCAGCTTTAAAAGCGCCAAGAAACTTGCCTCGACCCGTGACTTCTAACGAAGACAACGAGATTAATGTTTTGGCATATTTTCATGTATTTCCCCAATCTTCAATACGATGTGCTTAATACGATTTAGGTATAACATATTCATCAGTTCAAAGAATTTTAGTAAAACATAACATGCATGATTACAAGTTTACAAAAGTTCAAGCCATGAAGCCTCAAGATCCTCAACAGAGAGTACAATTTTGTGAAATGATATTGGTGCGCACTCAAGAAGATCTAAATTTTTTAAATAGGATAATTTGGACCGATGAATCAAAATTTTCAAGGGAAGGGATTTTTAATAGACGAAATAGTCATTTCTGGTCCAGAGAAAACCCGCATGTAACAAAAGAAGCCGGATTTCAAGAAAAATTTAGTTTTAATGTTTTTTGCATGTTAATGGATAATCAATTAAATTATGTAATATACGAGGAGTCATTAAATTCGAGAAACTATGTTAATATTTTGAGGACAGATGTCGAAAATTTTGTAGATAATCTGCCACTTGCAGATTATCGAAGCTGTTGGTATCAACTTGATGGAGCTCCTGCACATTGCACTAGGGAAGTTAGTGCAGAACTTGATAGGATTTTTGACGATCGTTGGATAAGACGTTTGGGACCTTGGAATTGGCCTCCAAGGTCACTCGATCTCAATCCATTGGATTTTTACTTGTGGGGCATGTTCAAAGAAAAAGTTTACAAATCACCCGTAAATTCTAAAGAAGAGCTGCTACTTCGAGTCACTCAAGTATTTAGAGATCTAAACCCAACCGAAATTAGATCTGCAACGACAAATGCAGTCAACACCCGCATATTAAAGTGTTTGGATGTAAACGGCCAGCGTTTTGAACATTTGTTAAAATAGCATTTTATTAGTTATAATTTTAGTAGTCTTTTATTATTTCACTAGTTAACATTTAATAAAATTGTTCTGGATCCTTATGAATTTTCTGAGATACATTGGCTGTAAATTAGGGTACATTTCGTTAAACTTTATACATGTCCTGGTGATAATTCTATCACATTGTCCAAATAAAATAAATAAATTCATAAGAACTGCATTTGTATAGGTTTCTTCCATGATTTTAAACTGTCTTGTACTGTAACTATCTTGTATCTAAACTTAATGAAATGTCAAAACGATAACCATAGTAACATAAGTCAACATCATTGTTTTTGTCATGGCTAACTTACTAATAACCGAATGAAAATTGAATTGTATAGAAAATTTTACAAATCATGCTTAATACGTCAAAAAAATGGTTAAACGAGTTAGTTAGGTACAGGTATGAATATACAAGAATTAGGAGAAATTTCAGCAGCTTTTCAAATACGTAATAATATACAGGGTGTTACATTTCAAAAAAAGGACTTATGGTCACTTTTTCAAGTTACCAGAATAAGTGTATTTTTTAACCACCCTGTATATTGCAACTAAGATTTGAGGGTAGGGCAAAGAGCCCTATGGTATTAGTTAACTATTTACCAAATTTCAGGGTTTCAGTATTTTAGAGTTCAAAATTATCAGCATTTTTAAAAGTGAAGTTTTCGGCCAAAAAAAACGGAAATTAATTTATATCTTAGAAACGGTAAGAGATAAGTGTAGAATAGAGTTAACAAAAATTGTAAGAAAAGTAATGGGTGTTTCGAAAATAAAATAAAATATAGGGTGTTCCATTTGAAAAATCAAAGTTACTATTATTTTTGTGTGGAAGCGGCATCACTGTATTGTTAAAAATATTTTAGATGGGTAGAGCATGTCCGTTTATGTAAGCAACCAAATTTTCGCAACGATTCCTTTACTGGTTCGTCAGAAACGTCTAATGTTCCATCCACCGTGAATCACCCTGTATACAGGGTGTTATTTAGGTACGTGGCCAAACTTTAAGGGTTGATTCTTTGAGTGATTCTAAGACGAAAAGTTTATATAAATATAGGTCCAGTAATGCTTCGTTTTGGTGAAAAGTGTCAAAATAGTTTTTTCGTAAATATCTTAATAATCCTTTAGCCGATTTTGTTGAAATTTGGCAGTATTAATTAGGGTAGTAAGGGGCTAATTTAACCCTAACAAGATTAATATTCTTAAGTTTAGTGGCGTCCCGGAAGGCACCTTAACTAAGATTTTTGACAAAAAAATGTGCGCCACTGATTTTTTTGCAATTCTTGTAATTTTTTCGCAACAGGCAACTAAAACTACAACTTTTTTATTTTAAGCATTTTTTTTATAGCTTGTTTCGTTTTTAAGAAAAAACATAAAAATCACTTTATTGCATGTCCCTGGGATAACATAATAAAAAATTGTGTTTAGCAGGGTGTTGAAATATTCTTAAAAAATCCTAAAGTAACAAGAAGACGCGAACTAATATGACGTTGAAACTTGGTAACAGTTTTTAATGAATACAAATGCATCTTTTAAGCTAAAAATTGTTTGTCTTATTTTGCCAATAGCGTGCATAGTGGTAACGCCGGGAATTAAAATAACAAACGAACAAGAAAAGCGCTTTATTAAAACCACACTCGAGCAAATGATACGCTAGTTTTTTTAGTAAGAAAACGTTTAACAATAAGTAACACGAAACTTACAGTAGTTGCTGAAAATGTCCTCGTTCAACTTTAATGCAAGCATTACCACGTCTTGACATCGATTGCCGAACACGTTGAAATATTCCCGGCATAATATGTCTTATCTGATCACATGAAACCCATATCCGTTGGATTAATTATTCTTCAGTGTTGACTGGAGTTTTATAAACGAGGCACTATAAATGCCCCCAAAGGAAAAAATCTAAGGGATTTAATCCGGTGACCTGGGTGGCCGTGACTGTGGACCTGCGCGACAAATCCACTTTTCTCCATAAGTTGCATCCAGAAATTGACGTGCTACTATGCTAAAGTGAGGTGGGGCCCCATCGTGCATGAGTCACATTGCTTCTCTTACTGGCAGTGGGGCATTTTCTAATAGTTCAGGTAACACAAATTCCAAAAAATGACGCTACTCTGGACCATTTAATCTTGGTGGTAAAAAAATAAGGTGCAATGAGATACTCACCCACAATACCAACCCAAACATTTACTGAAAACTGTTTTTTATAATTATTTTCTATAACCGCATGGGGACATTCTTTCGTCCAGATATGATTGTTATGAAAGTTCATAACTGAATTTCGGGAAAAACACGCTTCATCGGTAAACATAATATGGAATAGAAATGTCGGAGATACTACATGTTGTTGCAAAAGCCAAGTACAATAAACGACTCGCTGGGGAAAATCCGTAGGTAATAACGCTTGAACACGCTGTATGTGGTAAGAATATAGTTAATATTCCTTAAAAATCTGCCACACAGTAAAGTGACAAATGTTTAATTGTTGCTTAATTTTGCATGTACTTGTATCGGGGCTACGCTCAACTTCATGTAAAACTGCTTTCTCCATCTCCAATGTTCTTACTGTTGCAGGTCTCCCAATAAGAGCAGTCGACCTTTAAGAGGTGTCTTCGCACAGCCTTTCATGTATTCTTACAAATATTTGTCTATTTGGTATAATGCGTTGAAGATATCTCTCTTGATAAATGCGTCTAGCCGCTCTGGAGTTGCCTTGGGCCATTCCATAGACAAAATGCATGTCGACCATTTCTGAGCTTGTAAACTGAACCATTTTGTAATATCAGTAACGAATTTTATAGCTTAAAACTCTTAAAAGCACTTTCGTCGCAACCGATTAGGCTCAACTGCTACGTACCTGTTTGGATCGTTATTCCTCTCAGCCTGGTCGGCTGAGGCACCGCGAAGTCGATCGAAACGTCGCAACTGTTGAGGGGCAGGACTACAGGTAGGCTTAGAAATACGCTGGCCCCTTGGATTTCTAAGGTCTGGGGTTCTCCCACCTAAGGGAGACTTTTCTCGTCGTGGATTAAATGTTACGCTTGAAGAGCCCGAAGAATGAGAACTTGTCTCGTCGTTATCGTCGCCGCGACTAAGGCTACGTTCCAGCACTTGTAACATGTCAGGAAACATGTCAGGATTTTCTGTCAGTTGCCTAGATTCGCCCGGCTCCGATGATACCACAGGGGTTGTCGTTGTGGGGACCCACCTCTCACCCGGTCGTTCGGGAATTGCGACCGCCCAACGCAAGTAGGAGAAGTACAAACCCGAACGGGGGAAGAATGAGTTACGGTTTGGGTGTCTGGATTCATTTCAGAATATTTAGAAGTTCCAGAAACCGAACTGATAGGGGAGGGCAAATTAATTTCGTCGTAAATGATTTTAAACACTGTCTGTCGTTATGTCCAGTCTATATCCTTACAATAATCTATATACAACGTCGTTAATTACTACAACTAGAAGGCACGGTCTTTATACAATAACCCTTATAAACTAGATACAACAACCTGGGAGAGGGATTTCTCTTTTCTCCTTCTACCGAACCTATATACAGTCCTAAGCAGGTTCAAATAATCGTTCTTGGAGCGAAGATTATCCACTATGATGGATAACTACTTTATTCGCGGCACCCGCGAAAATCTTTACGCACTACCACTTTGTTCAATGACCGGGTTAGTCAGATGTCCGTGCGTTGATTACACTTAATTGTCTTTATTAATAATCGAAGGAAAATCCAACTTTCACTACGGGGTTCAGTGCTCACATCCGTCGCTCTTAGCTATCCCGGTCGCGGCCTTGACGAATCCGAACTTGCCAAGGATTACTGTACGAATAATTAAACGTGGGCTGGTTGGATGTCCCCTCGATTCTGAGAAAGATTTGCGCAGAAACCACTTAATTTACACGGTTAGCTATTCGCAGATAGCTGCACATTAATCTGAGATACGGAGGAGCTCGTAAGGTCAGTCCGAACGTATCTGTCCACAATATTTCATATGCCCATCAAAGGTCGTCATCCGAGTTGAGTCCAGGCAACACCAATCAAACGGAGCTAATACTTTATGACACTTTTTCCGTACTACCTATTATCCAGAGATATCCTAGGGAAATGCTTTAAGCCAATATCCAACTTCTCGGACTCTACAATGGGCTAGGCTTTGAAATACGCATAGAAATAGCTAAACGGTCGGAAACCCTGATAACTCTCATATAAGAACTATAACAACTAGCGGATGGCAATAACGTCGCCTTCTCAAGCACGTCGGCCTGCTTAGAAGGAATTCATTGAAACGTCTTCCAGGTCGTGGTGGAGCGCTGTGCATCAGCAACAGTAAGAGTTCGTACAGAGAATCCTTACAGGGAATGGTAGATAACTTGAAGAACCTTAACGAAAGGCATCCAAACTATAGAAGACAAAATGACACCGGCGCCAGCGGGAAGTCCTGGGTATACAATACAAAAAGCCCAAATACTTAAAATTACAAAAAGGGCGATAGCACTACTTTCATTTCTTTATCGAATTTTCCCGTATAGCTGATATAATACCGAAGACTGGGAATGCGCCGCACGCAGCGCTGTTATGGCCCACTGCCAAAGTGCCTAAATTGACAGCGAGCAAGAGGAAAGAAGAGACCTACGGAAGCAAGGCCTCGCCCATCTGAAGATTTCAGAAGTCCCCTGACTACAGGGGTGGCCAATCACAAACTCCTCGCAGGTAAGCTTAACCTAATGGACAGGTGGGATCCAGACACAATGGGTCCTGTCGGGCAACTTAAGGTCTATACACCTTATAAATATATATTAGGGTTGGACCAGAGTCGCTGGAGCGAGTTTTTCTATTATACATGGTCTCTTTGTGGAGCGGCAATCACAAATCTAAATTTTCCGAAAACTAAAAAAAAGTCCCGTTCCCAAAATAAATTTTGTGCAGGGGATCATAGGAAATGAACTTTTTTACTTCTAAAAATTACTTTATTTATTTCCCCAAAAATATTTTCAGTCCTATTTCAAAAAATAAATTTTGGGCAGGGGGCTCATAGAAAATTAACTTTTTTACTTCTAAAAATTACTTTAATGACTTCCCAAAAAATATTTTCAAATTCCTATTTCAAAAAATAAATTTTGGGCGGGGGGGGGGGTCATAGAAAATTAACTTTTTTACTTCTAAAAATGACTTTGACTTTCCCCAAAAAAAATTTTCAGTCCTATTTCAAAAATTAAATTTTTGGACAGGGGGGTCATAGAGAATTAACTTTTTTACTTCTAAAAATGACTTTATGACTTTCCCCAAAAATATTTTTAAAGTCCTATTTCAAAAAATAAATTTTGGACAGGGGGATTGACAGAAAATGAAATTTCTTACTCATAGAAATAACATTACAAATTTTCTCAAAAATATTTTCATGGCAATTAACTTTAAAATAATAATAACATCTGATACGCTAGCACCCCATCGTTAACCCTCCAGGAGATGCAATCCACAACATAAATTGTATTTAGCCGTAAAGAAATACACCCCTATATCAAGACGCGCAGGCTTCAAACAAGTAAAAGAAAAATTAAACCCCTAACGTTACCCTTCAAGACGATGCAATCTACAGCATAAATTGTATTTAGCTGTATAGAAATACACCCCTATCAGGCGTGAAGTCTCCACACAAAAAAGAATTTCACTCCTCTTTTAACAAAATCTTTCTTTACTTTATTAATTTAATAACTACTGCTATTACGTATTGTTCAGATAATTTCAGACTACTCGGATTCTCCGTCTGTAAATAAAAATTATCACAAACTACGAAAGTTATACGGATATTAAACGTTACCAAAATCCACAAAACAAATCACCTTTAAGCACTGGGAATTTTCCCTACACCGCGACAATTTCAAATTCAATATTTCACGTATCGAACCAGATAGCCCCGCTTTAACACCGGAAATTTTTTACTCTGGCCCGGCGCGCCACTCAACTTTGCTTTTCGACGTGGTGTTGAACCCTAGTTGCTGTCATCAACCCGAGTTCCTGATTTCCAATATTTTCATACGGTCTGCCCTTTTTATGCCTTCGCCGTTTGGGCTTTTCGTGCTTGACGAACACGGCCGATACCAAGCCCGCTTCCTGCAGTGTTTTACACTCTGGTTTCGCGGAAATTGGTTTAATTATTCTGGGTGTTAGGATTTTCGCTGCAACTGCACGCTATTTTATTAAATATTTTTAATATTTAATACAACAGCACTTAAACTAATTACGTATGCACTGTTTAAAGTTATGTCAAAGTCAAATTTGTTTAAACAATTGTTTTTCCTTCCATGGCACTTCTACTTTCAAAATACTGCAGTAATTAATAACGTTATTTGTTTTATCGAAAGCAGTTAATCTGAGCGAAAAAATTCAAAAGATGAATTTCGTTTATTTTAATTGCTTAATCATAAATAAAAATCACTTTATATCCATGAACAATAATAAAAACAGTTTTTAATTATTTATAAAACACAATTTTTTTTTATTGATTAGAATAAAGTGATTTTTATGTTTTTTTCTCAAAAACGAAGCAAGATACGACAAAAGTGCTAAAAATTAAAAAAGTTTTAGTTGGCTAATGCGAAAAAAATACAAAAATTGCAATAAAATCAGTGGCGCATATTCTTTTGTCAGAAATCTTAGTTAAGATGCCTTCCAGGACGCCACTCGACTTAAAAATTTTAATCTGGTCAGGGCTAAACTAGCCCCTTACAACCCTAAATAACACTGCTAAATTTTAACAAAATCGGCTAAAGGAATATTAAGATATTTACGAAAAAACAATTTTTTTAGAAAATTTGACACCCTGTATCTTGAAATCGTTTGACAATGGCAACCTTTTGTCATTGACAACAGGTTGTCACTATCTGCAGACGGTAGCTCTTTATGTGGAGGCACTAGGTCGTGGTCCATATACTTACACCTTCCCCTCGTCTTTGGTTTGCCTTGGGCGCCACCTGGTTTGATTGAAGTCCAAACCAGGAAAAATATACCGTATATCAGTTCCACTGAAAAATATATGCAATAAATGAAACCAAAGTTTTCCCACACAAACAATTAAGTTTTTATTTTAAAAAAGTTACCCGATCACAAAAAGGTTTGCTAAGTTTTTATGTTAAGAGAAAATTTAAATTTAGTATTGACAAGAAAAAGAATGAAGGAAAAGACAGCCTTTCCGGACGCAAGGATTTTAAATAATATGGGGTATAACCTACGAAGATTCTAGAACCTTTTAAATCTTTCAAGGAAGTATGGTTATAACAGTGTTACCTCTTGCCAGGATAGCCTTACTATAAAAAACTTTCTTTGATTAAATTTTAAAAGGGTAGATTGAATTAATTTCTATTAAAAGAGCATTTAAATTGACTTCGAGTAATTGAAGTTATGAAATTATATGGATGAATGATGAATTATACGCAACGAAGTTATTGTTCTATCAAAAAGTCTGGGCGACTATACCAGCCTGCTCGCTTCTGCTGCGGCAGCTCCTCCAGCTGGGCAGGTGGACTTCAGCTTGTTTAAAAAACCCTGGAAGCACTCCTAAGGTGGCTTGTAGGCTCAATGTCCCCGGTTAGAGCACATGTGGTTCCTTAACCTTACATATGGTGAAAACCCAATAGCAACCCAAGCCCCTAAAAATAACCAAAAAAAAACAAATTACCCACTGAATTCCCACAAAACAACTAACCAAAAGAACAAAAGGAATTAAAGAAGCTTACCTCTAAAAGGTGGGTGAGACCTCGTGGTCTTTTAAAAAAATGGCCCAACGGCGACGGGCTCGACCTTCTTCTCAGAAAGTAAAATGAAGACCGCAAGAACTCTGAAGGAAGACAAACCCCCTTCTCCAGCAAAATCAGCTGACTTAGTGTTGCTAACTTAACACCAACAAAAAATAAGAGAACAGAGACACACTACAAAAGATCAAACCTAAATTAAATAACGAAATGAAGAAGATAATTCTAAACAACTTTGTTTAAACATGAAATCGCCAAAAGTAGAAATGGACGGTCTGCGACTTGAACGAGACGCAAAAACGGAATTACATGGTCCACCTATGTGCGGCGCCTGATGCCATCGACCACAGAAAACAGAAGTAGTGCGTTCGCCCCATATTCTGACTAACGTTCGATAAACAAGGATGATACAACCTAATAAACAATTTTTCAAACAAAATAATTATAAAATATGCACTTTTGTGGAAATATTACTGTACGAATCAAGGTAAATCTACATTCCCCACAAAGTCAATAGTGGCAATTTTTAAAATTGCTACAAACGAAGCATTACCGGACCTATGTTTATATAAACTTTTCGTCTTAGAATCACCCCTTGAAGTTTGCCCACGTACTTAAATAACACCCTGTATACAGTATGTATAAATGTATGTTTATAAAAATTTTTGCTTGCTGAAAAAATACGATTGTCGATGAAAAAAAAAATATTGTATACAGGGTGTCCTAATAGTTAAAAATTCAAATTTTTGACAAGAGTAAAGTACCCTTATTCTAAAGTTTTTTGCAAAGTGCTCCTTAATGGAAATACAGAGCGCCAATAAGGGGGTACCCAGCGACTTACCTTTTCGGCTCTAACTTTTGAACCGAAATGTATATTTTAATGAATTTTTAGTATTTTATGTAGGCTATAAAAACTCATAAAACCGTACTACAGTATACTTAATGCAAATTTAAAACCGCTGCACGTCATACCCTTTAAGTGACGTCAGATATCGACAGTGTTGCCAGCTTGTAACCAAAATATCCGAATGGAGTTTTTTTTTCATAAAAACAAGGTAAATAAACAAAAATTTTGTAGGATTTTGAGGAGAGGATCGGAAGTAAAACACACGCGGTGAAGGTTAGAAAACGACTCAACTTTATTAGGGATGCATTCCAGATAGGAATAAACAAAACGACATCTAACATACCGACTGAAATTCTTCAGACAATAGAATATACCTAGTTGGTAAACAAACCGACAGATGGCGCCAGAGGTATTACATTTTCATTTTTGATACAGGTTTCCAACACCCCCACTTAGCAAAAATTATACACTAAAAAAGAACAAAAACCTAAGGCTAAACATTCTGTAAACCTAAATCTAACACAAATTTACAAAATTTAGTAGCTCCCAAGATTTTTGTGAGAACATCTGCTATCATTTTATCAGTAGACAAATACTTAACATCGATAACACTATCTAACACAGCATTTCTTACAAAATGGTACTTAATGTCAATATGTTTAGTGCGATCGTGAAACATGGGATTACTACACAGTTTTTGCGCGCTCTGGTTGTCATTGTACACAACCAGTGGCTTTGAAATATCAACCAATTCTCCTAATAAGTTTTTTAAATACATAGCCTCTTTAGAAGCCTCGCAAAGAGCCATGTACTCGGCTTCAGTACTAGAGAGAGCGACTGTCTTTTGCTTTGTACTTCTCCAAGAGATTGCACCCCCTGAAAATTTGAACACGTAACCTGTATAAGACTTGCGGTCTCTCTTGTCTGAACCCCAATCAGAATCAACAAAGCCAACCATATCAGAACTATCTAAAAGATTTAGTCCCCTGCAAATATCTCAAAATACGTTTGGCACATTGCCAATGATATTCTGTATTACACTTATTAAACTGACTTAAAAAACTAATACTGAAAGATATATCAGGACGTGTTAACACTGACAAATACATGAGACTGCCTATAAGCTGCTGATAATGTGGATTTTCACTCTCATTCACATTAGCACATTGAGAAAAGTCAAAACTTTCTATAGGCGTATTAACACTTTTGCAGTCTATCATATTAAACCTTTTTAATATCTGATTTATATAACCTTCCTGATCTATAATAACACAGTCTTTACTTTTACGAATTCTCATACCTAAGAATTGCTTTACCTCTTTTAAGTTTTTAATTTTAAAATGCCTGCTTAATTCATTTTCCAATATTTCAGCAGTTTTACAGTCATTACTAAAAATTAAAAAGTCGTCCACATATAAGGCAACGATCGTCAAGAGTTCACCGTTTCTTTGAGTATACAAACAAGGCTCATAAATAGATTTATTAAAATTCAAGCCTGTCAAAACCTCATCTACTCTTTTGTTCCAGGCTCTTGACGATTGTTTCAGCCCATATACAGCCCTCTTTAAAAGACATACCTTATTTTCCAAGCCCTTTGCTACAAATCCCTCTGGTTGCCTCATAAATACTTTTTCTTCCAAATGACCATTTAAAAACGCTGTTTTCACATCCAAATGAGTGACATTCAAATCAAGCTGTACAGACAGAGCCAATAGTAACCTAAGACTTGAAAATCTGATCACTGGTGCAAAGGTCTCGTCATAGTCGATACCTGCCCTTTGGGTGAAGCCCTTAGCTACCAACCGAGCCCTAAAACTTATCTTATTTTCACTGTCACATTTCTTCTTAAATACCCACTTGCACTGTACCACTGATGTACCATCACATGGATCAGGAGAGTCCACCAGGTCCCACGCATCATTCTCAGCAAAAGACTGCATCTCGTCTGCCATAGCTTGCCTCCAACAATCAGCGTCTGTTCTTGACAGGGCCTCACTCACTGTCAATGGAACATCCTCAATGTCTCCATAGTCAGCACACATGTAAGTGACATACTCTTCATAAGTCTTGGCTCGTCTTTCTCGCTCTGACCTTCTGACTGCACCTTGACCTTCAGTTTCGGATACTTGAGACATATCATTCTCACTAGGCACAAAATCACTATCATTTGCCTCACTATGCTCAGATTCTGATGTTAACTCTAGAAACTCATTAAACAGTGGATCTGGATCCCCCACTCGATCCTGTATTTCTCCTGAAAATGGCACTTCTGTCACAGGCTCAAGGACTGAGATAGGAATTTTTTGCTTGTCCTTCTCTATAATTATTACGTCACGGCTAATAACAACCTTCTTTTCAACAGGGTTCCATAGTCTATAGCCCTTGACATTGTCGCAAAAACCAATAAGTGTCATCTTTTGTGATTTTTTGTCCAATTTGGTACGCTTTTCTTTTGGCACATGTACCATTGCATCACTGCCAAATATCCTAATGTGAGTCACATTTGGCTTTTTCTTGTACCACATCTCATAGGGTGTCTTATTATCCAGGCCCTTGGCTACACAGCGGTTCCTTAAGTAAACAGCTGTATGGACCGCCTCTGCCCAAAAACACTTCTGCAAGTCTGAGTCAAATAATAGGCAACGGGCCTTCTCTGCAACAGTTCTGTTCATTCTCTCTAACATCCCATTTTGCTGGGGTGTATAAGGGGTGGTCTTTTGATGTAAAATACCATTGTCACTAAGGAATTTTTCAAACTGTCGTGAACAGAATTCTCCTCCATTGTCAGACCTCAATATTTTTATTTTGTGGTTCGTCTGGTTTTCTACCATTGCTTTAAATTCTTTAAAAAATTGCAATGCCTGGTCCTTGCTTCTCAAAAAATAAACAAATGTCATACGAGTCACATCATCCTCCAGCAGCATGAAGTACCTGGATCCTCCAATCGATGGCACATCCAAGGGACCACACAAATCAGCATGAACTACTTCTAGCATTGAAGTGGCTCGGTGGCCTTTATTCTTGAAAGGTAACCTATTCTGTTTCCCTTCAGAGCACACTTCACAAATGTCACTGATGTTCAGCTTTGTGGTAATATCTAGGCCTTCAACAGAACCTTGCTGCATGACTTTGAGATCAGCATAATTTAAATGAGCAAAACGTCTATGCAAAATTTGACTAGTCACTGCCAAATTTGCCATCAACACATTGAGTTTCAGTTTATAAACATTGTCTGACAGTACTGCTTCAGCTATCAGGGATCCTTCTGCATTGAAAATGTTGCACACTTCATTTTCAAACTTGACTTTATTTCCCTTCTTTAAAATCTGACTCACCGAAAGCAAATTTGTTGCAATTTCTGGCACATAGAAAACATTGTGTATTTTTATGCTTTCTACACGATCTCCCACTTTCGTAGATACTGTCACATCACCAGAACAAAGTACTTGAATTGTTGTACCATTTGCAATAACAATTTCTTTCGGGAAAGCACTATAGTCTATGTTTTCCAGCCAATCTTTGCGAGCTGTCAGGTGGACACTGGCCCCCGAGTCAACATACCACTCGTTCGCGTTAAAATTTCCGCTTAAAAACACTGCACTGAACGCATTTGATGAACTTTTGTCCGCATTTGTACTATTCTTGGGGCATTTGTTCATGTAATGTCCCAATTGTTTACATCTGAAGCACCTAACCTCATTCTTCTTATCACCATCTTGGCGTTGATATTTCTGGACATTTCTGCCACCTCTGTCATATCTGGGAAAACGGCCTCTGGCTGCGAACGCACCCCTTGCGCCAATACTGCTGCTGCCCTCTGTTGTACCCATATCCAACAATTTGGTTTTAATGACATCGGCGCTAACTGTAATTCCAGAATGTTCTATCGCCATTATCATGGGCTCGTACCTGTCCGGAAGTCCCGCCAACAGCAAGGAACCAATCCAATTTTCATCAATATCGAAGCCAGTACGCCTCAATTTCTGTGATATTTCTATTACAGAGTTTATGTATTCTTCCATCGAAGCACAACCATCCAGCCTTAATGAAATAAGCGCACGTAGCAAACCGATTTTTCGCGCAAAGCCGGTATCGGCGTACATGCTTTTTAATTTCGTCCATATTTCTTCGGCGGTTTTTGCTTCTTTAACATGAATATACAAGTTCGGATCGATAGTGAGCACCAACTTTGCTTTAGCTTTCGCTATCTGCACTGTGTCCACTTCTTTCCCTTCGATCGCCTTCTGTAGTCCTTCGAGCACCAACAAATTTTCAACGGCGAAACACCATTCGTCGTAATTCTCACGCCCGATCAATTTTGGCACACTAGAAAGGTAATTCATTGCCATTCTGGAGCCGGTCTATTCGCGACACATTTCCACGATACTATTTACTTCGAAAAACGAATCCTGGGCCCATAACCTGTAGGATTTTGAGGAGAGGATCGGAAGTAAAACACACGCGGTGAAGGTTAGAAAACGACTCAACTTTATTAGGGATGCATTCCAGATAGGAATAAACAAAACGACATCTAACATACCGACTGAAATTCTTCAGACAATAGAATATACCTAGTTGGTAAACAAACCGACAGATGGCGCCAGAGGTATTACATTTTAATTTTTGATACAGGTTTCCAACAAATTTCCCATAGTTTATACAGTGACCGCAAAGAGTTCGCAACATATGGGAAAAAATTTTATTAGCGGAATATCGAAAAATCTTTTCTGGGGGATCGGATGTGTCATGTGCAAGTCCCATAACCTTAAAATCGATTTTGGCATACGTCACGTGACCACTGGTATGGCGGGAAAGTTGTGAAGAAACGAATATGAAATCATCAGAAATCCGATTAGTTGATAAGATATCGAAAAAATTCCAAGAATAAAAAGTGTTTAGAATTCCATTAGAACCTTACATACAATGTTTGGGACATCTACTTGAAAAAACATAAAATCGAATTTTTTGTAAATATTTTTTTACCGAATTAAAAATTTCCATATTTTCCCTTTCTAATAGCTTCATTAAAGTAAAACTGACTTCTGTTGAACACAACTAGAAATATTCTTTTGTTTTTCTGACAATTTGGAGCAATAATTCAAAAAAATCGTTTACACTTGGATGCCAGCTGTTGGCAATAGTCTATTTCTAATAACCTTATCGATATTTTTTATATCAACATAATCTGTGATGTTAAAAAATCCTTAAATTCATTAATCCAAAACAAATTTTATTTATAACCGTAAAACAGAATTTTGAATTTCGCAGATCAACTTAAAAAAAATCTAAAGATTAATAAAATAAAAGTCAAATAAACAACAATTTGAGTCAAAAAACTATATAAGTAATTAGTACTAAATAATTTTATTAATACTAATAACACCAAAATTAACTTAAATTAAAAAATTTAATCGAGTATTAAAACTCGGTATGACCGCTATTTCGCTCCATACATAATATTGTTCGAGATATCATTTTTTTTTTAAACATTTCTGAGCATTTCGGGAGTTATTAGGTCTACACAGTTTCTAATAATTTGTTTCAAATATTCAACATTTCTAAAGGGCCGCTTTTTGTAAACCTGGTTTTTGGTTTTTTAAGTGCCCCCACAAAAAAAAGTCTTAAGGGTGAAAGGTCGGGGGATCTGGCGGGCCAGGGATTTTCTGCGAATCGGCCTATTCACTGATTGCCAAACTCCTGATTTAACCAGTTCCTTACTTCAATAGTGGAGTGAACACTAGCGCCATCTTGCTGAAAGTACAGATGCCTTCTTTGTATTAATGGAAGATTATCTAGGAAGCCTGACAGTTCATTCTGTAATAATAATAAGTACCTAGCAGCATTTAAATTACCACGTAGAAAAAAGAGTCCCACAATTTTCGTATCTAAAATTCCGCACCACACACTTACTTTAAAACTATACTGATCTTTACACTGAATAACAAATCCTGGGTTTTTAGCGGCCCAGCACCTACAATTTTGCGAACTCACGGTGCCGTTAGAAGTAAAAGTAGCTTCATCTGAAAATAAAATTGTCCTTGGAAAATTAAAGTTTTCTTCGACCATACCCTGAAACCATGCACAAAAGTCAAAACGCGCATCATAGTCTCGATCTTGTAACACTTGCACAAATTTCGGTTTGTACGGGACTGCCACTTGCGGTGTTTCTGAAACTGTAAATAGTACATTCAAAGCATTTATATCATTAGTCGCCGTTTTTTCGTGAGGTAGTTTGTACTGATTTTCTACACTACCAGTCTCCTTAAATTTCTCCAACAATCGCGAACTGTAGAGTAATTCAAAAAGTATTATCAGGGTGGCTTTCACAGAATATTGCTACAGCTTCTGGAGCACTCTTGTAATTATCCCCACGAATTAAAATAAGTTCTATTTTTTCTGCGAGGGATAGTGGTGGGGGCATTTTAAATACAAAACTTAATATTTAAGTAGAAAGAGTTAATAAAATACTTCACAAAGCGAAAATACAGAAATACCATAAAGTTGTCAAAATATTAATACATTTATGTAGAACAAAATGGCAGATTCCTATTAGAAGTGTCTTGTTTTAATTTCAACGCCTACTTTGTCAATCTTTTGTTTTGTATATGTATAAATTGTTTATTTGACTCAATAAAATAATTTTAATTTTATTAATTTTTAGATCTTTTTAAAGTTTATCTGCGAAATTTAAAATTCTGTTTAACTGTTATAAATAAAATTTGTTTTGGATTCATGAATTTAGGGATTTCTTAACATCACAGATTATTTCGATATAAAAAAATATCGATAAGGTTATTAGAAATAGACTATTGCAACAGCTGGCATTCAAGTGTAAACGAATTTTTTGAATTATTGCTCCAAATTGTCAGAAAAACAAAAGACTATTTCTAGTTGTGTTCAACAGAAGTCAGTTTTACTTTAATAAAGCTATTAGAAAGGAAAAATATGGAAATTTTTAGTGCGGTAAGAAAATATTTACAAAAAAATTCGATTTTATGTTTTTTCAAGTAGATATCCCAAACATTGTATGTAAGGTTCTAATGGAATTCTAAACACTTTTTATTCTTGGAATCTTTTCGATATCTCATCAACTAATCTGATTTCTGATGATTTCATATTTGTTTCTTCAACTTTCCCGCCATGCCAGTGGTCACGTGACGTATGCCAAAATCGATTTTAAGGTTATGGGACATACACATCCAATCCCCCAGAAAATATTTCGATATTTCCGCTAATAAAATTTTTCCCATATGCTGCTAACTCTTTGCCGGTCACTGGTTTACTGCATAATACCTTTTACCATCAACTTTAGTAGATCCAACACTTCTTGTATTTTCATCTTGCCAAGATCGACCATCGGCACCATTCTGAATCTACTGATGCCTCGCAATTCTGTGTATTTGATGTTAATTATTTATTTTATTGTGGGACTCACACTCATAGAGATCCAGAATAAAACCCAGGTCTTTTCTATACACCAATCATTTATTTATACATATAGTGTAAAAGGTTATTATACAAAAGGCGCCAGAAACAATATGGCAACTATAACAGCTCAAACATAATACAACAGATAATATAACCTGTACCTTTTAATACTATACTAGTAGACATATTAAATTATCTACCTTTAAATATAATACAGGCATTTCCAACACAAGAAACAGATCATAATTTTATTATTCAGACATGCTTTCTTTTTTTGACAGACCAACGTGAACATTATCACAACCCAGTAAGTATCTTGTAGCAACGCGGACAGAACTGGTGTTGCTTAATAATCATATCCCAACAGTATTCTATTAAAGTTTATTTGTAAAAAGAGAGTGACCACAAAGAGGGCAAGATGCATATACTTTCACGAATCTATTGCGCAAGCGGAGTCGTATCGCTATCCTTGTTTTGCCCGGAAATCGGACAAGGATACCCATTCGGTTTTTATAAAAATGAAAAGGTCTATACGTGTCAACGAGAAACTCGTCGTGGAATGCACTATAAATCAGCTGTTTTTCATGTCGGACCCTAGGGTCGAAAACTCAACTTTCGACCCGCTCCGTCGGCATCGAAAGTCATATTTTCAAAACATGTGTTATGAAAAAATATTTTTAGGGGTGTATTCCTAAATTGACAAAATCATTCCTCTATAAACTATTTTTATATGGTAAACCAGCTCAAGGCCAAATTTCCATACCGCCGCTGAGTTTTATTAAAATACATATTGTAGAATTTAAAAAATAGAATAAAAAATCTTATTAAAAAGCCGCTACTGGTGTAGGCCATCCGGAAGTAAATTGACATTCTTTCGTATCTGGTGTGGATTTATCTGGAACATTACTTTATCGTATCATTGACTCAGCCTGTACTGTACTTTCTATTCTTTCAGATTTAAGGAGACTAAACCTCATGGCAATAAAAGCTGTAAATAGCGGAGTGATTATTCTGGGCGGTGGAGTCGTAAAACATCATATTTGTAATGCCAACTTATTGGTAAGTTTTGACCCTAAAAGTGATAGTTCTGAAAATTCGTTGGTTTTTTTTGAGGTATACAGGCTGTTATTTGAGTACGTGGCCAAGTTTCACAGGGTGGTTCTTTGAGTGATTTTAAGACGAAAAGTTTATATAAACAAAGGTCCGGACTTATAAAAAAAAAAATGTTATTCGTAAATATCTAAATTATCCTTTAGCTGATTTTGTTGGAATTTGGCAGTGTTATTTAGAGTAGTAAAGAGCTAATTTAGCCCTAACTATATTAAAACTTTTAACTATAGTGGCATCCCGGAAGACACCTTAACTAAGATTTTTGACAAAAAAAATGTGTATTTTTTTCACTTTAGGCAACTATGCAACTAGGTACAGGGTGTTTCCTCATATTTTGACAGCCTCTAGCAACTTTGCTGTTTGAGATAGAAAAAAAACTATTTAAACAAAAATTGTAAGGATTCATCCAAACCGTTAGAGTTTGCTGCTGAAAGAAACAATTGATCACGGGTGCATATTTTGCTTTTTTTAAATTTTTTTTTAATTTGCACACCCTATACAGGGTGTTTCGGGAGGAAAGGGAAATATTTTAATGAGGTAGGTGTTCTAGAGGTCAATATAAGAAAAAAAGGTCATATAAATGTGGGTCTGGAAATGCTTTCTTTTCGAGATACAGTGTGCCAAAAAAAAAAAAGTAATATACATTTTTCCTTCAATACCTCGAAAACGATTTAAGGTATTACACTGATCATGGGTATGCGCTATACTGACATGAAAATTCGTTTTCTCGATTTAAAAAGTTCTTACCATTTTACCAGTGGCGTACGCGACAGCAAAAAATAAAATTTTTTTGGCGAAAAAAATTGTACGCCTCTGGTATTTTTCAAATCAGGGGTCTATTTCTTAATCTACAGTCATTTCTTAAAAGAAAAAGTATTTTGAGTTTTTTTGGTAGAACAAACCATTTTCAAGTAATAGTTAGAATGCTGTTTTACAACCAAAAATTACTAGTTGAAATTGATTTCTTTACAAGTTGGCTTTGATAAATTAATGTCACAATAATGTTTGGCACATTATTTGACATAAAGTACTAACAGTGTTATTTTTAATATTTTTATAAATTATTAGTACCTACTAAACCGTAAGTAAGCAGTGAAATATTTATTGTACAATGCCTAAGACGTATAGCCATAGGGAATATGCCGACATGATATTTATCTACGGTTTCTGCAATGGTAGCGCAATCCAGGCAGTGAATGAATATCAACGTCGATTTCCAAATCGAGTCCTACCTAACAGAAAAGTGTTTCAAAAAGTATTTTTAAAAGCACAAGAAACTGGCATGTTCCCAAGTGCGAAAATTGTTTCTGAAAGACCGCAGGGCCTCGACGTAGATGTTGAAGAGAATATTCTTCATATTGCTACAGAAAATCCAAGTGAAAGTACGAGAAGGATTGCAAATGAACTTCATATACCTTCACACAAAGCCGTTTGGGAGACATTGAAAACAAATGGTTTAAATCCGTTTCACATACAACCAGTTCAACATCTTCACGATGGTGATTATGCTCTAAGAACAGAGTTTTGTGAATGGATACGTCAAAATCGAGAACTGCATAGGTACATTTTATTTAGTGATGAAGCTCAATTTACCCGTGACGGAATTAATAACTGTCATAATGAACATAGGTGGTCAGAAGAAAATCCTCACGCTACATTCGAACGAAACTTTCAACATCGATTTAGTATTAACGTATGGTGTGGTATGCTTGGGGATCAATTGTTTGGTCCTTTTGTACTGAATGGACATCTTAATGGACTGGGCTATTTACGCTTGTTACAAGAAAACTTATTTAATATTTTTGATGAAGTTCCTTTAGATGTAAGGGCACGTCTGTATTTCCAACATGATGGTGTCCCACCACACTTTAGTCTCCAAGTGCGAAATTTTTTAAATACTTGTTTACCTGATCGTTGGATTGGCCGAGGTGGTCCTTACAATTGGCCACCAAGGTCACCTGTCCTTAATCCCTTGCATTATTGCTTGTGGGGGTGGATGAAATCATTGGTTTATGCAACAAGAGTAGAAACAAGGGAAGCGTTGCTTGATCGCATTAACAATGCTGCAGCTATTATCCGTAATAACCGTCTCTCAATTCGCCGTGCTACCAGAGCAATTAATAAACGAGCGAATAAATGTATCGAAGCAGGCGGTGGTATTTTTGAAAACATTCGTTAAGATTTTTTTTATGGTTTAGTATTTAGATTTAATTATTTGTTGTTAAAATAAACTTTATTGTAAATTTCAGAACCGATTATTTTACAAAATAAATGTCGTGAAGTCGAAATATCGGTAACGTAATAAAACAGCATTCTAACTATTACTTGAAAATGGTTTGTTCTACCAAAAAAACTCAAAATACTTTTTCTTTTAAGAAATGACTGTAGATTAAGAAATAGACCCCTGATTTGAAAAATACCAGAGGCGTACAATTTTTTTCGCCAAAAAAATTTTATTTTTTGCTGTCGCGTACGCCACTGGTAAAATGGTAAAAACTTTTTAAATCGAGAAAACGTATTTTCATGCCAGTATAGCGCACACCCATGATCAGTGTAATACCTTAAATCGTTTTCGAGGTATTGAAGGAAAAATGTATATTACTTTTTTTTTTGGCACACTGTATCTCGAAAAGAAAGCATTTCCAGCCCCACATTTATATGACCTTTTTTTCTTATATTGACCTCTAGAATACCTCATTAAAATATTTCCCTTTCCTCCCGAAACACCCTGTATATTATTTATTTATTGAATGGAGCTTAAAATTGCCTTTTCAAAAATATATAACTTGCCTATAGTCACTTTAGCTATTGTTGAGATATCGGCAATGACAATATCAAGAAATTATGAATTTATTATATGAAGACATAAATCACATCTTCGGAACAACCCATTTTGCGGCTTAATACTATTCATGCCATCAGTAATGTCATTTTTTCATACCTTTGTTTTTGCATGGCCACTGTGATTTATTTTATAATATAATAAATTCATGATTTTTTGATATTGTCATTGCCGATATCTCAACAATGGCTAAAGTAACTATAGGCAAGTAATACAGTGTGTCCCCGGATCGACGCAACGATAGGTGAAAAAGGCTAAAATTTTTTCAGTTGAAACTCTTCTGTGGTTCAGCCCTGCTTGGATAGAAACTAATTTGTGGCATAATTTTAATTTCGAAAAATCAAGTGTGCTTTGGAAATTTTCAAAAAACTTTTTTTTTCATCAGTAAACTGCTTGATTTCTAGGTGATACGAAAAAATTTTATTAAGAAAAGATGTTCGGAAATAATAAATGAGTAAGAATACAAAATTTTAAAATCCTATGCCTACTTTGATGTTTTGCATTATTTTTATTGCACGCACCTCCCTATTGAAGATATTAAAAAATTTCGTTAAGAAAAGTTGTTCAAAATAATAAATTAAACACGATCGGTTTATAAGATACATCAAAAAATTAATTTATTTCAATACTAACATCAACTAAAAGATTTATTTATTCAATAAGTTCGCCGCCTTTATTCGCACATTCCTCAATGTTTTCCCGAAATTCAGTGAAAGCTGCTCTTATCTCCTTCAGGGGAATAGAGTTTATTGCATCTGTAATGCGATTTTTCAAAACTTCTACGTCATTTGGAAGCCTATTCAAATATACAATTTGTTTTATTCGACCCCAAAAATAAAAATCCATTATTGTTAGATCCGGAGATCTGGGCGGCCACAAAATGGGACCAGCATTGTCTATCCATCTTTCTTGAAAATGCTCATTGAGCCATTCACATACCCGAAATGTCGAGTGGGCAGGGCAGCCGTCGTGTTGAAAATATGAAAAATATCTTGGTTCGTATGGTAGTTCGTCAAGAAACTGATTTAGGATATTTAAATAAGTATGTTGATTAAGTCTCAATAAAATATGGCCCAATTACACCACAATGATAGGAAATGGCACACCAAACATTAACCTTTTTAAAATACACTGCCGCCTAGAATTTATTACATAATTTGGATTACCTTTAGACCAATATCGGCAATTCTGTGATAAAGGTACACCGTTAGTGGTAAAAGTCGATTCGTCTGAGAACATAATATTTTTATGGAAATTTCGATCTTCTAGAATCTTCTCACTTAAAGTTAGGCTAAACTCCAACCTTCGGGATTCATCCCCTTCTTCTAACGTGTGACGAAATCTTAACCTTATTTGCTTCATAAATGCGTTGCAAATGTGATTTGCTAACACGAGTCTCCTCGTACCGCTTTCTTAGTGACAACTTTGGATTTTCGCGTAATGAATCCATTCAGTACCTACATCATCTTCATCAAAGTTCTTCTTCTTTTTTAGTATATTATGTACAGTAACAAATTTTTTAACCAGTCTGGATACTGTAGATTTGACTAAAATTGTGTTCGGAAATTTCATATTAAATCGCCTGATAACCTCTGGAATAGATAATTCACCTCACTTTTATTGAACCAATCAAAACGCTCATTTTCATAGCAACCACCTTGGTAACGGTCGTCTTACCCGATAAGACTACCGCTAGCTCGAAAAGACGCTTTCGAAAAGACGCTTGTAGCTTTTTTACTTAAATAAAGAATTAGTAACACCTCTAACTTGTATATTTACCTTTATCAGACGGCCTTCATTTTTATGTTCAGTAAATTATCCAATAAAATACACCTCTAGAGGCGGTTTCTTATCTTCATACCTTCGTTTTTCACTCGAAACTCGATTTTCCAAGAAAATTTTCACTCGAATGTAATTTTTACTTATAATCAAAGATAAGACCCTCGAGCTAAAGCTCTCGGGATCATATCAGATTATAAGTAAAAATTACATTTCGTAAAAATTTGTCAGAAAATCGATTTCTTGTTAAAAAACATCGGTATTACCGATAAGACGCCTCCTCTATCGGTATATTACTGTTGATAATTCACCTATACCATAACATTGAATTAGGTAGATCCGTTCTGGTATAGTAAGCATAATTGATATTTCACAGTAATGTTTTCGAAAGTTCGGATCAGTTTTAGAGCACAGAACACTACAACAATATTAAAAATACCAAACTATTTTTGACAACACAATGTCAAAATATTATTTTATTCTTTTTCCTTCCATGGCATACTATTTTTTTTTTGAATAGCATTGAAACAAATTTATTCATTTTGAAGAAAGTGAATTGCTTGTTATTTTTATGTTCGCATTTCTTTAATTATCTAAATGTCCATTAAAGGGAATAAAATAAACCGATCGTGTTTAATTTATTATTTTGAACAACGTTTCTTAACGAAATTTTTTATTATCTTAAATAGGGAGGTGCGTGCAATAAAAATAATGCAAAACATCAAAGTAGGCATAGGATCTTAAAATTTTGTATTCTTACTCATTTATTATTTCCGAACATCTTTTCTTAATAAAATTTTTTCGTATCTCCTAGAAATCAAGCAGTTTACTGGTGGAAAAAAAAAGTTTTTTGAAAATTTCCAAAGCACACTTGATTTTTCGAAATTAAAATTATGCCACAAATTAGTTTCTATCCAAGCAGGGCTGAACCACAGAAGATAAAGTTTCAACTCAAAAAATTTCAGTATATTTTTGAAAAGGCAATTTTAAGCCCTTTTCAATAAATAAATAATATATAGGGTGTTATATTTCAAAAAAATTACAATAAGTCAATATAATATGCACCCGTGATGCTCAATCGTTTCTTTCGGCAGCAAATTCTGACGGTTTGGACGAATCCCTACAATTTTTGCTTGAAAAGTTCTTTTCTATCTCGAATAGCAAAGTTGCTAGAAGCTGTCAAAATATGAGGAAACACCCTGTACAACTTTTTTAATTTTAGCATATTTTTAGTGTCTTGTTGTATTTAAGAAAAATCACTTTATTGCAATCAATAATAAAAATGTTGTGTTTTATAAATAATTAAAAGCTGATTTTATTGTTGTTCATGGACATGAAATGAAGTAATTTTTATTTATGATTAAGCAGTTAAAATTAAACGAACCTCAACTTTTGAATTTTTTTGCTCAGATTAACTGTTTTTGATAAAACAAATAACCATTATGGGTAAAAATAAAATAACTTGTTAAGTTTCACTATTTATTCAGTTACCTGACACGCGTGTTTCGACTCTTTCGGGTCATTTTCAAAGAAGTACAAAGATACATATTATTGCTAAGGTATTTATATAAACTCTAATGTTTAGATTTTATATAAATTTTAGAATTTTAGAGTTTATATAAATACCTTAGCAATAATATTTATCTTTGTACTTCTTTGAAAATGACCCGAAAGAGTCGAAACACGCGTGTCAGGTAACTGAATAAATAGTGAAACATAACAAGTAATTTTATTTTTACCCATAATGGATAATATACGGTTTCACCAAGAATGTAGCCCAACGCAAGTTAATTACAAAACAAATAACGTTATTTATTACTGCAGTGTTTTGAAAGTGCCATGGAAGGAAAATCAATTGTTCAAACAAATTTGACTTTGGCACAACTGACATAAGTTTAAATAGTGCATACGTAATTATTTGAAGTGTTTTTAAGAGTTTTAAGCTATAAAATTCGTTACTGATATTACAAAATGGTTCAGTTCACAAACTCAAAAATGGCCGATATGCATTTTGTCTATGGAATGGCCCAAGGCAGTTCCAGAGCGGCTAGACGCATTTATCAAGAGTATTGTACCAAATAAACAAACACTTGTGGGAATATATGAAAGGCTGTGCGAATCAGGCACTTTTCCAAGGACGGCTGCTCTTATTTGGAGATCGGCAACAGTAAGAACAGTGGAGATGGAGGAAGCAGTTTTACATGAAGTTGAGCGTAGCCCCGATACAAGTACAGGGTGATCCCCTATAATGTCGCCCCCCCTTTAACTTTTTTTATTTTAAGTGTCCCAAAAAATTTAAAAGTATGGTTATGTAGGTACAAGTACTAAAAGATACTATTTTTTTACGTATAAAGATAATTTGAAAAATGATCATCATCATCATCATCATCATATATCAGCTTGTCTCGTCCACTGCTGGACATAAGCCTCTCTCAACGTAGACCATTTAGCACGATCCTGGGCATCTTGGATCCAGTTCGGAGAAATCCTCTTTAAGTCGTCTGTCCATCGGGTCGGCGGTCGTCCCCTGTTTCTGTATGCTTCGTCTCTGGGGCGCCATTCCAGTATTCTCCTCGTCCATCTATTGTCTGCCATTCTTCCGACGTGACCAGCCCAGTTCCATTTTAAGTATGCGATTCTTTCAATTGCGTCCGCAACTCTTGTTCTCTGCGTAGTTCTTCATTTCTGATTTTGTCTCGTAGTGTAACTCCTAACATGGACCTCTCCATGGCTCGTTGAGTTATTCTTATTTTATTGACAGTTCTCTGAGTTAGTGTGAGTGTTTCCGAGCCATATGTTAGTACCGGGAGGACGCATTGGTCAAACACCTTTCGTTTGAGACAAATCGGTATATCTGCCTTTACCACGTGTTTCAGTCTGCCAAAGGCAGCCCAGGTCAGTCCTATCCTTCTGTTTAATTCGCAGGTCTGATTATCTCTACCCATTCGGAGCTCATGTCCCAGGTATTTGTAAGATGTTACGTATTGAATTTCCTGTCCTTCCATCATTAAGTTTTGACTGGGAACTAAGTTTGTCATAAATTGAGTCTTGGCAATGTTGATTTTTAGGCCTACCTTTTTTGAAACTACGGATAGTTCTGCGATCATTTCATTTGCTTCGTCTAGTCGGTCTGTGATCATCACGATATCGTCAGCAAAACGTAGGTGGTTGAGCTTTTCTCCATTAATGTTTATGCCTTTCTTGTCTAAGTCAAAATGATCAGTATACAAGAAAACACAAAAAGTGTATATAAAATATCAATTTTGGGTTAAACCGGAAGTACTATATTTCCGGTTCTCTAGTTACATCCGGTTTAACTGGAAGTTTACACTTCTGGGAATATAATAAAAAAGTAAGATAGGGACATGTAAGCCGTTTTGCTCTAAGATATACCGTTAGAGAGCTAGAAGCTGTCAAAGTTCAAAAATGTAATTTTTCGAAAGTCGATATCTGAGAAACTATTAAGTTTAGACTTACAGTGCGCTTATTAAGAAATAATTGATATTTTATGTAGAATCCAAAAGTATTATAAGATATAGGGCATTCCATTTAAAAACCATGACTGTTTGAGGCATCCTGTATAATTACAGGTGTCCTAGTTTTATAGATTTTGTTAAGGCCTACAACTTTTATACCGGAAGTTTTTTTTATATTGTGCGCCATTTTCTAAATAATTGACCGGTCCGGGACCTTTTGAACACAGTGTATAGTAAGTTTCAAGAAACTTCAAATTTAAAAAGGAAAAAAAGAACTATGAACGGAGATGAAAATGCAGAATTAAATATTTTGCTAGCTATAGAAGATAATCCAAATAATTCCATAAGAAACATTTCAAAAGCATTACAAGAAAGAGAAGATAATGTTCAGAATACCTCATACGGGAAAGTCCAAAAAGAACGCTTAAAAAATGGGATTTAGTCATATAAGATTAAACCCACTACAAAGCTTACCCAAATGCAAAAAGATAATCGGGTCACATTTTGCCAACTGATTCTAGATAGAATTAATATAAACAACAATTTTTTGAAAATAGTTTTATGGACTGACGAGTCTACCTTCTCTACGAGTGGCCTGTTTAATCGAAAAAATACCAGACAATGGGCAAGAGAAAATCCACGTTCTCATAGGGAATTTAAGTTCCAAGGGCGACAATCCGTAAATGTGTGGTGTGGCATTCTGGGCGATCGAGTTATTGGTCCGTACTTTTTGATATTGTTTTAAATGGACCCCGCTATTTAGATTTCTTGGAAAACGAGTTAGAAGAATATTTAGACGAATTGCCTTTGAATATGTTACAAAATATCATTTTTCAACAGGATGGGGCACCCCCTCACAATATTCGCGATGTGCTTAATCACCTAAATGAGAGGTTTCTTGAATGGATTGGAAGATATGCGCCAATTAAATAGCCAGTGAACAGCCCCGATTTGACACCTATGGATGCGTTTCTTTGGGGATATATAAAGAAACCGTATATACAGCCATCAAATTGAAAACCTCAATCATCTTAAAGATATAATAACGAATGAAATAAATAATTTAAATGAAAATAACCCAGCATTCATAACAGATGCATTAGAGAAACTTCGAAGAGCACTTATACGGTGTATTAAAGAAAATGGAGGCCCGGTAGAGCATCTTTATGTTTAATAACCCATTGAAATTGTTTTTGTTACTGTTATTGTTACATTTCTTAATCTGGCAGTTGTTTAATAAAATTCTTTAGTATTATGATATTTTATTAGTAAATAATGTTTCAAATACGAATATTTCAGAAACGGTTGAATTTAGGTATCTTGTATGATATATAATAATAATAATACTTCTTTATTTCAAATTATGCTATACAAGTAGTATAAAATGAAATGACGTCACAAAAATGGAAAGGGGTTTACCATTCCTTGTCTAAGAAGTCTTCAATCATATAGGGTTCAATGTCTATTAACACTTTTTTTAATGTTTTTTTTCCACTTTGAAACACCAGTAATAGATTTAATGTTATTCGGAAGTTTGTTATAAAACTTGATACACATGTAATACGGATGCTTTTCTGTAATAGTTAAACGGTGACGAGGATACAATAGATTATTTGTTCTTGTATAATTACTATGAACATTTGCATTTTCAAATTCGTCCCTATTTTTAAACAAAAACATTAGACATTCGAAAATATAGAGCCCATAAACAGTTAGTATATTCATTTGTTTAAATACTCCCCTACAAGACTCCAAGAAATTCATTTTATTTATCATTCTTATTGTTCTTTTTTGTATAACAAAGACCCTTTGTAGGTCAGAGCTACTTCCCCAGAACAGTATGCCATATCTCAGGATTGACTCAAAATTTGCATGGTATAGAATTTTTAGGGTGTTTAAGTTCATATACTTTGCCACTACCCTTATTCCATAACCCATACTACCCAACTTCAGACACAAACTATCAATATGATTGTTCCATGCTAAAAATTCATCTATAGTAATACCCAAGAATTTTGTTTTATTATCCAAAAAAAGTTGTTGATCGCATAAAGTGATTTTTTCAGGTTTCTCTAATTTATTTTGTTTAGTCCTAAAAAGAATAAGTTTAGTTTTTTCATCATTTAGAATTAATTTATTTTGTGAAAACCAGTTACTAGTCATGACAAAAGCATTTTCAGCATTGTTACTGAGATCTTGGACATTTGATCCTGAAACAAGGAGATTCGTATAATCTGCATAGTTCGTTATTGAAAAAGCATTTTCAATGCCACTAAGGTCATTTAGGAAGATAATGAATAGTATAGGCCCCAGTATACTACCCTGAGCTATACCAATACTGTTTTTTTGTAATTCAGATCTGATTTCTCTATTAGCCCCCTGACACACTACTCTTTGCATTCTCTCTGACAGATAGGACTATCCAAGCATATGCATTTCCCCTAATACCATATCTCTTTAGTTTATACAATAATAAATCCCTATCTATGCAGTCATAGGCTTTGCTTAAATCCATAAACATACCTAAAGCCAGGTTTTTATTTTCTAGTTGATCCAAAATAGCTTTTGTAAATTGAAAAATGGCAGAGATTGTGGACCTACCTGTCAGATACCCATGCTGTGTATGAGAGAAAAGCTGACATTTATTCATGAAATTAATTAATCGTGAACATATGACAAGTTCAAAGATCTTTGAAAAACTAGGAAGTAAACTTATAGGCCTAAAATTATTGAAATCTTTTGGACAGCCTTTTTTATAAAGAGGTTTTATTTTAGCTACTTTAAGTTGGTTTGGGACAACACCATACTTTATCGAATTATTTATTATGTGCTTCAGCACACTAACAATTTCAACAATCGAGAGTTTAACAATACTTGTAGGCACTTCATCGTCACCGCTACTATATTTATTTTTTAATTTTTTTGCTATATCTAATAATTCATTCTTAGTGATAGGTTGCAGAAACACTGATTGGTCATTATCTGGGATATTGCATTTAAAAGGGGTTGCAGTTTTATTTCCCATCATTTCTGGAATTATATTTAATAAATAATTGTTAGTCATTTACAAGTTTCTGAGAATTTTTATCAAACTGAGTTTCATTTATTTTTACTTTGCCATTTATTTCATTACAAATGGCCCATAAACATTTATTTTTATTGTCTGATGCTCTAACTTTGTTCTCAAAAATTTTTGATTTTTCTTCTCTTAGCAGCTTATCATACTCTTTTTTAGTTTCATTATAAACAGATTTATATAAGTTATTGTTTCTTGATAATACCAATAATGTATCCAACCTTTTTTTACACTCTAGGGTTTCTCTGCTTTTTTGTGTATTTTTTTTGTTTTCATATACTAAAATTTTTGGAAAACACTGGTTAAAAATTCTTAAAAATGTATTCATAAAAGTGTCCCACTGTTGATTGACGCTTTTTTGATTTATTTGGAAAACACTTTCCCAATCCTGTTCCCTCAAAGCCTTCACAAAGTTATGTTTATTAGCCTTCGAAAATAATCTTTTATGTACAAGATAGTTTTTGATTTCATTCACTTCAAAAGTTATTACCTGTGCCATATGGTCAGAGATATGTGTTTCGACAACATCAGTCTGATAAGTGCTTTCCTGATTGGTAAAAATGTTATCCAAACAACTATTTAGTGTTATGAGTAATTCTAGTGCCCTGAAAAACAGTACCTGTAATGTTATAAGAATTAAAAAGTGAAAACAAAGAAATTTTATGTATGTTATTGTTCAGCATTTCAATATTGAAGTCTCCTGCAATAAAAACTAAGGATCCTGTGTCAATTTTACACAACATATTTTCTAGCTTATCATAAAAAACGTCTTTACTACCTGAGGGCGGTCTATATACAGATAAAATAGCAATTTTTTTATCATTTAATAAACATTCAACAACGGCACATTCACATTCATTTTGTACGGATAGACTATTAATACTTTTAATTATTTTAACTTTAACTGATTTTTTTATATACACTGCACTACCTCCATGTTGACCTTCCCCTCTGCAAAACCATGATGCTAATTTAAAACCCTTGATTCCAATTTTTGATAACTGGTCTTGTGTTTTCCAATGTTCGGTAATGCATAAACAAAAACACTCTGGTCTGCTTTTGAGAAGGACTTCTAAACGATCAATACTATTCCCGATTGATTGAACATTTTGATGTATAATACAAAATTTATTTTTTCCTAACGTTTTATTTACCCTAAAAAAGACTCATGCTCTGTTACCTGATTCTCATAATTTGTAGTTTCTCTATATTTTTTTATTTTTTCGAGAAAAGCAGGACACTTCGAATTATTATTAATAAATTATGTTTAGAACTTTACAAGTAGTCGAAAAATAAATTCATATATAGGGTGATCCATTTAAAAAAAAAATACACTTTTCGTGTTTCCTTGTATACTGATCATTTTTCAAATTATCTTTCAGTACCTATATAACCATACTTTTAAATTTGGGACACTTAAAATAAAAAAGTTAAAGGGGGACGACATTACAGGGGATCACCCTGTGCATGCAAAATTGCACAACAATTAAACATTTCTCACTTTACTGTATGGCAGATTTTAAGGTAATATCAACTGTATATCCTTACCACATACAGCGTGTTCAAGCGTTAGTACCTGCTGATTTTTCCCAGCGAATTGTTTATTGTACTTGGCTTTTGCAACAACAGTTAGCATTTCCGACATTTCTATCTCATATTACCTTTACCGATGAAGCGTGTTTTTCTCGAAATTCAGTTATGAACTTTCATAACAATCATATATGGGCTGAAGAAAATCTCCATGCGGTTATAGAAAATAATTATCAACGACAGTTTTCCGTGAATGTTTGGGTTGGTATTGTGAGTGATTATGTCATTGGACCTCATTTTTTACCACCGAGATTAAATAAATGGTCAATAGTATCGTCATTTTTTAGAATTCATGTTACCTGAACTATTAGAAAATGTCCCACTGCCAGTAAGAGAAGCAATGTGGCTCATGCACGATGGGGCCCCACCTCACTTTAGCATAGTAGCACGTCAATTTCTGGATGCAACTTATGGAGAAAAGTGGATCGGTCGCGCAGGTCCACAGTCATGGCCACCCAGGTCACCGGATTTAAATCCCTTAGGTTTTTTTCCTTTGGGGGCATTTAAAGTACCTCGTTTATAAGACACCAGTCAACACTGAAGAACAATTGATCCAACGGATCAGATAAGACATACGCCGGGAATATTTCAAAGTGTTCGTCAATCGATATTAAGACGAGGTAATGCTTACATTGAAGTTGAAGGAGGACATTTCTAGCAGCTATTGTAAGTTTCGTGATACTTATTGTTAAATGTTTTCTTACTAAAAAAAATAACGTATTATTTGTTTGTGCGTGGTTTTAAGAAAGCGTTTTCCTTGTTTGTTTTTTTAATTTCCGACGTTAGCACTGTGCACGCCACTGGCAAAATAAGACAAACAGCTTAAAAGATTCATTTGTATTCAATAAAAACTGTCATCAAGTTTTAACGTCATGTTAGTTTGCGCCTTTTCAAACAACACCCTGTAAAAAATAGTTTTTTAATATGTTGTCCCAGGGACATGCAATAAAGTGATATTTATGTTTAGTCTCAAAAACCAAGCAAGATACGAAAAAAATGCTAAAAATAAAAAAAGTTGTAGTTTTAGTTGCCCAATGCGAAGAAACTATATAAAATTGCACATTTTTTTTGTCAAAAATCTTAGTCCGGGATGCCACTGGACCTAAAAATTTAAATCTAGTTAGGGCTTAGTTAGCCCCTTACTACCCTAAATAACACTGCCAAATTTCTACAAAATCGGCTAAAGGATTATTAAGATATTTACGAAAAAGCGATTTTCTTTAGAAATTACCGGACCCATGTTTATATAAACTTTTCGTCTTAGAATCACTCAAAGAATCGCCCCTTGAAGTTTGGCCACATACTTAAATAACACCCTGTATAATCTGGTAAATTCCCAATGATATAATATTATTTGCTAAGCATATACAGTGTGTCCCGAATTTAAGGTACAATGCCGGGCCATAGGAAATCCCAGGTAAATTTTGCTACCCTGAAATTTTGGCTCCCCTATTAATTTTATATCAAAATTGTACGAGACTTTTTTGAAGGTCCTGATATGATGGACTTGCACACCAACTTTTATTATTTTCTAATAAACTAAGTAAAAGTTATTTAGAACTCTTCGTAAAATTCTTAAAAATTAAATACTGCCGACACATACCTCCATGTAACCACCAGTAATAATTATGATAACGTCAAACGTTACTATTTATTTTTTATTAGTTTCAGCATGTTTTACATTATTAAAAAAAAAATAATGATTGTATACTGTTCTTATATTGGGGATCGAACTTGACATCTGAGTCAGGCATCATACCTTTAACTCCTTTTCATTCATCTACGGCTTTAGGGGCTAATCTCCATATCGGCATCTGATTTGGGCATGACCCTTTTTGGCTGGGCAATTCAAGAGCGCAATATTTGCTACCTGAGAGCTTATTATTCACTTCGTACGTTCTTAAAAAGTTTCGTGTGACAAGCGTTCAGAAACCAACGGTACGCTTGACGGGCATTCTTCAGTCTCCCGCGCTTTTAGATCATTTGGTGCGAGTGAAAAGACGTGGCAACACTGTAAATTTCTAGTATTTCCCCCTGTTATGTTCTTATTCTATGGCACAACTCGACAAGTCCTAACTTCTAACCTGTAAAACTTATTTAAATAAAAATTAAAAAAAAAAAAAAGTTAACAGCAAACAAAAGCAAATGCTTTTGGAATTTTTAACCAGTGCTTTCACGAATACTTTCACCAAGAAGGAATGTTTAAGGATTCTTTTAGGAGATAAGTATGTGTTAAAATTTGCACCAATTGCCTAAATACAAATTTGTTTAGTCTAAACATTCTGGTAAACTCAGGATCCGATAATTCCTCCAGTGCCCTTTGCTTAGCACCATGGATTATCATATGAAAGCTATCATTGTCCGCCTCTGCATCATCTAAATCATTAATCAGGTTATTATGTAATAGACCCTCCATTCTTTATGAAATAACTAAGAAAAATGCAATCGCTATTTTTAAATTACTGGCCCTTTAAACAGCAAAATAAGGTTAGGAAGTCAGGTGACAAGCGCTCACATACCGAAATTCCGACTTGCCAATCTCACCGATTTTCGTACGTTAAGTTATCGGTAGAAGTAGTGACGAATTATTAAATATTACTCGCGTGCGAGTCACTCTCATCGCTTTTCGTTCGTTCTTCGAGTGAGGAATAAGGTCTCAGTGTCAATATTTCTTTGCGAATTGGTTTCCATGAAGTAATTGTTAAAAATGTTTGTCGCAACCCTCCAGTTCAGTGCCTCCCCATTATTACTGAGGGTAGCCAATTCTTAGGATATCTGTAGGTCGAGCCTGGCGGAGATTGAACGTGAGTTTGAGTGATCAGAGGATTTGTCGAAGCTTTTGCGAAGCTGCCTTAGCAATGGCCGCAACGTGACTATGCCAAGACATGACTATCCAAATTGACGCCCAATAAACGAATTGATAAAGCCAAGGGAATCGAGTGTCCCGCTATGACTATATCCGGTTTTTCAACATTAACTTTTTTAGAAAAAACAGCCGCCTGGGTTTTTATAGCATTAAATTCTACTTAGTTACTGTCACTCCAAGACAGAATTTCTTCTCCTGTGTTGAAGTTTGAGACCTCTTGCTGCCTATAGAGATGTGCATCGGAAGTCCGATGTTCGAGCATTCAAAGTAAAAGACGAAACAAGTGCACTGTCATCAGCGAAGCTATATATGGAACTTTTACTTTTTTCCAAAAAATCGGTAATCTATAGTAAAAAGAGGGTGGGCGACAATATAGAACCCTGAGAGACTCCGGCGTTGATGTTAAATGTGTCTGAAAGAAATCCATCCATCGCCACTCGCAGAAAACGGTCTTTAAGAAAGCTTGTCAGCCATGAACAAAATTAAAGCGGCATTCCGTATGCTCTTATTTTAGTTAGAAGTCCCTCATGCCATACTCGGTGAAAGGCCTTGGAAATGTCCAGTGCTGCCACCCGGGACTCTCCATGATGTTCTAATTGCGTTGTTCCAAACGTGAGTACATAAGTGAGGTCTCCTGTAGATCTAGACTTACGGAATCTATACTGGCGGTCACTAATAATGTTGAAGCCTTCCAGGTACTTTAATAATTTTTCGTTGATAGCCTTCTTCATAACTTTTGATACAACCGAAAGCACGATAGTTGTTTGGCAAGGTCTTCTTGTTTTTTTTGTTCAAAATACAATAAATCAAACGCGGTTGTTTGCCAGCTTTCGTAAGTCGTAATTTGGAATTTTTATTTCAATTAAGTCTTGGATCGAAAACAAGTCCCAGGTACTTGACTTCTTGAACTCAATTCAGCCTAATGCCTTCAACCCTTAGCAAGGTCTCTGGCCTTTTCACTGTACTTTTCGAAAAGGAAATGGCCTTCGTCTTGACCGGATTCAAACGAATCTTCCAGTGCAGTGAAATAATGTGCCTTTGCAGTCTAGACCCCAGTATCTGCGGTGACTTTGCAACAGAAGTAATTGCAGTATAGTAATGATTGCACTAATTTAATAAATGCAAGTACTTAATACGACATAAATAAATAACTTTTAACTGGCTTATTAGAGAAAAAATCAAATTTGGTGTGCGTCATCCATCATACTAGGATCTTTAAAAAAGTAATACAATTTTGATGTAAAATTAATAGGGGAATTAATATTTGAGGGTGAAGTCCATCTGAACATATTTCGTTTGACCTAATAACTGCAATAATAGTTTTATTATATTGTAAACACTCAAAGAAACCCCGTTACCTGTTCGATTGCCAAATCTACGTTTTTAAAGAATTTCTTGCTAAAATTACCCATATAAAACTGTCGATGAGCGTGCCAACCAGCGAAATCTACCTGGCCCCAGCTGGCATCACTGTTTATATTTGAAATTAAATGAAATAAGGGGTACTGCTTTGCACAGGAACGGATTTTGTAGTTAAATGAAAAGCCATATTAATACCTTATAGTAGCAATGTTTATTATGTTTATTTTTACCATTACTTGTATTATATGTATATTAATTTATTATAAGTACAAAACAAGTGTGAAAAGTTTGCGTGCGGAAAAGGGCAACTTTTCGCATGCATTTAGGTAAAAGTAATAATAACAATTAATATACCTACTTAAAAAAATATATTTGCATATATACACACAAGGTTTAATTGTAATTATAAAACGTTTTCATCTATTCCTAATTCAGTCTTGCTATTACTTTCATCTACATTTATAATAAGATGAAGTATTTTGTATTGTTGTGTACCTAGTTATATAACAGTCTTCAATTTTTAAGACATGGTTAACCGAATTTTTTCCACTTTTATCTGGAATTTTACCGAGATCTTTCTTTATTAGCTTTATTATACTGCCACTAAGAAATATCCTAATAATTAAGTTGTTTGTAGAAAACCTGAATTAGACAGTTTATTAATTTTGATAACAAATCAAGTAATGTACCTATCTATTGTTATTATAAACTGGCATTAAAAACAAATGTGGGTTAATACGTCTCTGCGAAAGCCGAGTTTATGAGGGGTTTTATTGCAGTCATTAGGCCAAACAAAATATGTTGGGAAGTACTTTAGCAAAATTTACATGGGATTACCTGTGGCCAGTCTGGCAGTGCACCACCCGTCATAGGAAGTAATTTACAAGTCGACACACCAGTCTGTGGCTACGGGCAATCGGTTAGGGGAACGGAGTCATGGTCGTGCTAAACACCGATATGCCGTGAATGCAATAAAAATAGAAAATTTTATTTCGGCATGAAAAAAAAACATCCTTATGATTGATCCAGTGATAATTATTCTGTAGTTTTGGTCGTATTAATGTCAAAGACGCATGAATTAAAGTTTTGCGACACGGCGCCGACGAATTTATAAAAATCGAATAGTTTGCGTCCGTGTTTTTTTACTACTTCCCTGACACAGCACTGTCACATACAAATATCGATCGGTTGTGGCACGCGGCGCGAATGAACCAATCAAAATTAGCAACTAACACGTGTTTCTCTTGATTGTGCACTATGTTGCCATATTTCCATGCCATTTCAATATCAACATTAATAGAATAAGAAGAGATTTTGAATAATGCTGAAATTATAATAAAATACTCTTAGTTTCTTAAATACCGGGTAACCATGAGATCACTTTCCGGCTGCCATTCCTTTAGATTTTAATCGAACAAGATAAAACTTGGCAGGAGTCATAGGCTACTAAAGAGACATTTTTTAAGGTACTTGTCAAATTTTCGCGACTTCCGGTTTAACCGGAAGTAACCTCAATTTTGATAGATGAACAAAAAAATAATGGCTAATTCTCTATGCCCCTAATTTTACGCATATGTCTACATTTTAACAAACTTTATTTTAGCACTAATTTAGCACATTTTGTTCAAATTATCAAAATACTTGTATTTGAAGTTTCTAGCTAGGAACGGATATCGAGACCGTCAAAGAAATTATTATTTTAATACTCTCAGGTTTGATCCTTTCATCTACGAATAGCGCTATTTGCCGAATAATGTCTATGGAAACAATTGTCAACACAATTGAAACTATAGCAACTATTCTGAGAACAAAGATATTCGGACGTGAAAGTACCAGGGTCAAATGGTCATTGACCTCCCAAAAATAATAAGTCAAAAAGACAGTTTAAAAACTCTAAATTTAAAACCATCCATTCCATCCCAAAATATCTAAAAACATATCTTGAACATCTGAAATCTTCAATTTTCATGCTAGAACATCTTAAATGTCGCTCATACTATACCCCGGTCAAAACTTAATTTTGCCAAATATGGCCTGCTTGTTTACATTTAAAATTCTATATACATAGCGGCCGGTGATTTCTGAGAGCGAGAAAGAATCATAGGGCAAATCAACGGGTTAAATAGAGAGAAATTGCGACCCTTGGCCATTGACCGAGATCATTTTTTGTTCCATGCGGTGGTCTAAGCTCCGACCTATGCAACCGACACCGAGTGATAGATAAATTTATCCTGACGTATATCGATTATTAATCTATAAAATTATTTTTTCTATATTTAGTCTTCCGGAAATTTTCGGGGGTTTGTGTAGTGCTTTATGTTTATGTTAATGATTTTTTTCGAGCGTGGTAATATTAAAATAACGGAATGTAATTTCGGGAATATTTGATTATATTATAATTGTTAAGTTAAAATGTCGGACCGCTGCCGCTGCCTTGTTTGTGAAATTGTGTATTTGAAAGAAAGCAATGGTTTATCTTTCGAAAAACGACTGGAATTTAAGCAGCGTGGTCGCCCATTGCCGGAATTTACATTAAAACAAGTTACTCAGGACAAAAATAAAAGTGTAAATAGGTATTTTAAAAAAACAATGTATGATTTGTGCGAATTTATATGTGGCTGCAAAGACAAGGACATGTTTTAAAAACATACTTTAGCTGCAGATCATATCAAGTGCATGGTAAGTTTTTCAGCACATGGCAGAGTAGACATTCGTCTTCAACTTGTTAGTGCCTACAAAAAATCTGTGCAAGTTTTTAATGAAAGTGTTACTCAAAATCGGCACATTTTAAATAAGATATTAAACTGCATAAAAGTTTGTGGGGCATTTGAACTAGCTTTGAGGGGGCACAATGAGACTGAATCTTCAGAAAACCCGGGAATTTTTCGAGGGCTTAAACATTTTGTGGCAGAATTGGATTCAATTTTTAAAGACCATTTGGAAAACAGTAAATATTTTAAAGGAGTTTCAAAAACTATCCAGAATGATTTACTGGATTCGATTTTGTTTGTCACACATGAGTGTATCAAAAATGAAGTAAAAAATGCTCCATTTTTTGGGAATTCAAGTAGACGAAACCACAGATAGTTCAAATAAAACCCAAATGGTTTTAATCATTCGCTATGTTTTGGAAGGAACAATTTTTGAAAGGTTTTGGAAGTTCATAAAACCAGGAGGAAAAACCGCCGATGATTTGGCAAAAGTAATTTTTCAAGAATTGGAAACTTTGGAGGTTGGACCAGAAAAATTAATTGCTCAATGTTACAATGGCGCTTCAGTAATGAGCGGGAAATTTGGAGGGGTTCAAAATAAGATTAAAGAAAAATATCCAAAGGCCCATTTTGTTCACTGCTACGCCCATCAGCTAAATTTAATATTACAAAAGGCCGCTAGTAAAGAAAAATGCATTAAGATATTTTTTGCCAATTTGCACGCATTTTCCAGTTTTTTTGGAAGGTCTCCTAAAAGAACTGAAGTCTTGGATGAAGTAAAGTCTGTGCGTTTTAAGAAGTCCGATATCGGATTAAATCACCAAGGGATGTTATCGCTTTTAAAACAGTAAGTCGGTTAAGTTACAATATCTTCGCACCTTCGCTATACTTGATCACACCGAACATCCCACTGGTTTACTGTATTCTATTACTGGGCGAAATCAAAGGTTTCAAAACAAAATTATCTTAGAATTACGCGTTGAGCATAAATAATAATTAAATAGATAATTAAATTATTTTGCTATTATTATAGTTAAATCTATATAATAATCGCTATTTTCCAAGAACCAATTAAAATTTGCTCAAGTGCGGGATGGTTAAATATGTTAAAGATTTTGTCAGGTATATACTTTTCCGATAATGACATTATTTTGGGATTATTATAATTAAATCTTCATAATAATTACTATTTTCCAAGAAATAATTAAAATTTGCTGAAGTGCGGGATGGTATGTTCTACTTTATTTTAAATAAGTAGTTGTGCTTTTCACTTTTAGTTTGTTTCTCATTGTGTGTGAATTAAAATCAGTTATTAAGCAAAGTTATGGAAAATGTTCAGCAAGGTGGCACATCGCCTAGAAGGCATTTATCTCCAGGTGAACGCCGTTTGGTATTACAAGTGGAACGTTATTTTACTTTAGAAAAAGATAACTCGGGCCCGTTAGAGTCTGTTTTGGCAGTGCAAAAACGAACGGCTGATGCTTGCGGCATTTCAGAGAAGACCTTAAGAAGACTTCGAAAAAAGAGTGAAGAGGATTTGGACAGACCATATAAAAGGGTTCGACTCCATTCAAAAACCTTGGATTTATCCCAAGGGATAAAACTCTCTATTAGGAATATTGTTTATGATATGTATAAAGCCAAGGAATATGTTACCCTCAAAGCTATTCTTGAAAAGATAAAGCAGAAAAAACTTTGCGATATTGGAACTAACAGTTTGTCCATCATCTTAAAACATATGGGTTTCAAATATAAAAAAACGAACAACAGAAAACTGCTTTGCGAGCTGTCCAATGTTGTTTCGAAAAGATGGCAATTTTTAAGGGATTATTTAAACAACAAAAAATCGGAATTGTCAAGACAAGTTGTTTTTCTTGACGAAACATGGGTATTTGCAAACGGAACTTCAACAAAAACGTCTTGGCAGGATGACTCAAAGCATTGTTATTCAAGTACCCGTGCAAGTAATGGAAAAAGGTATATTATATTACATGCTGGTAATGAAGAAGGTTTTGTTTTAAATGCCAGTTTGATATTTTCATCAACAAAAAAAACTGATAATTATCACGGCAATATGGATGCTGAAATTTTTGAGCATTGGTTCGAGGAAAAACTTTTAAAAAGTGTAGAAAAACCTTCCTTAATTGTTTTAGACAATGCCTCTTACCATACGAGACTCGAAGAGAAATTCCCTACAAGCAGCTGGAAAAAGGAAGAAATAAAAGAGTGGTTGTCAAAGAAAAACATAAACCATGAAAATTTATATTTAAAAAGTGAACTTTTAAGCAAGTGCAAAGAGCAGTCATTTAAAAAAAAGTATGTTGTTGACGAATTAGCCCTCAAATATGGACATCAAGTTTTGAGATTGCCGCCCTACCATTGTCATTACAACGCAATTGAATTGGTATGGGGTATTAGCAAGAACTATTATGACAAACATGCCTGTAAAAATATCGGTAAGCCTAGCGTTATAAAGTTATGGGAGGAGGCGCTTAGCCAAGCGGGCAAAGAAGAATGGCGGAAATGCATTGAACACACAGAAAAAATTATTTTTGAATCTTATGAGACAGAACAGGTTATGGACGAAGTAAGACCGTTAATTATTACGAATGATGATGATGATGACGATGATGACGATGATGTTGATTCTGATGAGTCTGAAAGCATGGGTGAAGCAGAGGAAGACTACTTTTAGTAGTACCTATCTACAAGTAGGTACGTTCTGTCGCAAGACTACAAAATCGGTTCTTTTTAGAACCAAAACTTTATAAAAAAGAATTCGTAAAACTAATTTGTCTGAATACTACAAAAGCTAAAAAATTATTATTTTTCTTTACCTAAACTAATTTTTTATTTACTTTAAATTATTTTATTTAGAAAATGTAATTCATCAACATCCAAAATTACCTTCAATATAATTTATTGTTTGAGAGCCACCGACATAATGCTCAAGAGGTTTTATGGCTTAGCGGACTTCTTAAAACGCACAGACTTTAGTACAAAGGCGCCTCCCCAAGGCCGCGCCAACACGTTGGTATTTTAATACTAGGTGTGTACAAACTGTTTTTGAACACCAAGAAAACATTAAACTTTGCTTAGAGAGAATCATTGATTTAGAGGAGGATAACAGTACCTTACAACAAGCTACAGGGTTATTGGACTATTTAAACAACAGCGATTTTTTGTATTGGCTTAATATGTTTCATTTAATATTACCACACTCCGAAATATTATTTAAAGGTTTACAAAAAAGGAAATGAGTTGCCACCGACGTTTATGAACTGATATTAAATTTTAAACAGTAAATTCAAAAAATTCGAGAAAGACTTTTAAACGATGATAAAATGCACCAAATTGAATATCCCGAGGAAAATCCCAATAAACGACAGAAAACAGTACAGGAATAAAAAAAAAGAATATCTCTAGAAATATGTGATATTATTAGAGTAGAAATTAATAATCGCTTTAAATTTTGTAACCATCTTGTCCTAGAACAATTATTTCGCAAAGAAAATTTTATTGAATTTAAGGAGCAAATTCTAAACAATACTTTACAGTTAATTCAAAACACATACGTTAATATAGATTCTTCTAAACTAAAAACAGAATTAAGCGTAATTTATGACAGAGATTACTTCCGCGAAAACGATGGCGCTGCAGCTCTTCTGACGCTTTTTTACAATCTAAACTTAACCACTACTTTTTCAGAAACGATTAAAATTTTGAATATTTTGTGCACACTACCAATGACGACAGTGGAAAGTGAGCGAAGTTTTTCTACTTTAAAAAGAATTAAAAGTTTGTTAAGGAACACCATGACACAGGACAGATTATGTGCTCTGGCGATGTTAAGTATGGAAAAATCTTTAATAAAAAGCATTAATAATTTTAACGAGCTAGTGATAGACTATTTCGCAAATTCAAAAGACAGAAAATTTGACTTAAAATTTAAGCAAATGTAAAAGTTATAGGTACCTTGGGTAAGTTTTTTTTTAATATTAGTGAGTTCCGAATTTTTGCCTACGGCGATTTTTTTCCTTGGGTGCACTGTTTTGACCACCCTACAAAATTGGCCAGGAGCCGCCACTGATGATTATACACTTTAATGCTTTCGTAAATTAAAGAGCGCTTAGCCAATGTCGATCTAGGAATTGGAAGCCGAAGGTTAGAGCTTTGCCCTGCATTTTGAGAATTGTTGCTTGAAGATCTCTTATGTATTAAACATACCTGTTCTAAAATAAATAGGCATATAACCGTTAAAATACCAAACTTTCTAAGTAAGGGCCGACAATGGTCGCGATATTTTGCCCCACACATATACCTAAGCGCTCTCTTCTGAATAACGAAAACAGAATTTAAAAGCTGTTGATTGCTAAATGCCCAAAATGCAATACCATATCTTATATGGGACTCAAGCAGTGAGTGGTATACCATCTTTGCCGCTGAACAACCTAGTTCTTGTGACACCACTCTAAGAGCCAAGCAACCCGATGCTAACTTCTTATTTAATTCAATGACATGTTTCTTGAATTTAAGCTTGGAGTCTATAAATAGTCCAAGAAATTTTATGGTTGCGCTTTACTTTCAATTTGTTTGTTATCCAAAACAAGATCACTATAGTAGAAGCCAAAAGTCAAAATATTAGTTGTCTTAACATTCAAACAAAGATAATTAGAGTCGCACCAAGTTTTAATTTTTTGTAGATCTTGATTTATGACACTCTTCAAGAGTTCACCACTGCTTGAATGCCACGGCATCTCGTCGGAAACCTCGCCGCGAGCAAAACCGTATTTTTAAATCAAGAGGTGCGTAACCTCGTCGCGTATTTTCATAATGTTAAACCTCATTCGAACGCCGTGATGATACGCAATGACGGTCCACACTTGCAACATCGAAGCGAACGTTACCTCGCAACATTCCCTTTGATGTGGCAACAGAAAACCGTTGCGTTCATAGAATATGAGGTTAGTTTAGGTTTATTTCTATGGTTGCGTTGCATCATTCAAACCAGACGTGATGAAGATGCGCGACGGAATTCGGCACGATGTTTTGTTGCAAGTCTGTATGTACCTTAATAAGAGCGCAGATAACGCGCTGTAAGTATGTATCAATGACGTTTTTGCTTTATCGTCATTGGTATGTATGGCACCTTCATTTCAAGACACCCTGAATAATTTAATAACGTTTACTTTAGTTTCGCAGAGTTTAACTTAATTATTTATTTTTAACTAGAGAAATGGTGCAGACTTTGCGATGTACCTTAATACCGGATGTGAGTTTGATGGCAGCGATTCGGGTGCAAGACCGGACGAAGCCAAATCTTGGGGAAAAATTAAGAAGGATGCCCAACCGATCAAAATATATGCAGAAGCAACGCTTGTTTTTCCATTGCTTGTCGCGCAGACGTTTGCTAAAGAAGTGTTTAGTTGTAAAGATAACAAATAGAAGAAATATAAAGGATATGTTGACAAATATCGTGTATCAATTTCTATTTTCCAAATGATGACTTAGAAATATGTACGTCAGGTACCAGCTTGCAAGCCAAAAAAGTAAACCTGGCAAGTAGACCAGAGGCGATTATTTTTGCGTACCCCTAAGTCTTCTCCCATCTACTCAACCACCTAGGCCTCCGCCAAAACCTACCTGATCTTCTCCTAAACTAACTTGACCTTCTCCTGAAGGTCAGGACGTCGTTCGAAGCGAGGGTCCTGACTGAATCACAAGTACCCCAAAAACTGAGTCTGAGTCTTCCTAGGGCGCACAGGAAGTACAGCGGTGTCTCTTCATTCTGCAAGCATCCTTAACACCCATCGTAGTCTGATGCCTCCTCAATCTGTAGTGTCCAGTTAGAAATCCTACCTGTTTTAAAAATCCACTCCAACCTGGTCTTGTCGGGTCATGTTATGAAACCTTTGGCCTGCCTACAACCAGGAGTTTGCTGCCAATCCTCCTTCGAGAGGTTGACAGCCCACTGTCTTCCGGTTTGCAAACATCCTCGTTTATGCCCAGCTTAAGATTTTGCAAATTTAGTGGGACAAAAGACAAACAAACAACTTATAATATATTCACTTATATTTTAAAACTAGAGCTGTTGCTGACAAGGGCGTAGTCAGGGTGGGGCACTACTTGGCGAAGGGTCACAACCTGGTCGCGGTCAACTATGAGAGAGCAGTGCTTTATTGGACTTTGTATGATGAGTGTACGTACAGGGTGTCCAGTTTTCGTGTGTTTTTATATACCAGCTCCCTTATTATAAAAAATAGAAAGATGGGAATTGCGGCTTACTGTTCCATTATTTTATGAAACTTTCATTGCCGCAAACGCAAATTTCATAACCCACTCAGTTTCTGACGCTCCCCTCTATCTCGAATATTTGATAACTTATCAATAAGGTAAAAATGGGTTATTATAGAGTTTTTTATGTAGAATTCAGTGGCGTAGTTTCTTTTTTTTTCTAAAATGTTTTTTTTTTTTTTTTTTTTAAATGGGACACCCTATATATTATTTCTTTGTCTTATCCCTCTTTTACAGAGCTTTTCAAAAATATATCGTCCATATTTAAGTTTTTTAAAAAAGGGATAATTTTAACATTTTTTAGTCGTTAGGTACCATTAATATTAATATTAAAAATAAAAAAGGTTTAATCATTATTGTTATCTATTATTAGCTCTTTGTTACATATTTAAATTTTTCGTAGATATCCAGAAAGACAACAACCTGATAAAACAATATTTCAAGAAATCTAAGCCAATCTCATTGATTTGTACAACAAGGAAAACAGGGAAGAAGAAGAAATAAATGTTTTGGCCTCTGTCACGGTACAATCATCCATATCATGCAGAAAAGTGTATGATGAAGTTGGGATTAGAAAATCAAGAATGCAGTAAATACTAAAAAAATATAAATTTAAACCATACAAATACCACCTCGTCCAACATTTGCATCCCGGTAACACAGAACTTAGGATAGTTTTTTGCAACTGGTACCTACAAATGTTGCAGGAAAACGCAAATTTTGAAAGAAGGATGGGATGGTCTGACGAGGCTTATTTTACGAGTTCTGGTATCTCAAACCGAAACAATTCAAGGTACTAGTCCCAAGGGAACCAACACGTACCTAATATTTCTATGAGAACGTCAAGGTCGGTTTGGACTTACCGTGTATACGGCAAAAGTCCGAAAGTAGAGCTGACAATCAGTATGGGATCCATGGCGACCATATTTCAGGCTGAGGTTCACGCCATTGAAATGTGTGCAAGACTGCTGACAAATCTACAATACGCACACAGGGCAATCAAGATATTCTCTGACAGTCAAGCCGCTCTAAAAGCCCTTGAATCGAGATGGTGCAACTCAAAGACGGTGTGGAGCTGTCGCGAAGCACTATTCGAACTAAGTCTCAATAATAGAATTACCCTAGTATGGATTCCGGGACACATGGGTCTAGAGGGAAACGAGGCTGCTGACAAACTCGCTAAGAGTGGAGCGGCAACGAAATTCACGGGACCCGAACCGGCAATAGGTATATCCCATGCTACCGCCAAGATAAAGATCCTGGCCGAAGCAACAGATAAGTGGAGAAGGCATTGGTTGAGCTTTCCAGGCCTGAGGCACTCAAAGGCATTCATAAACAGCCATAGAAATCAACAGCTAACTGACAAACTACTAGAGCTTAATAGGACGCATCTTAAAGCCCTAGTGGGACTTTATATCGGCCACTGCAGACTGCGACACCATATGCATAAAATTGGACTGACGCAAGATGAGGAGTGCCGACTCTGCATGGAAGATGCGGAAACAGCGGAGCACGTACTGTGCGCCTGCCCTGCAGCAGCAAGAACCAGATCCGCCCTATTTGGCGAGGTGACACTACTGCCGGAAGACATGAAGAATGTCTCCCCCAATACATTATTAGCTTCATTAAGAAGATAGATCTATTGGGAGAAATATAAATAAGGTGTGAGCCACAATAGATCATTCGGTCGCAGTGGAGGGTTAATTGTAACCCACTCACTTTCAACCAAACCTAACCTACCGTGTCATGCTTTATTTTTGGCACTAAAATTAAGTATTTTATCTATGAAGGAACTTTAACCGGAAATAGACACCTAGATATAATGCGAGATGCACTAATGGAAATATTAGAGGATGTTCCTTTGGCCGATTTAAATAATATTTATTACCAGCAAGATGGCGCTCCGAGTCACAATTCTCATATAGTGAGAGAATATTTATTTTAGAAACCACAACTCCCGATAAATGGATGGGCCTGCCAGATGGCCTCCATGATCACCTGATCTTTTTGTGTTGGATTTTTTTTATGGGGGTATATAGAAAATCAGTTATACAGGGCGTTAATGTGATCATGTTACAAACTTCTAGGGTAGATAGAACATATTTATGAAAATAAAAAATAAAGTTCATATGAACATGAGTCCGCAAACGCTTCCTCAGGGAGCCCTTTGAAGATGGCCTCACCGTTTCTTCGGAAATTGACAAATTGAAAACAGTTAAGATACAGAAACCAATTATTAAGGTCTTAATTAGTTCAAAAGAAGATTGAGGTTCAGTACAGATATCAAGAGATAAGTTAATCAGCGTTATTGTTATGGTAGGTAGTAGAAAAAGAAACTTAAAATAGTAGTTGCTGAAAATGCTTGCCACCACGCTCGATACATTTATTCCACCTACGCAGCTTAATAATAAAAATTCACCTTATTTTATTATTTATTTATTTATTATGCAATTTATTGACAAAACGATATACAACACTGTTATTACATCACTATGCCAAAGGGCTATTGACCGAGGTCCTACTGCCCACATATAGGTTTAAAACATTAAGTTGCTATTATTATTAATATAATACTTAATTACTGCTTATTAGTTTTCTTATTTACAAAAAAAGAGGAATAAAGGAAAGAATTATTGTCTTGGTTCATTCTCCAAATGTTCTAAGATTGTCCTGAGTAAAAATTTGAATGGGGGTTTGTGTCTCTGTTCACCGGATCGTCTTAGGCAGATGGGCTGTATCAGCTGCAGGTTGTTAGAGTTGGCTGCAAACTTTTTTGTCAATTCAGTCAATCGGTGACTAATGGGTAGGATGTTGGTAAGTTCATACAATAGCTCGTTTGGTGGGTTGTGCAATGGGTTTCTAGGATGTTGGGGTTTGGTTATGCTTCTAAGGGCCGAGATTTCAGCAACTTCTAGGTTTTTTTTGCCGGTCTGCGGATTTGGGTTAGTATTGGGTGTACATATGTATTGGGCGACATATTATGGCCTTGTATATTCTCGTCGCTGTATAAGTACTTATTCCTTGATTCTGATATCTTAAACCTCTAAAGTCTTTTGCTCGTGAAATGACTGTCTTTTTGGCATTATTTGTGTGTTGGTTGAAGTTAAGTTTGTTGTCTAGAGTTGTTTAGTAGTTGTTTTTGGTGTAATTTGTGCGTTGTTGATGTTAATTACAGGTGAGTTTATGTTTAACTGGTGGTGGAAAATAATGAACTGAGATTTCAAGAGATTTGGACGTAATCTCGACTTGTAGAACCATTGTAGTGTGTCGTTCATGAAATTTTGTAGATTTAGTATTGTTTTGTCCAGAGTTTTATCATGGGATATTAATTAGTGCTGTGTCATCTGCAAATTGTAAGATGTATCCGGTGGGTTTAATATCATTATTATTGTATACGTCATGGCAGTATATATTGTAGAGAATAGGAGATAGTGGAGATCCTTGGGGAACTCCTTGCTCTGTTAGAATTGGTTCGGATATATTGTTTTTGATTTTAATGTGGAGCCTACAATTCTCTAAAAATTTCTAGACTATTACTAACAGATTTAATTGATACTTTAGCTAGTGCAACTTGTAAAGTAGGCCCTTGTGCCAAACACTGTCAAAAGCCTTATTTAGGTATATCTAAGAATATGGTGGCACCTTGCATTCTAAGTTGTCGTGAGGTTTGAACATTGGATGCAAAAAATGTAGTCGGATGTAGTGTGGAGCATTTTTCCTTAAAGCGAAATTGGAAGGACGGTATATATTGGTTGGCTAATATTTCTAGCTGGTGTTTTATAATCTTCTCCAAGACCTTTCCCAATACTGGCAATAGGGTTATAGGTCTATAATATTTGGGTTTCGATTGGTCAGTGTTTTACCTTATTTTATTAATAAGGTAAACTCACTGTTGTCAAAAATTTGTTATTAAATAAGTGTCACGGTTAAGTCATATTTACTACTTTTAAATCCGTTTATTTCCCCATTGGTTATAATGCCAACTTAAACCTAATTAGTCTAACTATCCTAATTACTTATTCTAGCTAAAACTAATTAACAAGTTTTGGGCGCATATGGACCGTAAGCATACGGCCCACAATGCGCTTAAGTGACCGGGCATGCCCGGCGGCCGTTATTATGGCCTATTGGGTTGTTAACGACATTTAAGTATTCATTACTCACGCGCGTTCCGGCAGTGCCTTAACGGGTATTCTTAAGTACGGATCGCCATTTCAGCGCATACAATTTACTTACACTTTTTCGAGTCAATCGGTATACCAATGAAAGAGCATTCTGGGAAAAATACTAAAAAACCCAGTCAAAATATCTCAGGTACCACAGTTTATACTCGCCCGTAGCGGGTAATTCGAAGCACAGCAGCGGATGTCCCCTGCTCAACCGTCACGACGGTGGAGAGCGGCCATGATTTGAGGGTTGTTCTAGTAAGTGGTCGGTCAGAGTCTCGTAAGTCCCTCCCACCGGCATTGTCAGAGTCTGTGGGTGCGCATTTCAGGCCGAATCTACGTCAAGTTTGGTGAGAACTCGGCGCAGCTCCAGCCTTAGTGCACACTTTATTTACGTCATTATTTTATTTTGAATTTTTGTTTATTTATTCTTTGTACGTCCGTCCGTACATGTAGAAAATTTTTGTTTTTGTAAATGAAACAATGCAGTCTTCCTCCACAGTTTAATGTTAAAGTAAATTTTAAGTTCCCAACATGTTTCGAATGCTTAAGCATTCATCATCAGGGGATACTAAAAGGATAGTACATGATTGAGAATGAACAGTGAATATAAAATAAAGTTTTAGGACTTACCTAACATTCAGTTTAAAAGCGATGTATGTTGTCTCAAACTAATGAGTACAACTTATTTTTGTTTTTGTTTGTTTGTTTGTATTTTGCTAAAATGTTTGTCTATATTTTATTAATTTATAAATTTTATTTATTGTCTACGTCTTGTTATTGTTGTTCTTGTTGGTCATTTGCCAATTAGTGGTAATTTGTAGTAGAGTGGTTTGTGTATCGTGTTTTCTTCATTGTTAAATCGTCTGTTTGTGACGTTTCTTGTCAGTGGTGAGTTATTCAGTTTGTAAGTGTAAAAGTTGTTTGAAATGTCCCGTATGTGGTCAGTTATGTTGTTTATGGCCGCCATATGGTGCAGATCCGCGATCGTGACGTATCTGTCAGATGACGTCACGCATCGCAAGAATTTATTCTCGAGTCTCGACAGCCTTTGCTGCCGAGTATCCGAGGCACTGCACCATACGGGGGCACCGTACGTCAATACTGGTCTAATTATCTGTCCATAGATGAGCGATTTATTGTAAGGGAAGAGTGAGGAGTTTTTGGAAAGAATAGGATAAAGGCTTTGCTGCAAAGCCTTTTCTCAAGGTTTCTGAAATGTGTGGTTTAAAGGATAATCGCTCATCGATTGTCAGTCCTAGGTATTTTATACGTTTTTGGGAGTTGATCTCTGTTCCGTCGATTTTGAATGGTACAAATATTCGGTTGTTTGTGAACTTTTTAGTCAGAGTTGCACAGACCGTTTTACTTGGGTTTACCGCAATCTTCCATTTTGTAAAATAAGGATCCAGGATGTTTATGTGCGACTGGATCTGTCGCTTTGCAGCTTCCGCATAAAATGACTGTGCATATATTAGTGCATCATCTGCGTATAGTGCGAGTTTTGTGAGGGGATACCTCGGGAAGTCCGCTGTGTACCGGGTGTTCCACCTAAGGAGGTAATCGGCTATATCTCAGAAAGTAATAACACTAGGACTTTGGGAAAAAATATATATCGATAAAAGCGGCCAAGAGAAATTGCTGGAAATTATTTTCAAGTTCGAAAAATGACCGCTAGGGGGCGTAAGAGAACTTTCAAAATAGAAATGCCGATTTTCTCTTGATTTTTCTTAATAAAAATATGTTAAAAATATAAGCATTGTATTCTTCATATAATTATGCAACTTTATGTTAGGAATCGTTTTTTTTTCTATTTTCAATAATAAAGTGGTGGGAGAAGGTCAAACTTTTTTTCTTTCAAACGCTGAGATCTCTGCTTTGGATAAACCGATTTTATTGAACTTGGTCTTGAAAAAAAGCCCTTCTTTTCCTCTACACGTAAATCTATTAACTATACCATATTGATTCTGATGGTGGCCACTAGATGGCGTTTTTCCGTAATTCCTCAATGAATAAGGATTTTCTCAAAAAAAATCAAATGTTATGATATGACTTTTTCATCATATTTTATTCTAGGCTTATAAAGGCTATTAAATAGTGGAATAAAAAATCCAGGTCCGTATTTAAAATAAAAAAGTTGATGATGGTCGCTCGAATCCGAAACGTTGGAATCAAAAACTAACCCCATTAGCTTGTAGAGGAGGAAAAGTTACTATAAGGAACTCAAAACCGCAACGAGATAGCCGATTAGGTACCTCCTTAGGTGGAACACCCGGTACAAGTTATATAATTGTGGTGACAGCACAGTTCCCCGAGGTACCCCCGCATTAACTACTCTTGGGGCAGACAATGCACCTTCTACTCTGACATAAAAGGTTCTGTCTTGTAGGTATGTATGTAATAATGTTATTATATGTAAAGGGAAATTATGTAACGTTAGTGGTTTGAATAAGAGTCCTTGGTGCCAGACAGTATCACCGTCTGATGTCCAGTGATAGCAGCACTGTATTTTGCTCGTTATTAAATTTGTTTTTGACATCAGTCAGCACCTTTGTCACTATCTGGACAGTCCCATGTCCTGGTCTAAAACCGAATTGTTCGTCTGGTATTTTGTCAAACAGTTTATGTTTTTTAAGTTTAAGCAGTATCGCTTTTTCTGCAATTTTCGAGAGTGTGTTGGTAAGTGCGATTGGTCTGTACGAGTCAGGTTGTTTAATAAAGGTTGACTTTAATAAAGGTATGACAATGGCCTTTCTCCACCGGGGGGGGGGGGGGGGGGGGAAATATTGTAACATAAACATGGCATTTATAATAAAATATACATTAGTTGCACAAATGCTTTCCGGGGGAGCCTTTTTATTAATATATTTGGAATTCCATCAGGTCCAGGGGCCTTACGTAACGGGATGTATTGGATGATTTCCCGTAGCTCCCTGGGCCTGATGAGTAATTTATTTAGGACAGGGGGGGGATAGGATATTTTTGTCTTGTCATGTTTATTGTTCTGTTTGTGATGTGATTTTGTTCCGTTAATGTATTTTCGGGAGAAGTGTAAACTGCTGCGAGTGATGCTGCAATGCAATCAGCCTTCTCTCTGTCCGTCTGTGTGTCATGACCAGTCATTGTCGGTATTTTATTAAATTTTCGTTTGAGGCGCTTGGTCAGGCGCCACAGTGACGAGTCTTGCGCTGTTAGTCCTGTTATTGTATCAGTCCAAATTTTGTTTTTATGTTGGTTTATTTTTTCCCTTATCGTATGTTGTATTTATGTCATTCTTATTCTGTCTATTTGTCTGTGTGTACGTTGCCAGTTTTTCCTGAGCCTGTTTTTGAATCTAATTAAATTTAAAATATCTTCTGGCAGTCTGTCTTCCTTATGTTTTATTTCGACTCATTGTCCAATTTGTTTGTGTACCGTTTGTATGTTTTTTGTCAGTTTTTCAAGTTCATAGTCCAGTGTTTGTACGTCATTTATATTGTTATTTATCGTAATTTTATTGTTTAGCATTTGTCGATAATTATTCCAGTTAATGTATTTTAGTAAAATTGTATAGGATGGGGATTCGAAAAACATTTGTGCATGCCAGTCAACCATTACTGGAAGGTGGTCAGAATTTAATTCATCCAGTACAGTCGCCTCAGATAAGTCTAGAATATTTTTATTTAAGTAAAAATCAATATATGTTGGCGTCATGCCATTTAAAGGATAATGAGTAGGCTTATCTGGGGCGACTATCCGGATGTAATTATCTAATATAAAATCATATATCAAGTTACCATGACGATTGTTCAGGTGATTCTGCCACATGCTGTGACGTGCATTCAAATCACCCGCAATCACAAGTACCTGGCCAAAATTGGCGAAAAATGGTGTAATATCATTGTTTGTAAAGGTGCACGGGGTGGAGCGTAAACCGCACTCATTACCACTCCGTTTCTCAGCTTAATTGAGATATGCTCCAGTTACGTAATTCTCAATTTGCATATGAGGTAGGGACTGTTTAATGAGTATGGCTACTCCACACCCCCCCCCCCCCCCCCCCCGTACATTTCTGTCGGCTCTATAAATTTTAAAGTTTCTGATTTTTATTACATCATTTTCCGCCAATTTGGTTTCGGTGACGAACATACCCACTTGACATATTTTGAGAAAAAACGTTATTTTTACGTGAAAATGCTAATGTTATTTCCCTTTACCAAAAACTTCGTTTTAAAAACGTGATTTTTTTTTAATACTGTTATTTTAATGTAATTTTTGTTCACGTTGTAATTTGTGTTACATTTTTACATTAATTTTATGTAAATAAAAGTAACGTTATTTATAAAACATTCAATTTGCGTTATGTTTTATAACGTCGAAATAAGTAACCTATTTTTCACTTTATCTTAACATTTTTAAATTTCGCGCCTAAAACCCAGCGATCGGCGATTGTCTCGTCTGTCATAGACGTTTGACGTTGTTTCGTTGTGTTGTGAGTGTATAGTGGAAGGCAAGGAGCAGTTGGTGAAAATTTTGGATAGCATCGAATCTCTTTTAAGTTTTGTGAGTTTTCGTTTATTGTAAGCGTAAGTTGTTCTTAATTTTATGGTTTAGTCTTTATGAAATAACTGTTGTTTATTCTTTATATATTTCACGAGTTCTTTTGTTCTTTACCACAAACGCTTGAAGGGCAAAATGGCGTCTCGTGAATTTTATTGTCATTACAAAAAAAATGCTAAAAGAATCCCTTTAATGTAACAAAAATACCAGCCTTTTGAAGTTAATTCCAAATATAGAACAAGATACGCCACTCTATTTTTTCCTTTAATTAATTAGGAATAGTTATTCTCTAGATTCTACACCTTATAACCTCTACAAAAAATGATTATTGTAGTTCTTTACTATTGTAGACCCTTGAAAATGTTTCTTATGTAATGTAATATCTCGTGTAATTAGGTTGTTGGAACAATATTTAAAAAATGTTTCGTTTTTAATTTAGAAATAGCGCAAGTTCAGTTTGGAGAAACTAATGATCGAGTACTCGATGGAGAAAATAATAATGGACCACTTCAGGTATGCCGCGAACCGTTTGAAGAAACAAAAAAAATGAAAACTTATACTATATAGCTACTAGATTTTAAATTAAAATAAGTTAAAATTTGTAAATTGTATACGGTAACCTAAGGCAACCTGAAAAAATAAAAGTTCATAACTTGAATGTTTTGTTGTTTATTTATAAGTATCCAAATAATAAAGTATGAAATAATACGCTACTTTCCTGAGGAAAAATTTAGTTTTATAAGTTAAAAATATGTTACAAAAACGCAGAATTGTATCATAATATAATACGTTATAAAAACGTTAAAATTAGTAACGTTATTTTTACCAACGTCAGAACACCGTAACATTAAGCGTGTTTTACACATTGAAAACACGTTTATTCGTATTCTAACGTTTTTCAGTCTGACGTAAAATTATACATGAAATTCACGTTTTCTTGCCAAGTGGGTAATGTCGACCCGAAATTTTTGCAGGAAGTAGATTAGCTCTCCCAGCTACATTTTGTGTGTCTATCTAAATTTATATGTAGAAAAAGTTTCAGCAAACTGCAATAACATGTCATAAGTCATGGAAGCTTACACTTTCGCTGAATTCGCCGACATGCTATTAATTTGTGGGGAAGTTCGATGTAATGGCAGAGCCGCTCCTCGACTATATGAAGAGAGGTTTCCTGAAAGGCGAATTCCAGCTCACACACTGTTTGAAAGGGTCAATCAACGGTTAAGAGAAACTGGCTCCGTAAAAATACAACCGCATACATGCGAACCCCGGATTTTAAGGTAGAGGTGCTTCGGCGATTTGAAAATAATCCTTCTGTAAGTACCCGAGCAGTCGCAGATGCCATGCATGTAAATCATCAGTGTATGGGAGGTTATTCACGAACAGCGTCTTCGTCCCTACCATTTTCAAAAAGTGCAAACATTGGGACCAAATGATTTCATGCCCCGCGTAGAATTTTGCCAGTGATTTATTGACCGGTGCACAGAAAAACCTCAATTTCCAAAATATGGACTTTTACTGAAGAGGCTGTATTTACAAAAGAAGGCGCGAAATACTTATGTGTGGGCTGAGGAAAACCCTCACGGTGTTCACATAAGGGGGTATCAGCATAGGTTCTCGGTCAATATGTGGGCCGGCATTGTTGGAGAACGATTAATTGGACCGATCATGTTGCCACCTCGTTTAACCGGTACTATTTATCTTAATTTTCTTAATATGGGCTATTATATATTATTAAAACCTCGTAAAAACAGGGATATAACAAAGAAATAATTATAGGGCGTCCCATTAAAAAAACCCAAATTTGGGTCGTAATTTAAAAACAAAACTTTTTAGAAAAAAAAAGTAACTACGCCACTGAATTCTACATAAAAACTCTATAGGAACCCATTTTTACCTTTTTGATAAGTTATCAAATAATCGAGATACAGGGGAGCGTCAAAAATTATAAATTTTCAAAATCGTCCTGTATGTCAGAAACTGAGAGAGGGCTATGAAAATTTCGTTTGCGGCAGTGAAATTTTCATAAAATAATGGAACAGTAAGCCGTAAACCTCATCTTTCTATCTTTTATAATAAGGGAGCTGGTATATGAAAACACACGAAAACTGGACACCCGGTACACTTGCGAATTTTGCCCCATATATGAAGCAGCCATTAAAAAATTAAAACAGAAATGTTGGTAGGTACATTAAATTCAATATTCTACAAAAAATGATGGCCAAGGATCTCAAAATGTCATAACACTTAACGAATTTGATAAATTCTCTTTGTTAGATTTTAATTTAAATACTTTAAGCCTTTAAATACGAGCAGCTCGTGTGTGCGGGATCACCACCCGGCGAACAGGCGCAGTGCGGGGAAAGGAAAATATGCGGATTGTATCAGATTGACATTGAAAGAAAGTAGGTAAATCGCTGCGTCTCGCGACTTTGTCACGTTCTATAAAACAAAAAAATGTAAATGTAAAGTAACAAAAAAGAGTAGAATATTTGCATATGCATATTGCATAAGTCAAAAGTAAATACGAGGGGTATAGAACCAAAGGCGGCAATATCCCACTTGTACAGTTTTGAGAAAACCGCAAAAAAACTGTAAAAACTGTTGTACAAAGCCTGGGTTTTAAAATCTCAGTCTCAGCAACAAAAAGTACTATTTTTCCATAGGGTGATTCACTGATTCTTTTTTTTACTTTCACTCTCAAGAAAACACTTCTTCACAAAAGCATTTCTTTATTCTACCAAACTATGCCATTTTAACAGATAATGTCAGGTGTTTACATAAATTGTGAACTCATACTACTACTTCACATAACTTGTTATCAATTAACTAATCAATGGTCTCATTGACTAATCACACTTAAGGGGTTTCGTAAAACCCGCAACAAACTATTATACTTTTACTTCAACAATTTTTGCAAAAGGTTGAAAACTCACGACTAGAGGTAAATCCGCGGAGAGAAGACGTTTCACCACGAAAGTAATCTGTAACTCTACTCACTCTTTGAAAGCACTTGACGCTGATGGCCTGAATACGTGGTGATTTCAATCACGGCAGACGTACACCACGAAGAGAATTCTGAACTCTACTGACTGGCTCAAAATGAAACCATCCGCTTTGTTGATCACTCTTCCCACGCGAAAACCATTTGCAACACCGCATCCCCTTAAGCCCTCTTCATCCCGCACCCAGAACAACTGACCTGTCTAGCACGTACGCATCGTCTTCAACGCTCGCCGGTCGCCTTTTGTGATATTTGGAAAAGCCTCGCCGAACCCTGATGTTTACCGTTCGTCAATAAGACCGCCTTCTGGCTAGACGCAAGTTGAAGGTGTATAAAAACGTAAACAAGCTGCGTTATTATGGGTTTTCTATTGTATTATTTTAGCAAAGGATTATTAAATGCGACGTAAATTTGCCGTTGAGTTTTTATAATATGTTAAAAGATGAGTTTTATTTATTTCTTTAAAACAGTAAAACATAACCCAAATGCGGTGTTGCCGATCATTATTAACTTTCCACTGAAATGCGATTATGGTTTTGGTCTAATTATTATGTAAGATGCTAGTCCTTACATAAAAACACATAAATAATCTTGACTTTCGGCCTTTATTCTTAACAAACAATAATCACTACATTGTTAAATCGTTCATCACCCGGCGACATGACATAAAAGTGACAGACCTCCTCGTTGGTACAATTCTACCAACCTAAGGTTTTGCGGCAGAATTCAAATATTTAAATTCCTTACAGTTAGAAGTTTGAATTATGTTAATTAGGCAATCCAAACCAGGTTATGTTTGCCTGCCACGGTCATATTGGAGTCACAAAGTGCTTCCAATATGGCCGTCGACGGCAAACGTCAGAAAAACTTGTGATATTTCCACCCTATATTAATGTATGTACCGATTTAGATATATACCTACCTTGTATAAATTCCATCAGTTTTTTTATATGACTATAAATTCCTGAACATGATAAGAAATAAACCATTCGTCTTTGAACTACCAAATTTGTTGTTTCATTTGCAATACCCAAATATAAATATAAATTATAAATCTACATTTACTAATTAAATAATTACCTACTACATAAATTAAATAAGTCAATTTATTACACTGGCGCAGTCGGAAAACTTTAATTAAGTGAAAATGTCGATCGGAAAATTGGAGTCGTTTAAAATTAGCGAGGGAAATTGGAGTTCTTACATAACCAGATTGATGCAGTACTTGAAAGTAAATGAATGTAAGGACGCCATGAAGACCGCCATTCTTATCACAGCCGTGGGGGATGAAATGTTCAAGTTAATGGTTGATTTATGCAGCCCTGGGAAGCCAGAAGATCAAGAATTCGACGTTCTGGTAAAGCTTGTTCGTGACCACCTTCAACCAACACCCTCAGAAATTGCCGAACGATACAAATTTCGCCAGAGAAGACAAGAAAATGGCGAATCCATTCATGCATATGTTGCCGCATTAAAAAAGTTGTCCAAAAATTGTAATTTTGGGAACAACTTAGAAATGCAACTTCGAGACCAACTAGTTTTCGGTCTTCGAAGTGACGTCATCAGGCAACGATTATTTCAGGAAAAAAAATTGACATACAGCAAGGCTTACGAAATCGCGATAAATTTGGAAGCCGCCGAAATAAATTCAGGTCTAATCACACAAATACCCGCCGGTAGCCTGCAGCATGTTACCAAAATGAAAAGGAAGCCCCAAACACTGGAGAAGCCCAGATTTCAATCATCCCGGAAGGTCGACGGCGCGGGAGGCAGCAAATGTCGTCACTGTGGAAAATCCAACCATGAGAGCGTAGCTTGTTACTTCAAAGAAGCCATTTGTAATCTATGCAGAAAAAGAGGCCACATCTCCACCATGTGTAGTCAAGAAAAGGGTAAAGCATCCAAATTTAATAATTTTTTAAATACAGAGAAAAATAATTTAGGGTATGATCAAAATTCTGATTCTGACGAGGAATTAAATTTTTTTAATATAACATCTAGTTGTGAAAAGCCTATTAAAATTGATTTAAATGTCGAAAATACTCCCATTTCCATGGAAGTTGATACAGGATCGCCTATTTCAGCAATCTCTGAGAAATTTTATAAAAAAAATTTTAAACATAGTTGTTTAAACAATTCAAATCTAAATTTAAAATCGTACGCAGGTGATTTATTAAATACTTTGGGATTTATATGTGTGTCCGTGACTCACTGCGGTACTAAGTCTAAATTGAATTTATTTATTGTGCAAAATGGGGGTCCACCAATAATTGGCAGGGACTGGATTTCCAAGTTAAAAATTTCTGTTGATAAATTATTAAAAATAAATCAAATTACAGATTTTCAAATTTCCGATATTCCAAAAATTTTACAATCTAAATTTTCTGAGGTATTTCAAGAAGGGTTAGGAAAATTTAATAAGGGAGCAGCTAAATTATACTTAAAAGAGAACGCAGTTCCAGTTTTTTGCAAAGCACGTAATTTAGCATTGGCATTACAGGAAAAGGTTGAAATAGAGTTAAATAATTTAGTACAATCTAAAATTTTAACCCCGGTAGAATTTAGTGATTGGGCAACGCCTATTGTACCGGTTTTAAAAAAATCGGGGGAGGTGCGAGTCTGTGGTGACTATAAAATCACTTTAAATCCTAATTTACACATAGATAAATATCCTATTCCAAAAATTGATCATCTTTTTGCCAAGTTAAATAATGGCAAATTTTTTAGTAAAATTGATTTATCTCAAGCGTATGCACAAATAGAGCTAACTGAGGACTCAAAAGCTCTAACCGTTTTAAATACTCATAAGGGTTTGTTTCAGATGAATAGATTACCTTATGGGGTAGCATCAAGTCCTGGTATTTTTCAAAGAATCATTGAAAACATTTTTTCTGGTATTGATCATGTTGCGATTTTTTTGGATGATATTTTAATAACTGGTAGAGATACCAATCATCATTTAGAAAATCTTTTCATTGTTTTTGAAAAATTACGAGACTGTGGTTTGCGAGTAAAACTATCTAAATGTTCCTTTTTTCAAGAGCAAATTAATTTTTTAGGGTATACTATAAATAAATTTGGGTTAACCACCTCACAAGATAAAGTTGAAGCAATATTAAAAGCCCCACTACCTACTAATGTCACTACTCTAAAATCATTTTTAGGTTTAGTTAATTTTTATGGTAAATTTATATCGGATTTAAGCACTAAATTGCACCCCTTGCATTTGTTATTAAAAAAAAATACCCCATGGAGTTGGGGTAAATTACAAACAGAATGTTTCAATAAAATAAAAAATGAACTAGCTTCTCCTAAACTTTTGACGCATTATAACCCCGCGTTACCTATTTCTTTAGCCTGTGATGCGAGTTCGTATGCCTTAGGGGGAGTACTGTCACATATTTGCCCAAATGGCGACATTCGCCCTATTGCATATGCATCTCGCACACTCACAGACGCTGAAAAGGCTTACAGTCAATTAGATAAGGAAGGAGCAGCAATTATTTTTTGTTTAAAAAAATTTCACGATTACCTTTTTGGCAGATTTTTTTCCTTACTATGTGATAACAAGGCTTTAGTAAATATTTTTGGTCCAAAAAAAGGAATACCCGTTTATGCAGCAAGTAGGCTGCAAAGATGGAGTATTATATTAAGCACGTATAATTATGAAATTAAATATATTAAATCTGAAAAGAATATTGCCGATGCTTTATCTCGTTTACCGCTTAAGGCAAAAAAGGAGGACAAATATGATTATTCACATATTTTTTATCTAGAGGAAAACTTACCCATCGATTATATAAAAATTGCTTTATATACAAAAAAGGACCCAGTATTAAACATTATTTATGGATATTGCTTACATGGGTGGCCTGAAAGTAATAACATTTTGGATAAATTTAAACATTTTTATTTTAAACGCGACCAGTTACATCTGGAACACGGTTGCATTTTATGGGGTTACAGGGTAGTGGTACCGGAAAAATTAAAATCACATTTGCTTAACGAAATTCATTTAAGCCACATGGGTATTAACAAATGCAAAGCGATTGCTCGCTCATATTTTTGGTGGCCAAAAATCGATTTGGATATCGAAAATATGTGCAAAGAATGCTCAACTTGCAACGCAGTTGCTCGTAATCCTACAAAAGTACCATTACACCCGTGGCCTTATGAAAATACACCCTGGAGTAGACTTCATATCGATTTTATGGGACCTATCATGGGAAATAAATATTTTATTGTTGTCGATTCTTACAGTAAATGGCCCGCTGTGTTTAAAACAAACCATTGTGAGGCAAAAAACATTATAAAAATTTTAACCCAACTTTTTTCCAATTTTGGATTGCCAACAAAAATGGTTTCAGATAATGGCCCACCTTTCACTTCTTTTGAATTTCAAAATTATTTAAAATCAAATGGGATTAGGCAATTATTTTCCACGCCTAAACATGCGCAAAGCAATGGTCAGGCAGAAAATTGTGTTAAGACATTTAAAACTGTTGTTAAAAAAGCAATGGTGGACAAAAAAGATCCCGAAATGTTTTTGACGCAATTTTTGTTCGACTATCGCAATACACCGCACACGGTAACAGGCGTTAGCCCAGCACAATCATTGTTTAAACGAAATTTGCGAAGTAAATTAGATCTGCTTATCCCTAATTCAAAAAATATTATGGAAGAAAAAGCGCAAAAACAAAAAAATTATTTTGGGGGGAAGCCAAAATATTTTGATATAGGGGATAAAGTTTTTTTACGGGATTTTAAAAATTCGGAAATTCCTAGTTGGACAGAGGGTAAAATAATAGGTCAAGAGGGGTCAGTTATTTTCAATGTTAAAACTAGAGAGGGGAGGGAGTATAGACGTCATTCAAATCAGCTAAGAGCATCCATTTCAAAAAATAATTTGGAAAATCCTTCCACTGTCATTTTGGAAACTCCTAATAACGATAATTCAAGTACGCCTGGTACGGCAGCATCGACTGACACTTACGTTGATAATAATAATTCTAAAATACAGGAATCTATGCCTGCACCTAATCATAGATATGATTTACGATCTAGGCACCAAAGTGTAACTAAGTAATTTCTCTCTGTTTTTAAAAGAATACTTACATCCTAACATTTCTTTTCATTTATATATAATAATGATATAATATTCTAAACTAGCATTTCTTTTTTTTTTTTTTTTTTTAGTTTTTTGGCCTTGAGCATAGCTCATTTAGCCACAGCAGGGTATATTAATATTTATAGAATTTAAAAGATTTTAAATTTAGCAAATTGGTAATAGATAATAGATAAGATAAGTTTCCAGAGTACAATAAGAGGCATTTAGGTATATCACATAGGGATCTGTACAGGGACACTCGTTTCACGCCACTGGGGTCTGTCAGGGCGACTTAAACTTATACACAAGACAGTGAAGACCACTAAAAAGGGAAAAACACATAAGGTTAAATAAGGATATTTATAGAGTATTAGGAATTTTGTATTAATTATATTTTAAAGTCGGTCATCTTCAAGTATTTTATAAATATTGACTCTATGGTTGGATTGAAATTGACGTTGACCATGAGTGAGGTACAATTTTGGGGCAACAAACTATGTTGGGCCAGTTCTAAATAAAGAAAATTAGTTGCATTTCTGTTTAGGTTGCAACTGAATATTTTGTGATCTAAATCATCTAAAGATTGATTGTCGCAGTTGCACAAAGGTGTGTCACTTAATTTCAATTTATATAAGTGTTTATTAAGATTACCATGGCCAGTGACATATCTAAAATATGAGGTAAAACAGGGTCTTGATAGCTGTAACCTTTTAATTATAGGTTTAGTTGGGAGTTTAGGATTTATAGAGGTATAGTTATTTTTGTTGTTCAGTGTATAATTTCGATACATATTCTGCCATAATAATTGTACTTTCGTTTTTAAAAACGAAAATGAATCGCTTACAGGAATTCCCATCAGAATCATTCCATCTTCCGCTGCTTTTTTTGCAGCCTTATCAACTTCCTCATTGCCCTTTAATCCTGTGTGACCTTTAACCCATAGAAATAATATTTGGACATTTTTAGAATACAGGATTACTATAATGTTTAAAATTTTTGCAATAAGGGGATTTTTGCAATAGTAGTTGTTATTAACAGCGTTGAGTACAGATTGAGAGTCAGATAAGATAACTATATTTTGGAATAATTCATGACACGCTACATATTCCAAGGCCTTTATAATGGCCTGGGCTTCCGCTGTGAATATGGAAGCATTATCATCGCATTTGTATGTACGTGTTATGTTGTATTCAGGAATTATGAAAGCGCTGCCTACACCATTCAGACTTTTTGAGCCATCGGTGTAAATTTTGCAATAATTATGCAATTTACTGAGGTGTTGAGCAAGAATTGCTCGGTTAAGTTCTTGAAAATCTGTATATTTTGGAATTATGACATTCACATTAATTAACGAGATCTCATAAGGGTAGTTAAATATAAAATGCTTTTCATTTTTTTCAATTGTATTTTTAAATACATTTGTTTCAGTAAATGCTTCAGCTAAGGGAGGGCTATTTTTATTGATCCAAAAGGAACATATTAGATTGTCAATACCCAATTTTCCAATTTTATTAATAATGGGACTATTTATGAATTGTAGATGCTTAACAACAAATTTTTCAGCCAACATTTGTCTCCTAAGTGATAGTGGGGGCTCGTTACATTCGGATAGCAAAGCTTGCGTAGGCGAAGATCTAAATGCCCCTGTAATCAGTCTTAGCGCCTTGTATTGGATTATATCAACCTTTTTGAGCCTAGTTTTTGTAGCTGAACCATAGAAAATGGACCCAACATCTAATATCGAACGAGTAAATGATTTATAAAACATCAATGAGGTAGCTGGATCAGAACTCCAAGATCTTGATACAATAGCTCGAAGTGTGTTTAAACTTTTATCAGCCTTGGCTACTATAAAATTAATATGCTCCTCCCAGCTTAACTTTTGATTTAAGATAACTCCAAGATATTTTATAGAATAAACCCATGGTATAATGCAACGATTGAGGCATATTGTGTCTTCTTTAACGACCCTATGTCTGGAAAAGATTAGAACAGCTGATTTGTCTTTGGAAAGGGTGAAGCCATTACTAGGGAAATATGAATTACATATGTACATAATATGGTTTAGATTAGCACTAACTTGTCGGAGGGTTTGTTGTCTACTATATATACAAAAATCGTCGGCAAATTGCAGGACTGTAGCATTAAACCCAATGTCATGGATATCAGCTGTATATAAATTAAATAGAAGCGGACTTAAGACAGACCCTTGTGGGAGACCATGAGAGACCATTCTAGGACCAATAATACCACTAGTATCCCTTATGGATATTTTCCTATTGATAAATAAGTTGATAAGGTTATGGGCAAACCCTGGTGGAATATTGAATGTTTGAAATTTTTGTATAAGAATGTCCAGATTGACGTTTTCATAGGCGCTAGATATATCTAAAAATATTGCTCCTAGGTAATCGTTGTTGGTATATGTTTCCTGAATATCAGCTGTGAGATGGGCCAAACATTCCATCGTTCCTTTACCCCGTCTGAAACCAAACTGTAGTTGAGGAAGTAACCCTTGTGACTCGCACCACCATTCTAGCCGACCTTTTAGAATTCTTTCCAAAGTTTTTAAAATGCAAGATGCTAACGCAATTGGGCGAAACTCATTGGGTTTTCCAGGTTTATTAATGGGAATAATAATGGATTCTTTTAATAAAGGGATTTTATCTCCCCTAGTAATAACATTATTAAATGCATCACAGAGGAGCAATTTAGCTGAATCTGGAAGGTGTTCTAACATGCTATAGGTGATACCATCCAAACCAGGAGCAGTATCTTTCCGTTTTTTAATATTTGCATTAAATTCATTTAATAATATAGGTCTATTTAAGAAATGAATATTATCAGTTACCCTTGTTGGGATTTCCCTGAATACAGAATCAGGGGCAATTTTTTTTAAGAAAGACTCAGCCATCTCTGTTGACATAGAGCTGGAAATGTTCTGGTTAAGCCCGGTTTTGACCGCATTGACTCGTCTCCATATAACTGACGGATTTGTTTGAGCGTTGAGACTATTACAAAAAGATTTCCAACTTTGTTTAGCTTTATTTTTAAAAGTAAGTTTACACTTGGCAGAAATATTTTTATATCTAAGAAAATTTTCCAAAGTAGAGTAAGACCGATATGTTTGAAAGAGTTCTTTACGACTTTTTGAAAGATTGGAACATTCTTCATCCCACCAAGGAGGTGACTTGGGATTAAAACTATTTTTTTTGGGGGGGAATAAATTATTAGCTGTAGTTTGTATTATTTGGTAAATAGAGCTAATGATTTCATTAGAGGTTTCCGGAACAGAGTTTAAACTAGTAATTTTTTTATTTATATCGGCAGAGTACAGGTTCCAATCAGCATTTTTAATGTTCCAACCATGTCTAAGGACAGGGTCAGGCGGTTCACTATTTTTATTCCTATTAAGTACTAATTTTATAGGAAAATGATCTGACCCATAGGTGTCACCTAAGGTTTCCCAACTAGAATTGTTTAGAATATTTGATGAAATAATCGATATATCCAATGCCGCTCCAATTGTACCTGGTCTACCTATTCTGGTGGGTTGACCCTCATTCCTAATAACTAAATTTGGGTAGTTTTCCAAAGCGTCTATTAAAATTTTACCGGCATTATTGTTAACATGACACCCCCAAATAGTATGGTGTGCATTAAAGTCCCCGCAAATAATACTATGTGCGTTAACTTTTGAGAAAATATATTCATACTGTCTAGATGTTACTTGAATATTTGGAGGTCGATACAGTGACACTAGTGATAAGGTTATATTGTTTATAACGGTATTTACACCACAAATTTCTATTTCGTTATTTTCAATATCAGAAAAATCTATATGTGAAGTTTAAAGATTTTTTAAGAAAAATGGCAACACCGCCCTTGCCACCTGGTCGATCCTTTCTGATTACATTATAACCATTTATCCTTATATTATAACTTGGCTTATACCAAGTTTCACTTATCAGCCCTATATCGAAATTTATATCAGTAACTAGGTTTTTTAGTAAGTTTTGGTTTGAGTAGGCAGACCTAGCATTCCATTGAACAATAACTAAATTTTGTTTTTTTGCATCCATTTTTGAAATAATTCACCCAAGGTACGCTCTATAATATTACTAATATTTATACTCTCTAAGATACTAACAGTGTTAGGTGGCGTCAATGATTGAATTGAGCTAGAAATTCTATTTTTTAGGCATTCATGTAATTTATTTTTTAGATCAGTGATATCAGGCTGATCCAAATTTTTATTTTGTTGCGTTATAGGTGAGCCTACATAATTCCAGTCAAATTCTCTAGAGATAGGCTCAAAGTTGGGACTCATATCGCATGATTTTCTTTTTTTGGTAGAGTGTAAACCCGACTGTGAAGTACTAGGTTGAGTTGAATAGTTATTTTTAGAGCCATTATTAAAGGTACTTTTATTAAGCGGGAAATTTGTGTTTTTTTGTGTAGGGAGATTAGGAAACTCCACATTTGAGGAAATTAATGGTGCAAATCTATTTTTATTTACAAGACTAGCATATGATGGGTGGTCCACTATTTTTTCTGCTTCTTTAAAAGATAGATTTAAGTTAGCCATGGTTTCTTTAGTTCTTTTTTGTTTAATAAATTCAGGGCATTCTTTAGATGTAGAGTTATGTTCTTCTGTATTACAATGAATGCAAGATATTCTACATGTATCACATTTGATTTTTCCTTCATTAAGTTCGACACCGCAGTTTTTACATTTTTTTTTGCTTTTGCACTGTTTAGAAGTATGACCGAAGCGCAGACAATTAAAGCACTGTGTTACAGGGGAGTACCAAACATCAACATTGTGTCTTAATTTATATATGTGTACGAATTGGGGTAGTTCAAGTTTATCAAAGGTTACAATAATTTGCTGTCTTGGTACTTTTATATTATTACCTTCCTTATTGATAATATTTTTATATCTTCTTTGAACAGATTTAACCGGGATGTCAGATTTAATAATTTTTATTAGTTCTTCTTCCGTAAAAGAGGTATCTACACCGCGTATACCTAAGTCCCTTTTTTGTAGTGAGATGTTGGGGAATATAAGCAATTAGGTTATTTTGTTCAAAAATAGTATTTTTAACCAAAATATTAGCGGCTTGCGCCGATTTAGTATATATTTGTACTCGATTTCTACCAACAATATCAAGATAATCAATGTACTTTTCATCTCCTTTGAGATTGTATAATTTTTCACTTATTCTTAAAGGATGCAATTTACCGAAATTTAAGTATTTGTGCTCTACAAAGATCGAATGAGGCCCTCGGCTGTCCTCATGATAACGGTTACTAAAATCAATTCTATTAACTCTGTCAGAAATTTTTTTTTCACTATGAATATCGACTAATAAAATGCCATTTTGAGCAATATTCTCTAAATCCTTATTATTACTATTATTAAGGTCTATCATATTGCTATCAGGAGTTAAGTCAACGGTTCTTATGTTTGATCTATCCTGATCGGGTGGTTTTCCACCCCCTTCGCCGTAAATACCACCCGTCATGTTAAAATAACATATAACGGGTTTCAGCTCCCAAATTAGAATAGTTAAAACTTACAAATTCTTAGCACTTATTTTTAGCAACAATGAATTAAATTATTTTACACCTCACTGCACCGCAAAAAATTGGTACGTAGGTAAAAAACACGAGCACTATCTACGACCGACCGATATCGAACGCAGCTAATCCCGAACTGAACTAGCATTTCAAATAATTAAAATTAGATTACGTACATCTGTTTATTTTGTCATAGGTATTTGTAAGTAAAAAACTGAGTATATTATTGGTATATTTTAGTTTTACATTTGGAATATTTAAGTTAGGGAACCGTTGTTAGTAATATGATAATTATTGTAAATTTAAGTATATAAAATATCCAGTATTTAAATTTGGTTACCTAATCTTGTATATTGTAAGTTAAGGTAGGAGAGTGTGATATTTCCACCCTATATTAATGTATGTACCGATTTAGATATATACCTACCTTGTATAAATTCCATCAGTTTTTTTATATGACTATAAATTCCTGAACATGATAAGAAATAAACCATTCGTCTTTGAACTACCAAATTTGTTGTTTCATTTGCAATACCCAAATATAAATATAAATTATAAATCTACATTTACTAATTAAATAATTACCTACTACATAAATTAAATAAGTCAATTTATTACAGTATTACCTTTATTTTATTTACCTTTTTACCATTAGGACCTTAAGATACATTACCCATAATACTGTTTTTGAGGTTTATGATATAGGGTGTACAGTGTACAGGATGGTCCACGTAAGACGACGCACTACCTTTTCTCGGAAACCGTAAGGGTTATAAAAAAAGGTGAATAGAAAAATTAATTGATTGTAAAGAAATTTTTATTATTATATTTTTGTGTATACAGGGTAAGTCGCTTTTCTGGAGTTGATATCAACTTTCGATCTTTAAATAGAAAACCCTATATCTTACAATACTTTTGGATTTTACATAAAATATTAATCATTCTTTAATAATTGCACCATAAGTCTAAACCTTATAATCTTCGAGATATCGACTTTTAAAAAATCTCATTTTTTAACTTTGACAGCTTCTAGCTCTCTAACGGTACATCTTGGACCAAACCGACCTACATGTCCCTGTCTTACTTTTTTATTATCTTCCTAAAATTATTAATTTCAGGTTAAACCGGAAGTACAGGGTGTCCCAACGATAGAGTAAAGTAAGTTTTCGCTTAACTGATAATCTTTGTGACAAAATCGTATCCGCCATAAGAGAAAAATGCGCACATTTTAAAAATATTGGAAATTATACAGGGTGTGCCACAAAAGTAGGACAGCAAAAAGTAAGATTTTTTTAAATGGAACACCCTATATTTGCTTGTATTTTTGGGTTCTATGTATTAATCCAAACGTTTTTGGTCATATATATTATGACATGAGCTGAAATTTGATAGTTTTTGAGAAATTTTGAAATAACGATGAAAATTAGAATTATCATGGTGTTGATAAATGGACGGTTTCTCTGTCAATTCATAATTGCAAACTTCAATATTTGGTAGGAGGAAGGACTGGTTACTATATTAATATTTAGTATGCGCAATATTTGCATTTGTTCTACAGGGTGTTTATTATAAGCGTCCAAATTCGCACATCTTCAAACTAGGAAATCTCAATTTTTTTAAATGGAACACCCCGTATATTTTAATTTCGTTTTATTCAGATTTAAACAGCCTTAATTTTTGCTAAATATGTCCTATGCCTATCTTTAATAGTTATCGAGAAATTTCGATTTTTTCAAATTGCTACACGTTATATTCTATACCAGAGCATTGTTGGATCGCGATAGCCATGAAAAACAATTATTCATGTGCCAAAATAAAATGCTTATAGTCCAGAATTTTAAATTTTTATTCAACATTACGTCTCAATAAATGTTCAAAAATATGGCCTTCGTGTTGAATACCCGTATTTAATCTTTTTTGTAGGTTGTGTCTCACTTCCGACAACATAGGAGGTGTCACTGTTCGACAAACTTCTCTAATTCTGTTCTTCATATCTTCCCTGGTGGTTGGTTTATTGACATATACCCGATCTTTTATGTAACCCCATAGGAAGAAGTCTAACGGTGTTAAATCACATGACCGTGGTGGCCACGAAATAAAGCCTCCACGCCCAATCCATTTTTCTGGGTATTGTCTGTTCAAGAAATCCCGGACTTCACGATGGAAATGTGGAGGTGCACCATCATGTTGCAGCCACATATTTTGCCGTACGCCTAAATTAACATCCTCAAGTAACTGAGGCAATTCTTCACGTAAGAAAAGTAAGTAGCTGCGGCCCGATAAAGGTTCATTAAAAAAATGGGGACCAATAATTTGGTTATGAAGGATACCACACCATACATTTATTGACCAGTGACCTTGATTTTGAACTTCCCGTAGCCAGAATGGATTTTCAGTGGCATAATAATGCATATTATGCCGATTTACAGCTCCATTACTTCTAAACGTCGCCTCATCAGAAAACAAAACATTGGTCAAAAAATTGTTATTTAACTGCAGTTGTTGAATAATATTACAAAATTGAATTCGTCTTTCAAAATCTCCTTCTCGCAATTCTTGATGAAGCTCTATGTGGTATGGATGATATTTATACTTGTTTGTTGTTCGGTTCACAGTTGATTTGGAGGAATCACATAATGTCGCTAACGTCCTACTACTCACCTGAGGAGTTTCTTGAATATTCAATAATATTTCTAATTCTTTTTCTACGTTGGCTGCGTTTTTGTTAACAACTACACGTTTAGAGTATTTAACACTACCGCTGGAATCAAATCTCTCCATCACATTTCGAAAACCGTTAGCAGTGGGCATCCGACGTTCAGGATATTTCACTCTGTAAATTCGCTGAGCCAACAAAGGGTTTCTCTCAGCTTCGCCTAACACATAGATCATATCAATCAACTCATTTACAGGATAATCCATGCTCAATAGAAAATTAACGAAATGAAGACAAAAAAAGCAAGACAAGGTTTTAATTCACGACAATTATCATTAAGCGTTTCATTTTGGCACATGAATTGTTTACCTTAGCTATTGTTTTTCATGGCAATCGCGATCCAACAATGCTCTGGTATAGAATATAACGTGTAGCAATTTGAAAAAATCGAAATTTCTCGATAACTATTAAAGATAGGCATAGGACATATTTAGCAAAAATGAAAGGCTGTTTAAATCTGAATAAAACGAAATTAAAATATACGGGGTGTTCCATTTAAAAGAATTGAGATTTCCTAGTTTGAAGATGTGCGAATTTGGACGCTTATAATAAACACCCTGTAGAACAAATGCAAATATTGCGCATACTGTGATGCCCGATACAGGGTGACAAATTACTAAAAAAAATTTTAACTTAAAATGTACTACAATATAATTTTAGCTTCACTTGAATTGTTCAGCTAACTCTCACAAATGGTTCATTAATTGACATTTAAAATCTTTGTTTTTTTATTTAAATCAATGTCGATGTCAAAAGACAATGATTGTTTTCGTGTAGAAAATAAATAAACATAAAACACGTCACAGGCATGAAAACATCTGATATCTTTGGCTAAAGATTATGACGTCAAACCAAAAGCTTCGAGAACAATCTAGAAGTTTTCGGTTGTTGAACTTCTTTTGAACTCAATTTGGGTCATGATGATATCATTGTCACGAGCCTAGTATTGCGTTCTATTTTTGCCACGGTTCTTAAGAACAAAGGAAAAGTGCGTTGTGTGACGCAAATAGAACCTCGATTTCCAGCTATAAAAGCAGTGTGAAATTCAGAAAAATAATATAGATCTTAATATCCAGTTGCAGAACGAAACTCTGCCCGTTTCAAAAATTAATTACTTAATTAATTTCTTTTAAAATAAATATAATATTTTGAGACTTAGAAAAGTAACATGAGTTCAGATTAAAAAAGTTATATTTTTCAATATTTTTATTTATGAGTGAGTGGTTTCTTTAGTGAAGACTATTTCTGTCAAAATACCTGCCAGTGTCGTACCGTACAGTGAACGAAAGAACAATGAGAAGTAAGTTTCTGGTTTCGAATAAACTTTATATTTTGGTCATGGTTTAAAAAGAAAAAGAATATATATATTTATAACTGTTACCATTTTCTGAAAGCATTAGAAAGCACATCTATTAAATAAATGTCTAAGTAGATTTTGCACGGGAGTTTTGAGATTTTCTAGTTTAATTATTATATTTTGGAGCCCTGAGAGGACGGCTAGGTTAATTTGAATTGCACTTGTTGTGGGAATTAATGGGAATGTAAAACAATAAATAATTACTTGATTAAAGTCCATTTGGTCGTGTGAGTTTGGCTACCTGAATAATTATTATCCGTTTTTTTTTTATTCTAACAACTTTAATTTGTTTTAATATGATTTAGGACAAAAGGTGTGCTGTAGTGTTTATAAATAAATGTTTTCAGGATTTGGTATTAAGTTGCTAGTTTTTGATGTTGGAACGAATTGTAAGCTTTTTGTAATCAATTAGAGAACAAGAGGTAATTATAATATTGGATTTTCGTTGGATCATAGTCTCAACATAGAGTTTTTCTTATTTTTTTTGTGTCTGTTATTTTTACTTAATTTATGGTATCTATTGTGTGTAAAGTTTTTATATTTATTTTATCAATATTTTGAAAATTTCTCCAATTACGATACTTATATTTAAATAAAGGAATTATTTTAACCCTATAAATTTTCGGTGTTTTTATACTTAAATTTAGATGGGGATTTTTAGTATTTTGCTCTACCAAATTGATTTTGCTCTACCAAACTGATTTTGCTCTACCAAATTGATTTTGCTCTACCAAATTGATTTTGCTCTACCAAATTGATTCTACTATTCCAAACAGCTAAGAGAACGAATAGTAATCTGATTCTAACAATTAAGTCAAGATATAAAAATTGTTCATTTTTATTCTTTCTGGTTACAAACCTGATATCATATGATACAGGAACATCATTAATATTTGATAGTGTGGAAAATAAATAGGAAACATAGGTAAAGTGTAGTTCTGTGTTGGTGCGTGAAAGGAAGGTGACTATTTCCAAAATAGCAAAGACCCTTGTAGCTGCTGCCAGGAGTTGTAGGCCTTGATATATATATAAACCGTAAGTAAAGTAAATTACTTTATTAGAGAGGGGTAGCGCAGCACTACAATTGGTGGAGGTGCCGGGTAAGGCAAATTGGAGCGTAAAATACCCCGACGCTGAGGGCCTACCGAATTTTTTTTTAAGAAAAAAACTATTTTGGCAATAGGACGAAGATTTTTGTAACCCTGTACTAAGATGGCTACCGGTCCTACAACGACGCCAATCATTGCTACCACGACGTCGACAATGACCACCACTTCAACGGTCACGTCGCCTACACCTCGTGCTACAGGAGGAGGACCTCCTGCTAGTCCAAATATTGCCCCTGGAAACCTTGTTATAGGTCTTGATTCGTTACCAACATACGATGGAACGACCAATGTGAAAGAATTTCTAGCAGTAATTGAAGAAACAAGTGCTGTTGCGAATTGGACCGACCAACAAATGGTGTCAATTGCTCGACTCAAACTTCGTCATAGAGCCAAGCAATTTATTGACTCTGAACCCGCTCTTTTAAGCACTTCAAATTGGAACCTACTGAAAAATTCGTTAAGAAAACAATTTACCCGTCCCTGTGTAACAGGATCGGCAATGAAAAATTTTATGGACTGTAAGCAAAAAACTGGAGAATCCTGTAGACAGTACTTGACCCGTTTAAAGTTACTCGGTAATCAAACAATTACTCTTACCGGAGATGCAGCAAATGACTTACCTATACAAAGAAAATTGGAGCAAGATATTACGACTCAATTTATATTGGGACTCGTGATGCCAATAAAGCAGCGAGTTTTGTCGGGAAATCCACAGACTCTTGACGAAGCGTTAGATACTGCAGAAAGAGAAGAGTCTATCGAACATCTCATTCATCCCTCCATTAGTAGAGAGTGCAGAGGAGTGAATTGGAATTCAGCAGAGAAACAAAATAGTTATGAAAAGAATTTTGCCTCACAAGCCAAGGTGTTTAAGTGTGATAAATGCAAGAAGACAGGACACACGGAGAAGTTTTGCAGGATGACCAATCAAATGGTATGTTATCAATGTAGTAAACCCGGCCATTTTAAGGCGTCCTGTCCCCAAAATAATGCTTATCAGCAAAGAACACCTGGAAATATAGATCAGGTGTGTTACGCTTGCGGAAAACCGGGACACTTTGCAAGAAATTGTTTCAAAAATCAACAGGTGAATGGCTCAAGAGCTTTAAACACCAACGCAGCCACTTCTCAACCCCGAAGTTCGGCTGCCAAGGAAACAAATTGGGAATAGACGTTGAGAGGAGGGTAGGGATATATGCATGTTCAGGTAATAAAGCTCCTAAAGTAGGTAATGCAATTACCGTAAGTGTAAGTGGCAGAGACTGTTACGCTTTAATTGATTCAGGAGCATGCGTATCCCTAATTAAACCCAATATTGCCAAGGGGTTTATAAAAGAGTATAATGGAATTTCCTTAGTCGATATTCAAGGAAATACTATACCAACTTTTGGAGTTGCAAAAATTTCGTTAAGGTTTTCAGAAAATACTATAGTGCAACATGATTTTATTGTCGTTGATACAGACAGCTTTCGTACTGAAATGTTGCTAGGAATTGATTTTTTACAAACTCACGGGATTAAAATTGATTGGAAAAGTAATTGTATGTATGCATTTGATAATGTGATACCACTGTTTAGTGAGGATTTGGTATGTAGCAAGCAGGGCTTGTTGACAAAAGATGAAGAAGGGTTTTGTAGTCGAATTGCTAAGTTAGAATTCGAGCTAGTGCAATTAAGGCAAGTTATTGCAGGTTTAGATACCGGAGAAATGAAGACTTGGTCAAAAGATACTTCTACGCAGACTTTCTCGTTAGTACCAATAACGGAGGAAGAAAGTTTAAAGGTGATTGGTACTCGCCCTGAACTTGAACCACTGATGGAAGTTTCTACGACTAAATCTAGGAAGACTGCAGCTTCCCTGGTAAATAAACTAAAGAAGAAAAATATGGAGATTTTTAAGAAAGAAAGTTTGAATGACCTGAAAGTGAGTCAGGAGGAATTTTTTGCTGAGAGAGAGCAAGGGAAAAGTGAGATTTTGAAGAAAGAAAGTTTGAATGACCTGAATGTCAGTCAGGAGGAAGTTTTTGCTGAGAGAGAGCAAGGGAAAGGTGAGAGTTTTTTAAACCCGTATGAGGATGGATCAGATGTTGATCTTGGACTGAATATGACAGTGCCAAGCATGGGAGAGAACCTTAACGAAAGCAATTTTGAAATTTTACGAGAACGAGAAGAAGAAAAAGGTAAGCCAAGTGAATTAAAAGGAGATAGCAAGTGTATGAAGGCTTTTGTGAACTTAAATCAAGAATTAGTTATCCCACGGATGAGTGAAGCTGTGTGCCCTGTTATTCTTAAAAACATGTCTGAAATTAAGACTTCGTGCCTGATTATGGAGCCTTATTCTGATCTACCAGAAGGCTTACTAGTAGCTAGAGTGTTGTGTAAGACAGAAGCCTATCAGCAGATAATGCCCAAGAGAGGCGAGTAAACTTTTCTACTGAGAATGAATTAAGTATCGGGAATAATCAAAATGTTTTTTTTTTAATTTGAGAAAAGAACTAAACAAAACTACCACCAGTAAAATGGAGCTTATTCGACCGCTCCACTAAAAGTGAAGAAGAATCAACCGTGTCGAAGAAATAAGCTATCTGTAAGTTTAATTTAAGTTGTTATAGTTTAAAAGTAAAGGATAAGATAACTAAAGTAGGTACTTGAATAGGGAGATAAAAGCGATAATCTAGGAAAAGATAACCACTTGAAAACTCAAAGATACTTTAATTATGAGAACATGGGAAAAATTTAACACTTAAGAAACAAGAATTTTATTTTCACACGAGAACTTATCTAAGTACAGATAAGTAAAAAAAAAAAAAGACTAATGAGTTTTACTTAAGAAAGGGAAAGAGGCGAAGAATAAAGACAGCTGTATAAAAAATTCATATAGAAAACAAGGATAAAGCAATTGTCGTTTAGGGTAGAAGGTGATAGGGTAGGATTATTTTATTTACACTTAAGCCAAACTAATGACGGAGACCGAAAGAATAAAGATATACGTTAACAAAGGAGAGCATTTGATGTCGGGTGTGTTATTGGGGTAGCAAGAATACTTATCTTAACTAATAGAATACGTTTAAGTCCCCACCACCGAGGGGTTTACAAAATTCTTAGTGATGTAACTTACGAAATTCAAACGACCTTACAGTAAAACCTTTGAACTCTGATTGAGCGGTAGTGTGCCAGAACAAAAAAAATTTAAAAGATAAAAGTGCAGTTTACTTTATCAAAGTAAAGTAAAAACAAAACCATGACCACGTGGATAATTGTGTTTCTAACCTATTTGCGGTTGGTGGAGGACAACTCCATAAAGAATCTCCTGTTGCGGGCTTCCCTGGTCCATTTGAGGGACCTCTATTTCCTGTTGGGTGAAGACGGACTGTGCTATCCAGCTCTGTTTCCGCTAAAGGCATTAGTGGCCTTATGGTGTGAAATGATACATGCAGAGTACAGAACTTTCCTTGTACATTGGGCCACAGCGGAAGGAAGAGAGCTGGAAAATCTCCTTCCCCCAGCCAGGGCCATCCGGCGTCCCAAGAGGAGCAGCCCGCCAGATCATACAACCCGCCAGACTGCATGTGCCAACGGCGACACCACCCCCATCACCTGCACGGACGACCTGTGCCCACCGAAAATGGACCCCTCCCTGATAACTATCAGGTGGAACAAACTGAGGAGTTCCGACTACGTTTCCGTAGGATCTAAATGTAGTAAGACAGGTTGGGGTTAAAAAAAAAAAAAATTGGGACAGTTTATAGTTGATAAGAAAAATGTAAGGTAAATTTAGTTATGAATTCAATTATAGTAGACGTAGGTGATTAATTTTACTTTAAGGAACAGTATGATTTCCCATCTTATAAGTAGAAAGAAAAAGATAATTTAATCATGAAGGTTTAACTGTAGTTGTGGAATTGCAGTTGTTTTGTTGCCACATATTTTGATTTTGGTTGTTCCACGGAAATGCTTGGATAGAACATGTACGATTGTATATTCTAGTTTTTATATTTCTTTCTATATTTTTTTACCTTTACATTTTACAATGCATTTATTACTATTTTACAATATATATTTTATACACCCTATATGAATAATTTTTAATCGAGTAGTTATAGACCATTTTTTTTTTTATTGAAGGAAATCAGATACTTATAGTAACAGGTAGCGACGACAAGTCAGTTGAAACCAACCACAAAGAGTTGTAAATCAAAGGGGACATGAACCCTTGACTTTCTTTTTCATTGAAGATTTTACCATCTGGTAATAAAATAAAGTACACATAAATTTCAATAATAAGTAGACCTGTCGAAAAAGCTCTTGAGAGCCATTTCGACTAGGTAACGGGGGAGTAATGTGATGCCCGATACAGGGTGACAAATTACTAAAAAAAATTTTAACTTAAAATGTACTACAATATAATTTTAGCTTCACTTGAATTGTTCAGCTAACTCTCACAAAAGGTTCATTAATTGACATTTAAAATCTTTGTTTTTTTATTTAAATCAATGTCGATGTCAAAAGACAATGATTGTTTTCGTGTAGAAAATAAATAAACATAAAACACGTCACAGGCATGAAAACATCTGATATCTTTGGCTAAAGATTATGACGTCAAACCAAAAGCTTCGAGAACAATCTAGAAGTTTTCGGTTGTTGAACTTCTTTTGAACTCAATTTGGGTCATGATGATATCATTGTCACGAGCCTAGTATTGCGTTCTATTTTTGCCACGGTTCTTAAGAACAAAGGAAAAGTGCGTTGTGTGACGCAAATAGAACCTCGATTTCCAGCTATAAAAGCAGTGTGACATTTAGAAAAATAATATAGATCTTAATATCCAGTTGCAGAACGAAACTCTGCCCGTTTCAAAAATTAATTACTTAATTAATTTCTTTCAAAATAAATATAATATTTTGAGACTTAGAAAAGTAACATGAGTTCAGATTAAAAAAGTTATATTTTTCAATATTTTTATTTATGAGTGAGTGGTTTCTTTAGTGAAGACTATTTCTGTCAAAATACCTGCCAGTGTCGTACCGTACAGTGAACGAAAGAACAATGAGAAGTAAGTTTCTGGTTTCGAATAAACTTTATATTTTGGTCATGGTTTAAAAAGAAAAAGAATATATATATTTATAACTGTTACCATTTTCTGAAAGCATTAGAAAGCACATCTATTAAATAAATGTCTAAGTAGATTTTGCACGGGAGTTTTGAGATTTTCTAGTTTAATTATTATATTTTGGAGCCCTGAGAGGACGGCTAGGTTAATTTGAATTGCACTTGTTGTGGGAATTAATGGGAATGTAAAACAATAAATAATTACTTGATTAAAGTCCATTTGGTCGTGTGAGTTTGGCTACCTGAATAATTATTATCCGTTTTTTTTTTATTCTAACAACTTTAATTTGTTTTAATATGATTTAGGACAAAAGGTGTGCTGTAGTGTTTATAAATAAATGTTTTCAGGATTTGGTATTAAGTTGCTAATTTTTGATGTTGGCACGAATTGTAAGCTTTTTGTAATCAATTAGAGAACAAGAGGTAATTATAATATTGGATTTTCGTTGGATCATAGTCTCAACATAGAGTTTTTCTTATTTTTTTTGTGTCTGTTATTTTTAATTAATTTATGGTATCTATTGTGTGTAAAGTTTTTATATTTATTTTATCAATATTTTGAAAATTTCTCCAATTACGATACTTATATTTAAATAAAGGAATTATTTTAACCCTATAAATTTTCGGTGTTTTATACTTAAATTTAGATGGGGATTTTTAGTATTTTGCTCTACCAAATTGATTTTGCTCTACCAAACTGATTTTGCTCTACCAAATTGATTTTGCTCTACCAAATTGATTTTGCTCTACCAAATTGATTCTACTATTCCAAACAGCTAAGAGAACGAATAGTAATCTGATTCTAACAATTAAGTCAAGATATAAAAATTGTTCATTTTTATTCTTTCTGGTTACAAACCTGATATCATATGATACAGGAACATCATTAATATTTGATAGTGTGGAAAATAAATAGGAAACATAGGTAAAGTGTAGTTCTGTGTTGGTGCGTGAAAGGAAGGTGACTATTTCCAAAATAGCAAAGACCCTTGTAGCTGCTGCCAGGAGTTGTAGGCCTTGATATATATATAAACCGTAAGTAAAGTAAATTACTTTATTAGAGAGGGGTAGCGCAGCACTACAATACTAAATATTAATATAGTAACCAGTCCTTCCTCCTACCAAATATTGAAGTTTGCAATTATGAATTGACGGAGAAACTGTCCATTTATCAACACCATGATAATTCTAATTTTCATCGTTATTTCGAAATTTCTCAAAAACTATCAAATTTCAGCTCATGTCATATATGACCAAAAACGTTTGGATTAATACATAGAACCCAAAAATACAAGCAAATATAGGGTGTTCCATTTAAAAAAATCTTACTTTTTGCTGTCCTACTTTTGTGGCACACCCTATATAATTTCCAATATTTTTAAAATGTGCGCATTTTTCTACCTTACCTTATGGCGGATACGATTTTGTCACAAAGATTATCAGTTAAGCGAAAACTTACTTTACTCTATCGTTGGGACACCCTGTACATACTATATTTTTGGATTTTGAGTTACATCCGGTTTAACAGGAAGTTTACACTTTTGGAAAGACAATAAAAAAGTAGGATAGGGATATGTAAGCCGTTTTCACCTAAGATGTACCGTTGGAAAGCTATAGAAGCTGTCAAAGTTCAAAAATGTCAGTCGATATCTCGGAAACTATTAAGTTTAGACTTATTAAATAATAATTGTTATTTTATGTAGAATCAAAAAGTATTGTAAAATATAGGATGCTCTATTTAAAAAACCAAGGGTTGGTATCAACTCCAGCCAAACGACTTACCCTGTGTACATAAAAATATATAATAAAATGAAAATGTTTGTACAATCAATTAACTTTTTTATTGAACCTTTTTTTATAATTATTACAGTTTCCGAGAAATGGTAGTGAGTCATATCTTACATGAACCACCCTGTACATGGCGACTTGACAAATTCGGTAATTGAAATATTATGTGTTATTTTGATATTTTCAAATGGAACACCCTGTATTTGTTTAACTGAAGGGGTTTATCTTTTAATTACCTTAATATTTTATGAAACATGTCACTGTCTAATGTTATAGTTTTTGAAATAATTTATCCTATGCTTTGCAAAATGGGTAATGTTATTATTTTGTTGAAAAGAACTAAAAGAAATTAATCAAAAAATTATCTCTTGTAGTAGGAGCCGCTTTGTACACTATTTCTATCATATATCCCACAAAAAAAAATGTAGCTTAATAAAGTCGGAAGAACTTGCTGCCTTTACAATGATCATTAAAACTAAAGTAATATTTCATTAAACTGCGTTAAAACGTTGGTATTGCTGATGTCTTACTGCTTGATTATAATGAGCTGTAAGCAATGAAGATGAACCTCACCAGTCGAATGTCTATTAAAAAATGTGGCCCAGTATTATGATTTCCTATTATGCCGGCCCATACATTAAGCGGCCCTGTGTTGATAGTTAACTTCTACCTTGAAAAAGGGTTACTATTATTATGATGATGAATGTTATGCTTATTAACAGATCCATTTCTCTAAAATATATGTTTAGTGATGAGGCTCACTAACCATAACATTCTCGAAAAACTGATTTTTTGAACGAGTCGCTGAACATTTCTTAAATATCAGGAAAATACACTTGGCAACGCCGCAAGCGAATTTAAAAATCAAAAGACGAATATAAAGGCATTTCTTTACCTTACCTATTCAAATAAGTAAATAATATACAGGGCGTTTCATTAAAAAACACATTCTTATTTAATATTTTTTTAGGCCACTCAGTACCTACCTATGCGGTATACTATATTTTTACGATTGACATGCCTTTTGGTAAAACCAACAACTCTTATATAACATTTTTTTTGTAGCCCATTTTAATTTGGTTATACTTATCGCTTATTATTCGAATTTTGTATTCTACCTAAAATTCTAAACGTATTTCATGTAACACACGTTATACCCTAACCGAACGAAAAACCGTTCGTTAAGGTAAATGTTAATATTATATTAATTAAAAATATATAAATATATTGAAAATCCTTCGGTTAAGGTGTAACGCATGTTATATGAAATACGATTACAATTTTAGGTAGAATTCATAAATTGGATAATATATTTAGGAATATTATATAACTTTATGCTATATCCTATGTATGAAGCGACTAAGGGAATTTGTGGATACCCCTGCAAAAATCATTTCAAATACCCTACACGCTAAAAATTTTTACCTAGCATAAAAAATAAAAAAATTAAGAAGGTGTGACATTATGGTGAATCACCCTGTACCTAAATGTAAAAAACAGTATTGTAAATTTTTTATCAGAAAGTTTTTTTACTTATTTACCAATAATAAATATCAGGTTAATTAAAAATGACGAAACATTTTAACTTTTTTTCCCTTGTTGTTTAGGACCTATAACCAAAAAGGTTTAAAAATTCATACTTTCCTGTCGAAACTAAATTCGACTCTAATTAAAACAAATTATTTCAATGGTAGGCCATTTTCTGGCAACAAGGAAGATTTCAATTTTTTTGTTCTGGTCGTTTTAGACCTATGACCAAAAACGTTTATTACGTACGTCTTGGTGCCGTAAAATAAAATAATTTTGGCAGATACAAAAAAAAGTGTAAAGATTGTTAGATTTACAAACGGATATTTTTTGAACCACCTTATATGCAGATATACGTACATTTTATATCCCCTTTTATGTTGTTAATACAGTTTTTTTAATTTTTTATTTTGTTTTTCCGTCACTGGACTAAATTAATAACTAGTCAGTTTTATAAGTATTAGTAGTACATATTTCAAAAATGCTAGAATTCGTCAAGAGAGTATGCCAAAAGATTTCGTATAAGTTTAAAGGAATATATTTCGTGAACACTTTGTACAAAAAAAATCGATTAAAGTAGTAAAATTAAAGATTACAATAAACTCCTAGATTTAATCATTTTTATATTAACTCAGCTCTTTGGTAAACCCGAAAATGAAAACATTGGTTCCGCCGGCCGCGCCGTATTGTTTTATTGGGTTTAGTAATCTCAATAACCAGTCTACAAAATTCAGTTAATAATCCTAAAGACTATATAACATATTATATCGCACCCGGAAAGACGACAACTCTGAACGTGCATTCGGCAAAGCCCGACCGCTTAACGAAGAAGGATCCCCGTTTTGAAAACCGGGATCCATCGAGCGATCGAATTATTAACATTACGTCGGTTTTCTATTGCGTAGCTATAAGTGTCTTTGGTAATACTAACGAAGTTTGCTAAATCGTTTTTGTAATGAAGTTCGCCTGTTCAGATGGAGGATACATGATTCTTGTCTCTGAACATCAATAATGAGATTCAGCACATTTTAACTGATTTATGAATTTCTGCATACCTTCCAGTTTTCCAAGATATTTAGCAGCTTTATGATCGCCATCCCTTCAAGTGGTACTTGATCCGTGTCAGCAAAAGTTTTCATAACATAGCTAAGCCTGTGCTTTAATATACCCAAAACGTTTAAAAAGTGGTCTGGCAAACTGGGATTTCCTCTCTCGATAAATTACCAATAAAACATTTTACCTGGTGTGTTGTGTGGAACGTTTTTTTTTCATTTTTTGGCCGACGGCGTACTGTGCGATTTACATTACAGTATTTCAGAATAAATGCACCTTGAGTTGTTTTACCTTTGCCTTCATAAAACACCTTGTGGAATCTTTGAATATCGTACATTTTGAGCAAGGCGCACTTGTATGCAGCTGACTTATCCACACTTTGGTTACGTTAGCAAATTTTTAGGAGAATATCTAAAAATGACTACCTATATTGATTTGCACCCTTAAAATCAAAACAAAAAACACTTGGGCACTTAAATTTTAAACATTTTGCGACATTTTTCTTCCGATTTGCAGGTTGACGTATTCGTTTTCTTGCTTTTGTTGGTATGACTGGGGATGCATTAACTTTCATTATAGGGAGGTATATTTTTTGACAACAAATTGGACGTACTTTTAATCGTCAAGAACAAAATAATCAAATCAAAACATAAACACAACAGTATTACAACAGTGCAAAAAGTATCGTCTGAAATAATTAATCTGGTTGATTATTGTCAAAACTAATGTGGCCGAACACGTGACGGCGAGCAGTCGACCTGATTGGAGAAAGCGGAGATTGTCGTGCTCGGTACCAACCGAACAGTGGGCATTGCCACCTTTGATTCCAACGCTAACCTTTAATGCTCATTTTAACAAGGATATTGCCGTTTATGCTTTTTACTTTAACTTGTTGGTCGATAAAGAATAAAAGTACGAATAATACGGTTGCCTAATCTAAAAACAGTTAAAAATGGAGATTGCCTCCTTTGATTTTATACCCCTCATACAGTCCATAATCCACTATTTAATAGCCTTTATAAGCCTAAAATAAAATATGATGAAAAAGTCATATCATAACATTTGATTTTTTTGAGAAAATCCTTATTCATTGAGGAATTACGGAAAAACGCCATCTAGTGGCCACCATCAGAATCAATATGGTATAGTTAATAGATCTACGTGTAGAGGAAAAGAAGGGCTTTTTTTCAAGACCAAGTTGAATAAAATCGGTTTATCCAAAGCAGAGATATCAGCGTTTGAAAGAAAAAGTTTGACCTTCTCCCACCACTTTATTATTGAAAATAGAAAAAAACGATTCCTAACATAAAGTTGTATAATTTTATGAAGAATACAATGCTTATATGTTTAACATATTTTTATTAAGAAAAATCAAGAGAAAATCGGCATTTCTATTTTGAAAGTTCTCTTACGCCCCCTAGCGGTCATTTTTCGAACTTCAAAATAATTTCCAGCAATTTCTCTTGGCCGCTTTTATCGATATATATTTTTCCCAAAGTCCTAGTGTTATTACTTTCTGAGATATAGCCGATTACCTCCTTAGGTGGAACACCCGGTACAGAGGCTTATCGTATCCTTGATCTCGAGGCTACACACCATTGCGAGAAACAGGTTTAGAAGTTCTTTTCAAAGGGTCGATGTTGGTGCGTGATGTTTTGTAAGACGTTTAACTAAATAATCTTAGTTTCTTGTGTATAAACTGATGATAAACAAATGCTTGTATTTCGTGTATCCTTCACAACTGTAAAATTTAGTATACTTAACTTTGAAAACATTCCGACGCCCCTGGTAATCCCAATTTGTTGTTGCTTCTAATAACAATCGTTAGAGTAATATACCTACTCGATTTTATTTCAGCCAAATAGCGTATTACAGTTACAGTACCAATTAAATCCAGTATAAAACTAGTTGTTAATCACAAAAGTCTTTATGCCTTGATGAGTATTTTATACAAATTATATCGCAAAATAATAGTACGGATTAGTTTCTAAATAATATATTACCCATCAAGCTCTTGCTGCCAGTCGTGATTTTTGTATTTCCAGCAATTTTCTATGACTATTGTTGCGAGTTGCTTTATTGCAACCGGCGGGTCCGGGTGGGATATCAGCTCTTTTAATAGATCTAATCCACCTTCTTTTTCCACCAAGTAACAGTATTTTTCCGCTGAAAAAAATTAAAAATAGATTTATAAAATATTGGAAATTTTCCAATTAATTTCGTATTTAATTTTTAAGAATTTTACGAAGAGTTCTAAATATATTTTAATTGGGTTATTAGAAAATAATAAAATTTGGTGTGCTAGCCTATCATACAAGGACATAGAATTTCCTATGGCCAGTCTGGCCGTGCACCATAACCTAACCAGCTTTGTGAATTTCTTTAAACTCTGGTGTTCATATTTTTAGTTGGATTTAAAATCGGTTTCGCCAATTAAATTAAGATATTCATTAATATTTATACATAGTTAAGTATATCTAAAAGGTACAAAAAAAAATTGTTATAGTCTATTTAGTGATGCAACGGTTCCGGGTTTGACGGTTACGGTTACGGTTATCTGTACGGTTACGAATACATTCTCGGTTATTCAAAAAAAATTGCAGAATTACAAAAAATAAAGTTTATTGTTTAAAATAAAATAAAAAACACACGTTTAGTAAAGGTTAAATAATAATTATTAATCTAAACAAAAACAAAATTTCTAATAAAACTATAAAACAAAAGGAAATGAGTAACATTTTTTTTAAACCTAACTAAAAACAGTAAAAACAGGTAGGTACCTGAATAATATATTTTAAAAAATAAGTCAAAAGACAACACTCAAAATTTAATAGTCAAAATTTACGGCAGGCAAATTTTTATTTAAAAAACATAACATTTGCAAATTCTGCGGAATCAGCCTGTTTCTCTTTGGTGTTTGCACGCAAGACCTGCAGTCGAAAACAACCTCTCCGAATTCACTGACGATGGTTTGTATGATAAATACCTTAGTGCCAACATTCTCAAAACACCAGGGCCGCATTCAGTCGTTCGGTTAACCGTATAATATCCAAAACCGTGAATTAACCGTAACCGTAACCGTTGCATCACTAGACTCTATACTTAAATGAAGCGAAGTAATAAATCAATTGAAACCGTCTTCTCCATCGGCGTGAAAGATTTTTCGGCATGTATAGATTTAAATAGGCCTGAATTTTTAAATTTCTGCAGAATTAGTACAAATATCGACATTAAAATCAAGTTTTGTCTTCAAATATATATTTTAATATTAAATTCCATAAGCTTAAAATTATGTACTGCCGTACCATTTACCTGGAATTTTAGAAAGCAATTTTATTAAAACTAATTAGAGTAGGTACTTATTCCGTTTCTGCTCTAATCATTTTATTCCTGTTTTTTGTACAGGGTTTTCAGAGATATTTTCGGTCATATCTACAAGGTTCCCTATAAGAGATACAAAAAGACTTTAAATGTAGAAGTTGTGGGGTTTTATCTGAACCGCCAGAAAATAAAAAAAAAATAGACAAGTGACGTTCTGAAAGCTAAGAAAAATTAAAAAAAAATTTTTTTTTTAATGAAACACCCTGTATATTTTCTATTTTTCTTAAAGATCTTTCATTCCTGATTCCAAAAATATATAGTTTGTCTATATTTGCATGAACCGTCATTAAATTATTTTCGATTCGTTATTGTAAGCGGCACCATACAGTAATAAAAATTATGAGTAGAGTGCCTTGGAAAACAATAATTATTATTGCCCGACAGTGTTTAATTTTTAATAGGGAACAGTCAATTTAAAAATAAGATTAAAGGGGTTATAAACATTATGTATTAAAAATATAAATCAACCTTTGTAGTCTTTCAAACAAAATACAAACAAATAAATAAATAAACTAAATTAACTCTCGGATTTCATCACGAATTCTATCTTCGAGAATTTGGATATTTCGCGTCCTATTATAATAAATGCGATTTTTTAAATAGCCCCACAAAAATATGTCCAGGGGTGAAAGGTCGGGGCGGCTGGCTGGCCATGGAATCAGGCCCCTTTTTCCTATCCATAAATTATATCTGTCATTAAGGTAATTGGTGACAGTTATGACATTATGGGCCGGTGCGCCATCTTGCTGCCAAATTAGACTATTATAATCATAAATGAGAAGTTCCTCTTTTAGCCTCTTTTACCCATAAAAAAGGAGTTTAAAATTTACCTTCAAAAAAGAGTAAGGCATCTAAATCTTCTTCAAAATTTCTTGTAAATGTCCTTTTCTTACGTTCGAGACTGTGTCTCAACTCAAATTGCCGCACTACGTATCTTATTGTGTCAACGCATGGCGTGGGTCTTCCTGGATAGGTAATACGGTATTGGCGTTGAGTTCTTGGTCCATTATTAGCATGCTTATAGAATAAACGGGTCATATCTGATTTTTCTACAGTGGAATAACCCATTTTAAAAAATATGCGAATGTTTTTTCCTCTATACTATAGATTCTTACATTGACAGTAGTTCCTTATTGAAAACTAAATTGTGCCATACAATTGTTTTTCAAGGCACTATACTCATAATAATTTTTATCGTATGGTGCCGCTTACAATAACGAATCGAATATAATTTAATGACGGTTAATGCAAATATAGACAAACTATATATTTTTGGAATCAGGAATGAAAGATCTTTAAGAAAAATAGAAAATATACAGGGTGTTTCATTAAAAAAAAAAACAATTTTTAACTTTTTCTTAGCTTTTAGAACGTTACTTGTCTATTTTTTTTTAAACTTTCTGGCGGTTCAGATGAAGCCCCACAACTTCTACATTTAATTTTTTTTTGCATCTCTTATAGGGAACCCTGTAGATAGAACCGAAAATATCTCGGAAAACCCTGTACCTAATCCTGGTTACCTGTTTGCTAATTATATGGTTATTATGCCTTTATGGGTGCCTCTATAGGCGGATTAAGAGCAATAATTTTATGACGATAGACTAATTACCTGTATCTGCGGAGTTCCATGCTGCCCAGTACGCCCGGAATAATACACCTATTTATATCTAAACATACCTACCTTGGGTGCTTGTTTCTCAGTGAAACAAGTCAAAGTGCGAAGTGTTCTTTTAATTAAATATGGAGGATTTGCAATAATTGCCTAAACGCCCTAGAGTCGGTACATGTACAGGGTGTCTACTTTTCGTCACTTTTGACGGGTATCTCCGTTATTAGTACTGATAGAATGATTCGCTTTTCGCAAACCTGTGCCACTTTTTTGTGAAACAAACGATGCCCAAAACGGATGTATCATGGCCAACTTGGTTTATGAGATACAGGGCGAAATTGAAAAGGGTGCATTTTCAGACACCCCTTGTATTTCAGTTATCTTATACCCTATCGAAAATATACAAAGGGGGTGTTATACAGTTTTTTACGCAGAATTCAGTGCCGTAGTTAGTATTTTTCCAGGTATCCCTAATTTTGAGAAATATACCAAAGTTGTGTTTTTTTAAATGGAACACCCTGTATATTTATTCTTAGTTGCATTCTGCTTACTGAGAGCTTTCCAAAAATATATAATAGTTGGCACTTTGATTTACCAGGATGGTTCAAATTTATATTTTTTAAATAACAAGCTTTAAATTGACAGTAGGCCTTGGATTTGGTTTCACTAGAACAATGAAATTGTGGTATTAAATACATACTTTTTACTTATAAATATTGTTAAAAATGGTTGCCATTCTCCCTAATACAAAGCTGACACATTTCTGTAATTCGTCTCAAGGCGTTTAAAATTATTATTGGATGGTCTTGTAGAAATTGAAATGCTAAATGGGTAGCCTGTCGAAGTTCCTCTACAGTTCTGTGCCTGGTCTTGTATATCTTGCTCTGCAAAAACCCCCACAGAAAGAAGTCCAACACCGATAGATCGGGCGATCGTGGTGGCCATCTTACAGCTCCATTTGTGCCTATCCATCTTTGTGGAAAATTATTTTGTAGAAAAGCCCTTACTACGTGATAGTTATGACTCGGCGCACCGTCTTGTTGGAAATGTATAGCATATAACTGGGCAAGGGGAACGATTTCTAATAACTCGGGTATAACGTCTTCCAAGATTTCCAGATATCTATTTGCCGTAAGACCTCCCTCATAAATACGGTAAGTTATTTGATTACCTAATATGAAGCAAGAAACACCAAATCCAAAGCGCCCTTGCTGCTCCCTTTCGAAAATAACATGTTGATTTTCTTCAGACCAATGTCTTGTATTATGTCGGTTAAAAATTCCGGCACTAGAAATGTGGCTCTCATCGGACCAGATTACCAATCTTCCAAAATTGGCATTGGTCCGGATTTGTTCTGTATACCAATGGCAGAAGATTAATCGCCGATCTGCATCTCCAGGATGTAAATTTTGCACAATTTTAAATTTGTATGGATGGTATTTATATTTTCTTAAAATTTTTTGTGACCGACTTTTATCTATATCAATTTCCTTTTCTATATTTCTGCAGGAAGTTGAAGGAGTAACGGTTGCATAAGCCAAAACATTTACTTCATCTTTTTCTCTATTTTCCTTATTGTATGTTTTAGGTCAAGGCTGTGTAAAGGTTTCATGTTCAATTAAATTTTTCTTTAGAATGGAAAATTTATCTGGAAATGGCTGCCTTCTTTCAGGTTATCTATAAAATGATGATGATGATAATAATAAGAAGCTGCTTAAACAAACACTCCGCATAACTATAAACATGGTCGTTGTAGAAATTTTCGATCGCAAATAATAATATACCTACCTATTGAAATATAAATCGGCAGCTGCATGGGGGTTTTCATGGCTTTGTATAAAGCATACCAGCATATCGTATTTTTCATAATTCTCATACTTTTGGGCCATCGTTAAAATTTAACAATAACACTTTATAAAAAAATTATCAGTAACTTTTTAAACTCTAATGACATAAATACAATTATTCTGCATGACAAGAGCTAAACGCCATTATGAAACTTTTGTTTTATAGCCTGGATAAGTCAAGGCCATAGTAGATGTTTTTGTTTATTTAGAAAACTACTTTTTACTATTGTAAGTATTAAAAAACTTTAAAAATTTTAAATCAAACTATAAGGTAATATTCATGGTGTATTGTATCGTCAATAATTTATTTTTCTTAAAACCAAATCCAAGGCCTACTGTCAATTTAAAGCTTGTTATTTAAAAAATATAAATTTCAACCGTCCTGGTAAAACAAAGTGCCAACTATTATATATTTTTGGAAAGCTCTCAGTAAGCAGAATGCAACTAAGAATAAATATACAGGGTGTTCCATTTAAAAAAACACAACTTTGGTATATTTCTCAAAAATGGGGATACCTGGAAAAATACTAACTACGCCACTGAATTCTACGTACAAAACTGTATAACACCCCCTTTTTATATTCTCGATACGGTATTAACTGAAATACAAGGGGTATCTGAAATTGCACCGTTTTCAATTTCGCCCTGTATTTCATAAACCAAGATGGCCATGATACACCGTTTAGGGCATCGTTTGTTTCACAAAAAAGTGGCACAGGTTTGCGAAAACCGCATCATTCTATCTGTACTAATAACGGAGATACCCGTCAAGGGTAAACGGAAAAAAAACCCCCGGAAAAAAAACCCCGGAAAAAATACCCCCGGAAAAAATACCCCCGGAAAAAAAACCCCCCGGAAAAAATACCCCCGGAAAAAAAACCCCCCGGAAAAAATACCCCCGGAAAAAAAACCCATAGGAAAAAAATATAAAAGAAACTCCACAAGCTGTACCAAACGGGTACAGAGAGAACGATACGACTAGCGTCTGGTAAATAATTGGCCGGTGAACTTGAAAAAGGCGAATATGAACAAAAAAGGTGGATTAGATGCCGTGTTAGCGCTGTTTAACCAATATAAGTCTATAATTATTACAATTTTTTTATATCTAGCATATACCGAATTGCAACCAAAAAGGTGGATTAGATGCCGTGTTAGCGCCTGTTTAACCAATAAAGTCTATAATTATTAGTTACAGCATTATGTGCGCATGCGGAAGCCAGGAAGCCAGGAAGCAAGAGTGATATTCCTGTCTGTAGACGCCAGTTTTACGTACCTTCGTATACTCCGCACGCGTGTTCTAAGTTTTTATATCGGGGTTTTTTTTCCGGGGGTATTTTTTCCTATGGGTTTTTTTTCCGGGGGTATTTTTTCCGGGGGGTTTTTTTTCCGGGGGTATTTTTTCCGGGGTTTTTTTTCCGGGGTTTTTTTTTCCTAGATTCCCCGTCAAGTGTCGAAAAGTAGACACCCTGTACAGTAAATGAAAAAAAAGTTGATTCTTAACTGTTACGATTCTATTTAAAGGAAAAAATGCGAATTTGAGTGTTGACAATGCAGTACAATTTACAGCAGATATGCTTAACGTTGGGAAAGCAGCAATATATAAACTTTTAAAGGAAGTAAAAAGTGTTGACGTCAAACCTCCAAAAATTTCTCCAGGACGACCAAAACTCGACCGATCTTGTTGATGAAGATCTGCACCACCCATCTCTTATCATTGAAGCACAATTGAAATCTCATAAGCAAAGGACACTCATCATTAATAAAATAAGTAACTTTAATTTTAGAAGGGCAAATTATCTTACAATGTACCAACTTTTTCAGGGAACACGCTGGAATGAATTGGAGTCGCTTACTGATGTTAATGATGCAGTTCGATTTTTCTATGACAAGATATATGAAATATTTAGAGTTTGTGTTCCAAAAAGTAACAGAAAAAAGCAATATCCTGTGTGGTTTTCTAAAAAAATTATAAAAAATATTAAAAAGAGAAACTAAGACGTAAAGCAAAAAAATCTGGCATAATTGAAACAAAAAGAAAATTTATTACACTTAGAGCTAAATTAAAACGGGATATTAAAAGGGCGTTTAATGTATATCTCAATAGAATACAACTGCAAATCAGTAGCGACTCGAGAGCATTCTGGCAGTACATAAAGAATAAAAAGGGCAATATGTATAAACCAATAAGATGTATTTGAATCACATACAATATGCTGATGGTAAAACTATCTCGAACGCGTTTGCAACTTATTTTAGTTCTGTATACGATAGCTCAAATAACATGAATGTTCAATGCGCGGAAAAAGACTATTTAACACAGGTTGTTTCTCTTAATGCTATTACAAACCATGATGTACGAGATGCTGTTAAAAGTCTTAAAGTAAACAAGTCTGTAGGGCCAGATAATATTCCTTCATATATCATTAAAGGCATGGTTGACTGCTTGCTTCAACCGCTCACATTTTTATATAATCTGACTTTAAAAACAAGCACATTTCCAGACGAATGGAAAAAAGTCAAAATATGCCCGATTTTTAAGAAAGGCGACAAAGCGGATATCACAAATTATAGACCCGTCGCAATTCTCTCTACTGTTGCTAAAATTTTTGAGTTCATCATTTATAAATTTATTTACAATTCAGTTATACAAAAAATATCTAGTTTTCAACACGGGTTTATGAAAAACAGGTCAACAGTTAGTAATTTAAGTAACATAACTCAATATATTTCAGAAAGTCTAGACAATAAATGCCAAGTGGACGTCATCTATACTGATTTTGCTAAAGCTTTTGACAAAGTCTCACATCAGGTATTGCTTTATAAGTTAGATAATGAATTTGGCTTTCACCCTACGCTTGTTCAATTCTTCTCGTCTTACTTACAGGGTCGAAAACAAAGAGTAGTTATAGGAGGTTACACGTCTAATTCGTATATAGCTACCTCAGGAATTCCGCAGGGTTCTAATCTTGGACCATTGCTGTTTCTCCTATTCGTAAACGATATACCAAAGAAAATTAAGGAAAGTAAAATTTTGTTGTTTGCTGATGATTTAAAACTATACTCTGTTGTAAAAAATGTTGCTGACTGTCAAAACCTTCAAAAAGATATAAATGAGATTCTGCAATGGTCCGAAATAAACAATCTTAAATTTAATATTGCCAAATGTTATATCGTTAGTTACAGTAGAAAAAAGAATTCTTTAAATTATGATTATAACATGGATGATGTAGTTCTAGCACGTGTGGAAGAAATCCAGGATCTAGGGGTAACATTTGATTCTCGACTATCATTTAAAACTCATATTTTGAATATAACGAAAAAAACATCTAGAATGTACGGATTTATTGTAAGGAATTGTAGACAGTTTACAAATTTAGATTGTATCAGACTTCTGTTTATATCATACGTACGTTGTATTCTAGAGTATGCTAGTATAATATGGAGCCCATGTTATGAAATTCACAAATATGCGATTGAGAGGGTACAAAATAAATTTTTAGGATATCTGTATTATAAAGAAACCGGTGCCTATGATTTAAGTGTAGCCAAGACAGAACTAATGTCCAGGTATAAGTTAGTTAGTTTGGAAAAACGTAGGAATATTGCTTCTGTTATCTACTTGCACAAGTTATTGCATAATAAAATTGATGATGTAAACCTCCTCCAACAAATAAACTTTAATGTTCCCTCATATAGAACAAGAAATTCATTAACATTTTATTTAAAGAATTCTCGTACAAATCACTGTAGTAATGCACCTATTAATGTAATGTGTAGGTTAGCTAATATCAATCAATTAAGATTTGACATTTTTTTGTATTGTAGTTAGAAATTCAGTCTATGTAAATCTCTTGTAACTTCTGTGTGTGATGGTGTGTGTGTGTGTGTGTGATGGTGTGTATGTGTGTGCTATCCTACTCTATAATTAGATCTAAAATGTATCTGTAGAGTTTGTAAGGTAAATAAATAAATAAATAAATAAATAAATAAAACTTGAGCTGGATCACGTTTTAATGCAAAGAATAAGGCGAAAATTCATAGTTTCTTTTTAAAAAAAGAAATTCCCACGCTGTAAAATTTTGTCCTCAATCCGAGAAGACCAGGACTGTCCATTTATGTGTAGATATACGCTTTGGAAATTATTAAAAAAATGGTTTTTGCGATATGGTCTGTTGGGGAAAAAATTACTTAAGAAGCATCCGAAAAGCCAGAGAAGAAATCAAAAAAATATCTTACCCAGACGAAAAAACTATGAACTTTTCGCCTTATTCTCTGCATTAAAACGTCATCCAGCTCAAGTTTTAGTCGTCCTAGAGAAGTTTTTGGAGGTTTGACGCCAACACTCTTTTCTTCTTTTAAAAGTTTATATATTGTTGTTTTCCCAACGTTAAGCATATCTGCTGTACATTGCACTGCATTGTCAACACTCAAATCCGCATTATTCCTTTAAATATAATCGTAACAGTTAAGAAATAACTTTTTTTTCATTTACTGTACAGGGTTATCCAACCAAGACTGGACAAGGCGATTTTTTGACTTTTCCTGTACTTTTATAAAAAAACTGAAATAGCCATCTTAAGTCATTTTCTCCCGCGAATTCGAATATCTTCGGCAAAAAACAATTGAACATCAAACAAAAGTACTAGGGGTCACTTTGATATTTTTTTAAATGGGATGCCGTATTTTTAATGAGCTTATCCGATTTCTCATATAAATTTTGATCTAAAATGTTGGATTTTTAATTCAAAAACGCCTTTTTTCTTCAGTTTTAAATTCGGAAAATGTTCGTCTACCGTAAGATTAATACCTGATAGATGGATACCCGTTTCACCTGTTCACCCTTTAACCTGCTTTAAAGCGTCCGTCAGTTAGACAAAATAATCAAGTTTCAAATTTCTATATATTTTTCACGAATTAATTACAAATTTAGTAGTTTTTGCAAATCTATTATTGCTTACGTATAAAAAAAGTATGACATATTAGAAAAAACTATAAACTAAAGTGAATAACTTTAATCTCAATAATATAATTGTTCTATGTGTCCTCCATTATTTTCAAAACATGACCGATGCCCCCTTTTCAATCTCTCCAAAGAATCTCTTACAATATTTTGGTCCTGGTTAAGTCTATTAATTTCATTTATAATTTTTTGCTGAATGTCCTCCAGACTTCTGTTGGGTCGTTGATAAACTACATTTTTTAAATGACCCCATAAAAATGTATCCATTGGCGTGATATCGGGGCTATTTGGTGGCCAATGAATTATTCCGTTACGGCCAATCCACTGATTGTAACGCTCGTTTAGGTATGTTACCACTTCTCGAACTGCATGAGGCGGAGCACCATCCTGCTGCCAAATGATATTGTTGTAGGCTTGCAATGGCAACCTTTCCAAGAAATCCTCGATATCGTTATGAAGAAAATGGAGGTATCTTTGGCCTGTTAAAGAGCCACGATAAAATAGTGGTCCAATAATTCGATTTTCTAACATCCCACACCAAACATTAAGTGAGCTCCAACCTTGAAACTTTATCATTTCATATCTATGAGGGTTAACTGCTGCCCAGTATCTTGTATTTTTCCGATTGTATACCCCCGATGTTGTAAATGACGCTTCGTCACTCCATAGAATTTTATTATATAAATTATAATCTTCGTCTTGCTCTCTCATCAGCATTGAAGCAACAAATCGAAATCGCAGTTCTTTTTGAAGCTGTGTTAAGTATTGAACGGGAAGGATGCAATATGGTTTTAGACCACATTTTTTTAAAGTTCTGTGAACTGTTCCATAGCTTACTCTCCGGAGCCCTGGACCATACCTTACTTCTCGTACCGCTTGCGGAATAGAACTCTTCGGATTTATAGTAAAATATTGAACAATAGCTCGATCCCTTATATTCCGTCTTTTCATCTTTCTTGGCTTATCTTTCAATGTCTTACTTTCTTCAAATAGGGTCTTAATTCTGAGAATTGTATCCACTGAAATGTGTCTCTGGAAACTCTCAAAAAATGTTCTTTGTGTTTGTCGAGCATTCTCTCCACTTTTGTAATATAATTTTATTACATTTAGCCGTTCTTCTAAAGAATATTTCATTATTTGTAATTAATTCGTGAAAAATATATAGAAATTTGAAACTTGATTATTTTGTCTAACTGACGGACGCTTTAAAGCAGGTTAAAGGGTGAACAGGTGAAACGGGTATCCATCTATCAGGTAATTAATCTTACGGTAGACGAACATTTTCCGAATTTAAAACTGAAGAAAAAAGGCGTTTTTGAATTAAAAATCCAACATTTTAGATCAAAATTTATATGAGAAATCGGATAAGCTCATTAAAAATACGGCATCCCATTTAAAAAAATATCAAAGTGACCCCTAGTACTTTTGTTTGATGTTCAATTGTTTTTTGCTGAAGATATTCGAATTCGCGGGAGAAAATGACTTAAGATGGCTATTTCAGTTTTTTTATAAAAATACAGGAAAAGTCAAAAAATCGCCTTGTCTAGTCTTGGTTGGATAACCCTGTACATGGACCGACTCTAGGGCGTTTAGGCAATTGTTACAAATTCTCCATATTTAATTAAAAAAAACACTGACACTTCACACTTTGACTAGTTTCACTGAGAAACAAACACCCAAAGTAGGTATGTATAGATATAAATAGGTGTATTATTCCAATAGAGGCACCTATAAAGGCATAATAACCACATAATTAGCAAACAGTTAATCAGGATTAGGTACAAAAAAAGGAATAAAATGATATGCCTATTTAAACCTATACAATACATAGATATTTAAGGGAGTTATAATGCTCGTCAAAATAGAAAAAAAAATACTCATCAACATGTGGTCAAAAAGGCTTCTTTTCTGATAAACAGGGTGTCAAAACTTCATTTTTTTTTTATCGTTTTTCTCCCATATTTTCCGAAATAATTATTTCAAATTTGGTACACTAATTAGTTTTTTGAATCTTTACAAGCAAACTAAACTAATTTTGCTACACAATGAAACCCATATGATTTAACACAAAGCGATTCAGATTTACATAATATGTGTACGAAGAGAAAAAAGAAGATTGATAATTAGAATACTGTAAAGCAACAAAAACACTTTCAAAAAACAGAGAATCAAATTTTCAAAATTTTATTTTATTGGGCTAAAAAAGAATAGAATTGAATTACACGGCAGAGAGAGGGTAAGTTTTCTAAACCTTATTTCCTGTCACCACTGCACATAAAATTCACTTACATTCATAAAAAAGCTATTTTAATACTTACGGTAAACTTTGGTAAGATTAGCTAATGCCCAAACAGCCCACCTTTGGCACTCGGGCGTGTGGTATATTTTAACGAGATACAAGATAGGTTCAAACGATCGGTAGTTTATGTTTCTCTGCGAACTCAAATCCCAACTGAAAATATAGAAACAAATGAATGTTTTTTTAATGTAAAATTTCGGGCAGCATTAGGGAGGACATTGGGGGTAAACACTACTGGAAATCAAAGGACCAGCAACAAGTATTTAATGAACATTTAACAGCCAGAAACAAATTTTTACTTGGAAAAGTTAAAGAATTGAAAAAATTTAAATATAAATTTGTATGGTGCAAAAATGGAAAAGTATTTGTGAGAAGAAATGAAGAAGAAAATATATTTCATATAACAAATGAAGAAGGAATAAAAAAACTTAAAAAAGGGGGTACATTTTAAGCTAAATTATATTTAATATTCTACTTATTTTCAAGTTTTTAAATTTAATATATTTTATTTTTTGTACTATAAGTACACATTTATATATTTTATACATAACTTTTTAATATCTTTAATTTAATAATGAATAAATATATATCAAATTTTAAAATAACAAGTATTGAAACGCAACTTATTGAAGATAAGAATAATTTTAATAATTCAATTATAAGCCCATTTAATAATATTTCATTATACCACAATAATATTTGAAGCATTTCAAAAAATTTTGAGGAAACCAAATTATTTTTGTGTCAACTCGACCATAATTTTGATGTCATAGTGTTAACAGAAATTTGGAAAGTTTTTAATACCGACTTATTTGAATTAAATAATTATGATATAATTTTTAATAATGGAGATTTCAATAACAGTGACGATATTATAGTGTATGTTAAAAATAAAAACAATTACTCTTTTAAAAGTATATCTTATGAAAAAATAATAGTCATTTTCTTAAAACTATCAATTGGGAAAAAAATTAATATCATAAGTATATATAAACTTCCCCCACTAGATGCTATCTAATTTACTATAAATTTAAAGAATTTTTTGATACTATCAAATATACTTGTGAAAATGAAACACTAATTTTAGTAGGTGATACAAATATTGATATTTCTTCAAAATCTAAAGATAGTAATGAGTATATAAACTTGTTGAGTGAATATAATTTTACATCATTTATAAATAAAAATACGAGAGAAATAAAAGAACATACCTCTTGTATTGATCATATCTTTGTAAAAACAAATGAAAATTCAGATAATTTTAAATCAATATTCTTTAAGTATCAAATAACGGATCATTACCCAATAATTTTACAAAAAAGACTTATTGATAATATTGGCAATAGAGAACCTTTATTAACGTACAAAAATTATGTTAATTACTATAAATTAAAAGAAAATATGGCAAAAACAGATTGGGCAAATTTCTATTCCTATTCTGAAACAAATGACTTATTTAATGATTTAACAAAAGAGATTCAAAATAATGTACAGAAATGTACAACTCAAATTAAAATAAAAAATAAAAAGAAAAGAGAATGGATTGCTAGTGGCTTACTAAATTCTATTAAGACAAAAAACGAGCTCTATAAAAAATTACAGAAAAATAAAAATGATCGATTTTTATTATATAAGTATAAAATTTATAAAAACAAATCAACTAAACTAATTAAAGAGACAAAAACTAATTTTTATAAACATGAAATTGATAACTGCCAAAATTCTAATCAGGATATGTATAAAACCATTAAAAAAGTATGTAATAAAAATCAGAAACATAAGAGTATAAGCGAAATTAAAATTGAGAATGAGTTAATTACGGACAAGAAACGTACTTATAGCTAATAACTTTATTGACTATTTTTCTACAGTTGATGAAAATCTAGCAAATAAAATCAATAAATGTAATAACACATTGTTAAATAAGAAAATAAACAATTTTGACTCATTTTATTTAGAAGAAACTAATCATCAGGAAGTTGAAAATATAATTGATAGTTTAAAATTAAAAAAATCGCCTGGTGTCGATGGTGTAACCACGGAAATAATAAAATCTATTAAAGCTACTATTTCTAGGCCACTAACTTTTCTTATAAATAAAATTTTTGAAACAAGTATATATCCAGAAGCTTTCAAAATTAGTGTAATAAAACCTATTTTTAAAAATAAAGATTCAAGTAAAATTCGTAATTATGGGCCTATAACATTAATATCTTCATTAGCTAAAGTTTTTGCAAAAATTTCAAAAATACGAATTGATAATTAATAATTTATAAAAATTAAAGATAGACCAACTTTTGGGACAATTTAAATAAGAAAATTAAAAAAGATTTTAAAATTATTATAAAAAATTGGTTTAATAATAATTTATTAACAATTAATTTTAATAAAACAAATTATCTTCCTTTTACTTTAAACCTAAATAATGTACCACAAAATATGAATAGCATCAATATTAGCGAAGACATTCAAATTTTAAAAGTTAGTCATGTAAAATATTTAGGAATAATTTTTGACAGTAAATTAAATTGGAATTTTCAAGTAAAGTATTTGACTAAAATATTAAGCAGTTTATATTATCAATTTTTAAAAACATTACAAAATTTCTGGATATAAAACATCTAGAAATATTATATTATGCATTAGTTAAAACTCATTTAAATTAGGGAACTTTAGTTTGTGGAGGAATAAACAGAACGATTAAAAAATTATTACATTATTAAACGATTAAAAAAGTATTACAAAAAAGATTTTTGAAAATTATATTTAATAGGGCTATCTTTATCCTTTAAAAGAATTATATTCAGAAACAAAAAAGATGAACGTTAGACAAATTTACATTTATTATATTTTAATACATATTTTTAAAAGTAAAAACCTTATACAATTTAAAGAACATAACCATAATACACGTTATAAAAATGAAATATCCATAAAACCCAAAATAAATAAGTCCGTAGGACAAAAGCTTTTAAATATTTATGCTTTTATTTAAATGATTATTTACCAACAAATATTAAAAAAAGTATTTCATAAAAAAATATAAAATTGAAATAAAAACATTAATATTGGAAACAAACGCAAGTTTATTGAAAAATAACATAATAACATGTCATTGTAACTATTTGAAATAAACTTATTATTATTATAAAAAGTACATTTGAAATTGTTGGACGTTTACTATCGCTTGAAAGTAATTGGGCACATATATAATTTTATCAGAGCTGTTAAAGTTATAAAGAGACTTAGTAGAAGTTTTAATTCGCTTTAAAAAATCAAGTAAGTTGGGATCAAGAGAGGTCTTTAAGAAAAGTTGATACTGGCATTTCCAACCCTGAACCAGATGACGCACTTCTGGAATATTTAAGGGCAAATCCTTTTGAAACTGCAAGACACCCTGTCATTGATACGGGATTTCATGGATCTCAACCAACCGCCAGCAGAACAGTAGTAGTAGTAGTAGTAGTAGTAGTAGTAGTAGTAGTAGTAGCGGACGGGGAGGCTTTGACGCCAAGCAGTTTTGACCCTTTTTGCCGACCCCGTTTTAACGTATGGGTAATGTCAGCCAAACGGGACCTACAGTTAAACGTGGGTTCCTAACCACAATCTAATCGACAGATGTTATTCTCGGCACAGTATTTTTACGGTCTTGTTATTATTAACGTCTCTTTGCTCATCACCAACCTCGACGAGCTAAGGGTCTAGGACTATTCAGCGCAGGCGTTTCAGCGCCGCCGTTTCATCGCTAGGACATTTCAGCGCCGGCCCATTTCAGCGCTAAATTATTTCTCAAGATTTTATAATTAAATATTTATAATAAAAATGATCTAAATAGAATTTATTAAATAAAATTAAAAATAGAAAAAATATTGGTAATACAAACTAAAAAAAAAGCAATAACTAAAATTTGTTTAATAAATAGAATTTATTAAATAAAACTACAAAAAGATACAATATTGGTACTACAAACTAATAACATTTTTAATATATATACAATTAAGGGTAACAATAATAATTAATTAATTAATTTATAATACAGTTTATCCACTAAATTCTTTCTCCTTATTTTTTAACTGACTATTAAGTATGTAGTTACTCTCATAATATAACAAAGGGAACTTTGTAATAATAATTATAATAATAATCCGTAATTATTATCATAAAATTATTAAACTTTAAAAATATTAAAAAATTTTGGCGCTGAAATGAACGGCGCTAAAAAGGGCAACGCTGAAACGTCCTGGTGGTGAAACGGCGGCGCAGAAACGGCAGTGCTGAAAAGGCTGCGCTGAATAGTCCCATTCCCACGAGCTAACCCTTAAACGTCCTTGTGTGTAGCTAAGAAAGTTATGTATGTCGCGGGGACCCTTGAACCATCCGGAACACCATCAGACCCGTGCACTCGAGACCCCGCCGCCAATTCTCTGGTCAAGGTCTTTACCTCAACCATACGAACATCATTCAGTGTCCGAGATACACCATCCGCACCACTGATCATCCTTCATTTGGCTCAAGGGTCTCTTCCTTGAAAACAGGCCGTTTCTAGAGTGCCGTTGAGAATTTGCCGGTGTGTGTTGCATATATGGTGACCTGGGCCCTGCAAACTGAAAAGGTCTGCTGGGCCAGCCCGGGCTTGAACCAGGTACTTGTAGCATGGGGAGCGAGAATGCTGCCACGCGACCAGGTCGTCACGTAGCAGAACAGTAAAAGAATCTGACAAAAAAAAACGCGTGCCGCGAAAAAAAAACAAAATGCTCACAGACCAACGGAGGCAGTGTCGGGTACTTTTCTCCCTAAATTATATGCAGGGTGTCCGGTAAGTTCTAATTTCTCGGGAGCATACAGAGGAGGTCAAAATAACCCTAAATAGTCATAGAAAAAAATCCTAAAGTGTCTCTTTACGGAGGAGATATGGTGCCCTAAAGGGGTACCCAGCGATTTACTTTTTGGCTCTAACTTTTGAATCGACTTGTATAATTTAATGAAATTTTAATATTTTATAGAGGACATAAAGAGTCATTTAACCATACTACAGTAGATGTTTTACATCGCCAGGGAAGTCGGGAACGGAGTTGCCACCACACTCGATGTTCCAATATTTTGACAGGTGTCATTTGACATAGCTGAAAACTGATTTTTTTAAATTCTCTGGTTATTCCTCTTTAAAGAAGGTACTCTTAATTTATTTTGATAAAACGGGCGGTTTTCGAGATAAATCAGTTTTTATGCGAAACACTCAAAAGTTACTAATGCTAAATGCAAACAGGTCAAAATCAGGTTGTTATTGTTAATACCTACATAATGAACTACTATTGACGAAAGTTGTCAATACCGCCTTCAAGTAAAAATAATTTCAAAAAACGGAACAATATTCTTACGCAGAATATGCTGATATGCATTTAATTTATAGTGAAGCGCTGTCCAACTCTTCGAAGGCAAGAAGACTTTATTCTAAAAGATTTCCAGCCCGAACATTACCAAGTCAAAAAAACCTTTTAAGGGGTTGATCGTAGCCTAAGGGAAACAGGTAAAAGACGATTAGAAAGTAATTATTAAAGTTAACGAATTAATTCTTAAAATTTTTTTATTCAGAGTCATTTTTGCCGCGACGTCGCGGTGAGGGACCTCCCAAGAAAGCACGAGCCCCTCACATAGAGGAACAAATTTTGCAAGATATTGCTGACAACCCTTCAAACAGCATAGGAACAAAAAAACACTAAACAATGTTACAAAATGGGTTTTACATGAAACTCTAAAAGAACAGTTACTTCACCCGTACCATGTTCAAAAAGTACACGCTATGTCTTTGGATGATTATCCAGCAAGACTTCAATACTCCAACTGGTTTACACAGTAACATAACGCAAATCTAAATTTTTCTAACCTTATAAACTCACACAATTTACAAATTTGGGCTAATGAAAATCCGCACGCCATAATTCATCAACAAAGGTTTATGGTAAATATGTGGGCTGGCATTATCGGAACTAATCTTATAGGTCCATGTGTTTTGGAAGAAAGACTCAATGGTGAGATTTATTTACAATTTTTGCAGCAAAATTTGAATAATTTGTTGGAAGACGTGCCTCTTGATAGAAGAATGCAAAGGTGGTACATGCATGATGGTGCTCCACCTCATTATTACCTTATAGTACGTCAACACTTAACAAGCGTTTTTGGCCCTCGATGGATAAGTCGAGGTGGGCCTGTTTCATGGCCACCAAGGTCTCCAGACCTAAATCCCTTTGACTTTTACTTCTGGGGACATCTAAAAGAACTAGTTTATTCAACACCAGTAAATTCTAGAGAAGAACAACTAGCGAAAATAACACGGTATTCTAACGAAGTCCGTAATAATGCCGGAATATTATTTGCAGTGCAGCGGGAAAATATTCAAAGACTAAGAAAATGTATTGAAGTACGTGGAGCCCATATTGAACATTTGCCAAAATAACATTTTCATTATTTTCGTATTTTAATAACATTGTTAATTAATTAAGTTCCTATCAACCCTTTGAAAGGTTTTTGGACTTGATAATTTCTGAGCTGGAAATCTTTCAGCATAGAGTCTTTTTACCTTCCGCTTCCCAAAAATGAAATGCATATCAACATACCCTGTGTATTTTATTTTTACCTGTTTGTGTTTAGCATTAGTAACTTTTGAGTGCTTCGTATAAAAACCGCTTTATCTCGCAAACCGCCAGTATGATCGAAATAAATTAAGAGTAGCTTCTCTGATGAGGAATGACCAGAGTCACAGCTTCCTTTACTTCCAAGCTATGAAGGACAAAGTCTGGCAACGTTGCAGGTAGACCGATGATTCTCTATTTTTGTTTGTGCTCTTGTCACAAAATTGTAAACTATTTTACAATTTTGTGCTCTTGTGCTTGTGATCTTATCTGTTTTGTGCTTGTGATTGTGAAGTGCATCGACAAGTCTCGACGCATACGTTGTTTGTTATTTTCCCGAGTTTTAGTTATCAATGTTATCATTATAGGAAAATCTTAAGGTTAGTTCCAATGTTTGTTTAACTGGCAAAATGTTTTTATTTACGTGCGGCAAGGTTTAAAAAAGGGACGATTGAACTACCCCAATATATTTAAAAAATGATTTGAAGGTAAACTAGCTAAAGAAATTTGTGACTTGGCTTGATATATGGCATAACGATCCAGAGGGGGTGAGTTTAACTAGGGACACTTATGATGCTATTAAACGTAGTAGGTACCAGAGCACCACAGTTCTAATAGAAATTATAGAATACTCATTTATCCATTTTGAAATAAAATACATTTTAGCTGGTAAATTTCAAACAGATACCCTTGAAAAAAGATTTGACCGATATAGGAACCTTTCTGGTTGTAACTGTCATGTATCATTTAAACAGATCCTCGAATCAGAAAAAAAAAATTAGACTTCAAAGTATTGTAAAGTCAGGGTTAAAAAATGTTACAGTGTTAAAATCAAATACTCTGTTAAGCATGATATTGAAAGTACAGAAATATTAGAGTTTCCTTACATATTTCAATAGGATTACATATCTTAAGGATTACCAGTTGGATGAGTCTGTTTAAATGTATAGGTATATGTATTATATAGCCCATTCTATCTACAAAAATAGGAAATTAAAATGCATGGGTTGCAAAAACTTTATTATAAATAAAACAATGCAGTCTTCCTCCACAGTTTAATAATTAAACTGTGGAAGAAGATTGCATTGTTTTATTTATATTACATTGACTCCACTGAAAGTATGGACTATTTTTTCAACTTTGAAAACCTTATTGTTCGAGTCATAGGTTTAAATGTGGGGGATGAATATTTTGATTCTTTGCAAAGGGGGGGTTTATGTCTTGCTACCAATGAAGTAAATATTATGTACTTTCATATATTTGCAGCTTTTCAGTTTATTATAGCTACTAAAGAACTTAAGCTTAAATTTTTGAATCGGCAAAATCACCAAGTTCTTTTAGCTAAACTAGGTTTGGCTAGTTTAGAAAGTGGTAGCTTTCTGATACCGCTTAATGAGACATGTCCCTGTGAAGAAAGCTATCGAAAAATGTTTTATAAAGTAGCACTTACTCTTAGCAATATATTACTAAACAATTACACAAAAAACAGAAATGACCTTCAACACCAAAATACATCATCAAAAAAAAGAAAGCTCTTTTCACTTTAAAATAGGTTTTAAAATCACTAATTTTTTTAAGTTAATTTAAATTTCCTATTATTATATTATATATATATTATATTATTATATTCTTGTTACTTATTAGACATATCTATAATGAAGTAAAATGCGAAAAGTTCAATAAATAATTTCAAATAAACCGTAATTTTTATCGCCTAAACGGGCGAATCTGCACTTTAGTTGCGTTAGTTACTTATTAAAAATCGGTCTACCTCTGACAGGATTTACGACGTTGCCTTTCTTACTTCACGGCTTGGAAATGTAGGGGGCTATGCCAGAGTATTTAAAAAATCGGTTTTCGGCTCTGTCAAATGACACCGGTCAAAATTTTGGACCAACGAGTGTGGTGGCCAGTCCGTTCCTGATTTCCCTGACGATGTAAAACATCTACTGTAGTATGGTTTAACGACTCTGTATAGTCTCTATAAAATATTAAAATTTCATTAAATTATACAAGTCGGTTCAAAAGTTAGAGCCAAAAAAGTAAATCGCCGGGGCTCTGTATCTACGTTAAGGGTCACTTTAGGAATTTTTTTTCTATTACAAATTATGGTTATTTTGACCTCCTCTGTATGCTCCCAAGAAATTAGGAGGTACTTAGCAGACACCCTGTATACCGCGATAATCAATTTTGGAACACGGTAGTGTTCACTGACGAGAAGATTTTTTAGTCAATGGACAATATCATATATACCGTCCAGATAACACAAGATTCGAAGAACGGTACACTAGTGATCTAGCCTTTAGAGCTGGACGATTTTCTGTGAATGTGTCTGGGGTTGGATTTGTGTTTATGAGCCTGGTATCTTATGTCGATTGGCGGGAAGGTTTAACACCGAACATTATATGTCTGTTCTGAAACATATAATGTTCCCATATGTTGAACAAATATATCCAAACAACTATTTCGTCTTTCAGCAGGATAATTGGCCCAGTTCATAATAATAATAATAATAATAATAATAATATATTGTCTTTATTGAGAACGTAAAATCAAAAGCAAGAAAAGAAAATTACAATTCCCAAAAGGCGAAGTCTAGCTAACGGAATTGTCAGCTACTCAACATTAACCTAATAATAGTTAAATACAAAAGATAAAAATATTCAATATCATTTGCTTTTTTTAAATAATTATAAACATGGACATAGCTATTATAAACGAAATAATTACGAAACTTATCATTAATACGTTAAATCTTCCTATGTCTCAACAACGTTTTCCTGCTTATTAAATAATGCCAATTTAAGTTTTTTACGAAACAAAGACATAGTCTCAATATTAAAGTAAGCAATGAACTGATTATAGAGCACTACTATGTTGTATGTAAAAGAGCGCTGGAAGATAGCTGTTCGGTGCTGAGGCATAGCAAGAGGATTCGATCTAATAGGTATAGCGTGAACATCTCGGCGAAAAACAAGTTTAGATCTTAATACCGCAAATGCTGTGAGAGGATGGTTTCCACATAATCATGTGGAAGTTGTGTCATGACCTGCTTATTGTCCCGATATTTATCCCATAGACAATGTCTGGGGTCTAATTGTAAAAGAAATTTTAGACTTCGCAACTCCAATGAATTATTGGAAGTTATACAGGAGTGCTGAAAAGGGTTTGATCTAAATTTTATTGTCAATTCCAGGCAAATTGGCTCAAATGGTCGATTCATATGAACAAATATTGTGTGTGCATTTGCTGTTATTAGTGAGGTACGTCGAGTTTGAAAATTAGCAATAATATAGAAATATTGTTATTTATTACAAATCACATTTTACTGGACTTTCTTATTTTGCTTATCGACGCCAATGCTTTGCTCGTCATTTTACTGCAATAACTTTAAAAACAATAAATCAATCGAAAAATCCTGATTTACACAAATATGGCAATGCTCCTAGGACTTGAAGCCATTTTCAATTAATACAACTGTACGTTACACATCCGAAAAGTTCGTTAACAGGACTCGCAGGCTTCCAAAATTACATGCCTCGTCCTGTAAAATAGTAGTTCCCGGTCTTGTCTGCTATTTAGATTTACTGATGACTTCACATATTAATTTAATTTTAACAAATAACTGCACATGCGGAACTCATTTAAAAGGAAATATCGTGTCGACATTAAATATTAAAACTTAAATGAGAATTTTTTCGAGTACAACGTACCTATCAATTGCTGTGACCATTTTATTAAGAACATGTTGTCGTGAAGGTTCCTCTACAGTCCACACTTCAGGCCCATCAGATGCTAAAATAAAGTTTATAATAAATAAAGGAATCATACATAACTATTATTAAATATCAAATATATTAGTTATACAGGGTTATTCACGTTATTTGTCAAGACGTATTATAGCCAAATTATTTGTTTTGGATTAAAAAAAAAAACCGTTTTCGGGGCCTGTTAAGGGTACGTTTTAAAATTATTTTCATAAAGTACGGGTTGTCCCAAAAACACGAAAGGTATCAAAGTTGTATTTTTTTAAATGGAATGCCCTGTGTATTATTTTATTATCAGTCTCTACGATATAAATACGAAATAAAATGAGTTTAATGGTTTTATTGTAGTTAAACCCTACGGTTTATGAAATATTTCGTATTTTGTGAAAATGTAATAACAATTTTAATCATTAAATTCTTAATATGTATTTTCTTTTTTCAAACCAATTAGGTTTTATGAAGAATTCACTAACTTATACAAAGTGTCCAAAAAGTACGACAAAATAAATACAAGTTTGAAATGATAACAATTTATTTAATTTAAATAGTATTTTATGTCAGCAATAGATGTAAAATTTAATTATCTATCGAATATTTTTTTTTAATTTCATAATTTCTTATCGATAAAGAGTTTTTTTCAGTTTTCGTAGTATACCGAGTGATGCATGGCTTAGTTGAATATAGGAAATCCCATGTAAATATTGAGGTGTCTAAATATTGGCTCTCCTGTATATTTTAGAGAAAAAATGTATTATAATTTTTTGAAGAGGCTGACATGATAAACCCATGTGCCAAGTTTAAATAAGCCTATCCTAACTTATTCCATTAAATGTGATAGCAAAATTACAAAATTTTCATAGATTAGGTAACTCAGAGAAAAGCAATCCGAGTCATCTTGAAGCTACCTTACAGAGCTGACTGTAGAGAGGGATACAGACGGCTTGGAGTTTTGACTGTCCCTGCCATGTATATTTTGGAGAATCTGATATTCTTGAAAAAGAATTTTAACGAATACACCACTCATGGAGATATTCATGTGCACAATACACGGCACCAACAGGATATCCTGGTTGCCTTCCATAGAATCAATAGATCCAGATGGGCAATGAATTACCATGCACCTAAACTTTTTAATAGGCTACCCCGTCCGTGGAGGGACTTGCCTCTGACGGAGTTTAAAAGAAAAACAAAGGAGTTTTTGAGTTCTAGATGTTTCGATTCTCTTCAGGAATTTTATAATTGTGATCTCCATGGCTTTATTTAGATATGACACTTTTATTTTTGGACACGTGATATATTTTGTATACAGGGTGGCGCACCATATACGACGCGGTCGTTTAATGGAAAACGGCTGAATCCTTAAAATTTCTTTTTATTGGGTGAATGCAGGAACTTTGGGGGTACAATTTAAAATTATTTTGAAACATACCGGATGTCCCAAAAAAAAGATCCATATCAAAGTTATATTTTTTTAAATGGAACACCCTATATTTTATGACATTTTTGGATTCTAAGGACCAAACTAGGATAAGTAACTGTCATCTTCCCTATACCTAACTCTTTTAGTTTCTGAGATATTTTAGAATATGTAGAATTGCATAGTATATTTTAAAATTTAATATCTAGTAGACACATTAATTTTGAAAATTCATATGAAACTCCAATTATCAGCTAAGTAAATCAGTTTCGTAAGTTATTAAAGTTTTGGTCAAAAAGATATACAGGGGGTTCAAAAAGTAATGTTTAATTTTAATTACATACAAATCAGGTTAACTTCTTTATTTTAAATGGAACACCCTGTATATTATTGCGGCAAATAATGGCAAATTAAGTTGTCTTTCCAAATGTATTGGGGTTCCCTATATCTATCTTTAATAGTTTTTAGTTTTTAAATAATTTATTTTTAAAAGTACATCAGTTAAGACATTTTAACACAATTAGGCTGGCGCGACAGGGTCGTTGTTACCTACAATGAATTTTTGTAATAATATTGGTTAAGTTAAATTATATTATCCATTAAAAAGATTTGCGATACCTACCTTTAATAGTTTTTCCATTTTTTAAATTTTATAATGAGAATTTACTTTCATATTTTTATTCAAAACTTTTTTTAAAATATCAGGGTGGCTTTGAAACAGCGGCCATATTCGTTTATAATTCAATTGTCTATTTTGTTATGTGCGTGAAAATAAAGTGTTATTAAATTATTACAATGAAGACTTATCCTATTCAAGAAAGAACTGATATGATATTGGTAGCTGGTGAGTGCGAAGAAAACTGCTTTTTGGCATCAAGGCTTTACGCTCAAAAGTTTCCCGAGCGAGATCATTCAAACAGAGCCGTATTTAAAAGACTTCTAGAAACATTTCGAAGAACTGGTAGTGTCGCTTACGAAAAGGTAAACAGGCGAAAACCCATGTTGGGAAATGAAGAAAATGAATTTCTTGTGATTGGCTCTGCTATTGAAAACCCCCATATAAGCCAACGGAAAATTTTTCAAGAAACAAATATAAGCAGACGCAGTATCTCTAGAATATTTGAAAAACATAAATTTTACCCATACCACATTCAACTGCACCAAGCACTATACGAAACGGATTTTCACCGAAGACTTGAATTTTGTTTATGGGTTCTTGACAGTCAAGGAGAGGAGGAAAACTTCTTTGACTATGTTTTATTTTCCGATGAATCGACTTTTCATAACAACGGGCTAGTCAATAGACACAACTTTCACTACTATAGCGATTGCAATCCCAATTTTTTTCGTACTCTCGATCGCCAACATAGATGGTCAGTTAACGCTTGGGGTGGAATTGTGGGATCACATGTAATAGGTCCATACTTTTTTGATGGCACTTTAAACGGTATCAAATTTCGAAGATTTTTTTGTCAAGATTTACCTCTACTATTGGAAAATGTGCAATTAGAAACAAGAGAGAGAATGTGGCTACAGTTAGATGGGGCGCCTGCGCATTTTCAAAGAGATGTGCGGCAAAATCTAAATGCACATTTTCCTAACAAATGGATAGGGAGAGGCGGCCCACAAAACTGGCCGGCAAGGTCACCAGATCTAACTTGTCTGGATTTCTTTCTGTGGGGATATGTCAAAAATATTGTTTATAATATCCCGCCAACAACTCCAGAAAATATGAAAGAACGGATAATAGCTGCCTTTCAAACAATAACTCCTGAGATGCTAATTAAAGTTAAATTGTCCTTTGAAAAGAGAGTCCTATGGTGTATTGAAAAGAATGGGCAACATTTTGAGCACTTACTTTAATTTATATTTTTTATACATTAGTGAATTCTACATAGATTAGTCAAAAATATTGTTATAATGTTAAAAAATTCGTTAGTTAAATAAATAATGTTTAAAAACTAGAAAACAGTTTAAGTTAGGTATAGGAAATTATAATACATTTTGAAAGGCAACTTAATTTGCCATTATTTGCCGCAATAATATACAGGGTGTTCCATTTAAAATAAAGAAGTTAACCTGATTTCTATGTAATTAAAATTAAACATTACTTTTTGAACCCCCTGTATATCTTTTTGACCAAAACTTTATTAACTTACGAAATTTATTTACTTAGCTGATAATTGGAGTTTCATATGAATTTTCAAAATTAATGTGTCTAGTAGATATTAAATTTTAAAATATACGGTGCAATTCTACATATTCTAAAATATCTCAGAAACTAAAAGAGTTAGGTATAGGGAAGATGACAGTAACTTATCCTAGTTTGGTCCTTAGAATCCAAAAATGTCATAAAATATAGGGTGTTCCATTTAAAAAAATATAACTTTGATATGGATCTTTTTTTTGGGACATCCGGTATGTTTCAAAATAATTTTAAATTGTACCCCCAAAGTTCCTGCATTTACCCAATAAAAAGAAATTTTAAGGATTCAGCCGTTTTCCATTAAACGACCGCGTCGTATAGGGTGCGCCACCCTGTATATGTATATTTGTATTCTGAATTTTGAGAGAATTTTATAATTATGTGACATCGTTTAGTTTGAGTTATTGGTTATTAGTTAGTAATACTATGAACTACCTGACTTGTGTAAGCAAATTTTGTATTAGCACCAATAAATTTACTTTACTTTACTTTACTTTACTTTACTAATACACCAAACTCCAGCAAATAATTTCTATGACGCTATTGACGTAAGGCTGGACATAACGAATAAAGATTATTTCATAATAAAAACATGAATGTGGCGAAACAGGAGATCTTGAACATTATGTATTTAATTTAAAGAAATAGTCCATTCTCGAAGTGGAGTTGAAATATAGGGAAAAGGGGAGAGAAAGTCAAAAAGTCTTTCTCCACTAATTTATTAGTGAGCTATCAAAGGCTCAATTTAGAAAATTAAAACGTCTCTACATGTTTCGAAGGTAGTAACCTTCATCTTCAGGAGACCAAAGTAGTGCTGCAGTTATTATCAGCAGTAGAGAGAAAACTGTTGGTGAAAAATGACGTTGATGGAGCTTTTTTAAAAAATATTTTGCAAAGATATTAAAAAATTGAATGCAATCAGCATACTAAAATTGTAAATGAAAGTGAAATGTTATATTTAATTCAAAATTTCTGAAAAGACACTGTCAATTTGTGGTCGAATTTAAAAAGGGAAGAAATTCGTCATTTGAAAGTCATAAGTCAGGATATATAAAAAGAATCTTTTGGGCATTCTAGGTCATATTAGAGAAAGATTTTTGTTAGCGTTTTATGAGAAATTATAATGTTGAAATTTCATTTGTAAATTAATTATTGGAGACCTAAGGTCCCGTCAACTTGTGTTATGTTCGTCCCATTATGTAGGGAAAACAATATAATTAGATTTAATATAAAATTATTAAAAACAGATCTTATATTTTATATACCCTTAAAGACTAAAATAGGGAGACGGACACGGTTAAAATGAAAAAATTTCATTATATAGGTATAATATACAGGGTGCTACTTTATGATGTGGCGTAATTTCAAGGGAGTATTCCTGAACCAAATTCAAATAGAAAAGTTCATATAAACATGTGTCCTGAAGAGTCTGGTTTTCAAGCTACAGGGTGTCAAGGTTTAAAAAAAAAATTGGTTTTTTACTAATATCTAAATGATCCTTTTACCGATTTTGTTGAAATCTGGCAGGGTTATTCATTGTAATAAGACGCTAAGTTGGCACTAACTAAAAGAAAATTATAAGTTCCAGTGGCGTCTCGGGGGGCAGTGTCACGAATAATATTGACAAAAAAAATGTACGCTACTGAGTTTTTTGAAAAATTTAAATTTTTTTCACATTGGGCATCTACAAATACAACTTTTTTGTCTCTTAATATCTTTTCGTATATTACTTCGTTTTCGAGGAAAAAAATAAAAACGACTTCATTGCATGTCGGAAAATTGTTAAAATAAAATCAAGTTAACTTTGATCGTTCAGTATATTTATTTCTAAGCCATTTTTTAAAATCTAACAAACGAAATGTAATGACTTTTTACAAGAAATGTTGGAAATGACTACCTCCCGCTTCTATGCAGGCTTCTGCTCTCCTTCTTATCGAGCGACGAACTCTTTCGAAAATTCCATTAGTGTTACGAATGGTTTCACACCCATCAATAATTCTATTCCTTAGTTGTTCTTCTGTCTCGATTGGTGTAACATAAACTAATGCTTTTAGGTGCCCCCACAAATAGAAATCTAGGCTGTTTAAGTCAGGCGATCTAGGTGGTCAGAATTGTGGTCCTCCACGACCTATCCAACGATTTTGGTAAGCTCCATTCAAATACTCACGAGCCAATATGCTAAAGTGGGCAGGAGCACCGTCATGCATGAACCAATGTTGTTGACGTAAATATAAAGGAACATTTTCAAGAAGCAGAGGCAAATCATTTTGTAGAAAATGACTGTAAGATTGTCCGTTAAGACGTCGTGGTAAAAAAAAAGGTCCAATCAAATAGTCATCTAAGATACCGATCCAAACGTTGACAGAAAATTGTTCCTGAATATTTGACTCTGTAATAGCATGAGGATTTTCTTGGGCCCAGTTATGATTAAGTATTATGGAAATTAATTATTGCATTTCTGGAAAAATGGGCTTCGTCCGTAAACATAATGATGAAATGAAAGTGAGGATTTCTGCAAGTCTTTGATAATACCATCTACAAAATTGCGTCCGCGGTTCAAAATCTCTTGGCAGAAGAGACTGAACTCTTTGTACGTGATAAGGATACAACAGGGAATCTCTTAAAATTTCCCATGCCATTTTATAACAAATATTTAATTCCCTACCTATTTTTCGGGTACTAGTTGCAGGATCCTCTTCGACCGCATGTAGGACAGCCTCCTCAACTGCGGGAGTTGTACGAGGTCTTCCCTCTGAGGTATTACGTTTAAAACTGCCAGATTCAGTCAGAGAGTCAGATGACGATGAATGTTTATGAATATTTGTCTACATGGAAGGACACGGTCAGGATACCTTTCTTGATACAGCCGCCGGGCCTCCGCCGAATTACCATTGGCAAGACCATAAAGGAAATGCATTTGTGTCATCTCCAAATTAGAATAATTATTTGCCATTTTTTGAATAACACAATTATTAACCTTTTGACACAAATCACCGAAATAAATTTAGATACGTAAGCTAGGCGTTCCCGCCAAACATTATTATTTTGTTTAGATCGCATTTCGTAGATGGCGCCGGTAGTGGCATCGCACAATTTGGTTTAGTTAAGTTCGTATGAGGGCACCACGTTCATTTGCGATTTGCGATCGAGAAGAAGCACCCTCCCAGATTTCGTTGTTGTCAAGAATTTGAAGTGTATTGTCAATTTTCTATTCTCGATTTTCTTTTAAGTTGTGTTGAATTCTAATGCCGTTTGTGATCGTTCGATCTCTGTGTATACTATTAGCGTGATTTTTGATAGTTGTTTTGACTTTTGTTTAGTTTTAGTGTGTTTTCGGTTTGTTTAGTTAAAGTTCGCGTATTTATTTCCATTATGGAAGACTACGCACCTCCGCTAAAACCTAAAAACATTGTGTTCCAAACTGTTTAAATAAACATGGTATGCGACACCGCTTGCCAAAAAGAGATCCGATAATTTTTGATCATAAAAATAATATTTTATTACCTATTTCGCTTTATTTTAGTCAGCTGTATTTTTTTAAATATGTAGGTATTGCTTGGTTTAAATAATTCCTTTTTTGCTGCTCTCTATTTGAGCTTTTAGATATACGTTATTTGTTACTTTACCAACAAAGTATTTACTCCAAACTTAAAATTAAGAGTTAGAAATAACGTGTATCCCTGAACTAAAAATGAAAGCAGAAAAAAATGAATATTTAAGCCAAGCAATATTTTAAATTTTAAGGCGGCACCAATATCTACCGATAAAACAGATTTCATCAAAAGTTGGTAAAATAGTTTTCTTTATTTTTACCCATAGTTTCCAAACAGATTTCTTTCTTTCTTGCGTGTTTTGGATCGCAAATACTAGGACATCAGCGCCAATTAGTTTTTGACAGTTCTAAGAGTCCAGTTGCGTATCTAAATTTATTTCGGTGATTTGTGCCTTTTGACCAGAGAAAAAATAATAACAAACTGTTACCGAAAGTCAAAACCATTATGTTCATAATAACAAAACAACATGTCCTAGCAACGATCAAAGTTAACTTGATTTTATTTTAACAATTTTCCGACATGCAATGAAGTCGTTTTTATTTTTTTCCTCGAAAAGGAAGTAATATACGAAAAGATATTAAGAGACAAAAAAGTTGTATTTGTAGTAGCCCAATCTGAAAAAAATTTAAATACAGGGTGTTTCATTAAGGTCGAAGAGCGGCCATATCTGGGAAACTATTGGGCATAGAAATTCAGGAAAAAAAAAATTATAACTAAAATGGCCATGGGAAAATCCTGGAAATAATTTTTAAGTTCCGCATTTTGCCGCAAGGGGGCGCAATTGAAAAGTAAATTTTTAAATTTTAGATATCTCCGAAAATTGCACGTTAAGGTATATTTTTGATACCACCATTAAAAAGCTTGGACAATTTTGCATAATTTTGGTCCCATGCTTATTGGCGTACCGACTTTAGTAAGAGTGGGGGAAGCTGTTGAATGTGTAATCATTTAAATCGCTGTAACTTATCAACGACTTATCCGATTTTAGCAAACTAAAACTTGTTTGGAAGAGAAATGTAAGTACTTTTAACTATCGTCTTGAGTGGTCCATGATACTTCTCAATAAAAATACAAGAGGGCGCAATTTGCAATAATAACACATTTCTTAACTTTATTCATTTATTTCAAATCATACGGTATAATTATGATGCCATAATCGAAAAGTAGATGAAATTTGCTACAAAAAATGTCAAAACCGCAGTTCGATATCTCCATCCGTTTCAGAGTTATTGCCAATAGAATAATTTTTAAAACTTTAAATGAAGAAGCGGTTGTTTTCATAGTTTTGTGATCAAGCATTCCATGACAAAAAATATTTTTAAACTTTATGGTTAGGTAGGTTTGTTTCTCATTATTCCAATGGCCCAGAAACCACTCTAGAATTAATGGCAATCATGGAAAACGTGTCATTTAGGCGTAACTCTAACAATATGATGTGTTTTAAAAAATAAATCTAGATAGCTGTGAAATAAAATCTGAAAGTTTCCATGGAGATAAGACAAATAATGCAAATAGTTGTCAACTAGTTTCATTTTGAAAGGTGTTGACAAAAGTTTATCCGTAATTCATCTTAAACTTCTTGATAGAAAATTGTGATACGTACCTTTCAAAAATGGCTTATACCAATGCCGAAGCTTACGATATGCTGGCTGTATATTTTGAATGTTTTCAAAATGCGCCTATAGCGGAACGCGAATATGCTCTCAGATATCCTGAACGAAGGCACTATGGCAGAGCAGTATTTCAGCGACTGGCAATATGCGTAAGGCAAACGGGAAGTGTACGACGCATTTCAGTTGCTTTTAGAAGATGTCCAGTAAGAAATGAAGTCAACATTACAAACGTTCTTGCGTACGTAGAGGCCGATCCGCATTTAAGCATAAGAGCAATTTCTTTAGACCTAGGTATAAGTTGTACTGCAGTGTTCCGAATTCTAAGGGATTTTAAGCTGCATCCCTATCATATAGTTTTACATCAGGCGCTATCAGAAAGTGATTATGACAGACGGCTCGACTATTGCTATTGGCTAAGAGAGATGTGTAACGAGAATCCGCAATTCCTCTCCCACGTGTTATGGACTGATGAAGCCACTTTCAGTAGCTGTGGCAAAGTTAATTTACACAATATGCACTATTGGTCACAGACAAATCCTCACTGGATGCGCGAAGTGGATCACCAAAACAGATGGAGTGTTAACGTGTGGTGCGGAGTATTAGGACACAGAATTATCGGACCGTTTATTTTTAATGATTATCTAAATGGTGAATCTTATTTAAACTTTTTACAAAATGACTTGCCTATCCTTTTAGAAGATGTTCCTATTGGCCTAAGAACATCCATGTGGTATCAACATGATGGATGCCCGGCACACTTTTCGCATATGGTCCGTGATTTTTTAGATATTGGATACCCAAATCGCTGGATTGGAAGGGGTAGTTTGTTTGCTTGGCCACCTAGATCCCCGGATTTAACTGTGTTAGATTTTTACTTGTGGGGGCGAATAAAAGACATTGTATATAAAACGCGACCAACCACACGAGACAACATGATTGAGCGAATTGAAAATGCACTAAATTCGATTTCACGAGCTGAAATTGAAACAGCTGTCTCTAGTTCTAGAAAAAGAATTAGTCGTTGTATTTTGCACAACGGAGGTCATTTTGAACATTTATAAAGTCTCTCAATTGTTTTCCTAAGAAGCTTTCCATGAATATTGTTTCCTTCAATAGTTTCCGATAATTATTTCAATACTGTTTTATGGCCCGTTGGCCTTGAAACACGCTCCAAATTTTGTATTTTACATGATTTGGACTAGTCCTAAGCCTAGATAAAGTGTGAAGGAAGGCACGGAGTTTGACATTGGAATAATGAGAAACAAACCTACCTAACCATAAAGTTTAAAAATATTTTTTGTCATGGAATGCTTGATCACAAAACTATGAAAACAACCGCTTCTTCATTTAAAGTTTTAAAAATTATTCTATTGGCAATAACTCTGAAACGGATGGAGATATCGAACTGCGGTTTTGACATTTTTTGTAGCAAATTTCATCTACTTTTCGATTATGGTATCATAATTATACCGTATGATTTGAAATAAATGAATAAAGTTAAGAAATGTGTTATTATTGCAAATTGCGCCCTCTTGTATTTTTATTGAGAAGTATCATGGACCACTCAAGACGATAGTTAAAAGTACTTACATTTCTCTTCCAAACAAGTTTTAGTTTGCTAAAATCGGATAAGTCGTTGATAAGTTACAGCGATTTAAATGATTACACATTCAACAGCTTCCCCCACTCTTACTAAAGTCGGTACGCCAATAAGCATGGGACCAAAATTATGCAAAATTGACCAAGCTTTTTAATGGTGTTATCAAAAATATACCTTAACGTGCAATTTTCGGAGATATCTAAAATTTAAAAATTTACTTTTCAATTGCGCCCCCTTGCGGCAAAATGCGGAACTTAAAAATTATTTCCAGGATTTTCTCATGGCCACTTTAGTCATTAATTTTTTTTTCCTGAATTTCTATTCCCAATAGTTTCCGAGATATGGCCGCTCTTCGACCTTAATGAAACACCCTGTATATAAAATATAAGATCTGTTTTTAATAATTTTATTTTAAATCTAATTTTATTGTTTTCCCTACATAATGGGACGAACATAACACAAGTTGACGGGACCTTAGGTCTCCAATAATTAATTTACAAATGAAATTTCAACATTATAATTTCTCATAAAACGCTAACAAAAATCTTTCTCTAATATGACCTAGAATGTCCAAAAGATTCTTTTTATATATCATGACTTATGACTTTCAAATGACGAATTTCTTCCTTTTTTAAATTCGACCACAAATTGACAGTGTCTTTTCAGAAATTTTGAATTAAATATAACATTTCACTTTCATTTACAATTTTAGTATGCTGATTGCATTCAATTTTTTAATATCTTTTCAAAATATTTTTTAAAAAAGCTCCATCAACGTCATTTTTCACCAACAGTTTTCTCTCTACTGCTAATAATAACTGCAGCACTACTTTGGTCTCCTGAAGATGAAGGTTACTACCTTCGAAACATGTAGAGACAATTTAATTTTAAAATTGAGCCTTTGATAGCTCACTATTAAATTAGTGGAGAAAGACTTTTTGACTTTCTTTCCCCTTTTCCCTATTATGTATTTAGTTGTAATAGACTTAAAAATTTTAGAGATAAACTATATAACAATTTGAAAGGATTGGTTCAAATCCCATTCAACTTTAACTATTTAATAGCACTTAGTAATATAAATGTATATAGAATTTTGTATCAATTCATACTGGAAGCTCAAATAAAATTATGAAAAAAAACAAACAAAAACAACAGTACATAATACTTAAATAAAAAAAAAAAAAAACAAACAGTGTTACAAATTCGAGGCTAAGTACAGGTATCTCCGAAACTATAAGAGATACAAAGTCGGTTAAATGGGGGCAAAGTTCCAGAATAAGGAGCTCAAGAAAACGCCGCAATAAAAATTTAAAATTTCCGACTGCCTTCGGAGATATCCGAAAATAAACGTAAATTAGCAAATTCGTTTTTATTTTTTCCTGATTACATTTGTTGAAATAATTTCAAACAAATGTCACATTTCCATTGCCACTTTTTCTCTTCTACAAGATGACATAATTAGTTTTTAATTCCGACGTTTCGTTGGCGGGCCACCATCATCAACTTCATTTTTTCAAATACGGACCTGGAATTTAAATTGTATATTTTTGATCCTTATACCTCTAAAACCTAATATTTGATGTCTTCTAAATGTTATGCAGACGTTTCGTTTCCCAAAAACGCATCAGAAGGGTTTTTGGATTTTTAAAAAATACTATCCTGATGAAAATAACAGTATTTATTTGAAATTGAGCAGATGCGGTGTACAAGAGAAAATTAAAATATTTTTGTCTTTAAAATACTTATTTAATAATAATAAATGTAATAAATTATGGGTAAAGGAAACAGAACAAAAACAAATTCATATTAGATAAACTTACTTAAATAACCTACACGCCACATTAAAACAGGATTAAGGCACTGATACTATCATAGAAAAATTAAGAAAAGGTAAGAATATCCTTTAAACTTATCTCAAATGTTCGAACAGATTGCCGTTTACGTTTAAACACTTTAATGCTTTGGTATTTACTTTTCTTACTGACCTTAAAATTGATCTTTTGCGTAAAGATCGGCATGAAGTTAAAAAATTTTGACGTAACTCTGCCAAGTTTTCAACAGGGCCATTTTAATATACTTTATTTTTTATTGCACCCCATAGAAAAAAATCAAGCGGTGTCAGATCGGGCGATCTCGCTGGCCACTCCACCACACCTCTGTTTCCTATCCACTTTTCTGGGAAATTTCGATGTAAAAATGGACGCACATCTCGACCATTATGGGGAGGTGCTCCGTCATGTTGAAACCAGAGATGTGGAAGAGTTGCCAACGGGACATCCATTAAAAAATCTTCAAATTGGTTGTTTAAAAAATTAAGATACATATCTGCATTTAAATTATGGTCATATAAAAATGGACCCAAGATTTTGTCCCCACACAATCCTGCCCAAACATTAATGGAAAACCTGATTTGAGGACGAAGTTCTCTATTTTCTCTGGGGTTCTCTACAGCCCAAACATGTTCTTTATTTCTATTAAATAAACCACAGTTTGTGAACTTTGACTCATCCGTCCAGATAATGCGATTTAAAAAATTTGGATTTATTGCAGCTTGATCTCTTATCCATTGGCAAAAAGTAACTCTTCTCTCGGCATCTCCAGGATGTAATGTTTGAGAAATATGAATTTTGAAGGGCTTGAAGTTATTTGATTTTAATATTCGCCAACATTTAACATGATGTAAAGTGTGCAAGTTTGCTTCCGACTTAATTTGTCTGGTGGACACAGAAGGGTTTTGGTTTACCTATAGGTAATTATTAAAAAGCATATTATTATAATTATAAAAATTTAAAAAATTTATAAAAAATACTAACTTGGTTTAGAACTGTATCAATTTCCCCATTTGTGAATTTATAGCCATATTTTTTTCGTGGTTGTATGAATGACCCATATTCCTTCATATTAAACTCCAGCCTTTTAAAGTATGTGTAGTGTGGTTGAGGTTTTTCCGGATATTGCTCAAAATACATCTGAGTGGATCTATAACAATTTCTTTGGCATAAAAAGTAAATGCGAAGCATATCACTTTTTTCTTGGTTGGAGAATGGCATTTTGTGGCATTAAAATAAAAAATCCACAAACCTTATCACCGCAGTGACGCAAATGTCATTAGTTTTTTTATTTTTCATGGCACTCTTGTTTGTTTTACACATACTTGCTGTTTCAAATGTTGGAATTTAATAATGGTAAAAGATAAATATGGTTCAACGCCAAAATTATTCAGTCAGTGTATGAATACACCTCAGCAATATTTGCAATTTCGTCAATTCCTTTATTTAAGTAAGTTTCTAATTTGTATTTGTTTTTGTTCTGATTTTCATCAGGATAATATTTTTTAAAAATCCAAAAACCCTTCTGATGCGTTTTTGGGAAACGAAACGTCTGCATAACATTTAGAAGACATCAAATATTAGGTTTTAGAGGTATAAGGATCAAAAATATGCAATTTAAATTCCAGGTCCGTATTTGAAAAAATGAAGTTGATGATGGTGGCCCGCCAACGAAACGTCGGAATTAACTAATTATGTCATCTTGTAGAAGAGAAAAAGTGGCAATGGAAATGTGACATTTGTTTGAAATTATTTCAACAAATGTAATCAGGAAAAAATAAAAACGAATTTGCTAATTTTCGTTTATTTTCGGATATCTCCGAAGGTAGTCGGAAGTTTTAAATTTTTATTGCGGCATTTTCTTGAGATTCTTATTCTGGAACTTTGCCCCTATTTAACCGACTTTGTATCTCTTATAGTTTCGGAGATCCCTGTACTTAGCCTCGAATTTGTAACACCCTGTATATATAACAAAGAAAAAAAAAAAAAAAAAGAAAGAAAGAAATGTAAAAATAAAAATAACATCGCAAATCTCAAATAAATATAACGGTATTATAGAATAGGTTTGTTATAATAGAGTTTATGTAAAAAAGAAAACAGAAATATCGGAGAATTGGATATAGACGCGAGACAAGAGAAAGGAAATTCTTGAACAAAGAGAGATGCTGGCCATTTGGTTTTACCAGAGCCACAAACATACATACATACATACATAATAAAAACACATTTTCGTTTTACCAATCCGGCAATCATACATCCAAAATAAAAGACACCATTATGTTTTTCTTACTAAGCCTTTAATTTAACATAACATACCTAGGACTACAGATTTTCACAAAAACATTAATTAATTAAATGTTTAAACAACCATCCATTAACAGCTAAACAATAGCCTAACCGATCATAAAATTCATTTCTAACATTACTGAGTCGATATTGAGAAATTTTGTCACATTCTAACGAAATACAGTTTTTTAGCTTGTCTAGATTTTCAAATTTTACATCGTTATAAATACAATTTTTTAGTGACCCCACAGAAAGAAGTCGTTTGGCGAAAGGTCAGGAAACCTGGCTGGCCAAAGGTTTAGATGCCGTGGGCCAATATTATTTCCGTTAAAAATATTTTGCAAGTATTCCCTAATCATGAAAGAATTATGGGCAGGACAACCATCCACTTGATACCAAATCTCCTCATTTTCGCGTACAACTTCTTCTAGTGCGGGTTGTTGCGACTGTAAGGTCGCCTTCCTTAAAAAAATGGTCCAATAATGTGATGTCCTACAATTCCCGCCCAAACATTCATTTTTTTAAAGTTGAAAAAATAGTCCATACTTTCAGTGGAGTCAATGTAATATGCGTTTGAGTATGAACAAGACGATGTTCATTTTCTTGGCTCCAATACCGGCAATATTGAACATTTGGTTCGTTGTTGAGGGCGGATGTACATTCATCGATAGAGCAAATATTTCTCAAAAAATCCGTATTATTATTTGCTCTTTCCATTACCTCAAAACAGAATACCATTCTCCGTCCTTCATCACCTTACCGTAGCTTTTGATATTTCTCATACTTGTAAGGAAAATATTTATGTTTTTTTAAAGTGCGCAACACTGTGATTTGATGTTTTCCTACGGATTGCCCACCAATAATCCTCATGCCAATCATTTTATTTTCCTCCACGTGCAGTAAAATATCAAGATCTCTATTATCCCTTTCTTCGGCTCTATTGACATTCTGAGTTAAGCATTTACAGTTATTTATTACAGTGCCTTTGGACTCAAACTTACTAATGATAAGTTTGATTAATGGAATGGAAGGGATAGGCTTATCAGGTAATTGAACCGAAAACATTTCAGACACTGCCCTTATAGGAACAATATACAGAACTATAGGGGAATTAGTTTACAGTCTGCAATTCCGAAAGTCTTTGACAAACTTGTCACCGACCAATTGTCGTCGATCTGTAACGGTGTTATAGTGAGCAGCCAGCATGGATTTTATCCTGAGCGGTCGACTCTTACCAATCTATTGGAATACTTGCACTGTTTAACAGATTCTCTGGAACAGGGTTTCCAAGTCGATAGTATTTATACGGACTACTCAAAAGCCTTCGATCGCGTGGACCATGGGATATTGTGTGAAAAACTAAAGCTTATGGGGGTTGATGGCCTTATATTGAGATGGTTAGAGAGTTTCCTAACAGACAGGTATCAATGTGTTAAAATCAACAACTATTTGTCAAATCAATTTAAAGTAACATCAGGGGTACCGCAGGGCTCCCATTCCGGTCCCTTACTATTTCTTTTATTCACTAATGATATCAACCTTGGTTCCCCTCAACTCCGATTTGCTGACGACCTGAAAATATACCGAGTTATAAGGAATATTCAAGACTCCATGGCACTTCAGCGTGATTTAGATGAGCTGTCTAAATGGTCTTGTGAAAATGGACTTCATCTCAACATTTCTAAGTGTTCTGTGATCACGTTTTCCAGAAATAAAAACTTTCAAAGATTTGTTTATGACATGAACGATGAATGCCTAACAAGGAGTTCAGAAGTTAGGGATTTAGGGATTATATTTGATAGCGAACTAAATTTTAGAAGTCATTTTAACTCCATAACCGGCAAGGCTTTTAAACAGCTTGGATTTATCCTTCGCAATAGTAGAGGGTTTTCTCCAAACACTCTAAAACTTTTATATTGCACATACGTCCGCCCATGTTTGGAGTATGGATCAATAATCTGGTCCCCCTATTACCAAACTCATATTTCCTCTATTGAACGAGTTCAGGCTAAGTTCTTGAAGTCATATGCCTTTAGAACCGGAACAAATGTCTCTGAACTGGGATATCTTGAGAGGTGCGAGGCATTGGGTTTTCAGACTTTAGAAGCGCGTAGGCATTGCCAGGAACTCATGTTCCTCTATAAGATTGTCAATGACTTAATCGATGCACCGAATTTACTGGAGCTCCTTAATTTTAATGCACCCTGCCACGTTCACCAAACACGTAACCGCGACCTATTCAGGCCTTCTTTCCACCGAACAAACCATGGAATTAACAATCCCATGTCCAGAATACAGAGGAAATTTAACATAAATGCTAATGTCTTGGATTTATCAAGACCAGTGAGATCTTACAAGAGAACATGCTTTAATTTATATAGATAGGGCCTAATCAGAGTTAAGTCAAATTTTCTTTTTAAACTATATTTTATTTCAATTTTTCTTTTTTCGTCATCTCGTAATGTGTTATTTTTTTTGTAATTTTGTAATTTTGTAATTTTGTAACTTTATTGTAATAATTTAGTGATTTTGTACTTACTGTAAAAATGGAGTTTTTTCCGTCTATAAATAAATAAATAAACTGTTTCCTGTATAAAACCACTTAATCATAGTTACTTTTTCCTTAATGGAACAACTCACATTTAGCTATATTTATTAAAGCGCCTTCAATGAAAATGTTGTCACTGACGCTACTTTTGAACTATGAAAACTTCGTAATTTTGCCACCACATTTAATTGAATAAGTTAGGGGATTGGCTTATTAAAATTAATTCAAACTTGGCGCATTTACATTGGATGCTGCAGAAATATGTGGCACATTAACGAAACTTTCCTCATGCACTGTGTTTAGGGTTTTGAAAGGCCTTCATAAAGATAATGACGAAAAAGAAAGTAGTCAAGGAGCCCAGACAAGGAAACGGAAAAAATCATCCTGTATGATGCCACAATATACACCATTCGTCTATCCTAAATGGAATACCTACAATAAAAAAAAAAATAGGCTGAAATTAAGAACACATCCTTTTATTTCGCCAACATTTCAGCAAGTCACCGACATTGGTAAACACGATAAAAGAATAGGAGTAAACGTTTGACAACTGTCTCAAGAAAATTTACATACAACGACAAAAACGTTGAGTTTGCTGAAATAGTTCGGAAAACTAGTGACCGTGCATACTGAAGGGTGAACGAACCTAATGCAACATGGGACGTATAGGGTCATGTGTTCTTACGCTGACCCTCAACCTAAAATATTTCTCGAGAAGCAATCAGCGCTCTTCGAAAAAATGGCACATGTTCTTTAATTTAAACAACTAAGTGTTACTCTACGTTGCAAAAAATGTTTATTGGGTTACTATGAAATAGTTTTTTTTTAATCTTACGTTATGTAAAGGGTTTTCCAATAAGAACGATATGATTTTGAAACGATATGGTAACCATGGTAATAAAGTTATACCTGTCACCAGTTGTCAGTTATTGTCAGTAAACTATAACAATTTATTATGGCTAAATACGCGCTTCAAGAACGTTTGGTTATTATCCAAAAATTTTATGAAAATAGACGATCTTTTGTGAACACTTATCGCGCACTTCGCAAAAACTTTGGTGTAAATAATCGTCCTTCTTTGCTTGCCATTCGTAGCATCGTTGATAAATTTGAAAATAATTTTACTCTTCACGATGCAAAAACACCAAGAAGACATCAAAACGCAAGAATTGTTGAGAATATTGCTGCTGTAAGAGCTAGTGTTGCAGTGTATCAAAATTTATCAATTCCTCATCGTGCTCAAGAGTTAAGGATTAAAAAAACGACAACTTGGCGTATTTTGAAAGAAGACTTGAATTTACACCCGTATAAGATTGTTTTGACCCAAGAACTTAAGCCACTGGACCATCGTCGGCGCAGAGAATTTGCTGCTTGGAGTTTAGAACAACTTGAAAGGGATCCTAATTTTGCCAAAAAAATTATCTTTTCAGATGAAGCTCATTTTTGGTTAAGTGGATACCTTAACAAGCAAAATTGCCGTTTTTGGTGTGAAAACAATCCACAACAGATTCATGAGAAGCCTTTGTATCCGCTAAAGGTAACTGTATGGTGTGGTTTATGGTATGGTGGCATCATCGGACCATTTTTTTTCCAAAATGAGGCAGGAGATGCAGTTACAGTGAATGGTGAACGATATCGACAGATGTTAAGAAATTTTTTGTGGCCAAATATAGATGCACTTGATTTGGAGGATATGTGGTTCCAGCAAGACGGTGCCACATGTCACACTGCTCATGAAACTATCGATATACTGCAAGAAAAGTTTGACGAAAGGATAATTTCAAGGAACGCTACTGTTCAGTGGCGTCCAAGAAGCTGTGATTTAACTCCTTTAGATTGCTTCTTTTGGGGCTATTTGAAATCTAAGGTTTATGCAAACAGACCACAAACACTTGATGTATTAAGGTTGAATATTGAACCCTGCATTCGTCAGATCACGCCCGATTTATTGCATAAAGTCATCGAAAGTTGGGTTCGTCGAATTCGCTCGTGTACACGAAGTCGCGGAGGACATTTAAACGATGTGTTATTCAAAACATAAATGTTATCAACTATACTTTAAGATAATATAAAAAGTTTTATTGTATCTGAAATAATTTTAATTTTATTTCATTTTGAAATCATATCGTTCTTATTGGAAAACCCTTTATTATAGTCTATCTTTAAATGGTGCAAAGTAATAAATCAATTAAAACCGTCGTCTCCATGGGCGTGCAAGATCTTTCGGCATGTATAGATTAAAATAGGCCTGAATTTTTAAATTTTTGCAGAATTAGTACAAGTATCGACATAAATTCAAGTTTTCTCTTCAAATATATATTTTAATATTAATTTTTAAGCTTAAAACTATGTACAGGGTTATCCAACCAAGACTAGACAAGGGGATTTTTTGACTTTTCCTGTACTTTTATAAAAAAACTGAAATAGCAATCTTAAGTCATTTTCTCCCGCGAATTCGAATATCTTCAGCAAAAAACAATTGAACATCAAACAAAAGTACCTACTAGGGGTCACTTTGAATTTTTTTAAATGGGATGCCGTATTTTTAATGAGCTTATCCGATTTCTCATATATATTTTGATCTAAAATGTTGGATTTTTAATTCAAAAACGCCTTTTTTCTTCAGTTTTAAATTCGGAAAATGTTAAAAAAAAAAAAAAATAAATAAATTAAAAATCCAACATTTTAGATCAAAATTTATATGAGAAATCGGATAAGCTCATTAAAAATACGGCATCCCATTTAAAAAATATCAAAGTGACCCCTAGTACTTTTGTTTGATGTTAAATTGTTTTTTGCTGAAGATATTCGAATTCGCGGGAGAAAATGACTTAAGATGGCTATTTCAGTTTTTTTATAAAAGTACAGAAAAAGTCAAAAAATCGCCTTGTCTAGTCTTGGTTGGATAACCCTGTACAGTCGTACCATTTACCTGGAATTTTAGAAAGCAATTTTATCAAAACTTATTATTAGGTAAAGTTTGTACCAAGGTATATCGTTTGACTTAATGACTGCAATAAAACCCCTCATAAACTCGGCTTTCGTTTTCGCCTAGACGCAGATACGTATTAATGCCAGTTTATAATAACAATAGATAGGTACATTACTTGATGGGTTGTCCTGGTTACCTGTTTGCTAATTATGTGGTTATTATGCCTCTATTGGAATAACATACCTATTTATATCTATACATACCTACCTTGGGTGTTTGTTTCTCAGTGAAGCTAGCCAAAGTGTGAAGTGCCAGTGTTTTTTTAATTAAATATGGAGAATTTTCAACAATTGCCTAAACGCCCTAGAGTCGGTTCATGTACAGGGTGGCCAACTAAGAATGCGAGGTACTGCATCTGGGAAACTATCCATCGTAGGCTTGCGGCAAAAAAAATTATTACTAAAACGGCCAAGAGAAAAACCTGGAAAATATTTTCAAGTTTCTGAAATGGCCGCTAGGGGACGTAACTGCAATCTTGAATCTAAAAAAGTGATGTTTCTGTAAATTCCGCTATATTAACCTAATAAAAAAAAACCTGATCTTTAAAGTCGAGGATATTCTGAACCTTTTTTGTTTGACACTTTTTGCAGTATCTCTAAAAATAAAGTGGTGGGGGGCATTCAAACGTTTCCGTAAATAACATCCTGTATCTTCGAAACGGCTAAGCCGATTTGTACAAACTTATATCTGAAGTTTTGTAAGTTTCACATATCGCCGCTAGAGGACTTTTTTCGACATTCCAACAGAAATGGTTAATTTTCTCAACAAAATAAAATGCATTGGTAAAATATGATTTTTTTTTTCATGAAAATGTAGCCAAATGATGCCTAAACTAGCTCGCGAAAACCGCATCTCGATATCTTGTTCCTAACCCAAAATATCGGCAATAGAAAATTTTATACGAAAATCCCTTAAATTTTCATTGTATTGTAACTATATTTTTCTGGAATTCTTCGTATTATGTAAGTTGTGGCCCTAAAAAGAACCGATTTATAAAAGGAATATTTTTAATGCCCCCGCAAATGCTCGAAATGCTGACCATCACGTTCTATGCATTGCTGAAGCCTCTCATGGGTAGACAAAACTGCACTTTCAATTTCGGCTCTCGGTTTGTTACGTATTGCATTGCGAATCCGGTTTTTGAAATCTTCCCTGGTCGTAAGTTGGGTCTGAAACACGATGTCCTTTAACCGCCCTCATAAATAAAAATCCAGGCAAGTTAGGTCTGGTGATCGCGGAGGCCATGGAAACAGACTTTCTCTTCCAATCCACCGCTGTTGAAATACTGCATTAATATGGTCTCGCACATTAACGGCAAAATGTGCTGGGCAACCATCCAACTGCAAAAACAAGTTTTGCCTTGTTTCCAAAGGCACATCTTCCAACAACAACGGTAATTGATTGGCCAAAAAGTCAAGAAAGACAATGCCATTTAGGGATTGCTCAAAAAAATAGGGCCCAATAATTCTGCCTTCCAGTATGCCACACCACACATTTAAACTCCAACGTCCTTGGTGCTGAACTTCACGCAACCAATGCGGATTTTCTGCAGACCAATAGTGCGTATTATGTAGATCGACTCTCCCGTCACTACTAAAGGTGGCTTCATCGGTCCAAAGAATTTGAAATAAAAATTCTCTATTTTGGCGTATCATACCTAACTTCCAATGGCAATAGTCCAACCTCCGATCAAAATCTTCCCCTTTATAATATAATATCAGATGAATGTAAAAATATGGGAAAGTTTTAGTTTAAATAAATATTCTTTAAGTCAAATAAAAATGCACGGAAAATTCTGTGGATTGGTTAGAAAAAAAAATCTTGTCAGTTTTACCCACAGTTTACTTATGTTAGATGCTCCATCATATGCTGTCCAATAGAACAGATCAGCAGCAAAGGACAGTTCTTAATAGAAAGTCAACCCTGACTTAATCCCGTCATAAAACTGCATTTTTTCAGAGAAAGTTTAATTATTATAATTCTTTGGACATTCATTTGAGGAAGCGTTGTGCGAAGAAGAGCAGGAGCTAAACAGTATTTTTTGGTAGTGGAAATATGAAATGCCATGCCATAAAGCACTTTACCGGCCCTTCTTCTTTTCCTTCCTGTTCTAAACCGGTAGAGTGATAGTTTCCAATTAAAAAATTTATTTATTATGCTTGCTTTTCGGTCAATTAAAACCTGATGCAAAACGACATGATATGGGTGCATTCTAAAAGTAATTAAAAAAAGTTTAAACGAATACCTAACTTTGATGGCCATTAGAACTTATCTATGGTCCTCCGAAATATTTTGAACCGTTGTTCGTGATATGTCCAACTCAAGGGATAATGCTCTTGTGCCAACATGAGGATTTCCTTCAATATACCCCAGTACGTAGTTAATATTTTCTTGTGTTCTTCCAATTCTTTGCCGTTGAAACTTAGGCCGAAAACAACCATTGGCTCGTAAACTCACCACTAATCGGGAAAAACTGCAACTTACGCCGCTCGATATCCAAATCGCAAGGACGCCGATTTGGATATCGAGCGGCGTAAACTCTTTTAGCTACTGCGGCATTCTGAAGACATTCAAAATAAACCGCAAGCATATCAACAGCTTCATCATTCGTAAAATGCATTTTGTAAACACAAAAATTACTCAAAGTAACGCAAAACTTTGACAAATATTGACAATTTGGATTATTTATGTTTTGATTAGGTAGGTATTTGTTTTGTTTCCATGGCCTGCTTCTATTAATTGTCTTATTTGTGCATAGAACGTGATGGTCAGCATTTCGAGCATTTGCGGGGGCATTAAAAATCTTCCTTTTATAAATCGGTCCTTTTTAGGGCCACAACTTACATAATAGAAAGAATCCCAGAAAAATATAGTTACAATAAAGTGAAAATTTAAGGGATTTTCGTATAAAATTTCCTATTGCCGATATTTTGGGTTAGGAACAAGATATCGAGATGCGGTTTTCGCGAGCTAGTTAAGGCATCATTTGGCTACATTTTCATGAAAAAAAAACCATACCAATGCATTTTATTTTGTTGAGAAAATTAACCATTTCTGTTGGAATGTTGAAAAAAGCCCTCTAGCGGCGATATGTGATGTAATGGCTAAATGGCGCCACCAAGTTCACTAGGCAATTGACTATCAGTGAGTCAATGCCGGAGGTGCCATTGATCCATTTATGTTTAGATTAGGAATGTGTTGTTTAATGTATAGTATTATATTATTGATAACATGAACGGTAATTGACCGAGGACAACTACTTGAAAGGTTGTTCCTCGTACATTGTAACATTGTATATATATGAGAATTGAAGACTGATTAAATATAGTATTTATTATGTAGAACCAGGGACCCGGACCGGAATGTAATATCGGTTCCGTTCCGGTTTCGGTTCCAGATGAAATAGAGAATTTAGGTTCCGTTACAATTCCGGTTCCGAAACAATTATTTCGATTCGGTTCCTACCAATTTTAAACGGTTCTGATCCGGTTCCCTCCAAAATATGAAATTTCGATTCAGATTCGGTTCCGATCTGAAAACGACCATTTTGGATAAACTTTGAATTTTTAATCCCGTTGGTATATTTCTCAAGAATGAGGATACCTGGAAAAATACTAACTACGCCACTGAATTCTACGTTGAATTCCGTTTCATTCAAAAAAATTAAGAAAACTGTGTCGCCACAAATGCGACCACTATAATATAGTTGGCAATGGTTTCGTTTAGTCTTTGTTATTTTGCATAAAGACTAAGAGGGAGAGAAAAACAAGTAGAATATTCTAGAGCAAGATCTCAGATTTATTTGCCAAAAGGGGAGTAAATTCGCCTGGAATACCTCTTACTTGTTTTGTGCACGAAAGTGTCTCCACAGAACAAAATTTATAGAGAAACTTAAAATTAGGTTAGGTTTAATTACTGCAAAGGCATGTGTAAACTATCTGACAAAGTATTACTCTGAAAACCGAAAAAAACCGAAAAAACCCCAAAAAAACCGTTTTAATTTTTGGGGTTCGGGTTCTGCAACTAAAATTTTCTTTCAAGTAAAATATGTGTTCGGTTTCGATTCCGGTCCACAAAAAGTATCTGTTCCGGTCCGGTTCTTACCAATTAGCGGTTCCGGTCCGGGTCCCTGTGTAGAACTAGATACTGTCGTTTTCTTATCGTATCCTGACTACATTGTTACACAACGAACCAAGAACATTACAGTAAAACTTACAAAACTTCAAATATAATGATGTTTGTAGCCCAAGAATAGCTCCTTTTAACGAGCCCAAATTTGTTAAAATCGGCTTAGCCGTTTCGAAGATACAGGATGTTATTTACGGAAACGTTTGAATACCCCCACCACTTTATTTTTAGAGATACTGCAAAAAGTGTCAATAAAAAAGGTTCAGATTATCCTCGACTTTAAAGATCAGGATTTTTTTTATTAGATTAATATAGCGGAATTTACAGAAACATCACTTTTTTAGATTCAATATTGCAGTTACGTCCCCTAGCGGCCATTTCAAAAACTTGAAAATATTTTCCAGGTTTTTCTCTTGGCCGTTTTAGTAATATTTTTTTTTGCCGCAAGCCTCTACGATGGATAGTTTCCCAGATACAGTACCTCGCATTCTTAGTTGGCCACCCTGTACAGTAAATGAAAAAAAAATTAATTCTTAACTGTTATTATTCTATTAAAAGTAAGAATGCGGATTTGATTTACAGCAGATATGCTTAACGTTGAGAAAACAACAATATATAAACTTTTAAAAGAAGAAAAAAGTGTTGGCGTCGAGCCTCCAAAAACTTCTCCAGGGTAACCAGAACTTGAGTTGGATGACGTTTTAATGCAGAGAATAAAGCGAAAAGTTCATAGTTTCTTTTTAAAAGAAGAAATTCCCACGCTGGACAAAAATTTGTCCTCAATCCGAGAAGACCAGGACTACCCATTTATGTGTAGAAATACGCTTTGGAAATTATTAAAAAAAATGGGTTTTCGGTGGAAAAACATAGCAGACAATCGATTTTAATAGACAGAACCGATATCGACTGTTGGAGAAGAAATTACTTAAGAAGCATACGAAAAGCCAGAGAAGAAAACAAAAAAATATTTTACCTAGACCAAACATGGCTAAACGAAGACCACACTGTGACTAAATTTTAACAGGATGAAAATATTAAAAGCTCAAGGTAAGCTTTTTTGGAAGGATTGTCCACAGGATTAAGACCGTCATCTGGAAAAGAACATCGACTTTTCATAACCCATATTGGAAGTTCTGAAGGCTTCGATAAAGGTGGTCTACTGATGTTCCAAACTAAAAATACAGGAGACTATCACGAAGATATGAATGCCAATGTCTTTGAAGAATGGTTCGAACAAATGTTGGATCTTATACCAAAAGATGCAATAATTGTATTGGATAATGTAATCACTCTAGGCTGACGGAAAAATTACCGACAAGTGCGTGGCGTAAAAGTGAAATAACAGAATGGCTAAGTTTAAGACAAATAGAATTTACATTAGATTCCTGAAAAAAATAACTATTACAATTTACATAAAAATGCATTCAAAAAATAGACAGATGTCGCCAGAAAAAAAAAACACGACTTATAAAATGGCGGATTTAAAACGACTCTCTAATGAAGCTATGGGTAAAATCAGTGCGGAAAAGTGGAAAAAATATATCGATCATGTAATAGAAGAAGCCAAAATGTGGCAGGTAGATGTAATAATTGAAGAAATGGTTGAACCGCTTATTATAAACGATGTTAATAAAATTTTATCTTCCGAATCGGACTATGACAGCCATAACGACATCTCGTGGTGCTGGTCAAGAACACCAATTCTTAAGCATACCTGCGCCCTCCGACATGGACTTACAAAGCCACAAATATCAGAGGATCTTCTGCAAAGAGATTAAGTCACAATTGCAGGAGTCCTCGCTAGGCAGCGCTATACCCGAGCTGGGTGTCGGTTTAGTAACCGAAAAACTTAACAAAAAATCAAGGGGTTGCTTTTTCCTTCTGCCAGAACCATCCTCAGACGCGTTTTGCTGTATTACAGCTCGTCAGTGAGACTATGGGTTCTGACAAAAGGAAAAAGCATAGGTCTCTGTTTTAAAACATATTGATATTTGTGGCTTTGTAAGTCCATGTCAGAGGGCGCAGGTATGCTTAAGAATTGGTGTTCTTTACCAGCACCACGAGATGGAGCCATCTGGCTTCATTCTCCGTCTCATAGTAGTACAGTGACCGGCAGAAAGTGCGCAGCATATGGGAAAGTTTTTTATCTTTAAGTTTAGAAAATTAATTTTATTTTAGATAGGTTCTGCATGTTCTCAAACCAAAATAACACCCATTAAATCCGGTAAAAGTCTTATGGTATACGAGGTAGGATCAAAAATTTGAAATTCCGCTAAGAGTAAAGTACCTCCATCTTTCATTTTAGAAAATTTTTTTACTAAGAATTATTGTTTTAATTTCAAAGTTATACCCAAATTCCAAGTTTCGCTTATTTTGGACAAAAAAATGGATTTAATCGTGTTTTCTGAATAACCCTGTATAAAAAATAAATGGCAACCGAACAGTCCGAAAATAAGATTTTCTGCAGACTTTGTTAGAGGTAACCGTCGATCATAAGTCCGATTAGTTTGTTTTCATAATATTATGGCTTTTTAAAATAAAAACATAAAAATATTAAATATTTTTGCTGCACACCGTATTTAATTTTCTGAGGGAACAAGTTAATTTCATCTAACTGATATTTTTTTATTTACTTTGACTTAAAGCATCTCCTAAATAGCTTATTACACATTAAAGTATGCATAGAAAGTTGCCTTTTGATTTATAAAGAAAAAAATTTAAATTAAAAATATATTTTGAACGGATTTTATTTCTCACGCAAAATAAGGATCAATAATATATTTTGTACACATTTTAAATAATTTTAAAATAATGTTTCTTCAAAAACTGATTTTGTATGCCCCAAGGGCAAGCTTAAAGCCTAGAAATAATAACACAAATTAATTTCCTTCTCATAATCTATACTATTTAAGATCAAAGCAGCCATGAAAACAAGTCAAACATTGAAATTAAATTAATGACATTTAGTTAGTTCTGATATAAAAATGGAAGTTGAAAAGTTGTCTTTACAGGAGAAAATTGCAATAGTTTTAATTCATGGTGACAATTATCACAGTTATCGCAAGACAGCAATTATTTTTAACAATAGATACAATAAAAATGTTCACAATTCCACTATATTTAGAATTGTCAATAAATTTAAACAAAGTGGATCGGTGGAAAATAAGTATAAAACTGTCCATAGAAAAACTGCAGCTACGGAAGAAAACGCTTTAAATGTTTTGTTATCAGTAAATGAAGTTCCTACAATGCCGTTGTCCGAAAGAGAAGAACAAGTTGGTATTTCAGAAAAGTCTATTAGAAGAATATTTAAGAATCACAAGTATTTACCATATAAACCCAAATTTCTGCATACCCTTCAAGATAGGGATCTAGATGCAAGGCTTGACTTTTGCTTTTGGTTTCAAGGCAAAAAAGAAGATGATCCACATTTTGGAAATAGTATATTATTTACTGACGAAGCAACCTTCATAAGCAACGGCACTGTAAGTTCCCAAAATTGCAGGTGGTGGGCTGACCAAAACCCCCATTTTATAATTAAATGTAAAGATCAATATTCTTTTAAGACCAACGTTTGGTGTGGTATATTAAATACTCAAATAGTGGGGCCATATTTCTTCAGAGAAAATTTAAATAGCGCTAGATATTTAAACTTCTTGCAGAATGAAATAAGCGATTTTCTCGATGATCTGCCCTTAAACTTAAGAGAAAATCTGTATTTCCAACAAGATGGTGCTTCTATTCATAGTACCTTACAAGTAAGGGAATGGTTAAATCAACAATTTTACAACAAATGGATTGGACGGTTTTCAGAAAATCCCTGGTCTGCAAGATCGCCGGATATTACTCCTCTAGACTTCTTTCTCTGGGGTTACGTAAAAAACCAGGTGTATAAGTATCGGCGTTTCAGAAATTTGGACCATCTGGAAAATGTTATAAGACAGTGTATCGCTAGAATCAATCCGGCTTTTTTAAGGAACGTAGCCAAAGAATTTAACAAAAGAACTATACAATGTATAGAAAATGGAGGAGGACATGTAGAAATATAAAGTTATAATAATTATTGTTAATGTAAATAGTCTTAATTAGCATTTTTTGTTTCCTGTTGAGTTAAAGAATGTATTACCTATTAGTTGGATTATCCTAAAAGTGTATTTAATAAATGAAAATAACCTATATTGATCCTTATTTTGCGTGAGAAATAAAATCCATTCAAAATATATTTTTAATTTAAATTTTTTTCTTTATAAATCAAAAGGAAACTTTTATGCATACTTCAATGAATAAAAAACTATTTAGGAGATGCTTTAAGTCAAAGTAAATCAAAAAATATCAGTTAGGTGAAATTAACTTGTTGCCTCAGAAAATAAAATACGGTGTGCAGCAAAAATATTTAATATTTTTATGTTTTTATTTTAAAAAGCCATACTATTATGAAAACAAACTAATCAGACTTATGATCGACGGTTATCTCTAACAAAGTCTGCAGAAAATCTTATTTTCGTACTGTTCGGTTGCCATTTATTTTTTATACAGGGTTATTCAGAAAACACGATTAAATCCATTTTTTTGTCCAAAATAAGCGAAATTTGGAATTTGGGTATAACTTTGAAATTAAAACAATAATTCTTAGTAAAAAAATATTCTAAAATGAAAGATGGAGGTACTTTACTCTTAGCGGAATTTCAAATTTTTGATCCTACCTCGTATACCATAAGACTTTTACCGGATTTAATAGGTGTTATTTTGGTTTGAGAACATTTTTTTTTTTTTTTTTTTTTTTATGATAAGGCACAGCACTACAGGATAAATCCTTTATGGCGCTCTAGGAGCGGTGCGTGTGCGCAGGAAACGATTCACGTTGGTCTTGAATCTTTGGAGACTATACTCGTTGGGGAAGACGATCTCAGGGAGGTCGTTCCAGAGTGATGACGTTCTCCAGATGAAAGAATTTTGAAACAGTGTCGTTCGAGGGACACTAAGCTGAACCACGTACTGGTGGGCTGCAGTGGCTCGTCGTGTACTTCTACCAAGCACCGCTCTGGGTGGTATTAAGCGGGCAACCTCAGTTGAACACTTGCCATGAAAATATTTGTAAAATAGACTCAAGTCGCCAACCTGCCTTCGATGTTCAAGGCTTTCCAGGTTGTTTGTCAGACTATGGTCACCGATCAAGCGAATGGCTCTTCTTTGAATGGAATCTAGCAATCTCAGGGTATGTTTAGGAGCAGAGCCCCAAATATGCGAACAGTACTCCAGTGATGGTCGAATTTGGGCTTTATAGAGCATCAAAAGTTGTTGGGGTGTATAGAGGTTCTTTGTTCGGAAAAGTACTCCAAGCTTCTGCGAGGCTGCCTTAGCAATGGCCGCAACGTGGCCATGCCAAGACATATGACTATCCAATTTAACGCCCAATAAATGAATTGATGAAGCCAAAGGAATTGAGTGTCCCGCCATAACTATATCCGGTTCTTCAACATTAACTTTTTTAGAAAAAACTGCCGCCTGGGTCTTTTTAGCGTTAAATTCTACTTGGTTACTGTCACCCCAAGACAAAATTTTTTCCAGGTCTTTGTTGAGATGTGAGACCTCTTGCTGCCTATAGAGATGTGCATTAGCAGCCGATGTCCGAGCATCCAAAGTAAAAGTTGAAACAAGTGTGCTGTCATCAGCGAAGCTATATATAGGATTTTTAGTTTTTTCCAAAAGATCGTTAATGTATAGTAAGAAAAGGGTGGGCGACAATATAGAACCTTGAGGGACTCCGGCGTTGATGTTAAATGTGTCTGAAAGAAATCCGTCCATCGCCACTCGCAGGGAACGGTCTTTAAGAAAGCTCGACAGCCATGAACAAAATTGAACCGGCATTCCGTATGCTCTCACTTTAGTTAGGAGCCCCTCATGCCATACTCGGTCAAAAGCCTTGGAAATGTCCAGTGCTACCGCCCGGGACTCCCCATGGTGTTCTATTGCGTTGTTCCAAACATAAGTAACATAAGCGAGAAGGTCTCCTGTTGATCTAGACTTACGGAATCCATACTGGCGGTCACTAATAATGTTGAAGCCTTCCAGGTATTTTAGTAATTTTTCGTTGATAGCCTTCTCCATAACTTTTGATATAACCGAGAGCAATGCGACTGGACGATAGTTGTTTGGCAAGGTCTTCTTGCCTTTTTTGGGTATGGGCTGGACTCTCGCAGTTTTCCAGCAAGAAGGAAATATTCCTTTTTTGTAGGATAAGTTAAAAAGCCTACAAAATACCGGTGTCAGTTCGTCAGCGCATTTCTTAATTACAATGACTGGAATATCGTCAGGACCAGAAGCCTTTTTAGTGTCGAGACTCCCCAAGATTCGCTTAACATGGCGGTGGCGAAAGACAATCTCGGGCATTCTCGATTCTACAGGGGTAATGTTCGGTGGAGTACTTCCCTGAAAATTTACCGTTGAATGTGAAGAGAATAGTTCCGCCAGTAAGTTTGCTTTTTCCTGTGCTTTGGTCGCAATGGTGCCATCAGAACGTGTTAGAGGTGGAATGGTTGACTTGGTAAAGTTCTGACTGACGGCCTTAGCTACCGACCAAAATGATTTTGAGCAGAACCTATCTAAAATAAAGTTAATTTTATAAACTTAAAGATGAAAAACTTTCCCATATGCCGCGCACTTTCTGCCGGTCACTGTATATGGCTATTACCTTGAACAAATTAAAGCAGCAACGAAGATAGAATTTAAAGGGTATTTGGGTATCTGCGCATGCTCCATATTTGGGTTGGCAAATGAACTTATTTTTGAAAAACATAATATGATAAAATTGGCAACAATTTTGTCCAATATTCCAAATAGATTTGTAACAATCCTTACCAATATGTGATATTACTCCCGCCGCATTATAGCTGACCTCAATGCCATCACATCTAGACTCCAGCAAGTTGGAGAACACCGAAAGATATTCCGGAGTTATCAGATAATGCCTTAACTCTTTGACTTCAGCCACATTGCCCAGAAGACCCATCATGTTTCTTAAAAGGTCATCTTTTTCGGGAAATTTCTGTAAATTATTAAAACTTAGGTTAGGTTTCATAGAAGGTAGAGAAGTGAGTCAGTAGCAAGAAATGGACTATAGGCTTGTGCGTGTGCGTATAGGAGTGGCGAGTAAATTAGGATACTCCAGCGCTCGCAGTGATAGGTTTGGTGACAGTGCCCTGTTATAGCAAATTTTACGTTGTTTATACACTGTCTTTAAATAAAGTGATAAAAACGTGTAATTTTTCATTACTTAACAGGGTAAGATAATGATTAAGTGTTTTATGCACGTGTGTTATGTACAGGGATATTTTTTTAAGTGTCTCACCCGATTGGCGATTTTCCTACTGACTAAAATTAAAAAAAAAATTAGATATTTTTCAATGATTTTCGACAAGGAAGCCAAATTTAATGTCAAAAAATTTATAGATTCACAAATTTGACAGATACGACGTCATTTTGAATTTCTTTGAATGGCAACCCTCATCAATAACAAAACGAGTGAATTGCATTTGGCGATCCGATTTCAAAAACATATAGAGACCTTCTTCACTAGATAATTCACCTCACTTTTATTGAACCAATCAAAACGCTCATTTTCATAGCAACCACCTTGGTAACGGTCGTCTTACCCGATAAGACTACCGCTAGCTCGAAAAGACGCTTTCGAAAAGACGCTTGTAGCTTTTTTACTTAAATAAAAAATTAGTAACACCTCTAACTTGTATATTTACCTTTATCAGACGGCCTTCATTTTTATGTTCAGTAAATTATCCAATAAAATACACCTCTAGAGGCGGTTTCTTATCTTCATACCTTCGTTTTTCACTCGAAACTCGATTTTCCAAGAAAATTTTCACTCAATGTAATTTTTACTTATAATCAAAGATAAGACCCTCGAGCTAAAGCTCTCGGGATCATATCAGATTATAAGTAAAAATTACATTTCGTAAAAATTTGTCAGAAAATCGATTTCTTGTTAAAAACATCGGTATTACCGATAAGACGCCTCCTCTATCGGTATATTACTGTTGAAAATCGAACGAAAAGCGACAAGAGTGATTCGTATCCGAGTAATATTTAATAATTTTACATTCTTCACTACTTCAATCGGTAACTTAACGTACGAAAATCGGTCAGCTTGGTAAGTCAGAATTTTGGTATGCGAGCGCTTGTCATCTGACTTCCTAACTATATTTTGCTGTTTAAAAAGCCAGTAATTTGATATTAGAAATTGAATTTTTCTCGCTTATTTCATGAAGAATGAAGGGTCTATTACACATTAACCTGCTTAATGACTTAGATGATGCAAAGGCGGAAAATAATAGCTTTCATATAATAATCCATGGTGCTAAGAAAAGTGCACTGGAGGAATTATCGGATTCTGAATTCACCAGAATGTTTAGACTAAACAAATTTGTATTTATTGGTGCAAATTTTAACACCCTACTTGTCACCTAAAAGAAAAGTCCTTAAACATTTCCTTTTTGGTGAAAGTATTCGTGAAAGCACCGGTTAAAAATTCCAAAAGCATTTGCTTTTGTTTGCTATTAACTTCAGGCATTCTAAATACAAAATAGAATTTAAATAAGTTCTACAGGTTAGAAGTAAGGACTTGTCGACTTGTGCCACAGAATAAGAACATAACAGCGGGAAATACTCGAAATTTACAGTGTTGCCACGTCTTTTCATTTGCACGGAAATATCTAAAAGCGAAGGAGACTGAAGAATGCCAGTTAAGCGTACCGTTCGCTTCTTGTGGACGCTTGTTACACGAAACTTTTTAAGAACGTATATACGAATTAAAGAATAAGCTCTTAGTTGTTGATATTTATTTTCAGCCGTTTCGGAAATACGGGGGTTCCTAAATTGCTTTCATCGATTTTGTCTTTTAAGTGTCTAATTATTTTAATTAATAAATAGACCTAATAGGAGTAATTAAGAGTTTTATTGTAAAATTTAGAGGGCGCCACTTGCGGTACGTTACACACATTTAAAACGAAATAACTTTTTTGAGCCACCCTGTATTTAACTGTTAAATAAAAATTCTTATTCTCCAACGTATTTTGCCTAAAAAAGGTATACTTGGTAAGAGTTGATTTGAGCAGCCGTTTTTGAGATATCTAGATTTAAAAAATTCACTTCGTGTATGGCCAGGTCTAAATTATTGTAATAATTGAACACAATTTGAAGCGAAGGCGTTAAATTACAACAACTGTCACTAAAAACTGACTGGTGTCAAATCGAATCTAAAAAATAATTAACGCATACATTTGAATTGTCAAACAATTTTCAAATTTCTTTTCGTCATGGCCGTAGAGTATACCAACGAAGAAATGACCGATATGTTATTGAGTTTGGATATTGCCAAAAAAATGGTTTAGAATCTTGCAGAGTAAACAGTGAAAGATTTCCGAATCGTCGCTTAATAAGACCTTCGCGGCAGTTGAAAGACGTCTTCGTGAAATGGGTAGGTTTGCGCCTGTTTCTATTAGTTATTGTCGTGCACGTACGGTAAGAACTCCAGAGGTTGAGGAAGATATTCTAATTCTCACACTAACCTAATCATCGTTGCTGCCTCTAGACCCATTCTCAATAATTTTACTTACGAATCTAATTTAGTCTTTAAAAGGGTCCTTTTTAACGAGAATGACTCCGGCGAAGTTTCTCAGCTTTAATGAATTTTCCAGCGACAATGAGCTTAACTACTTTGGCGACCCATCCTACAGTGCGAAGATGAAACTCTTTGAACACTTAATCTCCAAGTTATTCACTATTCCAACCAACTCTGAAGACTGTTTGCCTCTTCCCAGCAGTGAAAAGTGCAGGGTTAATCCAAATTTTTAAATGACGTCGACTGTAATAGATTAGCTGTGTATTATCAAAATGTAAGAGGTCTTAGAACGAAATCTAGTGAACTCCTGGTTAGTACACACTCACTAGAATACGATATTGTGCTATTGTCTGAAACCTGGCTAAATGATGGCTTTTTAAATTCTGAAATATTTGATTCACGTTTCAACGTCTTTCGTAGAGACCGTAATTATGACGAACTTAACTGTCAGCGCGGTGGAGGAGTTTTGATAGCTACCTCTAATATTATCCAAGCATCTGTTATTGATACCCCTCTCAACCTGTCTTTTGAAGATATTTGGGTTAGTTTGTTATTTGGCCAAATTAAAGTCATCATTTGTTGCGTTTACATTCCTCCAAATTCATCTGTGGAATGTTATCGGTCCTTCTGTAATACTTGCGAATCTCTTAAGAATAGATATGAAAATTGTAAATTTATTCTATGTGGCGATTTTAACCTTCCTAATGTCCAGTGGTCTGTGGAGGATGATACATTAGTCCCCTAGCATTGAATTCTCCCTCTACTGAAACAGTCATAGAGTCGATGTTTTTTCTGGAACTCCAGCAGATCAATCCGCACTTGAATAGTCATAATCGTATTTTAGATTTGATTTTCGCTGACGACGTACTCGCGAATTCTTCTATTCTATTGAGCTCTAATCCTCTAGTTAAGATTGACACTATACCGGCCATAGAATGTTACTTCGACATACATTATATTCCTGAACTAAAGAATAGTAATACCTCAACTTACTATGTTTTCGATCGTGCCGATTTCACAGAATTAAATAATTTCTAGAGTTCGATTGATTGGTCATTTATAAGTACCACTTTAGACATCGATTTGACTGTTCAGAAATTCTATGAAATCCTATTTAATGGTATAGATTTTTATGTCCCTAAGAGAGCTATCAAGAGTCAGAAATATCTCTGTTAGTTTGACAGAGAACTTCGTGAACTTATTGCTAAAAAAAAACAGGTTGCACAAAAAATTTAAAAGATCCGGCTTGCAAATAGGTTATGAGGCCTTTTCCAGCATTAGGAATTTTTGGTCTTACATGAAAAACTTAGCTGGAGTCTCTAATATTCCCGGCACAATGCAATATAATGATCAATCCCTTAATAATTCAAATGATATTGCGGATGCGTTTGCCTCTCATTTTCAGTCCTGTTATTCTAATCACGATGACATAGTTTTAACGGGCAATCGCCCTGCCGAATTCTCTATTATGCTGTCATTTCATATTTTTTCCACCGAGCAAATTAGTGCGAAATTATCGTCCTTGGATATTTCCAAAAAAGCTGGTCCCGATGGTATTCCACCTTTGTTACTGAAATCTTGTTGCAACTCTCTTGTAAACCCATTAAAATCCCTATTTAAAATCGATGGACGCTGGTTACTTTCCTTTAACGTGGAAAAATTCAAATCTTCTTCCTATTTTTAAATCGGGTGATAGGTCGATTGTGAGTAATTTTCGTGGTATCTCCCTTCTCTTCGCCATACCTAAGCTTTTTGAGTCAGTTCTTACTGATGAAATTTTTAATACATATAAAGGTTATATTATACCTGAGCAGCATGGTTTTTACAAGAATCGTTCCACTTGCACTAACCTAGCAGTCTATCAGAACTTCCTTATATCATCCGTTGAGGCGGGCTATCAGGTTGACAGTGTTTACACCGATCTATCTAAGGCATTCGACAGTGTCTGTCATACTTTACTGATCAAGAAACTGTCTGAGATTGGAGTCTCTGGTAATTACATTAAATTAATTAAATCCTACCTTTCTCTGCGTCGTCAACGTGTTATCGTTTGTGGTTCCTTCTCTCGTTATATATCCGTGACCTCTGGCGTTCCCCAGGGTTCGCATTTGGGTCCTGTGCCCTTTATATTATTTATTAATGATGTCCTTTCGTGCTTTAAATCATCCCAGTGCCTCCTGTACGCCGATAACCTCAAACTCTTCAGTGCAGTGGGTCCCGGTTCTGTTGGCTTACAGTCTGATCTTGATAGTTTTGTTAATTGGTGTGAATCTAACTACTTGTCTATTAATATCTCTAAATGTAGATCAATTAGTTTTCACAAACGTCGTAATCCGTTGGGCCACACTTATACCATTGGTAACACAACAATTGAAAAGGTGTCATCAATTAACGATCTTGGAATAATATTTGAAACAGACCTAACATTTAATTTACACATAGACAGCATTGTTCTGAAAGGTTTCAGGATGTTCGGGTTCATTAAGAGAAATTCTAAGCATATTAGTGATACAAAAGCAATAACTTGTTTATACAACTGTCTAGTTCGTAACTTGTTAGAGTACTGTTCTGTGATCTGGGCACCTCGTTACGATTGTCATGTACAAAGACTGGAAAAAGTTCGAAGTAAATTTCTAAAATATTTATTGTACAAATTTCACTTTACTTTTAGCAACATCCCTTATGCCACTAGTCTCCTGCTTTGCGGGGTCAATAGCCTTGAGTATCGTCGAAGGAATGCATATCTTTTTTTTTCTCCATAAGCTTCTTAACGGCGGTATTGATTGCACCTGCCTTTTAAATTTAATTATGTTCTTAGTTCCAGCAAGACGTACAAGGCAAACACAGTTATTTTACGAGCGATATCACAGAACTAACTATGGCTTTAATGCATTTGTCGATCGTTTACTGCACAATTACAACAGTTTTTTCACTGATTGTGATATTTTCTCTGATAGTTTGGCTTCGGTGAAGAGAATGTTGAGTGCCCTGTCATTGTAATTGTAACTTTACCTTTGCTGTAGTGAGGCTAAGCCTTGTTTTTTTTTTCTTTTATTATTTTGATATGTTGCCTTTGTTTAGTGTTATATTGTTGTACCATTTAGAATATTTTATTCTGTAGTGTACCAGGACTATAAATAAATAAATAAATCGAATTGAATTAAAGAAAATCCTAAACTCAGCAGCAGACGATTGGGCTTAAAGCTAGGGGTACGTAAAGATACTGTTAATAGGGTGACCAAAGAACAACTACTGCACCCATTTCATATTCAACGGGTACAAGATTTTTTACCCCATGATTTTGAATGACGCCTAGCTTTCTACCGGTTTATTCAAGAACAGAAATCAAGATAGGAACTTTACACGAAGAATTTTATTCACAGATGAAGCCTGTTTCACGCGGAGTGGCATAACTAATGATAAAACAACGCCAGTCAAAGGGTTGATGTTGACAATTCGAAATAAAGGTTAAAATTAACTGTAATTTTAAAATTTATTTCGACTTCCTGTATGCTCCCGGGAAATTAGGAGGTACTTACCGGACACCCTGTATATCAAAAACTGTTAAAACCATTCCACCTGAAAGCTCCCCTACATGGTTCCCGTCGTTGAAGTTTGCTTTACATTCGAGTGGCGAATTTCTTAAGAAGAAAGATCCTGTTTACCTAACTACAATTACCCTAACACATCTCAGATCGCTGTGAAAGTTAGCGTAGTAAAACTACATGAGGGTGGCAACAAGTGATACGCAGTTTGGAACACAAATTATTTACTCCCATTGCAGCCTATGATTAAGTACCACGCCCAGTATCTTAGTATTTTTCTCACAGTTAAGCTCATCCACAGTACCCACAAAAAGACCAACACCACTGTCCGCCCTGCGTCCAGACAGTGCAAAGCATATTAACGCCGTTTTGTCCTCATTCAGTTGTAGAAAATTTTTTCCTTCCATAGGAGTGTCTCCTTCTAGACTTTATTACATTCAGTTCTAAGCGCCGATGGATTGTCCGCAGCTACAAGGATGTTAGTATCGTCTGCATAGCAAACGACCTTAACACTCTGCGTCAATATATTGACTAAGGTAATTGGCGAAAATAAGATATAATAGTGCACTGATGTTTGTTAAAAAACACTCCTACAAGTTTCAATATACTTCAGATATACATGACCGTAATACTAGAAACTCAAATAAAATCTATATTTCAGGCTACAAAACATCATCATATCGGAAAAGCCCTTTCTGCTTTTGCAGCAGATTATATAATGCACTACCAGAATCCCTTAGGAAAATTTCTCAAGTAAAAAGTTTAAAAAAGATTAAGTGCTATCTTCTTAAAAACAATTTTTATGACATACATGAATACCATAACATTATCCTCTAAATGCCTTATGACCTATCACTTTAGATCTCTCATTATTTATTTCTTGACGTTGTTAGCAGTTTACATTGTAAATTTATATAGCTGTATAATTAATAAATAAATAAATAAATAACGGGCCCAAGATTGACCCTTGTGGCACTTCTTGGGTTATTCGCTTAGGGATTCCTCTAACTTTATTAATCTTTACAAATTGATACCGATTGTTTAGGTAGGAGTTTATTAGATTAAAGAGAGTGCCCCTGATTCCGCTACAATACAATTTCTCTAACAATACAGCATAGTTCACGCAGTCAAAAGCCCGGGAAAAATCTATGTCACTATCACTACTCCACTGATACACACAAATATCGGCCGCTTGTTTTTGCGAGAAGCACGCAACCCGTGTCAACCAATTAAATTAACAAGAGCCACCTATTCCCTTTAATAGTGAACTATGTTGCCATATTTCCATGCCATTTATACAGGGTGAGGATTTTAAAGTGTTACAACGCAATATCTGAAAAACGGCTATAAATATTTTAGTCAAATTTTGGGACGTGGATAGGGAGGTTGGGGGACAAATTTTAAAATATTTTTGATATTTACCCCCCCTCCAGATTTGATGTGGCTAGTGACAAATTTGAAATGTCAAATGGAAAGGTATTTTTTTTTTTTGATAATTCGATTCCTCGTCAATAACTACGTAAGTGAGCAGAAAATTGTTACATTTGCTCTACTAGTTGCTTAGTTACGAATTTTTCAATAAATAAAATAGGAATACTTAAAAATGATAATTCCTTAAAAAATCTAACGACGATCATGCTTCAAAAGGTGTTCGAAATGACCCCCATCCATTTCTAAACATTTTGCAATTCTTTTTTGACATGAGTTGCGCACGCGAGTTAACATTTGAGGCGTTACTAAATTACATGCTTGTTGAATACGATCTTTCATGTTTTCTGGTGTGGTCGGTGGTGTAGCCATAACTTTCTCTTTTATAAATCCCCACAAGAAAAAATCTAATGGGGTTAAATCTGGTGACCTTGCAGGCCAATTTACAGGACCACCACGACCAATCCATCTGTTTCCAAACATTTCATTTAGTGTATCTCGAGCTTGTCGGGCAAAATGTGGCGGAGCACCATCTTGCTGAAACCATAGTTCTTGTTGATTTCCATTATTATTCAGAAGTTGTGGCAAATCGGTTTGTAAAAAATTATTATACATTTCTCCATTTAGGTGACGGTCAAAAAAATGTGGTCCAATGACTCTATCTCCGACTATGCCACACCAGGTATTAACCGACCAAGGATGTTGGTTTGGCAGAAATCTCATCCAGTGAGGATTTTGAGGTGCCCAATAGTGTAAATTGTGCCGGTTGACCTTAAATTAAGAAAAGCAAAATTGATTGAATCAGTATAAAATTAAAAATAAATCTAAATGTATGTGAATATTCTCTAAACACCCGTTAACGGGTGTTTAGATATGTATTTATTTATGTACACCCATCAAGTAGTGGATTACATATTTTTGATTATTAAAAGTTACATTAATCCATATTGATTTAAATAATTACCTGACCACAATTGGTAAATGTAGCTTCGTCAGAAAATACTATCTTTCTTAAAAATGCATTGTTTTCGTGAATTAAAGTTTGTAACCACGTACAAAATGTAATCCTATTTTGAAAGTCTTGGCCATACAATTCCTGATGAATAGTTATGTGGTAAGGGTGAAAATTGTGCTTGTGTAAAATAGCCAGTACCGATTTTTGGCACATTCCTGAATCACGAGCAAGTTCCCTTGAACCAACATGAGGATTTACAGCTATTACACCCAACACTCCAACGGCCATATCGTCATTAGTTTTTGTTTGTCTTCTAACTCTGTTCTTATTTTTTAGGATTCCCGTGCTGCGGCCTCGATCTTCTAATCGCTTAAATGCCATATGAGATTTTTGAATGGCGGGAAACCTAACAGTCCACAATTGCGCCGCTTCCCGGTAGTTTTTTCTACATTCTCCCAGAATTAACAACATGTCTATTTCAATGTCATAAGATTGTTCCATAATTGCACTGAATAATGAACTTTATCAGATTATCACTACTTGTCAAAGTCAAAAGTGGTTTCCTAGGATACAACATAATTAAAGGTTTGGATAAACAATAATCATAGGTGTCATGATTTAAAATGTGTAGTTTTAAGTATTCCTATTTTATTTATTGAAAAATTCGTAACTAAGCAACTAGTAGAGCAAATGTAACAATTTTCTGCTCACTTACGTAGTTATTGACGAGGAATCGAATTATCAAAAAAAAAAATACCTTTCCATTTGACATTTCAAATTTGTCACTAGCCACATCAAATCTGGAGGGGGGGTAAATATCAAAAATATTTTAAAATTTGTCCCCCAACCTCCCTATCCACGTCCCAAAATTTGACTAAAATATTTATAGCCGTTTTTCAGATATTGCGTTGTAACACTTTAAAATCCTCACCCTGTATATCAAAACTAATAGGATAAGAAGAAATTTTGAATAATGTTGAAAAATTCAAGACTAACGTGAATCGGTTCCTTCGCACACTCACCGCTTACAGAGTGCCATAAATGATTTTTCTTGCAGCGCTTGTGCCTGATCATAAAGAATATACTGATTAATTACTGATAAAGTCCTACCTCCAAACAAGAGAGAAAATATTCCATTCCGTTATTTTCCAGAAACTTTCTGCAATTCGATGGCGTCTCGTCGGTAACGTTCCACATTGTCGACCAAGCAACTTCCAAAACATCATCACAGTAGCCCCTTTCAAGCCTTTCCGAAATTAGCCATATCATTTTCTAAAAGAAAATAAAGTATTTGTTACTTATTTTTATTTTAATAATTTATTAATCGTACAACTCTGAACAAAAAAATAGTTTTGGTAAAAGTGGCGAAGAGAAATTGCTGGAAATAATTTTTAAGTTTCTAGGTTGGTCGCTAGAGGGTGTATCGCTAATTACAAATAAAATAAACGGAGTTTCTCCTTAACTTGCCTTATTTAGGTATAATAAAAATATTAGCATTGTAATGATTAGAAAATTCTACATAATTTCAGCAGCACTTAAAAAAGGAAGCAACTGACACATTTTGGAGTAGTTCACAGTAGAAGAAAAAAAAAATAAAAGAAATAAATTTAAAAAATAATAACGTACAAAGTACAGGCTGGTATCCTTTATAGTTCTGGTTAGTTCAGTTTACTGAAGGGGGACGGATATATTTACAAATATTTACCATTGAGGTAAAAATTAAAAAGATATTAAGAAACACGATATATTAAAAGCATTGTCAGTCTAATCTAATTTACAATTCCAGCTATGTTACTACAGTCTATATGGATTAAATCTTGTATTTTTCAAGGACTTCTTCATCCCTGATACTGTAGGTTTCTTTGCATGTTGTTCGTGGGAGATTCTCTTACTAGCTGTTTGACGTTTCACAGATGTAACTTTCTGGAGGTTCGTAGAAAACTCTGGGCATAATCTTGACGACTTACTCTCGTAATCATTTCTGGCTGCGTCCACAGGGCAAAAATCTTCTTTTGTTCTTCGGTAGTCGCTTCCTCAGCCATCTTTCTTAACGTCGAATCTCCTTGGGCAATGGAATGCAAGAATGAAGAGGTTCGGATTGTAGTCAGCAATGATGCAGGATCCAATAGTTTCAGAATAACACACTAACTCTCTACAGGGAGATTTGGCAACACAAATGTAGAAGCACTTACAAAAGGAAGCAATTGATACATCTTGGAGTAGTTCACAGTAGGGCAGTTAAAGAAATAATGACGTACAGAGTACAGGCTCCTATCCTTTATAGTTATCTAGGTTGTAGCCAATCGTAAATTGTTTACTGAAGTTGACGGATAGATTTACAAAACTTTACCATTGAGGTAAAAATTAAAAATATATTAAGAAACACGATTTATTAAAAGCATTGTCAGTCTAATCTAATTTACAATTCCAGCTATGTTATTACAGTCTATATGGATTAAATCTTGTATTTTTCAAGGATTTCTTCATCTCTGAAGTTGTAGATTTCTTTGCATGTTTTTCTTGGGAGATTCTCTTACCAGCTGTTTGACGTTTCACGGATGTAGCTTTCTGAACGTTCAAAGAAAACAGTCGGGCATAATCTTGACGACTTACTCTGGTAGTCATTCCTGGCTGCGTCCACAGGGCAAAAATCTTCTTTTGTTCTTCGGTAGTCGCTTCCTCGACCATCTTTCTTAACTTCAAATCTCCTTGAGCAATGGAATGCAAGAATGAAGAGGTTCTGATTGTAGTCAGCAACGATGCAGGATCCAATAGTTTCAGAATAACACACCAAATCTCTACAGGGAGATAAGGCAGCACAATGGTAGCAGCACTTACAAAAGGAAGCAATTGATACATCTTGGAGTAGTTCACAGTAGGGCAGTTAAAGAAATAATGACTTACGAAGTACAGGCTCGTATCTTTTATAGTTCTCTAGGTGAAGTCAACCGTAAATTGTTTACTAAAGGGTGACGGATAGATTAATAAATATTTACTATTGAGGTAACAATTAAAAAGATATTAAGAAAAACGATTTATTAAAAGCTTTGTCAGTCTAATCTAATTTCCAATTCCAGCTATGTTATTACAGTCTATATGGATTAAAGCTGGATTTATAAACTCTCGCCGGCGTCGGCGCTGGCGTCGGCGCCAGCGTTCGTCGTAGACGTCCATAGTGGGCATTTATAAACTTGGCGTTCGCAGTATTGACAATGACAAATAAAAACATAATCTGACACTTCTGACATTTTACTTTGTACTGTTGGTGGTGTTTTTTTTAGTGCAGTTATTAGAACAAAAAAAGAGTTAAATAAATGGATTTAGCAAGGAAGAAGAAGTCACTCGGTGTCTTAGGGGTAGTTTTATGCTTATATGTAGCATTACTCAGGAAACGCACTCGTCGCTTCAAAACGAGACCCATAAATAGAGCCAGACGCAATGAAGATGGATTTAAATATTTTCAAAAGATTAAGGCGATGGATAAGCAGCAGTTTTTTAAGTATACACGAATGACTGTTCCTACCTTTAATAAGTTAGTAAACTTTGTTTCTCTACGAATCCAAAGAGGCATGAGATCCGATGGAATATCGTCCGAGGAAAGAGTGATAATAACATTACAGTATGTATATTTTTTAGTAAACGCAGTGCAGTTAGCATTAGAAGACTGCCACAGTTCTTTTGTATATTTATACCTAATATATATAATTTTTTATTTTAGATATTTGTCTCAAGGAAGCAGTATGCAAGCCCTAGCATGGAACTTTCATGTTGGCCTTACGACTGTCCTTAAAATTATCCGAGAAACATGTGAGGCACTATGGGAAACGTTAAGCCCTATTTATTTAAAGAATCCCTGTAGTGAAGCGGACTGGCGCACTATCAGCAATGGATTTTATAGCAAGTGGAATTTTCCTAACTGTTTGGGCGCTTTAGATGGGAAACACATAAATATTAAAGCACCTGCTAATAGTGGATCTTTATTCTTTAATTACAAAAAGAACTTTAGTGTGGTATTACATGCACCTTGTGTTGGGTATTGTTCCTTTGCACTATATTATTTGTATATTTTTGTCCTCCTTGTTAATTTGTAACATTTATCAGTTATTTCCTTTTTTTCATGTAATGAGTATGTTATAATAAAAAATGGTATTGTTTATTTCATTTATTTATTATTTAATAAATATACAGCCATAACACCTATATTTAAAAATGGAAAAAATCAACCGTCAATAATTATTGACTTATATAACATAGTATTATTATTATTGACTAAACATAGTACTTCAGATACCTAATTATTGTTATTAAAGCAGCTAACTTTTTTACTTATATATTTTTATGCATTTTCTATTTTGGTATAATTTTTTACTAACCAGTTGTATTTAGAATCATTGCAATTTCTTCCCACGCAAGATTCTTTTTTTTTAGCATCTTTGTAATATCTATTGCTAACGTTGTATAAATACTCATAGTTTTGGATCGTATCTATCAGGAGCCCCAAATCAATTTCTGTTCCTTGGAGAACTTTAGATTCACCTAAAATCAGATGCAAATAAAATTAGCAAATAAAAATAACTTTAAAGTATGTTTGTACTTACCAATAAGGGTCTCAGTCTCCATTTCACTCATATTTAACAGTATTTAGGAGCAATTCTTTTCACAAACGAGGTCAATATAAGAACCACAAAAACAAATAATCTAGAAATATCAAGCTGACATCAACACAAAAATTAAAATGACGCTTGGCCGTTGACACTTTGGCAGATGCCAACGATGACTTGATAGAAATGCTAAAATCCCATTGGTTATGACGCGGCGCTACGGATTTCCTACGAACGCCGGCGCTGGCAATATAAAGATGGTGTATGTCGAACGCCAGCCAGCGCCAGCGCCAGCGCCGGCGAAGTTTATAAATCGCTCCATTACGATTCACTTGTTTAACTTACAGCGCCCGCGCCAGCGCGAGCGCCGACGCCGGCTTCGAGTTTATAAATCCAGCTTTAATCTTGTATTTCTCAAGGATTTCTTCATCCCCGAAGCTGCAGGTTTCTTTGCATGTTTTTCTTGAGAGATTCTCTTACTAGCTGTTTGACGTTTCACAGATGTAACTTTCTGGACGTTCGTAGAAAACAGCCGGGCATAATCTTGACGACTTACTCTCGTAGTCATTCCTGGCTGCGTCCACAGGGCAAAAATCTTCTTTTGTTCTTCGGTAGTCGCTTCCTCAGCCATCTTTCTTAACGTCGAATCTCCTTGGGTAATGGAATGCAAGAATGAAGAGGTTCGGATTGTAGTCAGCAATGATGCAGGATCCAATAGTTTCAGAATAACACACTAACTCTCTACAGGGAGATTTGGCAACACAAATGTAGAAGCACTTACAAAAGGAAGCAATTGATACATCTTGGAGTAGTTCACAGTAGGGCAGTTAAAGAAATAATGACGTACAGAGTACAGGCTCCTATCCATTATAGTTATCTAGGTTGTAGCCAATCGTAAATTGTTTACTGAAGTTGACTGATAGATTTACAAAACTTTACCATTGAGGTAAAAATTAAAAATATATTAAGAAACACGATTTATTAAAAGCATTGTCAGTCTAATCTAATTTACAATTCCAGCTATGTTATTACAGTCTATATGGATTAAATCTTGTATTTTTCAAGGATTTCTTCATCCCTGAAGTTGTAGATTTCTTTGCATGTTTTTCTTGGGAGATTCTCTTACCAGCTGTTTGACGTTTCACGGATGTAGCTTTCTGAACGTTCAAAGAAAACAGTCGGGCATAATCTTGACGACTTACTCTCGTAGTCATTCCTGGCTGCGTCCACAGGGCAAAAATCTTCTTTTGTTCTTCGGTAGTCGCTTCCTCGACCATCTTTCTTAACTTCAAATCTCCTTGGGCAATGGAATGCAAGAATGAAGAGGTTCTGATTGTAGTCAGCAACGATGCAGGATCCAATAGTTTTAGAATAACACACCAAATCTCTACAGGGAGATTAGGCAACACAATGGTAGCAGCACTTACAAAAGGAAGCAATTGATACATCTTGGAGTAGTTCACAGTAGGGCAGTTAAAGAAATAATGACGTACGAAGTACAGGCTCGTATCTTTTATAGTTCTCTAGGTGTAGTCAACCGTAAATTGTTTACTAAAGGGTGACGGATGGATTAATAAATATTTACTATTGAGGTAACAGTTAAAAAGATATTAAGAAAAACGATTTATTAAAAGCTTTGTCAGTCTAATCTAATTTACAATTCCAGCTATGTTATTACAGTCTATATGGATTAAATCTTGTATTTCTCAAGGACTTCTTCATCCCTGAAGTTGCAGGTTTCTTTGCATGTTTTTCTTGGGAGATTCTCTTACCAGCTGTTTGACGTTTCACAGATGTAGCTTTCTGGACGTTCAAAGAAAACAGTCGGGCATAATCTTGACGACTTACTCTCGTAGTCATTCCTGGCTGCGTCCACAGGGCAAAAATCTTCTTTTGTTCTTCGGTAGTCGCTTCCTCGACCATCTTTTTTAACGTCGAATCTCCCTGGGCAATGGAATGCAAGAATGAAGAGGTTCTGATTGTAGTCAGCAACGATGCAGGATCCAATAGTTTCAGAATAACACACCAAATCTCTACAGGGAGATTAGGCAACACAATGGTAGCAGCACTTACAAAAGGAAGCAATTGATACATCTTGGAGTAGTTCACAGTAGTGCAGTTAAAGAAATAATGACGTACGAAGTACAGGCTCGCATCTTTTATAGTCCTCTAGGTTTAGTCAACCGTAAATTGTTTACTGAAGTGTGACGGACAGATTTACAAATTTGTAGAACAAATAGTACAAATATGAAAAACAGCTAGAGGGATTACCACCGTTCAAAAAAGAGTTTATATTAGAATGGAAGTGTAGGAATGTTTGTTCACGGAACCTTCATAGTGCACGTCCACGTGTCCTTTTAATAGGCTCTCGTCTGACCAAAGACCCTAAGGCCAGGAAGCGCTAACTGGGGATTGGAAGAATGGCCCAATGTTCTTATATCAGACGAATCCAGGTTTTGCCTATATGCCTCAGATAGACGTGAGCCAGTCTCGGGACTCCCAAGTGAGCGATATCAGCAATGCAACTTTCGAAAGTTTAGGTGGCGGCTTAATTAATTATGGCTGCCAATAATGGAAGGCAGACGGCAGATAAGAGTACATTAGATACATAGATATGGAAAGGCTTAGTATTTATGCACGATAAAGCAAGACCACATACTGCTAGAACAGTATGGGAATACCTTCAGAAGTCAATCCACGGATTACCTCGCCAATAATTTAAAAATTGTCTAACCGGCTCATAATAATGAGGGGGAACGGCGTCTTGTTAAAACCAGAAGTTGGAGAGTGTCGGCATTTATATCTTAAAGCAAAATGGGTAGATCATGATTAAGAAAATTTAAGTAAACTTGTCTCGTCAAACGCTCTTCAAAGAAATATGGCCCAATAATGTAAGGCCCTAATACTCCTCCCCAGACATTAACCGACCAGCGATTTTGGTTAACTGCATGTCGAACCCAATGTGGATATTTAGTAGCATAATAATCATATAATGGCTATTATCATTCCGTTATTTTTAAATGTAGACTCGTCACTAAAGAAAACTTTTGATAACATATCTGGCACTTCTCTCATTTTCTTAAGCATCCAATTAGAGAATGTAATTTTTCCTAAGAAACCATTTTCATAAAGTTCTTGGTGTAATTCTATGTGATAAGGATGATATTTATACTTGTTCAAAATCCGTCGCACGCTTGTTTCCTTAACACCGGTTTCCTGAAAAATGCCAGTTTTTTTTTGTACGCAAGGTTTCCTGTTTCTAAAAATCTATGCAACAGCTTCTCAAAGGCCTTTGGTCTCGGCTTTCTCTCAATATCTGGATATCTTTCAACCTACACTCGACTCACTAGAAGGCGATTTATTGCACATTCTCCCAATATAAAAATCATATTTACCATTTCCAAAGTGGTAGAATTCGACATGTTATCAAAGTTAGTAGGTACCTAATTTTCGCAACTGAACAATTGAAGCGCTCGGACGAATAACGGTCTATGCTAGAATTTTTCTAAAATCTAGTTTTACTTGGAATAATGGTCTATGTAGTCTTTATTATCGACGAAGTTATTTGGTTTGTTGATATACCATTAGATGTAGCTAGTATGTCACTTTTGGCGACTCTCAACACATGATTTCGAGTTGGAATAACGGTCTATGTTACAGTCGGCATAGTGTGCGGATTATTTTTGCGTTACTCATTGTTGCGTAGAACGCCGTTGTGTTAACATCTGTTTATTGTTTATTTACGTTGGAATTTGTATTAGATATGGACGAAGACAGCAATATGGATGAAAACAGACCTGTGCGGTTGTCTCCTAGTGATATTAGTCGGCTGAATAAATCAAAAAGAAAAACCAGGTAGATAAACCTAAGAACTTGGAAGGATGTCTCGCGCAAAAATCTTAAAGATTCAGGTCAAGAATATAGGAGCAGGAAGTCAAAAACATTAGTTTCTGCTAAGACCCCTTCTAGCAATGTAAGTAGCAATAAGGAAAATGTAATTTTTTAAACTTATCTATAAAAATTTTATGAGTGGCGGAATTTTCATAATAATTACTACTGTTTACGTTATTAATTTTATTTTTTCTTGTTTTAGGTAGACATATGTGGCAAATCCTGTAAGCAAATGTGCTCACAACTTAACCTAGACACGAGAAAGCACCAATTCAAATATTTTTATTCACATTCGTATAATTAGCAGTCCATGTTTTTAAGTAAATGTATCAGAATGGAGGACTCAAAAAGAAGAAGAGCTGGAAAAACTGACGCTACTTCATCAAAGTTGTGTTCTTTCACGTACTTCATAAATGAGAAGAAGATATTTTGTAAAAAAACTTTACTTGACACTTTTAAAATCAATCATAGGCGAATTCAAACTTTGCAAGACAAGCTAAAATCAGGAATACAAATTCCTATAGATCAAAGAGGAAAGCATCATACTAGACCAAAGGCCATTTTACACGAGAGTAGGAACTTGATAGTAGATCACATCAAGAAATTTCCAAGGAAAGAATCGCATTACTCCCGAAGTAAAACACAGAAAGAATACTGAGGTCCTGATCTTAGTTTGTCGAATATGTACCGATGTTTCCAAGCTGAAAATCCCAATGTTACTGTGAGTAAAACGTTGTATGACACTGTCTTTAAAGAAATGAATTTGCGTTTTGGTGTTCCCCGATCAGATACGTGCAAGATATGCGATGAATTCTATGTGCAACTACGTTCTGCACAATCAGAAGATGATGAGATTAATCAAAAGTTTCGTTCATCAGGTCACAGTTTTTGCCGTGCGATCGAGAGTTTGCCGTAATCGAGAAGGCAAAAAAAAACAGCAAACAATGTTTATGTACCCTATGACTGGAAATATATTATTGCTGACGCTAAAGTAAATGAACCTTTTCAAATAATGAAAATGTGCCAAAGCGACTTTAAGGACCTTACCACTATTGAAGATCACCTTCCAAAAAATAGAAGTAGCTCGAAATTACAAGTAACAAAGTACATAGTCTAGTCTTTTAGCGCCCAAATTATTTAATTTAAATTGAGTGTAGCGGGAATTGGGGCTCGGCAATAGAAACTCAATTATATGTTTCCCAACGTTTCGTTTTATATTAAAACTTTCTCAAGGGTCGATACTCTTAGAGTTCATAGGGCCGTTTATTACCAGTTGTATACATTTTATTTAATATTCTTCGGAGAACAAGACATATCGACTGCTTAGATGTTTACGAATTTTTTTTTTTTTTTTTTTTTTGTTTTCGTAAACATCTAAGCAGTCGATATGTCTTGTTCTCCGAAGAATATTAAATAAAATGTTTACAACTGGTAATAAACGGCCCTATGAACTCTAAGAGTATCGACCCTTGAGAAAGTTTTAATATAAAACGAAACGTTGGGAAACATATAATTGAGTTTCTATTGCCGAGCCCCAATTCCCGCTACACTCAATTTAAAGTAACAAAGTACCTTTGGATGAAGTATGACCTTGATGATCCCTACACTATTTACGCTCGAACCAGCCATAACGTCATAAAACCATGGGAATCATTTAAAATTTTTAAAGCCAATTGGGAAGTTAAAACAAAGCCGGAAGATTTAAAATCAGTTTATAATGAACTACTGCCTATTACACAAAATAAGAAAAAAGATTTATTAAAAATGATTCCATATATGGAAAGCGAATATGCTGATTTTTATAGATCACTACCACAGCAATGATTTTTTAAGTATTTTAAGTTTTTTTTTAATAATAGTTTCGTTTATATCACTTTGTTTATTCCAAAAATATTTAAGTAATTCGTTTTTTTCTACATAATTACTATTAAAACTTAATATTATTAAAATTATTTCAAAAAGCTAGTTGTCTTTTTAATTGTGGAATAACGGTCTATGTTACATTTCCGCTCATTAAAATTTATGAAAAACAATAGATCCTAAAAATCGTTTTTCCTCCTAACTTTCAAAATGTAACATAGACCGTTATTCGTCCGAACGCTTCAATTATTAAATAATTATTATATTCGGCTGCGATAGTGACAATCTAAACAAAAAAAAAATGGTAACTCGATTATGAACAACAATAAAATGAAATAAATAAAAAATAGCAAAAGTGTAGACTTTTACAGTTAACATACAAATATTTAAAATACGGTAAAATCTAAGAGGTATCAAATATGGCATTAGTAGGGGTATCAAAAGGGCTTTCTGAAAATCAAAAAATATACAGGGTGTTCCACTTAAAAAAAGACAAAATTTTAATATTTCGCATAATGTGATCACCCTGTATAATAAATGTACTGAACGCAAACATTTTTTATTGTAAAGATGGGCAACATTCTAAAATATTATTTTTGAGTGTACTATTTCATTCAGTTGCTTTTAGTAATTTGAAGATGGTTACTAAACTTAGGCAATTTTTTTAGATAAAATCGTAATTATTTCTTAAACTACTAAAAATAAATCCTTATTAAAATTATCAGCAGCTCTATGCCCATCTTTTGGGCCAACATTATACAGGGTGTTCCATTCAATAACATAAAAGTTTAGCTCGCCTCACTTTTTTGAGCCACCCTGTATAATGTAAAATAATTTAAAAAATGCCATTTTTAATTTCAGACTTCATGCTGTGGCAGTATTTTTGATAAGTTCTTCGATAAAGCTGTAATCTTCCGTCTCCGCTTCGTTGGCGGACCCGGTATATACATGGTGTTTTAGAAGTACGGTTTTTTTCTAATTTTGATATTTTTTTTTCGGATTTACCAACTAAAAATACAACTGTCTTGTTTCTTAAATTGTTTTCGTATTTTGCTTCGTTCTCGAGAGAAAAAATAAAAATCACTTTATTGCATGTACAGGGTCTTCCAACGAGGACTGAACAGGGACTCATTTTTGAGCTTCCTTGTATTTAAAGAAAAATCCAAAATAGCCAATCGATGTACAGGGTTATCCAACCAAGACTAGACAAGGCGATTTTTTGACTTTTCCTGTACTTTTATAAAAAAACTGAAATAGCCATCTTAAGTCATTTTCTCCCGCGAATTCGAATATCTTCAGCAAAAAACAATTGAACATCAAACAAAAGTACTAGGGGTCACTTTGATATTTTTTTAAATGGGATGCCGTATTATTAATGAGCTTATCCGATTTCTCATATAAATTTTGATCTAAAATGTTGGATTTTTAATTCAAAAACGCCTTTTTTCTTCAGTTTTAAATTCGGAAAATGTTCGTCTACCGTTTTTTTTTCGGATAAGCTCATTAAAAATACGGCATCCCATTTAAAAAAATATCAAAGTGACCCCTAGTACTTTTGTTTGATGTTCAATTGTTTTTTGCTGAAGATATTCGAATTCGCGGGAGAAAATGACTTAAGATGGCTATTTCAGTTTTTTTATAAAAGTACAGGAAAAGTAAAAAAATCGCCTTGTCTAGTCTTGGTTGGATAACCCTACTTTTTCCTGCAGAATTCAAAAATGAAACCAAAAATTTATTTGAACCAGAAACAAAAGAGTTACGCTATGGATAAGGTGTTTTTTAAATGGAACATAGCTTTTTTTATACGATTTTTGGAACAAGTGATTTTTTTTTGTCCGTTCTGATTAAAATATTTAATATTGTGACAGCTATTTTTATTAAATTTTAATGTTTTATCCAGTATAATTTAACTTTAACCTGTTTGAAACATACACTAGGTAATAAAGGTATAATCACCTTTGAATCCTTCAAAGTCAAAAAATTTGACAAATTTACTATAATATTGCCGAAATGAAATATTCATTAGATGAGAGATTGCAGATTGTTATCTTGTTCTACAAATGCCAAGAAAATGCAAGAGAAGCAAGGAGAAGATTTATTGCAAATTTTCACAGAAATATATCCGTCAATACTATTCTAAGGATAAAGAACCTATTTGAGGAAAATAAAACATTACATGACAGAAAAAGAAATCCAACTCTATACTAATTTAAAAAAAAAAACATTAATAATTTAATTGTTCAATGTGACCTCCGTTGTTCTCGAAACATGTGCGATAACCTCTTTGTAGCCTTTCCAAACTTGCTGTTATACTGTGATTTTCCTGGTTAAGGCGATTTATTTCATTCACAATTTTCTGCATGATCTCTTCAATATCGTGGTTTCGCTGCTTGTATACCACGTTCTTTAAATGGCCCCAAAGAAATGTGTCTAATATTGACAAATCGGGACTATTGGGTGGCCAAGCATAGGTTCCATTTCTACCAATCCATTCTTCATGGCGTCCGTTTAAATATTGAGTAACCTCACGCACGGCATGCGAAGGGGCCCCATCATGTTGCCAAATTAAATTTTGATATTCTTCCAATGGTAAATCCTCCAAAAAGTTCTCAATTTCGTTTTCTAAGAACTCGTAGTATTTCTGTCCATTTAAAGTCCCGTTAAAAAATATTGGTCCCAAAATTCTATTATTTTTTATGCCACACCAAACATGGATTGAAGTCCTTCCTTGAAATTTAATTGTCTGAAATTTTCTTGGATTTCCAACGGCCCAGTGATGATTATTATGTCTATTGAAAACCCCCGATGTTGTGAATGTGGCTTCGTCAGTCCATAAGATATTTCTGAATAAATTAGGGTCTTCGTTTTCTTTCCGAATCACAATTTGGGAAACAAATTGGAAGCGAAGTTCTTTTTGTGCCGGTGTTAGATGTTGAAGTGGAAGGATATGATAAGACTTAAATTTATGATTTCTTAAAGTCCTGTGAACAGTTCCTTGGGTAACTCTTCTGCGTCTTACACCGCCGCCGTATTGAACGTCCCGAACTGCGTCCGAAATTGATTTGGTTGGATTCAGTCGAAAATAATTCACAATGGCAAGGTCTCGAATTCTATTCCTTTCTGGATTTCTTTTTCTGTCATGTAATGTTTTATTTTCCTCAAATAGGTTCTTTATCCTTAGAATAGTATTGACGGATAAATTTCTGTGAAAATTTGCAATAAATCTTCTCCTTGCTTCTCTTGCATTTTCTTGGCATTTGTAGAACAAGAATAACAATCTGCAATCTCTCATTTAATGAATATTTCATTTCGGCAATATTATAGTAAATTTGTCAAATTTTTTGACTCTGAAGGATTCAAAGGTGATTATTTTATTACCTAGTGTATGTTTCAAACAGGTTAAAGTTAAATTATACTGGATAAAACATTAAAATTTAATAAAAATAGCTGTCACAATATTAAATATTTTAATCAGAACGGACAAAAAAAAAATCACTCGTTCCAAAAATCGTATAAAAAAAGCTATGTTCCATTTAAAAAACACCTTATCCATAGCGTAACTCTTTTGTTTCTGGTTCAAATAAATTTTTGGTTTCATTTTTGAATTCTGCAGGAAAAAGTACATCGATTGGCTATTTTGGATTTTTCTTTAAATACAAGGAAGCTCAAAAATGAGCCCCTGTTCAGTCCTCGTTGGAAGACCCTGTACAAAAAAAAATACCTATGTATTTTAAAGTTAATTAAAATATGAGGTAAAGGTAAGTTTTGATGTATATTTTACCTGCTTTGTCAATAACAAGTCAAAAATGAATAACTTTACTAACGCTGAAATGGCCCAGATGCATTTTAATTATGGCCTAGCAATAGAATTAGGAACGTTATCCAAACAGAGTACCGCCATGTGCCAAAACATTTATACAGCTCCATGCAAGATTGAGTGACTGGGAGTTTCAAACGTAGTACGCAACTTCCTGGCAGACCTGCAACAGTAACCACGCCTGAGTTAGAAGAGGCTATACTTCGAGAGATAGAACATGATCCTAGTGTGCCAGGAAGGTACCAGTTCAACTTCAAACAAGTGCATCAATTGTTAGGAGGGTTTTGCATCTTTATCAACTACACCCATACCATATTCAACGTGTGCAAGCTCTGCTTACCCGTGATTTTAAACAGTGGTTGCTGCATACAGTACACATAACAATAATTTTTACCCGAACATTTTTTTTACTGATGAGGCCTCTTTTCCAAGAGAGGACACTATGAATTTTCATAACGAACATTTTTGGGCGGACGATAACCCTCATAAAATTAGAGAAGGTCGTTTTCAGCAACAATTCTCGGTGAATGTATGAGCAGGGATCATTGACGACTATCTTATTGGACCATACTCTTTACCACCTCGATTAAATGGAAACTTCTATACGCAGTTTCTATCTGATGAACTTGACGTTCTGTTAGAAGACGTACCTCTACAAATAAGAACTAATATGTGATTCATGCACGACGGCGCCCCAGCTCACTTTAGCCTAGTTGCTCGTCAAAACCTCGACCATACTTTTCCTAATTGCTGCTATAGAGCCAAGATAGACCAAAGCAAAAAACAAGCCAATAATCGACATATCAGTCTTATCAGATAATAAAAACAAAGCATGAGTCTGGGATATCATGTAAATAATAACCCTACATAGAACGGTCCAAATCTAAATGCTGATGACTCCAATAATTTGTTCTCCTACAGCAGAAAACATAGTAAAAACGAGTACGATGAACAATGGATGAACGGATGGGCAATCAATTGTAGATATTGTCATGAAAAGAGGCCTTTTCCAAAATTATTATTTCATTATACATTTAAATCATTAATTTACGTTTCTCAGCCTGGTGACCTACAAATTTAGTAGTTTACTATTTATTATTTCACTATTTACTATTTGAAGCACAACGCCGAGTTTGTTATTTATTGATGTTATACAAACAGTTATAATAATAAAATAATACATGATTGTTAGACAAACCATAATGGATATAAATAGCATCCTCGGTGATACGGAGGGCAGCTATCGAGAAGCTCTCAAAGAGCTGTCGAAAGGCTCTCAAAAAGAGCGTTCAAGAAGCGATCACACAGCCATCAGCTGATAGTAGCTCGGTAGCTCCGCGATTCAGCCAAGTCATTTCATCCCCCGACCCCGAGGGCACGTTGACTGAATAATGTAAGTTAGAGGATAAAAGTAAGAGTTAAGTGTTATTGTAATTGTGGTAAGAATAAAGAGCTTTGTTTTTTAGACCTGTGTCCTTTTATTCGTGTCACACTTTTAGAACCCCCTTTTTAACTAATATTTTAAGGTGGGTTTGATGATGTTATTTTCAGCACGAAGAATAAGGCGATCAACGTATAACAGTATTTATTTACAATGTCCGATATACAGTATAGTGAATGACAACTCTGCTGGTCTTAGGGCGGCTGGCGTCTTTTATACAGTCCGGGGCTCGCTTGAGATGCGTTGGATGGAAGGGTGCGTAGAAGGGCTGCTTGGCAGAATACTGGTGGCGCTTTGAGAGGGTAGTAGCGGCGCGCTTCGGTACTACTGCCGTATAGGCACTGTGGTACGGCTTTATTGTGCTACAGTCTCCCCCTCAGAACCTTCCTGACGTCTCGGCTGGTGGTTCTGGACCTTCTTGGGGCGTCCTCGGCGGCGTAATGGCTGGATTGGGGCGATGCCTTCTTCGGGGTCGTCGATTTTGCAGTGTCGCAGTGCTGAGGTATGATAGGTGGCGATCGGGTCGTCCGGGTTCTGGTTGGATGCAACTTCAAAGCTGGTGGGACCTTTTCTGGATAAGATCACGTATGGTCCATCTCGGCGTGGGGCGAACTTGCTGGAGCGCTTATTTGCGGAACTGCTTAGGGTGTGGGTTTCCACCCATACACGGTCTCCAGGGTTGAACAAGGGACTAGTTTGGACACGCCTGTCTGCGTAGATTTTCCTGCGATCCTGCTCTGCTTCGTGGGTTTCTTGGGCGGTTTTAAGGTTAGCTGCCATCCGTAGTAGGCGGGGTGTAACCTCTGGGACGAAGTTCTCTGCTTGGATTATTGTCCGGAGATCGTGGTGCACCTCGGCAGGTGATCGTAATTCTTGCCCTAAAGCTAGGTAGGCGGGGGTATATCCGGTCGATTGGCAGCGTGTTGAATTTAGGGCGAAGCGTATCGTCGGCAGTTTGTCGGACCAGTGGTCGTGGCTGTTTCCTAGCTGGATTGCTAACTGGGTCTTTAGATCTCGGTTTCGTCTTTCAACAGGATTGGCTGCCGGATGATAGACTGGTGTGAATTTCTGCTCAATACCTAGGCAAAAGGTGATTTGTTGCATTACTGCGCTTATGAACTGGGTCCCATTGTCGCTGATGAGTCTCCTAGGTATACCGTAGCGGAGACATACTTCGTGTACAAGTGTCCAGGCACAGTTCTCAGCGGTGGCACTTTCCAAGGCGAAGAGCTCGGTCCAACGGGTGGCGGTGTCTTCGATGATGAGTATCCATTTCTTGTGATCTGATGATTCTGGGAGAGGCCCAAAGAGATCGATGGCTAGCACTTCGAACCTCTGCCTCATGACGGGGGTCTGCAATAGTCCGGCGGGTTTGAGGTTGCTGGGTTTATAACGTTGGCAGGCGGTACAATTGGAGACATATTGTGTCACGCTGCGTCGAATGCCGGGCCAGTAGAACTGGCGGGAAAGTTTGTGTAGGGTACGTTCAACTCCGTAATGTCCGGCGGTGGGTGCATCATGGAACTGTTGTAATAGCTTCACCCGTTCCTCTGATGGGACCACTAGTTGCGCTTCCTCATCATCGTCAGTCGTTGAATACCGGTATAGGACACCCTGTGACAATATGTAACCTCTCTGTGTCCATTGGCTCGTTTCTTCTGGACGGTCTCTGTCAAAGGCGTCCATAATCTTTTTTATCTCAGGGTCGGCCAGCTGGGCTTCTCGGAGATCCTTCGGTCCACGGGTTGGCAAGTCCACGGTTATGGTACAAAGGTCACAGTGTCTGGAAATATCTTCAGTACACGGTGCTCGAGAGAGCATATCGGCGACGATGTTGGCTTTTCCTGGGATGTAATTTATCTGTAGATTGAAGGGTTGTAGTTGCAGGGCCCACCGGGCTAACCGGCCACTGGGTGTTTTTAATGACATTAGCCATTTTAGTGGTTGGTGGTCGGTCAGGATTATAACCGAGGTTTCCTCGATATAGCCTCTGAATTTGGCTACGGCCCATACTACTGCCAATGCTTCTCGTTCGGTGGTCGAGTAATTTTGTTCGGCGGGCGACAATAAGCGACTGGCGTATTCAATCGGGTGTTCCTCGTGTCCCTCCCCCTGGAGTAAAACCGCCCCTAAGGCGTAGGCGCTTGCATCAGTGCGTAAAATGAATGGCTTCGTGTGGTCCATTGTAGAGATGTACGAGGTTCCTCCAGTTAGCTGGAGTAAGTCATCTAGCCTGGGGAGTGGATATGCATCAGGAACGGTAATAGCGTTCAGCTTCCTGTAGTCTATGCATAAGCGAATGCCCCCACCTTGCTTGGGCACGAGTACCACTGGAGCCGCCCATGCACTTTCACATTCTTCGATGATGCCGTCTGCCAGTAGTGCACTTACTTCCTTGGCCAGGGCATCCCGTCGGGTCGGCGTCAATCGGTATGGGGGGCTACTAATGGGTGCGTGGTTGCCGGTGTCGATACGGTGCTCAGCGTAAGGTGTCGGCGGGCCACTATCTTGGAACAGCTTACTGTGGGCTTCCAATAAGTTGTTAAATTCTTCTCGCTCAGGCGCCGTCAGTGTGGTTGCTTCATCGTTGGGACGCAGTTGTAGGTCTATGATGGCGAAGGTTACGTCCGGGTAGAGGGTGGTAGTTCATCTAGTTCGGCCCACATCTCTTCCACTTGTCCTGCTGCATCATGCATGACGTAGTCCTGGCGAGAGAAAGGGTTCGGTATGGATGGAGGTCCTGAAATTTCGGGTCCTATAAACGATTCATGTCTGTTAGGATTTCCAGTCGAGAGGTCAGGGCCATATCCCGCGATTAGTCCGGAGATGTGGTCGCACTCCATAGGACGTACTGGGGATTCCTCCAATGGCGATAGGACGTTTGGTATTTGGTAGAAAGCGGACATCTCTTCACAGGGGTAGACGTCCGCGTCATGGGATACTGGGAGCGAGTCCCTGATATCAAATGCATGCCTCTGGGTTGGAGCTGGTGATAGTGGTGATAGGAGCTTCGGTATTTGGTAGAAAGCGGCCATCTCCTTACGGGGGTAGGCATCCGTTTCCTGGGCTGCAGGGAATGAGTCCTTAATGATAAAGGCATGCTTTCGTGTTGGAGCTTCTGCAAAGAACCATCGTCTGTGGAAGAAGTCAAGAACGAGGCCGGCATCCTGGATAAAGTCGATACCTAGGAGCGTTTTGGCGTCTGGTGTATCTGGCAGGATAACAAACGTCGCTCCCACGATCCTTTCCTGCAGTTGTACCGGCACGGTGGTTACTTGGACATTTTGAAGTTGCCGGCGGCCATCTGCGAAAGTGACATACATCTTTTGGTAACAGAAAGTGTGGCCATTCTTTTTTAGTACTGCGTGTAAGTCCGGGCTGGCTATACTGGTTCGGGCTCCTGTATCCAGGTAGGCGGTCCCGGTGATGCCGGCAACGGTGATTTTTACAGCGGGTCGGGCTCGATCCTGCGTGCTGACTGCGCAAAATCCCGTTTCCGGAATAGGTGGAGAGTGTTTAGTGCTACAGTTTTGACAGTTCCTACGAATAACTCCAGGCTTCTGGCATCCATAGCATCGTAGGGTATTAGCGCCCGTTGGCTCAACGGTCGTACCACGGGTTGCTCCACTGTTCCCTAAACTTGCTAGTCGTTTACGACAGACGGTGGCGTCATGTCCGGGTGCACGGCAGTGGGTGCATCGGTTCCTAGGTTTTCTGTTAGGCGACGGCCCCCTGTGGGTGTTCTCCTTTTCTTCTGGTGTGCTTGCTTCTATAATTCGACATTTGGCCAGTAGTTGAGCCAGTGTCGCGACGGACTCGCGGTTTATTCGGTCCTTGATGTAGGGGCGTAGTAGTCCATACAGCATGTCGAGTTGGGCATTTTCATCTGGTGGCGTCGGAAGTTGGGCAAACAAGGCTCGTTTTCCTGCGATGAATGTTCCAGTAGGCGTGCGGTTGTCCTGCGGTGATCTGAATATCTCCTGGTAAATCTGATAAGCTGGTAATGTGGGTGCAAACTCATCTCGAATCATTTGTTTCGCATCATTCCATGTCCTGGCTGCGGCTTTTACCCCTGACCACCATGTATGTGCTGGTCCTTCCAATAGTAATGTTAGTCCAGCCAGGGCGTTGGCGTCGGTTATGCCTTCACTTTCCTTAAAGAAGTCGGCGCTTGTAACGAAGTCGTCTACAGCTTCCAAGGATCGTGTTCCGGCAAAACGGGCGGTGCATTGCGTGAAGTGTTTCACTGGAGTGGGTGGCTGCATTCTTCTTAGAATGGCTTCCAGGTCGTTGGCTGATAGCTCCATGGCACAGGTTTGGCTCCTTGTCCGCGGTATGTTTACGCACTATTACTACTTGGACCAAAGAATTTGAGAAAAATGTTGTTTTCTCGACACTAACGGATATGAGTTTACAAAGCGGCACACTGCGATAAGTCCAATTCCTATCGTAACACTCGCGACAAAAATGTATATTCCGTGTGGTTAATTTCCGCACTTACTTCGGGCTCACACGTTGGTTTTCGCACTTACTTCGGGCTCACACGTTGGGCTGCCACTTTAAGGTGGGTTTGATGATGTTATTTTCAGCACGAAGAATAAGGCGATCAACGTATAACAGTATTTATTTACAATGTCCGATATACAGTATAGTGAATGACAATAAGGGCGCGGCGTCAGCGTTCCGATCGGAAGCACTGGTACTCCGTAGATTCTCGGTCGTCAATCTTGTCCACAGGCGAAAGTCCCCTAAGGAAGCAGTCAAGCAGAGCAAGAAGGGCTGGTCGAGAGTCGGCGGCGAACTCTGCTGGTCTTAGGGCGGCTGGCGTCTTTTATACAGTCCGGGGCTCGCTTGAGATGCGTTGGATGGAAGGGTGCGTAGAAGGGCTGCTTGGCAGAATACTGGTGGCGCTTTGAGAGGGTAGTAGCGGCGCGCTTCGGTACTACTGCCGTATAGGCACTGTGGTACGGCTTTATTGTGCTACAATATCAATTATAAACGTGACAATATTTTTAAGACACATTTTCAAAGTGTGTATAAACCTAGCATGCGTTGTGATGATTTGCCTGTTAATAAAAATAGTAATTCTTCTCACATACTTGTAAGTCACGTATCAATTACGTTAGGAGAGGTTTTTAAAAACATTTTAAATCTTAATCAAAATAAGGGACCCGGTCTGAATGGTATACCGCCTAAGTTCCTAGTGAATTGTGTTTATTCCCTATCAAGGCCAATTTACTTTCTTTTTAAGCTGTCTCTTGACAGTGGTATTTTTCCTGATCAGTGGAAGTACAGTTTTGTTAGCCCCATATTTAAGTCTGGAAGTCAGTCTGATGCTAAGAATTACAGACCAATCTCTATTGTAAATACAATTCCTAAACTATTTGAAAAAATTGTATGCGATCATATTAAAGACATGATAATGTCTACTATTGGATTGGTCAGGAACAGCACGGCTTTTGTATGGGTAGATCCAATTACTCAGACAGTGTTGGATGCCTTAGAGAGTGGTTCTCAGGTTGATGCTCTCTATACGGACTTTAGCAAGGCATTCGATACTGTAAATCATTACATCCTTAGAAATAAACTAGAATGCTTTGGTTTTGCCGGATCATTGCTTAAGTGGCTGATATCATATATTACTGATAGAAAACAGCTCGTAAGAGTAAAGGGATTTATTTCACAGGAAATGTCTGTTACTTCTGGAGTTCCACAGGGAAGCCATTTGGGTCCCTATCCATTAAATGTTTTTATCAATGACCTTCAACAAGAAATATTGTTCTCGCAGCCTCTACTGTTTGCTGATGATTTAAGATTGTTTGTAACTGTTGATTCGTTTGAGGATGCTGCGAAGCTTCAAGATGACTTGAACAGAGTGAGTGAGTGGTGTGTTAGGAACAAAATGGACTTGAATATAAAAAAATGTAAAGTTATTACCTTTCATCGCACAAAACACCCAATTATTTACCATTATAACTTGAATGATTATGTTCTGGAAAGAGTTACCACTATATGCGACTTAGGCTTACACCTAGATAACAAATTGGATTTTCATTGTCACTATGAACAAATTGTTAATAAGTCCTTAAAGTTGCTGGGTTTCGTATGTCGAAATACAAGAGATTTCCAGAATGTTAGTAGTTTAAATCATGTTTATAAAACTCTTGTTAGGTCATGTTTGGAATACCTTTCCTGTGTGTCGGCACCATCCTACTCAATGCATAATCAAAACATCGAGAAAGTATGCCAGGTATGTCTCATTTAGATTCAGATTACCTCTCCAAACTTATGATGATTTACAGCGGAGACTGAGTCTGGATTCACTATCGGGACGTAGAATTAAATCAGACATTTACTTTTTGTTTAAATTGGTAAACGGAATTATCGATTGTACTGATCTGTTGCACAGGATCAATTTTCGTGTTCCGTCAAAGAACACCAGAGAGCATTCTTTCTTCGCTGTCGATTTTCATAGGTATAACTACGGAAAATCATCTCCAATTCCTAGAATTCTTAAAAACGGCAATAAGATTGAGTGTGACTTTTTTAACTGTTCTTTTGCTTCTCTTAAGCAAAGGGTATCCCAGCTTTCCCTATAATTGTTAATGTTTTCAATAATTGTACAACTTTGTAACTACTATTTGATTATTACTAGATTATTGTTAAGACTGTCTTATAAAACTTATATGGGGTTTTGCCCGTTAATAAATAAATAGTAACTACTTTACTTTTCAAACTGACAACTCGGCAAATAAAAGGTTTAATTTTAATAATACAACTTTTAATAATTTAAGGGAAGTAATCTAAGAAAAATAGTCCAAGTAAAGATTATTATGGAATACATGTTAAAATTGTTAAAACTATAAACAAAACGCAGTGACGCAGGGCTCCGAACTGAGACCTATCCTCTTTTTACTTTATGCGAACAACATTACTGCGTGCACCTTGGATACCAGTGCGGAGGTAATTTTGTTTACTGATGATACCACACCACTTGCTAAATCAAATGACCAAGCACAACTTGATAGGATGGGTACGGGTACGCAAAATGACATCGAGCAATGGTTTCATTATAATAAGTTAAGTAAAAACTTAGGACCCTGAGTTTCTTACTCAAATCATTACACACAAATAACAATCCTGTAAAGAGTGACGTGGGAATAACATGCTGAACATGTTGCAAATGTGTTAAGTAGGAACACTTTTATAATTCGCAATCTCAAGAATTTAGTGTCCGACCGTATTCTTACAACTGCTTACTGTGGCCACATCCATGTATCATATGCTGTTTTATATTGAGAACATTAATCGCGTTTTTGCAGTGCAGAGACGATGCTTACGAATCACATGTAGCTTATGACATGTTACATGAAGAGGTACTCTCATAGGTGTATGCGTAACCGTGACATTCATGGCTACATAACTAGATTGATTAATGATCAAATATGATGAAAAATTTAAAAGGTTATTTAAGATTGACTTTGAATAAAATTTTGTTAGTCAGGTTTTATTGGTCCAGGAATGTATCACTAAAAACTTACGTTTATTGCTCCCAGTTCTCCTAACCTCACTTTCTGATGTCCATCTACTTGGCATGCCAGGGAATTTAATAAATAAATGCCTATCCTCTGGACGAAACTTTCCGATGTCATTCCGTGTACTGAGTACAGTAAAACATCTACCAGTCTTTCATATTCAAAAAGCTAAAAAAAAGTTACGTTTTAAATTAACTCCATAGATTCTATCGATTATTTATAACAGCGCTTTAATTTTTACACTGTAAATATTTCTGCTTCTGACTTAGGAATCCGATGTTTCTTAAATCAGAACAGGGTGTCCAGTTTTCGTGTGTTTCATATACCAGCGCCCTTATTATAAAAGATGGAAAGATGGGTTTGCGGCTTACTGTTCTATTATTTTATGAAACTTATCTCGATTATTTGATAACTTATCAGTAAGGTAAAAGTGGGTTATTATAGAGTTTTTTTTATTAATTTATTTATTTATTTATCATTCATTATAAATGTGTGTATATAGACTAGTTAAAAAAAAAAAAAAAAAAGAAATTTTTGTAATGGTTTGACAATGTTAACATTTTGTAAATCAGTATAATAATAACAATAAGTGGAAATTAAACAACTCGACGCAAAGTAAGGCGTGGTGCTGTTCTCTTAAATGTATCGAGGGTATTGCCAAAGATATCAAGATCTGTACCAGCGCCAATGTTGTTGAAGTTGTTACAAGCCTGATATAATGGTGCTTTTTTTTCAACATTTGTATATGGTACATTAAGGTAGAACTGATCATGCTGTCTAGAGCGATATGCCGGAATATTAAAATTAATCTGCTGAAGTAATTTAGGGCAGTTTATTAGATTATTAGTTAGCTTAAATAGAAATATCAAATAGAAATATTTTCGATTATCCTCCAGGGAACTCATATCAAAGCGCTCGAGCAGAGTGACGTGGTTAAACCCCCTGACTGGGTAGTAGCCATCTATCTTGCGGCACAGAAACTTCAAGAATCTTCTCTGTACATACTCCATTTTGTCTATATGGATTTTGTAATTTGAAGACCATATTAAAGATGCATAATCCAATTTCGATTTTACAAGGGCAGTGTATAAAACTTTTAAACAGGTCACATCGTGAAATGATTTAGCGGAGCGCATTAGAAAACCTAGAGCTCTTAAAGCTGATTGGGTTGTGTCTTAAATGTGTTGGGAAAACGACATTTTTTTATCCATATATACACCCAAATCCTTAATACCATCACACCTCTCCAAATCCATCCCGTCTAATCTATAGTGGAAGTTAAAGTCATCGGGTTTTAAAGAAAATGTTACCTGTTTACATTTAGCTATGTTTAGGGGTAGTTTGTTCCTCATACACCACTCGCATATCGTGTCTAAATCCTTTTGAAGTTCAATGCAGTCCCTGGGATCTGAAATTTGGCGAAATATCTTAAAGTCATCGGCAAAGAGCAGCCTATCACTAGTTATGTTTGTTGTTATGTCATTAATAAATATTGAGAAAATAAGCGGAGCCAGGTTACTGCCCTGCGGTGCTCCACTTGTAGCGACGAATATGTCCGATCTGTAGCCCGAATACTCAACAAATTGATGTCGATCTGCTAAATAGGATTTAAAAAACTGAACCAGGCCCTCGTGTAAGCCCAACTCCCGCATTTTTCTTAGCGTTATGCCATGGTCCAATCTGTCAAACGCCCTAGAGAAGTCTGTGAAGATCGCATCCACCTGATTCCTATTATGAAACGATTAATAAATGAATTGTGTGAAACATGCTAAATTTGTTACTGTAGATCGTTGCTGATAAAAACCATGTTGCTCTGAGGAAATTAGATTTTTGATTTGATAGAAAATGCGCTCGTATACAGACATCTCGAAGACATTAGCAAAGTTCGAAAGCAGTGCAATCGGTCGATAGTTAGTAATAAGATTGGAATGACCTGACTTTAATATGGGGCATATACGTGCTATCTTCCACAAATCTGGAAACTTGTGGGTTCTGAGAGACAGATTGAATAAAAAGCAGAGCGGCTTAGCCAGGACATGGGCAGAATCTTTAATGATAAATGCTGGAATCTGGTCTACACCAGAGGTTAATTTGGGCTTTATTCCTTTGAGAGACTTGAGCACCTCCTCCTTGTTTAAGCATTTTAATGATATATTTTGACATATTACGGGTTCTGGGTTAGAAGCTTCGTGGTCATCATTGACAGGTGAAAACACACTCTTAAAGTATCTGGAGAACGACCGCACAATACTCTCGGGTGAGTCCAGCTCAGTCTCGCCATCCAGCATGGAACACGGAATTCGTGATTTCCTTTTTTTTTTTGAATAAATTTCCAAAAGTTTTTTGGATCATCTTTGATAGAGTTTTGAATTGAATTTATGTAATTTCTGTAAGTCTTGTTCGTTAGCTGTTTTGTATATGACCTAGCCGTGCTGCATGATGTAGAATTCACTTACTTTTTTTCTAAAAAGTTTTATTTTATTATGGCCCAAACTCGTGTTTTTTTAAATAGAACCCCCTACATATTATTTCTTTGTCTTATACCTCTTTTTAAGAGCTTTGCAAAAATGTATAACAATCCATATTTACTATGCCCGCAAATAAAAAAACAAAATTAACAACATTATTTTTATTATACAACTTCATATTATTACATAACTTTAAACCAACAATGCATTTAATAGAATAATTGGTCCTGCAAAAGCCTAAAGGTTTGATGAGTAGCTTCTCGAAGTTGATCAATATTGTTGTATTGTCTCTTATATAACCGATTGTCTATATACCCCCATAAAAAAATATCCAACACAGAAAGATTAGGTGATATTGGAGGCCATCTGACAGGTCCATTGGTACCAATATATTTATCGCGAAATGTGGTTTCTTAATATTCTCTCACTATATGAGAATTGTGACTCGGAGCGCCATCTTACTGGTAATAAATATTATTTAAATCGGCCAAAGGCACATCTTCTAATATTTCCATTAGTACATATCGCATTATATCTAGGTGTCTATTTCCGGTTAAAGTTTATTCATAGATAAAACATTTAATTTTAGTGACAAAAATAAAGCATGACACGTTAAATCCAAACCGACCTTGACGTTCTCGTGGAAATATTATGTGTTAGTTTTCTTGGGACCAGTACCTTGAATTGTTTCGGTTTAAGATACCAGAACTCGTAAAATAAACCTCGTCAGACCATACTACCCTTCTTTCAAAATTTGCATTTTCCTGCAACATTTGTAGGTACCAGTTGCAAAAAACTATGCTACGTTTTGCGGCATTGGGATGCAAATGTTGGACGAGATTGTATTTGTATGGTTTAAATTTATATCTAAAAAATTAGGCCCTAGCTTGGATAAAATAAACATACATATCGTGTTTTTCATAATTTTCATATTTATTATTTTCTGCCATGTTGAACAATTTTTTAGAGAAATGAAAAATAAACTTACAAAATCAAACAAATACCATTTATATTTGACAACAATCCGTAATGGCGCATTTACAGAATTTGGTTTTCTGTCATGGCTATCCGTGATTGACCATGGCATAGCCTTTTATACAAAAAATGATTAATTTTGCAAAAAAAGTTAAAATTTTCCCTTTTTAAAGGAAATAAATATGGACTATTATATATTTTTGAAAAGCTCTTAAAAAGAGGACGAAGACAAGGAAATAATATAGCCATTAAAACAAACACATATTTGGGTTATAACTCAAAAACAAAACTTTCTAGAAAAAAAAACGAACTACGCCACTGAATTCTACATAAACAACTCTATAATAATTCGCTTTTACCTTATCGATAGGTTATCATATAATTGAGATACAGGGGAGCGTCAAAAAAGAGACATTTTCAAAATTGCCCTGTATGTCAGAAACGGGGAGGGCTATTAAAACTTCGCTTGCGGCAATGAAAGTTTCATAAAATAATAGAACAGTAGGCTGCAAACTCCATCTTTCTATCTTTTATAATAAGTGACCTGGTATATAAGAATACACGAAAACTGGACACCCTGTACAGGGTTTTCGCTTATATTTAGACCCCTATCTAGAGCGAAAGCAATAAGAGATAGAAAAAAACTTTAAATACGAAAGTTTTAGGATTTTTTCAAAAGATGATTACAATGCCAAAAAAACTAATCAACTTATGTTTGTTTTTTTTTTTTTTAATGAAACACCCTGTATCCATTTTATTAAAATTATAGATATTTATTTCCTGATTCCAAAAATATATAGTTTGTCTATATTAGCTCAAACCGTTTTTAAGATATTAGCAATCAAAATTTTAAAAAGTTCTAATTATTTTCGTTATAAGTCTAGCATGCCTTGAAAATCAAATGATAAAGTCTGCCGGCCTTTTCTTATTGCAATTATTACGTCTAGACAGCCATGGAAAACAAATGTTATCATGACATTTTTGGCATTGCTTTACTTGTAATAAACTAACATTTTTCTTCGTATTTATAATAATAAAATGGGATACTCGCAGCAGAAAAATTCGATGTTATCTGTCTATATTATTCAAATAATAGAAATTCATTTACAACTCGTAATTAATACAACAGGTTATTTCCCAATAGATTTTTACCTTCCAAAAGCACTATTAAATATGTTGTAAAAAAAATTAAAGATACCAAAAGCTTAGAAAGGAAAAAGAGGACAGCAATGAGGGATGAGGAATTAGACTTAAATGTCTTGCTGTTCTATGAAGGTGATTATTCCCATTATTTATACTTTTTATTAAATCCTACTATAATTACTTTTGTATTACAGAAAATCTTTAGTATTCTGTACCAGATGGGGTGGGTTATTTTAACAAATCTTTATCAAAAATTCACGAAATTAAAAAAAAAATACTGTTATTATCCCTATAGATTTTTATCAGTCCAAAAATTAACAGAAGATCACGAGAGACAGCGGTTAGAGTTTTGTTTGAATATTTCAAGAAGACGCCAAATTGATGGAAATCCTATAAACATAATTTTATTCACCGACGAGGCAACTTTCAGCACAGCTGGTATGTTTAATCGAAAAAATAAACGCTTTTGGGCAACTTCTAATCCCCACAAAATTCCGCCTGTTAGAATTCAAGGCCGTAGGTCTATAAATGTTTGGTGCAGCATTATAGGAAATAAAGTCATTGGTCCAATAATTTATAATAGGATTTTAACTGGCCTAAAATATTTCGAATTTCTTGAGAATGAGATTAAAAACTTTTTAGAAGAGCTTCCTCTCAACCAACACGCTACGCTTATCTGGCAGCATAATGTTGCCCCTATTACAAGGCATTTAAATGAAAAATATAATTTGTGGATTGGAAGAAACGGGCCAATAATGTGGCCGGCAAACAGCCCCGATTTGACGGTGCTGGATATTTCTCTTTAGGGCTATTCAAAAAACAAAGTTTTATTACAATAGGCCAGAGAACATTCAAGTATTGGAACAAAGAATTCGAGAAGAAATTTTGGTGCTAAATAGAGACTATTGAGGGTCCATTATGAACTCAATAAATCATAAATTATTAGGAAATATTCAAAAATGTATAATAAATCATGGGAGTTACGTTGCAAATCAGTAGTTTTTTGTTTGTGTTTAATTATATTTCTTTTTAACATTGTATTAATTTTCTTTTAAAACTTAAATAACAATCATAATAAAGTAATTTTTTTTTTAAATAGTAATTGTTACTAAAATATCAATACTTATTGATTAAATAAAAATTTTGATAGCCAACTACAAATTAATAGATATCAAATGGAATTAAACTTGTTGCATTAATTTTTCAAATAAATCTAACTTTTTAAAATTTTGATTGCTAATATCTTAAAAACGGGTTGAGCTAATACCTATAGACAAACTACATATTTTTGGATTTAGGAAATAAATATCTATAATTTTAATAAAATAGATACAGGGTATTCCATTTAAAAAAACATAAGTTGCTTATTTTTTTCGGCATTGTAATCATCTTTTGAAAATTTTGATTCTGATGATTCAGTAAAAATCCTAAAACTTTTTATTTAGAGTTTTTTTTCTATCTCTAATTGTTTTCACTCTAGATAGGGGTCTAAATATAAACGAAAACCCTGTACATCCAAGTACCCAACACTTTTTGCAGACATAAAGGTCGTAAGGAATTTAAAATGAGATAGGAATTGCAGATATGAAAAATCACAAGGACGAAAAATAAAGTAGAGTACTTCATGAAATCACTGGTCTCGTCACGTCACCGATACGACAAGACTTAGCGTTAAAAAAAACTTTATTACTTATTTAACTTCATCAACTTTTACTTTTTGTATGTCTTACATCAATTTTTCTAACTTAAAAAACATTTTCCTACAAAGCAAATCTTTTTATGATGATATATTTTTCGCTATAATTAATATCAAAGAGTTTTTCCATTTGGTAAGAAAATCCCAAGACATGCTATACAGGGTGTCCCAGATAAGAATGCACTCTACAGGGATCTCGTAAACCACAGGAGATACAGAGATGGTTAAATTAGAGAAAAGTTGCGCATAATTAAATCCTGTAACGTCATGTTTTATAATTTAAAAAATTCCGAATGCTTCCGAAGATATTTGGATAAAACCGAATTTTCGCGATTTCGTTTTAATTGATTTATGATTATATTTGCAAAGACATGTCAAAATAAATTTTACATTCTCATTGCCACGTTTTCTCCCCTACAAGATGGTTTAATTACATTATTGATCCGACGTTTCGTTTAGTCACAACCATCATCAACTTTGTTATTTTAAATAGTCGGAAAATTTTATTTTATGCTTAATAGATTCTACGTTTTATTCTAAATCCAACGGTGTATCACACTTATTAGTTATTAGACGTTTCGATATAGAAAAACCCATCATCAATGAAAATAGGCACATTATCGAAAATATGTATGTTTTTATTGTTGCATTTAAACACTAGTGGCATTTTAAAACATTTTTTTAAAAGAAACTTATAACAAAACATAATATCTAATAAAACTTATCTGAAAAGTGCAACAAATTTTAATTGTTAAATACAATTATTTTTTATTTTAAAAAAATACAGTGTTTGTTTATTAATAGTGTTTGTTTATTAATAAGTATCTACATATTATATGTTTATTCATAAAGTTTATTCATAAAGTTTATTCATAAAGTTTACATTTTCTCAACAATGCCACAATACAATATTCATGTTTGAGATCCAAAGCTACAGGCAGCTTGTCTGGATTTCAGGTTATGAATAGTTCTTTACCATCCGGATACCCAAGAACAAAAAAAGAGAAAAACAAAACAAAGAGACTACAATGATATGTCAAAAACAAATCACATAGCACAAGTTAAATTAGTCCAAAGACAATATCACTAAAGTTAGAATAATTTACTGAAAGTTATTATTAATATCAAATAGAACTTCAAAACACCCTCTAGTACTCATTCAATAAAGGCACCGTACAGGTTATTTGCTGATAATTTATCTTTATCCATCTAGAAATGCCCAACAGGAAAGTATGTAAATTTATAGCAGACTTTAAATTGAAGGGTAACATATTGAACAATTTAGGGCCGATATACATAATGTGCCTCTGCGAGGCAGTATATGAGGCTAGTGGAACGACTAGACACCCACTATTTACAGATCTGGTGTGAACATTGTGCATGATCCTACTTTTGTATTTATTACACTTTTTCATAAACCTAAGAGTACCCTTAACATACAGCTGCCTTACCGATAGGAGGTCAGCCTCCTTAAATAATAAATCTGATGGGTACCTCTTGCTTCTGTTCATGAATATCTTTATTATGTATTTTTGAGTAATATTTAAACGGTGAAGAATGTTACCACAAGTACTACCCCAGACACTCAAGCCATACATTAAAATTGATTCAATCAGAGCCTGGTACGTCATTTTTAAAAGCTTTAAAGATAAAATTTCTCTGAGTTGGTAAAATTTATATATAGTTTTACGAATTTTTTGGGTAATATAGTTAACATGAGTTTCATACCTTAAATTTTTGTCAATGAATACCCCCAGGTATTTTACACTTTCCCTTGCTAATATTGTCTCTTCACATCTACACACTGACATATCCATAACACATTCATAATTATGCACCCTAAGGTCAGGATGGATTACATTTCCTGGATTATTCATAGAAAAGGCGATATGAACAGTTTTCTTTACATTCATTGTTAGAAGATTCTGATCCATCCATAAACGTACTTTGGAGATGTGGTCCTCCGCCCTCTGAAATGTCTCTTGCCAAGATTTGCCTCTAACTAGAATCACTGTATCATCAGCATAGCACACACATTCACTATTTTCATTTGGCAGAACAGAAAAGAGATCATTAATATACAAAGAAAAAAGTGTTGGACCCAGTACGGTACCCTGCGGCACTCCAAATTCCACTGTACCCGTTTTGCTCAAGGAATCATTTATTCTTACTCGCTGGGTTCTATTTTTTAAATAAGACTCAAACAGGCTGAGCGCAAGACCTCGCACTCCAATGTTTTCAAGTTTTTTAAGTAAAATTTGGTGCGCCACAGTGTCGAACGCACGGGCCAAATCCACAAATATACCCAATGTTTTAAATTTGTTATTGTAATTTTGCAATATATAATCTGTGACGTGCACCATAGCTTCCTCCGTGCTTACTCCTGATAGAAACCCATACTGAGACTTGGATAAAATATTGTTCGCATTCAAAAAGCTGTCTAACCTTAGTTTTATACATTTTTCAAATAGCCGGCTAATTGAACTAGTCATAGCAATTGGTCGATAATTTTCCTTGTTCAACTTATCCCCGGTTTTGTAAATTGGAACAATAACAGCCCTTTTGAGGATTTCTGGATATTTACCTTTTTCAAATATTAAATTTATTAGATGTAAGAGTGGTTTCAGAAGGTAAATATGATTATCTTTTAGTAATTTTGGCGGAATATTGTCGTCACCAGGTGATGCTTTAGTTTTTAACGAATTAATAGCGGAAATTAATTCATTTTCAGTTATTGGATTAAAAAACAAAGAGTTTGAGATACGCTTATTTAGAAACCTATAGTTATTTTTTTTAATTTTATTTGCCAAGTCTTTGCCTATAGTACCAAAATATTCCAAAAATATGTCAGCAATTTCCAGGTTTTCATGAACAAGTTTGTTTTCATTCTTAATGATAGATATTCCCTTACATTTTTTAGTGTCATTAGTCGCATTCTTAATAACCTCCCATGTTTTTTTAATGTCGTTCCTACACTGAGCTAGCTTATTCTTGAAATACACATATTTGGATTTTTTAATAAGATTCGTAAGATTATTTCTATACCTACGAAACCTTTCTATTGCTTCAACATTCTGCGGGGTCCTATCGGCTATTTTTTTAAGTTTGTCTCTATGCTTAATAGAAGTAATTATACCTAGTGTGATCCATTCTTTTTTTTTCTTAACATTCTTTATTTTTATTAATTCAGTCGAGCTGGTGATACAGTTATTCAATATTTGAATAAAACTGTCAGTACATAAATCAATGTCTATACCGCAAACCGAGTCCCAGTCTTGATTCTTAATCTGATTTTGTAGTTTTATGCAGTCTAATCTCTTTATCAGTGAGGGCGAATTGTTACCCTCATCAATAGATGGACCATTCGCAGTCTTGAAGTCTATATTTAGTAATATTGGAAAGTGGTCAGTAAGACCGCAATTTAAGACAACAGGCCTAATGCTACTGTCACCAAGCCTATTGCATACAAAAAAGTGGTCGATACATGACCTGGACAGGCGATCTTGCCTGGTTGTAGAATTTATCAGACTCACATATCCCAATCCATTCAAACAATTTAAATAATTACATGTTGTTTCATTACCTTCATCCATTAAGTTGATATTTATATCACCACAAAACACTTCTATAGGATTCTTCGCTACCTGTTTCTCAAGAAGAGTTCGCAAGTCGATTACAAATTCATCAGCATTCAGAGAAGGCAATCTATACACAGCAGTCACACCAATTTGAGCATTATTTTTTGTGAGAACCGTTCTTAAGAATTTTGTGGTCCTTACCTGAACTATTTCAAAACTTGGCGACAACACAGATTTAACCAGTACAATGGTCCCATCACATTTATTTTGCTGACTATTATTATAAAAAATGTCGAACCCATCCATGCCAAAATTGTTCAGATCATGCACAATGTTGGTCTCGGAGAGCACGATCATCCCAAATTCAACCTTAGTTGATTCAAGAAAAGCAACCAAATTATCATAATTTTTTTTTATGCTACGAATGTTAAAATGGATAATATTAATACTTGTCTTAGAGTTCTCAAGAAAGTCTACTTCATCCAAACTATCACAATTAAATGTGTTAACTGAGTGATAATCATCCAGTATATCGTACAGAGCCATGTCAGTAGTTAAGCAGCAATAGGATATTTCCATGTGTAGTTTTGACAAAATATTTTTACTTTAGTGATTCATCAAACCACTAACATCGCTCTCCTTTTTTATTTTTATAATTGCACTATCATCACTTCGTCTAACCAGAATACTACCATTTCTTGCCCACACATATTTAAATCCTTTTTCCTTTAGTTCCCGTGCCTTTCTGAAGAGATTACGTTCTTCCAGTGATAGGTCTTCGTTGAAGTAGATAGCTGAATTCTCTCCGGGTAACCCGCAGTTGGCGGTAGTTATTTTTCCCTTGTTTTTCCTTTCCTCCAAGAATGCTTTCTTGTCATCTTTATTTTTAAATTCGACTATTACAGGACAATTTGCTTTCATAGTATTGGGGAGTTTTAATACAATATCACTTCTTTTCAAATTTGGACACACATGTTTAAGAACCTTTTCAACCTTAGGCATTACTAGTTGTGGTACATTTATTCCCTCTTCAACTTCATATTTTATTCCCACAACGACAAGATTGGCAGTTCTGCCCATCTTGTCTTGTCGAGATGCGATTCCTTTCAGTTTGTTAATTTCAATGTTCAGTCGTTCATTGTCCGTTTTTAAATTGTTTATTTCCCGTTCATACTCTTCATTTTTGATCTTTTGCTCGTCGTACTGCTCGGCGTAGAACTTGATATCCTTTACTAAGTCACGTATCTCCAGTTTCAATTCTCTTATTGATTGCACCAAATCCTCATTTGACTGTCCGCCAGGTATCCCAATACTTTTTCGAGCGTTATCAGACCTCACTTGAAGCTCAACTTTGGCCTTGCAGTTAGTGCAACACCATTTATTCTGCATTTTCTTCATTACCTCAAGATCAACTTCAGTCAAGTCAGTACAATCCAGATGAAACCATTGCTTACATCTTTCAGCACACTGAACAGTAGCTCTTGATTTCGTCATACATACATACATCATAATATTCAAACATAACGTACCATTTAAATTCGGCATCATATGGGTGGCTATGAAATTGATTGACGTTCGCAATTGTTTAAATATGTAGTTTCTCTAGATCTGTCACTTAGTTACAGAGACTTGCTAGCTTTAAATTTGGTAATTATTATTATGTTTTTTTTAAATTTTAAACTGTTGCATTGTGAAGTAAAATTTAAAATAATGGAACATTATTCTAACGAAGAAAAATTTGACATGATTTGCTGTTACATCGAGAGTCATAAGAATTGTGCGCAAGCAGAGATGCAATATTTTCAAAAATATCCCGAACGGCGTCAACCAAATCGATCAATTTTTAAGAGGCTAGTTACAAATTTAAAAGAGAATGGCGCGTTTAAAAAACCTGTGTTACATCGCAAAAAAATTATGACCCTGAACAGGTAATGACCGTTTTACTTGCTGTAGCAGAAGATGATACTGTAGGACTTCGTGCTATTGAAAAGGAACATTCTGTTCCTAAATCAGTATCGCAAAGAATTCTCCATAGGGAAGAGTACCGTCCTTATAAATTCCGCATCTGTCATTCTTTGCTTCCTGGGGATTACGAGCGCAGAATGACTTTTGGCGAGTGGTTTACTAGACAATGCGATGAAAATCATCATTTTCCATATAATGTTCTCTGGACTGACGAAAGTAATTTTTCTAACAATGGCATCTTTAATAGGAAAAATCGTCACTATTGGTCAACACAAAATGAAAATCGAGTCCATACACATCTAGATATCAACATCGTTTTGGATTTAACGTGTGGTGCGGTATTTTGGGAACCCGGATCATTAGACCTATAATTTATGAAGGAACACTAAATTCAGAAAGATACGAAGAAATTTTAAGAAACGACATTGAAAATATTCTTGACGACCTTCCTCTAGCAGTAACCAATAATATGTGGTTTCAACAAGATGGGGCTCCTCCTCATAATTCCAGAAATAATATGGAATATCTGAGAGACCGTTTCCAAAATAATTTAATAGCCACTCGTGGTTCCATAAACTGGCCTCCGCGATCCCCAGACCTTACGCCAATGGACTTTTTTTTTTGGGTTTCCTTGATAATGAAGTTTATTGGAAGACTTTTCAAAATAATGATGAGTTGAAGGCTGTTCGAGCTGCAATAAATAAAATAACTCCAGAAATGTTAAATAACGTTATGGAAGAAATTGTTTACCGATGTTATTTATGCTTGGAGAATAATGAAAATAAAAAATAATTTATTATAAAAATAACTGTATTTAATAATTAAAATCAATTATTACTTGTTGTATTGTTCAGATAAGTTTTATTAGATAATATTAGGTTTCTTTTAATTTTGTCCCATAATAAGATTTACGCATTTGAACACAAATTTAATAATATTGTAAATAATTTCAAATAAAAAAATGTTTTAAAATCCTACTAGTGTTTAAATACAACAATAAAAACATACATATTCTCGATAATGTGCCTATTTTCATTGATGATGTGTTTTTCTATATCGAAACGTCTAATAACTAATAAGTGTGATACGCCGTTGGATTTAGAATAAAACGTAGAATCTATTAAGCATAAAATAAAATTTTCCGACTATTTAAAATAACAAAGTTGATGATGGTTGTGACTAAACGAAACGTCGGATCAAAAATGTAATTAAACCATCTTGTAGGGGAGAAAAAGTGGCAATGAGAATCTAAAATTTATTTTGACATGTCTTTTCAAATAGAATCATAAATCAATTAAAACGAAATCGCAAAAATTCGGTTTTATCCAAATATCTTCGGAAGCATTCGGAATTTTTTAAATTTGAAAACATGACGTTACAGGATTCAATTATGCGTAAATTTTCTCTAATTTAACCATCTCTGTATCTCCTGTGGTTTACGAGATCCCTGTAGAGTGCATTCTTATATGAGACACCCTGTATACAGAGTGAGTCAACGGTAGAGTAAAGTACAATTCTCCCTTCATTTTAAGAACTAGATAAAAATGTTAAATACAAGTTATAGAGATCATTAAGGTGCATATTCTAAAATTCTACTAGAGCATACAGGGTAGCCCAAAAAAACGTGGCGAATATAGCCTGTTTGCTTTTTAGATCGCCCTGTTTTTAAATTTATATTTGGATTCTGCATAATATTCTGATACTGACTTTTTTTTTATATAAAATGTTATATTCGAAAACTTACTGGTTTTCCAATATTTAAATTTTTTCATAACAAAGCTGGTTTTTAGTCATGTATTTAATTGTGAATATCTTCACTAGACAGGGTGTTCGGTAATTATATGGAATTCTCTCGGAAGGGGTACCCAGCGACTTACCTTTTCGGCTTTAACTTTTGAACCGACATCTATAGTTTATTGAAATTTTAATATTTTATATAGGCCATAAAGACTCATAAAACCATAATACAGTATTGTAAATGAAACAATGCAGTCCTTCTCCACAGTTTAATAATTGTAAAAATAAATAAATAGTTTCCTACATGTTTCAAATGCTTAAGGGTTCAGCCTCAGGAGATACTAAGAAGGATAGTACAGGGTGTCCCATATTTGACACTTTTATAGTTTATAGTTAGTGCTATCAAAAAAGTAATATAGGTGTCATGTGCTTTTTTTGGGTCAAACTTAAAATGAAAAAATCAAAATTCAAAAATTTTCGCTCGCTTAAGAGATACGGGGGAAAATCAAAAAATTGACAATTTCAAAATTACCCTATATTTTCTTAGTTAGAAGAGATACAGAAAAATGTTTTATACAAAAGTTTCTTTATAATGATTGTTGAATAATCTGCCGGTTTCAGAATAAGTATACAGGGTCAGGTAAAAAAGTTATCGGACCCAACCTCATTTTTTTAAATTGAACATCCTGTATATTATAATCTAAAAAGATAGCATTGTAAATTCTGTTTTCAAATATATAGCACACCATGGATGATATTGGTTTCTTAGGCGATTTATTTAAACTTTATTACTTTGAAACGAAATAAAGGATTCAGATTAAGGTAAAAAATAACGGGAATCATCGCAAATGTTCGAAAGCTCCTCCGTTGTTTTTAATGCACTCTTGACATCTTTTTCGAACGGATTTTAAGGCATTCATGATGTGCAATGGTTTTATTTCTGCAAAGGCCTCATGAATTCTTTGATCAAGTTGTCCTCGGGTTAAGATGGCTTCTTTATAAATTTTATTTTCCAACACTCCCCAAAGAAAAAAATCTGGAGGTATTAGATCCGGAGATCGTGGCCACCTTATAGGTTCATGTGTTCCTGTCCAACGGTTTCTAAAGTGAGTATTTAAGTACTTTCTTATTCGACGAGCGTTATGGGTAGGGACGCCGATCCTCGTTAGATTTATTTAAAAACCAGTGACAAAATTCCAATCGTCTCCCACCATTACTAGGATGCAATAATTGGGTTATTTTAACAACACAGGGAAAAATATTTATTGGACGTCAAAATTCTTTGCGCCTTAGAATTTGAAGTTCCAGTTTCAGTTTCTACGTTTCTGACGGACGTAGATTTTTGTTCCTAAAATTGCAAAGTGATTTTAGATAATAAAATTATGATGTGTGCTTAAGACCACAAGACAGAAGTGAAAACCTCACCAAGACGAGATTCTCTATTAACCTTTTACAATCTAACATCCGCAGATCTCATATTCAAGACGATAAAAGAATCGATCTAATCACACTATATGCATTTGGTCGTATTTTAAAGAATGTTTACATTAATAGTCCAATAAACGGAACGCTTAAAAAGGAATTTCAGTTAGAAAGCTGCTTTTTTGGTGGAAGGTACATTTTAATGTTTGAAAAGACACTTCGGTATTATTTTGTATTCAACCGTTGCATAAGGGATGGAAAATTACCTTAAAATATTTCTCTGACCCCTAGCTTCAAAACAACAAACACTAGAAAAAAAGGTTTTAGACAAAAGTTGTAGAGTATTTAAATCTGAATAAAAACGTGTATGATCATTTTTACGATATCTCTAATAGTTGTGGCCTTAGAATCATCTGTACTTTGAGGGTTGGTCGGCGTCTTCGAAACTTCACATCCGCATTAAATTTTCAACTTGGCAACACTGCCCATCGTCTGGCTGAGACTCGATACGGGTGTCTGAAAAAAGTTTTTTAGTACGCTAATTTATTAGAGTATGTTAGTACTGTTTTGAGGTTGTTATGAGTGAAACTTTTTTGTGAAGTATTGTTTGGATAACCCTGTGAAAGGTGTGTATGAAACTAAGTCAAAAATATTGAATGGTTTTTAATTATTTTATATAATATAATACTTTTATTGGGGGTGCATCTTAAATAATAATATTGCCCATTGCCAGTCAACTGTGAAAATACTAAGGTTAAACGATTTTTGTAGGTTAAAAGGGTAAAGCAGAAAGTCAGTTTTAAACAGTTTTTTTAGAGCAAAGTTTTGGGTGCCAATAATTGATGGTGTGCCAGTTTATTATACACTCCAGTTATAGGTATCGCCTATATGAAAACTAGTATAAAGTACTTAATACCTGTGCAGTGAAATTCATCTGCTTATCGATTTATGCAATATAGCAACCCGAATCGGCTTCGCACGGTGTCCGACACGCATTTGGCCATTTTTCGAAAGGAAAACTAACCCAATGTGCTGTTCCAAGGTATTAGCTATCTACTAACCAAATTTCACATACACCTAAAATATAGAGATAAATGTTATTTGCGCACCCTAGACCCGCAAAAAATCATTCGGCATCTAAAAACCCGATAAATACTGCACTAGACGCTGCAAGTATTCTCCAAAAGCGACAGTGATGCCATATCGATATTTAGGTCCCATTTATTAAAGACTTGACCAAAAATTGTTTTTGAAATTGGCGAACCTCTTATGGCTTTTAGATTTATAGATTAGACAAAAGTAGTAATAATCTTTTTTAGGTAAAATTTAATGCTCTACAACATTTGGGAGAAACTTTTTTTTCATATTATTTTTCATTTAAAGGTTATAACCCAAAAATACATTTTCAACCCCAATTGAAGGGTTTTTTAACTCTCGTGCAAGGACTGGACCCAAAATAAAACTGAAGTGTCTTTTCAAACATTAAAATGTACCTTCCACCGAAAAAGCAGCTTTCTAACTAAAATTCCTTTTTAAGCGTTCCGTTTATTGGACTATAAAGCCGTATTACAGTCACGCAACTCGATGCAAGTCCATGCAAAACGCAATAAGAATTGCCCAAAGGCATGCGCAGTCGAAGCTCAGCTGATCCCTTGGTGCAACTAAGTTGCACGAAAATTTTATCGGTCTCGCGCGATATTTATTGCATTGCTCGTGCAAGTTTGGGGAAAAAGTAGTTACTTTTGTGTTACCAACAGTATTAATGGTGTATAATGATGCAGCAAGTACTTTTCTCCGCTTTAATTTATTTATTTTGTTTATTTATTTCATTTCAAACAAAAAATATTTCACAAACACCAGAAAATCACAAAATAAAACAATAACAATAACAAGTTTGAGGTTAGAAGGTTTGTTGCAATTAAAAAAAAGTTGCATGGACTTGCACGCTGTTTTACATTGTGCAACTTTCTTTCATGCAATACTTTGACCTTGCCATTTATTGCTGCAATTAGTTGCGTGACTGTAATACGGCTTTTAGGAAATTGCACGTGCAATGCAATAAAAAATTGCCTGTAAGCATGCGCACTTGCGACTTTGCAATCAGCTGTTGCAATTTTCTTTGCATTGCGTCAAATTAGAACACGCGCTATTTTTATGTCACATGACATGCAATTTTTGGGTGAGATAACAGGTACCAACATAAACAAATCAATTCATCCATTGATCCAAGCTAAGCAAAGCCAAGCCAAGGTAAACTACAATATTTCGTTGTTTGCAAACATGCTCAGTACTTAGCAGTGGTTGCTTTTCAGTTTAAAAATACAATTTTAGTAGAACATAAACAGGGAAGAAATAAATCAATACAAAATTATTTAATGATATTGGTACAACTGGTTATTAAAATGCTTGCATTCTTTACTTGCATGATATGTAAACGGTTACGCAATGCAATTCTTTGCAGAAGCAATACTTTGCATGACATTTTTCGCACCTAATGTAAACAGGCTTTTAGTATCTTGCTTTTTTCCCCAACTGCATCATGAGCGCTGCATAGCCGAGTCTGGTGGCTCAGTCTCATTCAATACCCACTAAAAGTGCTAAACGCGCCTAAAGAAGTTTTCACTTCAATAAAAGTTAAGCTACTACTATTCAAAGCTATCACAGGATATATTACCTGATTATTGGCCTCGACAAATTCTAACACGTTTATTTCTTCATTTTCCTTGTTTTCTTTATTATAAGTTTTTGATCTCGGCACTGTAAAAGAGCCGTATGTTTTTGAATTATGTTCCAGTCGTCGGAATATGTCCTTAAATGGTTGCCTTCTTTCCGGATAGCGAACAAAATATAAATTTTGCGCCATTTCTTCGTTTTTTCCACTTTCAATATAGACTGATTTCATATCAAATTTTTCAAAATGTTGATGATAAGTCATTTTCACAAACGAATATGTAAAAATAAAATTGACGTTAAATGTTAATAACAACTAGAATGTTAACATACTTGTTTCTCGGATATTAACTTTTGATTCACGGCCTACTGTGCACGTGGTGTAAAGTAATAAAGTTTAAATAAATCGCCTAGGAAACCAATATCTTCCATGGTGTGTTATATATTTGAAAAGAGAATTTAAAATTCTATCTTTTTAGATTAAAATATACAGGGTGTTCCATTAAAACCATTAGGTTCGATAACTTTTTTACCTGACCCCGTATACTTATTCTGAAAACGGCAGATTATTCAACAATCATTATAAAGAAACTTTTGTATAAAACATTTTTCTGTATCTCTTTTAACTAAGAAAATATAGGGTAATTTTGAAATTGTCAATTTTTTTATTTTCCCCCGTATCTCTTAAGCGAGCGAAAATTTTCTAATTTTCATTTTACCATTTTAAGTTTGGCCCAAAAAGAGCACTTGACACCTATATTACTTTTTTGATAGCACTAAAAATTGCGGAGATACCCTATATAAAAGTGTCGAAAAAGGGACACCCTGTACAAAGTTAGGAACGACCGATGAATATAAAATAAAAGTTCAAGTGGGACTTTATATAAAAAAGTATCAGTGTTCCATTTAAAAAACCATAGGTTATATGTATATGTTCGCTCTAGTAGAATTTTAGAAAAATATGCACATTAACAATCTCTATGCCTTTTGTATTTAACCTTTTTATCTAGTTCTTAACATATATTTAAACATCAGAAGCCTCCGACACAAGGTAAATTAAATAAATGATTTAATACTCCAAAACACCATGACTATCCATCTCATAGTGCTTACGGAAACATGGATCTATCCAAATGAGATAAACTGCTTTAACTTACAAAAGTATGTAGCTGTGCATAATTGTCGAGACACCAGGGGAGGAGGTTGCAGTGTCTATATAAGAGAAGAACTGCAATTTATACAAAATGACAGGTACGATGTACAAATAGACGACTGCAACATTGCATCTTTTTACTTACCAAAATACAAGCTCTCCGTCTTTGGTATCTACAGACCACCACAAAGTAATGGCGAGATATTTGCAACAAAATTTGACAGACTACTTGAACAACAGAAAAGCACATGCATTATAATCGAAGACTTTAATCTTGACTTATTAAAACACTCACAAACTATTAATAATTACAACAACCTAATTGAGATGAATGGTTTTAAAATACAAAATAGAATAATGCCACAGAATGCAACTCGAACAACAATTAACACAGCATCTATCATTGATCATGTGATAACAAATAAAAGTTTAACCTGTAACATAAAACTGCAGGATCACCACCTCTCAGATCACAAAATAATGTATATAGAAGTAAAGAAGAATATATGTATAAAGAAAAAAGAAATAATAAAAAAACAGTATCTTGTGGAGCAAGCCTGGCTGGATACAATAAAAGTAAAAATGGAAAAATGTAAAATAGAAACTTTTCAAGAACTTGCACACATAATTAACACCACTAAAGAGGAATGTACAAAAGAGAAATCACTTAAAATAAAACAAAATAACTACTGGATCACAAAAGAATATCTGACTAAACTAAAAGAAAAAGACAAACTATACATTAGATGGAAGAGAATACAAAACGAACAAAGTGAAAAAGAATATAAAAAAGCTAGAAATACACTAAACAATCTAAGAAAAAGACTACAAAAAACATACGCAGAAATGAAATTTGAGCAAGTCAAGGGAGATTCTAAGAAAACCTGGGCAGTAATAGACGAAATATGCAACCGTAACAGAAGCAAGCAAAAAAATATAAACAAAATAAAAAACGAAAAAGGAAAATCAATAGAAAAAAGTAAAGATATAGCAACAGAGTTTAACAGACATTTTGCAAAAGTAGGGGAAGCACTGGCAAAAAAAATAAAACATAATCAACAAACACAGGTTATTGAGGAAGAAAATGCACAAAACATAAACCTAGAGCCAACAAACATAAAGGAGATAACAGCCAAAATAAATGAACTGAAAAATAACTGCGCCCCAGGCACAGACAAAATTACAAAAAAAGACTTACTAATGCTGATCAATACCATCGGACCCACTTTTGTCAAGCTGACAAATAACATACTGCAAACCGGAAACTATCCCACAGAACTAAAAACAGCTAAAATCATACCAATCTACAAAAAAGGAACACATGAAGACATGAACAACTACAGGCCAATTTCACTAATAAGCACCTTCTCAAAAGTTATAGAAAAAATTATCAAGGAAAGACTAGTAACATTCATAGAAGCAACATTTAAGTTTGATCATCAACAATATGGATTTCAAAAAAAAAGTAGTACCCAAGGGGCAACAGTGGACCTACTAGAACATATAACGAGTGAAATGGGCAAAAACAAATATGTACTGGCAGTATTTGTTGATCTACAGAAGGCATTCGACACAGTGAATATTGAACTTTTGATGAACAAGTTATACAAAATGGGCTTTCGAGGAACATGCCATGGACTACTGAAAACATACTCAAGCGGTAGAAAACACTACACTGCAATAAATGGTGAACATAGCGAAGAACAGATACTAAATACAGGTGTCCCACAGGGATCTGTTCTCGGACCACTGTTATACTTGTTATACATGCACAATCTGAAATTCACCAACCTGACAGCAAAATATTTCAAATTTGCAGATGACACAGTGCTAATATATTCTGGAGAAAGTGAAAAACAACTTGAAGAAACTGTCAATAGTGATCTAGTAAAGTATTTTAACTGGCTGTGTTACAATAAACTTTCTTTAAACGTCCAGAAAACAGTATTTATGGTTATTAGGCAGAAAAGTAAACCACCGTGCAATCCACAAATCAAAATTAATGAAACAAATATCAAAAGAGTTACTGAATATAAATACCTTGGACTAACTATCACAGATAATCTATCCTGGAAAAACCACGTAAATGGTGTGATAAACAAAATAGTTCCTATGTTGGGCTCTATTAGAAGATGTGCTCACCAAATCAATAAAAAATCTGGAAAGCTTCTTTACAACAGTTTTATAGAGCCACATATGCGATACCTAATGCCCTGCTGGGGAAATACATGTACTAGACAGTTGGATCAGCTCCAAAGACTACAAAACAAAGCGATTAAATTAATATTCGGGATGAATTACTACACGCCCAGTGAGGAAATATATAAAAAAGTGACATACCTGAAAATAAATCAATTGAAAGTATTTGAACAAACCAAACTAATACATGATATACAAAATAATAAACTTAAAACCAGTGTAAAACTACAAAATAACAGACAATTCTACACATACAACACAAGAACAAGACAAACCATGAATTAAGAAATTCATATGCTAGAACTAAAAAGGGACAGGACTCACCAATATATAGAAGTATACAGGAATATAATAGGATTCCACAAAGAATACTCCATGGAAATACCAAGAACCTGACGTGCAATATTAAGAACTATATAAAGGAAAATAGAGTATAGACATTTAAGTGGCAGGATAAAGAAATATAAACTACATTTGTTTGCCTTTCGGAATAACTTTATTTGAATGTAAATAATTATACCATACAATTTGTAGGCCTCGGTGCCAGTTTTATTGTAAACTGTTTTGAGGTCAATAATAAATTATTATTAAAAAAAAAAAAAAAAAAAACAGAAAGAGAAATAGTACTTTACTCTATCATTGACTCACCCTGTATAGGGTCTCCGAGAATTCGTGGGCAATCTCTCGGATTTATATAGATAGCCAAGAGCCAAATAAACACTGTACTCTACTCAATGAACTTCCGCGTCTACAGTAATATTTATTAAATAATGAAATACTTTACCACATCCAAAGGTATCTTAAACTGACATAAAGTTAAACAACCATTCCGCATCATGGTCTCGTCGTTTCGGTGAACGCTCATGCCATCAAGAAGGGTTGAAATAATTTTTCTTTTGACATGAACTGCGTCGTGAAGCTCTCTATCTGTTCCTTTTACTATGTAGAACAAGGTAGCGCTGAAAATGATTTTCAAAATGTAGTTACACCTAAATTATAAAAAAAAAGGTGTGCATTATACGCGCGCGATACAACAAGGAAGTAAAATATTCAAAATAGTTTATGTGATTAATAAAAAGCCTAACCTATAATACAATTGTATCAATATATGTTAATACAGGGTAGTTAAGAACAGAAACGGTCGATTATTTCTTAAAGTAAGAAAGTTAGCGACAAATTTAAGGAATTTTTAAAATATATTACAAGAAGAGAAATAAATTAACAATAAATAGAATAAGTTCACACTCAACGGCCACAAAAATTTCAAGTTTCCAAGACAGGTCATACAAGTGACATTTCAAATAACAGACCTATACCGCTATTACCTATCTTCTCGACCATTCTTGAATTTCACTAATCTATGAAGCGTTTGAGGAACGAGGTTATCTCTCTAGTAGCTTCTGTGATCTTAGTTTCTTCTTAGCGTTCAACTGCATGATATTCTCTTATCCCATTATAGAAACAGTACTCATCTTTAAAGAAGAAATTTTTTGAGCATTGCTCTGTTTAAAAACAAGAAACGGCATTACAGATATCTTCGAAATATTCAGTTATCCAAATATGGATTATATTCTTTACTTTACTAAAAGATCGAGTTCTTTTTAGTTGGTTAGGCGGCATAGGTGTAGCAGAAAATAAAGTGCTAGGAAGGTTTGAATTATTGTCCATATTTGACAATAAATGTCTTAGTTTTTTGTTTATGTACTCAACATGACTACGCCATGTAAATAATTGGTCAAAAAATATTTCTAAGTATATTAAATTTTCTTTTTTTACTATTTTTAATGTAGTCACATTGTATGCTTTTTTGGCAGTCAAATGTAAGTATTGTTTAACTTTCTTCTTTGGGTAAGCATCTAGAAGTCACTGAAAATGCGAAGAAATATGTTTTATCAGTGTTTAGTTAGAAGGTTGGAGTCGAGCCAATGCTTAACCCTCAATAGGGCTTTTTTACATTTCTCAAACGCACACTGCAAGAAATAGGGCAGTGTCATAGGCAAATCATATAACTTTACCCTGTGTGGTTACTTCTGTTAAAGAATTTACATAAATTAGAAAAAGGATCGGATCGAGCAGCGATCCCTGGGTAACACCACACTTAACCGGTACTACTTGACTAGTATTCTTATGTATTTTAACTGCTTGTGAGCGTCCACTCAGATAAGAGTTAAATAGTTAGTGTGTAATTCCCCTAATGACTATATGCTGAAGTTTTTCTAGTAGAATGTGGTGATCCACAGTGTCTAATGCCTTCGACAGATCCAAAAATACCACCAGAGGCTTGTATCCTCTGTTAAAATTTTGTGTAATAACGTCAGTGACCTCGGTTATAGCAACTTCAGTGCTGTGGTTGCTTCGAAAACCGAATTGTGTTTGTGATCAAATTTTTTCTTTATTTAAAAAGTGACAAAGTCTGAGCTTAATGCATTTTTCAATTACCTTCCTTTAAGTACTGGAAGAGCTATATGTTTAAAGTTGGTTATAGAGTTTCGTAAGATGGGTGGAAAGATACCAGCCCCGAAAATGCCATAAACATGGAACCACTACTCCGACGACCATCGGTTATTTTGTCACTCAACGTATGGACTTTCCTAAACAATTTTACTCCCACAAAACATAAAAAAACTGTTGAAATCTTCGGCTACTTTGGGGGTCTCTTACTTCCTATCCCAGCTCATTATTGATCAATCCTACAGCTTATTTCTGTATACTCCATTCTTTTTTTTTTTTTAAATAAATTTATTACAGACCTCAAATCAGTTACAAACTGACACCGAGGCCTTAGTGACTAATATATAACAGACAAATAAACAATAAGTCAATTCTATAACAGTAGTTTCAAAATTATTTCAGTCTCTGTTTTTTAAAAAGTTTTTGAGATTACGATACACTTCCTTCTCTCTTCCAATGAAAATAGTTTCTGGTATAGTATTATATGTTTGAACACTTCTATGTATTGGGGAATCCTGCGATTTCATTGTTCTAGAAAAGTTATTCCTGAATTTGTTTGTCCTTAGGTTATAATTGTGATATTCTTTGTTTTGTTTGAGCATTACATTAGTTTTTGAGTAAAAATTCGCCAAGTGGGCCCATGATTTTCGACGTGGTAACGAAAACCGGAAATTCATATCGCAATACAATCTATCAAGTAGTAGAAAGTCGTGACATAAAAATTTTCGAAAAATCTTCATTTGTTTATTTACAATCCACGATTGAATATTAAGGTAACATTTTATAAAAAAAATCAATTTCTCGTAAACTATTTACTGAAAGTTTATAAAACTTGGCAAAATGGTAGAAAACAAATACGACTAGAGATTGATAATCAATTTCACGATCTTGCATCAATTGTTGCTATTTTTTTATTGTTTTTTTATAAACAAATGCTCATTTGACCCTGTTCTCCACGCGATAATTTAAAATTTCTTTCAGAAACAGAAGCTCTGAACTCTTAAGATTTAGAATCCGTCGAAACATTTTTGGACCCACCCTTAGGGTAAATGGTAATAAATATTGTTTAGCGCCGCGCAGAGCGCGTGCCGCGGCAACCGCTGCTGGAGCTTAGGTGCTTGAGAGGCGAATTTGCAGGCTCATGCTTGCACGCGTAAAGTTATGTTCATGCAAGTTTAAGCTTGTCACTATGTTGAACATAAAAATCACAGTAAAACCTGTTAGTCGAGCATTATTCTAAACACTGCGCAGATTGTTTTACCGGAAAAGTTATTTTTATAAAGTTTGTCTAAAACGTTACCGATCTCCGGATTCGATAGAGTTTATTTTTGTACTTGTTTGCGTGATGGTTAGTGCCGAAAAATGTTACAATCCCCTGCATAAAACTAAGCATAAGTGCGTGAAGAGAAATCATTTTCTCGTAAAAAAAACATGGGATGCTGCTTTTCAAAGTTTAGTGGGACTTCGTGTATGCGATTCTTGTAAACGATCGATTGACAAAAAAAAAAGTGATGTGAATTTCAAAGTTAGCCGTCCTGAACATGAACCACAAAATGAAAACTGCGAAGAAGCTGACTCTGCGATTGACCAGAAGCAAGAAGAAAAGCTGGATGTGATTTTTCAATGTGCCGAGGTGGATGAGAGTGAAAAAATCGATGAAATGAACAATATTTTACGTGCATGTGGAGAACCATTGATAAAGAAAAAACGTTTGATAAAACTTTCACGCAAAGAAAAACAAACATTAAGTGAAACTGTGAGTAGAGTAACAAGTGGCAAGAGCTGTGCAATTGATAAGGATTTCGAAGATTCGTACATCTAAGGCATAAAATCTGCTCTATCACAACAAAGAACACGATCAGAAAAAATACAAACTTTGACAACAATTCCGTCACTATGGACAATTGTAAAAATCAGAAAATAATTTGGAGTTTCACGACGAATGGCATCAAAAGCCAAAAAGTTAAGGAAATAATCTGGGTATGGATCTAGACCAAATAAAAAAGCCGGGCGAATCCTTCCTGAGCCGGAGCGTGCGACGGTATCGGGGGGGCTATAAAAAGACAAGCCTATCGAGCTAGTTTACAAAGAATCAATAATAACCACATCACTAATCCCCGAAGTCTCTTTGAATGGGCAGTGAATCATTTTACAAAAATTAAGTTTGCTTTCTGTTCTAAAAATTAACACACACTTCACGAAAAATCACTGAAGACACGTTTTGCAAAAGCGAAGAATATAAAAAATATACGGCAATGCCATTGCTATGATCCTGTTGATGGTGAAAAATTTATGTGTAGATTATTTTTAAAAGATACTCTTTTTGTTAGCAATATGATGTAATTTCACTAGTAAAATGTTTGTCTGATTCTTGACCACGGTGAATGTTTACAAATATGTCATTCATTTTATGTTATTATTGCACGAGTTCAAGGATGATAATAAATAACATTTATAAATATACATATATATTCTATATAAAAACCATTTGACTAATTAATTTATGCCCTTTCACAACTTTCGTCAATGCAACTCTCGAGCTCCAGCGCGCAGACCGAGTAGCGCCTGAGTTCCGCGTTGCCGCGGCACTCGCTCTGCGCGGCGCTAAACAATATTTATTACCATTTACACTGAGGGCGGGCCCAGAAATGTTTCAACGGTCTCTCAATCTTAAGAGTTTAGAGCTTCTGTTTCTGAAAGAAATTTTGAATTATCGCGTGGAGAACAGGGTCAAATGCGCATTTGTTTATAAAAAAACAATAAAAAAATAGCAACAATTGATGCAAAATCGTGAAATTGATTATCAATCTCTGGCCAAATTTGTTTTCTACCATTTCGACAAGTTTTATAAACTTTCAGTAAATAGTTTACGAGAAATTGATTTTTTTATAAAATGTTACCTTAATAATCAATCGTGGATTGTAAATAAACAAATGAAGATTTTCCGAAAATATTTATGTCACGACTTTCTACTACTTGATAGATTGTATTGCGATATGAATTTCCGATTTTCGTTACCACGTCGAAAATCATGGGCCCACACGCGAATTTTTACTCTTTTATTAAATTGTTATTCATTTTATAGATAAGTTTCACCTGTTCGAGCATTTTGAGACACTCCAACTTCAAGAAAGGATAGTCTCTATAAAGAGTTTCACTTGGTGTTTTATAGCTAAGACAAAATATTGTTTTTATTGATTTATTTTGTAGTCTTTGAATTTAGTTCAAGTCACTTACACTGGCATTTCCATAACAGGGTAACAAGTATCTTATATGTGGCTCGATGAAGCTGTTATATAACATATATTTTGAGTTTGTATTTAACATATAATTACACCGTTTAATTGCTCCCAACATTGGGGCCACTTTTTCAATAATGTTATTTACATGCGCGATCCATGTTAGTTTGTCTGATATTGTTAAGTCTAAGTATTTGTATTTCTGGACTCTTTCCAGAACAGCATCATTTAGTTTAATCACTGGATTTATGTCTTTTTTTCCACGTTGCTGCAAAACCATATAAACAGTCTTTTCTGTGTTAATACTTAGTTTATTGTAGCATAGCCAATCAAAATATTTATTCAAATCACCATTAACCATTTCTTCACGTTCATTTTTGCTTTTCCCAGAAAAAATTAATACGGTATCATCACAGAACTTAAAATATCTTGCTTTTAATCCGGCATATTTTAAACTTTGCACATAAAGCAGATACTGTAAAGGTCCTAAGACCGAACCCTGAGCAATTTCTACACTAACTTTTGTATTTGTACTAATTTTGCCATTTATTTCCGTACATTGCTCTCTTCCTGTTGAGTATGTTTCTAGCAGCTTGTGACACTTTCCACGAAAGCCCATTTTCTGTAGTTTTTGTATAAGTAGTGGAATGTCTACAGTGTCAAAGGCTTTCTGTAGATCAACAAACACAAACACAACATAGTTATTTTTGTCCAACTCAGCCGATATGCATTCAAGAAGATCAACTGTCGCTCCAAGGGTACTGCTTTTTTTCTGAAAGCCATATTGATTCTGATCAAATTTGAAGTTCGAGTCTATGAATTTTGTCAGTCTTTCCTTGATAACTTTTTCCAATATTTTACTGAAAGTGCTTAGTAATGGTATTGGTCGATAGTTGTTGACTTCATCATGTGCACCTTTTTTGTGTATAGGTACTATTTTTGCTGTCTTAAGTTCTTCTGGAAAGATGCCCGTGTCAAGAACATCATTTATTAGGTTTAACAATTTAGGGCCAATCATACCAAAGTTTGTTATAATATCTTGCTTTGTTATATTATCTTTGCCAGCAGCACAGTGATTTTTTAATCCACTTATAATTAGTTGAACTTCAGCTAAGTTAGCTGGTAGTAATGATATGCTTTCGGTGTGTTCTTGTTCTTCAAATGTTAGTGCAGGTTTTTGTTTTATTCTTGCGGCCAATGTAGCTCCAACACTTGAAAAATGTTTATTCATTTCTTCTGCAATATCTATATCGTTAGTATATATGTTTCCCTCTTTATCAGATATTTTATTTATACTATTTGTTGACCTTGTTCTCCTGCTGCTTAGTTCATTAATCACAGCCCATGTTTTCCGACTCTATCACCCTGAGCTTCCTTAAACTGTTTCTCTGCATACTGCTTTTGAAGTTTTATCCTAAGTTTGTTTAACTCATTTTCTACCTGTTTAAAGTAATTTTCACTCAATTCATTGCCTAACCTTTTCCATCTCACATATAGTTTATCTCTTTCTTTACGTTTTCTAATATATTCTTGTGTAACCCAATGATTGTTGTTTCTTATTTTTAAAACTTGTTTTTTTGTACAACTATTGTCACGCCCTGCGGGTGCGACTGGGGACGTTGACCTAAGATCGGAATAAAAACACCAAATTTTATACAACAACAATGAATATATATTTCAACTCCACTTCGAGAATGGAATATTTCTTTAAATTAACAATGAATTAATTTATTTACTGTTAGTCTGTTTCAAATAAATCATTACAATTATTTTACACTTCAATTACGTTATGGTTAAATATTACCCTTGGTTACATTTCCTTATAGATGAGACAAACTATAGTTTCATACTTACAATAAAAGATTAACTTTGAAAATAACCATCGTGGGGCTGCTTCCGAACGGCGTCTCGCAAAGGAGAGAATCGAGATAGAATCGATCAGTCACCTTGTTGCCCAACAACTGCCCGGTTTGCCATTGATCAAATTTGTCTTTATACCTTTCAAACGGTTCGTCAAGTCAGCACTCTTTTTACTATCTTTTAATCTATTTTAGGTAAACGATGTACTTTGGTCAATGCATAGGTCGAACACCTTTGTTTCCGCTGACTTGCTGAATCGGCTTGATTGACGTGTTTATAAATTTAGTAATAAATAATGGGAAATTAATTTCTTTACTCAAATCAAATTTATTTGCCAAGATACTTTACAATAATGGTTACAAAACTTTTTTACAGTGTTCTAGAGCACAATATATCCATAGGATTTGTGTGTGCACTAAATACCTTAAATAAGTATATATCTAAATCTAATCTTTATTTAGCAACAGCTTTGTAGTGTATTTATACCTCAGACAATACTTGTAACATTTTTACATGAATTCATTTTACAGTATCATAGAATATATTTATTCTTGAGATGTACCAATTTTAACGCTAAACTGGATTTATAATAAAACTGTATAGTATAGTATTATACAGAGATTTTACATAAACCATGGTATTTTTTCACAGATCTTATGAAAGTTAGAAATAATCCAATCATTTATTTTGTGCTTTATTTTTGGATACCTGTCCTTTTTCAAGTGTGGCGGCATAAGGTTTATTATTTTAGGCATAACATACGAGATGTGTCTCTGGGTAGAGGAAGATAAAGTGGGTGGTAAGTATAAATCATTGTGTGTAATAGACCTTGTATGTATAGGGTGGTTGACATAGTTTTTTAAGGTCCTATTCTTACAACCAAAACGTATAACATTCTTAATATAAAGTTGCCTGATGCTTAATACGTTTACTTCTTTAAACAGTTTTTCTGTGGGATACATTCTGGTCTTAAAGAGCATAATCTTCAAAATATACCTTTGCGTTATAGTTAGCGGGTAGAGAGTGTTGTTACACAGTGCACCCCAAACGATGATGCCGTAAGACAGGACAGATTCAACTAGAGCTTGATATATAATCTTGAGTATTCCCAAAGGAACCACATGGCGTAGGTCATAAAATTTGTAAAGCAAATTCCTTAGTTTTTTATTAGCGAATTCTATATGATTATGCCATGTCATGCACTGATCAAAATATATGCCTAAATATTTGATATTATCTTTTCTATTTATTACTTGACTACATGTACAAGGAAGGTTATTTATATGGCAATCTAGTTGGTGTAACGTTATGGTCTGAGCAACAGGCAAATCTCTACGAGTCTTTGAAAAACACAGAAAGTGTGTTTTATCGATATTAAGTGTTAGTAAATTTGAATCTAGCCAGTGTTTAATTTTCGACATATTCCTCTCAGCTCTGTCAAAGGCACCCGCCCATGTATGATCCCTCACCAGCACCACAGTGTCGTCAGCAAAGCACACAACCTTAGCATCATTGCATGCCTCAGTAAGTGAATTGACATAAATCAGAAAAAGGACCGGACCCAGGACTGTCCCTTGCGGAACACCGCACTCCACAGGTTTTGAGTTACTTTTGTATTTATCAAGCTTTACCACCTGACTCCTTCCACTCAGATACGATTCAAACAGGTTCAAGGCTGTTCCTCTAATGCCACAGTTTTCGAGCTTTGTCAGTAAAATGCCGTGCTCCACAGTATCAAATGCCTTTGACAGATCCAAGAAGACTGCAAGTGTCTTCAAACCTTCATTAAAATTTTTTACTATGAAATTTGAAACTTCAATTATAGCATCCTCAGTACTGACCTCCTCCTGGAATCCAAATTGACATTCCGATAGAAGTTTCTCCTGTTTAAAAAATTCCCAAAGTCTAGACTTAACACATTTTTCCACAACTTTACTTAATGTGCTCATAAGAGCAATGGGTCTATAATTTGTTTTTTCTTTTCGATTACCCGACTTATACACAGGAACTATAACTGCATTTTTAAAACCAGAAGGAAAGATGCCAGTACTGAAGATACTATTTACCAGATGTATGAGAGGCTTGATTAAATATATGTGATTATTTTTTATAACATCCACCGATATTCCATCTTCACCCCCTGCTGCTCCATTTTTTAAAGAGTTTATTTGTTTTATTATTTCATTCTTAGATATAGGATGAAAAAAAAATGGAATTTTTGCTATGTCTAGTATCTGCTATTTTGTTATTAGGGATTTGTATATGTTTAGCCAAATTTGTTCCTACTTTACTAAAAAATTCATTTAGATTTTCAGCTATTAAGCGAGGCTCTGTAATTTCACTACTTTGGTCGTTTATGATGCTTTTAATGGATTTTTTTTCTACAAATTGATTAGTTACCTGATTTATAGTACTCCATAGCTTTTTAGGATTTTTAATATTTTTGTTGATTTTATTTTTATAATAGTTTCTTTTTGTTTTACTTATTAATTTGGACACTGCTTTTCTATAATCCCTATATTTGTTTAAAGCATCAATGTTATTTGGGCTGCAAGAAGAAATTTTTTTGAGTTTGTCTCTTTCTCTTATTGAAGTTAACAGCCCTCTAGTCATCCACGGTTTAATAAAACGAAATTTCGACCTTATATGCCAAATCACTGTAGAGTTTTGAATATGCACTTGAAGAGTGTTAATTAAGCTCTCTGCAATCAAGTTTGGGTCAGTTAACTGTAGACAATCCGTCCACTGTTCTCCCTCCAGTTTACTTGCTAGACGAGCGATATCCATTTTTTTTAATACACTATTTTTATCATCACACCCTGTTCCATTATTATTTTCACAAAATTCTAGATTGAGTAATAAAGGATAGTGATCAGAAACACCGCTAATCAAAATTACTGGATTAACTTTTTTGATAATATTTTTTTGGTTTGTATTTTTTAGGAATATGTGATCAATACAGGTTTTTGCTTCTCTGTCAACTCTTGTATAGTTATTTATTGTACTCTGGTATCCGTGTGATCCCAGTAAGGCAACATACTGATTCGCAACCTCCGACTTGCTATCCATAATATTTAAGTTAGTATCTCCCACGAATATTTCAATCCCTCCCACTGTTGGAAGCTGGTCAAATAGGTTTCCTAAATCATTTATGTAAGCCTCTTTTTGAGTAGACGGTAACCTGTAGTGAGCAGTTATCCCTATTTCTACCTTATTTTTAAATACTAGGCTTCTCAGAAACTTTGTACCTCCTATACTTATAACGTTTAAGCTTTTTACCAGTTCACTTTTAATATAGATAATAGTACCGTCACACTTATTTATTTGACTGTCGTTATGCAAGATATCATAATTTTTTATTTTATTTTACTGAAATGTGGATTTATGAAATATTGATTTAGGTTTTGAATTATTTTCAGAAAATATTCTTTTTGATTATTCCCTTTGTGACACTATTTTTGCTTTCATTTAATATATCTGCAAATTTTTTAAAGGTATCAATTTCCATTTGCTCCAGTTTTGCTCCTACTCCATATTTCTATATTGAGAGAACTTTTTGCTTTATATTTTCACAAAAGATTTTTTTAATGTCAATATGCATAATCTTATGGTAAGAAATAATGTGATCCTCTAAGCTAGAATAACACTGGATGTTTTTATTCAATTCACTTAGTACAGTTAAATTTTTTGGATTACAGGTAGTACTTTCCTTAGTTTGTCTTTTTGTCTAATGGATTTTACAAGGCCCTGTGTTATCCAGGGTTTCATACATTCGTGTATAGATTTAATTTTTTGCTTTATTGTGCAATTTTTAATGTTTTGTTGAAGTTAACTCACAAATATCTCCGTGCTTTTGTTAGGATGATTGCACCGAATAACCTCGAGCCAAGTTTCAGATTTTAGCAATTGTGCAAGCTGTATTTTATTAAATTTTTCTGTAAATTTTATAGTTTTAGAATTTTGAAGTTTAGTATAACTGAGCAGTGATTGATCAGATGTACTACTTCTTAGATTGATTGGATTTAATAATATTTTTATGATATGTCATTTTTATTGCGATTTGGTCAATACATGTTTATGTCGTCATCAACTCTTGTAAAGTCATTAATTACGTGCTTGTAACTATAAAGACCTAGCGTACTTATATATGTGTTAACATTTCTTAACTTTGCATCAAATATGTTAAAATTTGTATCACCAACAAATATCTCAATAGAAGACCTTTTAAAATTACTTGCTTATCGATTAATTTCTACAATAAACTGGCAAAAGATATTAAAGAATCCTCTTCTCTTTGAAACATAACCACTCTTATTTACCATTTGTTGACAGATGTCTGTGTTCTGCCAATTTCAAATACTTCATATGTCCAGTGATGACAAAAACTAAATGTCAATCGATATGTATGGCTTCTATAAACCTAATATCCAGTTAGTATAATCTTCTAATCATATTTCAACAGTCATTTTTATTTTTAATATTTCTTATAATGGTACCTGGTTCTATACCTATATTGTCATTTTTCTCTTTTTATTAACCTCACTTCAACTTCCACGTTGCAGGCGGGTACTACGGCCGTGTTGTAGCACAGGTTATATTTAATTCTTTATAACTTAAAATTTTTTCATTAACTTTTAAATAATAATTTATTAAAATGATAAAAATGCAAATACAATTTAAAATATGGGGTATATCCCCATACCATCATGTCAGCTAAGACACCAATTTAATTTAAATTTCCTATTTTAATTCTCTAATTTTTAATTTCTAAATTTGGTTAAACACCTAAGTTTAACAAATTTAATACCATACAATATAAAATAAAACTTTTTCCTTCATATGCTTTAAATTAATTTACTCATCATCAATCAGCCTATCCGTGTCCACTGCTGGACGTAGGCCTCCCGTAAAGTCTTCCACTCATTCCTATCCTGCGCTGCTTGAATCCAGTTAGTTCGAATGCGCTTTATGTCATCGGTCCACCTAGTTGGGGGTCTACCTCTATTTCGGTATGCCTCCTGCCGGGGTCTCCATTCAAGAATCTTCCTTGTCCACCGCTCATCTGTTGTCCTGGCAATATGTCCTGCCCAGTTCCACTTTAAAGTTGTTATCCTTTCAACCGCATCTGATACACCAGTCATTTGCCTTATCACCTCGTTTGGTATCCTATCTCTAAGTGAGATGCCCAACATTGATCTTGATCTGAATTTACTGTCTCATTAAAATACTTCTTTTTCTATTAAAATTTCACATTTCACTCAAATTTTTAACTTTACATTAGTTTCAACACAACTAGCTAGTTCATACCAAGTCTTCAACTTTCACATATTAGTGTACCACATTATAAGTTGTACTCATTAGTTTGAGACAACATACATCGCTTTTAAACTGGATGTTAGTATTCCCTGATGATGAATGCTTAAGCATTCGAAACATGTTGGGAACTTAAAATTTCCTTTAACATTAAACTGTGGAGGAAGACTGCATTGTTTCATTTACATATTAAAGAACCGCCCATTAGAGAATATAAAATAAAAATTAAAAGTTTTCTACTTAGTCAGGGCCTCTTATTATGAATTGTATATTTTGTCTAAATTAGTACAATGTCTTAATTGATATTTTTAACCTCACTTTCTGATATTAATAAAACTGACTGTAATTTTTTTTTTAGGATTTTTACTGATATGTTGTGACTTATGTCAACTGTGATTCACACCAATAAACTAATTGAACTTAAACGATTATTACAAAAACAAATATGGTTTCGTTTAAACAGGGTGAGGGTCACACGAAACTTGTGATTTCTAAATTATTTTTGTAAATATACCAATATACCCCATATGTAAAAATCTAATGGATTAAAATCGGGTTATCTTGAAGGCTAATTCCGATTTGAACAGTTACTTGATACATGAGACTGCCATGACCTACTGACTAAAAACCGAACGAGAATAACATTTCCATAAACTTTTCAAGTAAGCCCAAAATTTCTGTCAGTGACTCATTACTAGCATATAGAGAGCTCCGGTTTGTGCGACGTCAAGGGAATGAATTCCAGTGGCGTGTGCATTTCAAAAAATAATAAATGTCTCCATCGACTTTTTAGGGTCAAGTATAGACTCTCCGATTTTGCTTTCTTTCGTAGGATTCTATAGCCTCACTGACGACCCGTTATACGGTGAAACACGTCGTGGGATGAATCCGGCAAAACCTTTAGATGATTTTCTAATTTTACAGTTGTTATTGTATTAAATAAAGTCTGGTACACAACTTCTATAGAACTCTTATAGTATCAAAATGTTTTATAAAAATGGGCCCTTTTTGATCCTATAACTATCCTAAGGGTATTTAACCACTTTATAGGAATATTGAGCTTTTATAAAATTTATTGTATAGTAGTTTATACTACCTTTATAAAATACATACATAGGTTTATGAAAACATTTTTTACATATTTTTAAAAAGGCAGTTTTTAATTATTTATACACAAAAATATTTTATTGATTGCAATAAAGTGATTTTTATGTTTTTTTCTCAAAATCGAAGCAAGATACGAAGAAAATGCTAAAAATAAAAAAATTGTAGTTTTAGTTGCCTAATGCGAAAAAAGTTATTTAAACAATTGTTTCTCCTTGCATGTCACTCTTACTTTTTTGTTACTTTCAAAACACTGAAGTAATAAATAACGTTACTTGTTTTTATCGAAAACAGTTAATCTGAGCGCAAAAGACAAATTTCGTTTAATTTTAATTACTTAATCATAAATAAAAAACACTTTATTCCATGTTCATTGACAACAATAAAAACATTTTTTAATTATTTATAAAACACAAAATTTTTTTTATTGATTGCAATAAAGTGATTTTTATGTTTATTTCTCAAAAACAAAGCAAGATACGAAAAAAATGCTAAAAATAAAAAAAGTTGTAGTTTTAGTTGTTAATGCGAAAAAAATATAAAAATTGCAAAAAAATCGGTGGCGCACATTTTTTTTGTTAAAAATCTTAGTTAAGGCATAGGTATATGTATTAGTACTATATGGCTATTACCCTGAATATCTTGAAGCAACAGAGATAGAAGATCCAGGGTCATTTCGACTTGTGCGCATGCGCCGTAAGGGAATTGCCACATGCACTTTTATTTCTTTAGAACAGGGCAGAAGAGTGAACCTTAAAATTAGAGCAATGATAAAATTACCAAAAATCTTACTAAAAAATTGTAAAATAAGCATTAAGTCTGTACTTCCAACTGCTTTCAAATTATTTGTTTTCATTTCTAAATGAAAACGCGTCAAATACCAATTTCATATAACTGGTAGGTGACAACGTGACAACGTCTCATTTTTACTCGACATAACCTCGAAATCTTTAGCAAATGTTAATTTGTTTGACAGTTCGCTTCATCGAGTTGATTTGGTATTATTAACGGCTTTTGTGTACTGTTTAACTTTACTTTTCTGCAAATTTTAATTGTGTGTGTGAAATGTGATAATTTTGTGACAATGCCGAGGCAAAACAGAATATTTTACATTATTTTAAACAGGCGTAAAAACTTAAACAAAGATTTATCGATTTTTTAAAAAAACGGAAAACTCGTGAAATCTGATGACATAAATGAACAAAAATTGACATTCACAAAGCCACCCAAGCCACCTGACAAAACAACAAAATATTTTGCCAATTCCAAAGCGCAGGTAATTTGATTAAAAAATATACTTATACCTACCTATAATTTTTTATAATTAATAATACTATAAAGATAAATGTCTTATAAAAGTTTGTAGTAGTGGAAAAAATATTATATTAACCACGGTTTAGACAGCTTATAGCCCTCGCGTCTTAAATCCCTCGTCGCTTCGCTCCTCGTGATTTAAACTTGCCGCTCGGCAATAATGATGGCTGTCTAAACCTTGGTTAATAATATACTATTATAGAAGCTCAAAATTCCAATAACACTGTTAAATACCCTTATAAAATATTTATAGAATCAGAAAGGGTCCACTTTTATAAAACATTTTGATACTATAAGAGTTTATTTATTTATTTATTTATTTATTTATTGACGGGCAAAATCCCATTTGTAAATTTTACAAAACAATCTTAATATACTAACACTGTGTTAAAAAGTCCATAAATTAAACAAAAGCAATTATAAAAGTAGTACAGTCAAATCTAAAGAAATATAAAAAACTCAACAGAAAATCACAAAAATAGTCAGACTCGTTTCAATTTTGGTGTAATTTTACCTTAGGTAGTGATGAGTTTATTTTTCTTGTAAACAGATAGTTAGACGACCCGAGCTAAGCTCGTCCGGGGGGGGGGGGGCGCAGCCGAGTAGCCCCCCCCCTTCTCCGTGGTTGCGCCACTGGTTGGACATATTGGTAAATGACCCTATACTTATTACAGCCTTATAGCATATTTTGCTTTATACTTTACCTTCCTGATATCTGTACATGTCTCTCATCCAAGTGCCTATTCATCGATTCCAAAACAACATTTAATGCTTGTCCAACATACTGACACGTCTCGAATCGGAACAAATGAAACAATTCGTTTAAAACTTTTTGTAACATTTCTGTTCTTTCAATATAAGCTAACGCCGAGATAAGAATCTGTTCCTCGTTGGCGTTACCGGCAATCTGCAAATAAAGAATTTGTACCTTATACTAACACTGTCAAAACAGCAAAGAATATTAAAAACACATACACAATTACAGTAAACTTAGAAATAGCACTTGCCAAGGAGAAAAATTATTGTTAGCGGCAATGTTTTCTGGCATATACAAGGTATCCCGAATTTAATATAATAATAATAATAATAATAAAAAGCGTTTATTGTAGAAAAGAAGAATCGATACAAACTTATTTTTTATGGGAAATGCAAGATTTCAACAATAAATACATTACCCACAGAACAGAACTCGTGCGTGGGTTTAAAATGGACTCTATATAAATCGTATTACATAAATATGAACACATAAAAAAAAGGTTAACTGGCCATAGGACATCCCATGTAAATTTTGCTAACCTCAAATATTGGCTCCCCTATTAATTATACATTAAAAGTACAGGGTGTCCGGAAATGACGATAAAAAATTTTAAGGTATGATTCTACATAAAAAGATATGAAAAAAAGTTCATATTAACATAGGTCCGGAAATGCTTCCAGAGGGAGCTACAGGCCCTTGAAGATGGTGCCATAAAAGTGGTTTTTATTTAATTTATTAGGATCTACTTACAATACAGGAATTAACTTCTACGTATAAGTTAGAGTGATTGGAGGTCACTTTTTAAAAATATCAGATTACCCATATTGCAACCAGTGGCGTGGGAACAAAGGGGTGGTTAGTTATTTAGGGTCATATTTTTTTTCGCCGAGTGTATTCTCGCTATCTTTTAAATAAATTATGATTCTTTGAACATTTTTATGTAAAAAAGGTTCCCTTGGTATAAAGTTGTATAGTCGACCGTTTTCGAGATAAACGGACTTTAATGCTCAGATTTTTTTTTTGAATAATAATTTTATTAATAAAAATACCAACAAATCAATAACAAAATAATAAACAACGCTGTCCCTAAATTTTTAAATCCTTTTCAATGTTATTATAAATTGTATAATAAGCGTTGAAAATGATTTCCGTTCATTTCATTGCATCCTCGAACTCGTTTTCTCATAGATCTTCAAACTTTTCTAAAAATACCAGGTTTATTTCTTATAACTTCACAACAAGCAAACACCCGCTGCTCTAATTCTTCAACGCTGCGAACTGGTACTTCGTATACTAAGGATTTTAGGTAACCCCATAAAAAATAATCTAATGGATTTGGATCTGGAGAACGAGGTGGCCAAGCTACAGGGCGCCCTCGTCCTATCCATCGCTCAGGATAAACTTAATTTAAATGTGCCCTCACATTAAGACTGAAATGTGGTGAAGCCCCGTCTTGCATGAAGTACATATCTGTCCTTAGAGCATAAGGCACATCATTAAGCAGGTCTTGTAGCACATTTCGTAGAAACTCTAAGTATGATTCACCGTTTAATCTATTTGGTAAAATGTAGGGCCCTATTAAATAGTCCCCAAATATTCCCGCCCAGACATTAATGGAAAATTTTTGTTGGTGCCTTGATTCAAAAATCGCATGTGGGTTTTCGTCTGCCCATACGTGGTTATTATGGAAATTGATAATTCCGTCTCTAGTAAATCTGGCCTCATCAGTGAAAAATATTTTACTTATAATGTCGGGATCTCGGTGCCATTTTTGTCTTAGCCATCGACAGAATTGCATCCTGGGTTCAAAATGCCTTCTTGCGTAGCTAGCCTTCTAATGCTTATCCCTGGATTACCTGCGACTATTTCAAGAACTCTCTCTTCAGCTTCGACAGTTCGAGTGGTACGTGGTCTACCAGTTGAGTAATCTGGTTTAAAATCACTTTAAAAGATCCTTTTTCACAAAGTCTTTTATGTACATTAATGAAAAATTGAATGCATGGAACTTGCCTGTCAGGGTACGTCTCTTGATATAATCTCCGCGCTTCGAGAGCGTTACCATTTGCTTTTCCATACAGAAAATGCATTTGTGCCATTTCTTGAAATGAGTAATTATTCATTTTTCAGCTTTTTAGTAAAATTCTTAAATAGTAAAAACACACAAGTCACAATAACGGGTTGTTCAACTAAAACTTCAAAAAGTGGCAAATTGAAGTTGCTTATTAAACAAGTTCAAATGCATTTGAATTAAGCCAACTATGATTTGTTGCGAAGCGCTTGGTATCCTATGCGTTACATTTTTAAATGAAGTTTTTGGTGGACTCCACAGGTGAATTTAAAAATGTACCCAATGTAGTCGGTACCAGTAAATTCGTTTTTCTTTTTGGCAATGGGTGTAAAAGAATAACTACATTTTAAAATAGTATTCAAGCATCTTCTTATTTTTATTACATAGCCTGTTTACTGTATTTACGCACGCAGTCGTCCTTTTAAGTCCGTTTATCTCGAAAACGGTCGACTATACGACTTTATACCAAGGGAACCTTTTTTACGTAAAAATGTTCAAAGAATCATAATTTATTTAAAAGATAGCGAAAATACACTCGGTGACAAAAAATATGACCCTAAATAACTAACCACCCCTTTGTTCCCACGCCACTGGTTGCAATATGGGTCACCTGATATTTTCAAAAATTGACCTCCAATCACTCTAACTTATACGTAGAAGTTAATTCCTGTATTGTAAGTAGATCCTAATAAATTAAATAAAAACCACTTTTATGGCACCATCTTCAAGGGCCTGTAGCTCCCTCTGGAAGCATTTCCGGACCTATGTTAATATGAACTTTTTTTCATATCTTTTTATGTAGAATCATACCCTAAAATTTTTGATCGTCATTTCCGGACACCCCGTATATTAGACTTTTTTAAAGGTCCCTGTGTAATCGACCCGCACACCAAATTTTATTATTTTTTAAAAGGCCTATTACAAGTTATTTATGTCGTTTTAAGTATTTGCGTTTATTAAATTAGTACCGTGCGAGCAAGAATTATTATCATCAAACTGTGCTTTGCATCTAATATACAGAGTGGCAAAAAAGTCGCGCATAATGCCTGTAACTTTTGAATTATCTCGTATACGAAAAAGTGACCTTCATAAAAGTTGTTCAGTAAATTATTCACCACATTTCTACCTGTATAAATTTTTTCTGTCATTTCTGGTTTGGTTGCCATAGAGAGTAACTTATTTTTTTAAATAGAACACCCAGCATATGATTGCATATTTGGATTCTATTGGGAAAACTCTGAATTTTTTGTACTTCAAATTTTCACCTATCTGCAAGCGTTTCCGAGATAATGACAGTTTAAAAATGAAAAACTTCCTAATTATAATTATTCCTACCTAATACCCACCAGCTGAGTCAAGGTGTTTTTATGACAGCGACCTAAGAGTTGTCAATTTTGAGTTCCTGTTTAATTTTCTGTTGTCTGATTTCTAATTTGTTTACACTATGGTTCATCTGAAGGAGAAACAACGAATTCAAATTTTAATAATGAGCGGTTACGGAAATATGAAGAGGTCACAAGATCAGATTTGTCAACATTTTAATAAATTATATCCAAATAGGCCTCTAATAAATCAGTCAACGGTGTGTCGAGTGGTAAAGAAATTTCGAGAAACAGGCAGTGTTAAGGAAGCCGCTAGATCAGGTCGAACTAAAACAGCAACCGGGGGAGACAAAGCTTTGGATATCATGCTCTCAATACATGAAAATCCAACACAATCATCCAGGCCAATGGCAATGGATTTTAATGTGTCTCATCAGTCAGTGAAAAATTTGTTTAAGCAGGAGAAGTTGCATCCCTACAAGATAAAGTTGGTGCACGAGTTAAACGAGGACGATTTTGATAGAAGAGCTGAATTTTATGAGCTGATGATGGAAAGATGCAATAACGATCATAGCTTCGCAACAAATATCATTTTCTCGGATGAAGCTACTTTCCATTTAAATGGCATTGTTAATAATAGTCTGCTGAGAATAGTTACTGGTTCCATGAAGGTCATACTCAGAGGCCCGAAAAAGTTAATGTTTGGGCGGGCATAGTTGGTACACATATTGTGGAACCTTTTTTCATAGATGGTAATTAGATTGGCGAAAAATATCTGGACCTCCTCAGGAATCATATAATTCCTACTTGCAGAATGGTTTTGCCGGGTGCAAATAATGGCATAAACGAACAGGTATGGTTCCAGCAAGATGAAGCACCTGCGCATTATACAATACATACAAGACTTAACCCCGCTCGACTTCTTTTTGTAGGGACACTTAAAGAGCAAAGTCTACGTTAACCGTCCAAATGACTTATAATCTTTAAAAGTCAGAATTAGTGCTGAAATTCGGGCCATTCCAGAGGACTTCCTTTTAAACGTTGTAGACGGACTCAGGAATCGACTGGCGCTCTGCTTAGCAGAAAATGGTGGTCATTTTGAACACCTGATCCACTGAAAAGGTTTCACTTGTTTATCCGATGTTAAACCGTTCAATTTTCTAGGCTAATTATTTTGTTATTATAAAGTTTGTTACAATTTTAAATAAATAAAAATTTGAAATACAAAAAATTTAGAGTTTTCCCAGTAGAATTCAAATATGCAGGGTGGTCCATTTAGAAAAAGTAAGTTGGTCTTTATGGCAACCAAACTAGAATGACAGAAAAAATTAATGCAGGTAAAAATGCGGGAAATAATTTACTAAACAACTTTCATAAAGGTCACTTTCTCGTATACGAGGTAATTCAAAAATTACAGGCATTATGCGCGATTTTTTGCCACTCTGCATATATAATCGTATATACCGCTTGAATATTGTGCAAAAATATATTTTAAAAATTACGTTTAGAAGAGATAGATTATATCCTATAGATTTATTATTTTCGGGTAACATCTGCAATGTTAAAGCTCTCTACATGGTCAGTGTATCAGCATTTATTCATAGTAGTTAATTTCTGTAAAATACTGTGAACGTGCTAGAATGAATAATGATGTAATTATTATCTCAGCAAACAATAATAATATAAATCTGAAGGGTGTGGCTTATCTGGGTCCTAAAATATATAACATGCTTCCAGGAACATTAAAAACTGTAAAGAACATATGCAAATTTAAAAAGGAATGCAGAAAATATGTTACAAGATAATATTAAAATCTTAAAAATATCTTTAAATAAGATTATTCATTCTTATCACCTTGCTCAATACAGTGTGTGTATAAACAACGGCTTAATAACCTCAAAATTTATTGGCCGATTTAACAAATTTGGTACAGTTGTCTAAGAGGATCTTACGCACCGAATTGGCGTTGTTGCCAGCTGTTTAATTTGTCTGGAAATCAAACGAATTTTAAGTTTTTATACGTAACACCCTATATATTTTTTCATTTATAGATTCTTCGTTACATTTGTTCCACTTTTGATATAACATACTTTGTTCCTAATTTCAGTAGTTTTCGAAGTAACGAGTATAATTTAAAAATATTATATTAAATGTTCAAACTGTTTTCCCTGTATAGCTTAACAGTGAGCTAATTGAAAATAAAAATAAAATTTTTGAATTGTGTTAGAATTTGTGGTGGAATTAATTAAAATTCGTCCAAAATTCGACCCTGGAAATTAGCCAAATTTTGAGGTTTTGTGGTATAAACTTTGTTCTTCAAGTTTTACCATGAAAAGTAGTCATTAGGCGACATATCAGGGGACCTAGGTGGCCACTCGATTATACCCCATCTACCGATCCACCTATTCGGAAAAGTGTGGTTCGAAAATTCGCGCACGTTTAAACCAAAATGGGGAGGAGTTGGAAGAATGTACTTGCATAATTTGGACCCATCAAATTTTGTATAGTAGGCACTATTTGCATTTACAAGAGTTCAAGGTAAAGTTGTGGTGTTAAATTTCCATCAATAGAAAACGCACGTATCTTGTGGTTACCCACAAGCTCAGCCTACACATTCAATCTTTTAGGGCGTTGTGCATGACCTTCTCTCATCCAGTGGGGATTGTCCCCTTCAAATGCTCAGGCTGCGCAAAAACTGGCTGTACAAAATCGACTCCAACGATTGGCTGCAAATGCTCGAGCTGTACAAAATGGGACTGATATGATTTGGACAAACTTTTGTTATCTTAATCTACATCTAGAATTTTTCATTTCATTATAATTATTATAGTAGGTATAATACATACTTATAGGTGGACATTGAAATGCGTTTAATTTTGCCTATTTACACACCAGGGAAAGGTAAAAAAATTTTTGGTGGGTCACAAAGGTGAAAAACTCCTTTTTCCCGCCGACTTCAAATTCACGTTAGTCCCGAAACACACAAAAACTGTTCAAAACAAATGTTAACAACCGATTTATCAGCCTTTAAAGCAAATTGAATGGATCCATCTGCAATAAAGTAATTAGTGTACCTATATGGTTTCTTTAATGAATATTGAACAATTATAATAGGTTCTGATTTGGATTTAGGAGATTTGAAATTTAATTTCTTTTTTCTTTTTATGCTGCTTTGTCAACAAGTCGTTTTTTTAAATTTCTGACAATATTGATATTGACGAACTTTTTACATTTCTGCTAAACTTCAAAAATAAAAAGACATGTAGTAGTTTAGACGATGTTCCCATTTTTGCTTTGATTGCTATCTGGAAATATGTAAAATATCCCCTTTCTTACATTTTCAGTCTCTCCATTACTACAGTTTTTTTCCCGATGCTCTAAAACTGGGTGAAACTACTACGCTATTAAAAAAAGACGACCCAGAGTCAGCTGAAAATTACAGAGCCATAACAGGGCTTACTTCCTTCTCTAAACTTTTTGAAAAAGTGGTTACCAACCGCATTGAGTCGTTTCTCTTAAGCGAAAGACTATTAACTTCCGCACAACACGGGTTTCGAAAAAACTTCTCTACTACCACAGTTGCCTACGATCTCTTGAAATAATTTATAAAACAATAGATTCTAATTACTATATTATAGCTCTATTTTTCGATTTAACTCGAGCATTTGACTGCGTCGACACTGCCATCTTACTTAAAAAGTTACATGCTCTGGGAATACGTGGTAATATATCTGACTGGCTGGAATCATTTCTCTCTAATCGACAAATAAGAGTAAAACTTCAGGGCTCCTATTTAGAGAAACTAAATATTAGATATGGCGTTCCTCAAGGAGGCGTAATCTCTCCATTGCTCTTTGTATTATTTATAAACGATCTGGAAAATTACTTAATATCAAATATCAGCTCTGCAAAGCTAATATTATACACAGATGATGCAACAGTAGTCATATCTGCTTCTACACTTAACCAACTACTTGAAATAACTGATACAATTCTGCTTAGATTTTCTGTTTGGTGTCAAACAAATCACCTAGTTTTTAACACAAATAAAACCCATTACATGGCATTCTACAAACAAAGACAGGTCCCTGATTTAAACTTAAAATTAAATAATAATTCTATTACAAGACTACAAGAGTAGAACAATGCAAGTTTCTGGGTCACAATTAAAGTGGACAGCTCATGTAGACAATGTTGCTGCAAAATTAAACTCTGCTTATTATGCCATTGTCAACTTAAAAACCTTTATGAATCCCAAACAATTATTAAATATATGTTATGCTTTGGCCTACAGCCACTTAAGCTTTCTTGTGCTTTACTGGGGACAAACGACGGAACTTCAAAGATTATTTATTCTTCAAAAAAGAATTATTCGTAAAATCTACTTCTTAAGCCCACTTGAATCATGCAGAGCAAACTTTCGACACTATAAGATTCTCACACTTCCTGGTATTCTGATCCAAATTCAAATTCAAACTTTATTCAAGTATTTGATACAAATTATATCATTCCTTACGTCAGCGGGTACCGTGTATAAGGACTAAAAAACATTGTTCATATAACATATCCAGAATATACTTAAACTAAAACATATCAAAACCAAAATATGACCTCTCGAAGTAGGCCAACATAAACAGATTAAAAAGAAAAATAAGAACACGCTTAAATTTAACAGGAAATGATTACAAGAAATTACAAAAACAATATTATTACATATTAACCGAGTTTAAAATATATAAATCACAATATCACAGGACTATTAAGGAACTCGTCCATGCTATAGAAGGCTTTACTTAAAAGGAAGGTCTTAATCTTATTCTTAAATTGATTATCTCCTAGCAACTTAATGTTATCAGGCCCCTGTTATAGAAAACTGGAGCATAATAATTTACTGAGATGCGGCTCCTATGTAGTCTTATAAATTCCAATCGAATGCTGTGCCCATTTCGCGTGTCGTACCGGTGGTAAAAACTATTTTGGTTATATCGGGCAACATTAGAGTGGGCATAAATTAGACACTCGTAAATGTATCTACTTGGTATAGTCAGAATTCTCAAATCAACAAAAGATCCTCGGACATCCTCCCTATACCCTAATCCAGCAATCACACGTACTGCCCTCCTTTGCAGTCCAAAGATGCGGTTGGAATGAGCAGAATGACCCCAGGCCAGAATCGCATACACACAAACCGACTGAAAAGTACTGAGAAATGCCTGTAGCAATACTGCTGGTGGCAGAATCTTGAAGAGATTCTTTAGCAGAAAGATATTTTTAGATAGTTTTCCCGCTATTTTATCAATGTGCCTCTCAAAAGTCAGGAGTGGGTCAAGATGTACTCCCAGAAATTTCACCATTTTAGCATTGCCTTCAGGAATCTCTCTCAAACTAAAAGTCATGCATACTGTTTTATCTTGATTCATTGTCAGCTTATTTACACTGAACCATTCTTGCAATCCTTGCACTTCCCCATTCACCTCATTCACCAATTCATTCAGACTTACACCTCGGCCAGCCAATGTAGTATCATCAGCAAACAGCCAGAGTCTAGAGTTTGGTGATGCACCTTGAATGTCATTTATATAGATTAGAAACAGAAGGGGCCCAAGTATGGATCCCTGGGGCACCCCATGCCTCATCTCCAATCTCTGTGAAACTTCACCCTTAAAGGCTGTTTGCTGTTTTCTATCCTGCAAATAACTCCCCATCAGTCTTACACTTCTCTGCCCCATTCCATATGATATAAGTTTGGACAGAAGTACAGAGTGGGAGACACAATCAAAAGCCTTCGAGAGGTCACAGAAAGCTGCATGGGCATACTGACCACTCTCAAAGGCATCCACTATATACTCTAATAAATTTGTTATAGCTAGAGTAGTCGAGTATTTTACTCTAAAGCCAAACTGGATGGCTGCAAATAGATTTTTTTCATCAAAATATTTGTAAAGTTGCTGTTTTAGTATGAGTTCTAAGATCTTGGACAAAACTGGAATAAGAGATATTGGTCTATAATTATTTGTATCATTTACTGACCCTTTTTTAAAAACTGGTACCACCTTAGAAATCTTAAAACACTCCGGAAAGACCCCATTTCTGATAATAATAATAATAATAATAATAATAATAAACAATCTTTATTTCAAAGGTATGTCAAAGCTATAGCTACAACATAAAACGAAATAACGTCATAAAACCATAACACAAAAAGAAAAATGACAAATTTAAAAATTTCGCACATGTTCAAAATATTCGTTTACGTTATATGGTTCCATATTTACTAATATATTAAATATTTTTTTCTTTATACAACTAATATTATCAATCATTTTTATATTCTTTGGCAGATAATTAAAGAACTTTATACAATTATAATAACCCCCTTATTCTGTTATTGTTAATCTGTGTCTTGGATACTTATAATTTACATGTCTAGATAAATACATATTCTGCGGAGCACCATCTCTGAATAACTCTTTATTTTTGAGAAAAAACAATAAACATTCCTGAATATAAACTCCTGTTATAGTTAAAAGTTTATTTTCCCTGAATTTGCCTCTACATGATTCCCGAAATTTTAATCCCAGCATTATTCTTAAAGCCCTCTTTTGACACACAAATAATTTCTCTATATCCTTACAACCTCCGTATAGAACTATACAGTATCTAATATGGGATTCGAAGTTTGAGTGATATATAACCTTCTTAGTATGTAAGTCTGTATATTTTGCTAAGATAGGGAAGCTATAACATATAGTGTTCAATTTTTTTCGGACATATTCAATGTGGTTTTCCCACGATATTACATCATCCAGGACGATACCCAAAAATTTAACATTTCCAGTTATGTTAAGAGAATTGTCCTTGATTTCTATTGTTTGTGGTTGTTCTACACGTGACCTATTTGTTTTAAAAATTACAATGTTGGTTTTATTATCGTTTAAAATTAGTTTGTTTTTGGCAAACCAACTGCTGGCTTCCGTCATTATGTTTTTAGTTTTTTCCTCAATATGAATGATATTTTCGTCACTAATCAATATACTCGTATCATCTGCATAGTTTATTAGTTTACACCAGTCTCCGTAGCTGCTAGCTATTTCCGTGATATTGTTTAAATATATGATAAAAAGAATCGGCCCTAGCACACTGCCCTGCGGTACGCCAAGTTCGATCGATACTTTATCGGATAAGTATTTTTTATTGTCCTGTTTAATTAAAACTTGTTGTGTCCTTTTTGAAAGGTAAGATTTGAGTAAATTTAAAGACGTTCCTCTGACTCCGTAAGAATTTAGCTTTTGAAAAAGTATGTTAAAATTTAATGTATCATATGCTTTGGATAGATCCAGAAATAGACCCAGAGGGACTTTTCCGGCTTCCAAAGATTCTAAAATGTACTGTATAAATTGGAATACCGCAGTTTGTGTAGACCTACCCTTTATATACCCGTGTTGTTGATTGCGTAAAAAACTGTTTGATATAAAAAATTCAAGCAAACGTTCAGATATTATACTCTCAAACAGTTTAGAAAATGACGGAAGTAAGCTAATTGGTCTGTAGTTATCCATTACTGATTCATCACCCTTTTTAAAGACTGGTACAACTTGTGCAATTTTAAGACTGTCTAGAAAAGTGCCAAATTTCAAAGAGTTATTGAGGATATAACAAATGGGTTGAACTATTTCCCTTATAACATACTTGATCAAATTAGAGGATACTCCGTCATGGCCGCTACTTTGCTTGTTCTTCATATTACTAACCACATCAATAATTTCTTTAGAGTTAGTTAGACGCATTTCTAGTGTATTATCATTATGTTCTATTTTAGAATTAAAAGATAAATTCTCTAAGTTCTCAAGTAGAGATGTGGCTGCATTTGCAAAAAAGGTGTTAAAATTATTTGCAACAGTCTTTGGATCTCCTATAATTTTAATTGAAGGTTTTGATAAACTTTTGCCTTTAATTTGATTAACAACAGACCATGTACTCTTTGATTTATTATCAGAATTTTTAATTTTATCTGCAAAATATTTTTTTTTAGATTTAACTAACAGATTGTTATATTCTTTCTTTTTATCATTGTATAAGTCTTTAAACAGGATATTTCCACTCTTTAGAACATATAAAACATCTAATTGATTTTTACACTCTTCTATCTCAGGATTATTATTTAGCCTATTTCTAGATTTATTGAAATTTCTGTTTGGTATTTTTTGCAATGGAAAACATTCATTGATTTTACTTTGAAAAATATTCATAAACTCACACCACTGGTCGTCTACTGAATGATCATGCAGCGAATAAATTGACTGCCAGCTTGTTACAGAAAGCATATTTTTAAACTTTAATTAATTTTTTTCACTGAAAATTCTTTTTTCGACCAATATGTTTTTTTCTTTTGTTATATTTAAGGTTAATTTTTGAGCTGTATGATCCGAGATATAAGAATCTATAACTTGGGAAACCTTACTGCCCCCAAAATTTGTTAGTATGTTATCAATGCAACTCCTACTGTTCGTACTAATACGAGTGTAATCTGTCACAGTGTGGGTTACATTAAAAGAGTTAATTAGTGAGATTAGGTCCCCAACATTTTTACCACCTGACTTAAAATCTACATTGAAATCTCCCGCTATAACTAAATGATTTTTATTTACACACAATAATAAAAGTTGCTCCATCTTATTTAGAAAAATTCCAAAGTCCCCATTTGGTGGTCGATAGAGTGATACACAAATTATGTTATTGTCTTTCACCTTTAGTTCACATCCACAACATTCAAAAATATTTTCTTCACTTAATCCATTTATATCGTCTCTCTTTTTGCCCTTGTGATTATCTTTAATGTATATGGCACTGCCTCCATGTCTATTCTCGTTCTGTCTGCAGAAACTCGCAACTAAGTAAAAATTATCGATGCCATAGTTTTCCAACTGCAGATCTGTCTTCCAGTGTTCTGTAACACACAGTATATTACAGTCCTTATGGTTGTTTAAAAAATCCTCCAACAGGTCCACAGAGTTTCCAATGGATTGAACGTTTTGATGTATGATAGTGATCTTGTCATCACCTATTCTCATGCTATTGGTTTTGCCAAACTTTGTTTGATTATTTTCTTTTGTTTCATTTGATCTATTTACATATTTTAAAGACCTTTCGTTTCTGATTTCTATAAAAAATTATTATAGTTAGTGTTTTGTCTTAGCCTGTCTAACATTCTTTGGTAAAGTGGGCATTGTTTATCTCTAGCAGAGTGGTTTGCTGCACCAAGTTTGTGTTTCACGCAATTTGGGCATTTCACTTCATTTGTATTACAGTCTTTTCCTGCATGTTCTCCTCCACACTTGTGACAGCACTCTTTTTCTCTACAGTATTTGGCCACATGACCATATCCACAACATTTAAAACAAAGTGTCAGATTAAAATGCTCCTGCACATGTACCCTTACTAGATCAATGAATACTGTTCCTTTTTTAAGGAACCATTTGGCAATTGTTGGAGATGCCTGTAATATCCAGTTTTCTTTTTCAGGGTTGCGACATGGCTTTTTTGCAATTACACAAATTTTATCAGATACACAATAGCCAAGTTCTTCCACAATTTCATACTTTAAAATCTCTATTTCCTTAAGAAACTCTGCATCTGAAAACCCCCTGTTTATACCTGTTATCATAAACATGGGATCAGTATTTTGGGATTCTTTAAATTTGATGTTCTGTTTTTCTTGTATCGCTGCTTTTAGTTTTTCTTGTTGGCTCTTATTGAAACTTTCAACTATTATTGCACCATTTTTCGTTTGTCTGATGCTTTTAAATCCTTTTCCTACATCTTGGTTATTTATTTCGCTTTTAAGCTGTTTGAATGCTTGTTTTGAGTCACTTACATTTTCAATACGTATAACTGTTTCATGCCTTTTAACTGTAGGTGGTGTTGTCCACTGTTTAGTTTGTTCTTGTAGATTCATCCTATTTTCATATACCCTATCGTTATTGGAGATAACAGCATCCGCATAGTTTTTTTTCACTTGACTATGTGATGTCTCTATTTCTTTATCTAAACCACATACTAATTCTTGCATTTCCATCTGTTTCTTTAAGGTCATGTTCTCCTTTTCGAGGGCTCCGCACTTAAAAACTGCCAACGTTAACAATTTATGTAGTTCATTGTGTGCTTCTTTAATGCCTGTTTGATCATCACTAGTCAAGCTACCAATTTGTTTATTTGCAACGTCCATAAATTTATCTAGGTGATTAAACATCTGCATGATTATTTTTTCTGAGAAACCAGTTATTTGATGTCCCTCTTCAGTTTGGTTTTTGATTATATCATACTGCCTCTTTTTGTTTGCTTGCATTTCCGGGCTAGTTTCAGACCTCTGCCTCTTATTGGATATTTGTCCAGAACCAGTTTGTTCAATGTCGCCTTTTGGTGGTGTCCTGATTATAGAAAGTCTTGATTTAAAAATTTCTTCCTTTTCACTATCATTATTATCCCGAAATAAATTATCACTTTCTTTTGTGCTATCCTGTATAATCTCAGTGGAATTGGGCGTCTCGGTCTTATCGTTCTGGTCGTGTTTTTGTTGCAGTTTATTTACACTTTTTTTGGACTTGTGTTTATCAATGTAGGTATTTATCTCTTCCCTTTTTTTGTCAATGTTTATACCTATGATTTTATTTATTTCTTCTCTCGGCATTGACCCTACTGAAAAATGTCTAATTAAGCCTCTTTCTTTTGTTCCTTTTTTTTCCCATCACTGTCACAATTCATGCTAACTTTCGTCTCCCTGGTGAACCAAAAATCAGCTTTTTAATCGCACTACAACCGACAAAAAATCGCACTTAACTCAAGAGTCTTAGTCACGTCGTACACACGACATGTGCGCGCGTTGTATTAAAAAGTTTTGTAAGACATGGTATCAAATGATGCTTTAGTTGCTTTACCAATGAGACATTCATACCGTACACATCCTTACTGGCCTTCTTCTTAAGAGCATCGATTGCATCTCTCACCTGCACAAATCCAACCTCACTAAACTCAAAGTTCAGATTGTTTTTTGACCTGTCAGGTAGATATTTTTGGAAGTTGTCTGCTGTTTTTGGTATAGATTCTATAATTGTCTCTGCTATACTGGAAAAAAAGTCGTTAAACTCATTCGCGGTCAAATTCACTTCCTGATCAGACATTCTATTTACACCCCTTACCTGGTTTATTATATCCCAAGATGTTCTTACAACATTGGTTGAATTTAAAATGTGGTTTGTGTATGCTGTCTTTTTTGCATCCTGAATTTTACGATTATAACATTTTTTAAATGAATTTATCTCATTCTTTAAAATTGGGGATGGTCTGTTTTGGTAGACTTCCTGTAAGAGGTGTAAGGTCTCTCTCATCTGACGAAGTTGGCCATTAAACCAAACAATGCCTCTACTAGATGGTCTAGGTACCTCCCTGAATTCAGGGAATGCATACCTCATACCAGTCTCAAATATCTCCAAAAAGGCCTTGTATACATCATTCACACAAACATCATGGTCACTCAAAAAGTTCCAATCCTGTCGTTCTAGCCATTCATACATCTTACTTATTCCTCTTTTTGTGATAGGTCTGCATTTATACGTCTCCGGCACAGGATCTGAGCCCATATCAACAACACATGGACAGCCGAATGATCAGAGATATGTGGATTATAAACATTCGTATTTAATCTCAGTAAACCACTAAAATTGACAAAAATGTTATCCAAACAGTTTACATTATGTGTCCTTTCAAATATTTGTTGGTCCAAATTAAATCCCCTAAGCAAATCTATTAAATCGGTCTTTCGTTGATTGGTTGTATTAAAACTTACATTAAAATCGCCATTGACAATCACATATTTCAAATTTTTACAGTCTACCACTTGATCAAAAATCTGGCATAAAGTCTCCAGAAATATATTAAAATTCCCATCAGGAGATCTATACACAGTTAGTATTACACAATTAAAATCTATTAATTCTATGGCAGATATTTCACAGTGAAATTCCACTGACCTGTTTACTAAATTAGGCAGATTTCTACACTTAATACTAGGATTTGTCATAATTATGGTACCCCCGTTACGCAAGGTGATCCTTAGTGCACTGCTGTTTGTTAAAAAACACTCCTACAATTTTCAATATACTTCAGATATACATGACCGTAACACTAGAAACTTAAATAAAATCTATATTTCAGGCTACAAAACATCATCATATCGGAAAAGCCCTTTCTGCTTTTGCAGCAGTGCTGTTGGAGAGTGTGCGAGTTTTGCTAAATAAATGTTTAACAGAAGAAAGAATCCCAAACAAATGGCAAAATGCAGAAGTCATCCTGCTGTATAAAAAAGGAGACAGAAACAACATAGAAAATTATCGTCCCATTAACTTGTTATCTCATTTATATAAGCTGCTAACAAAAATATTAACAAACCGGTTGACCAACAAAATGGACTCGTACCAACCAGTCGAACAAGCAGGATTTCGTAAAGGATTTAGCACTGCGGACCACTTGCAGACTCTCCGAACCCTCATAGAGAAAAGCAATGAGTATAACATACCACTCCATTTAGCCTTTGTGGACTACCAGAAGGCCTTTGATTCTATCGAAACCTGGGCAATCATTAAATCCTTGGACGACGCAAGAATCGACTCCAGGTACACAAGCCTTATCGAGCAAATCTACGAAAATGCCTCTATCCAAGTCAAAATAGATGAAGATCTAAAAACCGACAAGATCCCAATCAAAAGAGGAGTAAGACAAGGTGATACAATTTCACCGAAGCTATTTACACTAGCCCTGGAAAATGTCTTCAAAAAACTAGACTGGAAAGACAACGGAATCAATATCGATGGAATACGTTTAAACCATCTACGATTTGCAGACGATATCGTGATCATCGCAAGTACGGGTGAAGAAATTAAGAACATGCTTCAAGAACTACACCGGGTATCATTACAAGTTGGACTGGAGATGAACTTAACTAAGACAAAGATCATGAGTACGGATAACATCGAGGTAAATATCTATTTATTTATTTATTTAAGAGTTACATTTACAAACACATACTAAAGATGTAGTTACTTGCAAACGGCCTACCCATAGACAGTGAGAATATACATGTACATATACAAACAAAATAAATACAACCAGTTATAAAAGGAAGACAAATAGAGAACAGTTCAGACTAGTTAAAAGCTATATAGAATAATATCACATTAATCATTTAAGTGCCCTTAGTTGCGCAAGACTTATATTGAAGATATCTATATCTATTTGCTTGGATAGCTCGTTACATTGTGCCATCAGATGACTAAGTGGGGACAAACTACCTGGGACAATACAGAATAGGTCCTTGTTGGTGATTCTTAGATTTACCTTTGGAACTTTAAACTTTATATAATTAATTAAATCACAATTTTTGTACTTAATATTATTGATAATAAGGTATACGAACATTACAGCTTGTTTATTTCTTCTTGATAATAGAGTGGTAAATTGAAAACTGTCTAACATTGCCTTATATGATACCATGTATGGATATGCACTGTTTTTCCTGACATATAAATATCTCAGGAAACGCTTCTGCACTTTTTCAATATGATCAATCTGTATATTTGATGTAGGCATCCAGATTTGCATTGCATATTCCAAAACGGGCCTCACTAAAGCGTTATACAGTCTTACTGTTGTAGCAATCTTATAGTTTTTGGTGTTTCTAATGACAAAACCCAATTGTCTGTAAGCCCTATTTACGATGTAATTATAATAACAACCAACTATTGGAGAATGTCCCCGAATATATCTACTTGGGTCACAAAATTCAGCTCGGTAAAGAAAACCAGAATTCCGAGATATCAAGAAGAATAGGCCTTTCCTGGGCGGCTTTTGGCAAGCTGGGATTTATTCTCAAATCCAAAGAAATTCCGATACACCTGAAAAGGAAAGCATTTGAGTCCTGTGTGATGCCGGTACTTACATATGGACTCGAGACCATGTCGATTACTCGCAAATCTGCAAATAAACTACAAACTACACAACGAGCAATGGAAAGGGCCATGCTTGGAATTACTCTGCGAGATAAGGTACGAAATGATGAGATTCGGAGGAGGACTCGGATGATGGATGTATTGAGAGTGGTGGCGCAGTCAAAGTGGCGATGGGCGGGTCATATAGCACCGCAAGACCACCACAGGTAGACCAACAGAATACTGGTTTGGCGCCCGAGACAGACCAAGCGAAGCGTTGGTAGACCCCAGAAGCGATGGCGGGACGATATCCGGAAAGTCGCGGGAGCAAACTGGATCCAGACCGCGAAGGATAGAAGGGCGTGGAAGGATTTGGAAGAGGCCTACATCCAGGAGTGGATGAATACAGGCTGAGGATGATGATGATGATATAATGCACTACCAGAATCCCTTAGGGAAATTTCTCAAGTAAAAAAGTTAAAAAAAAAAATTAAGTGCTATCTTCTTGAAAACAATTTTTACGACATACGTGAATACCATAACATTATCCTCTAAATGCCTTATGACATATCACTTTAGATCTCTCATTGTTTATTTCTTGACGTTGTCAGCAGTTTACATTGTAAATTTATATGGCTGTATATTTAATAAATAAATAAATAAATAGAGCTTATTTTGATTTCGATTTTGATTTTATCTATTGTATTTATTTTAGTATATAGGTCTAAGTAATTAATTATTAGTTATAGGGATACATAACATTTGTCAATTAGAAATAATGTATTCTTTGGACAATGAAATATTTATAATTTTTAAAAAATGACACGCGACAGACATACAACTTAACAACCTCAAACCTCCACTTTCAGAATCTTATATGTGTACTTTAAGTGCTTTGTCAACAAGATTTTGTATCTTTAGACAATAAAGCTTTCTTTGACTTTGACTACATTTCTTAACTTAAGAATTGTTGGGTGGGGTTTTACTGCACCTAATGGAGGGTGCCTTTAGCATTAATGTTTACTAAAAATTCCGATGATGAGTGCCCGCGGTCGTTAAACAGACGGGTCGGTAAAGAGGAGTATAGAATAATGGGATTTCCATTTTTAAATATGGGGAATTCATAACGGGTCGCTTAACACAGGTGGTCAATTTATAGAGGCGGTCGCAAACAGAGATTTTACAGTATTATTATTACCGTTTCCTGCGTTCGAGGTCGGTATGTAGTTGCAATAAGTTAATTTATGTTATATTTTCTGATGGCCCATACAGATGCATTGTGGCATCTAGATACCCAACATTTTGTATTACCTATGTAAAACCCTTTTTTGCAAATACCCTTTTCATAACACATGCATTGAAAATATGACTTTCGATGCCGACGGAGTGGGTCGAAAGTAGAGTTCACGACCCTAGGGTCTGACATGAAAGCAGCTAATTTTTAGTGCATTCCACGACGAGTTTCTCGTTGACACGTATAGACCTTTTCATTTTTGTAACAACCAAATGGGCATCCTTGTCTAATCTAAGCTATTCTCAACATTTGGAAGAGTAGACAAAGACAATAGAAAGAGAGAACCGAGTTGGCGTTTGAAATTTTCAAAAGTATTTTATCCTTACAAATAAACTTTAATTGAATACACAGAATTGTGAGGCATCTCAAATCATATTTTCAATGCATGTGTTATGAAAAATTATATGCTCAACTCGGGGCGACTCAACGATTCATGTGATATCTTCTTCTAACTTCACACTCGTGAAATCGTCGACTTTCGCCCCTTGTTGCGCAATATACTATTGTTGTGAAACAATATATGTATTAAAATAAATAAATAAAATGAAAGGAGCTCAAAGCTATTTAGGTGAATTTCATGATACAATATCGGTTTACGTTTTGCACCATTTAGCTAGCCACACATGAACACTCCAAAGCACAAGATCAATGTGTTGAACTAACAAAAACAATAGAGCGTATATAGTTTACTTTTACTTTTGCTCTGTTAACAAGATAATATTTCTTACAACAATAAAGCACAAAATATTTTTAGTTTGAGTTTTCTGAACAAGGCAGCTCCTGGACCATGCAGTTCCAGATATTTGCTTCAAAACGCTCCGTGCTTACACGCGCTTTCAAATCTCAGAGTGGCTGGATTTGCTTAGCTTTGAGAAATTTAACTAGGTTACTTGTAAGTCTTGACACATTTACATAAGAACCTGGGGTGGGTAAAACATAAACCGCTAATATTAGTAAACACTTTATCTTACCAATTTGGCAGGTATGTCATGCCTCAGACAAGCATCATGAAACGTCTCATAAAGCCCCAAGAAATGGAACGGGTTATGCACTCTCGAAACCAGCCCAGGAATATCTGAACCCCTAGCCTTGTCAGTTTCTGCAACCCCGGTACCAGCCAAGTTGGTTCCAGAAATGTCCAATGACGTCAAATAAGGCAAATTCTCCACTAACGAAGTCAACATAGCCGTCGGTTTTGGAAATTTCCTGTGTTCGTCTCTATCTCTACTCTGGGACACATCCAGATGTGTCAAACTTCTTAACTTGCAAATAGCAGGCACCATTCCATCTACGTTGTCTACATTATATAAAATCAGGCTTCTTAAATTAACTAACTGTTTCGTATAGCTAAAGTTATCTAGAGACCCGCAATTGCTCAAGTCTAAGTGTACCAAGCTGGTCAAAGGGCTTAAAAGCAACATATAAAATTCAGCCGGCAGACCTTGGCACCCTTTCAAAGCAAATCTACGCAGATTGGGGGCTTCAAATATACAACTCTGACCCCATTTGCTCATATCTTTAAATATGGACCAAGGAAATATGTTCACCTCTTCTCCAATACTTAAAGAAACCAAACCTAATCCGTACGTCGTAATATGTCTAATACAATTGTGCGTCAATTCTTTACTCTGGGCCAATTCCAGTTCCAATAATTGGTGGCTTAAAAGCACCTCTAAGTCGTGATCTAATATTTTGCTTTTTCGTAAGCGCACCCGTTTTAACCTAGTGTTTTTTGTATCTTTAAAAATGTTCACAAAATTAGAATCTATACTACAAAAACTTCTTGAACGTACAGCTAAAAGTTTTTCGCATATTTCTACAGGTAAAGATATACCCTCTCTAAGCTTTAAATACCCAGAATAACCTGTATATTCACATATCGGTCCTAGATCCTTATTTATATAATTCAAGCAGATGTCCAGTAGTTTCTTGGGAGCTGAAGAGTTGCAAAAGCAACATCCTTCAGCTGGGATGGTGGAAGAATGCCTACAGGTACTTTGTAGCATCTAAAAAGTAGGATCAGGATTTATTAAAGCACAGAACTATTTACTCCAGAATCGTTCACCTTTATAGTATTATTATCTTGATATAACTAACATGACAACGAAACGTCTCTATTCTTCTTAAAAAGTAATTGTAATTAGTATTCTTGTTAGAAATTACAACAGTTTTTAATAACTATTAATAAGTAATTTCCAGATGTTTTTGAGAAACTATTTTTGTTATGGGAAAGTACATGACAACTAACGACAGTTTGCTGTGACATTTGTCATTTCATCAGCTGATTTGCGTGTGTCGTTTCCCAACGAATTTCGACCAACATTGCCAAATTTAGAGTTTTAATTGGTTTTAATGAATTAAATTATCAGAATGACAGTTCACGTGGTCGCCATTTTTACGTATACATAAGAAGTTTGACTAAATACTAAAGAGGTAAAGGTTTAACCTTTTGTTTAGGCCTCTCTTCCTTTGTCCAAGAGTCCAAGGCATTAGTAACTCAAAACAAGAAACTAACCTTTATTGTTCTGTGCTCAAAGATAGTGGCTCAAAACCAGAGGTGGGTAAAATGGTTTTAAAAATGCATTTAAAATGAAAATACAAAATAGATGCCTCAAAAGCCATTTAAGATAAAAAATAGAAAATGATTTTTAAATTTTCATTTAAAATATAAAATAGAAAATAGGTATTTTAAATAAGTTTCTATGGTAAATACTTTATCTTTATTAACGTAGGGTACATACTTTACATATATTACGTAACACCGAAGGTACCACCGCTTTCTATGTTTCCAAAAACATTGGTAACTTTAATTATCAATAATTTTTAAAGCTTTTATCCGTCATTGATTTTCGTTTGGGTCTAATAATTATACCAGAATCAATAAAAAACGTTATTTACCGAACCATTCCTTAGTTAAGCAATAATAAAGTATGAACAATCAGATATATATCTTGACATAGCTATATTTGGTGACATTGCATTAAGCTCCAAAAACTTTGATCGCAAACAATTTCATACCTGCATAAGAAAAGAGTGTTTCCACTGGTGCTGATGAAGGTAATGGCGTATTGTATTTCATGAAGAATTTCTTTATATCAGGATACTGATACAAAATTATCAAATCGGTGCTTTCATTTTGTAAATATTTTAACGCTTGCAGTTCATCCATTGAATCTCGTTCGTTATTCAGGTAAAATCGGGTTACCTAAGTCCTCTAACTATTTTAAATAGAAAATTGTTCATTTATTCTATTTCAAATATAAAATAGAAAATACTTTTTTCGAAAGTATTTAAGATAGAAAATAGAAATGCCATTTTCTATTTTGCATAGCTATTTGAAATAATTTCATTTCAAATAGTTACCCACCTCTGCTCAAAACTAGCTGATAAGCGGCCATTTGCACCGCAGGGCGCTACTGCTAGCTAAAATTAACAATAAAAATCAATGCGAAAAAGATGACTTTGATGATATTTCAAATATTTTTGCTACACATGCATGGCCACAAAATACGAAAATGTCTTTAAACTTCGCCGACGTATTTCTGAAATAGAAGTTTCCCCAAATAAGTGCTCTTTAGATTTGGCAACGTTGGTCTGTTGTGGTTTGATTAACGTCTCGACTCTCGAAAGTGAACTGACTCGAACGTTCAAATCTAACCTGCAATTTATTGTTCTTTTATTCTTTATTTTGAAACTGAAACTTTACAATAATTTATTTGTGTCCTTTATATGAATCATTTTTTGTCCAAGAGTAATAAAAATCTCCTTCTGTGCCTTTATTATGTATTAACGGATTTTCTATAGTTAATTAAGTCATCATTAATTCGCTCCTTGAAAATAAATATGGCATATAGAGCCAGGTAGGGCTGTTTTTTTTTTTGTTTTTAGTTAAATAGGTACTTTATCATAATTTTTTTTCTTTGTAGACTCAAAGAATTTGACTTTATTCTTGAACAAGATGTTGTAGATCTCAAATCATTGAAGAACTTATCCTTTCATGGTAAGGGGAGGATTCATCTTTGTTTACATTATACCTGTAAACTTTAAATTTATATTGGCAGCATTTATATATTTTTATTTCTTAGGTATTCCGGACGAACAAGGCAAAAGAGCCCTATGCTGGAGACTGTTGCTAAATTACCTTCCATTGGAAAGGGCAAAGTGGGACAGTTTCTTGAAGGAAAAAAGGAGGTTGTACAAACAGTTTATAGGTTTGTAAACAGTAGATATTTTACTGGGCTTACGTCGTAATAATTAAGATTTCACTTGATTTGGCTAGTGGGTAAAGGAATTAGATATTTTAGATTTTAGGACAGGGATTCCCTAGGGTCTATGGAATTTTGAAAAGGGGTACTGATGTCACTAAAGTCTAAGGCTTGTTCAAGAATTGTCATTGATCAAGCACACCTTTGATGTTATACAAATTTGTAGAGACACTGATAACTAAATATACCTATCTGGATATTGTTTAGGAAGCCTATAATTCAATGCATGAAATAAAATAAAACTAAAACTTTTGTCAGTAATTAACTGTTTTACACTCATGATAATAATGAGCATTCATTCGATTTTAGTGATGTCATTGGCATTTGCATTACGCTAAGGACAAAGGGGGGCGTAGCCAATCTTAACCAACTTTAAATTTTTATTGTGAAACCGATTTCAGTGCTAGGGTAAAATTAAAGTACCTTGTGTTTGTGGCAATTATTTCTGATAAAGAAGATAATTGTTAACTAATTTTATACTTGATTAAAAAGTATTATTAAAAACATCAACCACAACTATTTCATTTTTATACAGTGGTTACATGAAACCGAGCATGAAACTTAAAAAAAAAAAATATGTAGATTGTTTATTATTAAATCAATTAAAGCAATAATATATTATGACCTGTGACTGGTAAGTAAAGATATGTCTTTGGGGAGATGGTAGTAGAACTCATTTATTATTGATTGTATTGATATGTATTATGTAAAACCGAGTGTGTTTTAAGATATTTTACTTTTCTTTTGTTTTTTAATCAAATCAAATCAAATATATATCGAGCCAATAAATCACAAAAATTTTTACTGACGTCATACAATGTCATAGATATATAGAAGCTAATGTCTAACTTAAACTTCATCGCTGCAATCTAATTTTTTGCAAGTCCCAGAATCTTTCCTTCTTTTCCTTTGGGTGATGGGTTTATTCACAATTTTCCATACTGTTTTTTCCGAAATTTTAGTCAATGTGGCTGTTTCTTCAATACATTCCATTTTACTCAACTTTTCAAGTTCTATGAGAGTTTTATATACATTTTTTATAATCTCTTTAAAATCTAAAGATAAGTGTCTTCTTCCATTTTCTATTCCGCACTGTGGTTGTACAGGGTCTTCCAACGAGGACTGAACAGGGGCTCATTTTTGAGCTTCCTTGTATTTAAAGAAAAATCCAAAATAGCCAATCGATGTACTTTTTCCTGCAGAATTCAAAAATGAAACCAAAAATTTATTTGAACCAGAAACAAAAGAGTTACGCTATGGATAAGGTGTTTTTTAAATGGAACATAGCTTTTTTTATACGATTTTTGGAACGAGTGATTTTTTTTTTGCCCGTTCTGATTAAAATATTTAATATTGTGACAGCTATTTTTATTAAATTTTAATGTTTTATCCAGTATAATTTAACTTTAACCTGTTTGAAACATACACTAGGTAATAAAGGTATAATTATAATTGAATCCTTCAAAGTCAAAAAATTTGACAAATTTACTATAATATTGCCCAAATGAAATATTCATTAGATGAGAGATTGCAGATTGTTATCTTGTTCTACAAATGCCAAGAAAATGCAAGAAAAGCAAGGAGAAGATTTATTGCAAATTTTCACAGAAATATATCCGTCAATACTATTCTAAGGATAAAGAACCAATTTGAGGAAAATAAAACATTACATGACAGAAAAAGAAATCCAGAAAGGAATAGAAATCGAGACCGTGCCATTGTGAATTATTTTCGACTGAACCCAACCAAATCAATTTCGGACGCAGTTCGGGACGTTCAATACGGCGGCGGTGTAAGATAGATAGATAGATAGAAACGTCTTTATTTTTTTAACTCGGCGAAGAGCAGCATTGCTGTTTACTTAACCGAGCATATACAATACAAAAATATATATTTACATATCAATACTTAAAGGAAAAAGAAAGAATAAGTAGTAGTAGTAGTAATAGTAGTACTATAATATGTTATATAATTATAATTATTATAATAATATAATAAATCAACTAAAGATTTCTTACTCTTGCATAAAAAAAAAACAGTTATTGCCGGCATTTTAATTAAAATATCAAACTTTTAATATTTACTAAGCAAGTGTACTTTAAACTTATTTTTAAAAGACAGATAACTAATATTTGTAAACTTGTCTCGAACGCAGAAGAGTTACCCAAGGAACTGTTCACAGGACTTTAAGAAATCATAAATTTAAGTCTTATCATATCCTTCCACTTCAACATCTAACACCGGCACAAAAAGAACTTCGCTTCCAATTTGTTTCCCAAATTGTGATTCGGAAAGAAAACGAAGACCCTAATTTATTCAGAAATATCTTATGAACTGACGAAGCCACATTCACAACATCGGGGGTTTTCAATAGACATAATAATCATCACTGGGCCGTTGGAAATCCAAGAAAATTTCAGACAATTAAATTTCAAGGAAGGACTTCAATCCATGTTTGGTGTGACATAAAAAATAATAGAATTTTGGGACCAATATTTTTTAACGGGACTGTAAATGGACAGAGATACTACGAGTTCTTAGAAAACGAAATTGAGAACTTTTTGGAAGATTTACCATTAGAAGAATATCAAAATTTAATTTGGCAACATGATGGGGCCCCTCCGCATGCCGTGCGTGAGGTTACTCAATATTTAAACGGACGCCATGAAGAATGGATTGGTAGAAATGGAACCTATGCTTGGCCACCCAATAGTCCCGATTTGTCAATATTAGACACATTTCTTTGGGGCCATTTAAAGAACGTGGTATACAAGCAGTGAAACCACGATATTGAAGAGATCATGCAGAAAATTGTGAATGAAATAAATCGCCTTAACCAGGAAAATCACAGTATAACAGCAAGTTTGGAAAGGCTACAAAGAGGTTATCGCACATGTTTCGAGAACAACGGAGGTCACATTGAAAAATTAAATTATTAATGTTTTTTTTTTTAATTAGTATAGAGTTGGATTTCTTTTTCTGTCATGTAATGTTTTATTTTCCTCAAATAGGTTCTTTATCCTTAGAATAGTATTGACCGATATATTTCTGTGAAAATTTGCAATAAATCTTCTCCTTGCTTCTCTTGCATTTTCTTGGCATTTGTAGAACAAGATAACAATCTGCAATCTCTCATCTAATGAATATTTCATTTCGGCAATATTATAGTAAATTTGTCAAATTTTTTGACTTTGAAGGATTCAAAGGTGATTATACCTTTATTACCTAGTGTATGTTTCAAACAGGTTAAAGTTAAATTATACTGGATAAAACATTAAAATTTAATAAAAATAGCTGTCACAATATTAAATATTTTAATCAGAACGGACAAAAAAGAATCACTCGTTCCAAAAATCGTATAAAAAAAGCTATGTTCCATTTAAAAATCCAAAATTTTATCCATAGCGTAACTCTTTTGTTTCTGGTTCAAATAAATTTTTGGTTTCATTTTTGAATTCTGCAGGGAAAAGTACATCGATTGGCTATTTTGGATTTTTCTTTAAATACAAGGAAGCTCAAAAATGAGCCCCTGTTCAGTCCTCGTTGGAAGACCCTGTACCTGTACCCCCTCCGGCTGTTCTATACTAGATTCACCAATCCACGGACGCCATATATTTGTATAATCAAAGCTGCGTTTTTATTTTACACGAACTAATAAAATGACTGGTTTTGCAACACTGATTTGTCTACTTATTTTTTTCCCATTATTTAATAAGGCTTTGTAAACTAATTACGGCCAAGTGTACGGTCCCTACCTGGATATTAAAATCATTATCTCTATGATCCTTGAAACCCTTTCAACAAAGAATTTTATGATGGGTGATAACTAAAGGCGGGTAGTCATTCACTTAAATCTGTGAACGGACTTTACCAGTGTGTTACACCAAATAAACCAAATTGTATTAGAATCGAAGTAGTTTATATTTTTCTTTTAAAGGGAGCAATATTTAATCGTAAATTAAATGAGTTTACTTCTAATTTCTAGCAGTAAAACCACAAAGTCACTATCAATTTCACCTATTTATTATAATATCAAATTTCTATCGGAGCCACCAGCAATAAAAGTTAAATTCACAAACAAATCTCTTCACTTACTTTTTAAATTACATATAATCCTAACGTCGACACTGACTTTTTGAAATGCGCTCACTTTAAGCCTTATTCAATAAAACTTTTCGCGTTACCGTGCCAAGTCAATAAGTAAAAGTTTCTGCCGCCGCGACGATACTTTATTATCTCCGTGTGACTTTGGGTCAACTCACTTTCAACTTCCGAGCTAAACTTCTCGCGACTACACTTGACTATTACGACACGGCAGCTTTCGACGGACGACGGTACTAACTTTGTAGGTGTTTGAACATTAAGATGGTTAAAACTAAACTAACTTTTCTTCTAGCAATCCCACCTATTTATAGGAGAAAATTGATCAAAACAACACCTGAAAATAGTGGTGGGCAATCCGGGTCTTTTTTGGGATCCGGATCTCCAGATCCAGATCAGTACAAAGATCCGGATCCCTGAACCGGGTCGCGGATCTGCAGCTTATAAGAAGAAGTTCGTCCGATTCGCACGTTTCGTTTCCAATCGGGTGGGTCGCCGTCGAATCGTTCGCCTAGACCCGGATTCCGCTCGCGAATGAATATAATAAACACATAATAAATTTAACCGTGTGGCCCGCGCCGTTGCCAGGTCTGGCGAAATCTATCGAACGTAGGGTAGGCAACAGGAACTGCAGATTTGCAGAATGGAGTGAGCCGCAAGCCGCAATGCATGTCGCAACCGTTGTTAAGATGTTATAGAAAAGGATAACGCTTTGTTTATTTCTCGGGGAATTACTGGGATTTCTCGTACTACAGGGAAATACCACGATAATACAATACATTATAGCCTGTAACCTGCAAGCGATTCGGGCGGTGAGCGTCGCGGCTCGCGGCCCAATAGTTCGCTGTTCAAGTTGCTCTTCACTCAGCGCGATGGACTGAGATCGAGATATGATCGGAAAAAGCAAAGCGCACCTGACCCAGACGTCAGGTCGTATCCGCTGGATCTGTGACCCGGTTAAGATCGGAGAAAAGAACCGGGTCGCTCGGGTCCCAGTAAGGATCCGGATCCCTGAACCGGATCAGTCGCGAACGACCCACCACTACCTGAAAATACTCGCAAATGTTTACACAAGTGTTTCAGTTTCTGGAATCCCTTTGTCGGTATCGGAAAAACAAAATATTTCGGCTTTTTACAGAGGCAATTATCTTAATTTATTTGACAGTTATTAGAAAATAGTTTCAGATGTTCTGCAGGTGTTACTGGTTGACACCAACGCGATCCGTCCCCATTCCTCGATCTAACCAGATAAAACTAGTTTAAGTTAGGCTTTTGACCAATCAGGAATCGTACTAGCGCGTCTTCTCCGAGGTGGGAGGGGAGATTATTTAAACTTTTGCAGCGTCTAATTTCATCACTTTCTCTCGTACGGTACCTTTAGCTCGCTCAAATAAACAGTCGGAAAAGAAAAATGAAGTGAATAAAAATGAAATTTTATTTGATTTTAATTTATTCTGTTTGAAATATTTTTGTTAATTTGTGATGTACTCTGTTAATAAACCCCTTATTGAATTATTTCATTTTATAAACGTGAGTTTTCCAAATATTTTTAATTCATTTCATTTTCTCGACTTTTTATAAAATTATTTTAGAGTTATCTGAATTCTAATAACACTTTTGATGATAATTAACCTATATATTTTATTTATTTAATATATCCGAAAATATTTAAGATATTTTAATTCTCGTTGCTTTATTTTAACTTATTCTGGTAAAACTTTGAAGTCCAATTTTACTTTAAATATTTTCAAAAAGGTTTCTTATTTTATTTTGGAATTGATTTAATTTTCAATATTTTTCCCAAAACTTATTTTAAATAAAATATTTTTCATTTCTTAAAGACTTCTCGTACTGAAAATAAATTTAATAAAATTATTATTTTGTTTTTAATTTGAATGACAATACAAATAAATTCTTTATTTCTAAAACGACCAAAAGTTTTCCCGAGTTTTATTTAGTTATAATATTTTTAAAATGTCGTTCACCAGAGATTGTTCTTACGTCCTGGCTGAACCATGGGCTCATATTTTTCATCAGGTGCTCCAAATTTCAAATTTAATTCATATTGAAATAAGCGTTATTGTCAGAAGATCACAAAGACTTATTGACAAAGCAATACAAATAATATTAAATTACAATCAAAATCACAGTATCTTATCTTAAATACCTAGGTGAATCAAAAATATGATTATTGAAAAATTATAAAATAAAAGAAGGTGATAATTAAAATATATATTAGGGCATAAACATACAACATTAAAAATGAAACAAGCCCAGGAAAGTCAAGTTAATTATATAAAACAGGAACCAGGAACATGTAGCACATAAAAAGCACATTATTAATTATTAAATTAAGTCATTTATATAAATAATATAATTAAAATTCAAGGATACTTTATTGTTGAAAGAATGTTGTGGTTCTCATTAACAAAGTTAGCAGAGTTACTCTAATTTATAAAGTATTGTTAGGTACGTTAAGAATACAATGTAAAATAATAGTCATAAATATAAAAACAATTTCCACAATGTAAACACATAATACTAATACACAAAACAAATCAACGAGATGTCACAGGTTGGAACTTAATTAATAATAATAATAATAATAAGTTTATTTCAAATAGTTACAATATAATAAACATGTTAATATGTTATTTTTCAATAAACTTTCTAATAAATTCCCCAGAAGACGTGTTTGTTAGGGGCAAATCTTATTTATTTAAAAGTATTTAAAATTATGAATATTTAAGAATATTTCTATAAAAAGTTGCAAGTATTCAATAAACGCTACTTTCTTGATGATAAATTACTAAATTTCTGAAAAAGATTAATTATATAATTGATTCACAATAATATTAAATAGCATTAATTACACTGATCAAAACGAAAAAGGAGCCACTTATAAGAATGTTCGTAGTTTTGAACAAATTCTTTTTATGATTATAATGTCATGTTTTGCTTTTTCATCGAATGCAAAAAAAAAACAAAGATAAGAACTACTTTTTTTCTTTCATTTATTTATTTATTTATCCATTACGTATTACAATATCACATACAGGGTTTCCCAAAAGAACCGGAACGGCCGAATATTTCACCAACGGCTCGACATAAAGTTATGAAATTTGGTATACGGGGGTAATCAGTAGTGCCGGATCTAAAAATAATATTTGCAACGTTGTCAGATTTACAGTTTTTCCTATGGAGCCCTCAACTTAAATTTTTTAAATGTAATGCTATGTTTATTTTTAGCGCATTCGATTTGTCGTGTTCAAATTACTATGATCGTATAATATCAAATTTTAATTCCCCTAATTTTTGTTAATATTGCAATTCATCATTTCGTTAAAAAATATCATAAAATTTCATTATCTCGAGAAATCGTGGCGATATGACAATGGAAATTAATTAATAGAAATTTTTTCGCAAGTCTGATCTAAAAATACCATTCACAACGTTGTCAAATCTACATGTTGGTTCCACGAAATCTTCCTATTTATTTATTTCCTTTTAAATATTGTGTATTTTGTTTGATTCCATAAAATTAAATTTTTTTAACTTAAACTAATAAAAAAAAGAAAACAATACAAAACTACGTAGGTAGTACAAATAATCCTTTTTATTACGGTAACTGATAAACTACATAAATATGATTAAATAATCCAATGACAAACATTAACAGGTCTAAATTAAATGAGAAAATAAAAGACTTAACGTATTAAGTGTTCAAAATGTTGGCCATTATTTGCCAAACAATAACCAAGCCTGTCATAAAATTCACCTATAGTATTATTTAACACTTCTGGTGTTATAAGAGTCGATTCGTATAGAATTGTTTCCCTCAGATGATCTAAAGTTAGTGGTCTATTTTTGTACACCCTATTTTTTAGATGTCCCCAATAAAAAAAATCCATAGGGGTCATATCCGGGGAGCGTGCTGGCCATTCTATCGTTCCTCTTCGTCCAATCCACTTTTCTGTGAATACCTCGTCCAAATATTGTCGAACTTCTCGTGCAAAATGGGGAGGTGCCCCATCTTGTTGAAACCATATTTCATGGATGTCAACGTTCAACTCTTGCAATTTAGGAACCACATTTCTTCTCAGAAGTTGTAAGTATTTTTGACTCGTCAGGTTTCCATCGATAAAAAAAGGTCCAATAATTGTGTTGTTAAGAATCCCTGCCCAAACGTTAATTTTCTGCGGATACTGTGTATGTAATTCTTCCATCCAGTGAGGGTTAGTTCTACTCCAAAATCTACAATTGTGCCTGTTTACCTGCCCATTTAAACAAAAAGTCGATTCATCACTAAATAAAATTTTGTTCTTAAAATCTGGATAATCGTTAATTTTATTCATTATGACTTCAGAAAACTCGATACGGCGGTCAGGATCATCTTCCAAAAGTTCTTGAGTGTACATTAATTTATAAGGCTTAATATTTTCTTCCTTTAAAATCCTGTGAATTGAAGATGTACTTACATCTTCCGGTAAATTTTGTTTTCGTTCTGTTATAGACATTTTAGGATTCTCTTCTACAGATAATAGGATATTCAACTTATTGTCATCTGTAGTGGCCGTTTTAGGTCGACCAGTTTTTGGAATAGGCTTAACATTCCCTGTTTGTTGGTATCTTTTTATTGTTCGACAAACTGTAGATTTTTTAATTTGCTTCTCTAGGTGTACAGCATTGAATAATTCACAAACTTCTTGATAGCTTCTCATTTTATCGCCGTAACCATGATAGATTAATATTTCAATCCGTTCAGTTTCACTTAACAGGAAAACCATTTTACCCTAATAATAACTCAAGTAACTTTCACAATAATGACGGATGGTTGACAAAAATAAAAATAAAAGTTGTTTATCTATTTCCAAAGGCCACTTGTTAATTTATACCTCATGATTAATGAGATAATGAAATTTTATGATATTTTTTAACGAAATGATGAATTGCAATATTAACAAAAATTAGGGGAATTAAAATTTGATATTATACGATCATAGTAATTTGAACACGACAAATCGAATGCGCTAAAAATAAACATAGCATTACATTTAAAAAATTTAAGTTGAGGGCTCCATAGGAAAAACTGTAAATCTGACAACGTTGCAAATATTATTTTTAGATCCGGCACTACTGATTACCCCCGTATACCAAATTTCATAACTTTATGTCGAGCCGTTGGTGAAATATTCGGCCGTTCCGGTTCTTTTGGGAAACCCGGTATACTACACTACATGGTACCAATTATTAGGTAGTAAGAAATACTTTAAATCCTATGTGTGCACTATGGGCTAAAGTCTGTGTGTGCACACAGTCACTGAATTACACCACTATATGTCTCTACTGGGTGGACATACATTTTTAGTTTCTACTTAATGCAATAAACAATTTATATTAAATTAAGTTAGTGGCTCCTTTTTCGTTTTGATCAGCGTAGTTATAGTGTTTCCAAAAATATTTATAAAGCGTCTGTTTCCAATAATAATGTTTTTATTTCAATTACATATCAGAACATAATTTGGGAAGACTCGAGAAAGATCTAATTTGAAATCACAGTGTCACACGAAATATAAAATGATTTAGAATACATTTCTACACATAAGGTATAAAATAATGGATAAGTGAAAAGAATAAAAATATAATATTAATTGCTTGAAAACCTGTCCTTATAGAAGTCCAGAACGGAATAGTATGGTCTATTACTAAGTAGCTTCTTTATGGATCTTTTAAATGTCTTGGTGTCCAGAATCAGTAGGTATGCTACAGGCATATGATTGTAGACTTTAATACTTTCAAAAATTAAAGAGTTCTTTGTGAGCGCTGTCCTGGGAATAGCAAGAGGTGTATCAGTACTATTGTTAATTGTATAACTTGTGTATCTCCTGACTGGCTCTTCTCCCGAAATTTGGAAGGTGGCGAGGGATTTCCATTCTTTACAACTTCAAAAAAATCCTAGAAATAGTAGGGGAGAGGGGGGCACCTTTCAACACTTTTTCATTTAATTTTTTTTTATCTTAAAATAATAAAGGCGATTTAGAGACATAATAATACTGTTATATTTTGTCTGTCAAGTGATAATAGGAAATTTTTATAAAATCTATTCTTTATCGATTATATAGAATTATCAATATTTTTGGGCAGATTGTTGAATGGTGCCCCACTGAGGGGCACAATTCAACATTGAGTGGGGCACAATTCAACACTTTTTAGACAAATAAAGTAATTTATTCTTACAGAAAATTGTCTTAGAACATAACTTATTATAACTTAAAATACGTTAAATAGGTATTTATCGAAAATGAAACGAAGAGAAGGACAATTTAAACGAAATTAAGGACTGTGTTCTTTCCGTGCCCTTTAACTGTGAAGGAGGTGGCAATTTTCCGACAACATCTCCAATTTCTACAGTAGAAATATCGTCAGTTTGAGGAAAATAAAATTTTAAACCTTTCTTTCTCATTATCCATATATTTTATCCAAGTCTCAGTATGGGTTTCTATCAGGAGTAAGCACGGAGGAAGCTATGGTGCACGTCACAGATTATATATTGCAAAATTACAATAACAAATTTAAAACATTGGGTATATTTGTGGATTTGGCCCGTGCGTTCGACACTGTGGCGCACCAAATTTTACTTAAAAAACTTGAAAACATTGGAGTGCGAGGTCTTGCGCTCAGCCTGTTTGAGTCTTATTTAAAAAATAGAACCCAGCGAGTAAGAATAAATGATTCCTTGAGCAAAACGGGTACAGTGGAATTTGGAGTGCCGCAGGGTACCGTACTGGGTCCAACACTTTTTTCTTTGTATATTAATGATCTCTTTTCTGTTCTGCCAAATGAAAATAGTGAATGTGTGTGCTATGCTGATGATACAGTGATTCTAGTTAGAGGCAAATCTTGGCAAGAGACATTTCAGAGGGCGGAGGACCACATCTCCAAAGTACGTTTGTGGATGGATCAGAATCTTCTAACAATGAATGTAAAGAAAACTGTTCATATCGCCTTTTCTATGAATAATCCAGGAAATGTAATCCATCCTGACCTTAGGGTGCATAATTATGAATGTGTTATGGATATGTCAGTGTGTAGATGTGAAGAGACAATATTAGCAAGGGAAAGTGTAAAATACCTGGGGGTATTCATTGACAAAAATTTAAGGTATGAAACTCATGTTAACTATATTACCCAAAAAATTCGTAAAACTATATATAAATTTTACCAACTCAGAGAAATTTTATCTTTAAAGCTTTTAAAAATGACGTACCAGGCTCTGATTGAATCAATTTTAATGTATGGCTTGAGTGTCTGGGGTAGTACTTGTGGTAACATTCTTCACCGTTTAAATATTACTCAAAAATACATAATAAAGATATTCATGAACAGAAGCAAGAGGTACCCATCAGATTTATTATTTAAGGAGGCTGACCTCCTATCGGTAAGGCAGCTGTATGTTAAGGGTACTCTTAGGTTTATGAAAAAGTGTAATAAATACAAAAGTAGGATCATGCACAATGTTCACACCAGATCTGTAAATAGTGGGTGTCTAGTCGTTCCACTAGCCTCATATACTGCCTCGCAGAGGCACATTATGTATATCGGCCCTAAATTGTTCAATATGTTACCCTTCAATTTAAAGTCTGCTATAAATTTACATACTTTCCTGTTGGGCATTTCTAGATGGATAAAGATAAATTATCAGCAAATAACCTGTACGGTGCCTTTATTGAATGAGTACTAGAGGGTGTTTTGAAGTTCTATTTGATATTAATAATAACTTTCAGTAAATTATTCTAACTTTAGTGATATTGTCTTTGGACTAATTTAACTTGTGCTATGTGATTTGTTTTTGACATATCATTGTAGTCTCTTTGTTTTGTTTTTCTCTTTTTTTGTTCTTGGGTATCCGGATGGTAAAGAACTATTCATAACCTGAAATCCAGACAAGCTGCCTGTAGCTTTGGATCTCAAACATGAATATTGTATTGTGGCATTGTTGAGAAAATGTAAACTTTATGAATAAACTTTATAAACTTTATGAATAAACTTTATGTACTGGAGTTCTAAGTCGCACCTGGCCTTTTTCAAAATTCGAGCAACATAGTGCACTTCAGTTTTTTTGGTACAAAATTTTACAACTATAAAATCACCTACTGACAAGTTTTCAAATACAACTTCATAATACTTACTACTTGGGATCTCTGTTTTTTTTTTAAGTTAGGAATTCTCCTGCGACTTCAATTGAATCTTCGCAAACTGTTTAGGTTTTATCACTTGTAGAAATTTTGAAATTGGCTTTTGCCTTGATTATTCGTATTTCTGCTTGTTTGATTTAAAAAGTTTTATAGTGCAAAATTTTGGCGCCTATTCCATTGATTGTGAATTGATTGGGTCATTGGTGGTTGATTGATAGTGCCTAACTACTATTAGTGCTTCTCTACTATGGGATTGGACCAACAGGGAGCCAGTCTTTCGGTAGTTTGTACGTACTGTTTGGTCTAGATCTCGTGTGGGAGTCCGTGATTAATGGGTTTGTCGATACGTCCGTACGTCTGTAATAGTCTGTAATAATTTTTGTGAAAAATTAGTTTATTGTCTGCATACGAAAGTCTTGATGAAGTATGCGATTCATCGTGTACCTGGGAACATCCGCAATAATTTTTAGTGCCCTGTTTTGTATTACCTGGAACTTATTAAGCTCCATTCTTCTTATGTTGCACCATGAAGGTGCACCATAAGTGAGAACCGGCCTGACTAACACCTTGTAGAGGTTGACCTTAGTCCTATTACCAAGTCTACTCCGCCTGTGAAGCAGGGGATAGATAGAGCGTAATTGATGCAATGCTAGCTTCACTCTATTAATTGAATTGCGCCTCCAGTTCAGTCGTTGATCAAATATAAGTCCCAGGTATTTTACCTCCTGGCACCAGTTCACCTGGACTCCGTTGACCCGAAGCCTTGTCTCAGGCCTACTAACATTGCTTTTCGAAAAATAAATAGCCTTCGTCTTAGAGGGATTCAAGCGAATCTTCCAATCCGACAGCCATTTCTCTAGCTTGATTATGTGGCGCTGCATCCGGCTGACGACAAGTCGCGGCTGTTTGGTAGTTGAAGTAATTGCGGTATCGTCAGCGAAAAGATAGAGCTGCGTAAATCTATCGCGCAACTTCATAATCAAGTTCATCTTCCGAAAGTTCTTCTTCAAAATCCAGAACATCAGAATCATCATGGATGGAAAAAGATTCATCTGAACTGGATGTTTCCTCTGTTTTGAAGACTCTCTTTGTAACTTTCGCTTTTTTCTGGTCTTTAGCTCTTAATAACCAAATGAGAATTGCAGCACGTGGCTACATCTCGTGGCAACCACAAGTATCAACCCAACCAGGACAGCGAGAATCCATATAGGTTCAAACGCTGGCAAGGCGGCCCATCGCGGGCAAACTACGTTGGGTGTCGCTGGAAGCCAATGTATCGGTTCAGCCTACCGAAAGCCGAAAATTCAAAAAACACAAACTTATAATAAGTTCGTGCATAGAATTGTCCCTTATCCTTTCCGTCAGACCCAATCCTTGGACGCGTTTCGCCGTTTACGGCTCTTCAGCAAGGCTCCGGGTCTGACGAAAAGGTAAGGGACCTCAAAGTGTTTTCACACAGAAATGCAAATAACCAAATGAGAATTGCAGCACGTGGCTACATCTCGTGGCAACCACACGTATCAACCCAACCAGGACAGCGAGAATCCATATAGGTTGAAACGCTGGCAAGGCGGCCCATCGCGGGCAAACTACGTTGGGTGTAAACGGCGAAACGCGTCCAAGGATTGGGTCTGACGGAAAGGATAAGGGACAATTCTATGCACGAACTTATTATAAGTTTGTGTTTTTTGAATTTTCGGCTTTCGGTAGGCTGAACCGATACATTGGCTTCCAGCGACACCCAACGTAGTTTGCCCGCGATGGGCCGCCTTGCCAGCGTTTGAACCTATATGGATTCTCGCTGTCCTGGTTGGGTTGATACGTGTGGTTGCCACGAGATGTAGCCACGTGCTGCAATTCTCATTTGGTTATTTGCATTTCTGTGTGAAAACACTTTGAGGTCCCTTACCTTTTCGTCAGACCCGGAGCCTTGCTGAAGAGCCGTAAACGGCGAAACGCGTCCAAGGATTGGGTCTGACGGAAAGGATAAGGGACAATTCTATGCACGAACTTATTATAAGTTTGTGTTTTTTGAATTTAGCTCTTAATGCCTCTTCCAAGGCTTCTTTCTCCGGGGTTTCTGTAAGAATTTTAGATCGGCCTCTCTTTCTACCGCGTGGATTTTCACTTCTTGGAGGTGCTTTTGGATAGGGTCGTACGGATTCAACAGGCGGAGTAGGCAAGCTGTTCGATGGAAGGTCTTGTGGATTATCGAGGCTATTTCTGCTGATTGACGGTAATGAAGCACTCTCAGGTGCTAACTGTTGTGGCTGGGGCTGTGGCACATCCGTGTTAATCGAAGAATTTACATCAGGCCTATCAGTGACCGTGGCACAATCAAAGTCTTCGTCGGTAAATGCGTTACGATCATATGGATATATGCCCGGTTTTTGAAATCCGGCAATAATATTTTTCATGGTAAAGGAATTTTGGAATGCTTTTCCAGACAGCTCAGCAATATTGTGAATGGATATTGTCTTACCTGGATGCGAAAGCATCCAATCATTTTGTGCAACTTTATATTTTGCCTTAAAGGGTCCCATTACAGATACATCTAACGGTTGTAACCGATGTGTACAATGAGGCGGAAAAGTTACCATCACAATTCCATGATCTTTTGCATACACTACAGCATCCAAAGAGCAGTGACTCTCGTAATTATCGAGAAGTAGCAATATGGGATCTTCCTTATTGCATTTTGTGTAGGTTACTAAGTGCTCTAGAGTTTTTAAAAACAAAGGCGCGGTCATCCATCCACTAGTTGGGCTATTAACTAATCCGAGACTTCCTGGTGGCGCCCCAATCATAAACGTATCGTGAAACCTTGCCCTAGGAAAAATGTAAACAGGCGGTACTGTATTTCCCGACGCACTGACAATTCCAACCATTGTAACAAGTGTTCCTCGCTCCCCTGAAACCGCTTGTCCTACCTGTTTAACTCCTTTTTCTGCAATTACATTGGGCGCTTGTACAACAGTCATTACACCAGTCTCGTCGAGGTTAAATATGTTCTGAGGAGAAAATGGATGTTTTTGAAGAGCTCTGCTATAATTTTCGTAAAATCTCGTGACATTTGTTTTGTTAAAACTCGTACTCCTAGATAAACTTGTGTTTTCCGGCGTACGCAATGACAGTTGTTCGTGTCTTTTCATAAAGCCCTTTACCCAGTCCGTTCCTGCTAATCCATTCTCTTTCCATTTATCAGGAAATTTTCTGTTTAATTTTAACGCATAATCATAAGCCAATGTCTGCAATAGTTTGTACGTTAGCCCATAATTCATTCGGGAGCATTTAAGAATATATAGGACCAGTTGCTGTTCTTGTTCATTCGTAAACACCTGTCTGAAGGTATGCTTCGAGGAAAAATGCTCGCGATCAGGTGTCTCTAGTTTTTTTAGTCGATAATATAGTGCAGTGTGACCTACTCCGAAGGATTCAGCAGCTTTTCTTAGAGATAGTTCTTTCTTCCTCACACATTCCATTGCTTTTTGCATATCTTCTTCACTGAATTCCGGTTTTGTTCGCTTTTTTACATAATTTCTGACCATTGTGTTAGGTATATGCAAATATCTGTAAACAAGAAAGATGGTGTTAGTTAAATCCCCGCATTTATTTTTTCGGTAAACCTTAACTAAGTGTTAATACATAATATGGGGCACTTTTGAACACTGTTCAAATGTTCCCCAAGTATTTTGTTCAATTGTGCCCCATACATACAAAAAACAAATAATTATTATAAAATAAATCTATGAAAACTTACCTGTCTAAATTCAACAGTACATTACTTCTTGACACCTTAAGATTTCACAAAAACCATATCACTTATAAATTATCAGTATTTTAGTTTTTATTTAAAATCTTAACCACGTGCGATATTATAATTTATGTAGGTAAATCATACATCCGATCTAAGACGCAAACGACCGGCAACTGGTCAACGCAACGAACTCTGTTTGTCGTAGTTCTCTTAGGCTTTGTTGTCAAACTGCACTTTTATAAACATTCAATACAGATGTTTTTTTTAAATACATTGTTCAAAAGTGCCCCCCTCTCCCCTAATCCTCAGTTACATCTACCCACAGATCCGTAGCTTGCTCTCCGAATATCAGCATGGCTTTATTGACTAGATCGGGCGTTACTAATCTATGTTCGTTGTCACAGAGAGCCCGTGAGGCTTTGGATTCTCGTGGCCAGCTGGATGTAATATATACGGATTTTCAAAAAGCCTTCGATCAGATTGACCACTTTGTTTTGCTCACTAAGCTAGAGAATCTGGGTATGTCGCAGAGACGGATTGACCTTGTTAGATCATATTTGATTGACCATGTGCAGTATGTCGAGTGTGAGGGTTTCAGATCACCATTATTTACTGCAGGCTCGGCAGTGCCACAGGGGTCTAACCTGAAGCCGCTTCTTTTCTTGATCTTCATTAATGATCTTATTAACATAATTAATTGTGATAGACTCGTATATACTGATGATTTGAAGATTTTTTATAGAATCTATAGTGTTGCTGACTGTACCATTCTGCAGGAGGACTTGCGGGTCATCAACAACTGGTGTAAAAATAATAGATTGACACCTCTAATATTTCTAAGTGCAACATAGTCAGTTTTAGTCGCAGTAATAATCCTATTTTTTATACCTACTCATTGGGCGAAGCAGCTGTACTGAATCGATCTTGGCATTTTATTCGATAGTAAGTTCGCATTTGTACCTCATATAGAACAGATGGTGGCTTCGGCCTCCAAAGTGCTTGGTTTTGTTACCCGTAATAGTAAACAGTTTAATGATTCTTCTAGGTACAATATTATATCATATATTTGTACGTTCCAAACTTGATTATGCATCAATTGTATGGAACCCAATATATTTTCCTCGCATTAGCTACATTCATTGTAACTTTGATCCGGTGTTTTTGGTTTTTTCATAATTAATTGAAAAATTTCTAGCAAAAAACCTTTAAAATGCTTTTAGAAACTTGTATTTACCCAAAAATTATTAGTTTGTTTTATTAATTTTATATTATTGTTCCCATATTACTTAAAAAATTGCCTTTTTTACCCAGCTTAAAGTTACTATTGCAAATGGGGTAACTTAGGTCCCCTACTTTATTTTCATTTAAACTGCATATATTTATAATTTCATTTTATCCGGGCAACTTTTCACCACTTGTAGAAAACTGAAATGATGGTTTGCCTATAAAATGGTCATAAGATCAGTGGTTCAAAATAACCCCTAAGTTCGTGTAACTTTGTACCACTTTGCAAATTCCATTTATTTCCTGTTATGCTTAAATTTACAGACATATTGGTAACTTTGCGCCACTTGTGCTAATGCGATGTTTTAAATTACCAGTAAAAGAAACTAAAGGAAAAGTTTTTTATCGCTTAAGAATTACAAACATCAAAAAGAAAATTTAGGTAATATTAACGTACAAAATCAAGAATATTTTAAATATAATATAACTTAAATAATTAACACCTAATGTTATGGCACCTAACAAATCATCTTCAATTTGAAACACGCCTCTATTGCTGACAGGAATAATTCGTGCAGACTCTAACTTTTTAATCAAGTCTTGTTTGCTGTACCAAAGTTCATGATTTATATTTTATATATATATATTTATTTACAATCTTGGTTCAAATTACAATGTTTGGCCATTTCCAGTTTTTTCCTCATTTTTCCATGCATCTAACGAAGAACGTTTCATTTCCGTCATCTTTAATAATCAGTACTTGACCAGGATAAAACAAATTAATATAGTAAATAATTACAAAATCATCAACTTTAAATTGATTTTCCTCCTGACAAATACCTTTTAAGAGATGGGTGTTTTCCTCTATATTATTTTCTTCAGATTTTATAATGTTACAATCTAGAAAATTTCCTTTCACCTCTTTTGATGTTGATGGATCATTCACAGTGTTTTCTTCACGTTCTTTTTCTGAATTTTCATGCGTATCTAAATGTATGGCATTTAGATCTCCGTAATCTAACATATCTTGTTGATCACCTTCTGAGGGCAATTCATTTTCCTGAATGTCCGGATCTTTAGTTCTTCCTTATGTCCATATTCCAGATCCTCTCTTTCGGCCGCCCCTTGTTCTTATTCCTCCTCTAGGTCTCTTAGTTGTCCTTTCCTCTATTCTTATAATATTCAACTACTTGATATCGGACATCGAACGTGTCATGATGCGAAGCAAAGCCACAGGCGAGTCAAGGATCAGAGAACGACATTGGCCAAAGATTAGAACAGTGACATGGTTCCGTCATTTCATTTTAAGACGGACGTGGAACATCGATGTTATCAAAAGTCTTATAGTTTCGACCGTTACTTGATGAAAATCCATATTTAACATATGAAAGAAAACACTAATTGTTTTTTGATTTTCACTTTAATATGTCAACATGACACGTGTTTCACCGTCACAGCGGCTTCTTCAGATGTAAGGTATTAAAAACAGATATCTTATTATATGGGTCTAACTAAAGGTAGCGATGGAAAAACATAAGGTAAACATTAAGGTATTAATTATTATATTGACAATAATAACTAGACGTCCTAACGACAAAGCTTTAAATTTAACAAAGGAGAGGTATAAATATCTTGTTTATCATTTAATAAAAATGGGTAATTTTTCAGTTTGTTAATTTCCAAGGATTCAAAGAGATTTAATTTTAATCCTTTTGGTTCCAGATGTAATATGTCATAGTCTTTATCAAAATTATGATTTTCTGTTATTAAATGATCCGCGTACGTGGAATGTTTATTATTTTTGGTAAAAGAATCAAAGTGATCTTTAATTCTAGTTTTAAAAGACCGACCAGTTTGACCAATATATGATTTTTCACAAGAACCACAATTTAATTTGTAAACTCCACTTTTGTTATCTTTCGCTGTTTTATCTTTATTGTTTTTAATGATCTTGCTCAAGTTATTGTTAGTTTTATATGAAATATTAATGTTTTGTTTATTAAGTAAACTTTTTATGTTATCGCTAGCTCTACCTATGAATGTTAAAGTTGTATATTTAGATTTTTCTTTTGTTATGGGCATAATTTCATTTATCGCTTTTTTATATGACATTCTAGAGTGTATTTTATCTATTATTTTATGATTGTAACCGTTATTGGAAGCTATTTGTTTTATTAAATTAAATTCTTTATTAAAATTTTCTCGCGACATAGGGACATTAATTAAGCGGTGGACCATGCTATTATATGCTGCTAGCTTATGTTGAATAGGGTGATGTGATTTATAGTTAATTGTTAGATACTACCTTTTTTAATTACTTAAATTCTATACATGCAAAAATTAATTTTACACTAGAATCCGAGAATAATAATTCCATCAATTTTCTAGATTTAACCATTATTAAAACCAATAATAAATTTGTATTTTCAATTTATCATAAACCATCCCACACTGATCTTCCACTGGCAAGCAAAATTTGTTACTCCGTGTAAGGTTTTCTAAATCATTTTTTTTAATTTCTTTAAAGTAAATTTTAAAAACTTCTTCAACCTCTAAGTTTCAATGGTATCTGGTTTTGTATAGGCGGATAGTTTTCCAAAACTGTATCTTTATTGAATGGGCAGATACCAGTTGCCTCAAAACCTTTTCTTAGGTTTTTAGATGCGCTAGACATTCCCAAGTTTAAAGTTGAGCTTAGTAGTTGGCAAAAAATTGATTTTGATAACGCAATGTTTTTTTCCACTTTTTGTCTCTCTCCATTTCGCTAAAATTTCTCGCCAGTAACTTTTTAGGCAACTGAAATAAGCAACATCTAAAGGTTGCAACAAATGGGTTGAGTTAGGTGGAAAAAAAAGTAAGATGAATATTGTTTTCTTTAGCCAGCTGCAATGACCTAAGTGTTAAGTGAGCAGACATATTATCACAAGTTACAATTTTTTTTCCATCTAGTTTTTTTGCTGCTGGTAAAAAGTGAAATTCAGACCAATCGTCCAATACATCAGCATCAATCCAACCAGATTTTGAGGTATTTAATCAAGTAGTTGGTGGCGCACCATATATCGAATCAGACCACTTTTGTGTACCTTTCATGATAACATATGGTGGAATGAAATGCCCATCTGCGCTTCCACAAGAAACCGTAGTGTAATAGGATTTGGTCAAATTTCGTACTCGCTCCGGGTTGCGACAATCTCTACGGAATATTACTTTATTTTTTTGAGGAATATCGTAAAACCCTGTTTCGTCCATGTTTATTTATTTACTTCAAGTCTTTGCACTAATAGATATTCATGTCTTTTAAAAAATAATTGTTCCCAGTCCCATCCAGGACAATTATCAGAAAATTAAGGTACCTTTACTTTTTTACTGTCTAGGTATTTTTTCACTATGCATCTTATATCATACAGAGAAATTAGTAATCCCAAATAGCTTAACCCAACAGCGTGCTCTACAAATGCCCTTTCTTCCTCTTCAGTAAATGTGGTTGATCTTCCAAATCCTTTCATATGTTTGGAATAAATTTTATTTCTAAGTGTATTTCTGGGTATGTTATATTTCTTTGATGCATTCCTTTGGCTTATTTGACCAGATTTAATTTTATTTAATATTTGTTTCAATTTTTCTGCAGTATACCTTGTTTTGGTGCCGTAAGGTCTGGTGCCTGGTTTGGTTTTAGTAATTCGAGGCATATTGCCTGAAAATAATAATAAAACAGACATTATTTTATTTTATTTTTTTACATTTTTCACCGAATGACATGGTTCAAAGTTACCCCATTTTACAAAGAAATCGTGTACTACCGGCTTTTAAATTTATTAAATCCGTAAATTCAATTTAAAAAACAATATTTTTACATTATTTAGTTTAACTTACCAGTAATCTTTAACTTAAAAGCAAATTTAAACACTTACCTGAAGGTAAAGCAGTTGAAAATGATCACTTTGTAGGGAGACTTTTTGGCACGTAAAAATCCATCACAAATCACCGAAATAAACTTATTTCGATGATTTGTGAAATCCATCGATTTTTAATGACAAAGTGGAAATATGTCTGATATGCAGGGTTACCAAATATAGCAAGAATATATCGATAATACAGTTTTCTTAATGTCACAACCTAAGAATTCATAAAATAGGGTTCTGTAACTGTTTTTGTTTAAATTAATATGAAAAAATATAGATGGTGCAAAGATAACCACAATGGTTCAAAATTACCCCAAATCACTGTATATTGAATCAGTGCAGAGGCAGTGCACCAAACTTTGGATGATTGTTCATGTAAATACAAATAAGTCCTTATGACATTTGTTGATATTTGGACAAATAATGTCATTTTCCGACGTTTCAAGATTTTAAATGGCATTTACGGATTGAAGCAGGGTTGGATGAACCCACCGGGACACCGGGAAAATCCCGGTGGGCCGATCGGTCCTTCGGTTGGTAGGCCGATTCCAACCTACCGATTTCAATACGAATTTTTTTTTTGCGTCTGTACGATAGGTACTTTAAAAAATTCTAAAATATGCCTGCTTATTTGATACTGAAAATAGTTGTCTAGCGAATAAAATTATTAAGTTTATTACTGGAATGCCCATCAATAATCATTTATACTGTAGAATCGACGAACATGATGACAGTAAAAACCACGAAAATTCAGCAAATGCCTATTTCCTAAAAATTCAAAAAAAGGGCATTGATGTTTTGCTATTTTCAAACCAATTAAATAAAAGAAGAAAAGAGGTAGAACGATTAAGAAATGTATTAGAAAAAATCATAGATGTCGTTAAATTAATTGGAAAACGTGGGCTAAGTTATCGAGGAGCTTATGAAGCAGCAAAAGATTTAAGCAATCGAAATGTTAGTCACGGCAATTTTCTCGACATTTTAATTATGCTCTCTAAGTATGATGTTCCTCTGAACGAACATATACAAGTGGTGTCTAATGTAGCAAAGACTGGTAAAATTCCATATCGAACTTTGTTATCAAAAACTACCGTCAACATTATTGTACGGTCAATTGTAAATTTAATAAAAAAACATATTAGCGATGATATTAAAATTGCTGAATTGTATTGTATAGAAATAGACACCACTCAAGATATTACTACAAGGGATATATGCTCCCTTATGGTGAGGTACGTGAAACCAGAGATTGACTTTCCCACTGTTCGTGAAAGAGTGCTTTCAATTTTAAATCCAACAAAAAGTACGGGTCAGGCGCTTTGTGAATTAGTTGCCAAAGATTTAGAAAAACTTGATATAGACATCAAGAAATGTATTGGTAGTTTAACTGATGGAGCTGCAAATATGCGCGGCCAATACAACGGGTTTACGGCATGGCTTGAAAAAAAATCACCAAATCAGTGTCATGTTTGGTGTTATGCGCATGTTTTTAATCTAGTCATGGTGGAAACATCTGCTGTTTCTACAGCAGCTGTTAACCTCTTTGGCCTCTTAAATTCATGTACAGTATTCTTCCGCGAATCATACAAAAGAATGGATGTCTGGAGAGAAATGACCGTAAATAGTCGCGTCCTGAACCTTGTTGGTACAACAAGATGGTGGTCAAAGGAGGTTTGCCTTAATAAAATATTTGGGTTTTATAATGATCCGTCTTCATCTCTATACTTTGTGATTATAGATGCGCTTACCATGATAGCCACTGCCGATCCTGAAAACTTCAATAATGAAACAAGAACCACTGCAGCAAATTTAATTCAGTCGTTAACTAAATTTGAAACTATTTTAACGGCTCAGTTATATTTAAAAATCTTTAAAACAACAGGACCTTTATCAAGATACCTTCAAACGGATGGCCTTAACATTATGAAAGCACAAAGAATGGTCAATTCAACTTTTGACGCACTGAAAAAAGAACAGCGCAACATGAAAGAAGTATTAGAAAGTGCTAACAAGTTTGTCATTTGGGCAAATGCAGGACTGGAAGCAAATGAAAGTGATATAATAGTTGAAGACTCATTACCAGCAATTCGTTCTCGTAAAAAAAAGAAGATGCCAGGGGAGGAAGCAGATGATACTCCTCCAGCTACTGCTGGGATTTGACGGGGCTGTTTTGCGGGAGGAATTAAAGGATTTTAGAGGAAAATGGCCTGACTTGAAAAGAACGGAGTTTTAAGGCCTACCAGTATGTCCTTACTTTAGCGTGCACACAAGTAGGGTGCGAAAAATGTTTTTCAACGCTTAAATACATAAAAAATCGGTTAAGGAATCGACTTACAATGGAAAATTTGGATGCGTGGATGATAATGAACTTAAATAAAGGCATCTTAGGATTGTTGACTTTTGAGGAGATTCTCATGGAAATGTTTAACTTAAGTCCCCCATTAAAGAAAATATTATCATTTTAATTGTTTAAAATAAATAAACCAAATATGTAATATAAAAGTTATTTATTTTTTTGCCATTTTTTATTGTGCGTTTTTATATTAGAATTTATTGTTTCATCACTGTTGTTAATTTAATGATATGCCACATGTGGGGGGGGGGGGGGCTTTAGCTTATCATATATCCATTAATGTGTGGGCCGCTAGACTGAAATTTCCCGGGCCACTTCAAAAAGTTCGTCCAACCCTGGATTGAAGCAAATGTGATATGTGAAATACTTTAGACTATTTTTTGGTTTCTAAATAAGCAAAAACAAACTAGAAAATCATTTTTCAAAAACTTTACGAATAAAAAAATGTTTCCATATAGAGCAAAATATTACCTACTGCTGCAAATGTCCTTCACTAAGGTCGAAACATGTTCATGTTATAAATTTTGCGATCAATTACTTAAATGTAGAGATCGTCCCCGCACCCTGTTTTTAGAATTAAACAAATTTGTGGTTTAGACAGACTTTCATTTCTACCATCTAAAAATTTTAACCACTGTGAGAATGGACCTTTATTATGATATTTATAATTTACAGATGAGATGATTGTAATGCCAGGCGAAAATGAATCGGATGGGGATGTGACGCTAGGAGATCATCCATTGTGTTTCAATCCAGAGAGTCAGTGGTCGACATTTTTTAAGGATAATGAAGTTTTGCTCCAAATAGACAAGGATGTGAGAAGGTAAGTGTTATTTATTTATGTGACGGAGAATGAAGCCAGACGGCTCCATCTCGTGGTGCTGGTAAAGAACACCAATTCTTAAGCATACCAGCACCACGAGATGGAGCCGTCTGGCTTCATTCTCCGTCTCATCCCGTTTTTTCTGTTTTAAAACAGACACCTATGCTTTTTCCTTTTGTCAGAACCTATAGTCTCACTGACGAGCTGTAATACAGCGAAACGCGTCTGAGGATGGTTCTGGCAGAAGGAAAAAGCAAACTCTTGGTATTTATTTATGTGTTTATTGTTAAACGACTTTTATAAAGTGTTAACAAGGTCACACCATACAGGGTATTCCCAATGTAAAAATTTTATTATATAACCAAACTTATCACTTCAAATGTTTACAATAACCAGTAAATATAAATTTCTTGAAAATTTTAATGTGGTTTGTAGAGGGCGCAGTCTGTCGCTCTTTCGGCCAAGCATCATCCAGTCCTATAACTCAGCTAGTTAATTATTTATTGCTTTGTCTTTGTTGATAATAATATTATATAGGGTGTTTTATTAATATTGCGAAAAAATTGTGTTTTCCTGCTTAAAAGTATAAAAAAAGTTCATATAAACCTATGTCCGGAAATGCTTCGTTTCGGAGATAGTGTGTCAAAGTTCTATTTTTATTTTTGTTTTTTCTAAATCATTTTTGAAATAATGTCGATATTTGAACTAAAATTAGTATCTAGGGACAACATATCTTCGAGGATGTTGTAGAACTATCTTTACAAAAGGTTCTAAGACGAAAAGTTTATATAAATATAGGTCCGGTTATGCTTGGTTTTCAAGATACAGGATGTCAAAGTTTTTAAAAATAATCGTTTTTTCGTAAATATCTTATTAATCCTTTAGCCGATTTGGTTGAAATTTGGCAGTGTTATTTAAGGTAGTAAGGGGCGAATTTAGCCCCGACTAGATTAAAATTTTTAAGTACAGTGGCGTCTCGGAAGGCACCTTAACTAAGATTTTTGACAAAGAAAATGTGCGCCACTATTTTTTTTGCAATTATTATATTTTTTTCGCATTAGACAACTAAAACTGCAACTTTTTTATTTTTAGCATTTTTTTCGTATCTTGCTTCGTTTTTGAGAAAAAAACATAAAAATCACTTTATTACAATCAATAAAAAAAATGTTGTGTTTTATAAATAATAAAAACCTGTTTTTATTATTGTCCATGGACATGGAACAAAGTGATTTTTATTTATGATTAAGCAATTAAAGTTGAACAAAATTCATCTTTTGAATTTTTTCGCTAAAATTAACTGTTTTCGATAGAGCAAAATAACATTATTCATTACTGCAGTGTTTTCAAAGTAACAAAAAAGTAAAAGAAAGGAAAAACAATTGTTCAAACAAATTTGACTTTAGCATAACTGGCATAACTTTAAATAGTCCATACGCAATTATTTGAAGTGTTTTTAAGAGTTTTAAGCTATAAAATTCGTTACTGATATTACAAAATGGTTCAGTTTACAAACTCAGAAAAGGCCGATATGCATTTTGTCTATGGAATATTCCAAGGTAATTCCAGAGCGGCTAGACGCATTTATCAAGAGATATATGCTTATCGCATTGTACCAAATTGTAAAAATACATGAAAAGCTGTGCGAATTAGGCAGCTTTCTAAGGTCGGCTGCTCTTATTGGGAGACCTGCAACAGTAAGAACAGTGGAGATTGAGGAAGCAGTTTTACATGAAGTTGAGCGTAGACCCGATACAAGTACACGCAAAATTGCACAATAATTAAACATTAAGCACTTTACTGTATAGCAGATTTTAAGGAAATATCAACTGTATCCTTACCACATACAGCGTGTTAAAGCGTTATTACCTGCCGATTTTCCCCAGCTCGTTGTTTATTGTAGCAGTAGTAGTAGTAACAAGATTTATTTTAGCAATACTGCTACAATATTATAAATTCTAGTTTTTTAACAATAATTAAAACATTTTAAATCACAATCACAATTTTATGCACCAAAAATATTTTTAAGTAAATTTTATCAGATATTTTGTTTTCTAAGTAATGATATTTTTAAGGATTTTTTAAATTTACTTAAGGAATTTTGTTTCTTAATTAAAGAATCTAAATTATTATATTCGTGAAGTCCTTTAAAAAAGATTGATTTATATGTCAAATTTTTTGTCACTCTCCCTAAACAAAAATTTTGATTGTTTCTGGTTTGATAGTTATGATTTTCAAAGTTTTGCGTTATAAAGTCTTTTAAATGAGATGGTAATAAATTATTTTGAATTTTATAAATAAAAATTCAAACTAGGAAAAATATTAAATTTCTTATATTCAACCATTTAAGTTCATTTAACATATAAATTATCCTTGTGTATTTATCTACATTTAATAGTATTCTCATTGCCTTATTTTGTAAAATTTCAATTTGTAAAATTCCTTCATTTGCAGTATATAAAATTGTAGAGCAATACAAATAATGAGGTAAAATTATTGTGTTATATATTGTTTTTCTTGAAAATAAACTTAAATGTTTACTTACTCTTTTGAAATAATTAATTTTTTTCCCAATTTTAGATATAGTGTTTTCAAAATGAGCATCAAATTTTAATTTAGAATCTATTATTATCCCTAAATATTTAAAAGACTGAACTATTTCTAATTTTTGGTCATCTATAAAAATATTTATATTTTCATAATTTATATTATTTCCTATTGCCATAAATTTCGTTTTAGAAATATTTAATTTTAATTTATTTACTTTTAGCCAGTTTGATACCAATTTTCAGTTTTCAAATTGAAATTCAGAATTTAGACTATCTATGCAACTTAAAATATTTTTACCTTTTACGTATATTAAAGTATCATCAGCAAACATTTTAATATTAGTATTTAACAAAATATTTGGCATATCATTTATATATAAAATAAATAATAAAGGACCTAAAATACTTCCTTGTGGTACACCGATATTATTAAATTCCCTTTTTGAAAATGTTTTATTTATTTTAGTTATTTGTTGTCGAAAATTTAAATAATTTTTAAACCATTTATATACAGTACCCCTTAAACCAGACTGATATAATTTATTTAATAATTTATTTCTATCAATAGTCTCAAAAGCACGTTTAAAATCCAAAAATACTGCCAGAATGATTTCATTTTTGTCAACACTTCTCTTCCAATTTTCAATAATATATTGTGCTGCTGTTTCTGTTGAATATATTTTTCTAAAGCCTGCTTGAATATTTACTAAAATGTTGTTTTCTTCAATAAAATTTAATATTTGTTCATAAACTGTCTTCTCTAAAAGTTTTTCAATATCCCATAATAAATTTATCGGCCTCATTTCATTACATTTTTTTGTATTTTTTACTTTTGATACTGGTGTTATACATGAACATTTTAAATCATCAGGTATTTCTCCATATTTCAAACTTGTATTAATTAATTTAAGTAATATATTTCCAATGCTGCCAAATGTCTCTTTCATTATTTTTTTTGTTAAAATTTCACCATAATTATTATTTGATTTTATATTCCAAATTTTTATTTTTAATTCTTTTATAGATAGTTCATGAAAATGTTCTATTACATTATTTGATTTACTGATTTTTTTACAAGTATTTTCATTTCCATTTTCTATTTCTGCAACTATTTCTTTAATACTATTTATGTAATGGATATTCATTTTTTCTGCGATTTTTAACTGATTCGTTTCTTTTCGATCTTCAAATATAATTTCTCTAATTTCACTTTTTGCTTTTTGTTTGACAAATGTTTTTAAAGTTTTCCACATTTTTTTTTGAGTCATGTTTGTTTTCATCTATTTGTTCTTCATAATATTTTTTCTTTTCTTTTCTTAAAATGTTGACATTATGATTTCTTAAAATCCTATATTCATTCCAATCATCAATATTTTTGCTTAAAATATATTTTTTTAAATTTTATCCCTATTTTTTCTCGCTTTCAAAATATGTTTATTAAACCATGGGGTCATATGATTTCTATGGGTGATTTTCTTTTCAATTTTCACTTTGTTCATACAGTTTTTTATATTGTCCATAATTTTTTTAAACAAAATATTTATATTTGAGTTATCAAATATCCATAAAGGTACAGGGTCTTCCAACGAGGACTGAACAGGGGCTAATTTTTGAGCTTCCTTGTATTTAAAGAAAAATCCAAAATAGCCAATCGATGTACTTTTTCCTGCAGAATTCAAAAATGAAACCAAAAATTTATTTGAACCAGAAACAAAAGAGTTACGCTATGGATAAGGTGTTTTTTAAATGGAACATAGCTTTTTTTATACGATTTTTGGAACGAGTGATTTTTTTTGTCCGTTCTGATTAAAATATTTAATATTGTGACAGCTATTTTTATTAAATTTTAATGTTTTATCCAGTATAATTTAACTTTAACCTGTTTGAAACATACGCTAGGTAATTAAGGTATAATCACCTTTGAATCCTTCAAAGTCAAAAAATTTGACAAATTTACTATAATATTGCCGAAATGACATATTCATTAGATGAGAGATTGCAGATTGTTATCTTGTTCTACAAATGCCAAGAAAATGCAAGAGAAGCAAGGAGAAGATTTATTGCAAATTTTCACAGAAATATATCCGTCAATACTATTCTAAGGATAAAGAACCTATTTGAGGAAAATAAAACATTACATGACAAAAAAAGAAATCCAACTCTATACTAATTAAAAAAAAAAAAAACATTAATAATTTAATTGTTCAATGTGACCTCCGTTGTTCTCGAAACATGTGCGATAACCTCTTTGTAGCCTTTCCAAACTTGCTGTTATACTGTGATTTTCCTGGTTAAGGCGATTTATTTCATTCACAATTTTCTGCATGATCTCTTCAATATCGTGGTTTCGCTGCTTGTATACCACGTTCTTTAAATGGCACCAAAGAAATGTGTCTAATATTGACAAATCGGGACTATTGGGTGGCCAAGCATAGGTTCCATTTCTACCAATCCATTCTTCATGGCGTCCGTTTAAATATTGAGTAACCTCACGCACGGCATGCGGAGGGGCCCCAACATGTTGCCAAATTAAATTTTGATATTCTTCCACTGGTAAATCTTCCAAAAAGTTCTCAATTTCGTTTTCTAAGAACTCGTAGTATCTCTGTCCATTTAAAGTCCCGTTAAAAAATATTGGTCCCAAAATTCTATTATTTTTTATGCCACACCAAACATGGATTGAAGTCCTTCCTTGAAATTTTCTTGGATTTCCAACGGCCCAGTGATGATTATTATGTCTATTGAAAACCACCGATGGTGTGAATGTGGCTTCGTCAGTCCATAAGATATTTCTGAATAAATTAGGGTCTTCGTTTTCTTTCCGAATCACAATTTGGGAAACAAATTGGAAGCGAAGTTCTTTTTGTGCCGGTGTTAGATGTTGAAGTGGAAGGATATGATAAGACTTAAATTTATGATTTCTTAAAGTCCTGTGAACAGTTCCTTGGGTAACTCTTCTGCGTCTTACACCGCCGCCGTATTGAACGTCCCGAACTGCGTCCGAAATTGATTTGGTTGGATTCAGTCGAAAATAATTCACAATGGCACGGTCTCGATTTCTATTCCTTTCTGGATTTCTTTTTCTGTCATGTAATGTTTTATTTTCCTCAAATAGGTTCTTTATCCTTAGAATAGGGTACCACTCCAGTTTATCGGCTTATGCGAAAAATGGCGTAAAATGAAAAACGTTTCTTGCAATATGTAGCACGTACTTTCTAAACGACAAATCCGCGAGCGGAAACCCATTTTTTTAATTGCAAATATAAAAAAAATGTGAAAATAGGGTACCCGCTTGTGACAATAATGAAAAAAAAAATGAAAAACTCTTGTTGATTTATGTAGATTATACCGAATTGAAACCAAAAAGGTGGATTAGATGCCGTGTTAGCGCCTGTTTAACCAATATAAGTCTATAATTATTACAATTTTTGTCGAGTGACCAACAACTAGAGAAACATAACCTCACTTGTCACTCTCACTGTGCTTTTCGGTCGACTATTTTCGCATTTTTTTTATAGTTGCAATTAAAAAAATGGTTTTCAGCTCGCGGATTTGTCGTTTAGGAAGTACGTGCTACATATTGCAAGAAACGTTTTTCATTTTACGCCATTTTTCCCATAAGCCGATAAACTGGAGAATTACCTAGAATAGTATTGAGGGATATATTTCTGTGAAAATTTGCAATAAATCTTCTCCTTGCTTCTCTTGCATTTTCTTGGCATTTGTAGAACAAGATAACAATCTGCAATCTCTCATCTAATAAATATTTCATTTCGGCAATATTATAGTAAATTTGTCAAATTTTTTGACTTTGAAGGATTCAAAGGTGATTATACCTTTATTACCTAGTGTATGTTTCAAACAGGTTAAAGTTAAATTATACTGGATAAAACATTAAAATTTAATAAAAATAGCTGTCAGAATATTAAATATTTTAATCAGAATGGGCAAAAAAAAATCACTCGTTCCAAAAATCGTATAAAAAAAGCTATGTTCCATTTAAAAAACACCTTATCCATAGCGTAACTCTTTTGTTTCTGGTTCAAATAAATTTTTGGTTAGTTCATTTTTGAATTCTGCAGGAAAAAGTACATCGATTGGCTATTTTGGATTTTTCTTTAAATACACGGTAGCTCAAAAATGAACCCCTGTTCAGTCCTCGTTGGAAGACCCTGTACTTGGAGTTTTGATTTTACAAAAGTTGTTGTTCAAGGATATTAATTTCTAATATTTGTGCCGAGTGATCCGACAGGTTAAAATCCCTACTCTCGGTCAGCAACCACTCTGAACGAAAATTAAGAAGAATGTTAAGTCTTGTTTGGAAATTTACTCCTGTCTGAATAATAATATATTTTTTTAATTTAAGAATATTTTTTAAATTAAATTTAATAACCCCAGATAATACCAGAGGGGGGAATACAGCACTTTTTTACGCCGCTATTATCATTTAGTGTACAGAGTGGCACAAAAACACCCTAAATTAAAATGTCTCTTTTCTATTTGGATTATTAAGTAAACCTTATTTTTAGGTTATGCCCAGACATATCATTTTTTCAACAACCAACCGAATTTCCTTGTGAAGAAATCGTAAACAGCAATGACATAAAAAGACTGCATACAAGAGTTCAAAGAAGAGTACTAAATTGTGCTAACGTCGAAAGAAAAGGATTAGGAATTACTAAGGTGAGATCTAAATACTTGCGTTTTTTTAATGAAAAGCTGAACCCTACCTTTTCCTTCCTCTATGCAGTTAGAAAATCCATGTTTGTATTAATATTTGGATATTACGACAAAGAAAACATGTTTTAGAAAAAAACTCTTTTTGAGTTACAAATCACTTATTATTTCTATTACGAACCTGATATTATACAGGGTGTCTCAAAATGTAGCTCAAAGTAGTCGTGTGGAACCATTCTGGCATATTGAAATCGGTCTGTCATATTGGCAATTATCATTATCGTAGGTTTACGCTGTTGCAGTTTCTTTGGCTTTATACAGATTTTTGAGCTACAATTTCTATTGTTTTGCATTTTCATCTGACTGAAGAACCTGAGTTGTGTAAGTGTAAGTATGTAAATAATTATAAGGGCATGTTTCTATGTTCGTGTTCCACTCCTATAGTCGAGCAATAATACCAAGTTACAATTGGAAGGAAGAACTGAATTAGTGTAAAATTTGTCAGAATACGTGTTATTTGATGAAAAACAAACATTTTTTTATGATGAGGGTAACGAACGCAATGACATGGAAATCTAAGTTGAAACTGAGGTAAAACGTGATCTTATTGGTCATTCGATGAACAAATTAAAATAAGAAGCGATGGTCGTCCGAGTCCTAAACTGTTGAATTTAAATTAACATGTGAGACAAGGGGAGTAAAAGGTCATATAGACATATTTCATGTACAGGGTCTTCCAACGAGGACTGAACAGGGGCTCATTTTTGAGCTTCCTTGTATTTAAAGAAAAATCCAAAATAGCCTATCGATGTACTTTTTCCTGCAGAATTCAAAAATGAAACCAAAAATTTATTTGAACCAAAAACAAAAGAGTTACGCTATGGATAAGGTGTTTTTTAAATGGAACATAGCTTTTTTTATACGATTTTTGGAACGAGCGATTTTTTTTTGTCCATTCTGATTAAAATATTTAATATTGTGACAGCTATTTTTATTAAATTTTAATGTTTTATCCAGTATAATTTAACTTTAACCTGTTTGAAACATACACTAGGTAATAAAGGTATAATCACCTTTGAATCCTTCAAAGTCAAAAAATTTGACAAATTTACTATAATATTGCCGAAATGAAATATTCATTAGATGAGAGATTGCAGATTGTTATCTTGTTCTACAAATGCCAAGAAAATGCAAGAGAAGCAAGGAGAAGATTTATTGCAAATTTTCACAGAAATATATCCGTCAATACTATTCTAAGGATAAAGAACCTATTTGAGGAAAATAAAACATTACATGACAGAAAAAGAAATCCAGAAAGGAATAGAAATCGAGACCGTGCCATTGTGAATTATTTTCGACTGAATCCAACCAAATCAATTTCGGACGCAGTTCGGGACGTTCAATACGGCGGCGGTGTAAGACGCAGAAGAGTTACCCAAGGAACTGTTCACAGGACTTTGGAAATCATAAATTTAAGTCTTATCATATCCTTCCACTTCAACATCTAACACCGGCACAAAAAGAACTTCGCTTCCAATTTGTTTCCCAAATTGTGATTCGGAAAGAAAACGAAGACCCTAATTTATTCAGAAATATCTTATGGACTGACGAAGCCACATTCACAACATCGGGGGTTTTCAATAGACATAATAATCATCACTGGGCCGTTGGAAATCCAAGAAAATTTCAGACAATTAAATTTCAAGGAAGGACTTCAATCCATGTTTGGTGTGGCATAAAAAATAATAGAATTTTGGGACCAATATTTTTTAACGGGACTTTAAATGGACAGAGATACTACGAGTTCTTAGAAAACGAAATTGAGAACTTTTTGGAAGATTTACCAGTGGAAGAATATCAAAATTTAATTTGGCAACATGATGGGGCCCCTCCGCATGCCGTGCGTGAGGTTACTCAATATTTAAACGGACGCCATGAAGAATGGATTGGTAGAAATGGAACCTATGCTTGGCCACCCAATAGTCCCGATTTGTCAATATTAGACACATTTCTTTGGTGCCATTTAAAGAACGTGGTATACAAGCAGCGAAACCACGATATTGAAGAGATCATGCAGAAAATTGTGAATGAAATAAATCGCCTTAACCAGGAAAATCACAGTATAACAGCAAGTTTGGAAAGGCTACAAAGAGGTTATCGCACATGTTTCGAGAACAACGGAGGTCACATTGAACAATTAAATTATTAATGTTTTTTTTTTTTTAATTAGTATAGAGTTGGATTTCTTTTTTTGTCATGTAATGTTTTATTTTCCTCAAATAGGTTCTTTATCCTTAGAATAGTATTGACGGATATATTTCAGTGAAAATTTGCAATAAATCTTCTCCTTGCTTCTCTTGCATTTTCTTGGCATTTGTAGAACAAGATAACAATCTGCAATCTCTCATCTAATGAATATTTTATTTCGGCAATATTATAGTAAATTTGTCAAATTTTTTGACTTTGAAGGATTCAAAGGTGATTATACCTTAATTACCTAGTGTATGTTTCAAACAGGTTAAAGTTAAATTATACTGGATAAAACATTAAAATTTAATAAAAATAGCTGTCACAATATTAAATATTTTAATCAGAACGGACAAAAAAAAATCACTCGTTCCAAAAATCGTATAAAAAAAGCTATGTTCCATTTAAAAAACATCTTATCCATAGCGTAACTCTTTTGTTTCTGGTTTAAATAAATTTTTGGTTTCATTTTTGAATTCTGCAGGAGAAAGTACATCGATTGGCTATTTTGGATTTTTCTTTAAATACAAGGAAGCTCAAAAATGAGCCCCTGTTCAGTCCTCGTTGGAAGACCCTGTACAAAAGACTTACTAATAATAAATGTATTTTCATGTGTGTTTTTGTAAATAAATCCTGTTATCCTTAAAATATCTTGTTTTTTTTCTTGGTTTCAACTTATGTATAAATTTTATAGGTACCGGGTGTTGCATCGTCGAGCGGGACATAGGAAATCCCATGTAATTTTAAATGGGGTCAATTATTGGCTTCCCTAATTATTTTAGAGAAAAATTCTATTTAGGTTTATTAAAGAGCACTAAAACCCACATTCAAAAGAATAACTTTAGATATTTTTGATGAGCCCGTTTACGGGTTATCGCCGATTTCTTTTTAACTATTTCTCCTTTTTATGGCCCCGTATTTGCGGGCACCAGTCAAGGTAAAAGATGACTGTCAAATAAAGTTGTCATTTTGAAATGTGTGCTTTATTGTTATAAAAACTCGTACATCGAAAATATTAAAGGTGTATTTATGAGTACAAATTAATCTGAATAAAACTAAAATAAAGTATCCAATTACAAGGTTAATTATGACATTTTACATGTTTCAATATTTTACTAATTAATAGGTAGGTACTATTAAATTGTTAGAACTTTAGGATTTAAGACGATGTTCAAATATTCCTCAAAATGACAACTTTATTTGACAGTCATCTTTTACCTTGACTGGTGCCCGCAAATACGGGGCCTGTTGCGTCGAACACTCGGGAATGGACTGTATTACTTTAAATAATGAATCTGTACTTTTAACTAATATTTTTATTCTAAGAAAATACAGAGCTTTTCTTTTTATACATCTAATGTCTTCTTAAAACGTCATTGTCTAAAAAATCCTACTGGTTCTTTTTAATGTTGTCAAAGCAATGCTTCGAAACAGGTCTTGATTACTGGTTGCCCATTGTATTTATACATAGGCCCGAACATGCCGGCCGCCTTGAAATAGCACAGGATTTCAACAAAACAATGTTTTTAATGTCAAATTAATCTTGGTATTTAGTTTTGATTTGGTAAAATACATAGTTTATTTAGCGAACGTTTTGTTTGAGTACCGTCACTAAATCTAATTGAAACGACTCGCACAACATTGTCACTGCCAGGATGCAATTGTCGCACTCGCGCTAATTTCCATTTTAATGGTGGTAGATTGTCTTCTTTGACTAAAACCAAATCGCCAATCTTGATTATTGAAGCTGAATTTTGCTTCCATTTCAAGCGATTTTGGAGTTCTGAAATGTATTCTATACTCCATCTCGACCAATATCGTTGTACCATTTGCTGTAGTATCTTATAATGCGTCAGTCTGTTTTCAGGAGTATGTAGTATGTTTGGTTCGGGTATGGAAGTAAGAGATTTGCCGATTAAAAAATGGCCTGGAGTAAGGGGACTAAAATCATCAGGACTTGAGGATAAGGGAGATAATGGCCTTGAATTCATTATGGCTTCTATCTGAGTTAAAACAGTCATAAAATCTTCATAATGCAAATTATTATTACCCACAATTCTTTTTAGATGATGCTTAAGTATTTTTATTCCGGCTTCCCACAGTCCGCCAAAGTTAGGTGCTCTGGGCGGAATGAAATGCCATGTTATGTTATCATTAGCCAAACTACTACAAATAGAGTCATTATATTTTTTAAAAAATAATTTAAGTTCCGAATTAGTGCCGACAAAGTTTGTAGCATTATCTGAAAACATATTCGTCGGTTTACCCCTTCGTGATACAAATCTTTTTAAACAAGCCAGAAATGCATTGGATGTCAAATCGGTTACGAGTTCAAAATGAACAGCTTTAGTAGTCATACAAATAAATAAACAAACCCATGCTTTTGTTAAACAAGGTTTTCGTGTTTTTCTGTCCTTCAATAGAAAGGGACCTGCATAGTCGCACGCTGTATTGACAAAAGGAATGAATTGATTAACTCGTTCTGCTGGTAAATTACCCATTAAATATTCACCTATTTTGGGTTTTACTCTAAAACACACAATACAATCATGTACTATTTTTCTAGCGATTCTACGCCCGGAAATTGGCCAATAAGAATTTCTTACCGAATATAATAACTGCTGAGGGCCACAGTGCAATAAAATCTTATGATAGTAAATCATAATTAACATTGTTAACGGATGCTTGTGATGTAAAACAATTGGATGTTTTTGACTATAAGGAATGTTTGCTCTTTGAATTCTGCCACCTACACGAATAACATCATTCTCCAAAAAAGGATGTAAGGCACTTATATTACTTGAATTCTTAACTTGACCTTTTGATTTCAAATCGTTATATTCCTTATTAAAAGATTGTTGTTGAGATAATTTTACTAATGTTAAGAGCGCATCATTTAATTCATTAACTGTCAATTCGCCAAAATTACGCTCTAACTTTCGCATTTTACAATTAAATATAAATCGCTTGCAATATCCTACAACGCGTTGCAATTTTGATAATGTCGAAAATTTCTCAAAAATATCCAAATCATTGCTTTCTGCTACAACATTACAAGTAGCGCGTTGTTCTGGGACAGAATCAAATGAGATGTTGCTTAGTGGATTGTCTAATTTCCACTCTGATCTATCAATGCTTAAAAAACCAGGGCCATTCCACCATAATTTATTGTCTAATAGTTGGATTGCACTTACACCCCGTGAAATAAGATCTGCTGGATTGTATTCGCTTCGTACATGAATCCATTCTTCAATCTTAGTAAACGATTGAATATAATTTACTCGATTTGCAACGAACACCTTCCAACGATCTGGTGATCCTTTAATCCAATGCAGGGTTATAGTGGAATCGCTCCAATAAAAAATATTATCAAATTCAACATTAAATGAATCTTTAATTTTATTAGCCAAATTAACAGCTAAAACCGCAGCACACAATTCGAGTCGAGGTATAGTTACCCGTTTTATGGGCGCTACCTTGCTTTTTGCACAAAGTAAGTTACAAAAATAATCATTATTTCTTTTACATCTTATATAAGCGCACGCGCCGTAAGCCTTTTCGGATGAATCCGCAAATAAGTGGAGCTCCACAGTTTCGGGTTTATCGATAAAAACATGTCTCGGAATAGAAATGTCCTTCAAAGCCTGTAACTCACTGCAAAAATTACGCCATTTTTCGCTCAACGGCCCTAATACCTCTTGATCCCATGACAATTTTTCTTTCCATAGATCTTGTAAAATTAATTTGGGAATCACAATTATCGGTCCTAATAGCCCTAAAGGATCGAATATTTGGCTAACGATAGATAAAATTAATCTTTTACTGATTATTGTTTGATCATCAAAATTTCGAATACGGTACTGTATGATATCCGATGACGCGTTCCAAAATACACCTAAAGTTTTATTTTGTTCATTTTCACCTAATTCTAAAATATTTGCTTTTAAACCTTCGATTATTTTAAATTTGTCATACAGTTCCGGTTTATTACACAACCATTTACGTAATTCGAATCCGCCACTCGCTAACAACTTTGTTATATCATGTTGTAACTTTAATAGGTCATCTTCAGAGTCCTGACCTGCTAACAGATCATCAACGTAAAAACAATTTTTCAGAACCTCAGAAGCAACCGGATAATTTTTTTCGTTTTCTAAAGCCAACTGATGTAAACAACGAATTGCTAAATATGGCGCAGAAGCCATTCCGTACGTTACTGTATTTAATTCAAAACATTTAATACTTTCATCAACATTATTACGCCAAAAAATCCGCTGAAATCGTCGGTCATCAGGATTTATTAAAACCTGGCGGTACATTTTTGAAATGTCTGCACTTATCACGTATAAATGTTTTCGAAAATTTAGCAAAATAGTAAACAAGTCGTTTTGAATTGTCGGTCCTACACATTGCACGTCATTTAATGACAAACCGCTATCGGTCTTCGCGGATGCATCGAATACTACACGCAGACTAGTAGTTAAACTTTCCTTGATGACCGCATGATGCGGTAAATAATAATCGTTGCCAGAATTTTTATTATTAAGATCATCGATCATATCTGTTTTTTCGGTCATATGTCCTAAACTTTGATACTCGTCAATAAACTGTACGTACTGTTGCTTAAAATTGTCGTTTTTAGCTAGCCGTTTCTCTAAAAATTCGAAACGTCGTAACGCCCTTTCTTTGGAATTGCCGAGTTTAGTCATATTATTGGTAAAAGGTATTTTAACAATAAAACGTCCAGATTCATCACGCCGAAACGTTTCCTTAAAATGTGCGTCGCAAAAATTGTCATCTTTGGCAACACTGTTACATTCTTCGATTTGCCAAAATCGTACTAAATTGTCATTGAGATCATTATTGCTTTCAACTGCATGACATGAAATTACTTGTTTATTCGTTAGACATCCGTAGTGAAGTTCACCCCCTAATACCCAACCTAACTTAGTATTTAGAAGAGTTAATGACTTGTCTAACTTTATTTGATTCATCAAAATGATTTCATAGAATAAACCAACTCCACACAAAATATCAATATCACCCTTTATGCTGAAGGTAGGATCCGCCAACTTTACATCTCCCGGTATATTTAATAAACTTGAATCAAAATCACAAATTGGCATTGCTTGAGTTATAGTTGACAAAACTAAACATGATATTTCGTTGGAAAAGTCATCATACTGTGAATAAATTTTAAAACTTGATTTATAATTCGCGGGCACGGAACTATTATTTCCTACGCCAAATATTTCATAATTCGCGGGCGATTTACTTAAACCAATTTTATTGCACACCTCCTCCCTGACAAAGTTAATTTGGGAGCCAGGATCCAATAATACACGCAGCCTATAATTTTTTCCGAACTTATCCTTTACAATAACTATCGCCGTTGACAAAATCGCGTAATTTCGTAAGTTATTTGTTGAATGTGCAACAATACTACTTTGGGTAAACACAATAGATTCTTTTTTTTCTTGGTTATCGTCGTTACCTGCGTCGTTACCTACCGCACAACTTACCGGCTTCACGTTCACGCAGCCATGTGCTTGTACTTGCTCGACCGATGTTACCGGTACAGGCGGCAATACCTGGGAAGTTGTATTAGGCCTACTATTATTTGATTCACACCAGAATTCCTGGTGCAATAAGGTGTTGTGCCTTTTTTTACAAATTCGACATGGTAGCTTGTCACATTGTAGAGCATTATGATTAGGGTTAAAACAATTTACACACAATTTTAATTTCTTTATTTCTTTATTCTTGTTTACAATATTTAATCTTTTAAATGATTCACATTTAAAAATGGAATGATTCGATTTACAGTAGTAGCAAGAGAACTTACCTGTTACACCACTTGAAAAATATGAGTTTGTTTGACCTCGGAATTTGTGACCAGGAGCTTGTCTGCCTTGTTCTGACCTTGAGTTGTCCAAATTTTCTAATAGTTCGCACTTCCGTTTAAGAAATTTTTCCATATCGTTCATAGTCGGTAATTTATTTTGCGTTTGAAAAGACTCCCAATCACGCCTAGTCCGGTAATCAAATTTACTACTTAACAAATATATTAACAACGTATCCCACTCGTCTGTAGGTTGACCTAATATTTTTAAAGATCTAATGTTTTTATTAAACTGATCATATAACTTTCGCAAGTCAGCAAATGATTCCTTTGTCAATACAGGCGCTTCAAACAATGATTTCACATAGTTGTATATAATTAACTTGTCATTTTGATACCTATCAGTCAAAATTGACCATGCCATATCATAATTATCGTTTGTAACCTGAATAGATTCTAGTAACTGTGCAGCTTCACCCTCCAATGAAGAACGTAAGTAGTAAAACTTTCGGACATTGTCCAATATACCATTACTATTAACTAGTGACAAAAAAGCATCGCGAAACTCAAGCCATTTATCAACTGACCCTGTAAATGTAGGTAATTTTAATTCTGGTAATTTTACTGAATGAATAAACTGAGTCTTTACAGAATGACTTGACACATTGTCAGCACTAGCACGGCTCTGAGCGTCATTATTTTGATCATGCTCAAATTGTGAAATAATCTTAGTAGCTGTTGATATTAGCTTAAAATATAGTGTTTCAAAATTATCACGCTCAGCAAATTCTTTTTCTTTTTCATTGTTATCTGTACCTGCAGTAGTTTCTAATAAGCATTCAATTTCAGACTGAACCCTATCAAAGTCATTGAAAATCGGTTCTATTTTATCAAACCTAAATTTTAATTCGGTAACTGCATTATCGTCCAGATCACCTCTCTGAACGGACGTCAAATGTGTATTAAAACGGGTCAAACTACCTTTTATTTGACCTCTTTTAAATCTTAAATTTGTCAAGTCTGACATTTTTATTTTTGAAATTATGAATATGTCAACCCAAAAAACCAAAAACAAATTGGAAAGGACTTACTTTGGAATCAAGGATATGGATTAGGAATTGGAACAAAGGATTGCTAAATACTCCGGCTTGGATGTCACCATAAACTCCCGTCGTAGTCGGCTTTCTGTTTGCACTTCCCAATCTTCTCTACATAAACTTGGCACGCTGAGGCTTTGCGTTCCGTCTTCAATCTTAAATTCTCTTCAATTTCTCTCTAACTGGAAAATCCGGGTCGATTGGACCAAATTTATGTTGCGTCGAACACTCGGGAATGGACTGTATTACTTTAAATAATGAATCTGTACTTTTAACTAATATTTTTATTCTAAGAAAATACAGAGCTTTTCTTTTTATACATCTAATGTCTTCTTAAAACGTCATTGTCTAAAAAATCCTACTGGTTCTTTTTAATGTTGTCAAAGCAATGCTTCGAAACAGGTCTTGATTACTGGTTGCCCATTGTATTTATACATAGGCCCGAACAGGGCCATAAAAAGGAGAAATAGTTAAAAAGAAATCGGCGATAACCCGTATACGGGCTCATCAAAAATATCTAAAGTTATTCTTTTGAATGTGGGTTTTAGTGCTCTTTAATAAACCTAAATAGAATTTTTCTCTAAAATAATTAGGGAAGCCAATAATTGATCCCATTTAAAATTACATGGGATTTCCTATGTCCCGCTCTACGATGCAACACCCGGTATACAAATGTTCGTATAAAATAAAAATGTCTGATACATTCTATAACTCAAAATGTATATGTGGTGGAAAATTTTGGTTGTTGAATTCGCAATTAGGATGCTTTAAACTCCTCGTACAGCCATTATAATAACAGTCGCAATTTTTTTTTGACTAGTGTTATTGGCAATAGAAAAAAATCTAAAAAAAAAAACTGCAAGGAACATCTAAATTTGTCGTCATTTTGCAACATCTAAAATTCGCTGTATACAGGGTGTCCGGTAAGTACCTACTAATTTCTCGGGAGCATACAGAGGAGGTCAAAATAACCCTAATTAGTCCTGGAAAATACTACTAGTGCCGCTTAACGGAGATACAAAGCCTAAGAGGGTACCCAGCGATTTACTTTTTTGGCTCTAACTTTTGAACCGACTTGTATAATTGAATGAAATTTTAATATTTTATAAAGACCATCAAGACTCATAAAACCATACTACAGTAGATGTTTTACTTCGTCAGGGAAGTCAGGAACGGACTTGCTACCCCACTCGTTGGTCCAAATTTTTGACAGAGCTGAAAACTAATTTTTTAAATAATCTGATTATTCCTCTTCAAAAAAGTTACCCTTAATTTATTTCGATAAAACTGGCGGTTTTCGAGATAAATCGGTTTTTATGCGAATTTTGATCTCCTGAGAAATTAGGAGGTAAAGTAAGCGCCACAAATATAACATTATTGTTTACCTTTCCGTCTTCTGTAAGAACTCCAGCAAAAAATGCCGCCTTAACGCGGCATGCACTGCTACTTAAAATTTGAGGTTTTGGCGAGTGCATTAAACTCCATTCCACAATAATTCGTTGATTTCTCGACCGCAATAAAATTTAAATGACAACCCTCAGTCGTAATCCCAACCATAAATAAGTTGCCTGAGAAATATCTATTGTGTAGGCACCGGACCTTTTGAAAGAGTACAGGTCCTGATTACCTACTAATTTCAATAGTTTAGGTTAGCTATTTTCAACAAAACAACAAATATAAAATAATAGGTATGTATATTTATTTTAATCATGTAATTAAATAGCTATTAATATTTATACAAAAATACTAATCTACAATATTATAATAATACAATATTTAACTTAACCTACTCTATATTTAGCTCTGTTTCACTATCACTATCGTCTTCATCTATGCCTAAACTAATTATTAAGGGCCTTAGGTTAGTAATAATTATGTTATAGGAATCTTCGACTTGGATCACGTGTCTCACAGAATTTTTCCAACTTTCTACTGGGATATTATTTACACATTTTTTAATTAATTCTATAACAGAACTACTTAGTGTAGGGATGTGTTTTCTAATCATCGTCTTTAACTGGCTCCATATAATATGTTATATTGGGTTAAAAATACAGTAATACGGAGGGAGGCGTAAAACTGTGTGACCATTAGCACTTGCTAGATTGTCAGAGATATATTCTTTTTCAATATTGAATGTTTTTAAAACATTTAAAAGGTCCTTTTTTGTATAGGTTTCCTCGAAATATATATTATTTTCCATGATATAGTTTTGAATTTCCACTTTTGTATTATTTGAATTCGGCACTTTACTTAGTTGGCGACTGTAGTAACTAGCGTTGTCCATCACAATAACACTATTTTTGGGCACATTCGAAAGCAGACGATTCTGAAACCAATCTTCAAACAATGTAGCATCCGTGTCTTGATGGTAATCCAAAGATGAATTGGCAATTTTCTTCGCAGATAATAATAGAGCGTTCGGAATAAATCCATTTTCTGAACCTGCATGTAATATCGTAATTCTTTGCCCTTTGTTTGAGGGAGCTTTAGTTTGACATTTGATTGTTGAATCGCTCCAACCTTTTTTAGGAGTGTCGTGGGTATCAAACCAAGTTTCGTCCAAGTATATAATTGAACGATTTTCTTCCCTATATTGTCTGATAAGATTCAAATAATCTCTACGCCATACTTGTAAACGCTGCGATTCCATTAGTACTTGTCGTTTGTCAATGGTACGATATTTAAAACCCATTGCTTTTACTATTCTCCAAAGGCTTGTCCTGCCACATGAAATGTCGGTTTCGTCTGCTGTAAGTACCTTTTTCAGCGTATCTATTGTTGGGACTATTTGTTTACTGTACATGTCATAAATTTTCCTCCGAATCAAGTCTTTATCAGCTCCTTCGATGCTTCTCAATTTTCCGCTGTCACACCTTTTTTTCCTTAGCTGGATGGGTTTGGTCACTATATCTTTTACTGTCGTTAATGCAACTTTGGTCAAAATACTCGTTTCACTAAAACTTGCACTCCGGTCATACCCTTTTTCTAAAAGGGTACAGTAAACGTTCTTTATGATGTTTTTGGCATCAAGTGATAAATGTTTTTTCTTCGTTACACCATAACTTCCGGAGGCGATATTACCTGAAGTTTCACACAGATCTGACATATTTTGGATGCTCGATAACACACACGAAAATACCTTTAACGCACAGCTTGACAAACACCAAACGACTGATGAACTAAGATGAAAAGACTCTGCTTTATATTGAAAACCTGCAATTTGTCACTAATATACCAATATAATAACATAATTAATAGTAACGTAAGGCCTTTAATGATAAGTTTAGGCATAGATGATATTATAATATTGTAGATTAGTATTTTTGTATAAATAATAATAGTTATTTAATTACATGATTAAAATAAAGATACTTACCTATTATTTTATATTTGTTGTTTTGTTGAAAATAGCTAACCTAAACTATTGAAATTAGTAGGTATTCAGGACGTACCCTTTCAAAAGGCACTTATTTATGGCTGGGTTTAAATTCTATTACGGTCGGGAAATCAACGAATTATTGTGAAATGGAGTATACTTGGAACTTAAAAGCCAGCTGCCGCTGAGTACGATTTCGTGCAGCCATGAGCCCTCCCGCATCTATCTCTTTTTAACATAGTATAGATAAGAACAGAGCGAAGCCGTATCGGCGCTTCGCTATTACTGATCAAAAATACTGGCAATAGGTCAAGTTTTACATGATGATATCAATTTCTAACTGATTCAGCCAATAAGAAGCGAAAGATGGGCTTTAAATGCCAATAGAATATTCATAAAAGGAAATTAGATAGACATTTCTTAGCGTCCACGTTGACTCTTAAAGTTTAACCGGGGGTATTGTCGCTTTCTTGGATACATTTCTTGTTGGAGTTTTTATACAGATATTTAATTGTAAACAATAATGTTATATTTGTGGCGTTTACTTTACTTACCGGACACCCTGTATATAGAGTCCTGCAATTTAGCTCCCTAAGTTTTTAAATTCTATACTATTAGAGATAAAGATTTCGATCTGCTACAGGGTAATACCTATGATAGGGGACTACATTTGGAAATTATTTCAAATATACAGGGCGTTTTCCAAATCCGTATTTCGTAGGAGATTTTTCCTATTGTGGTTTACTTCTGATATTATAAAGATGATAAAACGTAAGCATAGAATATTTAAAAAAGTCAATAGAGGTCCAAATTCACAAAATGTCAAAGCTGAATTGAGCGATATTAAAGCAAGTATAGAGGCAATGATAGACATTACATTAGAAAACTACATTTCTCGAGCTGAAGCCACTATTGCCACCGATCCTAAAATGTGTTGGTCATTTGTCAATTAAAGAAAGTCTTCCTCGACGCTGCCTGTAACTTTTACTGACGAAGAAACACAATACTCGAATCCCACTTTGATCGTAAATGCATTCGCTGCCTTTTTTAGTAGCGTATATACTTTTTTCGTTTGCAACCCAAAAGAGTCAAAAAAATTAATATTAAGATGACTTGCAGCTCCGACAAAATATCCTGATTTTTTCTTAAAGACTGCTCTCCGGCACTGCTCTAGCCCTTGTTCTTTCTTTTCAACCTCATTATTAAAACAAACACTTTTCCCGACATTTGGAAGGAAGCCAGAATCAGTCCTATTTTTAAAAATGCAATGCTGATGAAATTTCGAATTATAGGCCTGTGTCAATACTCCCCCTTTTTGCTAAGCTCTTCGAAATTTCAGCATATGAGCACATCTTCTGGCAAGTTAAGCATTTAATCTCTAAAAAGTAACATGGGTTCTTTAGCAGTCGCAGTACCATAAGTAACTTAGCTTGTTTTACCCAATTTACTCCTCAAACATTAGACAAACTCCAACAACTGGATGTAGTTTATACTGATTTCTCGAAAGCCGGTTCTAAGTAAATTAGCCGATATGGGATTTAGTTCCAATCTCACATTACTTTTAAAATCATACTTATGCAATAGGTTTCAATATGTGGAGATTAACGGCCATAAATTGAAAACATGTGTGGCAACTGGCGGTACCCCCCAAGGCAGCAACCTTGCCCCGCTATTATTTTCCTTGTTTATTAATGACATTACTAGCAATATTACAAGTGAAGTCCTGCTTTTCGCGGACGATGTCAAGTTATTCATAATGATTCAAAACTATGGTGACTGCCTCGGATCTGACTCCGCTGGATTATTTTTCTGGCTTTGTTTTTAAAGAATACGTTTACCGCTAATCTGTTGAGTTATAAAGTGGTAGCAGCGCGTATTCACGTTGCTGTGATATTCATAGATGAAAACATGCCCCTCCTTTGGCGCTTCTATGATAATTCATGCGAATGCCTGTTCTGAAGTAGGAAGCGGTTTGTTTGAACATCTTTTGAGACAACAGAATTTTGTTTTATAATAATCATTCGTTGATAATAAAGTTTAAATCTTAAATATGCAACGTTGTTTTTTTTTATCAATCGATTTGCTTTAGTCCATTCATAAATTAGTTTTCAGAGGCTCGATCGGCAATTTTGAGACGCCCTGTGTAATATTAATCACTGCATTATCTAAAGTAAAATTTAAAAAAAATACCGCGCAAATGTTAGAAAATTTTCCACGTGTGTTTCACAACACGGGGAAAAATTTAAAAACTTATGCTGCAAGGTAGTTCTTTTTTGTATCTTACGTTATTTAATGGTTTTATACGCAACCGAATATAAATAAATTACAAAGAAATGTATAAACACGTTTTTTAATGTATAATATGTATAATCATTTCTTACATGCAACTCATCAGTAGCAGGTAAATAATAAATCAGTGTTCTAGATATAAACATAAAATTTTAAGGGCATTTTAGAGTAATTGCATGGTATAGATGTTTTGGCTGATTTTTGTTGCATATCGGTTTCCTTAATTCTTGGACCTATCCAACAAAAAATGAGATTTGAGGTTTGATATAATTAATTAATTATATGATACACTTTACGACCATAAGCATATACCGCGTACTTATGTTTGTTAGTGTATTTAGCAGGTAATATATTTAAGGTACTATATACAGGGTATCCGGTAAGTATATGACATACTCTCGGGAGCGTATAAGGCAGATCAAAATAACCATAATTTGTCATAGAAAAAAAAATCCTATAGTGCCCCTTAACGGAGATACGTGCCCCATAGAAGACGCTGGGAAAAGTAGGTGGGTCAGTTCAATGCATCGGTGAATTTCGACCCGCTAACAACATCTTGACGAGAGTAGTTCGCTCCGCGACAGGATTTTACGCGACCAATTCTATTTTGAAGGCACAAAAAATGTGTTGTTCTTTGCTTTGTAATAAAAGTTCTCTTAAGTGCTATTCAGCAGGTAAGCTGTTTTTCTCCTGCCAAGTAGTGTCAAAACTTTTTGTGTGTTATGTTTTATTATTCCTTAAAAAAGTAAAGTATTCTTCTTCCGTCGGCTTACGACATTTAAGGTGGATTTATAAACTTAACGTCGTACCGTTTGCGCCTGCAGCATGTCATGACGTTTGCGCCGCCGTCCAAAGATACAAAATTCGACCGTTTATAAACTTGACGTTGACTGTGACGTTCACGCCAGAAAACACTAACATAACCTGTTTTTTCTTTCTGTTTTTCTTTATTTTGGTATGATTATATTAATTTTGTTAAAACAATGTTAAAATTGTTTTTGTTATTCTCAAAATGGACTTAATGAACCATCAGTATGATGATTTAATTGCCGGATTTGGGAATTAACCTATGTAACTACATACGTGGTCTTAAAAATGCAAGAATGTCAAAGATAACAAAGGGGATAAAGTGAGGCTCATCAATAGGGCTCGTATAGCTTTGGGTAATTATTAGTATTACAGAAAATAGAAAACATGGGATTCAGAACCATTTCTTAAATACATAAAAATGATAGTTCGAATAAGAATTTTAAATGTTGCAACACTTTGAATTTTGTAAAAAAAAATACTTTTTTTACTTATAACCTACTTTTAATAAATTTTCTCGTTAACAATGTGTATTATGTGATTTTTCTATATCTTGCCGTGAGCGCGCGGGACCCAGCCAATCAAAATTAGATTTCCTTTTCCGCATTGGCAACTATGACAGCTTTAAAATTGCATTGTTGTCGATTTCGAAATCTGAAAGCTTGCATATTTATTTTGACTTGGATGATAGAAACTTGCATGTGTAGATATTTGTGCCACCGGTGTTACAGTTGTGTCATGCAACAACAGATTTGTGAAATTGGGTTGGGTGACCATTTAATATCTAAAACAAATTTAAACCATGGGCATTTATAAAAACCAACCATGAGCACCTTGAGCATGCTGATTTTTTAAAGTAGAAATGCCTCAAACATGCCTACATTTGTGGCGCGCTACAATTAACAACATTAATGGAAAAGGAAAAAATGACCTTGTTGTTAAAGTGCTGATTCTAAAACCAAAGTGCCCAAAAAAATATTTTAAAAATGCTAAGGCCAGGTTAGGAACTAATCCTTAAACTTTGCATAAGTTTAAAAATTACAAAAAACGATGCCGAATAAATTTGTTTAGAATTAAACAATTAAAAAATAAGAAACTTTAATTGTTCAGGACAAATTGTTTACAGTTCTTGCTTTAATAATACAAGGTACATAGCAAAACCTCATATTCTCAACGTAAAAGCCGATCCGCACTCTGCTTTCTTATCCTGCAATTTTAAATCATGGTTGCATCAGCTGATATTATGATTTTTGACGCATATGCATCAAAAGTCATGATAATAATACCGGGCGTTGCATCGTCGAGCGGGACATAGGAAATCCCATGTAATTTTAAATGGGGTCAATTATTGGCTTCCCTAATTATTTTAGAGAAAAACTCTATTTAGATTTATTAAAGAGCACTAAAACCCACATTCAAAAGAATAACTTTAGATATTTTTGATGAGCCCGTTTACGGGTTATCGCCGATTTCTTTTTAACTATTTCTCCTTTTTATGGCCCCGTACTTGCGGGCACCAGTCAAGGTAAAAGATGACTGTCAAATAAAGTTGTCATTTTGAAATGTGTGCTTTATTGTTATAAAAACTCGTACATCGAAAATATTAGCCATGAATTACACTTCTGAAGAAAAAATATTGATGATTAAATGGTATTATCAAGGAAATAGTTATCAAAATGTGTCAGACATGTTTGCTGCTCTGTATCCGAATAGACCGATACCTGCAAAATCTACAGTCGATAGGACTATCAAGAAATTTGAGACAAAAGGCACTGTAATAAATAACTGCAGATGTGAAGAAAGGCAGGAACAAAGAAGAGATGCAAGAAATGATAGGGACTTGCAAGTTTTATTGTGCGTGGAAGAAAATGATGGGAAGATCAGCACAAGGAAACTTGAGGATGACATAGGATTAGATCACACCACAGCGTTACGAGCTTTGAAACGACAAATATTATTCATACAAATATGAAAAGCACCAAGAGCTAAGAGATAGGGACGAAATACGACGACAGGAGTTTTGTTTTGGTATGATGGAAAGAGCAAACATGGATAGGGAATTTTTAAAAAACATTTGTTTCACTGACGAATGCACATTTACCTTAAACAATGAACCCAATGTTCAAAATTATCGATATTGGAGCAAAGAAAACCAACACAGGTTTGTGGAAACAAGGACGCAATATCCACAAAAAGTTAATGTATGGGTTGGGATTTTCGGAGAAAATATTATCGGGCCATTATTTCTTACACGAAATTTAAATGCAGAATATTTTTTGGAACTACTTGAAGATCATATTTTACCTACTTTACATGATGCCGCCAGGGAAAATCAGGAAGTTTGGTACCAAATGGATGGCTGCCCGGCACATAGTACCCTGGCTGTCCGGGAATATTTAAACCGTGCTTTTAATGGAAATGTTATTGGCTTAAATCATATAGTAAATTGGCCAGCCAGGTCTCCTGATTTATCGCCAAATGATTTCTTTCTCTGGGGCCATTTAAAAAACAGGATATACGAAGATAAAAAATACCCAAATCTAGACGAGTTAAAAAATGCTATTTCTGCCGAATGCAATAGAATTTCAGTTTACCAACTAGCGAATGTAAGAAGAGAATTTTATGATCGCCTCGGTTATTGTCTAGCAGTCAATGGAGGAATATTTGAACATCTTCTTAAATCCTAAAGTTCTAACAATTTAAAGTTATTCTTTTGAATGTGGGTTTTAGTGCTCTTTAATAAACCTAAATAGAATTTTTCTCTAAAATAATTAGGGAAGCCAATAATTGACCCCATTTAAAATTACATGGGATTTCCTATGTCCCGCTCGACGATGCAACACCCGGTATGTCCAAATTTATGATTTTCTTTATTTGAAATTTGGTTTTTGGTAACTTTTTGTTTTATATTGGTACAATTTGACTGTTGCTTGCAAAACTCCAATTTAAGTCATTATCGCCATAGAGAATTACCTATGTCGGGTGATGCATGGCTTAGTTGAACATAGGAAATCCCATGTAAATTTTGAGGTGGCTAAATATTGCCTTCCCTGTACTTTTTAGAGAAAAATTGTATTATAATTTTTTGAAGAGGCCGATATAATAAACCCATGTGCCAAGTTTGAATAAATTTTAATGAGCCAATCCTAGTTTATTTAATTAAATCTGATGGCAAAATTACGAAATTTTCATAGTTTAGGTAATACAGCAAACACCACCAATTAATTTCTATGACGCTATTTTAAAATATTGACGTAAAGCTGGTCATAACGAATAAAGATTATTTCACATTAAAAACAAATTTTCGTTTCACCAATTAGGCAATCACACATCCAAAATAAAATACACCATTATGTTTTTCTTACTTAGCGTTTAATTTAACATAACATTCCTATGACTACAGATTTTCACAAAAACTTAGTTAATTAATGTTTAAACAACCCTTTCTAACATTACTCAATTGATATTGAGAAATTCTGTCCCATTCTAACGAAATACAGTTTTTTAGCTGGTCTAGATTTTCAAATTTTACATCTTTATAAATAAAATTTTTTAAGTGGCCCTACAGAAAGAAGTCGTTTGGCAAAAGGTCTGGGGACTTGGCTGGCCAAAGGATTAGATGCCATGGGCCAATAATATTTCCGTTAAAAATATTTTATTTATTTATTTATTTAGCAAAGCCCAACAACAAAAAGCAATTTACAGGGCCGATAACATTTGAAATTTACAAATTTAAAAATAACTTTCTTACACTATGATAATATAATATAATATAATGTAATAATAATTTGAACTATCTTACTAGATTGCTTATACCTACATTAAATATCACAAATTATTTGAGGATATTCTAAGGAATTGCCTTTGAGTCATGCTCAAATCGCATGCGAATGACACCTTGTTGTATGTTGAGCACATTTTATGTACAGGTGATACATACATAGCATTGGAATTTGCTGTTGACAAATCAAATCAAAATCAAATCAAATCAAATCAAAAATCATTTTATTTAGCCAAAAGTATTATAAAAGGAATGGAGTTTCACAATGTAGGTACAAAATTATTACAAAAAGTATATATTTTGGTGCAAAAATAGAATATAATACTTATGAATAAATGTTTTTTTTTTTTTTTTAAATACGCACCTAGATGACCTAACATCTGTATGTGCAAAAGAGAACAACTATATAAATTCTGGTTATATCTATAAGCTAGTGATTAATGCAGTAAGCGTAATATACAGAACGGCTTACCACAGACAAAAACAAAGATGAAAAAGAGGAGAGGAAGAGAAAAAAGAAAAAAAGAGAAAAATAAAATAAAACAAAAACAAAAATAGTATTCTTTCCCCCAAACATACGAAAGGAGAAAGAAAAATTTACAAACCAAACATGTTCAAGAATGTCCATAACCTATTCTAAAACAATACCTTAAATAGTTCCAGATTTTCCACAATATACACTCTACATTTTTTTCTAAACAGTTTAATTTTTCCTGTGACCTTCAACTCTGTAGGAATAATGTTGTAGATTTTGGGTGCCAAATAATTGACAAACCTAAGACTTATGTTTTTGTTGCTTTTTGGTATTTGAATATGTTTGTCTGTCTTGTTTCGCGTTTCATATATATGATTTACATAACTCTTAAGATTATCATTCTTATAAATAAAAGAACAAATTTCCAAGATGTATAATGTCCTAACATTTAATATCTCAAGAGTATACAGTTGTTCAGTTGAAAATCGCTTACCTTTTCTGTTTATTACTTTAAGTATATAGTTCTGAACAATGTTCAACTGTCTTAGAGATAATTATAATTACCTTGCCTATTTGCTAATCTTGGCACATTGAATTTTAGTTCACCCAACAGATACGGACAAAAAACTCTACCGCTGACAAGCTTACGTAAAAATATTAAGTTATGGATGTTTCGGCGTTTTTCCAAGCTCGTTAGATTAAATCTTGTCAATAGGATATCATTGTCTATACCAACCGGGGGATACATCCCGTCCGCTTTCAGAGCCAGATACTTCATAAACTTTCTCTGAACCTGCTCGATAGCTGTTACATATTTATTGTAAATGGGTGTCCATATAAGGGACCCATACTCAAGCTTACTCCTCACCAATGTCATATATAGAACCGTGAGGGTTCCCTTATCTCTGAAGGAGTTACAATTTCGAATTATGAAACCAAGCATTTGCATAGCTTCCGAAACGACTTTAGTAATATGCACATCAAAATACAACTTAGAGTCTATAGTGACACCCAAGTCCCTGACGTTTTCCACTCGCTTCAATATTTCTTCCCCAATGACGCAGCGAAAGTTTATTGGTGAGATTTTCCGAGTAATCGTCATCACTGAACATTTTTTGGCATTGAGTAAGAGCCCATTACTAAGACACCAGTCACAACCCGCTCTGATACTGTTCTGCAATCTCATGCAGTCTGAATCGGATTTTATTGAAACATACAGTTTGAGATCGTCAGCGAAAATCTGGTATTCTACGTCAATAACATTTTGAATATTGTTTATGAAGATAAGGAACAGAAGCGGTCCGAGGTTTGACCCTTGAGGCACCCCGGAGGTAGCTCCGAACCGCTGCGATTTAAATCCGTTGTACTAAACGTATTGAGATCTGTTTTGTAAATATGTACTAAAGAAGGTTATAAAATTCTCGGTTAAACCAAATTCACGTAATCTCAGTAGCAACGTCCTGTGACATATTTTGTCAAAAGCCTTTGTGAAGTCGGTAAACCCCACGTCAACCTGTCCTCTTGAATCAATCACTTTAGCTGCAAAATTAGAGAAAGAGGACATGTTGGTGGTCGTCGACCGTCCCCTCAAAAAGCCATGTTGGTGGACTGACAAAAGGGGTTCCACTCTCTGCCCTATGTGCTGATATAATAGCATTTCAAATATTTTCGAGAAACCACAGATAAGTAAAACGGGCCTGTAGTTTTCAACCTGGCCTCTGTTTCCACTCTTGAAGACTGGACATATCTTAGATATTTTCCACATTTTGGGATATCGTTGATGATTCAATGAAAGGTTCATTATTTTGCAAAGTGGCGCTGCCAAGACATTTATAGTATCCCTAATAAAGAAACTTGGGACAGAGTCAGGTCCGCATGACATCTTTGGCTTAAGGCTCTTCGAAACTTTAATTATGTCGTCTACAGTAATATTTGGTGTATTTATTTCTATATGGTTTAGAATCAGCGTGGATGGTGGGTCCAGCAGGTTGCTAGCTGGATCATAGACACTTTTAAAATAGTCTGCAAAAGCAGAAGCAATGGCTTTAGGATCATCAAATTTTATTTCTTGGTATGACATCTCCCCTGGTATAGAACAAGTGTTCTTTTTTTGATGTATATATCGCCAGAAATTTTGCAAGTATTCCCTAACCATGAGAGAACTATGGGCAGTACAACCATCCATTTGATACCAGATCTCCTGATTTTCGCCTACAACTTCTTCGGGTTCAATTCAATTTTGTAGTAAGTTCAAATAGGTTACTGCTGTGAGGTTGCCTTCCATAAAAAATAGTCCAATAATGTGATGTCCTACAATTCCTGTCCAAACATGTATTTTTTGTGGATATTGCGTCCGAGCATGAACAAGACGATGATCATTTTCTTGGCTTCAATACCGGTAATTTTGAACATTTGATTCGTTGTTGAGGGCGAATTTATCGGTAAAACGAATATTTCTCAAGAAATCTCTATTATTATTTGCTCTTTCCGTTACCTCAAAACAGAATACTATTCTCCGTTCTTCATTACCTTGCGGAAGCTCTTGATGTTTTTCATACTTATAAGGAAAATTTTAATATTTTTTAAAGTGTGCAACATTTGTGGTTTGATGTTTTCCGACGGAATGCCCAAGAATCCTCGTGCTAATAATTTTATTTTCATCCACGTTCAGTAAAATATCAAGATCTCTATTATCCTTTTTTTCAGCTCTATTGACATTCTGAGTTGAGCATTTACAGTTATTTATTACGGCGCCTTTGGACTCAAATTTACTTATGATAAGTTTAATTAATGAAATGGAAGGCTTATCAGGGAATTGAACTGAAAACATTTCAGATACTGCTTTTAAACTGTTTGCTGTATAATACCACTTAATCATAGTATATTTTTCCTTAATGGAATAGCTTATATTTAGCTATAATTAAAGCGCCTTCAATGAAAATGTTGTCTCTGACGCTACTTTTTGTTTTCTCAATGCCAAATAATAATTTGCTGGTCTTTGCTGTATTACCTAAACAATGAAAATTTCTTAATTTTCCCATCACATTAAAATTTAATTAAATAAGTTAGGATTTGGGCAAGGGCCTAGCGACACCTAAAGCACCGGTTCCCGTCAGATCACCGAAGTTAAGCGGTGTCGAGCGCGGCTAGTACTTGGATGGGTGACCGCTTGGGAAACACCGCGTGCTCTTGTCTTAGGGAAGAGTGTAAAATGAATCGACATCAAAACCATCCTATTCACGCCGGACAGGCCGGATGAGATCGGATATCTCGTAGGATGAAGGTGCCGTTTCACACTCCCCAGTCGGTAGACCGCACGATTAAAAAACCGTACGGTCGATGACCGGTTCTAGATGGCCTCAGATACGCCGACGAACCGTAAAAAAGTAAAATAAAAAAAAAAAAAGTTAGGATTGGCTTATTCAAATTTATTCAAACTTGGGTTCATCATATTGACCTCTTTAAAAAATTATAAAACAGTTTTTCTCTAAAATATACAGGGAAGCCAATATTTAGCCACCTCAATATTTACATGGGATTTCCTATGTTCAACTAAGGGCCAATTGTATAGGTTTCGTTTAATTTAAAGTTTAAACCAAAACTTGCAACTTGCTCCTTGTATACTTTCTGGTTAACATTATAGATGTTTGACGATGACAGTTGACACTCACACCCACACACACACACACGTATTTTTGTTAATTTTAAAACGTTGGATTTTTGTAGCATTTTAAAAAATGTTTTTAAAGTTTTTCTCAGTTAATTTGTTTTACGTTATGGATGTTGCTTCTTATAAGGTCCCTAGAACAACCAATTTTTCAGGCCGAGAAATAGAACTTTTGATAAGGCTTGTTAAGCAAATAATTAAATCAAAAGAAGTGACACAACTACCTGGTGGGAAAAAGATGAGGCCTGGAACAAACTTTCGGATAATTTTAATAAAGACCCTATATGTAATGGGAAGAAAACTGTAAATGCCCTCAAAGGAAAATGGGAAAATTAAAAAAAAAAATACCAAAAAAAAATGTGCCTCTAAAAAAGAAGAATTGTATAAAACTGTCGTAGGAAGGGGACTTTCCAAAATAAACCACAAAAATGTCAAAAGCTCCAAATTTCTCCGTCTGCGCATGTGCTTAAACAAAGCTTGAAGTTTAACTGGTGTTCACTCTGTCAGTTGATAGTTAAACTCCAGATGGTCGTTACAGTTGGGTATACAAAGGATATTTGACAGGAAAGTACTGTTTAACCGTAGCTTGCAGTTTAAACGAAACCTATACAACTGGCCCTAAGCCATGCATCACTCGGTAGAGAGTTTTAATGGGAGCTCGCCAAAATATGTTAGGGAGAATTCCATCCACCGCAAGTGCTGATGTTGTCATCTCGACCCACCGACCACCCGTAACGTACCAGTGACGCGACATGTGTCAGAAATTACTGTCTACAACCTTTATTGTTCTTTACTGCCTACTTCATGTTTTGTGTCGTCTTTGTAATAATTTTTCAACATTTCAAAGTTTCAAAGTTCTTTCATGTTCATAATAAAGTGTTGTGTACTTGGGTGTGCTGATTCTTTTAAATTTAAGACATATATCGCTCTCCTAAATCAGAATTAGATGTTGAGTCGTTAACTTTGTTAAGCTAGACTTCGCCTTTTAGGAATCAATAATTGTTTTGGTAATTTCTAGGTTTAATTTATTTCATTGCATTTTGTATTGATTTAGGTTCCTTATTTATTGTTGTTATTCCTATACAGGGCGATCCTTAAGTACATGAAGAAAATCTAGGATATTATTACTGACATCATAAGACGAGAAGTCCATATGTACATATGCCCTAAAATGCGTACCCTCTAAGAAACAGGGTGTTAAAATAACTAAAGAAGAATTGTTTTTTTTTTTAAATTTCAAAAGTCTTTGAAGATACGGTATTGAAAATTGGTGTCAACTGATTTTGTCTTAAACTGCATCTTTTTGTTAAAAAAGGTTTTGCTTACTTCCACCAGTGGCGTGCATGAAGATACCATCAATATTTTTTTTGTGAAAATATTTGATACGCATAGCATACTAATTAGAAAAATATTTCCTAGCCATCTGATTTAAAACCTTATACTATAAGGTAGTGATGGGAGTACTCGAGTACAGGAATCGAGTAATACTCGATTCTTAAAGGAATCGGTAGTATTCGAATACTGACCACAAGCGCCGGGATCGATTCCGATTCTTAATATTAGGCTGAGACGGAATCGGGCCGGGTTCGAGCGAGGTTCGAAGTTCGAGACCGAGACTCTGGAATCGCTAGAAATATTGGATCGGTGTTCGGTGTCGGTGCTCGTCGTTTTACTCGGGTGATGCCTCAGACGTGATGTGATTGAAGGAATACTTGTTTTATTAGGTTAGGCTTTGTTTGTTTGCTTCTAAACGTTTCAACGCGGCAAATTCTATGCTTATTTTAAAAGTTATTTCCCTTTTAGTTAGGAATTTAAAGTAAGTGTTATGTTGCGTGCTATTATCCTTTATTATTGATGTATGTTTTCCGAAGCATTAAATAAAAATAAGGTGGGTTTAAGACATTTAAAGGAGTTCTCTTTAGAACGAGTGTTTTCTAAAGGATGACCATTAATAAATATACGTCGAAATCGCTTATTGCCAAAGAGCCTTAACCAAATAATTTTTTTAAATAGTTTTTATAGTTTATATTAACAATTTGTTTAAAATGTTTTAGTTTGTAAGGTTTTTATTTTATTTTCCAAAATAATAATATGTTAAAAGAGAAAAACTTTTATTTATTTTTGTTATTTATTTATTTTAGAATGTCTTATTTTATTTAAAGAAATATAGTTAAACCTGAGATTTCACCGTTTAAAACCCCGTAATTTAAACATGTACTTCTTATAAAAAAATTCAAAAAATAATCTTTTGTTGTCTTTTTTTATTTACAGCGATTTTTTGCGGGAAAAATAAATGTAATTCCAAAATATCCTCGTAAAAATCTCACTCGCTTAAACCATGAAAACAAATCGCTAAGTACTCAGTACTCGGTATTCAATAAAATATCCGATTCCGCGAAGTACTCGATCCCTCAGTACTCGATTCTTGAAAATACCCGATTCTTCCCATCACTACTATAAGGCCGTATTTGGCTAACACAGTTAGCGCTACAATACTAAATTGATTGATTGCTTAAAACTACTGTTGGTAGGATGCTGCTACCTATGGACCGGTTTCGAACTTATTGGTTCTCGTCAGCATAGGGTAAGCGCAGACATACCTAACAACAGAAAGGCCTCAAGTCTTTATAACCAGTTTTATCGTCCTGCTCAGGCAGTGAACGATAAGTGGCGCCATCTCTTAGAAGTTTTAAGCAATCAGAAGAGAGGACTATACCATTAGGTACATTAAAAACTAAAAACCTTTAAAAAAATCCTTTACTTGTCAGATGGAGTAGATAAATATAGCATACTAATTAGGAAAATATTTCCTAGCCATCTAATTTAAAACCTTATACTATAAGGCCGTATTTGGCTAACACAGTTAGCGCTACATATACGCCACTGATTTTTTTAACTCTGATACATTTTTATGCATTATTGATACAAGCTGAACAAAAGTTGTCTCTACTATGTTTTTGGAAAAAAACAATAGTTTTAAAGATAACTCTGATGCAGTACGGATATAAACTAAACAAAATCAATTTACTAATTAAATAAGTACAATACATGTTATGAATTATTTATACCTACTACAAGTAATTTATTTAAAATTTTTTCTAATATAATTAACTTATTTGTAATTCTAAAAATAAACACAAAAAAAAACTGAATTTTGAGAAAGTGGAAAGTGGCCACCTTCTGCTAAAATACAAATCTAGCCGTCTTCTCATCGAATTTCTAACATGTTCAAAAATTCCTGGGGTGTTTTTAATATTTTCGCAAGCCATTATTATATTACCCGGTTTCGAAGATCTTCCTGGTTTTTAACTGGAGTTTGGTAAAATATAGATTTTAAATGGCCCCAGAAATAAAAATCTAATACATTTAAATCTGGGTTGATTGCAACGCCTCTACCGATCCATCGATTTCCGTACACAGCATTTAGATATTTTCTGGCTGTAGCACTAAAATGGGCGGGAGCTCCGTCAAGCATAAGAAACAACTGGTTTTGCTGAGCTAATGGCAAGTCTTTCAATAATATTGGCAGCTCATTTTTTAGAAAATTGCGATAGGTTTGGCCATCTAACCGCTGAGAAAGAAAAAAAGAACCTATTAGTCTGTTACCAACTATTCCTGCCCATACATTTAACCAAAATTGGTACTGAAAAGGTCTTTCGCTAATAGCGTGTGAATTTTCTTGACTCCAAACGTGATCGTTATGAAAGTTTGTTCTGGCATTCTTAGAAAAATTAGCTTCATCGGTAAAAAAGAAATTATCTAAAAATTGTGGATTTCTGGCCAACCTTTCCAAAAACCATTGACAAGCATTAACGCGTTGAGGAAAATCACGCGGTAAAAGGGCCTGAACTCGTTGTATGTGGTAAGGATACATTTGATGATCGTGAAGAATCTTCAAAACGGTTTGCTAACTAGCGTTTACCTCATGCGCAATTTTTCGAGTACTGGTTTCTGGATCTTCCTCAATTCTATTTAATACTGCTTCTTCTAATTGTGGTATTCTTACCGTCCTTGGTCCGCCGGGAATATCAGCAACTCTTACAAAACTTCCTGTTTCTGATAAACGGCGATGGAGACTTACAAAAGTCTAAGCACACGGTGCTACACGATTCGGATATCTTGCCTGGAATATGCGTCTTGCTTCGTATGCATTTACATCAGCAAGACCATAAACAAAATGCATATCTGCCAAATGAGCACTATTTTGTAAATCAGCCATAACTTTAAAACTTTTAAATCGATAAACAATTTACAAAAACGACGCACTAAAGCTTTAAATGATTTTTCTGCCATTTAATTTTGCGACATTTCCACAATTATTTACACATCTGTGATATAAGCCTACTTTAAAAAAAAGTAGAATCAGCGATGTCTTAACATAGTTTTTTTTACAATTCTTTCCCATTTTTCGTTAAAGCTACTGTTTTTTTTTAAAACATAGTAGAGACAACTTTTGTTCAGTTATGTCAATAAAGCATAGAAATGATGAATTTATTATTCTATTAATTAAAAGAATTAAAAAATAAGCAGTGGGCGTGGCCTGATGGTATACCTGCTTTTTTGGTAAAGAACGTTCCGCATCTTGTTGCAAAGCCACTTGTATTCCTAATAAATATATCGTTTTGTACTGGATAATTTCCGAAAACATTAAAAACTGGTAAAATAATACCGATTCATAAAAAAGGCGACGAGGGCTGTGTTGAAAATTATAGGCCAATCGTATTGACTTTAGTATTCTCCAAGATTCTTGAGTACAGTTTCTTAGATCGTCTAGTCGAGTATCTGAATAGAGCAAAAATAATATCTCCGAGCAAGCATGGCTTTTAGAGCGTAAGATTTACTAACACTGCAATGCATGCTTTTTATGATGAAGTGACCACCAAATTCTAAAGTAAATCCATTTATAACTTAGAATCCTTTGTTGGATATTTGTAAGGTGCCGAACCACCGCAGTAGAAACATATTATGGTATAAGTTGTCATATTTCTGATTGGTTCATTGGTTGTGTATAAACATGGCGGCGATGGTAGTCACGACGACTGATTACGTGGACCGGTATCCCACATTTTAAATCGTTTTTAACTGGTGCCCCACGCGACAATGTCAAATAAGGTAGGTGGGCGACTCGGTGACATTCAGGACTCGCTGACAACATCTTGACGAGAGAAGTTCGCTTCGCGACAGGGTTCCACGGGACCGATTCTGTTTGAAGGCACAAAAAATGGGTTGTTTCTCCGCTCTATAATAAAAATTCTCTTAGTGTCATTCAGCGAGTAAACTGTTTTCCTCCTGCTAAGTAGTTGTGATTATCATATTTAATTTTCTTAAAAATTAAAAACTTCAAGAACTTGACAGTCCTATTTTTCGTTCACATTGTCAATCTGATTGCTTGAATGTCGCCTAGTGTACGGGCCCCTTTACTTATTCGTCATTGTGATTTTTAATGAATACACATAAATTTTTTCATTAGTTGTGTACCCAATTGACAAAATGTATTGTCTTGAGATATTCGAAAAGAAAGTTATTTATTTATTTCTAAGTTCCCTGCTGAAAATGCCAGGAAATTCTAATGGATTTTTAACATAAATTCTAGATAGCCCTGTCTGTCAGAAAAGCCAATGAAGATTATGCTCCCATGGAAGAAGGAAAAGAAGCTCATTGGGAAGTAGTTGAACGAATATTATTTCTTTATGCCAAATTAAATCCCGGACAAGGTTATGTGCAGGGAATGAATGAGATTATTGGGCCTATATATCACTCGTTTGCTTCAGATCCCGACATTACGTTAAGAGGTAAGAAAATAACATTTCCAGGTTAGTTGCTCAGGCAAGACCCTGAAGCCTGCGAGTCCCGTGTACTTTCTTGGCATGTTACTTAATATAATATTTTTTCTGCAACTATATTATTTTAATTATCTTTTCCAAAAATTGTGATTAATAAATATAAATGTCATAAATTTATAGTATATAGTAGTAATAAATCAATCAAAACCGTCGTCTTCATGGACGTGCAAGATTTTTCGGCATGTATAGATTTAAATAGGATTGCATTTTTAAATTTGTGCAGAATTAGTACAAGTATCGACATTAAATTCAAGTTTTGTCTTCAAATATATATGTTAATATCAATTTTTTTTAGGCTTAAAATTATGTACAGCCGTACTATTTACCTAAAATTTTAGAAAGCAATTTTATCAAAACTAATTAGAGTCTAGGTACTTATTCCGTTTTTGCTCTAATCATTTTATTCCTTTTTTTTTGTACCTAATCCTGGTTACCTTTTTGCTAATTATGTGGTTATTATGCCTTTATCGGTGCCTCTATTGGAATAGTACACTATTTATATCTATACATACCTACCTTGGGTTTTCTCAGTGAAACTAGTCAAAGTGTGAAGTGTCAATGTTTCTTTTAATTAAATATGGAGAATTTTCAACAATTGCCTAAACGCCCTAGAGTCGGTCCAGGTACAGTAAATGAAAAAAAAATTAATTCTTAACTGTTATGATTCTATTAAAAGGAAGAATACGGATTTGAGTGTTGACAATACAGTGCAGTTTACAGCAGATATGCTTAACTTTGGGAAAACAACAATATATAAACTTTTAAAAGAAGCGTCAAACCTCGAAAAACTTCTCCAGGACGACCAAAACTTGAGCTGGATGACGTTTTAATGCAGAGAATACTGCGAAAAATGTATAGTTTCTTTTAAAAAAAAAATGAATTCCCACGCTGGTGAAAATTTTGTCCTCAATCCGAGAAGACCAGGATTACTCATTTATGTGTAGAAATATGCTTTAGAAATTATTTAAAAAGATGGGTTTTCGGTGGAAAAAACATAATAGGCAATCGATTTTAATAGACAGAAGCAGGGTTGAGATGATTAAAATCAATTGATTAAAATCACGATTAAAATCATGATTTTAATCAGTATGATTTTTTTTTTTTAAATCATGGTTAATTTAAAAAAGTGTTTAAATTTTAACACTTAAAATGTATTTGTTCATACAATAAATAAAACCCAGACCCATTTTTATGTGGTGTTATTTATTATTTTATTATAATAATCGAAGAGAACAGCTGGTTATTACAAAAATTAAACTTTAAAAAAATTAAAAAATTGAAACTAAAAAACCTTTTTAATAAAAAAAATACTTAATTTAAACAAAAAAGAAATATAAAAAAACCTAAGTGTTATAATGCTTAAATAAAAATACTAGTTTAGCTGCTTTGTCACTGCCAAGTCTGTTTATTATATCTGAATGTACGAATCCATAAGTAGAAAACATCCTTTCGATATCAGCAGACGATGCACAGACACACAAAACCGAAATTACTATAGGAAGCACTTGCTTAATTTCTGAAACATCTTCTTGAGATCTCCACCACTGTACTGCTGTTACATTTTTGATTATTTCCTCTGAAAACAGAGTTTTGTGTGTTTGTCCGACTTAGCTTCCAACTTAATAAGTAATGGTGATAATCCTGTGTCTGCAAAATATTTGGAAACAATGTGTAGAGCATCTCTCTTTTCTTTAGCTAGTAATGGATATTTTTCTTTGTTTATTGTAGGATCCAAAATATCCGCCAAAAAGGGAAGTGAGCTTGAACATATCTGTTCTTAAATAATTGATATTGACGCAAGCTTCTTTCTTCTTCACATTCAAAACTGTCAAAAATAGCCAGTAACTTTTTCCATATATAATGAGATAAAAATGCACCTTTTTGTTGCATTGCATCCAGTGCTATAGAAATTGGTTTTAGCAACTGTAGAAAATCTTCAGCCATCCTTTTAATACAGATATCTGAAACTTTTTTAAAAATCACTGGATCAATTGGATCTTTATGCTCTTCACATATTAATAACAATTTTGGCCACTCATTTACATAGATCTCAAGACAATGTGAAAGTGTATTCCATCGAACATCCTGAGGTAAGACTAATTTCTTGCCCCCTTTTTTTTTATACCAAGCATTTGGCAAATGGGTATTTCTGAAGTATTTCACAATATGTACTATATGTTCTTTTATCTGTGATGCTTCTAAATCTTTGGAGAGCAAACAAAGTAATGTAACAACCATATGTAATTATAGGGTAATTGGACGACTCGATAACTTTTTTCTTCATACTGACCATGTTGCTCGCATTATCTGTAACAATACTGGTAACTTTACAGTTATATTCATTTTTGCACTTATTTATTAAGTTAATAGCCAATTCGGCAAGATAGTCAGCTGTATGGGGATGACCAGATGTATCTATGCTTTCTAAAAGGATACTGTTTCCATTCTCTGCAGTCAAAACGACACAGATTATCGGCTCATTATGTATATTGGACCATCCATCTAAGGACATGCAAACAGATTGTCCAGATAACTTGTTAAAACAATTAGATTTTTCTTCTTCAAATATTTCATTCAAGAGCGTTGATGATAACTGAAATCTAGATGGTGGAAGGTAACCCGGTCTTTCGAACCTCTTTATTTTCTATAGCTCTAAAACTGCAATTTGTTGCGTAAACGGCTTTGGCTATTTGTCTGTCCAATTCTTTTTTCTTATCTTGTCCAGTTCGCACAACAAAATAATCCAAATGACCGCTACTTCCACTATTTTCACGTCCACCTACACTTCCCTTTTCACAGTTATCGCTTTTCTGTTTCTTTGCCAACTGGATAATTTCACTCTGGCTAGTTCCAGGCTGTGACTGACAATCACCATGCAGAGTTTCAAGACCACTGCTGATATCAGTAGTTTCACTTTTTCAGGTTTCCCAATGACTTTTTAGTCTGTCCACTAGACCTTGCAATTCTTTACCACACTTTTTACATACTGCTCTACAACCTAGTTTGCCCACCACTTTCTTTTTTATAAAATGCTGCCAAACACTAAATTCCTTTCTGTCCTGGCTTGTCATAAGTTCAAATGTTTCGATAGATTAACCCCTAAAGCAAAAATATTACTGATAACTAAAATAAGTGCTTATCGTTTATATAGCCGGGCGTTTTCTGCCAGTTAATACAAGTTTCGACAAAGCGGCAAACTTGCAATACTGCGCGGACGAAATTTTCACGTTAATAACGAGTGATTATTAATTATTTTGCTCAAGGGCGGCTGTGACCCAGTATACATAGTGTAGCAGTAGCGCGTAGATTAAATCATAGGGCGAATTTGCAAGAAAGCAGCGTTGTCACGTTGAAAACCTAAAATAATGTTTTTTGACGGTATGTAATATAAAATCCTGAGCTATCTTACTTTGAAAGCCTACTTTATATGGCCGCCTCCTACTTCTAGACACCTTCTGATGTTTCTTCTTACCCTCAGAGACACATTAACCAATACGTTTGGAGAATTATTAATTTCGGCAATTTTTCCTGAAATCCTTCGTTTAAGATCATTTATATCCTCAATTGGTGTTCGATAAATGGAGTTTTTTATAAAAGGCCACAAGAAGAAATCGCAGGGTGTTAAATCGCAGGAACGAGGTGGCCATATTTGTTGCGTATTTCGGCTTATAACTCTGTTTTCAAAAAATTCACTTAAAAAATTTAATTTTCTCTGGTTACATGAGGTGTAGCGCCATCTTGTTGGAAGTAACCTTCCCGCAATTCATCATCGTGAAGCTCATTAATAAATGTTGTCAGAATTTCGATCCGATATCTCTCAGCTGTAATTGTGTCATCAAAGTAAATTGGGCCTACTATTCTTCTAGAACTAATTGCTGCCCACACACCAACTTTTTGAGGATGAAGAGGTCTTTCTACAAAAACATGCGGATTTTGCGTATTCCACATTCGCATATTTTGTGAATTAACATAGCCTGATAAATAAAAATAAGCCTCATCGGTAAAAAATGTTTTTTCAAAAGCACCACTATTTTCTTCTTGAAAATTGTTTAAAAACCATTCACAAAAATTAAGTCTTTGGAGAACGTCATTGGGAAGGAGTTCATGAATAGCCGTAACACGATAAGGGTATAGATGCAGATCCTTTTTCAAAAGTGTTTGACATGTACTGTAGCATAAATCCGTTTGCTGAATTTGTTGAGATAAATGCCTAATAGAAGGTGAAGGATTATTTTCCATAATTTGTCGCGCTTCTTTAATAACCTCATTCGATCGTTTCGTTGGTCTTCCAGCCCCTTTTTTATGTTGAACAGAACCAGTCTGACGAAATTTATCAATTAGGTATTGTGACCCAGTACGAAAATTATGAAAGGTCACCGCAACATCAGGAAACTCGGTTCGAAATTCATCAAAGCAGTCATGCATAGAGTAATTCCACACACCGCCTATTTTGTTTCCATTTCTAAAAAAACTTTTAACAATAAAAATTTGTTGTGCTTCACTAAACATTTTTACTGTAGAACTTTCAATCCGGCAACAAAGCTTCACCAAAACTTGATACGCTGAAAAATAAAAAAAAAATAAAAAATAAAATCATATCCTGCAAATAGCACTTTATAATAGTCAAAAGACGACTCCCCGGAGAAATATTAGTTAAAGCAATAGTAACCTACCTTCAAATAACTGCAAAAATTACAAAATTTCTCCAATTTTTAAACTTTACAAATACACAAATTCAAATAAGACGTAAATGTCATAAAACAATCATGTCATCTTATCTACGCAGTACGGCCATGATGCTTTTAAAATGCATGGCCTCCCTTGAGCAAAATAATTAAAAATCACTCGTTACAAGTTTCGACAAAGGCGCAAACTTGCAAAAATTACGCGAACGAAATTTGCATGTTAAAACTTCTCCAGTTTTGCTTCGTATCTGTACTATTCCTGCCTAAAAATATTTGTTTACTTAACAAAACAGAATATAAGCAGTTAGAAATATTTAAAAATAATAATATTTGTAAAAGCTGGTAATTTTTTTTTAAAAATCAAAAAAATCATGATTTTTATCAACTCTGGACAGAAGCGATATCGTCTGTTGGAGAAGAAATTACTTAAGAAGCATCCGAAAAGCCAGAGAAGAAAATATTTTACCTAGACGAAACATGGCTAAATGATGGTCACACTGTGACTAAATTTTGGCAGGATGAAAGTATTAAAAGTTCAAGGCAAGCTTTTTTGGAAGAATTGTCCACAGGATTAAGACCGCCATCTGGAAAAGAACATCGACTTATCATAACCCATATTGGAAGATCTGAAGGCTTCGTTAAAGGTGGTCTACTGATGTTCCAATCTAAAAATACAGGAGACTATCACGAAGATATGAATGGCGATGGCTTTGAAGAATGGTTCGAGCAAATGTTGGATCTTATACCAAAAGATGAAATAATTGTATTGGATAATGCAAGTTATCACTCTAGGCTGACGGAAAAATTACCGACAAGTGCGTGGCGTAAAAGTTAAATAACAGAATGGATAAGTTTAAGACAAATAGAATTTCCATTAGATTCCTTAAAAAAATAACTACCTATTGGTACTACCCAATTTACATAAAAATGTATTTAAAAAATATGTAGTCGACGAAATGGCAAAGTTACGAGGAATATCTGTGCTCAGACTCCCTCCTTACCACTGCGAATTAAACCCGATCGAACTTATATGGGCTCAAATAAAGACAGACGTCGCCAGGAAAAACACAACTTATAAAATGGTGGATTTAAAAAGACTCTTTAATAAAGCTATGGCTAAAATCAATGCGGAAAGGTGGAAAAAGTGTATCGATCATGTGATAGAAGCCAAAATGTGGCTTCTCCGCATCGGACTATATATATTATTATATATTATATCTTGTTTATATCTAATTATATTATGTAAATAGTACCTCCCATTGTTATTTATTAGTTAATAGAATGTTTTAAATGTTTTCATATGTTATAAATACCTACGAATATAATATAATACAATTTTGAGAGAATATGCATATTTAAGATTTTTAATTTAAAAACTTCCCCAATACACGCTCCTGGGTAAGGGATTTTTCCACTAACAATGGTAAATCCTCAAATCTAACAATACCTTGCGATAAATTCACGGTGGACCTACCTAAAGAACGCTTATTATTTGGATCCTTTAATGTAAAAACAATAGATTTTGGTGTTTAAATTGTTCTTGGTACCCCGGTATGCGTTGAGCATATTTAATGAGCTTTTATTACTTCGCGCCATTTAAAGATAAACTATAGTGTTAGAAATAAAGGGACGGTAACATCTTTAAAGTTGCATGGTAGAGGAAATTAATGTCGTACTTGTTATATTTCACAATTTAATTTAGTTTTCCGACACGTGTTTTAACCCTTGCGGATCATTAAGCTGGATTTATAAACTCGAAGCCGGCGTCGGCGCTCGCGCTGGCGTGGGCGCTGGGAGTTAAACAAGTGAATCGTAATAGAGTGATTTATTAGGTTTGTGTAAAACATTAATTATGTTATTTGGCTTTTGGAAATAATCTCTCTCGGTCCAGTTACTTTTACTTAATTAACAAAATTGCCATGCATTTAATTTATAATTATTAGTACTCACAAATAAATCTCATTAAATCAGAAAAAGTGGCAAACAAGCTCAGGCTTTGTTCGTCAATATAAAAAAATACAGACACAAATTAGTTTTTTTTTTAACTAAGCAGAATTAATTATAGCTTCTTTTTCATTAATGACAATTATTTTTATATTATAATATTTTCTTTTGTCGAATACTCTAAGCAAATTAGATTTTGGTTGATTGTGTCCTATTTATATTATGTATTTAGACCGCCATTAATCAACTTGGAGCTTTAATTTTAATTCACCCTCCTTTGCCAGTACTAATGCGCTTTTACTTTCCAACGCATTAAAATACGTTACTAGACCGAAAAGTGTGTGGGCGTATGTTTGTATGCGTTACACAACTGAAAACCGTACATTGTACCGTCCGGTTCGTGCGCAGAAGAAGAAAAGCGTTCCAACTAACCCGTGACGGTTTATCGTACGATCCTTGCTGGCGTTCCAACATTGTCAAGGACCGTTCGCGAATCGGTTTCTGTACGGTCATTTCGATACTTGGTTGAAAGCATGTACTGTTTGGACTGACTTGCGCATTAGTCCGTTTGTCTATTTGTCAAGTGCTCCTGGTTTATTTATTTTTGCTATGTCATTATTCTCTCCTTGTTTGTTTACTAGTTTTGACATTACAAGATAAAATCATTTTTTGAATTAAAAAATGTGAATATGACGAAGGAGACAGTGATTTTCTATCGAATGGTTAATTTTCTGATGATGATTTAGAGGTTTTAAACGAACTGTGAGTTAAAAATGAAGAATATTTAAGTAAGCAAAAGAAATTTTATGAATAAAATATCAAAATCACCATCTTAAACAGTTTCTATTTCAAAAAATATCCTGACACTTTGTTTACATTTAAAAGTAAGGTTAGTTTCACAAAGACGCTTCATATATCGGTTCAAAAACCGTTCCAACGCATGTCTATTTTTGTACGGTCACGAAACCATGCAAAGTTAACGCCTGCGCACAAAGTCGATCCCAACACTGCCGTCCTAAGGAAGAAGGTCCTATCTGCTGTAACTTTACTAAGGATAATTGTCCTATCTGCTGTAAATTCAAAGTACGTTTACTAGTTTTAATTTTCTAATAGCCATATGATTTAAACACACATTTCAATTATGTATGGCAAATTTAAACCTTTACGAGTAAATACAGGGAAAGGCTTTCAAAAATGGGTAAAAGTCGAATTATCTCAAAACCAATATTTTGCAGATATGACCTTCTTCCTTAGGGCGGCAGAACAGTTTCGTGGCGGTTTTGGGATGGTACAAAAATTGGGTGTTGGATCAAACCTATAAACTTCGTTGGCGTTCGCGCTGGCGCCGGCTGGCGTGCAACATAAACCATCTTTATCTTTCCAGCGCCGGCGTTCATAAAAAATCCGTAGCGCCGCGTCATAACCAATGGGATTTTATCATTTCTGTCAAGTCATCGTTGGCATCTGCCAAACTGTCAATGGCCAATCGTCATTTTAATTTTACTACCCCTAAGACACCAAGTAACTTCTTCTGCCTTGCTAAACCCATTTATTTAACTCTTTCTTTTTGTTCTAATAACTGGCTAGAGAAAACACCACCCAGAGTACAAACTAAAAATGTCAGAACTGTCAGATTATGTTTTTGTTTGTCAACACTGCGAACGCGAACGCCAAGTTTATAAATGCCCACTATGCATGTCTAAGACGAGCGCTGGCGCCGACGCCGGCGAGAGTTTATAAATCCACCTTTATCAAAGGCATAAAAGAGAATAATAAATTATACATGTCATTAAAATAAAAATTGACAGATGATGGGTTATTTTGGTCCTTAATTTACAAGTATTGGCCAAAGGTAGAATTAAATTACAGGTGTGATTATAGAGGTAGTTACATCTAAGTAATAAAATTAAGAAAATGATATTGTGTATACCGGGTGTTGCATCGTCGAGCGGGACATAGGAAATCCCATGTAATTTTAAATGGGGTCAATTATTGGCTTCCCTAATTATTTTAGAGAAAAATTCTATTTAGGTTTATTAAAGAGCACTAAAACCCACATTCAAAAGAATAACTTTAGATATTTTTGATGAGGCCCGTTTACGGGTTATCGCCGATTTCTTTTTAACTATTTCTCCTTTTTATGGCCCCGTATTTGCGGGCACCAGTCAAGGTAAAAGATGACTGTCAAATAAAGTTGTCATTTTGAAATGTGTGCTTTATTGTTATAAAAACTCGTACATCGAAAATATTAGCCATGAATTACACTTCTGAAGAAAAAATATTGATGATTAAATGGTATTATCAAGGAAATAGTTATCAAAATGTGTCAGACATGTTTGCTGCTCTGTATCCGAGTAGACCGATACCTGCAAAATCTACAGTCGAAAGGACTATCAAGAAATTTGAGACAAAAGGCACTGTAATAAATAACTGCAGATGTGAAGAAAGGCAGGAACAAAGAAGAGATGCAAGAAATGATAGGGACTTGCAAGTTTTATTGTGCGTGGAAGAAAATGATGGGAAGATCAGCACAAGGAAACTTGAGGATGACATAGGATTAGATCACACCACAGCGTTACGAGCTTTGAAACGACATAAATATTATTCATACAAATATGAAAAGCACCAAGAGCTAAGAGATAGGGACGAAATACGACGACAGGAGTTTTGTTTTGGTATGATGGAAAGAGCAAACATGGATAGGGAATTTTTAAAAAACATTTGTTTCACTGACGAATGCACATTTACCTTAAACAATGAACCCAATGTTCAAAATTATCGATATTGGAGCAAAGAAAACCAACACAGGTTTGTGGAAACAAGGACGCAATATCCACAAAAAGTTAATGTATGGGCTGGGATTTTCGGAGAAAATATTATCGGGCCATTATTTCTTACACGAAATTTAAATGCAGAATATTTTTTGGAACTACTTGAAGATCATATTTTACCTACTTTACATGATGCCGCCAGGGAAAATCAGGAAGTTTGGTACCAAATGGATGGCTGCCCGGCACATAGTACCCTGGCTGTCCGGGAATATTTAAACCGTGCTTTTAATGGAAATGTTATTGGCTTAAATCATACAGTAAATTGGCCAGCCAGGTCTCCTGATTTATCGCCAAATGATTTCTTTCTCTGGGGCCATTTAAAAAACAGGATGTACAAAGATAAAAAATACCCAAATCTAGACGAGTTAAAAAATGCTATTTCTGCCGAATGCAATAGAATTTCAGTTTACCAACTAGCGAATGTAAGAAGAGAATTTTATGATCGCCTCGGTTATTGTCTAGCAGTCAATGGAGGAATATTTGAACATCTTCTTAAATCCTAAAGTTCTAACAATTTAATAGTACCTACCTATTAATTAGTAAAATATTGAAACATGTAAAATATCATAATTAACCTTGTAATTGGATACTTTATTTTAGTTTTATTCAGATTAATTTGTACTCATAAATACACCTTTAATATTTTCGATGTACGAGTTTTTATAACAATAAAGCACACATTTCAAAATGACAACTTTATTTGACAGTCATCTTTTACCTTGACTGGTGCCCGCAAATACGGGGCCCTAAAAAGGAGAAATAGTTAATAAGAAATCGGCGATAACCCGTAAACGGGCTCATCAAAAATATCTAAAGTTATTCTTTTGAATGTGGGTTTTAGTGCTCTTTAATAAACCTAAATAGAATTTTTCTCTAAAATAATTAGGGAAGCCAATAATTGACCCCATTTAAAATTACATGGGATTTCCTATGTCCCGCTCGACGATGCAACACCCGGTATAATTATGGGTGTTTTCTCGTTCGTAATTATTGACAGTGTTTATTGCATAGATATTTATCTTAAGTTATTAGACTATTAAGTATTAGATTAGCACCTGAAGGTATTTCAATTTGATTATTAACAACATTACATCGATTTTTTAAGGCTATAAGTATAACATAAACACCGTCAGGTTATTTACATTTTGTATAATAACAATGTATATTTTAGAATATGCCGAAGCCGATTGCTTTTTTTGTTTTACAAACTTAATGTCAGAGATTCGAGACTTCTTTATAAAAACTTTAGACGAGACTGATCATGGCATCAATAAAATGATGAGCAGGATGCTGGTACAACTCAGGAATAACGATTTGGATGTTTGGTTAAGGTTTCAACAGATGGAATTAAAACCACAGTATTACAGCTTCAGGTAAAAACCACAATGCTAATGCCGGTTCTACACTGACAATTTTTCGTGAATCAAGCCATGAAGTCGCTTTGCGAATAAATTTAAATAATATAAAACCTCAAATAAATTCAAGAATTTCTTCCCACAGATTATGCTGGTATTACTGAAATTCTCTTCGCGAAATTTACTACTTGGGATCTCTGTTTTTTTTTTTTTAAGTTAGGAATGCTCCTGCGACTTCATTTCAATATTCGCAAGTGTCTAGGTTTTATCACTTGTAGAAATTGTGAAATTGACTTTTGCCCTGATTATTCGTATTTCCGCTTGTTTGATTTAAAAAGTTTTTATACTGCAAAATTTTTGCGCCTGTTCCATTGATTGTGATATTGATTGGTTGATTGATATCCTCACTACTATTGGTGCCTCTCTACTATGGGATTGGACCAACAGGGGCCAGTCTTTCGGTAGTTTGTACGTACTGTTTGGTCTAGATCTCGTGTGGGAGTCCGTGATTAATGGGTTTGTCGATACGTCCGTGCGTCTGTAATAGCCTGTAATAATTTTTGTGAAAAATTCATTTATTGTCTGCATACGAAAGTCTTGATAAAGAATGCGATTCATCGTGTACCTGGGTACATCCGCAATAATTTTTAGCGCCCTGTTTTGTATTACCTACCTGGAACTTATTAAGCTCCGTTCTGCTTATGTTGTACCATGAAGGTGCACCGGCCTGACTAACAACTTGTAGAGGTTGACCTTAGTCCTATTACCAAGTCTACCACCTGTAAAGCAGGGGGTAGATAGAGCGTAATTGATGCAATGCTAGCTTTATTCTATTAATTGAATTGCGCCTCAAGTTCAGTCGTTGATCAAATATAAGTCCCAGGTATTTTACCTCCTGGCACCAGTTCACCTGGACTCCGTTGACACGAAGCCTTCTCTCAGGCCTACTAACATTGCTTTTAGAAAAATAAATAGCCTTCGTCTTGGAGGGATTCAAGTGAATCTTTCAAGCCGACAGCCATTTCTCTAGCTTGATTATGTGGCGCTGCATCCGGCTGACGACAAGTCGCGGCTGTTTGCCAGTTGAAGTGATTGCGGTATACAGCGTCGGAAAGAGAGAGGTGAACCTTGCGGTACTCCCACCCTGATGTGTTTATTCAAAGGAATTGCGTTTTCTGACAAGACAGCAAAACTTCTATTCTCCAAAAAAAAAAGCTACCACCTTGATTAAGTAGTTCGGAGTTCCGAGTCTTATCAATTTAACAAGAGACCATCATGCCAGACCTTATCGAATGCTTTGCTTACGTTACGCACAAACACAAAGTCATTCAGTCTATTCAAAATTGGGTTTTCTGTGATTTTCCCAAGACTCGACAGCAGGCTGATCGACCTGTAGCTAGGCGGCGCCGTAGGGTCCTCACTTTTTATATATTTGGATGACTTTTGCATGCTTCTAGGAGGACGAAAAGTGACCCTCTTTGATTATTGCCTGGGGTATGCTTAATATGTTTCCCAAAGCTTTGTCAGGTAGATTTCGCAACGCCGCATTCTTTAAACCGTCAAAACCCGGGGCTTTTCTAATATTCAATACGCTTAAAAGGACTTTGCCTCGTCTAAGGTGACTTGTGGAAAGGCCTGAAACGGGAAATTCATTGATTTATAAATTTGTATCGTCCTTGAGACCCTTTCATCTCTAAACGCGTCATTGGCCGGGTTTTCGCTGAATTGATCGCAGAGTTTGTCCTCGAGCAATTCAACTTTATCTTTGGCATCGATTAAAACAACATCTGTTTCCTGATTTACCAGGTGAGACATGGGTGCTCGTGCGCCTCTAGTTAAAGTCCTCGTCATTCTATAGATGGAATTATCCTCTATAGATGGACTTTGGAACTTCTTGTCCCAGAGGTTCGACTGCCGTTCGAGCAACAATTCCCTGACTACCCCAGCCGCCCGATTGGCCTCCGCCTTGATGCGAGGATCTCCAGTGCGATACGCCCTGTTCTTTAACCGGTTTTTAATTTTGATTTCATTTTTAATTTCATGTGTCAAATCCCGTATTTTGAATACCTGGACGTCTTCGTAACGGAAGCTTGGGCTAACGCTGCGTTGATGTCATCTGTGATCTGTGTAACCGCATTGTCAATGTCTAATGAGCTCTGCAGAGGTTGTAACGCCTCTAAATTTTTCATTATTCTGCTGTACCTGTGCCAATTTGTTGAGGTGTGGGTAACAAAACCTCTACCTTTTTCAAGTGGATTACCCACTTCCAAAATGACCGGTATGTGATCGGAGCTCAGATCACAAATGGTTGTGAAAATTAAACGGCATTCTTTACCACAAAGACGTCCAAGATATCCGGAAGGCCCCGCGTAAAGCAATGCGTGGGCTCCTCCGGCGGTAGAATGTGGTAGTTTAAAGCTTCAGAGAATTCATATAGGGTGCGACCTCTTTGGTTTGTAGCTCTACATCCCCAAATCCTGTTTTTCGCGTTTAGGTCACCCCCTATAATCATTCGGTTGTTATTACCAAATATTTTTTGTAAGCAGTTGCCTGTGAAATCTACCGACGGACTACAGTAAACTAATCCCAAGTGTACTCGTTGATCATTTTTAAATCGTATGGAGATGAAAGTCCCTTCAATATGGGCACAGTTGATAGGACCTGGCATACCTTGAGCTGAAATGTGTTTCTTAATCAGGATCACAGTTTCGCCCCCGCGTCTACCGGGGCGATCGTTCCTAAATACGGTATAATTCGGGAACGAAAATCTATCTCCCTTTAACCACGTCTCCTGGATAAGAAACACATGTATCTCATTTCTCTCGACGAACTCAATAAGTTCGAGTTTCCGTTGCTTGATGGAATTGACATTGAATGTAGCGAGTTTAATATATGCCGTCTCCGGTTGCGCCGTCATTTAACCTGCGGTTTTTTGAAAGGCACTGAGCACAGATTTTAGTTGAGTCTCCATAATTTTGGAGAACTGAACCAGGAAGCTTTGCATTGTAGCTTGCATAGCTGCCTCCATTGCGTTTGGTGCTGGTTTTTCCCCTTGGGACGAGTTGGTTTTATTAGCATTGGCGATGGCTGGCCAATTTAGCATTATCTTGCTTACCCCAGCGAAAATTGTTTCTCGGTGTAATGTTTCTGGCATTGTTTGCCACATTTTTACTCAAATTGTTTGGGTGCCTTGGACAACCCTGATAGTTTGCCGGGTGGGCACCCTCGCAATTTGAGCATTTCGCTTTTTCTTCACGCGGTTTAGTGCATTGGTAAGAAAAATGGATTTTTCAGATTTAGGCAGGAAAACCAACACCAAAGGCAATGGTGTCCCGCTGCGACTGTGCCAACGAATTACACGCGTAGGATGAAAACCTAATTCTTTCAGGTCATCGTTGATCTTATCCTCTGTCCAGGTTTCGAATGCAGCTCTTTTTCGTCCTGGAACCTGAACGAGTGGTGATATAATTGATTTGCAACTAAAAATTTTGTTATCTTGTGAAAATCTGCTGGTGTAGGTGGATGTATTTTTACATCTCTGGCAAAGTAACAGCGCGGCCATAATCAACTTTTATTGACTTCAGGCGAGCAGAAATTTCATTATATCTGTGTTTGTCTCTGATGACGATGGGAGGGACAGGTAATTTCGGCGGTCCGGTCTCCGAAACGTCATCAGTGAGATTTTGGGCTGCGTTGTGGTCTGTACCTCTGCTTGGCTACCTGATACTTTTTGAGTAATTGGTTGTGTCACTTTTTGTGATAAATGATTGCTGAGGGCTTTATTACTTGTTTTTGGTAGGTTAGGCCAAGCAAATGAACCGGCTTTTTATTGCCTAACTTATTTTCTAATTCAGGTGTCTTATTTGTCCTTTTTCGCGTTCGTCTAGTCTTTTGACTGGACCATTGCTCGCTATTATAATCCGAGTCAGATACTGAGTCTACCTCCATATCCGAACCTGGTTTAGAGATTTCAATTAAGTTAATATTGACTTGTTTGCTGTTTAATTTGCGAACAATGGCAGCTTTTTTGTTAGTTGTTGGTAACGTGCTTGCTTTGTCATAAATCGAGTCTATTTTCGCGTTTAAAATTAAATTTGATTTTTGAGACATTGTGTCATTGTCATTGTCCTTTTGTAATTTATATCTATCGATATCGGCCTTCAGCTTCCTTATGGTATTTTTAAGCTCATTAATTTCAACTGACTTCCTAGTACGTTCCTCCTTCAACGTCCTGATTCTATTTAACCATTCGGCGTTGTTAAAATCCATCACCTTCCTCCATTTGGCCTCCAAACTTTTCTCACATTCCGCAAATCTATCCTCTGTAGACAGCTGGACCTCGGCTGGGGACACTACCTCATCGTCTGAACCTGGCAACTTGGTATTATTGAGGCGGGAGGCATCCCCCCGCTTCGTAGTTCCATAAAATTAGAAATAAAATTATATTTGACTTTTTTTGACAGCCGTTGGGTTAATAAATATTCGATACTTTATACTTGATAAATGTCGAGAGATAATATAAATGTCACTGTCAGCGACTGCACACCACGAGACTTGAAGTGCGACTACATTTATAGCTAAAACTCTTAATTCTAATTATATTTTTAGTTGTTGTAGGTAAAATGTTATACAACTTTGGAGCTAAATGGTTAAAAGATTTTAAATTTAAAGTTTTATGATTAACCAGCATTACTAAGTGCCTGTTTAAATTATTTCCTGTTTGATGAAGATGGCGTATTTCTATTTTTTCTTTTTTGTGCGTCGATAAAATATATAATTTTTGCACATTGAAAACTCTTTCATTATACAATAGATTATGTAGGTAGTATATGGTTTACTTTTTCAATGAATCGCCTTCAGAATGTAGTTTTGGACAGGGTTGGGCAAAATTTGATTTTTATTGATTTTATAAAAAATTTAACATTTTTCTCTCTTTTCAAATTAATACAAATTATTTTAATGTCGGTCTAACATTATAGTAGGTCTAAATTCTACCCAAAATATTGTTAGAACGCGCTTCTTGCAAGAAAATTCCTGTCGCGACTTGATGTATTATATACCTACTACTTTTTTATTTCTTAAAAGCGCGAGTTCTATATACTGTTGATTTTTGAAAATATTTTTTTAATATGTTATATTGTTCATTGTTCTGAATTAAAAATAAATAGTTTCATTAAATCATGATTTTTTTTTAAATAAAGTGATTTAAATCATGATTTAAAAAAAAATCACTTGATTTAAATCAGCCCAACCCTGGTTTTGGACAATTTGCAAAGTTCTTAATATGCTTTTATATGTCCCTCCCCACACCAATATACCATAACGCAGTATAGATTCTACCAGGGATTTATAGATTAAAACAGACAAGTTGGTATTTAAAATTTCCCTCAGGATGTAGAACTTATTTACTGATTTACGGATTTTAGATAGTATATTATTGCTAATGTGCACATTTAAGGTTTTGATCTATAATTATTCCAAGATATTAATTTCGCTCATTCTTTAGTTTCCTCCCTTGTTACCCCTTTAAATATTAAGCCGTATCGTCAGCATAGTAAATAGTTTCACCCTCAAGCTCTATGTTAAGTAGTAAGTTAATATATGTAATAAAGAGGATAGGTCCAAGAATTGTACCTTGTTGTATGCCGGTTTTAATTGTTTCTGGACTACTGGTTATATTATTAATTTTGATGGATTGAGATCGATCTGATAAGTAATTGTTAAAAATTGTCTACTGTGCCTCTGATCCCATAATGTTCTAAAATATCCATAAGCTTTTTGTGTGGTACCGTGTCAAACTCCTTTGCAAGATCCATAAAGACAACAATTGTTATCTATATTTGTGGAGATTTTAAAGGCAAGGTGTTGTATAGCATTGGTGGTGCTAATACCCTCAGTAAAACCAAATTGATTTTTTGATAATATATTTTTGTCATTGAGAAACTTGACAAGTCTGTGCAGTTTCAACTCACTTACCTTCAGTTAAGCCAAATATTTTTAAAATATGAATCTTTAGCGGCTCATTAATTTTCATATTTTAAGTTTTCGGTAATCTATGGTAAACTGCGAGATATATGCTCCATTCCACAATTATTCGTTGATTTCTCGACCGCAATAAAATTTAAATGACAACCCTCAGTCGTAATCCCAACCATAAATAAGTTGCCTGACAAATATCTATTGTGTAGGCACCGGACCTTTTGAAAGGGTATAGGTCCTGATTACCTCTACTAATTTCAATAGTTTAGGTTAGCTATTTTCAACAAAACAACAAATATAAAATAATAGGTAAGTGTCTGTATTTTAATCATGTAATTAAATAGCTATTAAATTTATAAAAAATACTAATCTACAATATTATAATAATGCAATATTTAACTTAACCTACTCTATATTTAGCTCTGTTTCACTATCACTATCGTCTTCATTTATGCCTAAACTAATTACTAAGGGCCTTACGTTACTATTAATTATTGGATGGATGGGTTTGGTCATTATTTCTTTTACTGTCGTTAATGCAACTTGGGTCAAAATACTCGTTTCACTAAAACCTGCACTCCTGTCATACCCTTTTTCTAAAAGGGTACAGTAAACGTTCTTTATGATGTTTTTGGCATCAAGTGATAAATGCTTTTTCTTCGTTACACCATAACTTCCGGAAGCAATATTATCTGAAGTTTCGCACAGATCTGACATATTTTGGATGCTCGATAACACACACGAAAATACCTTTAATGCACAGCTTGACAAACACCAAACGACTGATGAACTAAGATGAAAAGACTCTGCTTTATATTGAACACCTGCAATTTGCCATTAACCTACCTAATATACCAATATAATAACATAATTAATAGTAACGTAAGGCCCTTAATAATTAGTTTAGGCATAGATGATATTATAATATTGTAGATTAGTATTTTTGTATAAATATTAATAGCTATTTAATTACATGATGCAAATAAAGATACTTACCTATTATTTTATATTTGTTGTTTTGTTGAAAATAGCTAACCTAAACTATTTAAATTAGTAGGTAATCAGGACCTGTACCCTTTCAAAAGGCACTTATTTATGGCTGGGTTTAAATTTTATTGCGGTCGGGAAATCAACGAATTATTGTGGAATGAAGCATACAAAAATTGCACACCAATTGGACACATTGTGTATTTAAAATTGCAATCATTACCAATTTTAGGTGGATAACTTTACTGTTATCTCAAGAATTTCCTTTGCCAGATGTATTAAGAATATGGGACTCATTGTTCTCAGATGAAAATCGCTTCGATTTTCTTATTTATGTATGCTGTGCGATGATTGTGTAAGTATTATCAGTATGAATAATAGACGTGTTTTGGACTTCCTTTGTTATTATTTATTTCATCACGATGGTTCAACTGATCTCCAATCGCATTTAGATGATTACTGAAGAGCATGACCGCTTACATTTACGTAATAAGTTGCCATTTAAAAAAAAAGGTTGGGGTAGTTACAGGTTAAGGGGCTGAAACTATTACAGAAAGATGAACAACAATTATATGAATACTGTGAATAACAATGAAAGTCTAAAACACGTCTATCTAACGTACAAACAAATATTATCAGTTGTATCATATTAAGACCTCGAGGGATACAATGTTCAGGCGTCACTGTCTTATAAGATCCATAGTGCCGTCAACGTTTAATAAGCATTAATTCCGATTTGATAAAAATAAAATATTTTTTAACTTTTACTGAAATTATATAGGGCGTCCGGAAATGACGATGACAAATTTTAACATAAAAAAATATGAAGTAAAGTTCATATTAACATAGGTCCGCAAATTCCTTCATACGGAGCTACAGGCCCTTGAACATGGTGTCATCAGTGTTTCTACATTGAAGAGGGTAACTGAAAAAATATGTGAACAAAATATAATGGGTCTCCCAAAAGTCCCGCATAAAATTAATATCAATTAAAGGAAAACGATCTAGAAAAAATGCTCGGACCCGTAAATTATTATTTTTAATTGTGCATTTTTTGACATAAAAAAGTATTATACAGGGTGTCTCATAGAACAGTTGTCACGTCTTTAACAATTTTTTTTAAATGAAATGCCTAATTTTTTATTAGGTTTTCTCAAATTCTACGAGAAATTCTAACTATTTTTTTATGTAGGACTTGCTATCCCGATTTTCAACATGTTAAATAAATCAGGTATCTTACTGTCATCAACTGTCCTTAATTATGTCAACACTGACTTTAACTTAAGTAATTTGTCAATTATAAACATACCCTGAGATTGCTAGATTCCATTCAAAGAAGAGCCATTCGCTTGATCGGTGACCATAGTCTGACAAACAACCTGGAAAGCCTTGAACATCGAAGGCAGGTTGGCGACTTGAGTCTATTTTACAAATATTTTCTTGGCAAGTGTTCAACTGAGATTGCCCGCTTGATACCACCCAGAGCGGTACATGGTAGAAATACACGACGAGCCACTACAGCCCACTAGTACGTGGTTCAGCTTAGTGTCCCTCGAACGACACTGTTTCAAAATTCTTTCATCTGGAGAACATCACTCTGGAACGACCTCCCTGAGATCGTGTTCCCCAACGAGTATAATCTCCAAAGATTCAAGACCAATGTGAATCGTTTCCTGCGCACACGCACCCCTCCTAATGCGCCTTAAAGGATTTAGCCTGTAGTGCTGTGCCATCATAAAAAAAAAAAATTACCTAAAAATGTTAATAGAAAAGCAGCCCATCGAAATTTTAATTATGTTGGGGTATGGGGACAAAATAAGAAGTCAAGCTGAGGTTTGTACTTTGTTTAACGAAAAGTATCCAGAAAACCAAATTACTCAGTCGACTGTAAGTACGGTATTCCATAAATTTGAAGAGCATGGTACAGTTAGAGATTTACCTAGAAGCGGTCGACCACTCGTTCTAACCGAGGATAAAAAAATCGATTTAATGTTATCGCTTACTGAAAACCCCCACTCTTCAGTTGTTACTTTGGCGTTAAATAATGAAGCTACTTGTAGTACAGTACATCGATTTTTTAATAGCGAAAAATTACATCCTTATAAACCTCTTCTTGTACAGGAACTACTAGAAGATGACTGTGATAGACGGCTTGAATTTTGCGAAGAAATGATGATAAGGATTGATACTAATAATGCCTTTTCAAGTAATATTTTATTTTCTGATGGAGCTACATTTTGCCTGAACGGGCAAGTTAATACACAAAATTATCGATTCTGGTCTCATGATAATCCGCGATGGTTACTTGAGACGCACACTCAATATGCTGGTAAGGTTAATGTCTGGGCAGGCATAATAAATAATAGAATTTGGGACCTTATTTTTTTCAAGAGAACCTTACCGCTGAATATTATTTGTATTTTTTAACATTTGATTTAATTCCGACATTAGCAGTTCTTTTTCCTAACCAGATGGATTCAGATATTCCAAATGAGATGGTATGGTTTTAACAAGATGGTGCCCCTCCACACTTTGGCGTGGAGGTCCGAAGGTACCTAGATGAAACCTTTACAAACCGTTGGATTGGTCGTAGGGGTACTATTGAGTGGCCACCTAGGTCGCCGGATTTAACACCGCTGGACTATTTTCTTTGGGGTTATTTAAAGGAAAGAGTGTACCGAAACAGACCTAACAACTTCTCAAAGAAAGAATAAGGGCAGAAACAAATAGAATACCTCCTGATTTTATAAGGAATGCAGTAAACGGATTTTACCATCGCCTAGGGGCGTGTCAGGTAGAAGGCGGTGGACATTTCCAGCATTTGTTGCGCTTTTAGAATTTTCATTTTAGTAATACATAACAAATTTTTATGGATAACCTTTTTGTTTCAATTTTTAAATTAAATGTCAATATGTTGGAAACAGCTGAAAATCGGGATAGCAAGTCCTACATAAAAAATATTTAGAATTTGTCGTAGAATTTGAAAACCTAATAAAAAATTAGTCATTTCATTTAAAAAAATTGTCAAAGACGTGACAACCGTTCTATGAGACACCCTGTATAATATTTTTTATGTCAAAAAATGCACAATTAAAAATAATAATTTACGGGTCCGAGCATTTTTCCTAGATCGTTTTCCTTTAATTGATAATAATTTTATGCGGGACTTTTGGGAGACCCCGTATATTAAATAAATACAAACGAAAAAATGAACATAAACTATGATTTCGGCATAATAACATATACCTAGGTCAGCTATACTCTAAGTGTGTTCCGCGGAACCCTAGGGTTCCGCGATACCTCTGTAGGGGTTCCTCAAGAATTTAGAAAAAAAATCAAAGCACCTCTCTCTGGTCGAACGTTTTGACTCCGCGGCCGCGCGTAGGTATATTTATTTATTTATTTGTATTTGTATAAACATGTGTTACAATAGCTGGTACAATATCTCATAAGTTTGGTATCAACATGTATACTTGTGAGCGCGCAGTCCCTTTGATAAAAGCCGCCTCTGAATTGTTTACAACGCAATTTTTATATTTCTCTTTTTATTTTTGCTTTTTGTTTATCAAAGGCGCCGACTCGAGTATTTTCGAGAATATTCGAGATCGAGTCTAGGACTAAGTATAAAAGCGGCGATCGCGCGTCGCGCCTCGTCAGTCAGTTGACGATTAGCGTTCGTAGCGATAAGTTCCTACCTACCTACTTACAAGCTCGCTAGCGAGAAACTAGTGTTCATTGTTCTACTGCCTGCTGTATTCTGTTGTCTCAGTTTTATACATTTCTTCATTGTACTAAACTTAGTCTCTTATACGCAGTAACGATTGTGCATTATTTAGACCCCACCATCCTGGCGTGTAACATTATAAATAAAGAAGAATGGAACGTTGGCTTAAAGGTGTTAAACGTGTTGCAACAACATCTTCTAATGACGCTGAATGTTCAAAAGCAGTACGCGCGGAGAATATAGCAATCACCGATCCAGACGATGATGCCACGACGTCAAGCTCAACGGTTTCAAAGACGAAAAAAAGGAAATATGATGAATCATATATCAGTTTCGGATTTGTTTATTCCAACGGCTCACCTCTCTGCATGCTATGTAATAAACTGCTTCCTAATAGTTCCATGGCACCTGCCAAATTGCGCCGACATTTACAAACTGTACACCCCGAGTCTAAAGACAAGAATAAAGAATTTTTTGTTCGTAAAAAAGATAAGTTATTGGAAAGTCAAAAAAATATGATGCATGTAACAAAAACTATCAACGAAAAGGCCACGGAGGCATCATATTTAGTTAGCTATCGCATTGCACAAGCAGGTGAAGCGCACACTATCGCTGAGAATTTAATAAAGCCATGTGTATTAGACATAACAAAATGTATGCTCGATGAAAAATCTGCAAAGCATCTTTCTACTGTGCCGCTATCAAACGATACTGTTTCACGGCGAATCCATGATCTGGCAAGCTACGTCAAACAAGAACTAGTTACACGTCTACAAAAAACACGATTCGCCTTGCAAATGGACGAGTCAACTGATGTCGCTGGTTTGGCTATCTTGCTGGTTATCGTGAGATATCCATATGAAAGTTCTTTTGAAGAAGACATGTTTATGTGTTCACCGCTGCTCACAAACACTACCGGGGAAGAAATTTTTAATAAAATAAATATATTTTTTGAAGAAAATAATCTCAGTTGGAACAATTGCATTGACATTTGTACAGATGGGGCCAAGGCGATGACAGGTAAAACAGCAGGAGCAGTGTCACGAATAAAAAATAAAGCGCCTAATTGTAGTTCCAGCCATTGTATTCTGCATAGACAAGCACTTGCGATGAAGCAAATGCCGTCAAATCTAAAATTAGTTATGGATGAAGCGGTAAAAATAATTAATTTTATCAAATCACGACCACTACAATCCCGATTGTTCTCATTATTGTGTGAAGATTATGGCAGCAAACATAAAACACTGCTGCTCCATACAGAAGTGCGATGGCTGTCTCGGGGTAAAACTTTAACAAGGCTATTTGAACTTAGAGCCGAGTTACAAATGTTTCTTTCAGCAGATACTTCTTTTAATTTGAAGGACCGTTTGTATGATAAAACTTGGTTGTTCCGATTGTCTTTTATGGCGGATATCTTTCAAAAACTGAACGAATTGAATTTATCATTGCAAGGTAAACAGACAACAGTGTTTCAGGCCAATAATAAAATAACTGCCTTCAAAAGAAAATTAGATTTTTGTATTATTTGCGTTGGTAAGAAAGAAATAGAAAGCTTTACGTCACTCAGTGAGTTTGTTAGCGATAACGACTCAGAAATGTTTCAAGATGATGTGTTTGAAGAATTGGTCCAATATCTCAGTTCGATGCGCGCATCTTTAGAAAAGTATTTTCTCGAAGAACAGAATACAAAAATGAAACTGAATTCATGGATTCATAATCCTTTTTTACCCAACTTGGAAAAGCCCGAAAGTATGTCAAACGAGATATATGAATCTCTTTTAGAAATGTCATCAGACACAAGTATGGAGTCACTGTTCAAAACGACGCCTCTCAACGATTTTTGGTGCAGAATCCGTGATGAATATCCAATGCTTGGCAAAATGGCTCTGAATATTCTTCTCCCGTTCCCAACAACATATTTGTGCGAAACAGGATTCTCAACCTATGCAGCCACGAAAACAAAATATCGCAATAGACTGGACGCCGAACCTGATATGAGACTTCAACTGTCTTCTATCAAACCTGATATCAACCAATTGATGAAAACTAAAAAACAGTTTCATACCTCCCATTAGTTAGATTTTTTCTTTTTCAATATCTTCTATTATTGTACTTGCCATGTGGTAAAGTAAGTAATAATTAGTAACTGTTACATTGTACTTTTATTATGCTTATTAATAAAGAATACACTTTTAAAAACTATTGTTTTATTGTAGGGTTCCATCAAGTATTTTGCTTCCCAAAAGGGTTCCGTCACCAAAAAAGTTTGAGAACCGCTGACCTAGGTAAATAAGTAATTAATTTTTTTTTTCTGATTTTGCAAATAGTGATAACAGTTTTGCATTTTGTTTACTTTTTAGTCAAATTCGACGCATTTCTCGGGTTGATTAAAGGAAATTACAAGTTCACTTTTATTTAGATCTTATTCAAGTACGTGGCCAAACTTCAAGGGGTGATTCTTTGAGACGAAAAGTTTACATAAACATAGGTCCGGTAATGCTTCGTTTTCAAGATACAGGGTGTCAAACTTTAAAAAAAGAATTGTTTTTTTGCCAATATCTTAATAATCCTCTAGCCGATTTTGTTCAAATTGGCAGTGTTATTTAGGGTAGTAAGGGGCTAATTTAGCCCTGACCAGATTAAAATTTTTACTTTATTTTGAAGAATGTTTTTTCACACAAGTATGTAGTACCAAAAACAGAAAACAGCCCACGAGCAAATTTGTGCAAATTATCGAATTGTGTGTACAGTGGAAGACTCTTATAAAATTCCAAGAAAGATGAGTTTTGATATTTGTTCTTAATCATAAAGTTTTATTCATAAAGTTTACATTTTCTCAACAATGCCACAATACAATATTCATGTTTGAGATCCAAAGCTACAGGCAGCTTGTCTGGATTTCAGGTTATGAATAGTTCTTTACCATCCGGATACCCAAGAACAAAAAAAGAGAAAAACAAAACAAAGAGACTACAATGATATGTCAAAAACAAATCACATAGCACAAGTTAAATTAGTCCAAAGACAATATCACTAAAGTTAGAATAATTTACTGAAAGTTATTATTAATATCAAATAGAACTTCAAAACACCCTCTAGTACTCATTCAATAAAGGCACCGTACAGGTTATTTGCTGATAATTTATCTTTATCCATCTAGAAATGCCCAACAGGAAAGTATGTAAATTTATAGCAGACTTTAAATTGAAGGGTAACATATTGAACAATTTAGGGCCGATATACATAATGTGCCTCTGCGAGGCAGTATATGAGGCTAGTGGAACGACTAGACACCCACTATTTACAGATCTGGTGTGAACATTGTGCATGATCCTACTTTTGTATTTATTACACTTTTTCATAAACCTAAGAGTACCCTTAACATACAGCTGCCTTACCGATAGGAGGTCAGCCTCCTTAAATAATAAATCTGATGGGTACCTCTTGCTTCTGTTCATGAATATCTTTATTATGTATTTTTGAGTAATATTTAAACGGTGAAGAATGTTACCACAAGTACTACCCCAGACACTCAAGCCATACATTAAAATTGATTCAATCAGAGCCTGGTACGTCATTTTTAAAAGCTTTAAAGATAAAATTTCTCTGAGTTGGTAAAATTTATATATAGTTTTACGAATTTTTTGGGTAATATAGTTAACATGAGTTTCATACCTTAAATTTTTGTCAATGAATACCCCCAGGTATTTTACACTTTCCCTTGCTAATATTGTCTCTTCACATCTACACACTGACATATCCATAACACATTCATAATTATGCACCCTAAGGTCAGGATGGATTACATTTCCTGGATTATTCATAGAAAAGGCGATATGAACAGTTTTCTTTACATTCATTGTTAGAAGATTCTGATCCATCCACAAACGTACTTTGGAGATGTGGTCCTCCGCCCTCTGAAATGTCTCTTGCCAAGATTTGCCTCTAACTAGAATCACTGTATCATCAGCATAGCACACACATTCACTATTTTCATTTGGCAGAACAGAAAAGAGATCATTAATATACAAAGAAAAAAGTGTTGGACCCAGTACGGTACCCTGCGGCACTCCAAATTCCACTGTACCCGTTTTGCTCAAGGAATCATTTATTCTTACTCGCTGGGTTCTATTTTTTAAATAAGACTCAAACAGGCTGAGCGCAAGACCTCGCACTCCAATGTTTTCAAGTTTTTTAAGTAAAATTTGGTGCGCCACAGTGTCGAACGCACGGGCCAAATCCACAAATATACCCAATGTTTTAAATTTGTTATTGTAATTTTGCAATATATAATCTGTGACGTGCACCATAGCTTCCTCCGTGCTTACTCCTGATAGAAACCCATACTGAGACTTGGATAAAATATTGTTCGCATTCAAAAAGCTGTCTAACCTTAGTTTTATACATTTTTCAAATAGCCGGCTAATTGAACTAGTCATAGCAATTGGTCGATAATTTTCCTTGTTCAACTTATCCCCGGTTTTGTAAATTGGAACAATAACAGCCCTTTTGAGGATTTCTGGATATTTACCTTTTTCAAATATTAAATTTATTAGATGTAAGAGTGGTTTCAGAAGGTAAATATGATTATCTTTTAGTAATTTTGGCGGAATATTGTCGTCACCAGGTGATGCTTTAGTTTTTAACGAATTAATAGCGGAAATTAATTCATTTTCAGTTATTGGATTAAAAAACAAAGAGTTTGAGATACGCTTATTTAGAAACCTATAGTTATTTTTTTTAATTTTATTTGCCAAGTCTTTGCCTATAGTACCAAAATATTCCAAAAATATGTCAGCAATTTCCAGGTTTTCATGAGCAAGTTTGTTTTCATTCTTAATGATAGATATTCCCTTACATTTTTTAGTGTCATTAGTCGCATTCTTAATAACCTCCCATGTTTTTTTAATGTCGTTCCTACATATCACTGCACTGCAGATCAATAATTTCCATTTGAAGTTCTGGGGCTAGGGTTTCAATGTCGGTATCAAAAGAATTTTAAAAAATCTTAATTTCATTCGCAATGACATCAAAGTCTGAGAAACGAGTATCAAAATTTATATGCAAATCACTGAAAGCTTCGATTGCAAAATCGACGGGAAACTCAGTCCTAAAAGTGTGGCTGAATATTTCACATGTTTTAAAATTTGTGAAACATTTTTTATGCAATTGTAATTGAAACAATATTATTTTTTGCCGGAACGATTTGATATTAGTGTATAAATCAGGGAGAAGCTGGTTTTCTCCTTGCAACCTCAAATTCAGTTCGTTCATATGTTTTGTCAAATCGACGTAGAATGATAACTTCCACAGCCATTCGCTATTTTGTAATTCGGATGAATTACGATGCTTTTCATTTAAAAAATTCCGATCACTGCTCGAAGTTTAAAGAAGCGCTGAAGAACTTTTCCGCAACTAAGCCAGCGTACGGCAGTATGATATGGTAAATTTTCTCCAATTTCTTTAGTAAACTAGCGGAATTCTCGGTGATTCAGCCAAGTGGATTTGATGACATTAAGAATTGATGTGACTGGTTTTAAAACTTTAGATATATCCAAACATTTCCCGCGCAGAGACTGTTGATGAATGATACAATGTAAGACTAACGGTTTTGCACCACCATCATTTTCTACAGCCTTTGACACAAGAGCGACCACTCCTTTATTTTCACCACACATGTTTTTGCCTCCATGAGTTGTAATAGATTTCAAGTTTTTCCATCGAAAGTTCTTTTTATTAACAGCATTTTCAAGTCCCTTAAAAATGTCAATATCAAGAAATTCTTCATACACTTCATAGCTTTTATCTACTCCTGGAATCAATATCAACACCTGAGCAATATCCGACACATCCGTTGACTCATTCCAGGCCAGAGAAAACCGCTCAAGATGTCCATTTTTGTCAGACAGTTGAGTTGATATATTTTCTGCGATGGCTTCTACCCTCAGAGCCATGATGTTTGCTGACAAACTGACATAAGATTACCTTTTCGGGGCACATTTATTCGGCTACTGTAATTACGCATTCTTTGATCATTTCTCCATCGATGAATGGTTTTCCACGCTTTGCGATTTCAAGAGCCACACGAAAGCTGGCACGAGTTGCAGCCTCTTGTTCAGTATTGAATTTCGTAAACGAAGATTGCTGCGGTTTCAATCGGCGCTTCAAAGCTTTAAATTTTCCTGTCCGCAAACTTCCAGTAGATTTTAAGTAATTTTTAAAATGTTTCGTTTCATAATGATGTTAAACGTTATATTCTTTGAGAACGACTATGGTTTTATTGCAAATCAAACATAGCGCCATCTTACTGGACTCAATTACTAAATATTGAAAGTTCCATTGATCTTTGATTGTTCTGAATTCACTGTCTATTTTTCGCATCTTTTCCATACTAGTAAATCACACACAAAAACAAGTGAAATCAAAATACTGTTACGAAGATGTCTTTTAAACACGCACAAACACGTTTTAAGGAGATACGTACTACTTTATTCCACAACACACAGAATCGCTTCCTTCGCGTTCATTAAGTGGACTGACTCGCGATCGCGCCGCTAAAGTCTGTGCGTTTTAAGAAGTCCGCTAAGCCATAAAACCTCTTGAGCATTATGTCGGTGGCTCTCAAACAATAAATTATATTGAAGGTAATTTTGGATGTTGATGAATTACATTTTCTAAATAAAATAATTTAAAGTAAATAAAAAATTAGTTTAGGTAACGAAAAATAATAATTTTTTAGCTTTTGTAGTATTCAGACAAATTAGTTTTACGAATTCTTTTTTATAAAGTTTTGGTTCTAAAAAGAACCGATTTTGTAGTCTTGCGACAGAACGTACCTACTTGTAGGTAGGTTTTTTTTGTTGATGAAAATATCAAACTGGCATTTAAAACAAAACCTTCTTCATTACCAGCATGTAATATAATATACCTTTTTCCATTACTTGCACGGGTACTTGAATAACAATGCTTTGAGTCATCCTGCCAAGACGTTTTGTTGAAGTTCCGTTTGCAAATACCCATGTTTCGTCAAGAAAAACAACTTGTCTTGACAATTCCGATTTTTTGTTGTTTAAATAATCCCTTAAAAATTGCCATCTTTTCGAAACAACATTGGACAGCTCGCAAAGCAGTTTTCTGTTGTTCGTTTTTTTATATTTGAAACCCATATGTTTTAAGATGATGGACAAACTGTTAGTTCCAATATCGCAAAGTTTTTTCCGCTTTATCTTTTCAAGAATAGCTTTGAGGGTAACATATTCCTTGGCTTTATACATATCATAAACAATATTCCTAATAGAGAGTTTTATCCCTTGGGATAAATCCAAGGTTTTTGAATGGAGTCGAACCCTTTTATATGGTCTGTCCAAATCCTCTTCACTCTTTTTTCGAAGTCTTCTTAAGGTCTTCTCTGAAATGCCGCAAGCATCAGACGTTCGTTTTTGCACTGCCAAAACAGACTCTAACGGGCCCGAGTTATCTTTTTCTAAAGTAAAATAACGTTCCACTTGTAATACCAAACGGCGTTCACCTGGAGATAAATGCCTTCTAGGCGATGTGCCACCTTGCTGAACATTTTCCATAACTTTGCTTAATAACTGATTTTAATTTACACACAATGAGAAACAAACTAAAAGTGAAAAGCACAACTACTTATTTAAAATAAAGTAGAACATACCATCCCGCACTTCAGCAAATTTTAATTATTTCTTGGAAAATAGTAATTATTATGAAGATTTAATTATAATAATCCCAAAATAATGTCATTATCGGAAAAGTATATACCTGACAAAATCTTTAACATATTTAACCATCCCGCACTTGAGCAAATTTTAATTGGTTCTTGGAAAATGGCGATTATTATATAGATTTAACTATAATAATAGCAAAATAATTTAATTATCTATTTAATTATTATTTATGCTCAACGCGTAATTCTAAGATAATTTTGTTTTGAAACCTCTGATTTCGCCCAGTAATAGAATACAGTAAACCAGTGGGATGTTCGGTGTGATCAAGTATAGCGAAGGTGCGAAGATATTGTAACTTACCGACTTACTGTTTTAAAAGCGATAATATCCCTTGGTGATTTAATCCGATATCGGACTTCTTAAAACGCACAGACTTTACTATCTATTTCCGCGTGTAACCACCATATGTCGTCAAGTGTCGCGGTCGTAACGATACAGTACAACACAACAGTGCGAATTTAGCAAGCGTATGCTCGCTCAGGTCGCGTACTCGGCGATAGATATGGCAGGAAAATTAAAACGATATTGGCCCTTGAAACTTACTGGAGTAATCAGTATGGCCCCAAGGCTGAAAAGTTTGGAGATCCCTGTTCTAAGGCATCCAACACCGTTTGAGCAAAAATTATATTTGTAGCCGTTGATCTACCTCTACAGAAGCCGTGCTGTTCCCGAGCAATAGAAGACATCAACGAACTCCCAATATGATTTACACGCTATCGTCTCAAAAAGTTTAGGACTTGTACTCAAAACAGAAGTCGGTCTGTAATTTTTTCATCTGATTGTTTACCAGACTTAAATATAGGAGTAACAAAAGCGTACTTCCACTGCGCAGGAAAAACACCACTCGAAAAACGAAATTCAAGTGCAAATTACTGTTATTAGTGTAATCTGTCAAATCGTTATAATCAACATCAAGTTTAAATACATTTTGAAAATGTGACCTAAATATTTCCATTGTTGACTGCCCATCCGTTCCCGTCTGCCCGTCTAAATGTATACAACTAAGGATACCGCTGCTCCCTCCCCTTCCTTGAAGTAGCAAAATTTCAAAACTTTTTTACGTCATTATTTAAATCATTTTTGACGTTTTAAATATAATTAAGATAACAAATATACTTTAACATATTAAATTGCGATCTCAAGAGAGAAAACTTTTCATAGTGACACCACAAATTAGTTTGTTTATATTTTAGTGACATTTTTTTTTTTCAAAAATTAAATTTTTAAGCTCATTTGAATGCCATTTAGGCAACTTTACACAATTCAGTAAGTCATCAAAAATGCGCTTCGTTTCATTCACGTCCTTAATGAATCCTATAACTCTGACCCAATCAATTGGATAATAAAAGTTGTTTAGACCAATATAATCAGCCCTACCAAAGTCATAAGATTAAGTATCATGATGCAGACTTTCAGACCGAACTGAATAGGGCACATTAACTGCTAAGGCGGGATGGTGCCTATAACAGGAAGTAAGCACTCATGCGCAATGTTCACAGGAACAGACCTAGCATGCGCAAATGCTAACTCTAACATTACATTTTTGACATTTATAATGGTATTCACTTGAAAAAGCTGGTTATAGACAAGCAGGGCCGGCGGAAGCCTATGTAGGGTGCAGGGTACCCACCACCCGAAAATATCTCGGGTGGTGGATCCACCACCTGAAATATGTATGCCTAAATTCCCTTATTTTCTGAATACGAATTGATGGAGGAATTCATGTGTAAAAATTCAAAGTGTGCTGCAGTTTTCGCATTGTCTAATAGAAAATAAGAATTTTTTGCTTTTTTCTGACATTGAAATAAACCACTTGGATATTTTCTTTATTATTATCACTTGTTTTCCTGTTCTTCCTATTTCGAAATGGATTATAACCCAAAAAGTCATGAACCATCTTTTATGACAAAAAATGAGTTTCCCCCACCCCTGAGCCTATACTCTCTACTCAACCCACCACCCGAATTGTAAGTGTTCCGCCGGTGCTGTAGACAAGCCAGTCACTAAGCGATCTAACAGCTTCTCTACCGTCAAACTAAAGTCCCTGTATTGGAAAGTCTGGACACGAGCTATAAAGCCCGTGTGTAAGAAAGAGAACTCTGTGTCCTTTTCTATTTGCTCCTTTTAAGAAATTAATGGCGCCCGGGCGTGCGCGCGGTGTCAGTCTCTCCTGTCATATGATCTTGCGATGTAAATAAAAGTTCGCGTTCGTTAAGGTGGATTTATAAACTCGAAAAGTTGGCGAGGTTGAGGTTCAGTTGGTGTTGGAAATAGGAGTTAAATTTAAACTAAAGGGAACACTCAGTTCTATTTATACACTCGTTCATGTTGTTCATGTAAAGCTGATGTAAGGTTCGAAAACTTCCCGGGTAGTTGGAGATAATCAATTTTTATGCTCGGAATTCGGAATATCTAACCTCACAACTTGACCATAACTTCAACCTCACCAACTTTTCGAGTTTATAAATCCAGCTTTAAACGTCAAAGTGTTTTAAAAATGCATACATGCAGCTATCCCGGTTGCAAAAATAATACCAATCATGGGAGAAAATGTTATATGGCCTCATTTCCCTCGGATGAGAACAGACGTGAGAGATGGATAATTAATGTTGGCCGAAAGAACTGGACACCATCAAAAAATTCATTCATATGCGAGGTATAATAACTTTTAGCACCATCGCGGATGGGGTGGTTTGTAATAGCAGTTTGAATTAAATTTCAGTTATGATAAGACAATTTATTTATTTTTTAATATTATAATTGATTAATTTATAAGCTTATATTTATTAAAAGAGCGTTACAGTAGTACTTGTGTCTTCTATAATTTAATTATTAAATATATTAAAATTAGTAGACGATTCAAGAATTAGTAAATAAATCCACATACATGTTATGTTTCCAAAAGCACAATATTTGTTTATAATATAGGTACATACCTGTGATCTCCATAGCAAATCTAAAAAATGATATTCCTTCACCGGTTTTAGAAGGGCGTTCGGGGTAAGCTCCCGATATGCCACCTTTCTGCTTCTTTACTCACGCCATTAAAATCAAAAGAAATCCTTTCTAAATTGTAAAAAACCAAAAAAACAAATCACTTTTCACTTTAAACTGCAGAAAAAAAAAGATTCGTTTGGTTTTCTAAAAGTAAACAAACGATTTGACAGATTGCGAATGATGTGAACATAGCTGCGAATAAGTCATCTGCGCTTCTCTTATTGGAGCCGCCATTAATTTCTTAGCTCGAGTCCAACCAATCGCGTGAACGACCGCTCGTGTCCAGACTTTCCAATACAGGGACTTTACGTCAAACGATGCACACACGCCCAATTCGTCATATACCCAGTTAACATGTGGTAGAATATATATTTATATGATGGTGATAAAATTTGGAATATTAGGAATATTTCTGAACAGGTTAACTTAAAATAAAAACGCTCAGACACGTCGATTTTTATTTTTATTTCTGCATTTTTTTAGCTAATACTAGAATATACAGGGTGCTACATAAATGAATTATCACGTCAATGTCACTTTTTGCAAATGGAATACCCTGTATATTATTTTATTTTTTGATTCTACGCAAGATTCTAAGCAGATTTCGTTTATATGTCCTATACCTATCTTCAACTGTTTACCAATTATTGACAATTGAAAATTAGACATCTTCAATGAAAATAAAAATATAAATTGAATTGTTTGAGCGTTTTTTTTTTAAGTTAACCTGTTTACAGATATTTCTATTATTCCCAACTTTATTTTCATTCGTATAGGGTGTCTCAAAAAATCAGTATCAATTTCAAGTTTGTTTTTATAAACGAAATGACACTTTTTTAAATTTTAAACATATATTTTATTTAATGAACATTATTTACAATAAAGGAATATGCCGCCTATTTTAATAAATAATAATAATAAAATGTTGAAAGTGGTATCCATTCACAGCTCTACAATAATAATAATAATAATAATAATAATAATAATAATAAATGTCTTTATTTCAGAATATTAAGTTTTCTGTTACAAAAGTACAAAAAGAAGGGATACATATTACATATGTTATTCTGAAATAGGCGAAGTCCAGATGAGGCATCCTACAATACCTCCCTGATCTACTTAACCTATAGCTAATCTTAAATATCTTAACCTAACCTAGCGGTGTATTGGTAATTAACTTTTTTGTCATCTAACAAATCAAATATATAACTCGATAGATAATAAAATGAACAGTATATGCATATTTTTAGATTTAGCTAAAGCCTTTGATACTGTAAGTCATAAAATTCTTATTAACAAATTAGAAAAAATTGGATTTCGTGGTCAAATATTAACTTTATTTAAAAATTATTTATATAACAGAGTACATCATGTTAAAATTGGTGAAAATATTAGTTCACCAAAAATATTTAATTATGGAGTACCACAAGGTACAGTCCTAGGACCAATACTTTTTAATATTTATCTAAATGATATATTTAATTTAGACTGTCAAGGAAAAATACATAGTTTTGCTGATGACACAGTAATTTTTTATGAAGGCCCAAATTGGAATATTTTAAAAAACACTATTAAAAAAGATTTTATAAAAATAAGTAACTGGTTTAATAAAAACTTATTAACTATAAATTATAACAAAACAACGTACATTCCATTTACTTCATATAAACATAAACTTCCAAATATTGGTTCAATAATATGCAATAATAATATTAGTATAAAGGAAGCTGAAAATATTAAATATCTTGGAATCATTTTTGATAAACATTTAAAATGGGATTTACATAGTAACTACATTGTCAAAAAACTAAGAATTCTTATACCAAAATTTAAACACCTTAAACAATTTTTAAATATAAAAGAATTAGAAATATTATATTATTCTTTAGTACAAACCCATTTAAATTATCGAATACTAGGATGGGGAGGTATAAATAAGAATTATATTAATAAAATTGAAACAATTCAAAAATACATTTTGAAAATTATTTATGAAAAAGACTACCTATATTCTTCTGATTTACTATATAAAGGTAGTAAAAAAATGGACATTAAACAAATATTTTCTTATAACATGTTAATGTATATTTTTAAAAACAAAAATAAAATTAATTATATTAATCATACACATGAAACTCGTCATAAAAACACTATTGCATATAAAAATAGAGTAAACAAAACAATAGGACACAAACATTTTTTAAACATCAATCCATATATTTTTGATATGCTACCAAAGTCAATTAAAATAATTAAATCATTAAATAAATATAGAAATAAAATTAAAAATTGGATATTATCTAATCCAAGAGAAATATTTCAAGATGTCATTAATAAATATTGAATATATGAGTAATAAATAATAAATAATAAATATAATATGGTGAATAGAATGAATCAATGTATACAATGTATACTATATATAATATTATCTTTATATATGAATATATTATAGTGATGTAAAATATACAATTAAAATACTGTCTTATTCGTCTTATATATTTTCTAGTTGTACTTGATTTATAAAATATATTCTTAACAACAAATATAAATAAATATTATTTTGACATATAACTCAAAACAAGTTTTTACTTCATGAGTTCTGAATTAATATTTAATTAGTTCATTCAAAAAATTATATATTAATTTTAAATATGTATACAAAATATTTGAATAAACTTTTTTATTATTATTATTATTATTATTATTATTATTATTTAACGTGACAATCACGATGCAGTGGGTGAATGTTCATCATACATGTCTATTTAATATATGTTTAATATAATTCGGCCTAAAGGAAGAGAGCGGAAGTATTTTTAAGTTATCTGGCAACGAGTTATAGAACTTAGCAATATTGTGTGAAAAGCTTCGCTCAAAGATTGCAGTGTGGTGATGCGGCGGCGTTATTCTGCCCTTAAATCTGGTATTTAGAGTATGTACGTCAGTTCGAAAAACAATACGGTTATACAAGTATGCAGGACATTTCAAAGATATAATTTTATGATAAAAGCATGCTTGATGCAGCTCCCTCCTCTCCGCCATACTCAACCAGTGCGACTCGTCCAGCTTGTGGGAGATATGTTCATATTTCCTTACTCCATGAATAAGTCTCTCAAACAAGAATTCTGAACAAGTTGTATTCGTCGTTTATCGACTACAGTGAGACAATTTCCGTAGACAATGTCGCCATGGTTAAATAATGAGAGCACGAGGGAATCGCACAAAAGTGATTTAACCTTTTGAGATAGGAAGTGCCGCATATGGTATAAGAATTTTAATCTAATGAAAGCTTTTTGTATACAACCTGACACATGCGCACTAAATCTTAGTGAACTGTCAAAAATCACTCCCAAGTTACGCACATTCTCCTTCACTGGCAAAATAATGTCATCAATCTGAATTTTAATTTCACTTTTAACTGAGTCCAAGTCGGCCTTGCGCCCAAAAACCATTACACAGCACTTCTTAGGGTTTAATGTAAGAGAGTGTTGTAAAGACAATTTATTTAGGGAGTTTAGTTCAGAACTTATTATTTTACAGCTTTCAACAGTATTGGTTCTACTAAATGATTTATACACTATCGGCAAAGTAAAACTTTGCAGGCCAATTTTAATGCAATATAATAGTATGGTTATAAAATGCCTAAGATTAAAAAGAGAACGACAGCGATTTCCCCATATATGTATTAGTACTATATGGCGCCTTGCCCATTTAACCAATGTAAACGAAGTGAAGCCGAGGTTCCTTGTCCCGCCAGGGTCATTTCGCGCAGTGCGCATGCGCGAGATGACGTTTGTTTTAACAGGAAAAAAATGAGGTTATCACATTTGACTTTGACAACTGGGCAGAAATTTGTAAACAAACATTAAAGTTCTTGATTTGTTTAGGATTTTGTATAGTATTTCGACTGAAAAAAGAAAAAAACGCAGGTAAATATATCAATAAAACTTTTATTAGATATTTTACATTCATTTTTAGAGTTCAACAGGTAAAATAATAGGTTTTAATAGGATTTTTTGGAGGACATGCAATTTTCGGTAAAAATAGGTACCTAGGTACCTAATTATATCAAAAGCAGCAAAGGAAATTATAATCTTTAGGAAATGGACTACCTAGTTATTGTTCCCTCACGAAATTAACGTAAGTAAGTTAATAGAAAGAAACATTCGATCTGGGTACATACCTGTAGAACGATAAATCTTTGTTCAAGCTTCTACGCCTGTTTAAAATAATGTAAAATATTCCGTTTTGCCTCGGCATCGTCACAAAATGGTCACAGTTCACACACACACAATCAAAATTTGCAGAAAAGTAAAGATAAACAGTACACAAAAGCCGTTAATAAAAACAAATCTACTCGCTGAAGCGAGCTGTCAACCAAATTAACATTTGCTAAAGATTTCGAGGTTATGTCGAGCAAAAATGAGACGTTGTCACGTTGTCACCCTCTAGTCATATGAAATTGTTATTTGACGCGTTCTAGTTTAGAAATGGAAACAAATAATTTGAAAACACTTGGAAGTACGGACTTAATGCTTATTTTGCAATTCTTTAGCAAGATTTTTGGTAATTCTATCATTGCTCTAATTTTCTAAGACTCACTCTTCTGCCCTATTCTAAAGAAATAAAAGCATATTTGGCAATACCCTGACGGCGCATGCGCACAAGTCGAAATGACCCTGGATCTGCTATCTCTGTTGTTGCTTCAAGATTTTCAGGGTAATAGCCATATAGTACTAATATATATATGGATTTCCCCTATTCCCCTTCCAATACGACGAGAACAAACGAGAGTATTCCTTTCGCGCGGCCTCGGAACTGCTGGATTTTGCGACGTTGTCACGTAGACTTTTTGAACCTAAGTTTTTAATATTTTATTGGGGAAGACAACATAAATAATTTAATTTTTACTGGTTGATCGAAACCCTGCCCTTTGCTTTCGCGGGTGGCGGTACTATGCAAGACTTATAAGGACTGGTGGGGGCGGCTACGGCAAGGCTCATATTCACAGAGTCTTTTGCATAGAAAGGAGTAAATTAATATTTTAAAAAAATGTATTTGCGTGAACAGAAAATTAATATAGTTTTATGGTATTCCAAAGCTGAAAGTGCCGAAGGTGTTGTTGGGCAATTTGCATTTGCGTATCCTGATCAACAGGTTCCTTCCCGCCAAACGATTATTAATATTTATAATCGTTTTAAAAAATCCGGGTGCATTAACCAATGTGGTAAATGCTATCACGAGGATCAACAAGCCCGTCCTATTCCTGAAGAAAGAGTCGAGAGGGACGAAAATGTATGCGCTTTTGTGGAAGCAAGTGAGCCATGTTCCAGCACCCATATTTCTCAAGAAATTGGCATTCCAGACCGCACAGTTAGACATGTTTTAAAAAAGCATGGGTATAAATCCTATAAAATTAAAACTACCCAAGAAATTTTTCCAGATGATTTTATGAGGCGAATGGAGTTTTGTGAGACCATCAGAAGGCAAATTGATGAAAATGAAGATTTTTTAAAAAATATTCTGTTTACGGATGAATCATCATTTTCTCTTCATGGTTATCATAATCCTGCAGTCGCCAGATATTGGTCACGGGAAAATAAACATTTAAGTGCGCCTTTGCGGACACAATATCCCCAAAAATTAAACTGTTGGGCGGGTATTTTGGGCGACAATATTGTAGGACCTTTTGTCATTGACGGCAACTTAAATGGGGAAAAATATTTGCAGATGCTGCAAGAGGAAATAATACCAGCTGTGCGTGCCTTGAATGTTAATTTCGAAGAAATTTGGTTTCAGCAGGATGGTTGCCCTGCTCACAATGCAAGGCGAGTTCAGGAGTTTTTGAGTATGACATTTCCTGAACGGCTTATTTGTGGCAGAGGTACCATACCATGGCCGGCAAGGTCACCGGATTTGACTCTCCTCGACTTTTTTTTGTGGGGCCACTTAACTCAACTAATTTACAGGTATCCACATGAGAGGCCTGTAAATTTAGTTGACTTAAGAGCAAAAATATTCGACATTACTAATTCTATAACACCGGAGGTATTGTCGAATGTTAGGACGGAGTTTTATGATCGGCTCGGGTATTGCGAAGCCCAGCAAGGCAATGTCTTCGAGCATTTATTAAAATGACTTTTTTAGTTTTATACCATTTTAAGAATAGTTATTGTTTAAAGTTATTTTTTAATTACAATTACCATTAATTTTATTTCTTTTTAAGAATGTTCATGAGTTTATTTTTTTTTAGAATAACAGGTTTTATTTTACTTTTACGCTTAAGGCCGATAAAAATTTAAACACCTTAAAATTACTGTTAGTTGTATGTATTAATAGAACTACCAGTGATAAACATGGCCGCAAAAAAACGACGTCGTAAAACATCGCACAAAATGCGATTGACAATCACTAGTGCTCCAATATCTGGCTGATACGATACTGCCGTCGCCCGTCGCCCACTTACCGTGCCAGCTAGTATTCCCCTCTACCATAAAAGCGTATTGGTCGGTGGAAGGGGAATCGGCTAGAGCATGATTTTGTCTCTCTTTATTTCTCTCGAGCCTTTGCCTATACCGTTTTATCACACTGAAAACCTCCGCATGTAAGATAAATGCTTGCCAATAGTGTATACCTGCGTGTCGTCAGCATAGTATTGAACTGAACATTGTTTTAATGAGTTTGAGAGAGATGATGTATAGATAGCATATAAAAGGGGAGACAGAGTCGAGCCCTGTGGCACCCCATTTTTAATTATGAGAGGATTCGATATACCTCCGACACGCACTGATTGAGATCTATTTGACAAGAAATTGGTAAAAAATCTAACTGCCCCATCAGACAGTCCCACATGATGCAGAATAGCTAATAATAAGGGATGGTTTATAGTGTCGAAAGCCTTGGAGAAATCCAACAATGCCAAAACGGTTATTTTACTATTGTCAATAGCCTGAAAAACATCGTCACTAACATTAAGCAATGCTGTAGCGCAGCCATGATGTTCGCGAAATCCCGATTGTGTTTGGGGCAGGATATTATTACTTTCAATATGTTTAGTCAGTTGAGCGTTTACCACCTTCTCCAAAACTTTCGCCATACAAGGCAGAACACTGATAGGCCGGAGGTCCTTAAATTCCTTTGGCGACGAGACCTTAGGGAGTGGTATCACTGAAGCCTGTTTCCATACTTCAGGAAATTCCGAGTTACGAATGCAAAAGTTAATAATGTGAGTAATGTAAGGTAATAAGAAGGGACAGCCCACTTTTAAAATATAACTGCCAATATTGTCAACTCCCTCAGCCACCGATCTAATGTTTGTTAATATTCTGAACACGTCAGCCTCAGATACCTCCTTAAGACTGAGAACAGAAGAAACTTTATCATTGAGCTTATTTTTATAGGTATTAAGTAGGTGTGTATTATCTGTTTGTGGTCGTCCTACTGTAAAAAATAAATTAAGTTCATCGGGTTTTATTAGAGCATCTGGAAATTCAAATTTTTTATTATCATTTAAGAGACGAAATGTTTTTAAGTTTTGCCACACGTTTGACGTGTTTTGTAATCTAGCTTCGAAAAAAGCCTTTTTTTCCCTACGAATTGTTAGTGTCACCAAGTTTCTGACACTTTTGTAGTAATCCCAGTGCGCAGGCAACTTGGACTTTTTAAAACGAGTCAGTGCATTATTTCGTGTTTTAATCATATCGCGTACGGTATCTGTGATCCACGGATCATTCTTTTTTGTAATCCTAGCAGTTCGTAATGGCGTGTGAATGTTTAACAAAGCCATTATATTATCGTTAAAAAATTGTACTTTTTTGTCAATATTATTATAATCAAAAATGTTTCTCCATGGAATAGATTGTAAATCGGCATGGAATTGATTATAATTAGCATTCTTAAAATCTCTGTATTCCCTAATTATAGGCTTAGGTTTATGTTTACGCAAAAAGAATTCACCATAGACTAAATCATGATCAGAAATATTTGGAACTGACAAAGTGTCTGAGATATCTATGAGTAGGTCCTCAGGTACTATTATAAGGTCTAAGAGAGTTGAGCTATCTGCAGCTATTCTTGTAGGTTTGTTAATGATTTGTTTAAGACCTGTGGCTTCTAAAAGTGAATAAAAATCAGATGCACCTTTGATGTTCAGATTCATAAGATTAATATTAAAATCTCCTAAGAAAAAAATATGATTAAATTTTGGGACCAGTGCCATAACTTGTTCCTCAAAATCTCGTAAAAATACATTTGTATTACAGGACGGTGGGCGATATATACAACCAAAGACAAATGATTCTTTATTAAGAATTATACTTAACCAAACTTGTTCATAATCTATACTGGTTCTCAAATCATTAATTAGCGCTCCATTTAGGCTTTTTTTTAAAGTAAATAGCAGCTCCACCACCCCTACTCAAACGGTCTTGCCTTACCAGTAAATATCCAGGAATTTGGACCTCCTTAGAGTCGACGCCATCGCTCAGCCAGGTCTCCGTCACAGCCACCACATCATAATCACCACCCAATACAATCTCCCTTAATTCGTTCAACTTAGCAACTAAGGATCGGACATTAATATGTGCAATTCTAAATTTTTGCTTAAAGAGTACCAATAACCGCTTATACACTTTTAGTAGATAAGATACAGAAATGTGAAGAAAAAGAAAAAGGTATTCACAGTAGCAGATATAATAGAAGTTTAGAAAAATAAAGATAAGGATAAGGACCGTGTCCACGAAACTAATAATAGTCAGTGTACTATTATATAAAATTAAAACATTAACTTTTACTTAAGATTTTGCAAATCATTAGCATTTTTTATGCACACCTTTTTGTTGTTAATAGATACAAAGATATCACCCCGAATTGTCCAAGCGTTGTTTTTATAAATTTCCCGGGTTTTAAGAAACAAGTCAAATTGGTCTTTAATAAGCATTTCGCTCACTAGTACTCCGGTATTTTTAAACTTTTTTTTCGCGTAAAACACTTCGTCGCGTTTCCACTGTGTTGTAAAGTCGACTACAACTGGTCGAATTTTATTTTGATTTTGCGGTTGATTGGTTGTTATTGATCGGGAACTGATATCGTTTTTTGTTATGTTAAAATTTAAATACGTCGCGACTACGTCACAAATGTCATCAAGTAATAAATTTTGTTGATTTTTTTCTGGGATCCCATGAAAAACCAACTTATTAAAAAATTTTTGTTTTTTAAGTTTTTGTACTTCGTTCCGCAAAGGGCAAAAATCTCTTTCTTTAGTTGAGCAAGAGATTCCTTCGTATTATTTTCGAATTCTTTAAACTTTCGAGCGAAATCCCCGATTCCCTGATCATCGTTTGGTTGGACATACTCACTGCGAAGTTGCTCCAAACCTTTTTTAAAGTTGGCCTCCATGTCTTCCATTTTAGAAACAAGATCGGTTTGCACCTGCGCCTCAGCACTAGTTTGGCCGACCTGATTTTTACTTCTTAAACTTTTCATATTGAGGTTTCTAGAAAATTTTGAACTTTACGCACAACGATTTTCACAAACTGTTGACCTTTGTATGATTTTACGTAAAATACACTTTTAAAACTTAGACAATTTACAAAAATACTGACACGGTCTGCACGATGTGTTTCTACTCCCGATGCGCCATCTACTCTGACCCAATCTATCCACAAACTCTTTTTGGACGTTAGTAACAATATCTGGGGTAATTTGCCGTATCGTGGCTTTTATTCTTATTTTCAAGTCTTCTAAATTTTGTGGTTTATTTTTGTATACTCTCTCTTTAACGTAGCTCCATAAGAAGAAGTCGAGCGGAGTTAAATCGGGTGACCTTGGTGGCCACTCTATTTCGCCCCGTCGGCCTATCACACGCTAAAATGGGCAGGAGCTCCATCTTGCTGAAACCAAAGTCTGTCATCAAAAGTATCTGGAACGTCTTGATTTGGAAATAGTGTAATTAAGGCAGGTACAAGTTCTTCCTCTAGAAATGACAGGTATCGTTCGCCATTCAATGTCCCCTCAAAAAAATATGGCCCGATGATTATATTCTTAAAATATTGCGTATGGCCCTCTCTATACCATTGTGGATTTTTATTTGACCAATAACGAAAATTTTGCTTATTTACTTCCCCATTAAGGCAAAATGTGGCTTCATCAGAGAAAATCACGTTTTTTACAAAATTATTATTATTTTGGCAGATATCCATCATTACCTCACAAAACTGGTTCCTTCTGTCTGGATCATCGTCATATAGCTCTTGAACTATTTTTTATTTTATAAGGACGCCACTTTTCTTTTCTTAAGAACTTCACAATAGCTGAATGATCCACATCAATGTTGTCTTGGTTTGAAAAACATCTAGTACTTGAATGAGGATTTTCTTCCAGTGACATTAAAATATCAATTTTAGTGTCTTCAGGGATGCCTGGTCGTCCTGGACGCGGCTGACATGTCCGAAATTATTAAATTTATTTATTAATTTACTTACAGTGGCCTGACTGATTGGCTGTCTCTCCGGTTATTGAACACCTCACACACTTCTTGCGTTCGAGTTTTATCTCCACAACCAGCCATAATGAGGATCTCGATTCTTTGCGTTTCTGTTAAGAATATTATAAATAAATAAATAAATAGCCATTTATTTCCGACAGGCCGGAGCCCACTTACAGGAAACTCAAACAAATTAATCGAATTATAAACAAAAATCTTACAAAAGTAATGACCTTGCTATACTTAAAATCTAATAACAAAAAGTAAGAAACTAAAGCTAAGTTAACAGGAACCAATGACTACTAATGAGGATAGCCGGACATATTGCGCAAGTGTTTTAATATGGTTGGGAGGCTGTCATGAAATATGTCGGAGAGGGCTGAGATACGATTGAAGTTGTGGCACATTTTGTGAATGGGACCTTGAGGCAAAATATTGGATCTCGCGAATGCAAGGAAAAATGTAGGCCGATGTCGGGCACCTGTGCGGGGAACATGAAGCGATAGTTGCTCCAGTAGAAATGGGCAATCGATTTTAGAGTTAAGAAGTTTATGGAGTATCGATAGTGACTGTGAGTCGCGACGTACTGTTAAGGGCAACTCACCAAACCTAGCGAGGATGTGGCCATGCTCGAAACCCCGTTGCGGGTAGATACCATCCTCTCTAAACATAAGATACTTTAGGAATCGCCTTTGGACGGACTCCACAGATTGATTATGGCAATTGTAAATGGGGGACCATATGATTGAGCAATAATCCAACTTTGACCTCACATAGGAGTAATACAAGAGTTTAAATGTAGATACATCAGAAAAATGCTTGCAGTTTCGCAAGACAAAGCCCAAGGTTCTAGAGGCGCTAGAAACCATTTGATCAATATGTGGAATAAAGGAGAACCTCTCATCGAAAACGACTCCGAGATCCCTTATGGTGGTGAGTCTGTTCAGTGTGGATCCGTTTATAGAATAATTGAATTGAAATGGAGTTTTTGTCCGAGTGTAAGAAACGACGTTACATTTAGAGATGTTGAGATTCAGTCTGTTATCCAGGCACCACTGGTTAAGAACATCGAGGCTGTCGCGGAGGGATACACAATCCGCGACAGCGTCGATGCGGTTAAATATTTTGAGGTCATCTGCATAGGCGAGTCTGTTGCAGTCAAGCGTCGAGACAAGATCGTTTATAAATATGTTGAAAAGAAGTGGCCCCAGGTTAGAACCCTGGGGGACACCCGACGTAGGTACAAACAAGTCCGACCTAAACCCCTCAAACTCAACAAACTGAGTACGATCCAGAAGGTAGGATTGTAATAGTGAGACAAGCCTGTTAGAAAAACCGAACTGGTCAGACGCCTTATGGAGTAGAATGTGGTGGTCAATTTGGTCAAAGGCTTTACTAAAGTCCGTGTAAATGACATCGACTTGGCTCCTCTTGTTAATGGCGTCACAGACGTAAACGGAAAACGAACAAAGATTAGTCATACACGATCTTTCGGAAAAAAAACCGTGTTGATATATAGAGAGTCGGTTTCGAATTTTGAAAAACAGGGACTTTTGCAAGATGATCCCAAATACCTTGGAGAAGTTACATAGGATTGAGATACCTCGATAGTTTTCAATATGAGATGGATCGTCCTTTTTAAAGATGGGACAAACTTTGGCAACCTTCCATATTTCTGGAAATACGCCATTGTTCAATGACAGGTTAAAGATATGACAAAGAGGAGCGCTCATGACAAAGGAACAGTCTTTCACCAGAAAGCTGGGAATACCATCGGGGCCAGACGTAGCTTTATTTTTTAGCGTTTTGCAGGCCGAAATAACGTCCTCGGATGTAACACTGGGTATACCGATTATCTCATATTAGTCTGCTGGATTAAAAGGCTCAGATTGCCAAGGTTGCCCAGAGGTTTTATAGACATTTTTAAAATAATTCGCGAAAGCAGAGACGATGTTATGGGGCCCGTGGACTTGTTGATTTGCATAGTTCATGGTGGCTGGGATTCGAGATTGAGCCTTTTTACTTTGGACAAAGGACCAAAAATTGGAAGGGTTGTTTTTTATGTTTGACTCAGCGTTCCTAATATAACCCCTGTAGGCCTGCTGAGACTGTAACTTAATCAGGCTGCGCAAGGCTTTGAACTTCACGAGGTCAGCATTGGATTTGTGAACTTGCAGGCGACGACGTACTCTTTCTTTTTTAAAAATATTGTTAATTAAATCTTTAGTAAACCAGGGGGGAAATCGTCTTCGCCTAGGGGATTTTAGAGGTGTACAGGCGGCAAAGTTGTTATTCAAAATCTCGTAAAAAGATTGACAAGCATTAGCTACATCAGAAGAAGCAATAACGGGGGACCAGTCGGTGTGCGACATCAGCTCATACAATTTAGGATAGTCAGATTTGCGAAAGTTGAAGTGGAGTGGTTCAGATTTGTTTACGGGAAAGTTGACAACGGGAGGAAGTGCTGCTTGAAAATCAAAAGTTAGAGCAGGGTGATGTGGATCCTCGGCGACCAAAGGCGAATCATTGTGCGCCAGATTGATTTTAAAGTTGGCAAAGACGAGATCGAGAAGCCGGTTATTGGAATTCGGGATGGTGTTGTACTGTGTAAGGCAAAGAAACTCGCTAAGATTAAGTAAGCATTTGTTTCTGAGGCCAAGAGGGGTCGGCCCTGAGAATGAAGGAACATTGAAATCTCCAACGAGGATTATATTTTTTTGGAGCATTGTATCCAGTGACGAAAGGATTTCGAAAAAATTTTCCACCTCGAGGCTAGCGGTGCTGGGAGGAATGTATACAATAAATACATAAAACACAAAATAATGATAAGTAATCTTACAACCTAAAAAGTCTATATTTGGCGCGCTGACACTAATATCGGGGACATCCAGCAGTTCGGAGTTGAGTCTGTTGTGAATACTGAGCATGACACCGCCTCCCCTGGAAGCTGCCATTAAGTCTGTTCTTCTATCAGAGCGATAGACTAAGTAACAGTCGGGAAAAAGTTCCGAATCTAGAATATCCGGTTGGAGCCAGGATTCGGTAACATCGATGATATCGTAATCTGAGGAAGCAGCGTTACTGTAGAAGTTGTGTGTTTTGGTCCGGAGACCTCGAACATTCTGATACGTGCAGGTTAACTCGTTGGTTGAGGTGTTGGGGGGACCAAGTTTTTTGTAGTTATTGTGGGCACGCCGCCAATATACCTCAAAATCAGGTTTTCTTCTCCGTTTGAACGACGAAGCTGCAGTTCTTCCTTGAGGTCTTGAAGCTGTTTTAGTTGTGCCGGAGATAGGTCTGCTTCAATGTAGATTTGGTGGCTGTCGGTAAATGTTCTCCTGTTCTTCAGCACAAGTGACACGTCGCTGGAGTTTGAGAGAGTCACTTTTATGGGTTTGTGACCGTTACGGTTAGGCTTGCCAACCGTGACGACATTAGTGGCTTCGATTGGTCGGGCTACTTTGTTGGACAGCAGCGAGGAAATCTGAACTGTTTCTGGAATGCCTTCTTCAAGGTGAAAATTAAAGATCATTAAATTGTGCATACGGGTTTGTCTCTGAAAAACTTCCCTGAAAAAGCTATCTTCTCGGTTTTGGCGAGTGGCCTCAAGGTCGGCGGCGGGGCCCTTGGTACTATTACTAGCAGATAGTTGCAGTCTTATCCCAGCAATATCCGATCTAAGTTCGGCATTTATTTTAATTTGGTCTTCATATTTAGAGAGAAGATTGGTATACTGAGATTCGATGTTCAACAACTTTTCCATAATATCGTTTAACGAGACATTATTATGGGCAAGACAATTAGAAGACTCGTCACTATTGGGAATATCTTGGGGTGGAGTAGCACCGGGTCCGATGGAGCGCCGAGGGTTTGTTTTCGGGGTTTGTTTGCCAGTTGACTGGGATTTCACGAGATCCAAACAGGGGTTGCATGTCCAAGTGGTCTCCATTGATTTGGTCCACATGGAAGCCTGCTTGTTAAATTCGGGGTTGGTGAGACCTGAGCAACCCTTGTGAAACCAGGACAAACAGGAATGGCATGAGATTGATGGTTGGTTATGCTTAATTGTTTTTTCGCAGTGAGAACATCTAAGCTGTTTGCTGTTATTAGGCGCCATCCGTGTAATTTGTCCGTTCCCGACAGCTAGTTTTTATAATTTAAGATAAAAATGTAAACACTGATAATCAGAAACACGCGGAACCCCAACTGAAACACCGCGATTACTGTACTCTGGGCGTTGGTTTGGGGTCAACTTTATGTTTCACATCAACCACGGTTTAAGAAAAGGTCACTAGCTCGTTTTTGAAAAATTAATAGCCCCGAAAAACTACTGAAACGGTGTACTTCAAGGAGACGTTAAATATAGCATGTAGGTTGAGGACGGCGCGCATGATAAAATAATACAAAATAATCAAATAATCACAAGGCGTTTGTCAAAAAGGTGAATTAGAATGACATCAAATAACATCACTATGAACGCCAGATATTGGTAACCATGCTAACGTCCAAAGAGAGTTTATGGATAAATTGGGTCATTGTAGAGCTGCGAATGGATACCACTTCCAACATTTATTAAAATAGGCAGGCATATTCCTTTATTGTAAATAATGTTCATTAAATAAAATAATATGTTTAAAATTTAAAAAAGTGTCATTTTGTTTATAAAAACAAACTTGAAATTGATACTGATTTTTTGAGACACCCTATACGAATGAAAATAAAGTTGGGAATAATAGAAATATCTGTGAACAGGTTAACTTAAGAAAAACGCTCAAACAATTCAATTTTTATTTTCATTGAAGATGTCTAATATTCAATTGTCAATAATTCGTAAACAGTTGAAGATAGGTATATGACATCATAAACGAAATCTGCTTTGAATCTTGCGTAGAATCAAAAAATAAAATAATATACAGGTTATTCCATTTAGAAAAAGTGGCATTGACGTGATAATTAATTTATGTAACGCCCTTTATATTCTAGTATTAGCTAAAAAATGCAGAAATAAAAGTAAAAATCGACGTGTCTGAGCGTTTTTTTTTTAAGTTAACCTGTTCAGAAATATTCCTATTATTCCAAACTTTATCACCACCCTGTATATTTGCAAGTCGTAGCTTAGAATGTTTTGGTTTCAAAAGCGCAATAAAACGAGAAACGATTTTTTTCTGACATACGACCTATTGCGATCACCACGACGATATGACGTTAAATATCCCACCACTCTTTTGTTAACACGCCACGGGTTGCAATATGGGTCACCTGATATTTTAAAAATGTGACTTCCAATAACACTAACTTAAACCTAAAAGTTTATTTCTGTATTGTAAATACATCCTAATACATTTTAAAAAAATTTTGATGACACATTCAAGGGCCTGTAAGAAACACTTGCGGACCTATGTCAGTCAGAACTTTTTTTCATATTTTTTTATGTAGAATCATACCCTAAAATTTGTTATAGTCATTTCCGGACACCCTGTATACAAAATTTAGTTGCATACAGGGTGTTGTTTCATTAATATGAATTGCGAGAAAATTAAGGATGAGTTTCCCTGCTTAAAGGTATGAAAAAGGTCCTATAAACCATAGGCATCGTAACTATAGATCCGACACGCCATTCATAAATGCTATAAAATTGTGATGCCAAAATATCGTTTGCTGGCGAGACGCTATGATGAGCTAGGTGGCCGGGAGTGGGGATTACGCTGCCTTTACATATGTATGCGACAAAACTCCAGGAAAACAACATCCGCTATGCCGAGTATTGCCGAGTCGATGCGGATGGCCACGAAAATGATGTAATCTGGGCGGATCCGTTATTGCTGCGTTGCCATACTACAGATTTTTTACAAGGTTTTAGGTAATGTTATATATTTCCCACATCATGTTATTCTAGTTAATCATAGAAGTTAATACTTTTAACAGAGTAAGCCCAGAAAACTACGTTTTCTGTGGCGTAAGTCTGGCAAACCAAGTGGAGGGGAGCAGCTTGCATGTTGATTTACTTACACTGGAATACATTGATGACAACACGGTTATTTGTTATTGTTCGGTCTAATAGTTACGATGTCTATGGTGTAAACCTATATCCAGAAACGCTTCGTTTAGGAGATGCAGGGTGTTAAAATTTTATTTTTTCGAAATAATTTTTAAAATAATGTCGATATTTGAACTAAAATTGGTATTAAGTGGTTTTTTAAAGTGCGAAATTCGAATCTGATGTTAGTATGGCTCCCACTTGTAGAGGGCGCTCCTATATGTGTTTTACTCTTTTGAAGAGTCATAACTTTTTCATACGTGCTTGTATTATATTTTTAAGCGAAAAAAAGATTTCTCTTATAATTTTTGCGTGAAAAAGACATACTTGGTAGAAGTTGCTACGAGTAACCGTTCTCGAGAAAAAGAAATTTTTGGGAGCAGAAAACAGACAAAAAGGTGAAAAGGCATCGCATACCGACGTTAGTTAGTAAGGTGTCTAGTTGTCAAGTTGTCAAGATTTTCAAAATGAATTACACAAGGCTAAGTACGGTAACATATGTGACAGTAACTTATGTGACATTTTACAACAGTTTTTTCAAATATTTCGCCAAGTGGCAACATGGAAAATAACTCTTGCACTGAATAAATAGAAATACGTTTTTAGGTTATACAGGGTGGCCGTTTAGTGTAGCGAAGTAGAATAGCTCCATTTGTATTTTTAATACACAAAAAATGTTAATATAAAAGTTGAAGGACAGTAAGTGAGTTATAACGTAAAATTATTTTTGACTCTATAGGGTGGCTCAACAAAGAGGAACAATAATTTTTTTTTAATAGAACATGTATATATTTTTGCACTTTTAAATTCCCCTCAATACTCCGCGTATCGTGGCAAACATAGTTTTTAATTATTTTGCAATGTTACCAAGTTATTTAAAAATATTCTTTTTTGGAAGAAAAATCTTGGCACCTTAAAATTTTATATATAATTGAATTAACTCAAGACATTAGAAGCATTCTCGAGGATATCAAAGATAAAGACTAATTCAAGATTTAAGAACCTCAGAACATTCCATATTTTGTACAGAGTGTGCTCTACAAACGTGTCAACTTTTCACATTTTAAAATTAATTTACTCTTTTTTCAAATGGAACACCATGTATTTTAATATTTTATCTTGTAGAGTTTCTTACCCTCTACAACTCTTATTAAAAGGTCCATTAGATATTTTTGCTCATTTTGCCGTAATATTTTTTTTTAATAAAAAGTCTGAGAAAAATGTTTTTTTTTTTTATTTTACTCATTTAAAGTGCGTTAATCAGTTAATCTACGACATCGCGACAGTGCCATTATGACGTATTTAGCATTATCATTTGGATGTCATTATGACCTTCATAATAGCACTCAGTGCCATTATGAATTCATAATAACATCCAAATGTTAAGATACAAAAACAAAAAGAAAGTCGGTGCAAACTATTTATTTGTTATTATTACTTAGAAAAACGGATTGTATTTATTTATTGTAAACATTAATTACAAAATCTGAACAAGTAGTTAAATTAATTCCAGCCGATGACAGGTGGGCTGAATTTTTAGAAAGTAAGTTTATTTCCCGAGTGCTCGAACTTGTCGAAGGGCCATCAGTGCCTAAAATATTACCCAAAATATTAGAGGACACTTTCTTTTTATTTTCTTTGGAATCTTCTATATAACTCTCTGCCACTGTGCTCGAACGCCAACCACCATGCCTCTTAACAGTTAATAAATCGACTCCAGAATTTGCAAGCAACGAGGCAGACGATCTACGGAAACAATGTCCAGTATAAAGTTTAGGATTTGGAAGACCTAGGAAGGATGCTATATTATACGGCATTTTTCAAAAGTATTAATGCCAACTGGTTGCTTAACACATGTTCCATTTCTGTATCCCACAAAAAATCGAGTGTGATCTGCGTTACTTGGCCGCATTGCTTTGTATCTTCGAACCATTTCGACCATATTAATTCCTTCAACATTCCTGCTTGTGATGAAAAAATCTCGTTGTATCTTCGTTTTCGTAATTGGGATAGTAATATAAATGCATTGTCCTTCATCTTTGATATTTTGTAGCTGCAGATTCGTCAATTCAGTGCGCCTGCACGCACCCGCAAGCCCCACAATCAATGCAACTTTCATCATAAAATAAGTTCTATCATCAGCTTCCAACAAAAAAACGGGTTATGTCTTCTTTTGTTAAAATCTTAGATTTTTTTGTTTGAAATCCTTCTGATTTTTCGTTTAAGAAACGCAATTAATTGGACGCACTTACTGATATCCGTATTTTTCTTCACTGACATAACTGAACGTAGCATAGAATAATAAACCCAAAGCGACGAAGCCTTGCTATGTTTTGCGAAATGGTTAAAATATGCAAGGAGCACCTTCTCGCTACTGGTGTTTTTGATTCCTTTTCCATTACACCAATCTTCATATTTTGCGTAGGTCTGTTCGTACACCTGCCTTGACTTTTCGGGAAGTAGGGAATCTATTACGCTTTGCGCGATATTTTCGACATCCGAAGGGACACTTCCGGATTCAGAATCTCCCATATTTAAATTATTTTTGGCCAACACTTTGCATACAATAGAAAATTAGACGGCAATAATGACGTTGTTAAAATCGAAATTGAAACAATCAAAAATGCGGCTACCATGATAACGACTATTATGAACACCTGAAAATTTTAAAAATTACGAAAACGTTATCTGATATCAATGAAATTTAGACGAATAAAATCTATTTGCACTGTCGTAGATTAAATTTTGAATGATACACGTTCGATATGAACTTTGTTAATGAAACTTGTGCAATTAAACCACTCGGCTAACGCCTCGTGGTTTAGCGTTGCACACGTTTCATTATAGTGTTCATATCGAACTAGTATCATTAATAACTATTATCTAACTGCTTACATAAACTATCTAATCACATGTTCAAAGTGTCCTTCATATACACTTCTGGACACGATCTTCAAATTTTTTGCTTAAATTGCTACATATTTCGGGAGTTCTTTAGTTGTCGGAGACATTTGGTACCGGGTGATTCATTATAAATGTCACCCCCCATTAACTCTTTTATTTCAGGTTTTAGAAAAAAGCGTTAAATTCAAAAGTTGTAGGATATTTTCCGGAGAATTTTCTACGCCTATTGAAATTTATACGGAGTGTCCCAAATAAGTGTGGCGAAATAAAGTTATGTTTTTTAAAATGGGATACCCTGTATATTATACCATTATGAGGTAGCCCTTTAAATGCTGATTTCAAAAATGTATGACACTTTATAGTTATGTTAAATATTTGGCCCAGAATACGCCAAAAACTAAATTTTGACTTAGTTGACTGTGCAATACTGTGCATCGCAATCTTGTCCGAATCGTCTTGTCTTTTGTTTTTACATCTGTCATATTTTTTTTTGTTTCATACTTCACGGCAATAATGATAAAACACAAGTTCAATAACAAATTTATAACACTTAACTTGAACTATATAACCCTATATACATAACTCTATAATAACAATAGGTAATAATAATATAACACAAAAATTATCTATCAATTTAGTTCGTGTAATCGGCTAAATGTTGAAAGTGACCACCATTCATTTGAATACATATTCGATAACCCTTCTTTTATTTATCTAAACCTTTATTAAGCTAGTTATTTATATTGTTTATTTCCCTTCTAATTTCTTTTTTTATTTTTATTACTATTGTCGTTTTGTCTGAACAATTTTATTTTATAGTTTTACTATTTAATTCTTGTCGAAATCAATCATTAAAGATATCCTTAATGTCATAATTAAACAAAAGACAAGACGATTCTTAACAAGATGGCCATGCACGGCCAACTAAGTCAAAATTTAGTTTTTGGCGTATTTTGGGCCAAATATTAAACATAACTATAATGGATCATATATTTTTAAAATCAGCATTTAAAGGACTTCATCATTATGGTATAATATTTTTTATTTTATTTTATTTATTTATTTACGGGATTACCCCTTTTTACAATAGAAACAAGTATAATAAAATAGAAATAAATACACATATTATATATATACAATATATCAAAAAGTAGATTGGTTTAATACAATAATAAAAATAACAATAAGAAGAAAATATACAATAAAATCAGATAATCAAGGAACACCGACGCTTGAATTGGGAATAGGAAATCCCAGTGATTTCACATTTGTAACTGTTGGCTAGTCTAGATAACCTTGAGAAAGGACTATTATAAGTATAGTTGTTAGGATGGTAAGGTACGCAAAACAAGTCAGCATTACGAGTGTTACAACAAGGAATCTTAAAGAGCAACTGTTGCAATAAATCCGGACAGTTTATATCACCGGATATTAGTTTAAAAAGTGTGCTAAGATCTATGCGAGTACGATCAGTTTGTAGTGAAGTAATAGACATCATACTTCTCATGTCATTGTAAGACCATTGCTCTCATGGAACTTGCAATCTATAGCCGCAGTACCTCAAAAATTTATTTTGAACAGATTCAAGCCTATTAATGTGTACTTGATAGAAAGGAGTCCAGACTGGAGAAGCATAGTTAAGTATACTCTTGATTAATGAAACAAACAAAATTCTGACTGTTGAAACTGATATATCTGAGCTGTTCCGCAACACAAAACCCAACCTAGTAAATGACTTAGATATAATTTCATTAATGTGTGGAATAAAAGACATTTTGCTATCCATCACAACCCCCAGATCAGCAACCCTGTCAAGTCTATTAAGTGAAATGCCCTCTATAGTGTAATCGAATATTATTGGTGTCTTAATTCTAGAGAAGGTTATACAGTGGCATTTATCTATACTAAGTGTCATGTCATTCTTTTTGGACCACTCACTAAGCTTATTTAGGTCATGTTGAAGATTTTCACAATCCACAACACTATTTACTTTAAGATATATTTTTAAATCGTCGGCAAAAAATAATGGTTTACAGTATGAAAAGCACTTAGTCAAATCCATAACAAAAAGTACAAAAAGCAGGTGGGAACCCTGAGGGACACCTGACACCGTCGATATTTCACGCGAACAGAAGCCATGTATTCTCACTATTTGAACTCTATTGGACAGGTACCCTTGCAGCCACTCTATTAGATATGTAGGAAAACCCATAGCCCTAAGTTTCGATAGTAAAATGGAGTGATTAACTTTATCAAAAGCTTTACAGTAATCTGTATATATTGCATCCACTTGCAAAGATGATCCCAAAGTTGAAAGAATGTCTTGGTCATACACCAATAGATTGGTTGTGGTAGACCTTTGTGGAACGAATCCATGCTGACAAGAATCAAAAACACTTTTGCGGTGCCACTGCAAATAGGGTATCAATACTTTTTCAAAAAGCTTGGGTATGGATGACAAAATACTTATTGGGCGGTAATTTTTTGCATCATGTCTATCTCCTTTTTTAAATATTGGTAAAACATAGCTACAAAGCCAAGCTTTAGGGAAACTGTGCTCAGATATTGATTTGTTAAACAAGAAATGTAAAGGTTTTGAAATGGTGTACAAACAACTTTTTATGAAGCATGGTGGAATCCTGTCAGGACCTGAACTAAGTTTACTGGGCAAAGATAATATACCCTCAAATATTTCCTGCAGAGAAAATGTGATTCGGTTTATGTTAACAATTTCAGATATATTACTTTCATCAACATTATAATCGGTTATATGATTAGCACTATAGCATTCAGAAAAATGATCGGAAAAAAGATCGGCAATATCAGATCCACTGGTAGCACTAATGCCGTTAAGGTGGATGGTACTAGGGATGCCATTTTTCGTCCGTGAAGAATTTATAAATTTCCAAAATAACCTAGGGTCGGTCTGCAAATGGCTCTCATGATTAGATATGTAATTTTTATAGCAGTCTATGGACAATTGCTTACAATAATCGTTAATATTATTAGACCTTTTATATTGGGTGTGAGCTGCTTTCTTGGCTTCGACTAATCGCCCTAGTTCACCTGTAAACCATGCAGGGTAAGAGGAAGACACTCTACGTTTAAAAAGAATAAATAAACCGATAGCTTGATCTAAAATTGCATAGAATTTCTCTGTCGCGGCGTCGATGTTCCCTGAAAGCACCACTTCCCAATCTATGGGAGCCAAACTCAAACTCAAAATATTTATTGTCCCTTTCGCATGTAGCTTTAGACATTGACATAGTATACATAGTTAGGTAAATAAAATTAAAATATTCTATCTATAAATAGCTATATCTGGAATTACTTGTTAACATACTTTTACACACAAACGGTTACACAATAATGAAGCACCAAAAACAATAGTCGAAAAAATCAAAATGCCCTATCAGTTATGTTAGAAAAGTTAGAAACTCGTCCAAACTATAGAATACGTTTTCCAATAATAGCTTCTTAAGCTCTCTTTTAAACTTATTATTACTCAGACTTTTCAGGGTTTCAGGTAGTAAATTGTATAAAACAGGACCCTTATAAAATGGGCTATTAATATATTTAGTCGAGTTTGGGAAGTTTGGTCTTAATAAATCCTTTCTTAAGCCATAATTGGTACTTTTTTTAGTGGATAACATATCTCCCTTATTTTTATGTACCATTATTAATACTTTAGATATGTAGCAGGAGATCATTGTTAAGATTTTGTGTTGTTTAAAATAGTCTCGGCAAGATGCTCTGGGTCCGAGCTTTAGCATAATCCGTAAACACCGTTTCTGAGTTTTAAAAATAATTGATTAGTAACAGCGTTGCCCCAGAACTGAATGGCATAGGTCATTAAGCTGTGAAAATATCCATAGTAAACCGTCTTTAGTGATTTGAGTGATATTACTCCCGACAAACATCTAATCGAATAACAGGCAGAATTTAGTTTTTTATTAAGTTTGTATCCGTGCTGTTCAAATTTCAGTGAAGAATCAACTATTAACCCCAATATTCTAGCTTCATTAATTACATTGATTACTACTGTATTTATACTTATTTTGTTGTTAAGGCAAAGAGATCTTCCGTTAAATATCATTATATTAGTTTTGTCTAAGTTTAACAAAAGTTTGTTTGACATAAACCATTTATTTAGTTGTTCGACCGCGATTTTAGTTTTTAATAGAAGCACATTAGCATCCACATCACTCAGAATGCAAGTGGTGTCGTCAGCATACATAACAGTTCTGGCAGAGACATGTTGTGGCAGATCGTTAACATAGATATTAAACAAGAAGGGTCCCAAAACTGATCCCTGTGGAACCCCAGCTAAAACTAGCCAAAAAGTTATTAATTCCAACATAATCTGCTTTAAGAAAGTCCCTTAAATATTCAGCATAGGAGAGTTCGTCCTGATCAGTAACAGAAATTTTACAACTATAACTTCGGTGGTGGTGACTATCACAAAAAGAGCATCGTCGGCGTATTCAATAAAAAAGTCATAGTGCGTCGAACCAAACACCAAATCCAGATACTTATCGTTCAGGTTGGGAATATGATTTAACTGGCGTAAACCCATGAAACAAAAATTGTCAGAAACTACTTCTGCTGGATAACCATTAGGACATTGGACAATAAGCTGTTCCCCAGATTCGGACATAAACCAGGCAGCAGAGGGCAAATTGTAGTCACCAAATAAATAAACCGATGCAGCAGGATGATTTCTGGCAATATCTTCAACCACAGAACAATGGTCGACATACTTGTCAGTACTAGAATTGGGTGGAATATATACTGCTCCCAGGACCATCTCCAGTTTGCCAACTGTTAACAAAACAAAAACATGCTCAACAGTAGGAATATTCTTGGAAATAATTGATGAATTTAAAGAGTTTTTGATACAGATCATAACTCCGCCGCCCCTGGTTCGCGTATTGGTTACTTCCTCTCTGTCCAAGCGATAAATATTGTAATCCGGGAGGCCCAGCTCAGCATCATTAAACTCTGACGTCAATCATGTCTCGATTATGATAATTATGTCATATGTAGAAACAGCTACATTTGTAGCAAAATCTTGGAGTTTTGTGCGCATGCCACCAACATTGTGAAAATAGATGGATAGGTCTAATTTATTCAGTTTTTTTGAACAAGTTGAGTAGATTTGATAATTGTAGGCGTGCCGTTTCTGTAACAGTGTGTCCCATTTTAAAAAATATAATTTTATTGCGCCATACTTATTTGGGACATCCTGTATAAGTTTCAATGGGCGTAGAAAATTCTCCGGAAAATATCCTACAACTTTTGAATTTAACACTTATTTCTAAAACCTGAAATAAAAGAGTTAATGGGAGGTGACATTTATAATGGATCACCCGGTACACCTAATCTTCAACAAATCCCCATATAGAAAAATCCATTTTTGTCATATCCGGCGATCTAGCTGGCCATGATACAGGTTCTCCTTTTCCAATCCATTGCTGACCATCAGTTTCGTCTCAGAATTTCCTAATGAGCCTTGTGGAGTGCACCAGGGCTCCATCATGAAGAAACCACATGCGTTCTTGAACTATGTTCGGTATATGGACAATAAGCTGTGGTAAATCATTTTGGAGAAAGTCCAAATAGATCTGTCCCGTTAGAGTTCCCTCGAAAAAATGTTGACCAACTGCGTAGTCTCCTACAATTCCTCCCCAAACGTTTAGGAACCATCTGTTTTGTGAGTGAAATCTAACAAAATGAGGATTTGTAGTGGCATATTAATGAAAATTATGTCTATTGACACGTTGCCATTTTTATGGAACGTAGCTTTGTCGCAAAAAAAAACTAAATGCGCAAAATTATGCTACTCCCTTATTTTATTTTGCGTCCACGCACAAAATTCAAGTCGCCTACCATAGTCCTCATCATTAAGCTCGTGCAGCAACTGGACGTGGTAAGGATGTAATTTGTTTGAGTTGATTATTTTTTAAACCGCCGTTCGTCCAATGTCCAGTTGTTGTGCAAGAGGACGCTGACCAATATAAGGATTTTCACTAATACTTAACAGAACGCTGAATTCATTTTCTTCGGTGCATACCCGTTTTCTTCGGTAATTTTTTTTATAAGCCACACTTCCTGTAGTTTCAAATCTCTCCATTAGCTTTTCGAATGTCTTTTTATCAGGGTGTCTTCGCTCTGGGTATCGTGCTTCATAAATTCTTGTAACTAATAAAGCATTTTGATCACTAGCACCCAAAAATAAATCATATCGATCATTTCTACATTTGAATAATTCATTTTTGTCACCATATAAATTGAACTTGATAAAAAGTAAGAAATAAAATGACAATGACATCTTCATAGAATGTTACTACATATTACTTTTGCTATTATTTGCTTTTGTCTGTCATGGCTAACTATAAAATAAAATTAAGAAAAAAAACATTTTTCTCACTTTTTATTAAAAAAAAATATTACGCCAAAATGAGCGAAAATAACTGATGAACCTTTGAACAAAAGTTGTAGAGGGCAAAAAACTCTACAAGATAAAATATTAAAATTCCATTTGAAAAAAAAAAGAGTAAATTAATTTTAAAATATGAAAAGTTGACACCTTTGTAGAGCACACCCTGTACAAAATATGGAATGTTCTGAGGGTCTTAAGTCTTGAATTAATCTTTACCTTTGATACCCTCGAGAATGTCACGAATGTCTTGAGTTAATATTATATTTCAAATTTTAAGGTGTCAAGTTTTCTCTTCCAAAAAAGAATATTTTTAAGTAACTTGGCAACATTGCAAAATAATTAAAAACTATGTTTGCCACGATACGCGGAATATCGAGGGGAATTTAAAGTTTAAAAATATACAGGGTGTTCTATTTAAAAAAAAAATCTTGTTCCTCTTTGTTGGGCCACCCTATAGAGTCAAAAATAATTTTACGTGATAACTCACTTACTGTCCTTCAACTTTTATATTAACATTTTTTGTATATTATAAATACAAACGGAGCTATTCTACTTTGCCACACTAAACGGTCACCCTGTATACTTTAAATTATGAAAATTATTTGATTAACTTGGTAACTTAAGTAACATATGAAAAAACATACTCACCTGACATATACAATGAAATGCCTTGCCACTTTATTTAATTAATCTCAGTAAATAAAACGTTAACACAGGAACAATACTCAACTGGCACAAACACGTTCTTATCAACTGATTTTAATTACAGTATTGCCAGATGGGTGAAACGATCGTTAAAATATTGAGTGTATGGTATGTGACCAAAGTTAGGTGACATAGTCAAAATGCCATATATTAGTTTTATAAATATCATGTCAATAAAATAAAATTAGCAAAAAAATACATCAACAATTATTTATTTGTATTAAAAGGGTAAAAGGCAGAGGTAATTTTCTAGGCAAGCATTTAATATTTCATTCTAACATCGAGTCAATATATAGGTGACCGGTAGCTTATGTGACATTTGACACGTAAAATATCATATTTTTTATGAAAACGACTAAATTATGATGTTTTAACAACGATTCCTTTAAAACTAAAGTTTGTTTTTTTACATGTTCATGAAATCCGACAAATAGGTATACCGGGTGTTGCATCGTCGAGCGGGACATAGGAAATCCCATGTAATTTTAAATGGGGTCAATTATTGGCTTCCCTAATTATTTTAGAGAAAAATTCTATTTAGGTTTATTAAAGAGCACTAAAACCCACATTCAAAAGAATAACTTTAGATATTTTTGATGAGCCCGTTTACGGGTTATCGCCGATTTCTTTTTAACTATTTCTCCTTTTTATGGCCCCGTATTTGCGGGCACCAGTCAAGGTAAAAGATGACTGTCAAATAAAGTTGTCATTTTGAAATGTGTGCTTTATTGTTATAAAAACTCGTACATCGAAAATATTAGCCATGAATTACACTTCTGAAGAAAAAATATTGATGATTAAATGGTATTATCAAGGAAATAGTTATCAAAATGTGTCAGACATGTTTGCTGCTCTGTATCCGAATAGACCGATACCTGCAAAATCTACAGTCGAAAGGACTATCAAGAAATTTGAGACAAAAGGCACTGTAATAAATAACTGCAGATGTGAAGAAAGGCAGGAACAAAGAAGAGATGCAAGAAATGATAGGGACTTGCAAGTTTTATTGTGCGTGGAAGAAAATGATGGGAAGATCAGCACAAGGAAACTTGAGGATGACATAGGATTAGATCACACCACAGCGTTACGAGCTTCGAAACGACATAAATATTATTCATACAAATATGAAAAGCACCAAGAGCTAAGAGATAGGGACGAAATACGACGACAGGAGTTTTGTTTTGGTATGATGGAAAGAGCAAACATGGATAGGGAATTTTTAAAAAACATTTGTTTCACTGACGAATGCACGTTTACCTTAAACAATGAACCCAATGTTCAAAATTATCGATATTGGAGCAAAGAAAACCAACACAGGTTTTGTGGAAACAAGGACGCAATATCCACAAAAAGTTAATGTATGGGCTGGGATTTTTGGAGAAAATATTATCGGGCCATTATTTCTTACACGAAATTTAAATGCAGAATATTTTTTGGAACTACTTGAAGATCATATTTTACCTACTTTACATGATGCCGCCAGGGAAAATCAGGAAGTTTGGTACCAAATGGATGGCTGCCCGGCACATAGTACCCTGGCTGTCCGGGAATATTTAAACCGTGCTTTTAATGGAAATGTTATTGGCTTAAATCATACAGTAAATTGGCCAGCCAGGTCTCCTGATTTATCGCCAAATGATTTCTTTCTCTGGGGCCATTTAAAAAACAGGATATACAAAGATAAAAAATACCCAAATCTAGACGAGTTAAAAAATGCTATTTCTGCCGAATGCAATAGAATTTCAGTTTACCAACTAGCGAATGTAAGAAGAGAATTTTATGATCGCCTCGGTTATTGTCTAGCAGTCAATGGAGGAATATTTGAACATCTTAAATCCTAAAGTTCTAACAATTTAATAGTACCTACCTATTAATTAGTAAAATATCATAATTAACCTTGTAATTGGATACTTTATTTTAGTTTTATTCAGATTAATTTGTACTCATAAATACACCTTTAATATTTTCGATGTACGAGTTTTTATAACAATAAAGCACACATTTCAAAATGCCAACTTTATTTGACAGTCATCTTTTACCTTGACTGGTGCCCGCAAATACGGGGCCATAAAAAGGAGAAATAGTTAAAAAGAAATCGTCGATAACCCGTAAACGGGCTCATCAAAAATATCTAAAGTTATTTTTTTGAATGTGGGTTTTAGTGCTCTTTAATAAACCTAAATAGAATTTTTTCTCTAAAATAATTAGGGAAGCCAATAATTGACCCCATTTAAAATTACATGGGATTTCCTATGTCCCGCTCGACGATGCAACACCCGGCATAATATGTTGTCGCAAAATGTTGGTGACTCAACTGGCACAAGTTATATGATAATTACCCATAAATTTACCATGATTGTAGTATCTTAAGAAGACAACTCCTAGAAGGCGACTTCTCAACTAATATAAAACTGCTCCAAAGTTTTCCTCCAATGGATGTCCAAATTATCCTTACGAAGGCCCTCGAATTATCAAAAAAAGTTTTTTGATGATTCGCCTTTTATTTATATAGAATAAGTATATAAATTGACCCCTCACAGAATGTTATAGTTTGTGTTGAATTTCCGGATCGGTACTATTTGTATATTTTTGCATGTTTTCTTTAACTTATATTATAGTTTATATTTTTATAAGAATATGGTATACAAATTTATTTTTGTTTAATTTGCCAACACAAGTTGTATTTATTTAGAAATACTCATTTTAGGAAATCAAGAATATATCCATATTTATAAATGTATATTGTATTATTTAGATTAATCCATGACTGCTTTTTTTATGGTTACTCTTCAGTTAAATATAAAGTTATGACAACAAAAATACACTTGCTTTATTTTGTTGTTTTACTTTATAGACATGATCAAATTTTTATTTGTGGAGTATAGGTGGTTGCGCTAGTAAGCCGGCCACCTCTAGTAGTCGGCCCAAAATGACTTTAATCACTTATAATTTGAATATCGCGCGAGTTTAGCCCTATTTCTTACATTTGCTATCTTCTTTTACTTTCCAAGAACATATATAATAATATTTCTTTATTATAAGTCGAACCTTACTTCCGTAAATTGGCGCGAATAATTAGGTCATTGTGTCTCCAAAGACAGTTGACAAAAGCCAGTGAAGATAAAACAGGGCCATTTTAAAGGTAAGAACTAATTCTATACTAGATATGTTTACCGGCGTAAGATTTTTTGGAAGAATATATGTTTAAATAACTAGTAACAAGTCCCAAATATTTTTATTTTTAGGTAAAGAAATAATATGGCCGGTTACTGACATTAAATTATTATAAAGTTGCTAGTGATCGGCCACCATGGCCGACTACTGGTAAAATTAAAAAAAAATATATTTTGTTTATATCAGGCTTACAAATACATATAAACAGATTTTTCCTTTGCCATCATGTACTATGATATATCAAAAAGGTACGTGCCAGTAGTCGGCCGGGTCTAAAATGAATGAAAAACACTTGAGCAAGCACGGCTAACATTGTATTTAGATCTTGTTTCAGCAAATCCTTTATTTTTTACAACACATATATTTTTCAATTTTCTTAAATAATGTTCTATTGGGTTGGGGCGAAAATTACGTGTGTATATACAGTACCCGTGGAAAAGTCTGCACTATATGGGAACAAAATTTATTCGTGAAGTTTTTTAAAAAATGATTTTCTTTTTGCTTAATTAGAAACCAAGGTACCACTCCAGTTTATCGGCTTATGCGAAAAATGGCGTAAAATGAAAAACGTTTCTTGCAATATGTAGCACGTACTTTCTAAACGACAAATCCGCGAGCGGAAAACCATTTTTTTAATTGCAAATATAAAAAAAAATGTGAAAATAGGGTACCCGATTGTGACAATAATGAAAAAAAAAATGAAAAACTCTTGTTGATTTATGTAGCATATACCGAATTGGAACCAAAAAGGTGGATTAGATGCCGTGTTAGCGCCTGTTTAACCAATATAAGTCTATAATTATTACAATTTTTGTCGAGTGACTAACAGCTAGAGAAACATAACCTCACTTGTCACTCTCACTGTGCTTTTCGATCGACTATTTTCGCATTTTTTTATACTTGCAATTAAAAAAATGGTTTTCCGCTCGCGGATTTGTCGTTTAGGAAGTACGTGCTACATATTGAAACGTTTTTCATTTTACGCCATTTTTCGCATAAGCCGATAAACTGGAGAATTACCGAAACCAAAAAATAGTCTAAAATATTTGACATATACAGTGTCACCATTAAAGTCCGCACCATATGGAACTTTTTTTTATTAATGAGGTTAGTTAAAATTAAATTTCGGCAATCGTTTTTGCTTCAAATTAGACTAAAAATTATATAATCAAATGTCACCATCTGTCATTCGGTATCTGTCAAAAATTACATTTTAATCAAAAAATGCTGAAAAATGGCATTGTTTTACCGAATTTCAAAAAAATTTATTAGAAAAAGTTGTTTCTAGTGCAATTCTTCGCCTAAATACAAAGTTTCAGTTTTCTAGCTCAAAGTTGATTTTTTTGCCATTTTTTCTAATTAACTTTTTTTTTATTTAATGTAAGTTCGCTTTTTGCTTATACCATACTCAATATTTTATTTAGTTTGTATGAGCTTTTTTTTACTAGAATGCCATTTTTTTTCGAAATTTAAAATTAGAGGCAAAAAAATTTGACACAGGTGGTGCAAAGTTATCCTAATTTAAAAATTTTAACAGATAGACGTCAGATGTTTCGTTTTTCAAATGACAAATACATCTAAATATTTGATAAAAATTTTATTTTATACTTAAAACTATCATTATTATTAAAAGGAACAAAAAGAAACTTTAATCATTTTAAATAGGTAACACAAAAGCAATATAAATTTCACATTTCAGTGTGACGTCCTTCTCGCTCTATACAAACACCCGTCCGTCTATAAACGTCTTTGACAGCATTTTGTAAAAAGCTTGGTCTTATATCGGCACAACACTGTCTTATCGTTTGTTCCAAATGCTCGATATTTCTAAACGGTCGATTCTTATAAACTTTCTGCCTAAGATAACCCCACAGAAAAAAGTCTAGTGGGGTTATGTCAGGCGACCTGGGTGGCCAGTGACATTCTCTATCACGCCCTATAACTCTGTTTTGAAATAATTGGTTTATGCGTTCTTTCACTGCTACAGTTTGATGTATGGGTGCACCATCAAGCTGATACCATAAGTTATGTCTATGGTGTAAGGGCATGTTATCCAAAACTTCGGTAATCTCGTTATTAAGAAAATTCAGGTACCTTTCACCAGTTAAGTTTACTCTAAAGAAGTATGGTCCAATAAGCTCATCTTTCAAAATTCCACACCAAACATTTGTTTTAAAATGATACTGGTCGCGACATTCAATTGTGAAGTTAGGATTTTCTTGGGACCACCATCGGCAATTTTGTGAGCTCACGGTACCATTCGAAGAGAAAGTGGCTTCATCTGTCCATAATATCTTGTATGGAAAAAGAATATTCTCCTCATATTGTCCCTGATACCAAAACGAAAAATCAAGTCGGATATCAAAATCGCGTTCTTTTAATGTGTTTATAAACTTGGGTTTATATGCCCGAAATCGATTTTTCTGAAGAATTTTTCTAACGCTTTCCCTCTTGCACCCTGTTGAATCACTTATCTTGGTTACACTAGTTTGACCGTGGTCAATAACAGTTAAACAAACATCAAGTTGTGCTGCTTCATCGTATTTACTTGCCGCGTGAGGTTTCTTAAAATTATTTTGAACAGATCCAGTTTCTCTAAATTTTGACATTATTCTTGAAACAGTGCTATGCTGCAAATTTTTTTTTGGATGCCTCATTAAAAATGGCAGATACTTGCCGGTGAGGCATATTCTCTCCACAAATTAAGACAATTTTTATTTTTTCTTGAATGGACAACATTGGTGATAACACTGAAAACTTTAACTTGCGAAAATATTCAAATTTATGACATTTCTTTTATTTATTCGGCACTCTAATTCGTTTTTTTTTCCATAGCCTACTTATAAAATTCAAAATTGCCTTGATATTTTATTGTGGATAAAAAGAAAATGTGTCTAAATTTTGAACTAATCTGATATCTGGGAATTTTATTATAAGTTTTTTTAAACTTCTTAGGTGTATGTACTATCAAAAAAATGGAATATCTGACGTCTATCTGTTAAAATTTTTAAATTAGGATAACTTTGAACCACCTGTGTCAAATTTTTTTGCCTCTAATTTTAAATTTCGAAAAAAAATGGCATTCTAGTAAAAAAAAGCTCATACAAACTAAATAAAATATTGAGTATGGTATAAGCAAATAGTTTAATATCCATTAAGCGAACTTACATTAAATAAAAAAAAAGTTAATTAAAAAAAAATGGCAAAAAAATCAACTTTGAGCTAGAAAACTGAAACTTTGTATTTAGGCCAAGAATTGCACTAGAAACAACTTTTTCTAATAAAAGTTTTTGAAATTCGGTAAAACAATGCCATTTTTCAGCATTTTTTGATTAAAATGTAATTTTTGACAGATACCGAATGACAGATGGTGACATTTGATTATATAATTTTTAGTCTAATTTGAAGCAAAAACGATTGCCGAAATTTAATTTTAACTAACCTCATTAATAAAAAAAAGTTCCATATGGTGCGGACTTTAATGGTGACACTGTATATATCGCATTTCCTTCAATCCGTAAATGTCATTTAAAGTTTTTAAACGTCGGAAAATGACATTGTTTGTCCAAATGTCATAAGAAAAAGTTATTTGTATTGACATGAACGTTCTAAATCCAAAGTTTGGTGCAAAATTTTATTTTTTTTTCCTTATTTTGCCCATTAAGAACACTATATATTTTTTTCAGTGGAAATTTCTCTCGAATTTTGGATAAAAATCGATACCACCATGTAAAAAAGAAAAATAAGGTATATTTTTTAAAATAAAATATATTGGTGAGGAAGCTGGAGGATATTCTAGGAATATTCTCACTAATCTCACATTTTCATGTACTAAAAATGTATATTCCTCAGTTATAATGAGCGAAGAAGTTAAAAAATATCACTTATTTTAATTCACGGAGAAAATAGAACTAACAGGTATACGACAAATATTTTTAATGAAAGGCAGTCAAAAAATATTGTTTCGCACTCCACTATTGGCCGTATTTTAGAAAAGTTCAAGCTATCCGGTTCAGTTCTAAATGATTTTAAGCAACCACATGTAAATGGCAAAACGAAGAAAATGTCTTATTAGATGTAGTGGAAGTGAAACATAAAAAAAACACATCAATTGTTGCTACTTCCGACAAAGCAGGTACAAGAAAAACTACAGTGAGAAGAGTTTTAAAGAAAAACAAATACGATCCATTAAAACCCAAATTTCAATATGTTAAAAGAACGAGATTTTGACGCAAGATTAGATTTCTGTACGTGGTTTTAAGGGGAGCTTGACGAAAACCGTAATTTTTCTCAGTGTTCTCGGAGGAAGGAACTTTCTCTTCAAATGGAACGGAAAGTTCCCAGAACTGTAGATGGTGGGCTGATGAAAATCCCAACTTTGTCATCGAATACAGGGATCAATATTCTTTTAAATCCAATGTTTGGTGTGGAATTTTTAATGGTGGACTAATAAGAACTTTTTTTTTTCAAGTGAACTTAAATTCGCAGAGACACTTCAATTCTCTAATGAATGAAATAACCGAGTTAATCGACAATATTACATTGGAAGAACGATCTGTCCTGTGGTTTCAACAAGATGGCGCATCTATACATAGTACGCTTCAGTTGAGGATTATGTAATGAAATCTGTTATTTGGAGGGAAATGGATCGGCATCAGATATTCAGAGTATCCATGGCCAGCGAGATTCCCCGACGTAACTCCGCTAGATTTCTTCTTGTGGGGGTATCTAAAAGAAACCGATATGGGACATTTGACATTTGCCTCAAGATTCCAGCCAGATATTTTGTAAATGTTGCAAGAGAATTCTCGAAAAGAACCATAAAATGCATTGAAACAGAAGGGCGACATACAGAAATGTACACTGACAAAAATGGTTTACCGATGTCGTGGGTTGCGGACAGTGTCGGACTGGGACCCTTAGGGCCCACCGGTCCCGAGGGATGTAAGGCCCCATCATGCCAACTGCATAATAAATTCTAAGTTTAAATACATTTCAGTTAATGGCTTGACTTGTACCAATTTACCCTAGGGAAAAAAATTCAAATTCCGACAGACTGACTAAATGGGATAATATAAAATCTTTTTTTGGACACTATACAGCATAGTGGCGTAAAAAATTAATGCATTTTATCACTTCATCATACGCAAACGATACCTACCTATTAATGATATCAAGCAAAAACTCACAAAATATAATCACGTTCCATTTATTATTATAACCGACAGAAAACCGAAAACCTAACCTGTGGATCACAGAACACAAAAGGATTAGCTGGACGAAATACATGACGCAATGGCGAACCGTTCGGGTTAGATCGCTGCAGGTGCCTAACCGATGTTGCCACGCATTTCAGAAAATAGTATTGTATTTACCATATGAAAATTTACAAACTATACTTAAACATAGATAAACACCATTTAAATGAAAAATAATTACGAAAAGGGTCCTTTTCATGAGGGCCCATTTACGGCCGACCCGATAATCTGCGGGACCCGGTGCAAAATATCCGCGCGGGGCCTTTAATGTCATTAATCTAGGCCCTGGTGTACCTCTCCTAGATCCAGGGCTGCCCGAAGGCCCCGCGTTGCGCGGGACCTTTCTTAGCGAGGGGCCCTGTGCGGGTGCATCGCCTGTATTTGCCTCCGGCCGGCTCAGGGCCCCCACCCGTCTTTTCTCTGGGGGCCTACCGGTCTTTTGACCGATGGACCGGCGGCCCAGTCCGACACTGGTTGCAGAATTAGAGCTACTTTAACGCACGTTTCGATGTTGTTCAAACTGAGCCTACGAATTATCACAAATTATTTAAAAATGCTACAATAACTCGGCTTCTTTCGGTTCGCCTCAGCACAGAAAGAGATTTTTTTATCAACATTTTAAACACATTTAGGATTATCACAGTCCTTCATTTTGTAATCATTTTATGAGTTTCCTGAACTCAGTTTTTGAATTGGGAAAACTTACTAATTGATTTTAAAGTGCCGTTTTGACCCGGACGTGCATTATTTTAAATCATTACCATGTGTCGTAAATTAATTTGAGTTGGAATGAGTCATAAAGAGTGCTTTAAAAACCCATGTCGAGGGTAAATCACCGATCGAAAGGTCACGGAAAGTTCCGAATTCGCGCTCGTGCCAATTTGGCGCGGTAACTTCATCCCATTGTTATTAGTACCTCATGCACGTCGCGTTGTCGTGGACCACATAAGTGGATCTTTTATCTTTGTTCAGAGTTTGTTTTCCTAATACAGGTGCGTGAAAATTAGGATACTTCAACTTTAGGACAGATTAAATCTATAGTCGTTCAGTTAATCATCGTAAGCTAGAACAACTGAAAGGTCAAGTTTTGATAGCTCGAATCATGAATTAATCTAGCCCGAGTAGTAACGCATCACAATTCCCATATTGGTCTCTGGTTGCTTAAACAATGAATTGCTGCAGCCCACGTTGCATGTGTTCGTCAAACCCAGTTACGATGAGCTACGGTAGCCTTAGCTTACCAATAATTTAAGCCGGGTCTAGTGCATAAAATAACCCATCTTCAGGGCTATTATAACTTATGAACACCGATTTGATGCAATTTCTTCGATTTAGTTGCCGCAATTCACACGTCTGATCTGTTCCCTATTAGCAACTCGCGTCGATCTAGGACAACTTATATTTGAGTTATATATATCAACTCTATATTTCGCTCAGTGTAGGACAAACTTTTTATTCACTTGGTTTAACTGTCATTATTAAAACGAATATTAGTAGGTATAATAAATTTCACATTGTTGATTTAGCCTATTTGGAATGTAGGCAATTATTTGATTTTAAAGCGATTCTTATATTTAAAAATTAGAATAGATTTGTAGCATTTTTGGCAGTAATAACTATAGTTATCCGACATTATTGGGTAAACCCACAGTTTGTAAAAAAATATTAATATAACGTTAAAAAAAAAGTAACACCGTGGATTAATTGCTTACTGCGTGCAAAATATAAGAACAAAATAAGAAATGCGTTTACTAGATAAATGTCAGAATCGCCTTGAGGATTAGGATTGCCATATTATTTATGGATTTTAAAACTTTTAATGAAAGTTTTAATCAAAATATTAAATATTCATTGGTTACAAAATTAGTATTTATTTGTTAGCCTTTTAAAACTCATTGTGGCCGAATAACAGACATTCTCAGTACAAGGAAACTTGCGAGAGGAGTATTTCTACATTTCCTTGTACTTTCATAACAGATTCTTTGGATAATTTTAAAGTTTTTAAGTAATAAACTTTATTACTTAAAAAGATTTTTTTTTACGTGGTGGTATCGATTCTTATCCAAAATTCGGGAGAAATGTACACGGAAAAAATCTATAGTGTCTATTAGGTAAAATATAAAAAAAAATAAGATTTTAAAATCTTTGCACCAAACTTTGGATTTAGAATGTCTATGTAAATACAAATAATTTTTCTGTTGATATTTGGACAAATAAATGTCATTTTCTAACGTTTGAAAGTTTTAAATGACAATTACGAATTGAAGCAAATGCGACATGTGAAATATTTTAGACTATTTTTTGGTTGTTAATTAAACAATAAAAACAAAATAGAAAATCGTTTTTTTAAAAACTTTAGTGTTTAGTATAAAAAAACCCACTAATAGGAAACCTCTGTGACAGAAAACGAAGAAACTGAATGTGCTGTAATTGCAGGATCTGTAATCGAAAATTCCTATATAAGTCAAAACCAAATTGCCCAAAATATCAACATTATATAATAATATAGCCAATCAAGCGTCTCAAGGATTTATCAGAAACATAGTTACCATCCCTATAAAATTCAGCCTCGCCAAGAACCTTCTGAAAACGAGTGGAATTTTATATGTATGTCTTAGACAAAATGACAGAAAATGAAAAATTTTAATTTTGTTTTATTTAGTGACGAGTGCACGTTTCACAACAATAAATCTGTTAATAGAAATAATTTTCATTACTATTCTGATTCCAATCCGCATTAGGTAATTTAGAATAGTTGATAATCAACACAGATGGTCAGTAAACGTTTGGGGCGGAATAATGGGTCGATATTTAATCGGCCCTTACTTTTTCGAAAACCATTTAAATGGAGTAATGTTTTTAGATTTTTTGATAAATCAATTGCCAGAGTATTGTTACAAGACATTCCAGTAGCTATAAGACCAACGATGTCGCTTCAAATGGATGGAGCACCCGCACATTTCTATCGTAGGGTCTGTAAATTTTTAAACGTCCAATTTAAAAATCAATGAATTGGAAGATATGGACCTTAGAATTGGCCCCCAAGATCACTCGACTTGACTTCACCCGATTTATTTTTATGGGATATGTAAAAGGTAGCGTTTATAACACATACTGAGCGAAATATCGAGTTGATATAACTCAAAAAAAGTTGTCCTAGATCGACTCGTGTTGCTAATAGGGGACAGCTCAGACCTCTGCGTTCCGGCAACTAAATCGAAGAGATTGCATCATATCACTCTTCATGAGTTATAATAGCCCTGAAGATGGGTTATTTTATGCACTGGACCCGACTTACATTTTTGGTAAGCTAAGGTTACCGTAACTGGGTTTGACGAACACATGCGACGGGGGTGCAGCAATTCATTGTTTAAGCTGCCAGAGACCAATAAGGAAATTAATGTGATGCGTTACTACTCGGGCTAGATTAGTTCATGATTCGAGCTATCAAAACTTGACCTTTCAGTTGTTCTAGCTTACGATGATTATCTTTACGACTATAGATTTAATCTGTCCTAAAGTTGGAGTATCCTCATTTTCACGCACCTCTATGAGGGAAACAAACTTTAAACAAAGATAAAAGATCCCGTCGATTAACGATATTGCACGGATAGCAAGTTCAGTTTATGTGATCCATGACGACGCGACGTGCAAGAGGTACTAATAACAATGGGAAATGGGATGAAGATACCGCGCCAAATCGGCACGAGCGGGGATTTTCCGTAATCTTTCGATCGGTGATTTACCCTCGACATGGGGTTTTAGAGCACTCTTTATGACTCATTCCAACTCAAATTAATTTACGACACATGATAATGATTTAAATAATGCACGTCCGGGTCAAAATGGCACTTTAAAATCAATTAGTAAGTTTTCCCAATCCAAAAACTAAGTTCAGGTAACTCATAAAATGGTTACAAAATGAAGGATTGTGATACTCCCAAATGTGTTTAAAATGTTGATAAAAAATCTATTTCTGTGCTGAGGAAAAAATCTATTTCTGTGCTGAGGCGAACCGAAAGGAGTCGAGTTATTGTAGCGTTTTTAAATAATTTGTGATAATTCGTAGGCTCAGTTTGAACAACATATAGAAACGTGCGTTAAAGTAGCTCTAATTCTGCAACCCACGACATCGGTAAATCCATTTTTGTCAGTGCAGCTTTAACAATACCGGATAATATAAAGGAACGCATAACCCTTTCAGCACGAGAAAAAAAAAGTTTACCGATTTTATGGAAACTCGCAAAATTTGGCTATTTGGATATAATGTGATAATAAAAAACGACAAAAAAAATTATACTACAGGGGGTTGAAAAAAAAAGTACCTACACGATTGTGTATGCTGGGCTTTATTTTATACAAAATAAAAATTTGTAATAAATAAAAGGAAATAATTAAAAACAAATTATTTTGTATGAAACTTTAAAAAACAATTTTGATCCTTTGTTAGACATAAATAGACATTGCATTTAAGGCATCTTGTAAGGGTTCTACTTTTGCAACCATCATTCCGGCAAAATCTCGCCGTTGTTAGTAAATCTACGGTGGGAAAATCATATCCATCAAGTTTTTTGTCTTCGCCAGGTAGCGGAGCCCTATAGTTTTGCGGTTTACATCAGTTTCATCTTCTTCGCTTTCAACTTGTTCTTCATTTGGACTCTTCCTTTTAGGTGTGGCTATAAACCTTTTCCAAAATAACAGACAGACCCGGCGTAGCTTTGCTCCCTGTATTTTGTGGTTGTCCTACTTCGCAATCATCTGATAAATCTGAGTCGGTCTCTTCCAGATTTCTTGGTGGAAGTGCACTGTCATCCATCCAAGTTGGATCAGCATCTGAGTCATCCCCTTCTATGGCAGAATCATTATCCAATAATTCTAAAATCTCATCCACGCATCTTGCTGTTTGTCTAGGTTGTAATCTGAATAAGGAAAAACTCACATAAACAAACAACTAGCCCGCACAAATGTGTAAGAGCAGATTAGGTACTAACAACGGAACTACACAATTGTGTATGTACATGTTAAACATTCAGTTTTGACATGAAATTAAAATTTTGATTTAAATACAACCATACAGTTAATTACTGTTGATATATTGATCTTTTGTAATGATACGCTGCTGTGTTGTGCTAATCTTTATTGTTCTGTGGTTGTGCTGTCGACTGTCAAACGTCAAGTTAAAAGTGGTCGTCGTATTTTTATGTTGAGTCATGTTTGTCCAGTTTTAGTTACTTTGTTAATTATTAATCTTATTACTTATTAAAAAGTATTTAGCCATTAATAAAGTGTGTATTATTAAACATAATCGTAACAGGTTATGGGCCCAGGCCACGCAAGACGTGAAACAGAAGCACAATGAATAATACGATATTTCCCCAGCTAAACTCTGAGAATTTTAACAACTGGAAATTCCGAGTACGGGCAATTTTAGAAGAAAGGCAAATTATAGAAACTCTAGTGAAAGAGGAGTCAGATTTTACTCTAGATAAAGAGAAAGATGCATTTCGAGTAAAGGATGCCAAAGCTAAATCCATTATAGTTCAATGTGTAACGGACAAGCATTTGGATATAATAAAGGACTCACAAACCGCAAAGCAAATGTTAAAATCCCTTGAAGATGTCTTTCAAAGAAACAGTGTTTTCACAAAGTTAACCTTGAAGAAGAAACTTTTTAGTATGAAATGTAGCCGTGGTGAGAAATTGGAAGATTATTTCTTAAACTTCGATTCAGTCATTCGGGAATTAGAAAGTATTGGCAGTACCTTTGACGAAACAGACAAGGTTTGCCATCTCCTGCTGTCGCTAAATGATGAATATGAGCCAGTTATAACTGCTATTGAAACGATGAATAAGGATGTGACCATGGATTTTGTAAAATCTCGCCTTTTAGACGAAGAGTTGAAATTAAAAACCAAAAGTGGAAACCAGGGTGTTAACAGGAACAGTAACGAGGTAGCTTTTAAGGCTAATCAGTATATATGCTATAAATGCTACAAGCCAGGACATAAGTTGTCTGAATGTCCTCAAATAAGAATAGAAGGCAATTATAGAGGTAGAAGAGGAACAAGGGGTTATGGTTACTATAGAAGAAGAGGTAGAGGCTCAAGTTGGGGCCAACAAGGTTCAAGTGGAAGTCAGCAAGCCAATAATGCTGCAGAAAATCCTCGAGAAAACCAAATTGCATTTATTGCTTTAAAGTGTGTAAAGTTTAAGGACAATATAAACAGTTTTATTTTAGACTCTGGTGCCACCGAACATTTAGTTATGAGTGAGCTGCAAGAGTACATGTTAAACGTTCAGGAACTACCCAATGAAGTAAAGATAGGAACTGCCAAGAGTGGTGAGGTACTGACAGCTAAGAAGAAAGGAACTTTAATTGGAAAGTGTCAGGGAAAAGAAATAAAGTTAGAAGCTTTAATAGTGAAAGGTATGTCACATAATTTGGTATCAGTATCTCAGTTGTTAAAAAAGAATTTTAAAGTTATATTTAAAATAAACAAAATAGGTCAAAAGCATGCTAAAATTATGTATAATGACTTAGTTTTCTACTGTGAATCTTTTAATGAATTGTTCTTGCTAAATATAAATTTTGATATGACAGTGTGTTATAATGTAAGAAATAATCTCGGAAATAATGATATGGCTATTGTTTGGCATAAGAGGTTAGGTCATTTAAATCGTTATGGTTTAAAACAGTTAGGATTACCATACAGTAATGATGTTTGTACTGATTGTATTGAGGGTAAAAGTACTAGAAAAAGCTTTAACCATTGTATCATGAAAGCTTCTAAAATTGGTGAGTTAATTCACACTGATATTGCTGGTCCGGTAGTAACTCCAACATCTGAAGGGTACAGATATTTTCAAGTTTTGCTTGACGATTATTCTCATTTCTTAGTAGTAAAATTATTAAAACATAAAAATGAAGCTGCCCAAAATTTAATTGATTTTATCAAGCTTATTAAAACTCAGCATGGAGCTAATACACAAAAAATTAGATGTGACAATGGGGGAGAATTTTCTTCAAATTTTTTAAGACAATTTTGTAGAGATAAAGGTATTGAAATACAGTATACTCTGCCATATAGCCCACAGCAAAACGGTAAAGCTGAAAGAATGAATAGGACCCTTATGGATAAGGCAAGAACCAAATTTGCAGAGACAAATTTGCCAAAAGAACTTTGGGGTGAGGCAATTCTTTGTTCAGCCTATGAATTGAATAGATGTCCTACTACTGCTAATGGTGGTGTTTCTCCTTCCACAAGATGGTACAAGATTAATGATTTGTCAAGATTAAGGATTTTTGGGAGTCGAGCTTGGTCAGTTGTTTTATCAAAAATATGTAAGTTGGAAAAACGTGCCAAATTGTCAATTATGGTTGGATATTCAAGTGCTGGATACAGGCTTTGGAACTTTGAGACTAATGAAGTATATTGTTCAAGAGATGTGACCTTTGATGAGAAAGAAACAAATTATAACAGAATAACAAGCAAAATATTGATAGAGATAGAAACCGAGGAACATAAGAATGAAATTAAAAGAGAAAATATACAGGAGGTAAATCATATAGAACAAGACGAAGAAAAACAGAAAGAAACAGAAGAAAAAGTACCAGATAATTGCATAAACTTAGAAGAAAGTGAAAATGAACCTAGATCAGGAACTATTAATACAGATATACAAGACACAGATGATGAGGAAAATACTACAATAACAAAAACAGAGGTGACTAAAAGAGGCAGAAGGGTGAATACACCAAAACACTTAAATGAATATGAAATATATTCAGCATACTGCCTTTTATCAACCAGGGATCCAAACAGTTACAAGGAAGCTATAGAATCAAAACAGTGGGAAGAAGCAATACAAAAAGAGTTACAATCACATGAAAAACTACAAACTTGGTCAGAAACACATTTGCCAGAAGGCAAGACAGCTATAGAAACAAAATGGGTCTTTCGAACTAAAGAAGAAGGCACAAAAAAGGCTAGGATAGTAGCTAAAGGATTTCAGATTAAGGAGGAGAATTCCTTTCAACCTGTTTATGCTCCAGTTGCAAGACTGTCAACTATCAGAGTGTTGTTGTCAGTTGCTTTACAGGAAGACTGGACTATTAAACAATTAGATATTCCTACTGCATTTTTAAATGGTAAGTTAGAATCAGAAGTATACATTTATCCGCCTGAAGGGCTAAAGACAAAGAAACCATTTTTAAAATTAAATCGTGCACTCTATGGACAAGGAATCACCGAAGGTTTGGAATGAAACTTTTAATGATTTTGCTTTAAGCAATGGTTTTCTAAGATCAAGGCATGATTGTTGCTTATATTGTGGTAAAAATGTGTTTATTTTATTGTATGTTGATGATATGTTGTGTGTAGGAAGTAAAAATGATGTAGATAAAATTGTACAGTCATTAAATGAACATTTTCAGGCAAAAGATTTGGGTGAGGTAAACCAATTTTTAGGTATGAGAATAACACGAAGTAAAAATGAAATAACAATCAATCAGAGAAAATTTATAGAGAAACTGCTTCAAACTTTTAATATGGAACAATGTAATGGAAAATTAACACCTATGGAAAAGGGTTTTCAATATAATGAAAATAGTGAGATTATTGACGTTCCTTACAGACAGTTAATCGGTGGACTTATGTATTTGTCTACAACATCAAGACTAGACATAACCTTTTCGGTCTCTTATTTAAGCAGATTTTTAGATAAACCAACTAATGAGTCATGGAATGCAGGTAAACGACTATTGCGTTATTTGCAAGAGACGAAAGATAAAGTCTTGACATATAGTAAGTCTAAAGAAGATATCAATGGTATATTGCTAAAAGGTTTTTCAGATTCAGACTGGGCATCAGATAAGAATGATCGAAAGAGTGTGAGTGGTTGCTTGATTTTGCATGGTGAGAATCCTGTTGCATGGTTTTCCAAAAAGCAAGGGTGTGTGGCGCTTTCTACCGCTGAAGCGGAGTATGTGGCAGCAGCTGCTTGTGCTCAAGATTTGATGAATATTAAAGGAGTCTTAAGTGACTTAAAAGTTAATGCTGATGCAATTCTTTATTGCGATAATAAAAGCTCTATACTTATGTCAAAGAGTTATGAGAATTCAAAGAGGGCAAAGCATATTGATATAAAAGCTCATTATTTGAAGGATTTGGTTTTTGATAAAGCAATATCAGTTGAATATATACCAACTTCTGAAAACATAGCTGATATGTTAACCAAGTCACTAGGTAAGGAGATTTTTGTTAAACTTAGAGATAAGGCACATATTGTTTAAATATTTATGTATTTATACTATTAAGTTGTTTGTTTGCGATTTTCGTTTGTGAAACTTTAAATCGAGGAGGAGTGTTGATATATTGATCTTTTGTAATGATACGCTGCTGTGTTGTGCTAATCTTTATTGTTCTGTGGTTGTGCTGTCGACTGTCAAACGTCAAGTTAAAAGTGGTCGTCGTATTTTTATGTTGAGTCATGTTTGTCCAGTTTTAGTTACTTTGTTAATTATTAATCTTATTACTTATTAAAAAGTATTTAGCCATTAATAAAGTGTGTATTATTAAACATAATCGTAACAATTACTACCATCATTCTAAATTCTAATCATGAAGTATTACGTTTCAATTATTCCTTGTTGCTGAAAAATAATACTTACATTTCGTGCGAAAATTTCGACCTTCCGAACCTTCCATCTTGTAAAACGAAACAACTAGAATGAATAACCTCAAACCAACGCACGTGGCTTGATGCCGGTCCTAACGCTCAAGGGATACCTACACAAATAACACAAACGATGTCGCCCGTCCAGAACGTTATATTTCGCGATTTATAGTTGAGATTTTTAAACCCTAACCCACACAATCGTGTAGGCAGGTGCAGAAAGGGATAAGAGAAGCTTTCCGAAACATAAACCCAGCAATGTTGTCAAATGTTGCTGAAGGTTTTAAAGTTTAGAGTCGGATGGTCGCCATTTTGAACACTTATTTGTTATAAGCAATTGTTTGTTGTATATATATCGATCATTTCTTTCTTTCGTTACATTTACATTACTTTAACTAGTAAGTAGTGCATTTACTGTAAACTTTCTCTTTTTTACAATAAATTCTGACCTGTCGAAATGCCATAAGTGACTCGATTAATATTAAATTGGTTAAAATCAGTCTGTATTATGAATATTTGCATTTTTCATGAAAACATGAGCAATTATGGGAAAGCTTAAGACTTTTCGATAGACAGTTAAATTTTACATCTATTGCTGACATAAAATACAGGGCGTTACATTTAAATTAAACAAGTTATTATAATTTCAAACTTGTAATTATTTTGTCGTACTTTTTGGACACCTTGTATAAGTTAGTGAATTTTTCATAAGTGCAATATAAAACCTAATCAGTTAGTAAACTGCAGTGCGAATTTGGTTGGAAAAAAGAAAATACATATTGACAATTTAATCATTAAAATTCTTACCTACATTTTCACAAAATACGAAATATTTCAAAAACCGTATAGGGTTTAACTACAATAAACCCTAATGAAACATATTTTTATTCTGATCGTAGAAACCAAAATTGAAATAATACACAGGGCATTCCATTTAAAAAAAAAACAACTTTGATGCATTTCGTGTTTTTGGGACAACCAAAACAAATAATTAAGTTATGTCGTGTCGAATAACCATGTATACTTGTACTATTCATTGTTAGAGCAGAATTGCCCCTCCAGGTTTTTCATTTCTGGACACCCTGGTTTTTTTTTTGTATGTTCTATGGCCTATATGGTGCATATGTGAGAAGGCACAGCCCACGCCTGCTAAAGTCTATATACCTACACCATTGAGAACTGTATAAATTGGAAAATTTGGGTTAGTTGATGTAAGAAAATATTCTTCGAAGTTAAATTATTTTATTATATAGCAGAGCTAGGTATCTACATTTCCTAGGGAGAGGTGTGTAAATCAGCTATATAGTAATATTATGTTGGACTTGAGAAATGCAAAGTATGAATCATACAATCTTTATTAAGTAGTCAAATTTATTTTTTACTACTTCTACTTCTACTACTGCTGCTCGCTGCATTTCCAGTGTTATGCTTTGCTACTGCTTGTTGAGCCCTCGATAAATTAGTTCGGTCCGATTTACCTGCTCTCGCTCTCATTTCTTCTTCAACAGCCTTATTAACTGTTTTGGTAATGGTTTGCTTAAGTTTATGGGCTTCCTGAGATTTTTGTTTCTTTGGTTTTATTGGGGCATCTATAAAAAATATATTAATTTTAATAACAGTTCTTGAGAGTCAAACACGTTCCACTTACTTGCTCTTTTAGTAGCAGCAGAGCCCTTCTTGGTCTTGGAGTTCTTTTTAGCATTTTGAGGTCGTTTTGTCTTAACTTTTAACTTTCCCTGTGCCATGATAAAAACCAATGAAACCTTGATAAAAACCACAAAATAGTTGAAATATTTTATTTTTACCAGTCCTAACCTCACTTCTATATTTTCCTCTTTTCCTTGGTTGGCGACAATCCCGTAAATGTACATAACGTGGTACAATTAAAGGGGTCATTGTAAAAAGTGGCTAAACGGGACTTTATAGTATTCGTTGGTTCGGTTGGCACCTTCTTCGTTGTGGTTTATGGTTTAAAATTTTTTAATTTAAAATTAAATTTAGACTTAACCTAAACGGAACGGTTATAATTTTATGAGTTAAACCAGAATTTATAGCGGTTTCTCTTTATTAACTTATAACTAGGTAGAAACATTACGTTCTAAATATTTTTTTCTACTAGCGTGCGGAAAAACGCATTTTCCGCACATGTTTTAGTGCGGAAAATCCACTTTTTCGCACCGTGCGGCAAAGATTTTTCCGCACTGTTATATTTTGAAATTAAATTTAATTAAATTAAATGCTGTACGATTTGAAGTCACTGTTCATCATATTACCTTTGAAATATCTTAGTTGCTATGGTGTATATAACCAGTTGTTGATTTGTATGTCACTGTCAACAGAATATTATAAATTTAAACTAGTTTATCAGTTTTTCTACTGGAGTTTTGCTGAATTCTTCGGCACGCAAAATGATTTCCGATGAAGAGATGAACGAATTAATATTGTAAAATTTTGTTCATTGTAATAAAAATTAAAAAAAAAACTCCGTTTTTTAAATTATTTTCAATTTGTTTCCTCACGCTAGTAGAAAAACTATTGTTCCTAACACGTGCAGAAACCTATTTTTCCGCACTTAAATGCTTGACACCACTCCGCTATGCGTCGTGCTGTCAACGGCATTTGCGTGCGGAAAAATCGATTTTCTGCACTTGTTAGGAAAATAGCTATTTTCCTGTTAAAGCGGCTGATTGTAGAACTGTTTGCCATTGCTGTATAAAATAGGCTGCTTTTAATTAATTTCTTGTACAGCAACTGAAGAGAACTGCAAGCCGAAAACGTATCGAGTTGCAAATAAACAGCATTTATTAACCGATTAAACGAACTTACCTGTGAAGTTCAATCGGAATTATATGAAGTGCCCCGTCCGTAGATATCACACTTTGTAGCTTCTGCGTGCAAGTTGCCACATTTTTTAAAGAGAAGAGATTTTTGACAAATCCCCGTTGTATTTCGCCCGTCTTTGTGCGTCGTCATTCAGTTTAAAGTTATCGCGGGAGAAAAATAATTAAGGGAGGGCGAGGTGGGTCGTGATATCTACGGACGGGGCACTTCATATAATTCCGATTGAACTTCACAGGTAAGTTCGTTTAATCGGTTAATTATATCTCAGTGCCCCGTCCGTAGATATCACACTTTGTAGTTGTTTAAAGAAAATATATATAGATCTTTTTTAATTTTTCTCCCAAAAAAGACAATGAAATCTTAATTAATGTTTCATAAAATATGCAATTTTAGTATTCAGAAATATATATGTATTTCAAATAATACTTCCCGTATTCGTTTTATTGATATATTATATATAACATCTGAACATAATAATTATGAATAAGCATTCCTTTAACCAGGTATAAAAGTATGCAAACTAGATTAAATATCCTATTCTATAAACTAAGATAATGTGTTATATAAGAACAATAAAGTATCAAAAAGTATTAATGGCTTTTCTAACTTGTAATTGCGTTTACAAAGTTTGTAGGCCTTTTTAAAGGAAGGTTATAAAATTTTGCAAAAGTTGCCGATGAATCAGACCATCCTGCTGTCTTCTTTATAAATTCTAAAGTAACACCGTTTCTATAGGCCGCCGATGTAGAAGCGTGTCTTGTTGAGTATCCGGTAAATACTGTAGTATCTATTCCTGCCTGAGAAAGAGTGTATTTAATCCATCTACTGATGGATTCAGTCGTAGCTGTCTGGAATGGACTCCGAGTACTTAAAAAAAGATATTCCTGGGCTGTAGTTCTAAGCGGTGCTGTTTTACAAATGTATTGTTCTAAACTTGATGCTGGGCAAATTTTTGGATTCTCATTGAAAAAAGGTATTTGAAGACAAGGATTCTCCTTGTTCTTACCTGTAGTTTTTAAGTAATCAGATATTATTATTTGAATCCCCATTGGTGATATTAAAATTTGGTCCACTTTTATCCTTGCTAGGGTTTGAATCCTATGCCCTGTAGTTAGTGCTAATAAAGTGGCTGTCTTCTTAGTCAAATCTATAAGGGATAAATTTTCATTTGGAAATTTAGTCTCTAAAAAGGATAGGACCACTTTGGGGTCCCAAATAAAATTATATCTTCTGCAAGGAGGTCTTAATCTAAAAATTCCTTTCATGTATCGTTTCATGTTTCCTTGCTTTGCAAAATCTACATCAAGAATCAAGGCTAGGGCCGAACGATATGTGTTAAATGACCCAAATTTTAATTTCTTCGTCTGTAAATGATGATGTAAAAATTGAATTACTTCTTTTTCTCCACAATTGAAGACACTGTATTGGTGATCCTTACAAAATTTCCACCATAACTTGTAAGTACTTGAATACTGATTAAGTGTTGACTCGGCAAGGGACTTTAACAAAACTGGTATGGTCCCCTCAGCATTTCCTTTTCTCAAAAGGGCTTCCCTGATAAGAGCCCTACTTCCAGGGTAATCTTGGGTCTGTTGGGACAACTAAAAGGATAGATAATAGGTTCTTTAAGTGATGAAAATTCTATATAGCGGTTGTTACTAATAGTTTCTTCCATAATGGGTACCATGCTTGAGTAGGCCATCTTGGAACAACCATTATACCTGTCGCTTGGTCTAAGACAATTTTATTTAAGGTTCTAAGTATTAGGCAAAAAGGAGGAAAAGCATAAAAGAAAATATCACTCCAACCTACAGTAAATGCATCGATTTCCAAAGAACCCGGATCTGGGTGCCATGAGTAATATTCTTTGCACTTTGCATTTAAATAAGATGCAAAGAGGTCTCTTTCTGGTCTACCAAAAATCTTTACAATTTTTTGAAAAATGTCAGGATTGAGTTCATATTCCGTATCAGTAGGTAATGATCTCGACTGTCGATCCGCCATATTTTCTATTGACGGTATGTATGATGCATATAACCATATATTTCTTTGCTCACAAAATTGCCAAATTTCTCTAGCTAATGTTGACAACTTAGGAAACTTAACACTGCCCATCTTATTAATGTATGCTAAGGCTGTAGTGTTATCAACACGAATTAGGATATTTTTTGACTGTAAATTTGATGTAAAACTCTTTAATCCCAACAAAATTGCTTTAAGTTCTACAAAGTTAATGTGTTGGTGTTTATCCTCTGCCGACCACCAACCATATGTAGATGTATTATTACAAACAGCTCCCCAACCTGTCAATGAAGAATCTGTGACTAGTTCTAGATCAAACTCATCATTTCTTATATTATTAAAAGAACTAATTATTTTATTTTTCCACCATTGTAAATCTGAAATTAAGTATGCAGGAATAACAATTCGTGCATTAAAGTTATTCTTGTTGTTAGACAATGCCCAAATTTTATATTTTTCAAAATTCTTAGTGTATAGCCAAGAGTATTTTACTGCTGGACAGGCTGAAACTAATGTTCCTATGAATTGTGCAAAAAATCTTATGGTTATAGGTTCTTGCTTTAAAATTTCATTTGTAAAATTCTTAATCTTTAATTTCTTTTCCTCTGGGAGGAAAATTATCATTTTTTTATAGTTAAAAATGTATCCGAGATAAGCGCATTCAGTCGAGGGTTCTATTCTACTTTTTTCTAAGTTGACTATGAAACCCAAATCCGATAAGATCTTTAATACAATCTTTGTATTGTATTTACATTTATCATATTCTGTATCAATTATTAGGAAATCATCCAAGTATAGGACACAAGTTATGCCCTGCTTTCTTAACCAAGATAAAATAGGTTTTGTTAATTTTGTAAATGCCCGAGGCGCTGAGGCCAATCCAAAAGGCAGAGTACGATATTGATATATTTCATCATTGAATTTAAAACTCAAAAATTGTCTGTGGTCTTTATGCACTGGTACAGTATAGTAGGCATCTTTTAGATCAATCGTACACATATATGACCCTTGGTGTATAAGTTTAAGAGCAGTACGATAATCCTCCATTTTGAAATGGTCTGTGCTTAAAAAAGAATTGAGCGATTTCAAATTTAAAATAAAACGAGGTTTCTTATTGGTTTTCTGGACAATGAAAAAAGGAGATAAAAATTGTTGTATGGTTGGAGTGACCTTTTCTATTATACCTTGACTAAGCAGATCTCTAATACACTCAGAGATCAGATCCTTATCCGAGTAAGGTTGAAAATTGAAACAGTTAAGATTTGGTTCCGGAATTCTATCTAAGGGGATTTTATATCCCTGCACAGACTGCAGAACCTCCTTATTGGTCGTAAGAGTTTTCCATTTAGGGAAAAAAAATTTTATTCTACCCCCTAGTCTACTTACTTTTACTTCTGTCTGGTCCACCTCTGTGCGTACTGAGGTTTGCCCTTTTGCCTCGACTCCCTCCATTGTCGAGGTGGGCCCCCCCAGTTTAAAGGCCTCTTATTTGCTAAAGAGGTACGATTGTTTGAAGGTGTAGTTTTCGGTGTAGTGGCGACAGTGGGTAAAAAACCCTTGGGTTTCAATTCCCTGCCAGCTTTCTCCATTTCTCTTAGGTGTTTATGCTTCTCCCCAAAATCCTTACCAAGTAAGAACTCATCTACAGGAGTATTAAAGACTACTTCTTTGGCGGTTTTCGATATTATAGAAGAAATTGACGATCTTCGGTACATTGACAGTACATGATGAATGTTAGTCAGAATCTTTCCGACATCCCCTGAATATAATATTAAACGGTCCCGTTGTGGTATCGTCTTTTCAAGTAATATTATATTATTCAGGTAACCCAGACCTGCGATCGCTGCACTCATGTAGTGCTGTAGGCTGTAGCAGACTTAGTTTTCTTTCCCACTGTTGAGCCACTGTCAAACGAATCTCCTTCTTTGAACTAGTCATTAAGAATCGCCTTAACTTCAGGGTTCAATAGGGGAACTTTAATATATTTACTGTTGTTTGGCCTATTATATTTTGATATAATGTCTAGATTTACTTGCTTATCTAACCCCTGGGCAATAATTTGATCCCAAATTGATGCCAAGGTGGGATGTAAGGGAGGACCCTCTGTTAACTTTGATGCATTGTCATCCCCCAGGAATTTTATAGTATCTGCATCTAGGTTCAGATTTAAAATGTCAGTGTCTTCCTGTGTGTTCATTATCCTTATGTGGCCAGAGTGGGAAGGTGGTATTGTTTCTCTAAGAAGAGAGCCACTATCATGCAAGAGATTTTCTTGAGGACTGCAAGATCTAACTCTTGGAGGGCTGGTACTAACCGGACTGCGTGTCCTGTGACTACTACCAGAGTGGCTTCTTCCAAACTCGCTATCTGGACTGCATGTCCCGATGACTTTGGGAGGACTGCGTGTCCTTCGCCTTTTACCTGGATTGTCTTGCCTTGTACCAGGACTGCGTGTCCTGAATTTATCACAAGGACTGCGTGACCTTGACTCGTAAGACCTGTGTGTCCTGCTTGACCCAGGAGAACTGCGTGTCCTCCCCTTCTGAGTAGAGTCAGCTTGGTAGGAGATCAATTCTTCCAATTTTTTCAATCGTCGTTCTATTGAAGAACGTGACTCAGAACTTGACCTAGAAGAGTGTCTTCTTTTACGACTCTTTTCCCCATATTCGGAATGTTTTCGTTTATTTGGCATTTCTCAAGAGTTGCCTTTCCTAAAAAACAACAATAACAAAACAATTCCGTCACTTACCCCCTTTTTGGATCTATTTATTACGTTCGTGGCGACGCTTGCAGCACAAAAACTAAGAATGACGACGCACAAAGACGGGCGAAATACCATATATGTATTAGTACTTTATGGCTATTACCCTGAAAATCTTGAAGCAACAACAGAGATAGCAGATCCAGGGTCATTTCGACTTGTGCGCATGCGCCGTCAGGGTATTGCCAAATATGCTTTTATTTCTTTAGAATAGGGCAGAAGAGTGAGTCTTAGAAAATTAGAGCAATGATAGAATTACCAAAAATCTTGCTAAAGAATTGCAAAATAAGCATCAAGTCCGTACTTCCAAGTGTTTTCAAATTATTTGTTTCCATTTCTAAACTAAAACGCGTCAAATAACAATTTCATTTGACTAGAGGGTGACAACGTCTCATTTTTGCTCGACATAACCTCGAAATCTTTAGCAAATGTTAATTTGGTTGACAGCTCGCTTCAGCGAGTAGATTTGTTATTATTAACGGCTTTTGTGTACTGTTTATCTTTACTTTTCTGCAAATTTTGATTGTGTGTGTGAACTGTGACCATTTTGTGACGATGCCGAGGCAAAACGGAATATTTTACATTATTTTAAACAGGCGTAGAAGCTTGAACAAAGATTTATCGTTCTACAGGTATGTACCCAGATCGAATGTTTCTTTCTATTAACTTACTTACGTTAATTTCGTGAGGGAACAATAACTGGGTAGTCCATTTCCTAAAGATTATAATTTCCTTTGCTGCTGTTGATATAATTAGGTACCTAGGTACCTATTTTTACCGAAAATTGCATGTACTCCAAAAAATCCTATTAAAACCTATTATTTTACCTGTTGAACTCTAAAAATGAATGTAAAATATCTAATAAAAGTTTTATTGATATATTTACCTGAGTTTTTTTTCTTCTTTTAGTCGAGTCGAAATACTATACAAAATCCTAAACAAATCAAGAACTTTAATGTTCCTTTTTCGTTGCTTGTCTTAGACAAGCTGATTGGCCTGGGCTGCTAAGACCATACAGCCAGTTACTGTGGCCCCAGGTGATGGTGGTGACGGAAAGTCTCTACTCCTGAGGATTGGAATGTCTCATGTTCTGTAATAAGATAATCACTGACTTAGCGATGGTCGTTAAGGACCTTTAGAAGACTTACGACCTAAAACTTAATTTTGCAGGCGTGCAAAAACTTGTAAATTGATTTGGTGCATGCTGGGCTAATAGCATTGAATATAATGTCATGAAGCGATATGGGTTGATGGTTAACAATAGACATGAGCTGTGTGTAAAGGATTTGGGAATGAGGTTGATTGAACATGCAATCGAAGATTATGTGGAAAGGACTTCCGACTTCTCCACATTGACATAAGTTATCCCGCTTGATCTTTATCTTATGAAGGTGAGTAGGAGACAGACAGTGGCTAGATCTCAATCGGATGATTGTTGTTATTTCCCCTCTGGATGCTTTCTTAAAACCTTTAAACCATGTTTCTTTTAATGGAGATCCGACTGCAGCGCTGTACTCTTTTCCCTTTAACCTTCCTAGGGCCTTGAACCTAGTTACCCATTGATTCCATATGTTTTTGTGTATTATTGGTAGGATGTTTTTGAAGTCTACCTTGGGTGTGTCCGTCTCTGGGAGGTTTCTGCCTTCATTTGCCAGTGAATCAGCCTTTTCATTGCCATAAATTTTTGTGTGACTTGGTATCCATGCTAGCTCGATTAGAGGGTTCTGCGCTAATTTTTTCTTCATTTGCAATACCATTTCCTCACTTTTTGCCAATATTCCCCTTCTAGCAATTTTGTTCAGCGCGCTTGACGAGTCCGAGAAAATTACCGCCGTAGTAATATCTTTTTCTTCCAGGATTGACAGTGCTGCATATATTGCATACACCTCTGCCGAACATATAGAATGGGTTTTGGGCATTCTCTTGGACATCTTGATATTAAGTCCACTGGAGTACACTCCGATTCCCACATTGCCTTCTGAGTCTAATGAGCCATCCGTGAATACGAAATGGTAGTTTTCTGGCCACTTGTTTCTCGCTTCTATCAGGAACTTCTGATTATTGTCCGCTTCTTTGACTAACCCAAGGTTAGTAAATTCTCTTTGCTCCAACTGTTCTTGTAGTTCAAACAAGAAGCATGGTAGGTTCGGCACTGTCCTGATGAAGGGTAAAAACGTCGAGACGTTGTCAAATGCTTCCACCACTGGTGGAACATTTTTCCAAAAAGTAGTTCTGGAATTATATACTGTATAGAGATTTATGATGTTGCCTGCGGTTTCATTTTGGTATGACAGGTTCTTTGCCACAAACTTGACTGCCAGCCAGTCTCTTCTGAGCTGTAAGGGCATTTCTGCAGCTTCACTCAACAGTATATTAGTTGGAGTGGACTTCATCATTCCCAGAGCGACTCTGATAGCCTGAAATTGGATTCTGTCCAGTTTGAGGAGTAACTGTTTCGAAACTCTCCCCAGAAGCAAGCTTCCATAATCAAGATGGGATCTTACCATAGCTTTGTATATCATGAGCAGCGAAGTTGGGTCTGCTCCCCACCAGGTCCTACAAAGACATCTCATAATGTTGATACCTTTCTGAGCCCTTGTACACATGTTCTCTACCTGAGGTTTCCATTTAAATTTGTTATCCAAGTAAACACCTAGATGTTTCGCTGATGTTTTCCACTCAATTATTTGTTGATTAAAAATTATGTTGTTCACTGGGATCCGACCTCTTGAGTTAAAGAAAATTGCTGACGATTTATTAGGCGATAGTGACAGTCCATGTTCATCCATCCAAATTCTCAGATTGTCTAGCGAGTCATTTACCAGTTGTATCATGTCTTCATCGTTGAAACCTGTAAGTAACAGGGCCATGTCATCTGCATACTTGACTATCTTGACTTCTCCTACTGTCACATTTTTGGACGAGTCTGTGTACAAATTAAACAGAATTGGGGACAATGGTGATCCCTGAGGTACGCCCTGACTCGTCTCCCTGGGGCCTACAAGCAGTCCTGTTGCAGGGTCTTTCACATAAATCATTCTTTTTTCTAAAAATTTCTTTATAAGTGTGGACATCTTAAATGACATGTTGATTTCTCTTAACTTTTCCATCATCTTCTCCAACTTTATGTTATCGTATGCAGCTGTTACATCTAGCAAAACCAATATGGACCTTTGGTTTTTGGCCATCCCACCCTCGATCTGTGTATATATGTTACATAGGTTTTCCATTGCACCTCTTCCCTTTCTAAACCCCATCTGGTGGGGGCTAATAATTAGCTTATTTTCTATTTCCCACTCGATTCTAGTTTTGATCATATTCTCTAGTACCTTTCCCGTACAAGATGACAGACAGATGGGCCTCCATCCCGTAATGTCGGTTTGGTCTTTCCCCGCTTTTGGTATAGGTTGTACTACCTGCGTTTTCCAGTCTTGTGGCAGTGGTATACTGGTATTGCGTAACAACTCATTGAAGAAATTAAGGAGTTTTTGTTTGGTTTGGTGTGGGAGATTTTGTAACATGGAGTATGTGATCAGGTCCAGACCTGGGGCGGACTTTTTCTTTCTTATCAGGCTTACTTCTAGCTCAGCCATAGAAAATTGGATTTCTTCCCTTCTCTCAAATGCTAAATCCGGTACAACGTTCTGACCCTGTACAGGAGTTAGCGACTCTAGTAGTTCTTGCCCGATATTTGCATCGAGTATGTTGTGATTTTTCTTTGGCGCCTGAGCCTTAGCAAATCTTTTGACTGCGTTCCATACCTCCTTGGTCGGTGTGTCTACGGAAATTCTTTGACAGTACTCTTGCCACCCTTGCCGTCTGCTCTCTCTGAGGGTTCTTCTTGTTTTGGCGGCTATTCTCCTGAAGTCTATGTAATTTTTCATTGTCTTCGCGCTCATATACCTTTCCATAGCTTCCTTTTTCTCTCTTATGGCCAAAGAGCAGCCCACGTTCCACCAAGGATGTTGTGCCTTTTGTTCTTCAAACTTAAGTTTGTTCTTGCGCATGCTTGCATTCGCAGCCTCTATGATGCAGCCTTTGATTTCGTCGATGACCTTCGACAGCTCGAGAGAGTAGCGAAGCTCTTTGCTGAAATTTGCTCCAGTCCGCTCTGTTTTCGTTGTATCTAACCAATCTTTCGTCGATCACTTTATCCCTGCGCCTTGTCCGGTCTTCAAATTCGACTATTAACGGAAAATGGTCGCTGTTACCCAAATCCTGACTCACCGTCATTTCCAGCTGATTGGCTAATTCTGGAGAGCTTATGACTACATCCGGTGCGCTTTGTCGAGTATCTGGCGCTGTGAATCTTGTTGGTGTGTCGTTATTTATGTACACCATACCGCTTTGATCTAAAAACTCTAAAAGAAGTTCTCCATTTCTATTAGTGAAGCCTGAACCCCATGCTGGATCCTGACTATTTAGATCTCCAAGCAGAATTATTGGTTTATTAGTTTGCTGAGCCTTTCCTATTATTGCCTGTAAGGTTTGACTGATAAGGCGAATATCTGGTGGGACATACATGCTTATTATGCACATCTTCTCCATTTCTACTGCGATTAGCTGCCATCTTGGATCCAGTTGTATATTTCCCATATCTATCCTTCTGTAGGAAATGTTGTACTTGACAAGAATAGCCACGCCACCATATCCATCATCTCTGTCGTTCCGGATTGATTGGTAACTAGGAATGTTGGCTATATCTTCTGTCTTGAGCCATGTCTCATTTAAACAAATTATGTCCGAGGAATATTTCCTGATTTGTGAAATAAGATTATCCTTGTTGGTCTTGAAACTCCTGATGTTCCAATGCATCAATTTTACTTTCATGTTTTGTGTTTTTTTTTTTTTTGTGCTCTACTATCTAATATTCTATATCTACTTTTACTAACCTAAATCTAAACTTTAAACTATCTACCTCTGAGTAAATGCCTGTTATATAAAGGGTGAGTCCCCTTCATATAGGCTTTTTTTTATGGTCTCTTGTTCTTTATCTCTTTCTGTCTCTGTACTTGTCTCCTTTTTATTTCTTGTGTTCTTAAAGACTTTGTTCGTCGTGTCTTCCATTTCATCTGTATACTTCTCTTTATCTGTTACCTTGAGTCTTTGATTTTCTTTGAGATTTGCCGTGTCTTCCTCCATTTTTTCTTCGTTCCACCATCTGTCCCTGGTGTCATTGTGTTCCTGGCTATCGCTAGCTTCCTGTCTCTCTGCTGAAAACATTTTAAATTGGGGGAGCTCTTCCACTCTTACCCTATTTGATGATGGAAATAGACATCTTTTGTTTGCCTCCTTGTCATACCCGTCAGTCACTGGGCTGCGAGAGAGCATTCTCTTCTTCGGTGGGGTCCTGGGAATATCAATTCTTTTAATTTGGCTTCTCTGACTATGTGACGTGCCTGCCTCATATTTACTTGCTTTTTGACTAACAGATTGTAACTCCTTTTGTATGTTCCTCCTTTGAGGCGAGAGTAGTGTGGGGAAATCTATGTTCCTGTTGGTCCTAATTGGGTTCCTACTTGTGAGGTAGGTCGCCGGAAAGCGTAGGCAAGCTTCAAAAAATGTTATGTTTTCCATTGCCATCGTCTCATTTATTAACTTCTGTCGAGTCATTTCTGGACAATCCTTCGAAGTAGCTTCATGATTTCCTCTGCATATGCAGCATTCCATCTCATGGTATTCTGTCCTATTACATACATCTCTTGTGTGCTCCTGTCCACATTTACTGCATCTGAATTTTCCTCTGCAGAATTTCTTTGCATGTCCATACCTTAGGCATTTAAAACACTGCGTAACACTTCTTATATATATATCAACTTTATAGTTGACATTATATAACCTAACTTCCTTAGGTAACTGTTTCCCTTCGAATGTAATTAAGAAGGTTCTGGTTGGTACAAATTGTGCCTCAGAGCCCTTTCCTACTCTTCTTGAGATTCTTTTAGCATCTGTGATTCTCGTTCTTCCTTCACTATCACCCATTATGTCTTCCGGGTCTATTGAAAATCCTACATCTCTTATGATACCCTTTGTGGATAGCATCGTCTGGGGTATGTACGCTTTTAAATTTCTTTCTCTTAGTTCATTTTTATACAATAGTTTGTTTGCGTCCTCGTGTGTCTCAAATGAGACTCCAACTTTGTTGTAGCCTGTCTTTTTGACATCCTTAACTCCCCTTATTCCTAGCTGGTGAAGCATTTTGCTTAGGTCCGAGTAGTGCAGTCCTGCTACGTTGCGAGCAATGGACTCTACATTGACCAGGTATGGTTTTCCATCTTCCTTGTTGTAGTCTACTTTTCTCCCCTTGGCCTCAACCAATCGCCTACCTAAACCCTTCAAGTCGTTCAACCATTCTGTCGAGATAGATGAAGCCCTGTCGCTTTTAAGAATATCTGAAACCTCTTTTATAGCAGTATCGATATTAGAATTATCTAAAGGTGAAAGAGCATGCAGCTGATTAAAAACAATAAGCGTGTTTGAATTAAGCAGTGATTTAAATGTGGGTTCTATTCTATCTTGGTTAACTGGGGGACCTCCTCCCCCTGGATCATGTGGCTCCGCCATGCGTGCAGCCTATCCTAACCTCCAACCATCAATCTGTTAACTGAAGCCAAGCAAAAGCAGCAAGCAAAAACAATTAACTACGAAACTTACTCAGATGACTTTCCAACTTCCTTACCAACACTTTCGATGAGAAATAATGAAAAATCTCAAAAAATTTCCGCCACCAAATATAAACGATCCTTCTCGTTCAACACCCAGGGCCGAAAAAAAAACAACTTTAATGTTTGTTTACAAATTTCTGTCCAGTTGTCAAAGTCAAATGTGATAACCTCATTTTTTTTCCTGTTAAAACAAACGTCATCTCACGCATGCGCACTGCGCGAAATGACCCTGGCGGGACAAGGAACCTCGGCTTCACTTCGTTTACATTGGTTAAATGGGCAAGGCGCCATATAGTACTAATACATATATGCGAAATACAACGGGGATTTGTCAAAAATCTCTTCTCTTTAAAAAATGTGGCAACTTGCACGCAGAAGCTACAAAGTGTGATATCTACGGACGGGGCACTGAGATATAATTAATTTCTCATGCACGATAACGGTTTACTGTGGACGGCAAATCATTCGTATGATGCCGTTCTCCAACAATACCAGCCGGCGCCGTGGTGTAACAGTAAAAACAGCGTAAAAAAATATCATAAACACAAGACATGTCCCGAGTTGCTTGCTTTTCTTGGACATGTCTTCTTCAGTGATTCTCATATTCTCAACCAAAAAACAAACCAAATCGTTGGTAGCATCAGTCTTCATCGATCAGTTCGGTATTATAGTGAAACCATAGAAAAAAGACACCAAGTTTTCTTTTTTCTATGAGTGAAACTAACCTTTATTGTTCTGTGGATATAGTACTAGAGCGAGTCTGAATAACAAGTTTTGTGAAGTGCGTAAAAAAGCAGAATTTCATCCTAGTACCTGAGACAACAAATATTTGTTCGTCTGGGTAAAGTACAGAGGTTGTGCATTCTAGCTTGAGCTCAGGGCCGTCTTTAGGTATGTGGGGGCCCCTGGCACTTTTGGCGTTGTGGCCTCTCTACCATCTCCGTTTCTTAAAAAAAGCGCCGCAGGGAATTTTTTTTAAGGTGCCACGCCCTTTTTTTGGACTATTTAAATCTAGAAATTTACTTTTCGATAGCCCAACCCGAGAAAACGTAGAAATAAAGAAATTTCTAAATATAAACGGCAATATTTTTATTTTAAATATTTTTTTTTTAAGTGGGGCAGTATTTCTGTCGATTTATTAAATTTGAAATATTGATTCGCGTTGTTAATTATTGTAAATGAATGAATGATGAATAATTTAATTTTAAGTTTTCTCTTTACTATTGAGCCGAGGAAGCGCCACGCCCTACTCCAGAGATTCTCCATACTATATACTGCCACTCACCAACAGATGTCGCAGATTACCATTATTTTTATTACAGACAAATTATTGTTGCCAGATTTTAAATGATTACTTTTTTTTTATGATTTTTTAAATAAACATTTTAGTCAAATTAATGTTAATTCCCAGTTAATAGTGTTAATACATAAGCCTTTTTAAGAAATTCTGTCAACCGTAGAGGGATCGGCGGGGTCCTCCGTGGACGGGGGCCCCGGGCCCAGTGAGCCCATGCCTAAAGATGGCCCTGCTGGAGCTCCAATATGAGTAGATGATAAAAGACACAAAAGGAAAGTCAGTGTACGAAAGAATCTACTTCTATACTGCGCATCAGCGCAACCAAAAGTCAAAGTTCATGCTATATTACTCGACCCAGGGCCGTAGCCGGAGTGTTTCTGCTACCGGGGCACCGAAAAATTTGTTCGGTGTTGGCCTTCATGGCCAGGGCAAAATAAAATTTCTTGAAAAAACATATCTAATATAAAATATCAACACAAAACAATATCAGAAACATCTGATCTATACGTAAACCCACTGTTGCATGCATTACGAAATCTTTGTAAAAATAAATTTTTGATTTGCCAAGCGTTGATGTTTTATTGAGTATCTTAATTGGGGTCGAATTATATTAGTAACTGTAGAAAAAGATGATTCCCATACTGCCGTACTGCATGCAAAAGTGGCAACTATTGCAAAAAGTTCGTAGGTCATGTAAAAATCTTCCCTATGTCGGTAAATTTTAGAAAATATATTCTCTCCTGTTTCAAATGTCAAAGACTGATAGGTATTTCCTTGCACGATTAGTAATTAATAATAAGCAATACTTCGGAAATTTGCAAATAAATAACTCCTCAACATTGCCTATGGCTCCCAATAATCAATCACTGTCCGAGAATCTTTTATCCATCTGAAAAAGCATAAGTCGACTGTTTCAAAATACAGTCGCCAACTTATATTGAAACTGCATAGCTATCTTTTTCGGTGGGTAAAGGTAAAGTCTCCATTACAACAAAATATTTTAAATTAGATTTTCTTTTTTCACTGAGACTTGCATTACTACTTTCATTGATACGCTAAAATTTATTAAATCCTCAAAAATACGTCCGACTTCTTCTAAAGAACCAACTGATTTAATTTTATCTTTAACGCAAGAATTTATTATATAAATTGGAAAAAAAAAACTGCATTTTTTGAGATTTTTGCAGTCCGATAACCGATCTTTCCCAATAGTTATAGCTATGTCGTTTGCAGAAAATGATTTATTTTGCACAATTTCGTCCAACCTGAACTAACCCCTGACTAAAATTCACTGGGTTTTTTCGCATTTTTCCCAGGCGATGCTCTGTCACTGGTATTTCAATTGACTACTCGAACAAGTTTCAGCAAATTGTATTACGCTCTCAGGTGAAATCCACCCTTACAACTGTAACAGCATAGAATATTTTATTTTATTTCATTTGTATTTAAAAAGCTTGCTTTACTGGAGAAAACTTTCCCAAGAAATAAGTTAACATGTGGCTCTTATTTGGGCAAAGCGAGGGTTTTATTGTCTTTTAAAAAGCTAAATAGTAAATCAGACTGTAGAACATCTTTTCTGTAATATAGATGTAACTCCTTTTTGTCACCGAATTTCATTCGTTATGGTACTTTCTGACTAAAGAAGCAATAACCATAAATATCTGTAACATCGACAAGTTTTGAATTGAAAAGGAAATATTCTCCATGGACACTTAAAAACATTTGCTCGAAATAACCGTTGTTGGAAATTATCTTTACCCACTGAGGTTTAAGAGAACACGAAAACAAGGAATGCGCGGGAATTGAATCATATAGTTTGATATTAAAAGGATAGATAAATCTGCGATTTTAAGACTGAAACCGGTATCTGCCCTATACACGTTGTACAAAAGTTCTAGATATGTTTATTTTTCCTACGTAACACCTGAATAACACAGGAAACAAGCAAAAACGACCTTTTAGGTTTTTTTTTTTAACATGTCTAATTTTTTTTAGGTATAATTAGATTAGGACTTTGTTGTTTTGTATAAATTATAGGTTTAAGTCATTTTCTATGAGAGGAAATCAATATTTTCAATCAATCAATCAATATATTTCATGCAAATTACTTAAATGTTTACATTCGTCAAGTGAAAAGTGGACTTAAGACTATATATATATATAAAAGAAAAAGATATTCATACAATGAATTACTTATAGAAAAGAACAGCAAAATACCTATATCTAATAGTTAAAATACGTTCTCAATTATAGATATCCTTTCCGTGGATTAGGTGAGCCATCTATCGGCGAACAGCCTAAGAACATTAAGGGGATGGACAATGAGGGTTAAAAGTGCATTACAATGGTGATTGGTCAAAGTACCATCAGTACGGGACGCAGGAACGACCATTACTTGTTTTGGGAGTTTTGATTGGGTTAAAAGTTAAAAGGTTGGAGTTTTGGAAGTTAAGGGGGTGGTACTTAGGTCACAAGTTCTTTTCAACTTTTCCGTAAACTTTCCCAACTTTTCTTCGGTTGCAACACTACACACAACCTCGAACTGCAGTTTTATGACAGAAAAAGGTTTACTTTTTTGTTTCTAGACTTACTATTATACACTGTATTCCCATAGCTTACCTATTTACCTAGCTTAGTTGAGCTAATCTGTACTTATTTTTAGGCTTGCTGAAACACCTTAAGTAACTACGTCGTTAGCTTTCCCAATGACATAAACCATAATATGTATGTTTTTAAACATTGGAATGCACACATTGTAAAAAAAATATCTCCGAATTAAGATTAAAACATTTATTTAGCAAACTTACATATTACAGTATCATTAAATATTACAGTAATTAGATATTTTCACTAATAGGATTTTAAATAGATTAAACTATGCTTTTGAAACTTATCCCGAAACGCAAAGAAACTTCATAATTTGCGATTTTAAAGATGGTTCTGTTGAGGGATAGCCTGTGTATGATTTAAATGAAATATGGGTGATTTACGTGACTGGCGTAGTGTATCTTAAGAACTTCTTTTTCTTTTGCATCTAGTATGTGAATATTGTGCTATTAAATTTACAGTAAGAATGGTGTCGAAAATGGTAACTTTATTATTTGAAAT